>JAVRXN010000001.1:2435000-3677500 GCA_033556935.1 Timema podura
GATATTTATTGGTGTTACGTCACCATGTAAACCGGGATGTTTAGGATTATATTTCATATGGATTCTTCATAGATATAAGACACACATACTCTTCCACCGACAGTCTTTGTACATAGTATTAGATAAATAAATATATATGTTACGGATAAAGACCGAACCCGGATAAAGTCAATATTATCCAGAAAATGTTGACATTATCGACCCGCATTTGGATAGCGGCAATTTCTATGGTTGAGGCTAGGTTAATTTGGATTAAGTTATGTGAGTTTAGTCTATGTTAGATTAGTTTAAGTTAGTTTAGGTTAAGCTAGGCTAAGTTAGGTTAGTGGAAAATAAAGCATAAAATGAGGCATTTCAAATGTTAGGGAACTGTTAAAATCTAATTTATTGTCCAACTTCGAAATATTAATTCAAAATAAAACTCGTATTTAAAAACTTGCTTGTATTTACAAATAGTATTCAATGCTATCCAAATATTGCCGGCTAGTGTCAATATTATCCTGATAAGGTCATAGATGAGATAAATTACTTTCTATTTCTGACTCTATCCGCTACACCTGGCTAATGCTGACATATCTCGACATTATCCAGATTTAGCATATTAGTCGTAGCATATACATGAAATTGAATTGGCTAAAGATATGTGTCTGTGCTGTTAACAAGCGTACAATTGTTTCGGAGTTCACTAGACTAGAGAGAACATGCCCTGGCGCTTTTATCTCTTAGTCGTATTAATATCCGGTAGAAACGAGAAATGAATCAACTATAATATTATCAAAATGTATATGGAACTTTCTGGTGTATTCACTGACATGTAGGCTTACTGTTTGTACATTCTAGTTATTTCCTGTAGAGTGTTTGTTGTACAGTGAAGATATATCTCCTGTTCCTGTGGTTCTTGTAGGATGTCGTGTCGGTAGAGTTGGATATTCATTGCCTTGCGGTGTTGGTTACTTAACACTTACCACTTACAGACATTCGTTAATAGCATGGCTACGTTAAAAGCTTTTACATAACGCCGCAAAAATATATTTTAAAACCACAAAGACCATCATCCACTATGAACACACCTAGTCCTAGGAAGCAATATCTTAACTAATTACATTCCCCACGAGGGTTATTACCTACTAGATACGGCTGAGATGAGTAGGGTAGCTTATAAGAAATGTACCCATATCCACGTGAAATAATGGGGAGTAAAAACACAGTGAAAATATTATCAGTCCAATAAACGAGGTTTGAACCCAGATCTTTTTTTTAACAGTGACCAAGTACAATGTGAGTCTATTCTGAATGCGGGCTATATCACTCACAAACTTAATCTAGGACAACAAACATAAACTCTTTGTGCCATATTGCTGCCATCGACAACACAAGAGAGTGTGTTGTCTGTCAATTTATGGCACAGCACGAACCATTTCAGAGCCACATCAACCCAATGACGTCACAGTTGAGTGTTTAAGCTCTCGCGTCTTGAAGTGAACTTCGTCGTGACCTTGGAACGTGAGAGAGTTTGTGTTACTTGTAAGAAGAAGAATATGATGATGATGATGATGATGATGATGATGGTGATTTGCTCCATATTGATGGTTCGCGCGTGGATAATGAATCAAGGGTCTAGTCTCGACAAAAAGAAGCCAGTCAGAAGGTTACCACAGTCCTCTCCTCTGTGTTGACTGCGAGACTAGCAACTTCTGACAGTTCACCTGAGTGGAGGGAGATTTCTAGGGGAGGATGTTTCTTAGTTTGGTAGAGCCGCTACCCTCTGTCTGAGTACAGCATGGAAATGAATCAACAACTAGTTCAAGCTCAAAATACACTTTGGATCCAAAACAACAGAGCATCCCACGATGGATGATAGGACTTAGGCACTTAGCTGAAGCACTAGGGAGCTAGAGAGCTAGGTAGCTAGGCAGCTAGAGAGCTAGGTAGCTAAGGATCTAGATAGCTAGGGATCTAGATAGCTAGGGATCTAGATAGCTAGACAGCTAGAGAGCTAGGTCGCTAATGATCTAGGTAGCTATGTAGCTAGAGAGCTAGTGTGCTAGGGAGCTAGGCAGCTAATGACTGAAGACCTCTAGAAGGGCTAAGAGTCTCACATAGCGATATGAAGGTATCTACCAACTGCCATAATCTGCAGCGATGAACTCGTTTTTGCGAAGAGGACGTCAATGTGGGACTGAGGAGTTTCTCTATCAAGGACCTACTTGAACAATCGCCAGTCATTGGTGAGTCTGAACAACTAGAACTGGTAGCGAGCAGTCGTTGAAACATTTCAAACATCCTCAAGACGATGTTCATTGCTATAAGCGGCCCTCCGTCTGCCTAGTCTAGTGTCCCTCTGCCTAGTATAGTGTCCCTCTGCCTAGTATAGTGTCCCTCTGCCTAGTCTAGTGTCCCTCTGCCTAGTCTAGTGTCTCTCTGCCTAGTATAGTGTCCCTCTGCCTAGTCTCATGTCCCTCTGCCTAGTCTAGTGTCCCTCTGCCTAGTCTAGTATCCCTCTGCCTAGTCTGGTGTCCCTCTGCCTAGTCTAGTGTCTCTCTGCCTAGTATAGTGTCCCTCTGCCTAGTCTGGTGTCCCTCTGCCTAGTCTAGTGTCCCTCTGCCTAGTCTAGTGTCCCTCTGCCTAGTCTAGTGTCCCTTACCTAGACCAAAGTTACACAAGAGATGTAAGTGTACAAGATTACAACAGATTCCGTCCGGTGGATGAAAACACAGGGCCTAGATCAATGTTCCTTTTTAGGGGCGGTCTGCTCTTGGATAACTTGGGGGAATAAACTCGTACTCCATGATTCTCTATGGCAGGAATGACAAACTGGGGCTGGACCCATGATTCTCTATGGCAGGAATGACAAACTGGGGCTGGACCCATGATTCTCTATGGCAGGAATGACAAACTGGAGCCGGACTCATGATTCTCTATGGCAGGAATAACAAACTGGGGCCGGACCCATGATTCTCTATGGCAGGAATGACAAACTGGGGCTGGACCCACAATGCAGACATTTTGAAGAACTGACATGTCATTTTTCTTATAAAGGTTTGTAGTGGTGTACTCTTTACTCGCCAGAGATATCAGGTTGAGTCTGGCGTCTGGATTTATACGCTTGTTCTTATAGCAATATTTCCCTTGCATCAAACTTAGTTCGAACCAATGTCCTGTAGCTCTGTTCTCACCTACGACGATAATATAACCTCTACTAGGGAAATGTCCGTTAATTTCCCAGTCCGTTTGAAAAAAGCAAAGATGAGAAGCGAGGACTTTCACCCTCCATTATTGTCCTCCATGGAACCTTTCTAACGTTGGCCCAGTGGCCTACTGCCTCGAGACACTGGTGTCAATAACTGCTACAAATACCGTCAGATGGCAGCAGGTATGTAGCCACCACTACCGTCAAATGACAGCAGGTATGTAGCTACCACTACCGTCAGATGGCAGCAGGTATGTACCCACCACTATCGTCAGATGGCAGCAGGTATGTAGCCACCACTACCGTCAGATGACAGCAGGTATGTAGCTACCACTACCGTCAGATGGCAGCAGGTATGTACCCACCACTACCGTCAGATGGCAGCAGGAGCATAATACAATCGTAGGGAAAAGACAAGATTTCTGAGTAACAATACGATACTAGCGCTCCACGCGGTGATACCTATAGTCCCGCACTACGGTCGGGGCGCAATATTGATCTTTGCTATCCAGCCGCACTCTGGGTCTGAACCATGGACCAACGGAATCAGGATGGGCTTCACATGATGGACAACGTGCCATTGCATATATCTTCGTTAGCCACTTTGTGGACAGTGTATGAAGCGTCTCTTAGCCACTTTGTGGACAGTGTATGAAGCGTCTCTTAGCCACTTTGTGGACAGTGTATGAAGCGTCTCTTAGCCACTTTGTGGACAGTGTATGAAGCGTCTCTTAGCCACTTTGTGGACAGTGTATGAAGCGTCTCTTAGCCACTTTGTGGACAGTGTATGGAGCGTCTCTTAGCCACTTTGTGGACAGTGTATGGAGCGTCTCTTGACCACTTTGTGGACAGTGTATGAAGCGTCTCTTAGCCACTTTGTGGACAGTGTATGAAACGTCTCTTAGCCACTTTGTGGACAATGTATGGAGTGTCTCTTGACCACTTTGTGGACAGTGTATGGAGTGTCGCTGTACCATATTGCAGGCATTGTAATAAATACCTGAGTGGTTTGGGAAGTCGATACACCTATTGAACCTCTTCTATCCCTCAAATATTCAAACTCTGCAAAATACGTGCAGTTTCCTGCCCCTGTTGTTCCGTGACCTGCTGTGCAGTAAGCAGTATTGCATTGTATGGCAGTACAGCCTGCTCCCAGGGGGAGTGAAGACATGATGTGGATCTCTATAGAGAACACAACAGAAACCACAAGGGCTGGTTGGATCGAAACGTGAGTTTGTGTTGCAATACTTTCTCCCTATGACAACCTTCACGGATTCAAGTAAATGTTTGTTTGGTAACAGTAACATTGATGAACAAATGAACACGGTGTTCTGGAGTTGTACATTACATTTGGCTGTGTTCTGGAGTTGTACATTACATTTGGCTGTGTTCTGGAGTTGTACATTACATTTGGCTGTGTTCTGGAGTTGTACATTACATTTGGCGGTGTTCTGGGGTTGTACATTACATTTTGCTGTGTTCTGGAGTTGTACATTACATTTGGCGGTGTTCTGGGGTTGTACATTACATTTTGCTGTGTTCTGGAGTTGTACACTACATTTGGCTGTGTTCTGGAGCTGTTCATTACATTTGGCTGTGTTCTGGAGTTGTACATTACATTTGGAGGTGTTCTAGAGTTGTACATTAAGTTTGGCAGTGTTCTGGAGTTGTACACTACATTTGGAGGTGTTCTAGAGTTGTACATTACATTTGGCAGTGTTCTGGAGTTGTTCACTATATTTGGAGGTGTTCTAGAGTTGTACATTACATTTGGTAGTGTTCTGGAGTTGTACACTACATTTGGCAGTGTTCTGGAGTTGTACACTACATTTACTACATTTAGCAGTGTTCTGGAGTTGTACACTACATTTGGCAGTGTTCTGGAGTTGTACATTACATTTTGCCACAGATTTGTTCACACTATTATTGAAGCTTTATAAAAGCTTGTCATGGCTGTTTATACTTTACAAGATGGCAAATACTTGTTTCTTTTCCTTCTCGAATGGGCTGAAGAGGGACGTTGGTTGGCCCATGGCCCCTGGAGGGGTACATGACTGGAGAGAGTTTGGTAAACACCACGTTAGAGAATGGTACATTATTATTTAATAAAATGTATGTATATGCTCCTTACTAGACAGAGAAAATAGACAAGTGTACTATCAATGTCAACCTATAGATCAGTGATACCCTGTCTTCAATAGTCCATACATTCACCGACTAGTGCAGATGTGCCAGCTCTCAGATCTGGTTTCTTTGTGAGGGAGGGTTTGTTGGGTACATTTAATACAATCACTACATTTGAATGTATATCTCTTCTTTCTTCAGCTTTGTGGCGCATTTGTATAATTTTTTGTATAATTCCTGTACGTTTTGATTACATAATTATTCAAGAACTCTCTCACTGTTCTGCCGTTAATTCCACAGTCCCATTTAGATGTGAAAGGAACTATTTGGAATTATAAACGTTACTAAAATAATTTTCATATATTTACACGTAATGTGATGTAATGAATTTGTGTATGTAATAAAATTATTCTTATTATTTCTAAACAAATATTTAATCTGTATAGTTACTAAATATTACTATCTAGCATTGCTTGCTTTATAAATTATCTGCCATAATGTTTATATATTCATATTATATTTACATATATGCATAGTAGTATGACATATAAATATGTGTGGTTTGATTGCGGCTTTTTTAATATCTCTCCTTTATTCAGTTTTGTTTTCTTCATTTGTATTATTTAAATATGTATATAAATGTACAACTATATGAGGAGCTAAGTTTTAAATATTTATTTAATTATTTTGTTGACACATAAATTAGTTTGTTATAATTAAATTATTATTATTAATTTAGTAGATAAGTGTAAGTATGATCATGGACTATCAATAGGCGGTTAAGCGCAAGAAAAGGTGCTGGCCTTTAACTTCACCGAAATAAAGACGATTTTATTATTTTCAGCTGCTAAAAAACCTTTCTATGGAACTTGTGACGTAATTACAGGAACTGCCTGATGTCAGGCTATGTTAGATAATACAAGGACTAATATTAGCTAGGAAACAGTAGGCCTGTATTTGTGTCTTGTTCCCGGTGGTTAGGCCTGTATCTGTGTCCTGTTGTTCCCAGGTGGTTAGGCCCTGTTACCTGTGTTAGCCTGTGTTGTGTTCCCAGGTAGGCTTAGGCCTGTATCTGTGTGTTCTGTGTTGTTCCCAGGTGGTTAGGCCTGTACCTGTGTCCTGTTGTTCCCAGGTGGTTAGGCCTGTAGTGTCTGTTGTCCTTAGTGTCTGTTCGCCAGGTGGGTAGGCCCAGGCTAGACAACCTCACGCAGGACATCACCATGGAACTGTCCAACACTACATCTTCCTCCATGTGGGACTACTTGTTCGTGGACCTTGCAGGTGAGACCCTGGTTCGATTCCAAAAACTGACTAGATGCATCCATATAATGTCACAGCACCCCCTGGCGCTGATGTTCATCAGGAGCTGTCTTAGGTTAAGTTAGCTTGCAAGTTTTTATGTGTATATAATCAGGTGTTTAAACATTTAAATTATATTTCTAAGAAACTTTTTGTTAGTAGATGATGGTAGTTGATAAATGTATTAATTGAATGTACATTTGGATAACAACAAGTCATGACCTTGACTTGACCCCTGGTATTTCTCGAATGATAATGTAAATCTATTTGTATTCTGAGATAGTTTTGTCAATTCACGATCTGAATATTTATTACAAGTGTAATGGCTATATCTACAAACGAGCTATGTCTGATGTCAGATGGAAATTATTTCAACACTGATCCTTTGGAGACCCTCGGTTCTCACCTAGAGACCCCAGTTCTCCCCTAGAGACCCCCAGTTCTCCCCTAGAGACCCCAGTTCTCCCCTAGAGACCCCAGTTCTACCCTAGACACCCCCAGACCTCCACTAATCTCGACTCTTGTTCTGTCAAGATCCTCGCACCAATGATTGGTTCCTGATCAAGAGCCCCACCCCAGGACTCACCATCATGGCCTCCTACCTGTTCTTCGTGCTGTCGTGGGGACCACGTTACATGAAACACAGGAAACCTTTCGAGCTCACCAACATCCTAATCCTGTACAACTTCCTGCAGGTCGTGTTCAGCGTCTACATCTTCTGTGAGGTGAGTTCTCACCTAATACTATCCGGTATCGATACTAGATAGCAGTGTTTTATTTCCGACACTTGAAGCACTTCTGCAGGCTGTGGTAGTACACTAATGCTATGTTGTGTATTGTGTTCCTGCAGGGTCTGGATGCAGGTTGGCTCACCAAATACAGTTGGACGTGTGAGCCTGTAGACGTGTCGACATCTCCTGAAGCTCTCAGGGTAAGATTAACATACTCCCTAACTCTGTTCGTGTCCATATGTGCATACATCTACACAACTCTAATCGTGTGTTTCAGGAACACTAATTGTCAATATGAGGGAATTCTCAAAGGAATAATGTTAGGACAAAGTATAGAGCATTTACTTCGTATTGAAGTAACATTCGTGTACAGATCTATATTCTCTTCAGACAATCTCAGTTCTGTACATTATTACTGTATACGAGATATAAACATATTAATTTCAACTGAGAGCATAAACTATGTTGTTGCACTCCACGAATGATAAATAGCTGTTTTTATTGTTATATTTAG
This sequence comes from Timema podura, assembly GCA_033556935.1. Classification (NCBI taxonomy): domain Eukaryota; kingdom Metazoa; phylum Arthropoda; class Insecta; order Phasmatodea; family Timematidae; genus Timema; species Timema podura. Next base: position 2,442,859 of record JAVRXN010000001.1, read on the forward strand.
CTAAACGATCTCCCTGTTATGTTATACAGTTGTGAAATAAAGCAGGAAATTGTGTAATGTTGCTCTGCTATTCTCCTGACTGCCAGCACTAATTGTGTACTGTTGTGTTACAGATAGCCACAGGGGTGTAATGTTGCTCTGCTATTCTCCTGACTGCCAGCACTAATTGTATACTGTTGTTACAGATAGCCACAGGGGTGTAATGTTGCTCTGCTATTCTCCTGACTTCCAGCACTAATTGTGTACTGTTGTGTTACAGATAGTGACAGAGGTGTAATGTTGCTCTGCTATTCTCCTGACTGCCAACACTAATTGTATACTGTTGTTACAGATAGCCACAGGGGTGTAATGTTGCTCTGCTATTCTCCTGACTTCCAGCACTAATTGTGTACTGTTGTGTTACAGATAGTGACAGAGGTGTAATGTTGCTCTGCTATTCTCCTGACTGCCAACACTAATTGTATACTGTTGTTACAGATACCACAGGTGTAAGTTGCTCTCTATTCTCCTGACTTCCAGCACTAATTGGTACTGTTGTTACAGATAGTGACAGAGGTGTAATTGTTCTCTGCTATATCTACTGACTGCCAACACTAATTATATACTGTTGTTACAGATAGCCACAGGGGTGTAATGTTGCTCTGCTATTCTCCTGACTGCCAGCACTAATTGTGTACTGTTGTGTTACAGATAGCCACAGGGGTGTAATGTTGCTCTACTATTCTCCTGACTTCCAGCACTAATTGTGTACTGTTGTTACAGATAGTGACAGAGGTGTAATGTTGCTCTGCTATTCTCCTGACTTCCACACTAATTGTGTACTGTTGTTACAGATAGCCACAGGGTGTAATGTTGCTCTGCTATTCTCCTGACTGCCAGCACTAATTGTGTACTGTGTGTTACAGATAGCCACAGGGGTGTAATGTTGCTCTACTATTCTCCTGACTGCCAGCACTATTGTGTACTGTTGTGTTACAGATAGTGACAGAGGTGTAATGTTGCTCTGCTATTCTCCTGACTGCCAGCACTAATTGTGTACTGTTGTTACAGATAGTGACAGAGGTGTAATGTTGCTCTGCTATTCTCCTGACTGCCAACACTAATTGTATACTGTTGTTACAGATAGCCACAGGGTGTAATGTTGCTCTGCTATTCTCCTGACTTCCAGCACTAATTGTGTACTGTTGTTTACAGATAGTGACAGAGGTGTAATGTTGCTCTGCTATTCTCCTGACTTCCAACACTAATTGTATACTGTTGTTTACAGATAGCCACAGGGGTGTAATGTTGCTCTGCTATTCTCCTGACTTCCAGCACTAATTGTGTACTGTTGTTACAGATAGGACAGAGGTGTAATGTTGCTCTGCTATTCTCCTGACTGCCAACACTATTTATAACTGTTGTTACAGATAGCACAGGGTGTAATGTTGCTCTACTATTCTCCTGACTGCCAGCACTATTGTGTACTGTTGTGTTACAGATAGACAGAGGTGTAATGTTGCTCTGCTATTCTCCTGACTGCCAGCACTAATTGTGTACTGTTGTGTTACAGATAGCCACAGGGGTGTACATGTACTTCCTGGCCAAGATCTCTGAGCTCCTGGACACGGTAAATAAGTCATGCGATTGTTATATCCTACCCCTGTGCTTTATGTTAGCTGCACACCCGTACAGATAGTAGTGGGGGTAGCAATCACATATATGTGCTGGTTTGGATAGGAAAATTCTCATATTGACTTCCATTACACAGTAGAACATCCGAACCACCAGTATTAACTTTGTCTTCTAACACTAACATTACGAGCACAGGTGGCTGGGGAACTTGCATTATTCTTGGTTGCCGCTTGTCTAGAGTTCGGGGTTCGATTCCACACTCAAAATGAGCAAACTATCTATCATAAATGAAAGCTGAAAGTTTAATTTACTTAACGTAAAATATGTTTGCTTATCATAGACTTGTTTTTCAATAATTATTTCTAACTCATGTAGTTAATGTTCTTATTTTATTTTATTTTATAATAATTCTCGAACTGTCTCATTAGTATGGAAATTCATTTGAACACAAACACATTAAAGACAGCTAATTAAATATAAGGTTATAATTATATATTTTTAATGCGATAACCAATCAAAATTTTAAATTGTTCTAATAGAACGTGTGATAGAGAACGACGGCTAGTGAGCTACCGGGCTGAAGAGACCGGTCAAAGTTGTGGACGAGGTTTATATTATATCCGTCAGATGTCACAACGTTACACGCTTAGCCCTCAATAAACAAAGATTGCGCTTTAGAAAGCGAGTTTTTTTTAATGCATTTGATTTTGTAAGTAATAACTTTAGGAAGGATTTTAGGAGCTGTTAGCACGATCACTAGTGTGATGTAAGGATCATATAGATAGGTTTTATCGTGATGGGGAGGTCAGGGTTTGATTGCCGGTATAATATGCTTAATATTCCTAAATGGTTTCACTCTCTACTTCCAAGCAAATACGGGTACGTTTCTTCTAAGTTATACATCAAAATCCATGCTCAATTTGTGATATAGTCAGGACGGGTAGTAAGACGTGATTCAAAGAAACATTAAGTTTAATCTAACCCTTATGCAATTGGTAAGCTTCTAAATGTTAAAACGCCGGACTGGGATCTTGTCGTTGAATATGTTGCATGACTTGTTTTGGCAGGTGTTCTTCGTCCTGCGCAAGAAAGAGCGCCAGATAACGTTCCTCCACCTGTATCATCACACCGGCATGCCCATGGTGTCGTGGGGTTGCACCAAGTACTATCCTGGAGGTCATGGAACGCTCATTGGACTCATCAACTCATTCGTTCATATCATCATGTACTCGTACTACATGATGTCTGCCATGGGACCACAGTTCCAGAAATACCTCTGGTGGAAGAAATACATCACCACGCTGCAGATGGTAGTGTTATTAGTTGTACTTATTGATATTAGATCACACTGTAAGACTGTGATCCAACAAGTAGTTTCACAGATCGTTACTAGAGCGCACTGTAAGACTGTGATCCAACAAGTAGTTTCACAGAACGTTACTAGAGCGCACTGTAAGACTGTGATCCAACAAGTGGTTTCACAGAACCTTACTAGAGCGCACTGTAATACTGTGATCTAACAAGTAGTTTCACAGATCTATACTAAAGCGCACTGTAATAATGTGATCCAACAAGTAGTTTCACAGATCGTTACTAGATCGCACTGTAATACTGTGATCTAACAAGTAGTTTCACAGATCGTTACTAGAGCGCACTCTAAGACTGTGATCCAACTAGTAGTTTTACAGATCGTTACTAGAGCGCACTGTAATACTGTGATCCAACAAGTAGTTTCACAGATCGTTACTAGAGCGCACTCTAAGACTGTGATCCAACTAGTAGTTTTACAGATCGTTACTAGAGCGCACTGTAATACTGTGATCCAACAAGTAGTTTCACAGAACGTTACTAGAGCGCACTGTAATACTGTGATCTAACAAGTAGTTTCACAGATCGTTACTAGATCGCACTGTAATACTGTGATCTAACAAGTAGTTTCACAGATCTATACTAAAGCGCACTGTAATAATGTGATCCAACAAGTAGTTTCACAGATCGTTACTAGAGCGCACTCTAAGACTGTGATCCAACTAGTAGTTTTACAGATCGTTACTAGAGCGCACTCTAAGACTGTGATCCAACTAGTAGTTTTACAGATCGTTACTAGAGCGCACTGTAAGACTGTGATCCAACAAGTGGTTTCACAGAACCTTACTAGAGCGCACTGTAATACTGTGATCTAACAAGTAGTTTCACAGAACGTTACTAGATCACACTGTAATACTGTGATCTAACAAGTAGTTTCACAGATCTATACTAAAGCGCACTGTAATAATGTGATCCAACAAGTAGTTTCACAGATCGTTACTAGAGCGCACTCTAAGACTGTGATCCAACTAGTAGTTTTACAGATCGTTACTAGAGCGCACTGTAATACTGTGATCCAACAAGTAGTTTCACAGAACGTTACTAGAGCGCACTGTAAGACTGTGATCCAACAAGTGGTTTCACAGAACGTTACTAGAGCGCACTGTAATACTGTGATCTAACAAGTAGTTTCACAGAACGTTACTAGAGCGCACTGTAATACTGTGATCTAACAAGTAGTTTCACAGATCTATACTAGAGCGCACTGTAATACTGTGATCTAACAAGTAGTTTCACAGATCGTTACTAGAGCGCACTGTGATCTAACAAGTAGTTTTACAGATCATTACTAGAGCGCACTGTAAGACTGTGATCCAATAAGTAGTTTTACAGATTGTTACTAGAGCCCACTGTAATACTGTGATCCAACAAGTAGTTTCACAGATCGTTACTAGAGCGCACTCTAAGACTGTGATCCAACTAGTAGTTTTACAGATCGTTACTAGAGCGCACTGTAAGACTGTGATCCAACAAGTAGTTTCACAAATCGTTACTAGACCGCTCTGCTGTAATGTAATGTTTAGAATAACCTAGATATAAGGAACGCAGAAACGCATCGAGGTTACTCTAGTAATATTATTTTTTACAATTTAAAATATGTATATTTTGCTATTTCAGGGTCAGTGACTCAATTTAATGCTCATGCTTGTTGTGTTCCAGGGTCAGTTCTGCCTGGCATTCCTCCACTCGTTCCAGCTCCTGTTCCATGACTGTGGATATCCTCGCTGGACCTTATTCCTCACGCTCCCTAACGCCATCTTCTTCTACTACCTGTTCAACGACTTCTACTACAAAGAGTACGAACAGCGAAGAACTAAGGACCAGAAGGACCGAGATGACAAGGACGCCAAGAGGTCCTGATCCAGACCTTCAGGTGAATAACATCCTCCTCTAGAACCGTAACCTCAGTGCAACCCTGACCTCACACACATCGCTTGGACGAGACTGACATTTAGACCGTGTGCCCACCGTTACACATGAGTGTGTGTTGTTAAACAAATTCAGAGAATGTTGACATATATTTGTTAACATTGTTAGTTAAGTTAATTACAATTTTTATTTTAAAAGCCTGATTTTATTACAACAAAGTAATTTGATTTTATAGGTGAAACTGGCCCATTCAATCTGGTAAAGGTATATAGCACCACTTGAGGTGTACTAAGTCTATGAAACTGTCCCTGTCTCTATGAACTATCCAGCCTGTCCAACTCACGTGTATTGCGGGTTGGCAGGAGGGAAGGGGAAGCCATGGTGGAGGTTACCTTTTGTTAAATTACTTGCTGCTTTTATCCTATGATAGCTCCCTCTGTTAAACCAACCCACGCTAATGATCACGTGACCCAATGGGCCAGGCTGACGAAAGACTTTGTTGCCTCTGACAGAAAGGTAGAGTGGTTGCAATGGCAGGGATGTTCCAAATATTATTTATTACTATGGTTTTAAAATCCCTCTCTAGTCAAATGTGGGTGTATTTTATTTAAATCACCACCTGATCACAATCTATGATATTAAGACGTTGTGGAGGAACTTTAATAAAAACAACGATTTGGAGAGTTTATCGCGATAATCCAGTTGTCTTGATGTATTGTTTACTAAATGTGTTCATGTTAAAGCTTCACAGGTTGGCAGCTCTGATGTTGGTGTGAGACAAATCCGCTCGACGTTCTTTGGCCTCAACAGTTGGTGGGGAATGGAGCCTCTCGGTGTTAATCTCAAGATAATTATTTATTAAGGTATCTATCACAGACGTATCAGACCATCACAGACCTACTGTTTCGCCACTAGTTCACGCGGATGTTGAATGGAAAATAGACTGAGTCAATATTTTAACCAAGTTTGGTAACTATTGCACTCCACATGTTACCATAATTTTTATTAATACTGTTACAATATTAATTTTTTGGATAGCATCATAACCTAAAAGTGTGATTTAAGCATTTGTGGAGTGACCTTGTTATTTATTATATTTCGTCAAAGTCTTCCAAGTAAAAGGCAGTGTTCATATTGATTTCTCATTTTAAAAGCTAATATTAAGTTATCTGGGATATCAAAATGTCCCTTCTATACCCTCAAAACACAGAGTCTGATTATTTTCTTTACATAGAAAAACATTTTCTAAGAATTTTGTGTATGTTTAGTTTTAAATAATTGTTTGAATAGTTTGTATAAGCGTTATAAAAAATATTTATAATTTTTACAAGTTTTGTTTATAATATTGGCATTATTGGAAAAATAATTGATAAAATATTATATTCTTTATAGTTACAATCCTAAACATATTTAATTTTCCAAATGAGTTAGTTATCATTGTTATAAGTTTAGTTTACACCAAAGTAATTAGTAGTAATATTTATTAAAATATGTTGCGATCGGAAACTGTTTCATTAAAATTCAATAATTATTATTTATACATCAAGTGAATAACGATACTTAGCTCCACAAACCAAAAGGTTAAACAAAATCTTGCATTAAATTATTGTAGTTCATAAGAAAAACGAATGTTAATCAATATATTAATATCAGTGAAATGCAAGTAACCTTCTATAATATCTTATAGACCAATTTAAACTACTTTAATATGCTTAAAAACAATCAAAACCTTTTAAAAAGTGGATGTATGTAAATTTAACAAATGTTATTTTTATAAAAGTCAGTTTTTGTTTAATTTTCATCACTCTAGCATATGATCTTGAAACTGTTTTTAAAATAGTTCTATATTTGAACATATATTTTGTTAATTATTTATACATATTGATTATGGTCACACCAAAAGATTTTTCAAAATTAATTTTAAAAACTAATATTATTTTATAGAATATATTTGACATAATAAAGGCTCCTGTAAAATATTCCCTGGAGTTAACTTATAATGTTGTTTTAAAACAAGGTAATTGGTGCTAAGTTTAGAATTATTTGAATAATTTTACTACTTTTATGAGTAATTCATAATTTAATAGTTTCAAAACACAAATATCTAAATTAAATTATATCTTAGTGAACAGTTGGACTATAAAACCTTTTCGACAACATCCTTTGGATGAATTTTAAACATTCGTGAAACATTATTGTTGGTATTTTTCTTATAATTTTATTAAATGTTAGGTTTGTTAAATATATTTTCCAAACAGGTATACATCTGCTGTTGTATAGTCATAAAAGTTCAGTTGCTCTTAAAGAGGCAGTGATGCATGAAATGATAGATTGCAATTATTTTTAACGCTTTCTTGTGAAGAAATAAAATTTTTGTATCGGTTGTAATCCATCATTTCAAGTTAGACTCTCTATAGAGCATTGAATCTACATAAGGCAGTTTAATATCTGCTGGTTTGTGGTTCTCTTTCTAGAAGAGATGTATAATATTACGTAACAAAGTTGAACAAAGTGTAAATATGAACATAATCCTGTTTTGTATATGACCCTAGGTTAGTCTGTATCACTTGTAAATACATTCTGTCCTGCATGTACAAGACGAATAAAATATAATATTATAACAATTCGATTGTGTTATCCATATTATCTGGGCTAATATAACCAGGATGATGCTGACGTATTGAGGTCCTGTGAGGAGGTCCTTACAGGACTGTGAAAGTTGACAACTGTCAACAAAACAAGTAACTGCGGGCCTGAATAGAAGCTCGGGTGCGATTGGGAACACCCTAATCTTGTTACGAATGGACATATCTGATAGTCATAAGTCACTGTATCTACTTTCACTTATTCATACGTCAATACTTGTGTCGTTATAATGATACCACCATAATAAACATCGACACAAACAACTGATGAAGGTTGGGATCTATATCCTGAGTGTTCGACACTAGCGTGACGTGGCTGTGTGAAGAGTTGCCTAGCAGTACAGGCGCGCTAATTAATGTCATCTCTGTCAAATGATAGGGACTGATAAAGAAGGAAATAAAAGCTCTACCAAGAGGACGGGGAGATCGAGGTTCGAATCTCGGTCGGGTGAACTGGAGGTGGTTTTTCCTAAATGGTTTTCCACTCTCCTTCCACGCAAATGCGGGTTCACTTCCTTTAAATTCAACCTTCCCAATTCCTAATCCATTAGCGTAATTAGTACTTAGGCGTATAACCCGAACGGGTAGTAAGACGCGGTGCTAAATATTATTATTATTATTATTAGCTTCTACTGAGATAGTTATATAGGGCTGCATTCAGATTAAGCTCTTAATGTTTCAGGTTAAGCTATTTATGTTTGAGTCGTGTTAGAAACACATTACGGTTAGTTTTTTATTTTTTGCTGCGCATCTTAATAACCGTTTGGAGCAACACTAACGGGATAATAAAGGTATAATTTGGAGGAAATGCACACACATTTGGCCTTAAAAAGCACGGTAACCCACTCAAGGATAAATAAACACGACTAGTTAATCCGACCGGGATTCGAGACCCGTCATCGCTAATCCAGTCTATTGTGAAAGTGACATCTTAGACCACACGGCCACCGAAGCTGGTATATATCCAGTAAGTAGCTTGATGATCACACTATAGTCGTGTAGAAATATCTTGTTCAGTAATTGTCAGCGATCTTGAGCAACTTTATTATCATGAGTAAAATAAAATGGAGAAATGTAGTTTCTTATCGCTGATCCGTCATTTCACTAAGTAGTTTCATGCCACAGTTACAATCAGGATAATGAGCCGATAACAGTAAGTATCGTAATGAGCTACTCACTATTTCGTAATGAGCTACCCATTGAAACAGGAGTAAAACATATATTATACTTAAGGTGGGGTGCTAGTGAGCACCAGTTTAGTGCATTAATTTTGAAGTTTTTATAGCATAAACATTTTTTGGCCAAAATAAATAAAATATTTCTTCTATAGAAACATAGAGTTTAGCTTTCTGCACATGCTAATATCAAGATTTCTTGAATATCTCTCATGAGCATAGCGGCATTTGGTGACAAACTTTTTAAATGCAGAGAAAAAGTTGTCACTAAATTCCAGGACACTCTTAACAGATATTAAAGAACTGTTGAGATTAGCATGTGCGTAAAAATAAACTCTATGATTCTATAGAAGAAATATTTGATTTATTTTGGCCAAATAAATGTTTATGCTATAAAACTTCGAAAATACTGCCCTAAACTCACGCTCACTAGCACCCCACCTTAAGTATATTTTCTTCTTTCCCCTCCCAATATCCTCCCCTATTAGGGTAGCTCAGCCCTGGGTAGAATGGGATCAAAAGTGGTCAAATGAACCATTCCAATTAAATTACCGGATCGTAATAGGACGTCAAGTTTGTCTTTGAAAGTGTTTTTTTTGGTCCAAGATGACCAGTTTGTCGGTATCAAGATTCACAATATAAAACAAAAATATCAATCTTATGGATTGAAATCAATAATGGTTTTAATTATTATTTCTACATTACTATTCAAATATAAGCTTTGAGAGTACCCAGTTTTACATTCTCTAGATAATTTGTCGGAAAGAGTTTAACAAGAGCACATTATAGGTTATCAAATTCACTATTAGACATATACACTGTTTTACTAAAAAAAAAAAATTCTTGACAAAGTTTCTAACTAAGCTTTATATTAAAATGTGGCTGCATTATTGAAACTAAATTCGTATTTAAATTTCCTTTTTTTTAAATAAATAATTGGCTCAAAATGGTTCCAAGAATGTCGTCTTCTAATAATTATTCAATTAGACTCAAATAGCCTACTGATGTACTGATGGCCCTTTAAAGGCAGTGAATGTTTAGAATAAATTAACCGTTATTTTAGAATCTCCCCATGCTAATGTAGCATAGATTGCTAATCCATCTTATAGAAAGGGGGAGAGCCAAAATGTAGCATAGCATGAATAAAGCTCAAGGATGTTGAAAAAATAACATTTATTATTGATATTTACAAACGACCAACAGTTATTTACGCGATACTAGAACATGACAATCGATACCCAAACTAACATAATTCATACCAAGAATATGTGCCTTTCCCGAGAAAAGCAGATAAATGCAGGAATTTAGAGTCATAATAATTAGAAATCACATCATTTTCACATGGACATATTATAACTATTATTGATGTACAACAAAATAATAATAATAATAATAATAATAACATATATTTAAGATCCTCTTCAAGTTAACTTGTTTATTCTAAATTGATAAGGTTTCTGGAATTGAACTGCTTTTGGGACATTTCGATACCAGGGTAAATATTGAGCTCTGTGACAGTTATTTTACAATTGTAACTGAAACAGTTAATAGTTGTTTTACTTTGCTTTCTTGCATGTAACAAGATATTTCTGGTGATTTCTGAAAGTTCAGAGGTTTATGTCAAATTAGGGGAGAAAAATGTCATGTAATATTATGAATTATTGATTTTATTCACGTTTTAACATAAATATCCCAGTATTGATGTTTCGTGACATTGCACGCTATTCCCCCAAGTCTTTCCTTCACATAAAAACTAGAACCTTGGAAAAATGTAACTTGGCATTTTCTGTTGCTCAACTTGGAGACATTTACAGAGTTTTATTCTCACATGCGTTGATAATGTGAACCAGTTTATTGTCCTCTGAGAACAGCCTCGGCCATGGTCAGAGCAAGCGACGTCCGTTGACGAGATTCCCTGTTGCTTCAATCCGTCAGCTTGTTGCTGCTGTAAGCTTTCTTGTAGAAATCCAAGAAGAGGTACAGGAATACGATAACGTTGCCGACGAAGAAGAAAGTGAGACCCTTGGGAAGCTTACAGTCGTAAGCCAGAAGGGACAGCAAATAGGTCAGCATTAAGCAGAACTGAGTCTAGGACGAAGAAACAACAAATAGGTCAGCCTTAAATGGGACTGACATACAGATAAACTACTATGATATTTATTAATTGAAACAATCTATTAATTTTAGAATATCTAGCTAATGCAACATTAAAAATAATATGTTACGTATATAGTTTACTTATTTAAATTGACAAACTATGCTAATATTGGTAAAAATAATCTCTCGACGTAAGTTATCTAATTATATACCTATGATTTATAAACTAAACTAAATAAGTATGTGTTTACATTTGTGAAATTGTGACACAAGGTATAATATAGAGCTTAGTAGCTGGCTGACATTCTTGCCGTGTCAGCAACGCGTAATGTACACTGTTAATATTGCAGCAAACATCAGGTGCTGCCTTAACGTGACCTTTCTAAACACAAGCTTGTACTTGAATTACAAACTAGACTGTTTTAACACCAAACATACGATTATAACTTAGGAACTATAGCACATCGGGGGTACAGTGAATATTTACAAGGATACTAATCAAGACACACCATCTGTTGTGTACGTGTAACGGTAACGTATCATAAAACTTACCAGTTGTATCCATGTGATGTATTTCTTCCACCAGAGGTACTTATGATAGCTGGGACCCATGGCAGCCATCATGTAGTACGAGTACATCACCACATGCACCACGGAGTTCAAGAAGCCAATAATAACCCCTTGTTCTCCTAAAACAGGCTTCACATTAACTACCTAGTTCAAGAGGATGATAACCAGGCCTTGTTCTCCTGAAACAAGCTTCACAATCACTACCTAGTTCAAGAGGACGATAACCAGGCCTTGTTCTCCTGAAACAAGCTTCACATTAACTACCTAGTTCAAGAAGCCAATAACCAGGCCTTGTTCTCCTGAAACAAGCTTCACAATCACTACCTAGTTCAAGAGGACGATAACCAGGCCTTGTTCTCCTGAAACAAGCTTCACATTAACTACCTAGTTCAAGAGGATGATAACCAGGCCTTGTTCTCCTGAAACAAGCTTCACAATCACTACCTAGTTCAAGAGGACGATAACCAGGTCTTGTTCTCCTGAAACAGGCTTCACATTAACTACCTAGTTCAAGAGGACAATAACCAGGTCTTGTTCTCCTGAAACAAGCTTCACATTAACTACCTAGTTCAAGAGGATGATAACCAGGCCTTGTTCTCCTGAAACAGGCTTCACATTAACTACCTAGTTCAAGAGGATGATAACCAGGTCTTGTTCTCCTGAAACAGGCTTCACAATCACTACCTAGTTCAAGAGGACAATAACCAGGTCTTGTTCTCCTGAAACAGGCTTCACATTAACTACCTAGTTCAAGAGGATGATAACCAGGTCTTGTTCTCCTGAAACAGGCTTCACATTAACTACCTAGTTCAAGAGGATGATAACCAGGTCTTGTTCTCCTGAAACAGGCTTCACAATCACTACCTAGTTCAAGAGGACGATAACCAGGCCTTGTTCTCCTGAAACAGGCTTCACATTAACTACCTAGTTCAAGAGGATGATAACCAGGCCTTGTTCTCCTGAAACAAGCTTCACATTAACTACCTAGTTCAAGAGGGTGATAACCAGGCCTTGTTCTCCTGAAACAAGCTTCACATTAACTACCTAGTTCAAGAGGATGATAACCAGGCCTTGTTCTCCTGAAACAGGCTTCACATTAACTACCTAGTTCAAGAGGATGATAACCAGGCCTTGTTCTCCTGAAACAAGCTTCACATTAACTACCTAGTTCAAGAGGATGATAACCAGGCCTTGTTCTCCTGAAACAGGCTTCACATTAACTACCTAGTTCAAGAGGATGATAACCAGGCCTTGTTCTCCTGAAACAAGCTTCACATTAACTACCTAGTTCAAGAGGATGATAACCAGGCCTTGTTCTCCTGAAACAGGCTTCACATTAACTACCTAGTTCAAGAAGATGATAACCAGGCCTTGTTCTCCTGAAACAAGCTTCATATTAACTACCTAGTTCAAGAGGATGATAACCAGGCCATGTTCTCCTGAAACAGGCTTCATATTAACTACCTAGTTCAAGAGGATGATAACCAGGCCTTGTTCTCCTGAAACAGGCTTCACATTAACTACCTAGTTCAAGAGGATGATAACCAGGCCTTGTTCTCCTGAAACAAGCTTCACATTAACTACCTAGTTCAAGAGGATGATAACCAGGCCATGTTCTCCTGAAACAGGCTTCACATTAACTACCTAGTTCAAGAAGATGATAACCAGGCCTTGTTCTCCTGAAACAAGCTTCATATTAACTACCTAGTTCATGAGGACGATAACCAGGCCTTGTTCTCCTGAAACAGGCTTCACATTAACTACCTAGTTCAAGAGGACGATAACCAGGCCTTGTTCTCCTGAAACAGGCTTCACATTAACTACTTAGTTCAAAAGGACGATAACCAGAGTGCAATGTGTGATACCTACTACCATAATATACACAAATCATGTCAATATTTAATTCAAACAGTAATAGACAAGTTCTAGTACTACTATTATTATTATTATTATTATTATTATGATATTCAAATGGGTGTATAGTTCGTCATTAGTGTAATTAGAATGTGCATTCAGTGAGATGTTTCACCAGCACCCAAGGGTGTTATTGTTCTGAGAGGCTGACCTGGCAGGAACTTGAGGTAGCCCCACGAGAACAGGGCTGTGACGGTGTGATGGTAGACATGGAGGAAAGATACTTGATTCTGTTTCTTTCTCAGAACAAAGAATACCTGTTGAGGAAATAATGTCAACATTAAACAATAAACAATACAAGAACTACTTTGTTTGTACTAAACGACAACCCACAAGGTCGCTTTGTACGTAAACAAGCTAACGTTACCTCAAGTTTGAATAAATAACAAGTACCTTGTAATGCAACCCAGTTTATCTAATACAGATAATGTTCCATATTAATGAGTTGAATGTAAGTGCGCAACTATTTACTGACCATTCTGATCGTATAACCAAACACTTTTATAAGTGTGTTCACATTTATTTGTAAATTATATTTTATAATATTATTTGATTGTAAATAATTTGTCTTTATTATACAATATAACTTAAGTAAACGTTGATAGTATTAGTAAATTGGTAAATACTATTTTAAATATTTACAAGAGTGTTATAGATATTACTGATGGTGAGCGTTTCAATAAATGAAATTATTATTATTTGCAAAAAGATAATTTTACAAAGGTTTGAATGCCATTTTGCAAAAATAACAAAACAATCAAATATAAATTATATGTAATTTTGATCTATTTATATACTAAATAAATACCAGATTCCTGTTTGCAACAGCCTGGATGGAACCAAGGTCCACACCTTATAGAGACCACTCCTAATCCCCTGAGGATTAATTATTGTTTGTAATTATTGATAAACTGGGTCCGGATTTTGATGACATGTTGTTAAATTATGTTCATCATAGACAATGTTCAGCATGTGAAAATATCTGTTCATGATCTGATTTTTAAAATTTATATTTCATACGTCATTGTTTAGTGTATTTTTGAAACTCTAGAATCTTAGATTATATTTTCATGGTTTGAATAATCCTGTGCGGGATATTGTCGATGTTTAGTAAATTCCTGAAGACTGAAACATAAGATTATCCATCTCACAGTTGTCGGAATGACAAGATAAACTTCTTACATTCTTTATTTTTGTGTCAGGGGTAGATTCACATTCCTGGTACAGCTCTGCAGCTAAGCTTGAAGTATTTCAGTGGGAAGGGGCAGCTATTGCCCTTGAAGCAAGGATTGGTACAGCTCTGCAGCTAAGCTGGAAGTATTTCAGTGGGAAGGGGCAGCTATTGCCCTTGAAGCAAGGATTGGTACAGCTCTGCAGCTAAGCTGGAAGTATTGCATTGGGGAAGGGGCAGCTATTGCCCTTGAAGCAGGGATTGGTACAGCTCTGCAGCTAAGCTTGAAGTATTTCAGTGGGAAGGGGCAGCTATTGCCCTTGAAGCAGGGATTGATACAGCTCTGCAGCTAAGCTTGAAGTATTTCAGTGGGGTAGGGGCAGCTATTGCCCTTGAAGCAGGGACTGGTACAGCTCTGCAGCTAAGCTTGAAGTATTTCAGTGGGAAGGGGCAGCTATTGCCCTTGAAGCAAGGATTGGTACAGCTCTGCAGCTAAGCTGGAAGTATTTCAGTGGAAAAGGGCAGCTATTGCCCTTGAAGCAGGGATTGATACAGCTCTGCAGCTAAGCTGGAAGTATTTCAGTGGGAAGGGGCAGCTATTGCCCTTGAAGAAAGGATTGGTACAGCTCTGCAGCTAAGCTTGAAGTATTTCAGCGGGAAGGGGCAGCTATTGCCCTTGAAGCAGGGATTGATACAGCTCTGCAGCTAAGCTTGAAGTATTTCAGTGGGAAGGGGTAGCTATTGCCCTTGAAGCAGGGATTGATACAGCTCTGCAGCTAAGCTGGAAGTATTTCAGTGGGAAGGGGCAGCTATTGCCCTTGAAGCAGGGACTGGTACAGCTCTGCAGCTAAGCTTGAAGTATTTCAGTGGAAAAGGGCAGCTATTGCCCTTGAAGCAGGGATTGATACAGCTCTGCAGCTAAGCTTGAAGTATTTCAGTGGGAAGGGGCAGCTATTGCCCTTGAAGCAGGGATTGATACAGCTCTGCAGCTAAGCTGGAAGTATTTCAGTGGGAAGGGGCAGCTATTGCCCTTGAAGCAGGGATTGATACAGCTCTGCAGCTAAGCTTGAAGTATTTCAGTGGAAAAGGGCAGCTATTGCCCTTGAAGCAGGGATTGGTAAATCAATGTTAATATTTAGCGAAACGCAAGAGTTTGGTTGATAAAGGTTTTTCATTGCAAACGGATATAAGTTTAAATTTGTAAATTACTTGTTTGATCTAATTACGAGCATTCTTTCCAGTTTTTGTAAAATTAAAGTCATTTTTGGTATAATTTTTAATGTCATTACATTGTTGATATTTTGACAATTTTGAGGCCATCAAAATTCGGGCCCTGTTGCTGGGTAATAAGAGTCTAGAAAGTTGATTGAAAAGTTGATGCTAGAAACTTAACAAAGGAATGCTCTCACCGTATCAAGAAGTTCAATAATTTTTGAAAAGAAATACCACCACGCCCCGTTGGAGACCTGCAACAAATACAGGGGCAATTGTTTGTTTGTTTTGGTTTGTTTGTTTGTTGGTTGGTATCATAGAATACTTGGTTTACTCACGGCTACTGAATAAGGGTTTTGTGGTTGGTCGGCGGGCTGGCAGCCATGTTTGAAGATGTACTGGACGGCGCCGAATCTGAAAGGCTGATCAGATACCAACTTTTAATTCATGTTTATTTCGAGACAATTGCTATTTACCGTCTGTTACGATTGTAAACGTGATTCAGGAATCAGCTGATTTTGTAGGCCTGTGATTTCTCAAACTGATTTTAACATTTATCTGGCTAAAACGTTTTTTTAAACAAATCTACTCGAATGAATGATTGCAAGTACATTATATCCCTTGCACCGTGCCTTACTAACCGTCCGGATTATTCACATATTCAACTTAATGAAGTGGGTATGAATAAGGTAGAATATAATATAAATGTACCCGCATTTGCGTGAAGTAAGAGCGGTAACCCTATTGGGAGGGGGATACCTCAGTGCGCCGGGCTGGGATTCAGACCCTGACATTAGCAAAGAAGACAAAGTAATATTGACGCCTTAGCCCCCGTGTCCATTGATTCGGGTAGAGAATTATATTGTGTAAGGCCCACCCAGGTGGTTTGAAATGGTAGCTGAGACTCATTAAGTACAAACATAACTAACAGTCCGTACTTAGTCCATCCTGCAGCTTTCTCCACCAAGATACATTGTGTCTACCTACCAAGGTACATTGTGTCTACTCACCAAGGTACATTGTGTCTACCTACCAAGGTACATTGTGTCTACCCACCAAGGTACATTGTGTCTACTCACCAAGGTACATTGTGTCTACCTACCAAGGTACATTGTGTCTACCTACCAAGGTACATTATGTCTACTCACCAAGGTACATTGTGTCTACCTACCAAGGTACATTGTGTCTACCTACCAAGGTACATTGTGTCTACTCATCAAGGTACATTGTGTCTACCTACCAAGGTACATTGTGTCTACCTACCAAGGTACATTGTGTCTACCTACCAAGGTACATTGTGTCTACTCACCAAGGTACATTGTGTCTACTCACCAAGGTACATTGTGTCTACTCACCAAGGTACATTATGTCTACTCACCAAGGTACACAGCCACAAACTGAACAACACCTGGTACAGATTGTAGGCCACAAGTAGTTTCTGCAGATGGAAAGGTTTCCTAGAGTTCATGACGCTTGGTCCCAAACTCAACACGAAGTACAGGTACAATGCTAGGATGGTTAGGATTGGCACAGGACTGCTCATGAACAACCACGAGTCAACCATGGGGTCTGAAACGAGTCAACATGGGGTCTGAAACAAGTCAACATGAGGTCTGAAACAAGTCAACATGGGTCTGAAACAAGTCAACATGGGGTCTGAAACGAGTCAATATGGGGTCTTAAACAACAGTCACTTTAGGGTAATTGAACCTGGGACCGCTGCCCTATCACCCAATGTTAGACTGAATGGTATCAAAACATTCTCACCTTTCTTTGCGCCAATCATGTCGTTGTAGTTGAACTTAACCAAGTGCATCAGCTCAGTCATGATGGTGTGGGGAGCCTCTTAACCTGATGACACAATCACATAGTCATGACAAAACAAACACAACCTGGCCCTTTTAGCGCTTCCTAATAAATACACCCAGTTGACCTAATTCACAAGAGATAAACTTTAGCAGACATTACTTTAGGAGTTATAAAATTAGGTCTAGTGAAGTTAGATCTTGTGTCATATATGATAATTATATTTCAATATAAAATTAATATTCAAGTCCAGCATTTACATTAAATACACCGCAATAAAATACTTACTGATCAATTGATTCTTCCAGTCATTAGGCCTACCTATGTTCTCTTGATAGTGTTGGTATCATTTGATTTGTTCTAAACTTGTGTTTGTGTTTATGGCGCTAGTGAGTTATTTTGTGCTCACCCATCTATAAACCTTTTTATTAACATTACAGCAAATAGAGAATGCTAAAAACTAGCAAACTGGACCTGGAGAACAATGAACAAGACTGCTTCCAACAAGAAGAGGATGTTACTGACTAGCAAACTGGACCTGGAGAACAATGAACAAGACTGCTTCCAACAAGAAGAGGATATTACTGACTAGCAAACTGGACCTGGAGAACAATGAACAAGACTTCTTCCAACAAGAAGAGGATGTTACTGACTAGCAAACTGGACCTGGAGAACAATGAACAAGACTTCTTCCAACAAGAAGAGGGTGTTACTGACTAGCAAACTGGACCTGGAGAACAATGAACAAGACTGCTTCCAACAAGAAGAGGATATTACTGACTAGCAAACTGGACCTGGAGAACAATGAACAAGACTTCTTCCAACAAGAAGAGGGTGTTACTGACTAGCAAACTGGACCTGGAGAACAATGAACAAGACTTCTTCCAACAAGAATAGGATATTACTGACTAGCAAACTGGACCTGGAGAACAATGAACAAGACTGCTTCCAACAAGAAGAGGATGTTACTGACTAGCAAACTGGACCTGGAGAACAATGAACAAGACTTCTTCCAACAAGAAGAGGGTGTTACTGACTAGCAAACTGGACCTGGAGAACAATGAACAAGACTTCTTCCAACAAGAAGAGGATGTTACTGACTAGCAAACTGGACCTGGAGAACAATGAACAAGACTTCTTCCAACAAGAAGAGGATGTTACTGACTAGCAAACTGGACCTGGAGAACAATGAACAAGACTTCTTCCAACAAGAAGAGGGTGTTACTGACTAGCAAACTGGACCTGGAGAACAATGAACAAGACTTCTTCCAACAAGAAGAGGGTGTTACTGACTAGCAAACTGGACCTGGAGAACAATGAACAAGACTGCTTCCAACAAGAAGAGGATATTACTGACTAGCAAACTGGACCTGGAGAACAATGAACAAGACTTCTTCCAACAAGAAGAGGGTGTTACTGACTAGCAAACTGGACCTGGAGAACAATGAACAAGACTGCTTCCAACAAGAAGAGGATGTTACTGACTAGCAAACTGGACCTGGAGAACAATGAACAAGACTTCTTCCAACAAGAAGAGGATATTACTGACTAGCAAACTGGACCTGGAGAACAATGAACAAGACTTCTTCCAACAAGAAGAGGGTGTTACTGACTAGCAAACTGGACCTGGAGAACAATGAACAAGACTGCTTCCAACAAGAAGAGGATATTACTGACTAGCAAACTGGACCTGGAGAACAATGAACAAGACTTCTTCCAACAAGAAGAGGGTTTACTGACTAGCAAACTGGACCTGGAGAACAATGAACAAGACTGCTTTCAAGACTGTTTGGAAGTAACTATGTGAATGGCTGCTCTCCGACAGAGTGAACTGGTTATTATTAACGTGAGTCATTTAAATTCTACAAATACGGAACTTTTTTTTTTAATGCCGGCCCAAAAGCCTCGTTTTCCTTCAAGATCCGGGTCTTGAAGACCCTAGTTCCATCTCAACTGACACCAAAGAATCAATTGTTTGTGTTTTCCTCGTGTTACCAAGGTGCTGTGTACAGTTAGTTTGTAAGTCGTGTGTTTATAGAGTGGAAGTATCGACCAACAGATGACCTTGAAAGTGGTTACCTGTCTATTATTTCCCCTCTGAAGACACCATGACCCGGTTTGGGAAGGTATTTCTTGTCGAGACTTCCAAACCAAGTGTACACGTGACCACAGGGCAGTTTGTTGGCTCTACCAATGAGAAGATATGTTTAGGAGCTACTTGAATAATCCCAAACATAGAATATGATGAGAAGGGTGAATTTTGTGTTATCTGGAGATAGGACGGGAAACATGCGGAGTTTTCCTCGGTGAAGTCAGTCGTGGTAGATACCTAGACTTCAGACTAGAATTTCAATTTGATAAAACTTAGGAAAAATATGCCTAATTTGCGTGTAGGAAGATTTAAAACCCCTTTAGGAAGAAACACTCTCAGTTCATCCATACAGGACTCGAACCTCTACCTCTCCGTCACAGTAAACCAGACCAGACGTGACTGAGAACCCCACCAACAAGTTACTCGCCTTGCTTGGTTCCACTATGGTGTAGTTTATAAGTTTAGTCATAATGTAATCAGTCAAGGTAAGACTGCTACCTTGCTTTGTTCCACTATGGTGTAGTTTATAGATAGTCATAGTGTAATCAGTCAAGGTAAGACTGCCACCTTGCTTGGTTCCACTATGGTGTAGTTTATAAGATAGTCATAGTGTAATCAGTCAAGGTAAGACTGCCACCTTGCTTGGTTCCACTATGGTGTAGTTTATAAGATAGTCATACTGTAATCAGTCAAGGTAAGACTGCCACCTTGCTTGGTTTCACTATGGTGTAGCTTATAAGATAGTCATAGTGTAATCAGCCAAGGTAGGACTGCCACCTTGCTTGGTTCCACTATGGTGTAGCTTATAAGATAGGGCCATAGTGTAATCAGTCAAGGTAAGACTGCCACCTTGCTTGGTTCCACTATGGTGTAGCTTATAAGATAGTCATAGTGTAATCAGTCAAGGTAAGACTGCCACCTTGCTTGGTTCCACTATGGTGTAGTTTATAAGATAGTCATAGTGTAATCAGTCAAGGTAAGACTGCCACCTTGCTTGGTTCCACTATGGTGTAGCTTATAAGACTGAGCCATAGTGTAATCAGTCAAGGTAAACTTGAGGGTATAACCTAGAGGTACTTATTAATCTTGTATTAATAACAACCACTCTCCTGTTTACACTAGTAGGTGATGGGGTAGAAGAGAGAGTGGTCCAGGATTAGGTGAAAGGCGAGTAGATACCCAGTTATAAATAAACATCCTAAACATTCTAAGCCAGGATTCAAACCTAGTGTCCGCATTCCCGGACAACTAGACCAAACTGCCCCTGCGACCAAGTTAGTACGTCCTGTGCTGATATAAGCCTCTGTTTAGTGTTAATTTCTATCTTACTATATTAACATTTACTATATTCGCTGCCAGATAAAAACATAGTTCCATCTTTCTCTCAAAACAGTCATTTTAATTAATATTTTGGCAAATTATAAAACTTACAAGTAGTCACGAACTAATGAGATCCCAGTGCTTGTAGCACTCCTCTTGGTCACTAAACGGTCAGTAGGAGTCAGTTGACCTGTTGAAACTAAAAGTAGCCGTGAGCACAAATTGCTGTCACCCTAACACTGAGCGAGAATGTAGGTCAGTCAGCACCTTGAATCACCCCCCCCCTCCCCTCTCTGTCCCTAAACCACTGATACTTGATGACATATCCAACATTTATAAAGATTGGAGGAATAATATTACGAGCACTTTTATAACAAGCCAAGCAAGATGTAACCAGGTTATACTAGATAGTCTCCCTGACCACTCAGACAGGATGTAACCAGGGTATATTTAGATAGTCTCCCTGACCACTCAGACAGGATGTAACCAGGGTATACTAGATAGTCTCCCTAACCACTCAGCTACAGACAGGATGTAACCAGGGTATACTAGATAGTCTCCCTGACCACTCAAGCCTAACTAGAACCGAGGATGTAACCAGGGTATACTAGATAGTCTCCCGAGAACCAGTTACTAGCTCACAGAAACAGGATACTGTATTGACATACCAGGGTATACTAGATAGTCTCCCTGACCACTCAGCTACAAACAGGATGTAAACCAGGGTATATTAGATAGTCTCCCTGACCACTCAGACAGGATGTAAGCCAGGGTATACTAGATAGTCTCCCTACCACTCAGACAGGATGTAGCCAGGGTATACTAGATAGTCTCCCTAACCACTCAGCTACAGACAGGATGTAACCAGGGTATACTAGATAGTCTCCCTGACCACTCAGACAGGATGTAACCAGGGTATAACTAGATAGTCTCCCTGACAGGATGTAACCAGGGTATATTAGATAGTCTCCCTGACCACTCAGACAACAGGATGTAACCAGGGTATATTAGATAGTCTTCCTGACCACTCAGACAGGATGTAACCAGGGTATACTAGATAGTCTCCCTACCACTCAGCCAGGATGTAACCAGGGTATACTAGATAGTCTCCCTAACCACTCAGTACAGGGATGTAACCAGGGTATACTAGATAGTCTCCCTGACCACTCAGACAGGAGATTAAACCCAAGGTGTACAGGTATATTAGATAGTCTCCCTGACCACTCAGTACCAGGATGTAACCAGGGTATATAGATAGTCTCCTGACCACTCAGACAGGATGTAGCCAGGGTATACTAGATAGTCTCCCTGACCACTCAGACAGGATGTAACCAGGGTATACTAGATAGTCTCCCTGACCACTCAGACAGGATGTAACCAGGGTATACTAGATAGTCTCCCTGACCACTCAGCTAAACAGGATGTAACCAGGGTATATTAGATAGTCTCCCTGACCACTCAGACAGGATGTAGCCAGGGTATACTAGATAGTCTCCCTGATCACTCAGACAGGATGTAGCCAGGGTATACTAGATAGTCTCCCTAACCACTCAGCTACAGACAGGATGTAACCAGGGTATACTAGATAGTCTCCCTGACCACTCAGACAGGATGTAGCCAGGGTATACTAGATAGTCTCCCTGACAGGATGTAAGCAGGTATACTAGATAGTCTCCCTACATTAACCATACAGACAGGATGTAACCAGGGTATACTAGATAGTCTCCTGACTGAACCAGTTACTAGATAGTCAGGATGTAACCAGGGTATACTAGATAGTCTCCCTGACAGGATGTACCAGGTATACTAGATAGTCCTGACCACTCAGACAGGATGTAACCAGGGTACACTAGATAGTCTCCCTAACCACTCAGCACAGGATGTAACCAGGGTATACTAGATAGTCTCCCTGACCACTCAGACAGGATGTAACCAGGGTATACTAGATAGTCTCCCTAACCACTCAGCTACAGGATGTAACCAGGGTTATACTAGATAGTCTCCCTGACCACTCAGACAGGATGTAACCAGGGTATACTAGATAGTCTCCCTAAATACCAGGTACAGTAGCTTACAAGACAGGATGTAACCAGGGTATGACTAGATAGTCTCCCTGACCACTCAGACAGGATGTAACCAGGGTATACTAGATAGTCTCCTGACAGATACCACTCAGACAGGATGTAACCAGGGTATACTAGAAGTCTCTCTCGGATGACCACTCAGCCACAGACAGGATGTAAATAAAAAACCAGGGTATACTAGATAGTCTCTCTGACCACTCAGCTACAGACAGAATGTAAACCAGGTTATATTATACCTGTACACAGCCTCACTAATCATTTTTAAAGTTCACAGTCAATACTTTCTAGCAGTTTTATGTTCCTGTCCTACATCGCATTTATAAATATTTTTCAGCTAGTGGAGTTGTAACGAATGTTATGAAAATTTTTTCCAAGAATATAATTGACTACTATCAAGAAACTCTACTCAGATTAATCTCTTAAAACAATGGGTCTATTAAAACGGAGGGAAAAAATAGTTTGAACACAAAAAGATCATTGATTTATAACTTTATAGTAAATAGTTAATACAGTGTACTTGTGAATCATATGTGTTGTAGTCTATGTCACATATGACGTGTATTAACAATTAACGTTGTAATTTAATAGGCTGGATTTTCCTTGGAGTTTCATTACAATAGAAATTGGCCTACAGTAAATTACCAAATAAACAATAATATGTATTACTTACTATATGACGTTAGGAACTTGAAAATTCATTGCCGCACTTACAAAAATAAGGCACCTTTGCCTATCTTGAACCAGATATACCTAGTCCACCTCATTACACCCTACCCTATCTTGAGCTAGCTCTACCCAGTCCACCTCATTACACCCTATCCTTATCTTAATCTAGCTCTATCCAGTCCACCTCATTACACCCTATCCCTATCTTGAGCTAGCTCTACCCAGTCCACCTCATTACACCCTATCCTTATCTTAAACTAGCTCTACCCAGTCCACCTCATTACACCCTATCCTTATCTTAAGCTAGCTCTCTACCCAGTCCACCTCATTACACCCTAACCTATCTTAAGCTAGCTCTACCCAGTCCACTTTATTACACCCTATCCTTATCTTAAGCTAGCTCTACCCAGTCCACCTCATTACACCCTACCTTATCTTAAGCTAGCTCTACCCAGTCCACCTCATTACATCCTATCTCTATCTTGAGCTAGCTCTACCCAGTCCACCTCATTACATCCTATCCCTATCTTGAGCTAGCTCTACCCAATCCACCTCATTACACCCTATCCCTATCTTGAGCTAGCTCTACCCAGTCCACCTCATTACACCCCATCTCTATCTTGAGCTAGCTCTACCCAGTCCACCTCACTACACCCTACCCCTATCTTGAGCTAGCTCTTACCAAGTCCCCCTCATTACATCCTATCCCTATCTTGAGCTAGCTCTACCCAGTCCACCTCACTACACCCTACCCTATCTTAAGCTAGCTCTACCCAGTCCACCTCATTACACCCTACCCTATCTTAAGCTAGCTCTACCCAGTCCACTTCATTACACCCTATCCCTATCTTGAGCTAGCTCTACCCAGTCCACCTCATTACATCCTATCCCTATCTTGAGCTAGCTCTACCCAGTCCACCTCACTACACCCTACCCTATCTTAAGCTAGCTCTACCCAGTCCACCTCATTACACCCTACCCTATCTTAAGCTAGCTCTACCCAGTCCACTTCATTACACCCTATCCCTATCTTGAGCTAGCTCTACCCAGTCCACCTCATTACATCCTATCCCTATCTTGAGCTAGCTCTACCCAGTCCACCTCATTACACCCTATCCCTATCTTGAGCTAGCTCTTACCAAGTCCCCCTCATTACATCCTATCCCTATCTTGAGCTAGCTCTACCCAGTCCACCTCATTACACCCTACCCTATCTTAAGCTAGCTCTACCCAGTCCACTTCATTACACCCTATCCCTATCTTGAGCTAGCTCTACCCAGTCCACCTCATTACATCCTATCCCTATCTTGAGCTAGCTCTACCCAGTCCACCTCACTACACCCTACCCTATCTTAAGCTAGCTCTACCCAGTCCACCTCATTACATCCTATCCCTATCTTGAGGTAACTCTACCCAGTCCACCTCATTACACCCTATACCTATCTTGAGCTAGTTCTACCCAGTCCACCTCATTACACCAACATTATCACCTTCAAAGTACAAGGAAGGAAGAACAGTTCAGAAAATACAAACATATTTCTCAACACTGATAACATTTTAATACATTATTAGCAGTATTTTATTGTTTTTGATAATATATATATCAAAAGTGACAGCTATAAATCACATGACTTGACGTATGAATGAATATATTAAGGATAGATTAATGTATAATTTAGAGGAAATGTACAATTAAATGGAAATTATATTAAAGATATTGCTGTTTAGAGCTAAATATCACAAGCGAAGATACAGACGGGTAATGGAACATTTTCCTTTAATCTTTTCCGAAAAATGTCCCAACTATTTAAATGTAAATAATTCACTCGAGATATTCCGGGCTTTGAAGTTTCCACCTCAGTTTAATTTCTCTCAAGGACGTTAACACCAGAAACACGATCAAATGAACGAGTAAAGTTCTTTTCACACACTCTCGTGTCGACTGCAGCGCTTGGTGGTTGACTGCGTCACTAACGTCAGGTCTGTTATAGACCAGATATGTTAATACTCCAATATTACAAACATAGAGGCTAAGTGGGAATGTATCTCTGAATAGGGGCCCTCTTAAAAGGTAAGTGATGATTTCTTCCGCCAGAGGATGATACAAATGTCAGGTAAAATGTTAAATCTGCTTTAAAACTGACCTTGATCGTTCGTTGGCTCGGGTCTACGCACTGACATCTGTGTACTGCGCATGTCCAACTCGTGACATCTCTGTACTGCGCATGTCCAACTCGTGACATCTCTGTAGTGCGCATGTCCGACTCGTGACATCTCTGTAGTGCGCATGTCCGACTCGACTAACTTGACCTAACCTCAATGACAAGAACCCATAGAAACTAAGCTGTTACAATGTTCTGATATAGCCGCAATGGTGTTCATCTCCTGTTGTTTGTCCATATATCTTGTTGTTTGTCCATATATCTAGTTGTTTGTCTATATATATATTTGTTGTTTGTCCATATATCTAGTTGTTTGTCTATATATCTTGTTGTTTGTGTCCATATAGCTTGTTGTTTGTCTATATATCTTGTTGTTTGTCCATATATCTTGTTGTTTTGTCCATATATATTGTTGTTTTTCTATATATCTTGTTGTTTGTGTCCATATATTTTGTTGTTTGTGTCCATATATCTTGTTGTTTGTCTATATATCTTGTTGTTTGTCCATATATTTTGTTGTTTGTGTCCATATATCTTGTTGTTTGTCCATATATCTTGTTGTTTTTCTATATATCTTGTTGTTTGTGTCCATATAGCTTGTTGTTTGTGTCCATATATCTTGTTGTTTTTCTATATATCTTGTTGTTTGTGTCCATATATCTTTGTTGTTTGTCTATATATCTTGTTGTTTGTCCATATATCTTGTTGTTTGTCCATATATATTGTTGTTTTTCTATATATCTTGTTGTTTGTGTCCATCTATCTTGTTGTTTGTGTCCATATATCTTGTTGTTTGTCCATATATCTTGTTGTTTATGTCCATATATCTTGTTGTTTGTCATATATCTTGTTGTTTTTCTATATATCTTGTTGTTTGTGTCCATATATCTTGTTGTTTTTCCATATATCTTGTTGTTTGTCCATATATCTTGTTGTTTTGTCATATATCTTGTTGTTTGTGTCCATATATCTTGTTTTTGTCCTATATATCTTGTTGTTTGTCCATATATATTGTTGTTTCTCTATATATCTTGTTGTTTGTGTCCATATATCTTGTTATTTGTCTATATATCTTGTTATTTGTCTATATATCTTGTTGTTTTGTCCATATATCTTGTTGTTTTTCCATATATCTTGTTGTTTTGTCTATATATCTTGTTATTTGTCCTATATATCTTGTTGTTTATGTCCATATATCTTGTTGTTTATCCATCACACGTGTTCTACACCAGGTATAGAGGGGTTCAGTTGACGCATGCGCACTAGGACTGAGCGATCTTCTTAGAATGGTACGCCTTCCTGTAGAAGTCGTAGAAGAGGACGAGCATGAAGGAGTTTCTGCGTGAAAAGGGAGGGCGCCTATAGACCGGGGGTAGTTGCAGTCCTCCTTGAACAGCACCGGGATGGATTGAATGACGAGAATCAGGAACTGAGCCTGGAAAAGACACAGATATACGTCAACAGACGACTTACACACTGACTTAGCCCAACACAAGAACCAATCTATCTGAACAAACAGCTATTATAGGCATCCCTTGGGCACTTGGTCCCTATTCATCTTTCCCGAGGGAACTCCACTCTACTCACCATCTGCAGCTGAGAGACCTCACTCTACTCACCATCTGCAGCTGAGTGATGTATTTCTTCCACCAGATGGACTTCTTGTAGTCAGGGTTGATGTTCGTCAGAAGGTAGTAAGTGTACATGAATGCATGGACAATGGAGTTGATGAGTCCCAAGTACGTGGCATGGCCCCCTGGACACAAAGGGACATTGGTTAATTTCAGGGATACGACTCGTGGCAGTGGAACCTTGGAAACTCTAGATGGACTTGTATCAAACTACAAACATCTTCAATTGACAAACATTCGCTGAAGAAGAGCTATCCAAAGAGCCTCTAGGAGCACTCGCTTTTCAAATTATATTTTTGAAGTGTCCCCAAATCATTAAAAAGCACCCAACTTTACTAATTGTTTCACTTTTGTAATAGACCTGACTGCTGGGAGATTGGGGTTCAATGCCGTGAGGGTGGTTTATCCTATATGGTTTTACAATCTCCTCCCTCGCAAACTACTATACAGATAAGTTTTCACCACCCCTGGAAGTAGTGCTCCCCGCCTTGCACCAACAGATAGCGTCGTATGTAAAACTTAATTTGAAACCAGTTTTAAAATCTTACAACGCACATCAGAACAATATATATAATATAGTCAATTTTACTTGTTTTGTTATGAATAACAAACTAAACCCCAATAGTAATAAAAATAAAATGAATTATCTCCTAATGACATGGAAATGTATAATACGACAGTGAAGAAACATTAAGGACCTCTAAGAATACACATGAACAATTATTGTTTCGATACCAACCACAAGGCTCTAGATAAACCAGTTCCTTCCCATGCTAACACCCACAATAAGGACTTTGAGTCCTGCTACAACACCAGAGTCATCAGCGAATTCCCGACAGCAACTCTCAACTAAGGCAACGGGGACTTGCACATCAACTGGTAACCAAATACAGACTACCCCCTGGCTTAAATCTGATATAGAAAAACAATTCTATTATTATTTATTATTTCAATTATAGTCTATGTTAGTCTTATAGATATTCTTAGTTTATTAAATTTTCAGTAAGCTATCTATCTATTCAAGACTCCGTTCTGTTGAATCAATTTGGCAACACTACAAGTTTTCAGTTGTATTTAAAATTCTTTAAGTAGCATTTAGTTCCATATTATATCTTTCTTTGTTTTTTTTTGTATGTTTTTAATGTGTCTCTTTATATGAAAAAGGAATATTTCCCAAATTCAAAACAATGTGCGACTGTGCTATGAAGAAGTGGGAAGTGTAGGAGTGTAAGAAGAAATGAAGAGAAAATTGTGTTTGTCCCTATCTAGTCATAATCCTAACTATCCTTTCAGGATAGAGGGACCACCATTATATCTCGTGTCCATTACATCTCGTGTCCATTACATCTCGTGTCCATTACATCTCGTGTCCATTACATCTCGTGTCTATTACAATCTCGTGTCATTACATCACGTGTCCATTACATCTCGTGTCCATTACATCTCGTGTCTATTACATCTCGTGTCGATTACATCTCGTGTCTATTACATCTCGTGTCTATTACATCTCGTGTCTATTACATCTCGTGTCTATTACATCTCGTGTCCATTACATCTCGTGTCCATTACATCTCGTGTCCATTACATCTCGTGTCCATTACATCTCGTGTCTATTACATCTCGTGTCCATTACATCTCGTGTCCATTACATCTCGTGTCCATTACATCTCGTGTCCATTACATCTCGTGTCCATTACATCTCGTGTCCATTACATCTCGTGTCCATTACATCTCGTGTCCATTACATCTCGTGTCCATTACATCTCGTGTCTATTACATCTCGTGTCCATTACATCTCGTGTCCATTACATCTCGTGTCCATTACATCTCGTGTCCATTACATCTCGTGTCCATTACATCTCGTGTCCATTACATCTCGTGTCCATTACATCTCGTGTCTATTACATCTCGTGTCCATTACATCTCGTGTCCATTACATCTCGTGTCCATTACATCACGTGTCCATTACATCTCGTGTCCATTACATCTCGTGTCCATTACATCACGTGTCCATTACATCTCGTGTCTATTACATCTCGTGTCCATTACATCTCGTGTCCATTACATCTCGTGTCCATTACATCTCGTGTCCATTACATCACGTGTCCATTACATCTCGTGTCTATTACATCTCGTGTCCATTACATCTCGTGTCTATTACATCTCGTGTCTATTACATCTCGTGTCCATTACATCTCGTGTCTATTACATCTCGTGTCCATTACATCTCGTGTCCATTACATCTCGTGTCCATTACATCTCGTGTCCATTACATCTCGTGTCCATTATATCTCGTGTCTATTACATCTCGTGTCTATTACATCTCGTGTCCATTACATCTCGTGTCCATTACATCTCGTGTCCATTACATCTCGTGTCTATTACATCTCGTGTCCATTACATCTCGTGTCTATTACATCTCGTGTCCATTACATCTCGTGTCCATTACATCTCGTGTCCATTACATCTCGTGTCTATTACATCTCGTGTTCATTACATCACGTGTCCATTACATCTCGTGTCTATTACATCTCGTGTCCATTACATCTCGTGTCCATTACATCTCGTGTCCATTACATCTCGTGTCCATTACATCTCGTGTCCATTACATCTCGTGTCTATTACATCTCGTGTCCATTACATCTCGTGTCCATTACATCTCGTGTCCATTACATCTCGTGTCCATTACATCTCGTGTCCATTACATCTCGTGTCTATTACATCACGTGTCCATTACATCTCGTGTCCATTACATCTCGTGTCTATTACATCTCGTGTCCATTACATCTCGTGTCCATTACATCTCGTGTCCATTACATCTCGTGTCCATTACATCTCGTGTCCATTACATCTCGTGTCTATTACATCACGTGTCCATTACATCTCGTGTCCATTACATCTCGTGTCTATTACATCTCGTGTCTATTACATCTCGTGTCCATTACATCTCGTGTCCATTACATCTCGTGTCCATTACATCTCGTGTCTATTACATCTCGTGTCCATTACATCTCGTGTCTATTACATCTCGTGTCCATTACATCTCGTGTCTATTACATCTCGTGTCCATTACATCTCGTGTCCATTACATCTCGTGTCCATTACATCTCGTGTCTATTACATCTCGTGTCCATTACATCTCGTGTCCATTACATCTCGTGTCTATTACATCTCGTGTCTATTACATCTCGTGTCCATTACATCACGTGTCCATTACATCTCGTGTCCACTACATCGAGTTTTTGGTACAAAAACATTGCAGGTTCATCACGTCGCATTCCCCCACCCCTCTACATACATATAACCCTACTCTGACGTACAGCCAATAGGAATGAAGGATAAACTGATCCTCTTGGGAGGAGGAGAGTTTCTAGCTTGTCAGAAATCTAAAAAACACTTGGAGACTTGAATCTGTAAATTCAAATTGCTGTAGTACAGTGAAAATCAAAGATGAAATAATAAAATAAGAATATAAACTACAAATTAAAAATATACCTTTTTATCTAGACAATATTTTCCAGAGAAGTAGAAAACAAAATTATGGTGTATTTATTTTAGGAGTGTTATAGATCCAGCTGCCTAGGCATCTTGGATATGCTGAAGTTTATTTAAGTTTAGTTTAAGTTAAGTTTATTTAAGTTTTGAACATCAAACACCATCCATAACTCCTATCATCTCTTAAAGATTTGATAAAAACTTAATTATAAATTATTTTCGTATGACATTGTGAAAAACAAAGAAGTACATGAGTTTTAAGTTAACAACAATCACAAATTCAGGTGCTGTGCCTCATTTATCAAAACAATTTAGAACGATAATTATGATTTGGCGAATGGATACACGAGAGTAGATATGATAACTTTTGCCCTTTCTGGAACAGATGAGTAGGCCTACTTTTTAAATTTAACTACCTACTTAACTTTAAGATAAGAGTCGGGTACACTATCCTTGTAACGAGAGAGTCCGAGTTGAAAGTCAGGCCCATTATCCTAGAAAAACGCGACGTAATGGACACGCGATGTAATTGTAAACAACCTTCAGGTTGGCTTCCTTCACTATCACTTACTTTACATCACTGTACAGTGTTTATTCACTGTTTTATTACACCAACTAAACTCCAAGAAATATTGAAAATGGTGCGTTACCACTAAAATCCTAATAAACCAAACTTTGAACTGTTCTAAATAATCATTAAAAAGCCGCAATTATATTTTAAACAAAGATGAAATATGAATGTAAAATCAAAGTTTACAAGAAATGTCAGCTGAGTTGATCGAAGTTAGGTGAATGATTGCTAAGAAAATCGCTATTTAGTCAGATAACATTGGTTTGACAGTTTTTGGTCGTGTTTTATTGGAATAATTTTACGGCTATTTTACATTATATTCAAATTGTGTCCAACCGACGACAGTATTCACACTCTGGTATTTATTATATCAATGACAGCTTTTACCAATAAAACAACACAAAATAATGGTACTGTAGATTATTTGTAGTTGCAGGAAAACACATTTGTGTTGACTACAACATGTAAATATTAAGTATTTATCAGATATCCCTCGTTCTAACGGGATTTCACTGTACTAACGTGAGATTTGTGAATCTCTGCGACACGGTAGATGGGCTCATTGATAAGTGTCTCGGGTTCACTTACCTGCAAGGAACTTGACGGCGATCCAAGTGCCGAATACCATGGCGGCATGGTGGTACACGTGGAGAAAAGTTATCTGGTTGTTCTTTTTGCGGAGGACGAAGAAAACCTGGAAAAAGAAAGAACATAATTATCATTTGGACATTTTGAAGGAAATATCTTGTATATTATATTATATCAGTGTCTATGATCACGTGTTCCAGAGCGTCAGGCACGCAATTAGTTCAATTGTCAATGACAAGGTTTCACAAGTCTGCCAACCTGAGTTTTCTTTTATCTGCAGTAAAATTGTGTTGCACTTTTTTGTCTTTATCAGCCCTAGCCCATTAAATTAAATAGTTTATTATCGTTTTTGATAAACTTATAATTAATTGAACTAGCACCTGAAACTACATAATGTAATACATCTCCCCACGATTATTAGCAATTCATTCACTCCCGAAAATTCGAACCAAAATCACTCCAAAGATGTTTGTGTTTGTCTGAGCCACATTGCCTAACCATCTTAGCAATTGCTGAGGACATTTTGTGTTATTGGTTGAAATCTTACCGTGTCTAAAAGGTCGAGAACTTTCAGCATGAAATATCCCCACACAATTCTCACAATCTGAAATCAAGAAATCCGTGTTAACCAAGAGATATTGTTATAGAGAGGAGAGGACTCGGAGATATCCTTGTAGACAGGGGTGGACTGGGAGATAACCTTGTAGACAGGGGTGGATGGAATATCATTGAGAAGGTGACTGGAGATATCCTTGTAGACAGGGGTGACTGGGAATACAGTGGACTGGAGATATCCTTGTAGACAGGGGTGGACTGGGAGATATCTTGTAGACAGGGGTGGACTGGGAGATATATTGTAGACAGGGTGGACTGGGAGATATATTGTAGACAAGGGTGGACTGGGAGATATAACTTGTAGACAAGGGTGGACTGGGAGATATAATTGTAGACAAGGGTGGACTCGGAGATATCCTTGTAGACAGGGGTGGACTGGAGATTAATTGTAGACAAGGGTGGACTGGGAGATACCTTGTAGACAGGGGTGGATTGGGAGATATCCTTGTAGACAGGGGGGGGGGAGGTGGACTCGGAGATATCCTTGTAGACAGGGGTGGACTGGGAGATATAATTGTAGACAGGGTGGACTGGGAGATATCCTTGTAGACAGGGTGACTGGAGATATCTTGTAGACAGGGGTGGACTGGGAGATAAATTGTAAACAAGGGTGGACTGGGAGATAAACTTGTAAACAGGGTGGACTGGGAGAATAATTGTAGACAGGGGTGGATGGGAGATATCCTTGTATACAGGGGTGGACTGGAGAGTACCTTTGTAGACAGGGGTGGACGGGAAGATACCCCGGTGGGCTGGTTTATTTGGGCCGCCTCAACTGCTTTAAACTAAAATAAAGCTATCCATTCAATTCTAAATGATTGTTTTCTATACAGTGATTAAGTAGAACAAAACATTTGTAAATATATTCGATGGCATTAAATGCAAAGCCGTTTCTTGGTCTCGTTTATAAACATTTTCTGAAGCGAAACTTTAAGATCATTTGTGTATTTAATACTGACTGTTACTAACTGTGTGATTTCCCTCCACCAGTAGCGGGTGGAGGATCGTTTTACAAACTTTTAACAAATCAAAAATAGACCTTGCTATTGTCTAATAATATACAGGCATTTGCGCTCAAATCAGTAGAAAATACAACATGATAATTTAAAATGGACTGAACAATGACGTAATCACTGATAATGTGGCTGAAATTCCCTCTGTACTCGACGTACTAATAATAAAAACACCAGCACTTCAGCTCGCGTGAAACACGTTTCAGTGGTATTTATGACTGTATGTTAAAGGATGTGATATTTGCGGACCCCTGTACACCCCTGTACACCCCTGTCCATAAGTAAGTCACCAAATATAAGAGAAGAAAGTTTAATAGTGTTGTTACAAAAAATGTAATGAGATAGCTGGTAGAAGTGTCGGTTTGATAGACCCACAATTCTCTCCATCCAACCCTCCTAAACCTGGTCCCCTGACTAGAGGTGAGTATACTCACCCAACGAGCCTCTGGAGTGTCGGAGTAGTCAACAGGCTCGCAGTAGAATTTGTAGTTGCTCAACCAGATCAATATAAAAGCCTGGAACAAATACATCTTTACTAAAACTGCTCTATAGTAATTATTGAGGTTCTTCAGCAAAACTACAAGAGGAAGAACCAAAGAGATGGCGCCTGAACCACTTTTAGTGCTATCACTATCACCAACACATGTCTTCATTGATATGTGGTGCATGCAGGAATATTCAATCTCTTTTGTTCGCGTTCCCCCAGATGTAATTTATCTTCAACTTTGAACACCCAAAGTGGTCGGGTTCAATGCAACTTTTACATGTATTATATGATCTAGACCTAAAATAAATAAATTACAGCTAAAATAACTATTAATATATATGTACATACATATATACATTATACATCATCAACACAATAAAATAAGCAAATGATCTAGCATTGGTTGCTGAAATAAAGATGAGTCGCAGGAAATGATGGACCTCGAGATACGGAGAAGATATGGCATGGAGATCAACAATGGAAACCAGGAGTTGGGAAACATGGAGCAGTCCAAGTACCTGGGAAGTTTGCTGACAAAGGATACCTACTGCATTAATAAATTAGGTCGAGGATCGCCAAGGAAGCTTTCAACAAGAAGAGCTTACTGCTGATCAGAAAGTTTGTCGTATCCCTCAGGTATGGGAACTCGAGGAAGGGAACTAATAGGTTCGTTTCGAGACTAAATCCTTGGTAGGAACCTCAGGTCTTGAAGAAATAGACAGATGTTGTAGTCTGTGAAGATTAATGTTCTGACACTTTTATTAATTAATAACAAAAGTATATTACAAGTTCGTGGTTCACATGAAGAGTAATCCAGACCTTATTCATACATTCAGTATGACTATTAACACCAAAATGAACAAGAGAGAGCCCCGATTTACAGATATCAGGGGTTTATATACCCTCCCTGTTTATCAGTGGAAGGTTCTAGCTACGCAGTACAAATGGTGCAACCAACAGTGATGAGTGGAGCATGTGACTGGGGTGATTTCCACTGTTTACTTATTTTGACTTTAAGAAGTCACAAGATTGTTTCTCACTAAGGAAATACGTAGAAAACAATTAAACCACGCAGTTCCCAAATTACTATAGTCTGTATGACTTAAGATTTACTTTAAATATATAGTCTAACTCCACATTGTTACAACCTTTTTGTATTGCGTCACTATTACAATAAGTGTAACATTAACATATTAAACACCTTGAATATTGATTACCTTTCATTTACCTTTATTTACCTGGTGGTATTATGATTATTGCTCTAAGGGATTATATTAATTGACTAACCCCCTAGCTATATGACAAGTTGGCTTTGGAACTGAGGAAGAAACTGATTAAATACATTTGGAGCAGAAACTTGGACTCTCAGGAAGATGGAAAATAAATACTTGGAGAACTTTGAAATATGGAGCTGGAGAAGACTTGAGAAGATCAAGTGGGCAGACAAGGTGACAAATGAACACGTCCTGAGAAGAGTGGGTGAGAAGAGAACCATTTTGGATGTGATTCTTCGGTGCAAAGCAAACTGGATCGGACACATCTTCAAGAGGAACTGTCTTCTGCACGACGTCATAGAAGGAAAGGTTGAGCGGAAAAAGAGCTTAGGAAGGAGGAGGCAGAGGACAGGGCGCATTGTCTAAGTTCATCGACAAAAGGAATGGACCTGTCATAAGACAGAACACCTAATAATAATACATTTATATATATATATATCTTAAATGTATGTACCCAAGGTTTACTACCATTTATATAGATTATGAATCTTATCTCCATATGTTAACCACAGTTGTTAACTCCTAACAGATACTTTAGCTTAAAATACGAGATTTTATATGAATACGGTGGAGTTTACTTGAAAACAGCACAAAAATAATTTATTCAAAGAACAATTCAAAGATTTTCAGTCAAAAAACAAATGGTTGTATCCAGAAACGAAGAAGAGGTATCGTCAAACGTGAGGAGTTGGGCCCAGTCTATTTCACATTACTCAAGAACAATAAGCAACTGAGCTAGTTTTCGTTAGAAACATGGACCTCCTGAAAGTTTTATCACCCAGCTTGTGTTTCAACAATACTTGAAAAGATCGTCATGTGATTAATCAAACCTGTTGGATATTTCTAAGATTATTGTAGTGGAATAACCTATAGATACTTTATTACATCATTGTCGTTGGTTGATGGCTATAGATAGTTGATTATATCATGGTCGTTGGTTGATGGCTTGGAAACCGTAAACACTTCCAGAAAGGAAAAGTTGGTATATAGTCTTCTAACCACATCTACAGATGTTAGCTATATAAGACTTTGTATTGATAACTTTTGTATTATAGGCCCATAATATATGATTGAAACATCTTTCGGAAATCAAATGTTTAAAAAATTAAAAAGGTATTTAATTAGTAATATTTGATTCTAAAATTTCATTGTGTTTTGTTTTAAAAATTAAAAATATTTAAACAAGATTGAGGTACTCGATTTATGTGTCCCTCTCTTCTTTCCAGTGGTCACTGAACACTCATAGTCCCCTAAGACCTCAATGTCCATTAGTACTCCTTTAGTTCCCTGTTACTTCTCCATAGTGTCCCTGTAACTCTCCATATGTCCCTGTACTCTCCATAGTGTCCCATTACTCTCCATAGTTCCTGTACTCTCCATAGTGTCCTGTACTCTCCATAGTGTCCTGTACTCTCCATAGTGCCTGTACTCTCCATAGTGTCCTGTACTCTCCATAGTGTCCTGTACTCTCCATAGTGTCCTGTACTCTCCATAGTGTCCTGTACTCTCCATAGTGTCTTGTACTCTCCATAGTGCCCTGTACTCTCCATAGTGTCTGTACTCTCCATAGTGTCCCTGTACTCTCCATAGTGTCCTGTACTCTCCATAGTGCCCTGTACTCTCCATAGTGTCCTGTACTCTCCATAGTCCCCTGTACTCTCCATAGTGTCCTGTACTCTCCATAGTGCCCTGTACTCTCCATAGTGTCCTGTACTCTCCATAGTGTCCTGTACTCTCCATAGTGTCCTGTACTCTCCATAGTGCCCTGTACTCTCCATAGTGTCCTGTACTCTCCATAGTGTCCTGTACTCTCCATAGTGCCCTGTACTCTCCATAGTGTCCTGTACTCTCCATAGTGTCCTGTACTCTCCATAGTGCCCTGTACTCTCCATAGTGTCCTGTACTCTCCATAGTGTCCTGTACTCTCCATAGTGTCCTGTACTCTCCATAGTGTCCTGTACTCTCCATAGTGTCCTGTACTCTCCATAGTGTCTTGTACTCTCCATAGTGCCCTGTACTCTCCATAGTGTCCTGTACTCTCCATAGTCCCCTGTACTCTCCATAGTGCCCTGTACTCTCCATAGTGCCCTGTATTCTCCATAGTGTCCTGTACTCTCCATAGTCCCCTGTACTCTCCATAGTCCCCTGTACTCTCCATAGTGTCCTGTACTCTCCACAGTGCCCTGTACTCTCCATAGTGCCCTGTACTCTCCATAGTGTCCTGTACTCTCCATAGTCCCCTGTACTCTCCATAGTGTCCTGTACTCTCCATAGTGCCCTGTACTCTCCATAGTGTCCTGTACTCTCCATAGTCCCCTGTACTCTCCATAGTGTCCTGTAATCTCAGTAGTGTCCTGTACTCTCCATAGTGCCCTGTAATCTCCATAGTGTCCTGTACTCTCCATAGTGTCCTGTACTCTCCATAGTGTCCTGTAATCTCCATAGTGTCCTGTACTCTCCATAATGTCCTGTACTCTCCATAGTCCCCTGTACTCTCCAAAACCCCCGGGCTCTCCAAACCCCCCGGACTCTCCAGGCTCTCACGTACTCACCTGGTACGCGAACCACACGCACACCACTATCTGGAAGGCATTGTACACCATGATGAGTCGGTCCAACTTGAAAGGCTCTCTGTTCTCCATGAGCCGGACTCCGAGGCTCTTCACGAAGTACAGGTATAACCCGACAACGACGATCACAGACCACGGTGAGGACATGAACAGGAAGTCCTTCACACGAGGGTCTGACAGAAACCACACGGGTTATTAGCGTCTGAGACTGACTGAATGTTGCAACTGCTGGTATCAAGGAGCAGATGTCTCCACTAGACCAGTTCAGTCTCAACACATCATATGACGTGGTGGTCACGTGGACTAGATGTCAGACTCATCTAGTCTGTATTGGAGGGTCAGAGTTAGAACCCCAGCTGAGTGTAGTGTAAAGGGTTTGTCACACTCTCTCTTCATAAATGTGGGTGCATTTCCTATAATTCACACCTTCATATTTACATCACTGGTACAATAACATAGTGTATAGTCCGGACGGGTAGTAAGACGTGTGATAACAGGGTAATATCTGGAGAATGTGACAGACTATTATCTGCTAACGTGTGATAACAGGGTAATATCTGGAGAATGTGACAGTCTCTTACCTGCTAACGTGTGATAACAGGGTAATATCTGGAGAATGTGACAGTCCCTTACCTGCTAACGTGTGATAACAGGGTAATATCTGGAGAATGTGACAGTCCCTTACCTGCTAAAGTGTGATAACAGGGTAATATCTGAAGAATGTGACAGTCCCTTACCTGCTAACGTGTGATAACAGGGTAATATCTGGAGAATGTGACAGTCCCTTACCTGCTAACGTGTGATAACAGGGTAATATCTGGAGAATGTGACAGTCCCTTACCTGTTAACGTGTGATAACAGGGTAATATCTGAAGAATGTGACATTCCCTTACCTGCTAACGTGTGATAACAGGGTAATATCTGGAGAATGTGACAGTCTCTTACCTGCTAACGTGTGATAACAGGGTAATATCTGGAGAATGTGATAGTCTCTTACCTGCTAACGTGTGATAACAGGGTAATATCTGGAGAATGTGACAGTCTCTTACCTGCTAACGTGTGATAACTGGGTAATATCTGGAGAATGTGATAGTCTCTTACCTGCTAACGTGTGATAACAGGGTAATATCTGGAGAATGTGACAGTCTCTTACCTGCTAACGTGTGATAACTGGGTAATATCTGGAGAATGTGATAGTCTCTTACCTGCTAACGTGTGATAACAGGGTAATATCTGGAGAATGTGACAGTCTCTTACCTGCTAACGTGTGATAACAGGGTAATATCTGGAGAATGTGACAGTCCCTTACCTGCTAACGTGTGATAACAGGGTAATATCTGGAGAATGTGACAGTCTCTTACCTGCTAACGTGTGATAACAGGGTAATATCTGGAGAATGTGACAGTCTCTTACCTGCTAACGTGTGATAAAAGGGTAATATCTGGAGAATGTGACAGTCTCTTACCTGCTAACGTGTGATAACTGGGTAATATCTGGAGAATATGACAGACTATTACCTGCTAACGTGTGATAACAGGATAATATCTGGAGAATGTGACAGTCTCTTACCTGCTAACGTGTGATAACAGGGTAATATCTGGAGAATGTGACAGTCTCTTACCTGCTAACGTGTGATAACAGGGTAATATCTGGAGAATGTGACAGTCTCTTACCTGCTAACGTGTGATAACTGGGTAATATCTGGAGAATGTGACAGTCTCTTACCTGCTAAAGTGTGATAACTGGGTAATATCTGGAGAATGTGACAGTCTCTTACCTGCTAACGTGTGATAACAGGGTAATATCTGGAGAATGTGACAGTCTCTTACCTGTTAACGTGTAATAACAGGGTAATATCTGGAGAATGTAACAGTCTCTTACCTGCTATATCATCATTTAGATATGTATACATTTTAAATATCTCTTTAATAACGACCGCCATTTTCAAGTGTGTAAGTAGAAGTCACAAGATGTCAAGAGCCTAAAAGAACAAGACATATGTTTACAGTTAGTAGGAACAAGATAGAGAACAAGACAGAGCTAAACTGTAAATAGAAAACAAAAGTTGAAATTAAAATTGTTTGGTCATCAATTTAAAAGTTTTATTTTTTTCATTCGTTTTTGCGTTTCTAAGGACCGGTTTTAATGAAACGTGGATTAGTTGGTAAACCTAACAATAATTGTATCTCCATAGTATTCTTGTCAACTTCCCACCTGGGCGACTGGCAGGGCTAAGTAAGGTCAAGTTGGACGGTATTAGCATGAAGGAAATGACCGAGCACATTAGGGCTTACGTCCCGCTATTGTTATGTACACATATCTCTAGAACTCGCTCTATTTCCTGCGCATTTAGAAATATAACATGGTGCTCACAAAGACCTACACGATGGGAGGAATAAATCACTAGTTCGACAACTCTATAACTAGATTGAATATTAATAACAGATCGGAAATAGTAGCGGCTATTATGTGAATAATCCCGAATTTCTGTAACTAGTAGTTCTGTGAACAGTAGACCTCCATGTTATTATCGTTACTACAGTCTTACTAGTAGTTCTGTGAACAGTAGACCTCCCTCCATGTTATTATCGTTACTACAGTCTTACTAGTAGTTCTATGAACAGTAGACCTCCATGTTATTATCGTTACTACAGTCTTACTAGTAGTTCTGTGAACAGTATACCTCCATGTTATTATCGTTACTACAGTCTTACTAGTAGTTCTGTGGTTCGTGTGGTTTTTAAACATCAATTTATAAACAAATTTAAAATAAAACATTTACTTATGTCGTTTGACCTGTGCTCAAAGAATATCTCTACCAAATTTCGATAAAATTAATCACTTCATTTGGCAGTAATCGCGAAACAATCAGAATAGATAGCAAATTGTCACATTAAAACTGGACCTAACCTCCCTCGGTCAGTAATAGATAGCACATCTACATGCTGTCATTATAAAGTATAAACACGTGTGTTGAATATCGGTCTCAATTGGTTTTACAACTAAGAGCTACCCCTTAATTTGTTGTGCACAATCCACCCTTAATGAGTAGTCGTAAGCGTTGACTTGTAAATATGAGTAGCCACCGTGATGTCAGACACAACATGTAGACTGGCAGTCTTACCTTGACTGATTACACTATGGTCATATCTTATAAGCTACATTATAGTTGAAACAAGCAAGGTAGCAGTCTTACCTTGACTGATTACACTATGACCCTATCTTATAAGCTACATTATAGTTGAAACAAGCAAGGTAGCAGTCTTACCTTGACTGATTACACTATGGTCCTATCTTATAAGCTACATTATAGTTGAAACAAGCAAGGTAGCAATCTTACCTTGACTGATTACACTATGGTCATATCCTATAAGTTACATTATAGTGTACAATTAATTTTTATTTATTATTCTAAATGATTGTGTAACGGACATTTTCTAAACCCAAGTCAAAACATTCTTCCTTAGCATTAATTGTAATAACCCGCCTCGGTGGCGTAGTTGGCTAACGCGCTAGTGTCGTGTTGACCTCGACCGCCGAGAACGGGGAGATCGAGGCTCGAATCTCGGTCGGGTGAACTGAGGGGGGGGGGTTTCCTAAATTGTTTTCCACTCTCCCTCCACGCAAATGCGGGTTCACTTCCTCTAAATTCAACCCTCCCAATTCCTAATCCATTAGAGTAATTAGTACTTAAGCGTATAACCCGAACGGGTAGTAAGACGCGGTGCTAAAATATAATAATAATAATAATAATAATATTGATAATAATTAATTGTAATATCTGAGTGGCAGACTTATAGCTACAAAACAACTTAACCTAGAGCACCAACACTAAACATCCAACCCTATAATCAGGTATTTGGGTGACAAGATTAATACTTACCCTAATTCAACTCTATTCTAGCGTATATGATACAAACACGAGTTATTACCGTACTAGTTCGTTTTTCTAACTACTCAGCATAAGACATAGTTTAAGTCTGGCAGAAACCAGGAGTCCGGGATTCGATACTCCTGTGATGTAGCGGTACATCATTTTCTAAGCTCGCAAACCCTTAAAGTTATACGTTTAACGGTACCAACACTTACGAATCTCCTAATCCTGGTCCCCCAAGCTCCTAGCTCAACTAACCATGAAAGGACTGATATGAATATTAACTCACCAGTATAATGTGTCCTTCGCACCATGAACTAGCTCGTAGAGCAAGTAATCTCACCAATAGCAACCGTCGAGTGGGACAGATGTTGACCCATCGTGGACAAGCCTATGAAGGACCTATTAGCATATTGCCTACCTCAGAGGCGACCTTCCCACTCACCGTGAGAAAACACTTTGTAGCAGATAGTTAAGGAGTCATCGGGGTATTCAGCTTACAATTTAAAAAAAAGAAACAAAGGATGATATGATAAACACATTCTCATACACTACTAGCAAGGTTTGGTCAAACTACCTTTATACTACTAGCTAGGTGTGGTCAAACTACCTTTATAGTACTAGCTAGGTGTGGTCAAACTACCTTTATAATACTAGCTAGGTGTGGTCAAAACTATCTTTATACTACTAGCTAGGTGTGGTCAAACTACCTTTATACTACTAGCTAGGTGTGGTCAAACTACCTTTATACTACTAGCTAGGTGTGGTCAAACTACCTTTATACTACTAGCTAGGTGTGGTCAAACTACCTTTATACTACTAGCTAGGTGTGGTCAAACTACCTTTATACTACTAGCTAGGTGTGGTCAAACTACCTTTATACTACTAGCTAGGTGTGGTCAAACTACCTTTATACTACTAGCTAGGTGTGGTCAAACTACCTTTATACTACTAGCTAGGTGTGGTCAAACTGTCTTTATAATACTAGCTAGGTGTGGTCAAACTACCTCTATACTACTAGCTAGGTGTGGTCAAACTACCTTTATACTACTAGCTAGGTGTGGTCAAACTACCTTTATACTACTAGCTAGGTGTGGTCAAACTACCTTTATACTACTAGCTAGGTGTGGTCAAATTACCTTTATACTACTAGCTAGGTGTGGTCAAATTACCTTTATACTACTAGCTAGGTGTGGTCAAACTACCTTTATACTACTAGCTAGGTGTGGTCAAACTACCTCTATACTGCTAGCTAGTTGTGGTCAAATTACCTTTATACTACTAGCTAGTTGTGGTCAAACTACCTTTATACTACTAGCTAGTTGTGGTCAAACTACCTTTATAATACTAGCTAGGTGTGGTCAAACTACCTCTATACTACTAGCTAGGTGTGGTCAATACTAAATCTACCTTTTATATCTACTAGCTAGTTGTGGTCAAACTACCTTTATACTACTAGCTAGGTGTGGTCAAACTACCTTTATACTACTAGCTAGGTGTGGTCAAATTACCTTTATACTACTAGCTAGTGTGGTCAAATTACCTTTATACTACTAGCTAGTTGTGGTCAAACTACCTTTATACTACTAGCTAGGTGTGGTCAAACTACCTCTTATACTACTAGCTAGTTGTGGTCAAACTACCTTTATAATACTAGCTAGGTGTGGTCAAACTACCTTTATACTACTAGCTAGGTGTGGTCAAACTAGTCTTTATAATACTAGCTAGGTGTGGTCAAACTACCTCTATACTACTAGCTAGGTGTGGTCAAACTACCTTTATACTACTAGCTAGTTGTGGTCAAACTACCTTTATAATACTAGCTAGTGTGGTCAAACTACCTTTATACTACTAGCTAGGTGTGGTCAAACTACCTTTATAGTACTAGCTAGGTGTGGTCAAACTACCTCTATACTACTAGCTAGTTGTGGTCAAACTACCTTTATAATACTAGCTAGTGTGGTCAAACTACCTTTATACTACTAGCTAGGTGTGGTCAAACTACCTTTATAGTACTAGTTAGGTGTGGTCAAACTACCTTTATACTACTAGCTAGTTGTGGTCAAATTACCTTTATATACTAGCTAGGTGTGTGCTCAAACTACCTTTATAATACTAGCTATGTGTGGTCAAACTACCTTTATACTACTAGCTAGGTGTTGGTCAAACTACCTCTATACTACTAGCTAGGTGTGGTCAAACTACCTTTATACTACTAGCTAGTTGTGGTCAAACTACCTTTAAACTACTAGCTAGGTGTGGTCAAACTACCTTTATGCTACTAGCTAGGTGTGGTCAAATTACCTTTATAGTACTAGATAGGTGTGGTCAAACTACCTTTATAATACTAGCTAGTTGTGGTCAAATTACCTTTATAGTACTAGTTAGGTGTGGTCAAACTATCTTTATACTACTAGCTAGGTGTGGTCAAACTACCTTTATACTACTAGCTAGTTATGGTCAAACTACCTCTATACTGCTAGCTAGTTGTGGTCAAATTACCTTTATAGTACTAGCAAGGTGTGGTCAAACTACCTTATACTACTAGCTAGTTGTGGTCAAACTACCTTTATACTACTAGCTAGTTGTGGTCAAACTACCTTTAAACTACTAGCTAGGTGTGGTCAAATTACCTTTATAGTACTAGTTAGTGTGGTCAAACTACCTCTATACTGCTAGATGTTGTGGTCAAATTTACCTTTTATATTTTACTAGTATAGTGTGGTCAAATACCTTATATACTATAGCTAGTGTGGTCAAACTACTCTATAACTGCTAGCTAGTTTGGTCAAATTACCTTTATAGTACTATTAGGTGTGGTCAAACTTAACTACTAGCTAGGTGTGGTCAAACTACCTTTATACTACTAGCTAGGTTGTGGTCAAACTACCTTTATTACTACTAGCTAGTTGTGGTCAAACTACCTTTAACTACTAGCTAGGTGTGGTCAAATACTTTATATACTAGTTAGGTGTGGTCAAACTTACCTTATACTAGCTAGCTAGTGTGGTCAAACTACTTTATACTACTAGCTAGGTGTGGTCAAACTACCTTTATACTACTAGCTAGTTGTGGTCAA
Organism: Timema podura; assembly: GCA_033556935.1. NCBI lineage: Eukaryota > Metazoa > Arthropoda > Insecta > Phasmatodea > Timematidae > Timema > Timema podura. The sequence goes on from JAVRXN010000001.1 coordinate 2,487,821, forward strand.
ACTACCTTTATACTACTAGCTAGGTGTGGTCAAATACCTTTATAGTACTATTGGTGTGGTCAACTACCTTATATCTAGCTAGTTGTTGGTCAAATTACCTTTATATACTAGTTAGGTGTGGTCAAACTACCTTTATACTACTAGCTAGGTGTGGTCAAACTACCTTTATACTACTAGCTAGTTGTGGTCAAATTACCTTTATAGTACTAGTTAGGTGTGGTCAAATACCTATACTGCTAGCTAGTTGTGGTCAAACTACCTTTATAACTACTAGCTAGGTGTGGTCAAACTACCTTTATAATACTAGTTAGGTGTGGTCAAACTACCTCTATACTGCTAGCTAGTGTGGTCAAATTACCTTTATAGTACTAGTTAGTGTGGTCAAACTACCTTATATGCTAGCTAGCTGGTGTGGTCAAACTACCTTTATATACTAGTAGGTGTGGTCAAATACCTTATACTGCAGCTAGTTGTGGTCAAATTACCTTTATATTAGCTAGGTGTGGTCAAACTACCTTTTACTACTAGCTAGGTGTGGTCAAACTACCTCTATACTGCTAGCTAGTTGTGGTCAAACTACCTTATAATAGTATTTAAAGCTAGTCTGTGTGTTCAAATACCTTTATATACTAGTAGGTGTGGTCAAACTTCTTTATAATACTAGCTAGGTGTGGTCAAACTACCTTTATACTACTAGCTAGGTTGTGGTCAAACTACCTTTATACTACTAGCTAGTTGTGGTCAAACTACCTTTAAACTACTAGCTAGTTGTGGTCAAACTACCTTTATACTACTAGCTAGGTGTGGTCAAACTACCTTATATACTAGCTAGGTGTGGTCAAACTATCCTTTAACTACTAGCTAGTTGTGGTCAAACTACCTTTATAGTACTAGTTAGGTGTGGTCAAACTACCTTTATACTACTAGCTAGGTGTGGTCAAACTACCTTTATAATACTAGCTAGGTGTGGTCAAACTACCTTTATACTACTAGCTAGTGTGGTCAAATACCTTTAAACTACTAGTGTGTGGTCAAATACCTTTATAGATACTAGTAGGTGTGGTCAAACTACCTTTATACTACTAGCTAGGTGTGGTCAAACTACCTTTATATACTAGCTAGGTGTGGTCAAACTACCTTTATATACTAGCTAGTGTGGTCAAACTACCTTATACTACTAGCTAGTGTGGTCAAATACCTTTATAGTACTAGTAGGTGTGGTCAAACTACCTCTATAGTACTAGTAGGTGTGGTCAAACTACTCTTTATATACTAGCTAGTTGTGGTCAAACTACCTTTATAGTACTAGTTAGTGTGGTCAAACTACCTTTAAACTACTAGCTAGGTGTGGTCAAACTACCTTTATAGTACTAGTAGTTGTGGTCAAACTACCTCTATACTGCTAGCTAGTTGTGGTCAAATTACCTTTATAGTACTAGTAGGTGTGGTCACTCATACTGACTACTTTAATACTACTAGCTAGTTGTGGTCAAACTACCTTTATATACTAGCTAGTTGTGGTCAAACTACCTTTAAACTACTAGCTAGGTGTGGTCAAATACCTTTATAGTACTAGTTAGGTGTGGTCAAACTACCTCTATACTGCTAGCTAGTTGTGGTCAAATTACCTTTATAGTACTAGTTAGGTGTGGTCAAACTACCTCTATACTACTAGCTAGGTGTGGTCAAACTACCTCTATACTGCTAGCTAGTTGTGGTCAAATTACCTTTATAGTACTAGTTAGGTGTGGTCAAACTACCTTCTATACTGCTAGCTAGTTGTGGTCAAATTACCTTTATAGTGAGTAGTCGTGAGTAACGGACACTTAAATTTTAATTTGATTATAAGTTTTGTTAAATGAAATGAGACAAATGACTGTAAATATTAAGATTATGTGTATTTATATACCTCTTATTAAAAAGTTGTATAGAAAATATCTTCTTGCTAAGTCATAAATAATAGGTTTAGGTTCATCTTTAAATAAATAGCTATTCGTGGTCAAACTGACATTTACAATATTACAATTATTTATTATTCAAATTTGGACACAAACTTCCTTTATTGCTTAAGATGCTTTGTCAATGGTCACATTTATAATAAAGAGGTTGGTTAAATTCAGTTTATGGACACAATTCTCATGCGCACCTTGTGCAAAAGTCACACTTTATCCGTATCTGTCAAAATTTTCTCCGCATATTATGCAGTCGGTGTGGTCTCAACTTCTTCTGCTCATAAGTTGTGTCAAAAGTTTTGTTAACTTTTGTTTATTTGATGTAGGTTTATTTCTTTTTTATGGACTTCAACCTAGTTATTTGAATTTCCCATTTTCGTGAATTGTTTGTCTTCTAACTGAGCTTTATAAGGACTGGATGTTAGTGTTTCGCTCTTAGCACCATGTCTTCTTCCAACATCTAACCTACGTTCTGCAGTGACAGGCACTGGTGACACTTGTGTGATTATGGTGTGGAAAAATCCAGTTGAAGGAGTTGATTGATGACTGTGGAGTCTTTGATGTTGAAGTTCGTGCGGTTGAAGTTGACTGTTGTGAAGTCATGGAAGTAAATAACTCTGGAAATTGAGGTTGTGGAGATACAGGAGTTGAGGCTCTTGGAGATTCAAATGTTGGTTGTAAATTTTCTTGTCCATAATTTGATGTGAGTGGAGACTTAGGGGATATTGATTGTAGATTTCCTGGATAATTTTTCAATAGCTCTATGTCTTCATAGACAGATTCGGGAATATCTATTCCTTGCGATGGCAAATAGTCCAAATCTGTGAATATGTTTGGATTATATGGATGTATACCTGTATATTCAAACCCTTTTTTAGCTATATCCATTCGGCTAATTTTGGTAAAAGCATAGCTTACTAATCCAACTACATCATAATCTGTTATCCTGGGAAAAGGATTCTGTCGCATTCAAATAGCACAAGCTTCATTATATGAGGTTTTAAAAGGCTTCATTATGGTCCTATCAAGTGGTTGCAATTTGTGCGTTGTGTGTGGGGCAAACTTAATATATGAACATTGTGCTGACGTGCAAACAGAATCACGTCAAGCTCCTTGTGGCTGCAGTGACCAGAGCAGCACAGGTTCATGTTTATTAGGATGGACACGTTTGACGAACTCTTGAAGCCCCTTCAGAAAAATTTCACTAGTTATCCATCCACTAGTTTGAGCTCCAAACAAACTTCCAGGGGGTGCACCAATCATGAGGCGGTTGTTCATCCTCTGCCTAGGAAATATAAAGAGAGGTGGGATAAATTGGTCTCCAGAAGCATTTACGCAAAGAAGAACAGTGACCGTACGACCTCTTTCCCCAGACGTTAATTTTCCAACTTGTTTTTTTCCCTTTTATGGATATAACTTTAGAGTCATCTGCATCTGCATTGAAAATTCTACATGCAGAAAAGGAATATTTACTTTGAAGTTGGTTAAATTTGTCAAAAAATCTAGAAACCTGAGGTTTGTTGAAACCAACTGCTCGTTGCATGCTGGTAGATTCAGCGTTTCTTAATGTGATTTCAGGGTGTCGTTTCATAAAATCATAGTAGAAGTCCTTACCAGCACACTTCTTTTTCTTGTTGAAGCAGTGATCAAGTTTCAAGGCTTCGGCCACATCGAAAGCCAACTTCCCAAACTCCTTACGATTCAGTGGCATCAAACGGTTATCAAGGTCTTTAATGTGTATTACAAGTTCCTTTTCAAAATTTTCTGAGAAAGTAGGTTTGAATCTTCCCATATCAGGACCTATTTTTACTTCATTTCCTAATTTTAGCTTCGCTACTCTGTCTCCTAAGGAGCTTTTAGGAACAGCTTATGTATTTGCCGCCTGTCTCACTGTCATAGCGTTACTTAAAACTTTCTCTACAGCTATTTTCATATTCTCTTCTTGCCACTTCCCACGTAAGCCTACTTTTTCCTTTTTCTTTAATTTAGGCATAGTATAAAATTCCAGAATCGGTTACCTGAAAGAAAAAGTTCTATGAAGACAAAATAAATAAATATATTATATATATAATTTAGTATATATACCTAATCTGAGTAATCTTATCTAACCTTAAATTAAGTGTTTTATTTGAGCTTTATTTGTTGTTAATGTTGATAAAAACTTTGTGGCATCCCTTAGTTTGTCCGGTACTGGACGAAAACAACTTGTCCGATACTAGCCGATCTGTATGGCAATAAAATAATGGTAGTCATTACAATAATATTTTATTTGTTGACCAAATCAATATTATAACTTATTCATGAGTTTACCCTTTACCTTATATCCAATAAACAAACTAATTGTAATTACCGTGTGAGAATGAGAAGTATTGAAAATGTAGTTGGAACAAAGAAACAAAGCACATAAACTATACAAACACTCGTGGGAACCGTACGGCTCAAGGGCGTGCCTTCAATTAGCGGTTGTTTTTGGCTGCAAGCAAGAGGAGTAATATTATATCCGAGAGGTACGGTCAAACTACCTTTAAACTACTAGCTAGGTGTGGTCAAACTACCTCTATACTACTAGCTAGGTGTGGTCAAACTACCTTTAAACTACTAGCTAGGTGTGGTCAAACTACCTCTATACTACTAGCTAGGTGTGGTCAAACTACCTTTATGCTACTAGCTAGGTGTGGTCAAATTACCTTTATACTACTAGCTAGGTGTGTCCAAACTACCTTTATACTACTAGCTAGGTGTGGTCAAACTACCTTTATGCTACTAGCTAGGTGTGGTCAAATTACCTTTATACTACTAGCTAGGTGTGGTCAAATTACCTTTATACTACTAGCTAGGTGTGGTCAAATTACCTTTATACTACTAGCTAGGTGTGGTCAAACTGTCTTTATAATACTAGCTAGGTGTGGTCAAACTACCTTTATACTACTAGCTAGGTGTGGTCAAACTACCTTTATACTACTAGCTAGGTGTGGTCAAATTACCTTTATACTACTAGCTAGGTGTGGTCAAATTACCTTTATACTACTAGCTAGGTGTGGTCAAACTGTCTTTATAATACTAGCTAGGTGTGGTCAAACTACCTTTATACTACTAGCTAGGTGTGGTCAAACTACCTTTACACTACTAGCTAGGTGTGGTAAAATTACCTTTTACTACTAGCTAAGGTGTGGTCAAATTACCTTTAAACTACTAGCTAGGTGTGGTCAAATTACCTTTATACTAGCTAGGTGTGGTCAAACTACCTCTATACTACTAGCTGGTGTGGTCAAACTACCTTTATACTACTAGCTAGGTGTGGTCAAGCTACCTTTATACTACTAGATAGTGTGGTCAAATTACCTCTATACTACTAGCTAGGTGTGGTCAAACTACCTATATACTACTAGCTAGGTGTGGTCAAACTACCTTTATGCTACTAGCTAGTGTGGTCAAATTACCTCTATACTACTAGCTAGGTGTGTCCAAACTACCTTTATACTACTAACTAACGAGTCAAACTAACTTTATATACTAGCTAAGTGTGGTCAAACTACCCTTATAATACTAGCTAGGTGTGGTCAAACTACTACTTCCATACTACTATAGCTAGGTGTGGTCAAACTACCTCTATACTACTAGCTAGGTGTGGTCAAACTACCTCTATACTACTAGCTAGGTGTGGTCAAATTACTTCCATACTACTAGCTAGGTGTGGTCAAATACCTCTATACTACTAGCTAGGTGTGGTCAAACTACCTATATACTACTAGCTAGGTGTGGTCAAATTACTTCATACTACTAGCTAGGTGTGGTCAAACTACCTCTATACTACTAGCTAGGTGTGGTCAAACTACCTATATACAACTAGCTAGGTGTGGTCAAACTACCTTTATACTACTAGCTTGGTGTGGTCAAACTACCTCTATACTACTAGCTAGTTGTGTCCAAACTACCTTTATACTACTAGCTAGGTGTGGTCAAACTATCTTTATACTACTAGCTAGGTGTGGTCAAACTACCTTTATACTACTAGCTAGGTGTGGTCAAACTACCTTTATAGTACTAGCTAGGTGTGGTCAAACTACCTTTATACTACTAGCTAGGTGTGGTCAAACTACCTTTATACTACTAGCTAGGTGTGGTCAAACTACCTTTATACTACTAGCTAGGTGTGGTCAAACTACCTTTATACTACTAGCTTGGTGTGGTCAAAACTACTCTTTAACTACTAGCTAGGTGTGGTCAAATCTACCCTTTTTAGTACTAGCTAGGTGTGGTCAAACTACCTTTATACTACTAGCTAGGTGTGGTCAAACTACCTTTATACTACTAGCTTGGTGTGGTCAAATACCTCTATACTACTAGCTAGTTGTGTCCAAACTACCTTTATATACTAGCTATGTGTGGTCAAACTACTCTTTATACTACTAGCTAGGTGTGGTCAAACTACCTCTTATATACTAGCTAGGTGTGGTCAAACTACCTCTATACTACTAGCTAGGTGTGGTCAAACTACCTTTATACACTAGCTAGTGGTGGAACTCTTAATACTACTAGCTGGAGTGGTCAAACTACCTTATAGTATCTAACTAGGTGTGGTCAAACTAGCCTTATACTACTAGCTAGGTGTGGTCAAACTACCTTTATATACTAGCTAGGTGTGGTCAAACTACCTTTATTTACTAGCTAGTGTGGCAGAATTTATGTGTGTGGTCAAACTACCTTTATAATACTAGCTATGTGTGGTCAAACTATCTTTATAATACTAGCTAGGTGTGGTCAAACTACCTTTATAATACTAGCTAGGTGTGGTCAAACTATCTTTATAATACTAGCTAGGTGTGGTCAAACTACCTTTATAATACTAGCTAGGTGTGGTCAAACTACCTTTATAATACTAGCTAGGTGTGGTTAAACTACCTTTATAATACTAGCTAGGTGTGGTCAAACTACCTTTATAATACTAGCTAGGTGTGGTCAAACTACCTTTATACTACTAGCTAGGTGTGGTCAAACTACCTTTATAATACTAGCTAGGTGTGGTCAAACTACCTTTATACTACTAGCTAGCTGTGGTCAAACTACCTTTAATACTAGCTAGGTGTGGTCAAACTACCTTTATACTACTAGCTAGGTGTGGTCAAACTACCTCTATACTACTAGCTTGGTGTGGTCAAACTACCTTTACACTACTAGCATGGTGTGGTCAAACTACCTTTATACTACTAGCTAGGTGTGGTCAAACTACTCTATACTACTAGCTAGGAGTGGTCAAACTACCTTTATACTACTAGCTAGGTGTGGTCAAATTATCTTTATACTACTAGCTAGGAGTGGTCAAACTACCTTTATACTACTAGCTAGAGTGGTTAAAATACCTTTATAATACTAGCTAGGTGTGGTCAAACTACCTCTATACTACTAGCTAGGTGTGGTCAAACTACCTTTATACTACTAGCTAGGTGTGGTCAAATTACCTCTATACTACTAGCTAGGGTGTGGTCAAAATTACCTTTATACTACTAGCTAGGTGTGGTCAAATACCTTTATACTACTAGCTAGGAGTGGTCAAACTACCTTTATACTACTAGCTAGGAGTGGTCAAACTACCTTTATACTACTAGCTAGGAGTGGTCAAACTACCTTTATAATACTAGCTAGGTGTGGTCAAACTACCTCTATACTACTAGCTAGGTGTGGTCAAACTACCTCTATACTACTAGCTAGGTGTGGTCAAACTACCTTTATAATACTAGCTAGGTGTGGTCAAACTACCTTTATAATACTAGCTAGGTGTGGTCAAACTACCTTTATAATACTAGCTAGGTGTGGTCAAACTACCTTTATACTACTAGCTAGGAGTGGTCAAACTACCTTTATACTACTAGCTAGGTGGTCAAACTACCTCTATACTACTAGCTAGGAGTGGTCAAACTACCTTTATACTACTAGCTAGGTGTGGTCAAACTACCTCTATACTACTAGCTAGGATGTGGTCAAACTACCTTTATACTACTAGCTAGGTGTGGTCAAATTACCTTTATACTACTAGCTAGGAGTGGTCAAACTACCTTTATACTACTAGCTAGGAGTGGTCAAACTACCTTATAATACTAGCTAGGTGTGGTCAAACTACCTCTATACTACTAGCTAGGTGTGGTCAAACTACCTATATACTACTAGCTAGGTGTGGTCAAACTACCTATATACTACTAGCTAGTGTGGTCAAACTACCTTTATACTACTAGCTTGGTGTGGTCAAACTACCACTATTCCACTAGCTAGTTGTGGTCAAATTACCTTTATACTTTTAGCTGGAGGGGGGGGGGGTGTCACAGATATCTGAGAGGCCACCACTCGATGCTGACCGTGTCCACTAAGGGTATTTTGTCTTGTATCAGTTTCCTATATTCTTTTATGATTATTATGTTTTAAAAGAAAAATGAAGATTAAATTATGATAGTAAATTAAATTGAAATTGAAATTATTTTAGTTATTATTATGGTCTTGTGTTTTGACAACTTCATTTGTTAATACCTGGTCACGCTGACTGAATCTCTTTTTTACTTATTGTATTTTCCTGTACCTACACGTAAATGCTGGTACATTTCTTATCTACTCTAACCTCCTCGTTCTTAATACATCAGCTTGTCCTACCACCCATTCTAACTATGCTGGGGAGGTAGCGATGAGGGCTGTATACCTTCAAGTAAAGTTTTTCACACTTGCCTGGATGGAGATTTGGAAAACCACTCACAGCATACCATACCGGGCTTCGATCTCTGATCTACTCTCCCCATCGCGAACAATTCAGACAAGATGAACCTGGCATCTATTCCGCGTGAACACCAATGCGGATATAATAAATATAATATGATATAATATAGCTCTAAGAAGTAGTGGATCAATACCACACGTACATACGTCATCACCTGGCAGGAGACCACATGTGTCTCTTAGAAACAGGATTTAATCTCTTTACACTGTCACTGATACGTCATAACCTGGCAAGAGACCACATGTGTCGCTTAGCAACAGGAGTTCATCTCTTTACATTGTCACTGACACGTCATAACCTGGCAAGAGACCACATGTGTCGCTTAGCACAGGATTTCATCTCTTTACACTGTCACTGACTCGTCATAACCTGGCAAGAGACCACATGTGTCGCTTAGCAACAGGATTTCATCTCTTTACATTGTCACTGACACGTCATAACCTGGCAAGAGACCACATGTGTCGCTTAGCAACAGGAGTTCATCTCTTTACATTGTCACTGACACGTCATAACCTGGCAAGAGACCACATGTGTCGCTTAGCAACAGGATTCATCTCTTTACATTGTCACTGACACGTCATAACCTGGCAAGAGACCACATGTGTCGCTTAGCAACAGGATTCATCTCTTTACATTGTCACTGACACGTCATAACCTGGCAAGAGACCACATGTGTCGCTTAGCAACAGGAGTTTCATCTCTTTACACTGTCACTGACTCGTCATAACCTGGACAAGGGACCACATGTGTCCGTAGCAACAGGATTTCATCTCTTTACACTGTCACTGACACGTCATAACCGGGACAAGGACCACATGTGTCTCTTAGCAAACAGGATTTCATCTCTTTACATGTCACTGACTACGTCATAACCTGGCAAGAGACCACATGTGTCGCTTAGCAACAGGAGTTTCATCTCTTTACATTGTCACTGACTCGTCATAACCTGGCAAGAGACCACATGTGTCACTTAGCAACAGGATTTCATCCTTTACATTGTCACTGACTCGTCATAACTGGCAAGAGACCACATGTGTCGCTTAGAAACAGGATTTCATCTCTTTACACTGTCACTGACTCGTCATAACCTGGCAAGAGACCACATGTGTCGCTTAGCAACAGGATTTCATCTCTTTACATTGTCACTGACACGTCATAACCTGGCAAGAGACCACATGTGTTCTCTTAGAAACAGGATTTCATCTCTTTACACTGTCACTGACACGTCATAACCTGGCAAGAGACCACATGTGTCTCTTAGAAACAGGATTCAATCTCTTTACATTGTCACTGACACGTCAAAGCCTGTATTTATTTCGTCATACTTGAATGATTGCTGATCCCAAGTACAGTCCGATCTCAGTAGGAAGGAACTTGTTTTGGCAATTACAAAAGTTACTAAAACAATGCTCATATTTTAACAATTAGCGCGATAACTATTAATAACTGTAACATAATAATATTAATAGAGTCAAGTGTTATCATTTAGGGAACGGATTCTTAGGCACCAAAAATCTCTAAAAACGGCATTAAAAATATGTGATTTAGGCACAAGACTAGGCACTCAAGTTAAAAAAGCACACAATAGGCAATATTTTACTCCCTGATATTTTATTATCGACATTGAGTTGTTGAATTTGCCCTCGTTCGGGTTGTACGTATCTGTTGTACTAACTACACAGAATGTTAGGGGTTAGGAAGGTGGAATTTAGAGGAAGTGTATCTGCATTTGCGTGGAGAGAGAATGAAACCATTTAGTAAAAAACACATTAAGTACTCCGGGCCGAAATTCGAATCTTGATCTCCCCTTCATCGGTAATCCAGTACTGCGAGAGTGACGCCTTAGACCATTCGAGCACTGGAGTGGTTCACATGTTATTGATAACTAGACGTTCTTCTAGATTCTCAGGGGTGAAATGTGTTCTATTTTCAGATAAAAGGTTTTTTTATAATTTGAAAAGCTGAGTTTTACTTCACACGATGTCAAGAGACAAAATTTCAAATTTTCTGTTTTCAAAGAAGTTGAACTTTTCTCCTGCAACGGCAAGATGTCTGTCCCTGCTCTCATTGTCTTCCCAAGATGTCTGTCCGTCTCTCATTGTCTTCCCAAGATGTCTGCCACTGCTCTCATTGTCTTCCTAAGATGTCTGTCCCTGCTCTCATTGTCTTCCCAAGATGTCTGTCCGTCTCTCATTGTCTTCCCAAGATGTCTGCCACTGCTCTCATTGTCTTCCTAAGATGTCTGTCCCTGCTCTCATTGTCTTCCCAAGATGTCTGTCCCTGCTCTCATTGTCTTCCCAAGATGTCTGTCCCTGCTCTCATTGTCTTCCCAAGATGTCTGCCACTGCTCTCATTGTCTTCCCAAGATGTTTGCCACTGCTCTCATTGTCTTCCCAAGATGGCTGCCACTGCTCTCCCTCTCCACACCCGGTTTACGACCATTGAAAGCTCTTTAACAAGTTTTCAAACCTACTCCAAACAAATACAGTACTTACATGCCGCAACTAACAATTTCTAATGAACTGGACTCTCTCTTTCAGCAGAAAGTCCATACCGTGTCACTTATAGGCTTTATAAAATGAACAACATTGGCTATTGTACTGGTAGTAACATGAAATGCATATATTAAATATCTCAACGATCAAGGAAAAGAAAAGGCAAATTCCGGTCCCTTTCAATGTTGAGCTAAACAAATGATCGCATTTTATCGACGGCTCTTCCTTCTATAGTTCTGCTATAGGCATACAATATATGACAGGAAACGTGTTAGCACACATAGTTCACGGTTGTCAAAGGTTAGCTTTTAATTTGTATTACATATGATAGCTCCCGAGTGTATTGTCGTGGTGGACGAGTGGATCGGGTGGCCTACAACTGGTATGTTGTGGAGTCAAAGGTTGATGTGGATTTTACAATGAACAGAAGAACACAGTTCACACTTTACACTGCTGCCACTGGACAAAGAGGTAATGTGCTGCTTCTTGTTGTGCGTTTCACACTTCCTCCTGATTATTTCCGATGTAGTGAAACCTCGGGTTGATTTCATTGTGACAGCCATATTGTGTTTGTTCCTTTTATATGTTCCTTCTTCCAGGTGTAACAACATTACCTCAGAAAGAGAAAAGGGGTTTGTCTTATAAAGAAATAAATAATATTGTAAAAGGTTATAAAATTTAAAAAAATATATATATAAACCAGATTTAATAACATTTATTTTGAAAAGCACACCTTACAAATTGTTTATTTAATAATTGTTCTACACTCTTCCAACAATATTTATACACGAAAAGCTCAGAATACTAAACTGGTCACCAGCAGAACTAGGAATAATGTACTTAGTTAATACATGTACATATGACCTCGCTTAGTTCCAGGACACACCAACCACACTCCGAACGTTAAATTACCGGTCGAGAATAGATCCTGGACCATTAGATCACTACAAACTAAACCACAACATTAGTTATCAATAAGTATTTTGATGAAAGTTTACTTGTTTTGATTTCCAAATTGAAAAATGATGATATTCAGATATTGACATGTGTTGTAAAATGTTTCATGAAATGAACAATTACTGGTTTTGACTGAGCTGCCAAACAGATGCCAATGTGACACATCATCAAGAGCACTATCTATGTCCAAAAAACCCTAGCTCAGGTTTCCTAACAAGTCCGGGTTTGATTCTCTTCATTAGTCAAATATTTAGCACTGGTGAAAGGGGTTTTCATTGTGATAAATCAACGCCCTAGGGACTGAGTGCTGTGTCTGTCTGATAATTAAGCTAGTATGTAAGTTGTGTTCTGACATAGTCAGTCGGTTTATAAAGTGTACGTTAACCAGCTCAAATTAAAATATAATATAAAAAATATGTTATTTATTTGGTGTTGAATAACAAATCGCCATCTAGGCTGGAGGGTGTTGGCGAGGTCTAACTAAAGCTGGTTGTTGGACAGGACCGTGGAGGAATAACAAGACTAAGTGACAGATTTGGTCTGTTCAAATAAAGACACTCTTTTACCTTTTGAAAACCACATTGCCAGGATTAGCGAGGACACATGGAGGTAGTATATCAAGGAGACAGGGAGGTAGTATATCAAGCATACAGGGAGGTAGTATATCAAGGAGACAGGGAGGTAGTATATCAAGAATACAGGGAGGTAGTATATCAAGGAGACAGGGAGGTAGTATATCAAGCATACAGGGAGGTAGTATATCAAGGAGACAGGGAGGTAGTATATCAAGGACACAGGGAGGTAGTATATCAAGGATACAGGGAGATAGTATATCAAGGAGACAGGGAGGTAGTATATCAAGGATACAGGGAGATAGTATATCAAGAATACAGGGAGGTAGTATATCAAGGAGACAGGGAGGTAGTATATCAAGCATACAGGGAGGTAGTATATCAAGGAGACAGGGAGGTAGTATATCAAGGAGACAGGGAGGTAGTATATCAAGCATACAGGGAGGTAGTATATCAAGGAGACAGGGAGGTAGTATATCAAGGAGACAGGGAGGTAGTATATCAAGCATACAGGGAGGTAGTATATCAAGGAGACAGGGAGGTAGTATATCAAGGAGACAGGGAGGTAGTATATCAAGGATACAGGGAGATAGTATATCAAGGATACAGGGAGGTAAGTGGTCAGCTATAAATAAAAGATTGAGGCTCAGATCAAATTCTGAATGAGAAAACAACCCTGAGTTCATACAATTGTATAAACTACCCCCAGTGGTGATGGATTCAATTTAAAGTGTCCTTGAAAATAGATGAGCCAAGCTCTCCTTAAAGCGTAAATATAATAAATAAAATGTAACTGTGACGTAGTCTCGTTTCGCAATAGCAGGTCACTACTTTCTATAGTTAAGACATTTCTTCTTAGCCCCAATCTGAACGTTAATTACTTAATGTCTTCACAAATAATGTTTTTAGTAAGTTTGTTTGATAATGATCTGACCACTTGCTGCTGCTGCAGTCTGTATCAAACTCTCTCGTTTCTCACGAATATCACAGACCATGCGTAGTGCGTGCGTATTGTGGGACACGCAAGGATGGGATTAGCACGATGTGGCTTTCCCAACCTCTTTGAAAACAATTGTTGGCGCATTTCATTACATTAGTCACTCTTATCGTTTAAATTAGATCAGTATATGATAGTCTGGACTAGTTAGTCTAGTAGGTAGAGTGATAGTCTGGACTAGTTAGTCTAGTAGGCAGAGTGATAGTCTGGACTAGTTAGTCTAGTAGGCAGAGTGATAGCCTGGACTAGTTAGTCTAGTAGGCAGAGTGATAGCCTGGACTAGTTAGTCTAGTAGGCAGAGTGATAGTCTGAACTAATTAGTCTAGTAGGTAGAGTGATAGTCTGGACTAGCTAGTCTAGTAGGTAGAGTGATAGTCTGGACTAGCTAGTCTAGTAGGTAGTGATAGTCTGGATTAGTTAGTCTAGTAGGTAGAGTGATAGTCTGGACTAGTTAGTCTAGTAGGCAGAGTGATAGTCTGGACTAGTTAGTCTAGTAGGCAGAGTGATAGTCTGGACTAATTAGTCTAGTAGGTAGAGTGATAGTCTGGACTAGATAGTCTAGTAGGTAGTAATAGTATGGACTAGTTAGTCTAGTAGGTAGAGTGATAGTCTGGACTAGCTAGTCTAGTAGGTAGTGATAGTCTGGACTAGTTAGTCTAGTAGGTAGTGATAGTCTGGACTAGTTAGTCTAGTAGGTAGAGTGATGCGCCCTAGTCCGGCTTGAGCTGATTCTTCTGAACGAGATAAGTTTTCCGGTAAAAGGAAGCGAACATTATAAAGAAGAAGATGGAGTTAAAGAACAAATAAGTATTACAAAACTTTGTGAAGTCGCAGTCCGTGAAGAGAATCTGCCCAGTGTGGAAAATGATGATTAGGAACTGCGTCTGGAACAAAGAGATAGCAGGGGTTATAAACAATACGTGTTCCTACCAGACAGTCATGTTGCGAACAACGTCATCACGGCTATTCACTACTTCATTTGTTTGTTTATAGCGCGCAGACGCCATCTTGGCTAGTTCGACAGTATAGCGTCGTAGCTTCTTGTTATACTTTATTTTGTCGCAACAGTAAACTTACATTGCAAGCACTTGAAACCTAATCAGACCTAAGTAGGGATGTGAAAAAAGTATCGATACTTTACTAATATCAATATTTTTACTTTCGAAATTAGTATTTTTTAAATCAATACTTCTTCCTGATACCCTTACTGATATTAGTACTGAAAGGACCGGTGATGCACCTCACTGGATTGCAGGCTTGTCAAAATGGCAACATATTGGAGGGCAATCCCTGATCTGGTGTTAGGCACTCTCTCCATGTTAGGTGCCTTGCTGTGCCTATTACTACCAGAGACTCTAAATAAGACTCTTCCAGTCACACTGGAAGATGTGGAGAGCGTTTCGGGAAGAAGGAAGGCATCTGGGAATGTTCGTGCTGTCAGAAGAAAGTGAATTCGTGACTAAAATTGCCATAAATTGTTAACACACACTTTTGTTTCTTTGTTGTACAAATATTGTTATTTAATATTTAAGTATAATTTAAACATAAATATGAATATATTAAAAGGTCATATAGATTTGAAAGGTAAATTTAAATAGGCAGTAATTTGTTTAGTTAAATAATTAAGTATAGAAATAAAGGGGGAGATTGTTTTTTTTTTCATGGTTGGCGGTGGTGGATGGATTTGTTTTGTTGATTGTTGGGACTAAAAAAAAAAAGAAAAGGGAAGAAAAAATAATGAAGAGATGTAACTGATTGTTGTTTTTAATGTGTGGAAATTGTCAATTCTTGTTGTTGTGGGGAATTATAAGTGTGTTTTTAAGTGTTTGAAGTGTTTGTTTTGAGACCAATCTTTTATCTTGTTTGTTTCTTTTTACTTTATGGTGGAGGGTTGATGAACACGTAGTTTCGTTTGTCTCTCATCGATGATCTTTGTCAGTGAGGAGTCTGGGTACCCAGAAGCCCGAGATTAAGTCCTGGATGTCTCTGCACTGGCGCCAGCCGGGCAGGCATATAAATATTGTGCAGAACTGAGGGACCATTACAGAGTGGCACACCAACGCGGGGCTCGACGGTCAGTCAACCAAGGCCTATATAATCATTGTTGTATGTCTAGCTTTGGGTGGATCGATCAAGGCCTATTGAACTCGCCACGACAGAGGGAATGATGGAGAGAAACGGCAGGAGGCTATCCCAGTTGTACAATACAAGGTCAAGGTCACTGTCAGAAGGTGCGGCCAGGCAGGTAGTAATGGACATTCCGCAAGGAATAAACCAGAGGTCGAGACCCGCCTGGAGGTGGCTGAGGTTAGTTTGACGGCCAGAATGGAGGAGAGAGTCCTCGAACTAGTTGCTCCAGTGGAGGCACGTTGCACTCAGTTCGCTGCTCAAGTTGGGGTACTGGAGGAGGAGGCTGAGAAGGAGGCTAGGCGCCTACTCACTGAGGCCGAGTCCAGGAGAGACGCCGCACTTGTTGAGGCGGCCCACATCCGGGAGGCGGCGCGGCAGGAGGCAGTGAGGCTCAGCGAGGTAACCGGGACTAGGCTAGATGCTTCAGCACCACAGGTTGTTTGGGGGCTGGTAGATGCTCTCGGTGCGCGTCTAGGCATCCAGATGATGGCAGACCAAGTGCCTCATTTCAACAACCACACGGGGGAGAATCCCATAAACCACCTTAAGAGGTTGAGCAGCTTGTGGGACGGTCAGGATGTTCCTTGGAGAGAGAAGAAGCGTCTCATCGCTGCATCGTTGGAAGGGTGGCGTCATGCTGGTGGTCCAGCGTAGAGGAGGAGATAGACTCGTGGTCCACGTTCGAGTCTTTGTTCCAGCAGGAATTCTGGTCGCCCGAGATACAAGGACTTACCCGAGCCACTTTATATGCCATGAAATATCGTGAGGGCGGGAATAAAAGTATGGAGGCACATTTCCTCACTCTGTTAGATAGGAGCAGACACCTGGATGTGCCCATGACTGACTCAGAGCTGGTTAACATGGCCCTGGGACAATTCCCACTCCGAGTTCAGGAAGTGTTGGGGGCGGTAAGATATGGGGGCGGGGCTGATTTCCGAAGGGAATTGAGACGTCTGGACCACATAGAACAGCTCCGTAGGATAGCCAAGACACCATCAGGGGAGAAGACACCTCAGGGACAGAGACCACAACAACAGATCCAGCCGCCTGGACAAATAAAGGGGCAGCGGCCAGATATTGTGGGTCCACCTCCACAACAATGGGGTAACCGGGGTTTCAGACAATCCTACCCATCAGGATTTCAACCTGGGAGGCCACCGCATACGTACCAGAGGGGGCAAGCCGGCCCACAGCCTCGGGTATCTGTGGCCCAGGTGGGTTATCCTCCTGGACCAGTGTGGTACCCTTTCTGGGAGCCAGCTCCAGGGTTCCCGCTTCACACGGGAGAGGGTCAGTTCCACGGTCAAGTCACCAACGAAGGAGTGTACGTCACTAACGACACTCATGATCGTGAGGAGCCTATGGACCATGCACCTGGGGGCGGTGCCAATAACAAGCGAAAGAAGCGGAAAGGACAAGGAGGAAGTAGGCCTATTTCTCCGTACAACAAGTGGGGAAGAGAAGGCCAGCTGGACTCTGGAGCTAGAAGAGAAGAGGAAAGAAGGCAGAGCAAAACACCTCCGCGACAATGTTCAAGGGACGACGGTGCTAGAGGAGAAGCGTCAAACTCCCTACCCCTTCCTTAGATTCCTCCAGAGAGGAGGGGGTGTTGAGTGACGTAGTAGGGGTGACTATTGTGCAGGGGCCTGCACGTACAATGTGTTTGGACGCGATTGTAGGAGTGACCTATTGCGGGAAGAAGAGGAGGAAATCGGAAGAGTTCCAAAATGTCCGGAAGTGCAATTGAAGGTTGGGGGCCAGACGGTGAGCTGTCTATTAGATTCAGGGGCGGAGGTGAGTTGCGTGTCCGAGGATTTTGCTAACTTGATTCTGGAACACAACCCCCACGTTATGAGTCTGCCACTTCCCCGCATGGTTATAGTCGGCGTGACGAGTAGGAAGAGCCCTGCCATCACCCGCCAACTGCAGCTAAGTGTGGAAGGTCTAGGTTCTGGGAAGAGCGTCAACTGTTTAGTGGTAAGGGGTCTGGTCAAGCCCGTGATACTGGGGGTGGACTTCTTGGACGCCCATTCTATCACTTTGGATTTTGGTAGGCAATCGATCTGCGTTGGGGGCGGTCGTTTGGAGGCGGCGTGTCAGGAAAAACCGGTCCAATGGGACGTGAATCCTGATAGGCTCACTATCGGTGCCCTTGTCGTCCAGTTGAAGAAAGGCGCAGAGCTCGGCAACGTTCCTGTTGGATTGAGAGAAGCGATTCCCTTTCACTGCGGGAGACCACTTCCTACCGATGTGGAACTAAAGAGTTTTGTAGGTGACATTATCAATCTAGACCAGGAGCGGCGGGAGGTCGTCTACGGCTTGCTCCAGGAGTGCCGAGAAGCTTTTTCAGACCGGCCGGGTTTGAACTTGACGTATAAGGCCAACATCCGCCTAACTGACACGAAAGCGTGTTTCAGGCGCAGTTATCCCCTTCCCAAGGCCTACGAAAAAGAGCTTGACGCCCACATGGGGGAGCTACTGAAACATGGGATTGTGAGTCACTGTTCCAGCCCTTTCGCCAACCCGTTGGTTTGTGTTATCAAAAAGGACCGCTCTGTTCGCCTTTGTTTGGATGCGCGGATGCTCAACAAGCTCATAGTCAAGGATAGGGAAGCTCCAACGCTCATCAGTGACATGCTCCACGATTTTGAGGGGGCTAAATACCTGAGTACTAGCGATATGACGCAAGGATATTATCAGCTAGCGTTGGAAAAAGAAGCCCAGTTGTACACGGCATTCTTGTACAAAAACAGGCAGTTTTGTTTCAACGTGGTTCCTTTCGGCATTAGTAACGCTGTCGCTGAATTTACTAGGTGTATGGATCTGGTTCTTGGTGAGGATTGTGGTGGTTTCACTCGGGCCTATGTCGACGATATTTTGGTGAACTCCTCAACATTTGACGAACATATCGAGCATCTCAGGACCGTGTTCAAGAAGATAATTAGGGCCAACATGACCATCAAGTTGAGCAAGTCTCTATTTTTCAGACAGGAGGTACCATTCCTCGGGCACATCTTGACGCCGAACGGAACCAGACCACACCCAGATAAGGTGAAGGTGATCACCGAGTATCCTACTCCGAAAAACAAAACCCAAATCAAGGCTTTCTTAGGCGTGGTTGGCTACTATCGGGGCTACACAAATCGTTTGGCTGAGGAGGCGCTGCCTTTGTTCCGGTTACTTAAGAAGGACGCTAAGTGGAAGTTTGGTGCGGAAGAAGAAGCGGCTTTTCAGGGGGTCAAGGCCTTATTCTTCGAGACACAGATGCTCCACCACCCGAAGCATAATCAAGATTATTATGTCACTACTGATGCTAGTGGGTACGCCTCGGGAGTCGTCATTCAACAAAAGGACGCGAACGGGGACTTAAAGGTGGTAGCGATGGACAGCCGCAAGTTGAACACGGCAGAACGAAACTACTCGGTCAGCGAAAGGGAATGCCTTAGCATTGTATGGAGCCTCACCAAGTTCCGTAGTTTATTGTTGGGGAATAAAATTGTGGTGTTGTCCGACCATCAGGCCCTTTCCTTTATGAGGACATGCCGTCTTAAGAGCGGTCGCCTCACCCGGTGGATCCTAGCCCTGCAGGAGTTTGAACTGGAGACCGCTTACATCACGGGAAAAGAGAATTCTCAGAGCGACGCGCTGAGTCGCCTAACACATGAAGTAGGAGAGGAACCTGAGGGAGTTAGTGTGGCGCCCGGGGATGAAATCTTGGTATTGGCGGCAGTTCTAGAGGGGGAACCGGGGGTGGAGGAAGCTTTGTTCGATCTAGAGGAACTACAATTTTCTGATAACGAGTGTACTCAAATAAGGAAAGTGTTGGATGATGCAGCACGTCCAGGGTTTGAATCCGACACCATGCAGAAGAGATTAATAGAGAGTTACGTGTTTAAAGATAATCTTCTGTATCAGCGTAGTAATCCTGAAAACCCTTTGGAGTTTAAAAATAAGGTGTTTATACCGGAAGTTCTAAGGATACCTCTCATAAAACACGTACATCTTATTAAAGGACATTTTGGTTGTAGAAAATGCGAACTCTACATTAAGAGGTTCGTGTACTGGCCTGGTCTAGCAGCAACAGTCCGGGCCGAACTTAGTAAATGTGGACTGTGCCAGCGGGCCAAGTTTAGTACGCGGAACCACACAGGCAAATGGATGCCAATAATCACTGAAGCGCCAGGCGTCTTAGTGGCCGTGGATTTGTTCGGTCCTTTACCACGCTCCAAGGGCAACGTTACCTATGTCTTTGTGATGTTAGATACGTTCAGCAAACTGTGTAGGCTCTACCTGGTGAGACGGGCTACGGCCGAGACTTGTATTGCCAAGGTGAAGCGATACGTGGAACAAGTGGGAAGACCGAGAACAATACTGAGTGACCACGGGCCTCAGTTCACGAGCGGCCGCTGGCAGAGAGCTTTAATCAACATTGGGATCAGGCCCACGATGTGTTCCATTAGGCATCCGGCTTCAAACCCTAGCGAGCGTGTAATGAAAGAATTGGGTAGATTTCTCCGGACATACTGCTATTTTCAGCACACGAAGTGGGCCGAGTACGTGGCACTGTTTGAGGAAAATTCCAACTCCACCATACATACGACTTTGGGTTTGTCTCCCCACGAGGTTCATTTTGGTGAGGTCTCACAAGACTCTTTCATCCGGTCATTGAAGAAACACGAAGGAGAGGCTCCAACTACCAGGGAAGAAGCCAAGGAACGTTTGATAGGGATCGCACGGGGACGGTTAGAGGCTGCCGCGGTAAGACGGGGAGCAGTGCAGAAACCGTCTGCGAGGCCGTACGAAGTTGGAGACCAGGTATTGCTGAAGGAGGCACCGGTATCAGATTTTTGGTCACGGGAGACCAAAAAGCTGTTCTTGCCCTATTCTGGGCCCTTTGAGATAATAGGAATTATAAGGAGCAATGCCTGTGTATTGTTCGATCCAGGGACCCAGCAGGTGCGGGGTACATTCAACTCAGAGTCACTCAAGCCGTGGAAGCCTGAATAGTTTGCCGTGGTATGTTAAACCAGCGTTTATCCTATAGAATTCGTGTCAACCAAAAACCGAACCAGATAGAGTAGGTTGCGCTTAAGGGCATTGAGGTGACACGTTTTTCTAATAGGTTTTTTTTTGTAAGTTTATGTTGCATATATTTTGTAACCTATGTGTTATTAGGTTATAGGGGAAGAATACGCGAGGATAAGGTGTGGTCGCCACAACTTGCATCCCCGTCCTTAATAAAACAGTTTCAGTGCGTCAAGGTCGAACCAAAACTGTGTGGGGGCATCTGAAAGGACCGGTGATGCACCTCACTGGATTGCAGGCTTGTCAAAATGGCAACATATTGGAGGGCAATCCCTGATCTGGTGTTAGGCACTCTCTCCATGTTAGGTGCCTTGCTGTGCCTATTACTACCAGAGACTCTAAATAAGACTCTTCCAGTCACACTGAAAGATGTGGAGAGCATTTCGGGAAGAAGGAAGGCATCTGGGAATGTTCGTGCTGTCAGAAGAAAGTGAATTCGTGACTAAAATTGCCATAAATTGTTAACACACACTTTTGTTTCTTTGTTGTACAAATATTGTTATTTAATATTTAAGTATAATTTAAACATAAATATGAATATATTAAAAGGTCATATAGATTTGAAAGGTAAATTTAAATAGGCAGTAATTTGTTTAGTTAAATAATTAAGTATAGAAATAAAGGGGGAGATTGTTTTTTTTTTCATGGTTGGCGGTGGTGGATGGATTTGTTTTGTTGATTGTTGGGACTAAAAAAAAAAGAAAAGGGAAGAAAAAATAATGAAGAGATGTAACTGATTGTTGTTTTTAATGTGTGGAAATTGTCAATTCTTGTTGCTGTGGGGAATTATAAGTGTGTTTTTAAGTGTTTGAAGTGTTTGTTTTGAGACCAATCTTTTATCTTGTTTGTTTCTTTTTACTTTATGGTGGAGGGTTGATGAACACGTAGTTTCGTTTGTCTCTCATCCATGATCTTTGTCAGTGAGGAGTCCGGGTACCCAGAAGCCCGAGATTAAGTCCTGGATGTCTCTGCACTGGCGCCAGCCAGGCAGGCATATAAATATTGTGCAGAACTGAGGGACCATTACAGTACTCCCACTCTGGTATCGAAATAAACAAAATAATCTTTTGTAGAGCTCAATGAACTTGGTCGCCTCGAGGGGGTCCCAAGGGCGTCCATTATTCTATTGTTTGTCAATAGTTAATAATCTACCTTGATAGATTATATTAACGAGGGTGTAGTTAGTAAATGGCGCCTCCCAAAAGTGAATTATGGAAGTTTTTATTAAGAAGTTGGATAGCATCTTGTAAAGTTTGTTCTAAAGTATTAAAAACCATTATAATTTTCAGTGTTTAATTAAATATGGAAATACAATTATGACGTAAAAGTTGAAATTATTATCATTACTAGATTAAAAAAACTTTTTTGCAGATTAAAATGTTGATACTGATCCTTTTCTCTCGATACCACATCCCTAGAGTTAACTGCTTGAGACGTTGACCTGGCCAAACACCCTGCACTTTGCTCATTTGCGTGTGTGAACGTTAAGTTGACCATGTGAGATGTGAACACAAATGCGTGGGACTCACACATGTTTATATATAATAATATAACGTTGGCCCTAATCTTTCCTGACTGGTTGTATAGTGGTTGAAAATCCAAGGTCAGACATTAAGTTGTCCTGTCATCATGATGTAAGTACTCAACATCTTCAAGTTCATGTTTTAATGTTGCCTACGTCACTACAAGTTTTAATGTTCCCATAAGGAAACACTGTGAACAATGGTCAAGAATAATGTGTAGTATAATCAACCTCCTTAACCAATCGGTCACTTTTACAATATTAGAATGAACACAAACACCACCTGGGTGGAACCATGGTCCTCTAGATTTGTAGTCAGTCTCCCTATAACCACTCAATGACTTTAGAGGGAACTATAACTGAACCAGTATTACAATATTTATGTTATCGGTTGAAATGTTACTCACCATTTGAGCTATTGTCAGATACTTCTTCCACCAGAGGTACTTCTGGTACTGTGGTCCGAGGCCGGATATCAGGTAGTACGAGTACATGATCATGTGAACCAGTGTGTTGAGGAGACCAACCATGGTACCATGCCCCCCTGGAACAACAGACATTACAACTATACATAGTCATGTGTTGAGGAGACCAACCATGGTACCATGCCCCCCTGGAACAACAGACATTACAACTATACATGGTCACTTGTTGAGGAGACAGAACCATGGTACCATGCCCCCCTGGAACAACAGACATTACAACTATACATAGTCATGTGTTGAGGAGACCAACCATGGTACCATGCCCCCCTGGAACAACAGACATTACAACTATACATGGTCACTTGTTGAGGAGACAGACCATGTACCATGCCCCCCTGGAACAACAGACATTACAACTATACATAGTCACTGTGTTGAGGAGACAGACCATGGTACCATGCCCCCCTGGAACAACGACATTACAACTATACATGTCATTTTTGATAGACCAACCATGGTACCATGCCCACCTGGAACAAACAGACATTACAACTATACATGGTCACTTGTTGAGGAGAAGACCATGGTACCATGCCCCCCTAAACAACAGACATTAAAACTATACATGGTACATTGTTGATAGACCAACCATGGTACCATGCCCCTGGAACAACAGACATTACTATTACAAGTACTGTTTGAGGAGATAACCATGGTACATGCCCCCTGGAACAACAGACATTACAACTATACATAGTCATGTGTTGAGGAGACCAACCATGGTACCATGCCCCCCTGGAAACAACAGACATTACAACTATACATGGTCACTTGTTGAGGAGACCAACCATGGTACCATGCCCCCCTGGAACAACAGACATTACAACTATACATGGTCACTTGTTGAGGAGACCAACCATGGTACCATGCCCCCCTGGAACAACAGACATTACAACTATACATGGTCATTGTTGAGGAGACAGACCATGGTACCATGCCCCCCTGGAACAACAGACATTACAACTATACATGGTCACTTTGAGGAGACCAACCATGGTACCATGCCCCCCTGGAACAACAGACATTACAACTATACATGGTCACTTGTTGAGAGACCAACCATGGTACCATGCCCCCCTGGAACAACAGACATTACAACTATACATGGTCATGTGTTGAGGAGACAGACCATGGTACCATGCCCCCCTGGAACAACAGACATTACAACTATACATGGTCACTTGTTGAGGAGACAGACCATGGTACCATGCCCCCCTGGAACAACAGACATTACAACTATACATGGTCATTGTTGAGGAGATAGACCATGGTACCATGCCCCCCTGGAACAACAGACATTACAACTATACATGGTCACTTGTTGAGATGACCAACCATGGTACCATGCCCCCCTGGAACAACAGACATTACAACTATACATAGGTCACTGTGTTGAGGAGACAGACCATGGTACCATGCCCCCCTAAAAACAACATTACAACTATACATGGTCACTTGTTGAATAGCACCATGGTACCATGCCCCCTAGAACAACAGACATTACAACTATACATGGTCACTTGTTGAAGTAGACAACCATGGTACCATGCCCCTGGAACAACAGACATTACAACTATACATGGTCATTTGTTGAGGAGACAGACCATGGTACCATGCCCCCCTGGAACAACAGACATTACAACTATACATGGTCACTGTTGAGGAGACCAGACCAGGGTACCATGCCCCCCTGGAACAACAGACATTACAACTATACATGGTCACTTGTTGAGGAGACAGACCATGGTACCATGCCCCCCTGGAACAACAGACATTACAACTATACATGGTCATTGTTGAGGAGAAGACCATGGTACCATGCCCCCCTGAACAACAGACATTACAATATATACATGGTCACTTGTTGAGGAGACAGACCATGGTACCATGCCCCCCTAGAACAACAGACATTACAACTATACATGGTCACTTGTTGAGGAGACCATAACCAGGTACCATGCCCCCCTAGAACAACAGACATTAACAACTACACATGGTCACTTGTTGAGGAGAAGACCATGGTACCATGCCCCCCTGGAACAACAGATATTACAACTATACATGGTCATGTGTTGTACTCCCCTGGTGTTGGGGGAGACTATGTACCCTCAGTCTCAATTAAACTGGGGCACCAAAGAGAATGTTTGTTTACTTTACCTGGATGATATTTCACGCACACCCAAGACACGGCAGGCATCGAGAAATGATGATGGACGTGAAGATAGGACACGTGACCATTCTTCTACGCAGCACGAAAAATACCTGAAATGAATAGCAGTATATAATACAAAGGGAACATTTTGCCCTTTATGTTGGCTTTAAAGTAAACTGACGGGTGTCGAAGATGTGAGTGGTGAACTTAGAGCCAAACATCTTTGGAAGGATGTGAGTTCCTCCACCTAGGCTCGTTTGAGGCACGCATTATCACACTTTACTACCTCCTCCTCCTCCTCCTTCCTCCCCCCCCCCCAGCTCTCACTACACATGTCAAACCTCCTCACGTGTGTCATGTAGGTTATTCCAGCCACAGTACAATTTTCATTTTTAGAAAATACAACCATGTTTTGTTTTTGTCAACTTTCAACATTTATAAAATTTTACCGTACCATTATTATTATTTTATAGGTATTGGTAATACCTATCAAAAGTGATCACTGCAGATAAAATGGATTGACTCATGAATACATGAAGGTAGATTTATTAGATCTCTCTGTTCGATAAGTTTCTTCCTATTAAAATTCGACTTAACTCTAAATGGAATAAAAACAAACATATTTCCGGATTAAATATTTCTCAACATTATATTTAACTTTTTTCTATTTTGATTATAGTCATCAATTTAAATAGCTTACATTTATGTTTGTGGTTAAAGAGAAGATAGTACAGACACGTTGAAAGATTATTCAACAGAGGACCAATGGGAGAGTGACCACTGAGCAATATCATGTAGTGTCCAGCAGGTCTACTACTGAGCTATGTCATGGAGTGTCAAGCAGGTCTACTACTGAGCTATATCATGGAGTGTCCAGCAGGTCTACTACTGAGCTATATCATGGAGTGTCCAGCAGGTCTACTACTAAGCTATATCATGGAGTGTCCAGCAGGTCTACTACTGAGCTATATCATGGAGTGTCTAGCAGGTCTACTACTGAGCTATATCATGGAGTGTCCAGCAGGTCTACTACTGAGCTATATCATGGAGTGTCCAGCAGGTCTACTACTGAGCTATATCATGGAGTGTCTAGCAGGTCTACTACTGAGCTATATCATGGAGTGTCTAGCAGGTCTACTACTGAGCTATATCATGGAGTGTCCAGCATGTCTACTACTGAGCTATATCATGGAGTGTCCAGCAGGTCTACTACTGAGCTATATCATGGAGTGTCTAGCAGGTCTACTACTGAGCTATGTCGTGGAGTGTCTAGCAGGTCTACTACTGAGCTATATCATGGAGTGTCTAGCAGGTCTACTACTGAGCTATGTCGTGGAGTGTCTAGCAGGTCTACTACTGAGCTATGTCGTGGAGTGTCTAGCAGGTCTACTACTGAGCTATGTCGTGGAGTGTCTAGCAGGTCTACTACTGAGCTATATCATGGAGTGTCCAGCAGGTCTACTACTGAGCTATATCATGGACTGTCTAGCAGGTCTACTACTGAGCTATGTCGTGGAGTGTACAGCAGGTCTACTACTGAGCTATGTCGTGGAGTACTCACTGTGTCTAGCAGGTCTACTACTGAGCTATGTCGTGGAGTGTCTAGCAGGTCTACTACTGAGCTATGTCGTGGAGTGTCTAGCAGGTCTACTACTGAGCTATATCATGGAGTGTCCAGCAGGTCTACTACTGAGCTATGTCGTGGAGTGTCTAGCAGGTCTACTACTGAGCTATATCATGGAGTGTCTAGCAGGTCTACTACTGAGCTATGTCGTGGAGTGCTCACTGTATCCAGCAGTTCTACTACTGATCTATGTCGTGGAATGTCCAGCAGGTCTACTACTGAGCTATATCGTGGAGTACTCACTGTGTCCAGCAGGTCTACTACTGAGCAATGTCGTGGAGTATCCAGCAGGTCTACTACTGAGCTATGTCGTGGAGTACTCACTGTGTCCAGCAGGTCTACTACTGAGCTATGTCGTGGAGTGTCTAGCAGGTCTACTACTGAGCTATGTCGTGGAGTATCCAGCAGGTCTACTACTGAGCTATGTCGTGGAGTATCCAGCAGGTCTACTACTGAGCTATGTCGTGGAGTACTCACTGTGTCTAGCAGGTCTACTACTGAGCTATGTC
Source organism: Timema podura (assembly GCA_033556935.1). Classification (NCBI taxonomy): domain Eukaryota; kingdom Metazoa; phylum Arthropoda; class Insecta; order Phasmatodea; family Timematidae; genus Timema; species Timema podura. The sequence continues at coordinate 2,515,061 of JAVRXN010000001.1, forward strand.
GTGGAGTGTCCAGCCTGTCTACTACTGAGCTATGTCGTGGAGTACTCACTGTATCCAGCAGGTCTACTACTGAGCTATGTCGTGGAGTACTTACTGTATCCAGCAGGTCTACCAGCTTGCACACAAGGTACCACCAGCAGACATTCGCCATCTGAGAGCAGGGACATCAAAATTATAAACATATCACATGACTTACAAGCTAACTGGTATTAAGATGGTAGCACTAACAGGATGAGAACGTCCCAAACTAAACTACATGTCATGGATGCAAGGGCTAGTCTCGCTAACCAATCGTGTATTATTGTTCCTGAACTTACCCTGAGAGCTGTAGGACTATTGGACCTATCAACGGGCTGACATCTCCAGCTGTATTCGTGCAACCATCCACCCTGCAGAATCTGTAACAACATTGACAACACCAGTTAGCTAGGAGGTATCCCCCTGCAGGGTCTGTAACAACACTGACAACACTAGTTAGCTAGGAGGTATCCCCCTGCAGGGTCTGTAACAACACTGACAACACTGGTTAGCTAGGAGGTATCCACCCTGCAGGGTCTATAGCACTACTGACAACACTGGTTAGCTAGGAGGTATCCACCCTGCAGAGCCTACAACAACATTGACAACACTAGTTAGCTAGGAGGTATCCACCCTGCAGAGCCTACAACAACATTGACAACACTAGTTAGCTAGGAGGTATCCACCCTGCAGGGTCTATAGCAGCACTGACAACACCAGTTAGCTAGGAGGTATCCCCCCTGCAGGGTCTGTAACAACACTGACAACACCAGTTAGCTAGGAGGTATCCACCCTGCAGGGTCTATAGCAGCACTGACAACACTGGTTAGCTAGGAGGTATCCACCCTCCAGGGTCTGTAACAACACTGACAACACCAGTTAGCTAGGAGGTATCCACCCACCAGGGTCTGTAACAACACTGACAACACCAGTTAGCTAGGAGGTATCCCCTCTGCAGGGTCTGTAACAACACTGACAACACCAGTTAGCTAGAAGGTATCCCCCCTGCAGGGTCTGTAACAACATTGACAAAACCAGTTAGCTAGGAGGTATCCACCCTGCAGGGCCTGTAACAACATTGACAACACCAGTTAGCTAGGAGGTATCCACCCTCCATGGTCTGTAACAACACTGACAACACCAGTTAGCTAGAAGGTATCCCCCCTGCAGGGTCTGTAACAACATTGACAACACCAGTTAGCTAGGAGGTATCCACCCTGCAGGGCCTGTAACAACACTGACAACACCAGTTAGCTAGAAGGTATCCCCCCTGCAGGGTCTGTAACAACACTGACAACACCAGTTAGCTAGGAGGTATCCACCCTCCAGGGTCTGTAACAACATTGACAACACCAGTTAGCTAGGAAGTCTCCACTTTGCAGGGTCTGTAACAACATTGACAACACCAGTTAGCTAGGAGGTCTCCACCTTGCAGGGTCTGTAACAACACTGACAACACCAGTTAGCTAGGAGGTATCCACCCTGCAGGGTCTGTAACAACATTGACAACACCAGTTAGCTAGGAGGTCTCCACCTTGCAGGGTCTGTAACAACACTGACAACACCAGTTAGCTAGAAGGTATCCCCCCTGCAGGGAACGTGACATCTTAAAACAGTATTCACTTGAACATTTTACTCCGAACAGGACAAGTACTGGAGCTCTCTCTATCTCGAGAAATATTTGACACCAACAGGTTCTCTTTTTTTTGGTGCTGTGTGTACTAAAAGAAAAAGAAGGAAAAGAGAAACAGGAAAATGTGGATTAGGTGGCAAAATACAGCACTGTGAGGGGGATTGGACGAAGGACTCATAAAGTCCATGTTGAGGGTTCCACAGCACCAGGTTTTCTTCATAGATATATTAACCGAAAATATTGTTCAGCAGCCCACCCCCTCCATGATTCGCAGCAAACACTCCTATCGGTCCAAACTGGTGCGAAGACATGTATGTACCCACGAACGTCTGACTTCCTTTGAGCTTTCCCAAAAAAAACGACAGTTGTAAGACAGCGTTCGGCCCGGTAAGAGCTAGCGAACAGGCGTTCACTAGCCCAATCACAACGCACACGAACAAATACCCCCCTCAAGGTACAAACTAAGAGACAGAACGTACCTCATAGAACATCCAAACGTTGAACAGTATTTGAGTGATGTTGAAGATGATGATGGTGTTCTTCAGTTGGTACGGCCGGCGGTTCTTCATGAACTCTATGCCCCACTTGTTGACGATATACAGGTACCCCAACAGGATCAGGACAACAGGAACAGGACTGCTCACTAGCGCCCAGTGGTTGGTGCGAGGGTCTTCAACAAACAATACATCACACTATCATCTTACTTCACACTCATTGGACTCTGGACTTGAACAGCATGGTCACGGTTCACTTCTCACCGTGTCGACTGCAGCGCTTGGTGGTTGAGTGGCACACTAACGTCGATATGTCTTCAAAGCCTTAACGAGTTCATCACCTTCCCGTGGGATTCCAACATACAAAAACATTGATTTTTTTTGGCCGTGTCTACGTTTGGATTCGGTATTTGCTAAAAACTTTCCTCCCCCCAATCGGTACCTTGACCCACTATTGGTAGGTCGCAAGCCGCCACTGAGGAACATTTACAGGAAAAGATTAATCTATAGTTGTGGGACAATTCATGAGCAGCCATCTTGTATCGTCAGGAGATAACAGTGTAAGATTCACTCTTGCTAGAGTGTATTATGTCACCACGTCAGGAGATATCAGTGGGAGGTTCACTCTTGCTAGAGTGTATTATGTCACCACGTCAGGAGATAACAGTGTAAGGTTCACTCTTGCTAGAGTGTATTATGTCACCACGTCAGGAGATAACAATGTAAGATTCACTCTTGCTAGAGTGTATTATGTCACCACGTCAGGAGATAACAGTGTAAGGTTCACTCTTGCTAGAGTGTATTACGTCACCACGTCAGGAGATAACAGTGTAAGGTTCACTCTTGCTAGAGTGTATTACGTCATCACGTCAGGAGATAACAGTGTAAGGTTCACTCTTGCTAGAGTGTATTATGTCACCACGTCAGGAGATAACAGTGTAAGGTTCACTCTTGCTAGAGTGTACTATGTCACCACGTCAGGAGATAACAGTGTGAGGTTCACTCTTGCTAGAGTGTATTATGTCACCACGTCAGGAGATAACAGTGTAAGGTTCACTCTTGCTAGAGTGTATTACGTCACCACGTCAGGAGATAACAGTGTAAGGTTCACTCTTGCTAGTGTGTATTACGTCACCACGTCAGGAGATAACATTGTGAGTTACCATTGTTGAGTTTGATAATAAGACCTAATGCGATTGATCAGTTTAATTCACTGTTGTGCGTCTAAACAATTGGGATCTACTATTAGATTTCACGAGTGCTGCTGGTTGCCTCTTTAAGGACTAACCAATGTTTGATCATGATTGATCCTAGCTTGTGCCCGGTCCTGAAAATATCTATTCTTACGACGGACAAACGCTTTCCCTTGCCTTCTGAGAAGATTTCACCTGGGTGGTCAATAGAGCGAGATATAAGGACGCTGACATCTACTGCTAAATATATTGTTAAACAAGTGAATTTTGAATAGTCACGTTATATCATATCTTATTATATCTATAATTAATTTTAATAAATATAATTATTACAAGAGCGAGTTTTAATTGCCACGGTAGTTGGACAGTCCTGATTCCTTCCCCCACGCACCCCACACGGGCTATACGCTGGTGTGGTAGGAACGTGGAGGGTAGAATTTAGAGGAACTGTACCTGCATTTTCATGGAGGGAAAGTTTGAAACCATTCACCACGAACTATCTACACCATACCCGGCCAGGGAGTGAACCCTCGCCTCCTTGGTAATCCAGACTGGTCCTCTATCCCACCTATGCGGGTATCTCCCTCTCTTTCTCTCTTATGCAGCCAGTGATGTATTCATACGGCCTTTAACCCTGGAGTAAGGAGCTACTGTGATATTATGGAGCTTGCTGTGTTTTCATTTTACACTCAGCTAAGTGGTAAATTTACTGTCTGAGGTTTGGTTGCTAGACTTGACTAAGCCACTAGAAAGCTCCATCTTGGCTCAAACGATAATTCAAAATTTGAATTTAGAATCTTATTTTCATTGAAATTCTTGTTTGTGGGATATTAGGTTGCCCCACACCATCATGCACTTTAAACAAATGTTGTTAGTTAAATCAATCAAACAAATACTCGGTAACTAGTGGCAGGTCCGAACGGTCAGAAAAATGACGAAAGCTTGCTAGCCATTGAAACTTGGACTCAAATTGTTGCTCCTTACAAATTCTCTTAAGGCCCTTGGCCCTGTCGAGTAAAAGTCTAAAACCTATTTTGTGGGATTATGGGAGGGAGGGTGAAAGGCGTGGCGTGGCTTCACAACCGACCAAAGTATCCTTCCGCGCCAACAAGAACAGATGGATCACGGAAACTGTAGATGGCGCTAGCTACCGGACAGGTCTTGCGGAAAAATCATACATTTGGAAATATCAGTTTTCTCAAAAACGAATTAAATTTTTATGTTAATATTTTCAGAACCCCTTCTAAGATAATGTATCGATGTTTATTAATTGTTACATTTTCTTATTTTTTGTTATGAAGCCGGCAGATTTATATTGAAAAATGTCAGTTTTATCGATATTTGATCACTGTTAAAATTATAGAGGAGGTTTGTATATAAGAATTATTACTTAATCAACATGCTTCTATTCTTGAACAAACCGTTTCCGAAAATAAAATTGCAAAACAATAAAAATTCTTGAAGATAACTGTTTGTTCTCATGGCTCTGCATTTCCACGCCAAATGAAAAGGGCCAATCGCCTTAAAGGGGGGATGTAGGGGACGCGAGAATAGGTCAGTGTTTCTGCCGTTTTTATAGCAAAACACATTTTTGGTGAAAATGAATCAAATATTGCTCCAGTAGAAACATTTTCTACACATGCTGAACTCAACAGTTGTTGAATATCTGTCGAGGGTGGCTGTGGAAACTTAAATTCTTATGTTCGAACTGAAGCAATTTTTTATTCATTTTGGCCGCAATAAAATGTTTTGCTATAAAAACTACAAAAATACTGACCGATTCTCTCGTTCCCTTCCACCCCCCACCCCCACCCCCCCTTAACGTTCTGAACTGAACACTAATAAACAGTAGTTTGAACTGCCTCGCGCTGATTGTGACCGACGCGAGAATCGAACTACTGCTCGCCTGGCCGGAGCTATGCTGCAACACTATCCTGCCTTGTCACTATCGCCCTAGTGACGGGCGGTGAAGCCGGACCGCAAATACGGCTTTACCACTAGATTGAAAATAACATATGTACTTTACGCATTTAATTCTTCATTTTATTAGATTAAATTTATTTAAGAGCCTAGCTCAGTCGGCACTAGGTGTTTTAGTATTCCAAGATTCAAAGTGACCGCCCCTTATTTAAATATCTCTTGTATTTCTACGCGGGGACGTTGTACAATGGTATAGTATCTCATTCACTCCAGGTTTCCCAACTCACCTGCCATATCGTTATTCAAGTAGTGGTAACCCTTAACGAGTTCTTTGATGACTGCTGCCATCTTTCGGTGTTTGTTGAAACTGAAACAGGACAACGTTCACAAATCACAAGCAATCATTCTAAGGAGATCAAACAAGACGACAGAACCATTGATCTCTATAGTATAACTGGATGGACATACACATGCACATTCCAAGGACAAAAGCGTGACGCTCAAGTGTATCGTCTGCTACACTGAGGGGGGGAAAGATTTAACGGTTTCTTTAAATGTTCTTATGCGAAAACATGTCTCTGATGAATAAAAGTGTTATTGTTTGAAAATAGTGAAGTATTATACCATACTTTCCTGAAGAAACATTTACATTAAAGGATATACAATCCAGTTTTACAGGTAATTCTGTACAAATACGAATAAAACCTTAGATATTTCAATTTTTATGTAGTTATCATCGATGTTGTTTACAGTCTGCCACGACAACACTTATATTTAAAGTTGGTTATTAGCTTGTATATTGGTTTCAGAAACCATATTTTATTGAAAGTTCGATAAATATAATGAACAAGGTATCTTAAAAATTGTTTACTTTGTTTGAATGACAAACTTTGAATAGGTGCCATGCATTCAAACTATCACTTAGGTTATAGGCTTGTGGAAAGTATTATTGTAATAATACCTGTTTATTTAAGTTGGCTCATATCTTTCAGAAACCATATTTGTTGACATTTCGATAACTATAATGAAACAAGTTAGCTAAAAACTGTATTACATTTGTTTGAATGACACACTTTGTGTAGAAGTCTTACGTTCAAATGATAGTTTAGGTTATTGGCTTGTAGAAAGTACAGTATCTACTAAACCCTGATTTTAGTAATAATCCCAATGTGTAAGGCTTTATTTCGTACCAGAATACTATCATATATATAATATTTTGGTTTGATGAACGGCAATTTAGAACAGAAGTAGAAATTTCCTTCTGGAAGGTCTTTTATCCTAACTAAACACAAATATATGGTAGGATTCTGGTACGAGATAAAGCCTTAAAAGTAAGCTTCCTTCAAAAATCATCGTACATATTAGGCTACATCAACTTATTTAAAGAAAAAACTAACCAGTTTTGAACTTTTATATGCTCTTCAAAGCTTTAACTAACATATTTATTTAATTTAACCACTCTCACATTGATGTATCTCATATATTCAATCAAATTAATGAACGATGTCAAAATGCCACATTGCCTTGTATGGGTGTAAGAGAGAAAGAGATACCCGAAAGTTTCTTTCTCTCTTACCCAATGGTATGCAGACGACAGCTCGAAAATTTCAGCCACAGATGTCCATCCAGTTATAGTATAGAGATCAATGGACAGAACAGATGCCATTGTTGCACAATCGTGCTATCAACTTGTCCAGGGTATATACGGGTATGTCAACTGTTTAGTTCCGGTGATCAGACAGTGGAGTCTAACAGCGCTAGTATCACTGCATATTAGCACGCGCACAATTAAAATATTACACAGAAGTTAGAACTACTACGATCTCATTTTATGGTTATAGTTAATACGGTGAGTAGAGAAAATAATTAAGATGAGCAATGAAATTACCTTATTAGTAAAATACATATCAACTATAAAGATTGATTGCTCATTACTATAAAAGCACTTAAATTGTCTTTGTTTTGCGATAAATAGGCTCTATATTATTATATTATCAATTTATTTAAACGAGCCATCACAAATATTACAAGATTTTAAATTAAAATAATAATAATATAACTATTGAGTCTAGCTACGTGAAGGATTTCTAATAGTTTTTGTATAAAAAAATCATAAACTGTAGTTACTTTACATCCAATGATCTTTATAATATAACTGGATGGACATAAACATACACATTGCCAAGGACAAAGGCGTGACGCTCAAGTTTATCGTCTGCTACACTGAGGGGGGGACAGATTTAACGGTTTCTTTAAATGTTCTTATGCGAAAACATGTCTCTGATGAATAAAAGTGTTATTGTTTGAAAATAGTGAAGTATTATACCACACTTTCCTGAAGAAACATTTACATGAAAGGATATACAATCCAGTTTTACAGGTAATACTGTACAAATACGAATAAAACCTTAGATATTTCAATTTTTATGTAGTTGTCATCAATGTTGTTTACAGTCTGCCACGACCACTTATATTTATAGTTGGTTATTACCTTGTATATTGGTTTCATAAACAATATTATATTGAAAGTTCGATAAATATAGTGAACAAGGTATCTTAAAACTTGATTACATTTGTTTGAATGACAAACTTTGTATAGTTGCCATGTATTCAAACTATCACTTAGGTCATAGGCTTGTGGAAAGTATTATTATAATACCTGTTTTTTTAAGTTAGCTCATATCTTTCAGAAACCATATTATGTTGAAATTTCGATAACTATAATGAAACAAGTTAGCTAAAAACTATATTACATTTGTTTGAATGACACAATTTGTGTAGAAGTCTTACGTTCAAATGATAGTTTAGGTTATTGGCTTGTAGGAAGTACAGTATCTACTAAACCCTGATTTTAGTAATAATCCCAATCTGTAAGGCCTTATTTCGTACCAGAATACTATAATATATAATATTTTGGTAGGATAAACGGCAATTTAGAACGGAAGTAGAAATTTCCTCCTGGAAGGTCTTTTATTCTAACTTAATACAACTATAGGGTAGGATTCTGGTACGAGATAAAGCCTTACAAGCGAGCTTCCTTAAAAAAAAACCATCGTATATATTAGGCTACATCAACTTATTTAAAGAAAAAACGAAGCATTTTTGATCTTTTATATGCTCTTCAAAGCTTTAACTAACATATTTATTTAATTTAACCATTCACACATTGATGTATCTCATATATTCAATCAAATTAATGAACGATGTCAAATTGCCACATTGCCTTGTATGGGTGTAAGAGAGAAAGAGACACCCGAAAGTTTCCTTCTCTCCTACACAATGGTATGCAGACGACAGCTCGAAAATTTCAGTCATAGATGTCTATCCAGTTATATTATAGAGATCAATGTTTACATCACATGTTCATAAAAATGGTATACAAAAATCACAACACTTCCTCTTGTTGCGGCAGACTAAAAGCTTCACAGTCTGATCAACACTTACTTGTTGTGTAGTGAGTAGTGTCATAGTGGTATAGTTAGAGTTTTGACAAACACCTTGTAAATAATTCGGTGGGCATTCCATTAGCGCTTAGTTTAGCATCTTTTAAATAGAGCGGCCACCCTTTTGTCGAGACAAAAGTTCTGCTCCAATCAATATAATATGGGTGATGTTTTAATATTACATATAGTAGAGAAACTTGTATTGAATTAATTACGACAGCTAAAATGAAATATCCAGGGAAGTGGCTACTACAAAATATAAAACACATTTACAAGATCATTTTGAAAATGGTTAACGTTAACAACGAAATGTCTTACCGAAAATGTTTTGTGTTTTGCATGAACTAAAATTTGAATGTTTATTTTGAAACAATCAAATATTATTGATTTAATTTAAACCACTTATTTCAAAACTGTTTTTTTTAAAGTACACATTTTGTTTTACTTTCGTACTAATGCTACTATCAAATTAAGTAGAAGTTTTCATGGTAGCAATAATTTCCATAATGGTTGATCATGAAGACGATAAGAGGTGACTTGTACTTAATTCAGTAGCAAACATTGCTCGTGTCAACGGGTCATCGTACTCTAAGACGGAGGAAATGAACCCTGACCTGGGCTGTCTTACCTCATCTAAATAATGCAAATAATTTTACTATATGTTTGGTTTCGATTTCGAATATTAACAGAAAACAAACTTCTAGTTCTTAGAATAAAATAATACTCCGTCACTGGATCCAGACAACAAACTGTGGTTTATCATTTTATTAGGTCTCAAGCTCTTGCGTGAAAGAAATACGATATGAAAGATTAAAGTTAACCCAAATATACTCATCATAACAAATATTAACTTTACCTAACCTAACAATATAAAATAAAACAAACTAAGCTAAACTTGACTTCGCCCGGAATAAATCAAGCTGTCAAGACTTAACTAGCCAGACCTAGACAAAACTTGACTTAACTTAGCTTGATCCAATTTGACTTTGACTTGTTAACTTTTATTTGGACTTGAATCTGTGATTATCTTGAGACGTAAGCAAGTTTAACAACGATTGTATTTCTATGAATCTTATCATCCAGCATGTCGCGGTAATACTCCAATATTTTTAATAAAAGTAATGGCAAAAATGTTTAGATGTAATGTTTTGAATATCAGTGTCAATTTTTGTGGAATGTTTGGTTAATTATGTCACTTCTTCATCAAGCAATTTAAATTATGATAACAGGAGATGATAAACTAATAGCTCTGAAAAAAAATTTATAGAGAGGATGTACGAAACAGGAGAATGACCCAAGGACTTTCTAGAAGTAACTATGGTGGCTCTAAAGAATAAGAAACAAGCCAAGACATGCAGCGAACACAAGACCATCAGCCTAATCTCTCATGGGGCAAGAATACTCGACAGGCAAAAATAGAACAGAAAATAGAAAGTATAATGCAAGAAGACCAATGTGGATTTCTTTTCTTTTTTTTTAAAGGAACCAGAGATACCATCGGGATGCTGAGAATAGTTTCAGAGAAAGTGCTGGAAGTCAAGGAATATGTCTACATTGGTTTAATCGACTGACACAAAGCTAGAGTGAAATGGAAGAAACTGATGGAAAGTCTCAAAAATATCGACATCAACTGGAGGGACAGAAGGCTGATTGCAAACCTGTATCTGGGACAGCAAGTGAAGGATTCAAATATTAGATAATTTGAAGGAAAGAAGAACATTCTGGGAGCTGGAGGAGGCAGAGGACAGGACGTATTGGGGGTCCAAGTTAAGTGACAAAAGGAATGGACCTGTCGTAAAACAGACAACTTAGTTATAATAATCTATGAATAACCTGTAAGTACTCCATACGTGGCCTGCACAACCCACAAAATTAGCTACTGCTATTGAAACTATCAAGTGTAACTCACGTTCTGAAGACTCTAGACAAGTCAGTGTTCTCCTGGTAAAATGCAATAGTATACTAACACCAAGAAGTACATCACTTCCACTAGACGACACCAGAGGTCATTGAACTTGCCATTGAATGCAAAATGGGGCTCTTCCTGTCAACAGCGCTCATGGTAATGATGGTGAATATATATTGATACAATGACCGCTAAGTAGTGTGACGACTATTTAAATTATCTTGCTTTTATATTATTTGATTGTTATTTTTTTCCGGAAGAAATTTCACACGGCTCCTTGCCTCATTACTCGTGTCTTGCCTCAATGCCTCACTTTCCAATCAATCGCACTCGCACTAATGTCCGTCTCGGTGTCCATCTTAAGTAGTTTGGGGCCCTTGGTTTTTTAAACCCTCTATTTTCCTTCTATCTTTATAATCTTTGTAGAACACGTATTTTTGCTGACCAAATGGAGTGGAGGTCCTGCTTTAGCCAGAGACCGTTTCATATTTCAGCCGCATGACTGTGTGTCCCTCTGTATTTCAGTTCGTTTGTCTGTTTGTTAGTTCCGCCACAATTGCCAAATGCGTGAAACTATTATAACGAAATTTAGCTGTGTCATTTAATAACTTAGGACGAACAGGGTATACCAATATTTTGTGTGTGTTTTTTTTTTTTACAATATTGCGAGACTGACGTCTTAAACAACGTAATCAACAAATAACTCATCCTCTTTGAGTATAAAAAATATTATTGAATATTATAGTATTAATTGGTTTTCTGTTTAACTCAATCATCAAGGAGAAGTGTTAATACTGTAGTAACGATAATAACATGGAGGGAGGTCTACTGTTCACAGAACTACTAGTAAGACTGTAGTAACGATAATAACATGGAGGTCTACTGTTCACAGAACTACTAGTAAGACTGTAGTAACGATAATAACATGGAGGGAGGTCTACTGTTCACAGAACTACTAGTAAGACTGTAGTAACGATAATAACATGGAGGGAGGTCTACTGTTCACAGAACTACTAGTAAGACTGTAGTAACGATAATAACATGGAGGGAGGTCTACTGTTCACAGAACTACTAGTAAGACTGTAGTAACGATAATAACATGGAGGGAGGGCTACTGTTCACAGAACTACTAGTAATACTGTAGTAACGATAATAACATTGAGCGAGGTCTACTGTTCACAGAACTACTAGTAAGACTGTAGTAACGATAATAACATGGAGGTCTACTGTTCACAGAACTACTAGTAAGACTGTAGTAACGATAATAACATGGAGGGAGGTCTACTGTTCACAGAACTACTAGTAAGACTGTAGTAACGATAATAACATGGAGGGAGGTCTACTGTTCACAGAACTACTAGTAAGACTGTAGTAACGATAATAACATGGAGGGAGGTCTACTGTTCACAGAACTACTAGTAAGACTGTAGTAACGATAATAACATGGAGGGAGGTCTACTGTTCACAGAACTACTAGTAAGACTGTAGTAACGATAATAACATGGAGGGAGGTCTACTGTTCACAGAACTACTAGTAAGACTGTAGTAACGATAATAACATGGAGGGAGGTCTACTGTTCACAGAACTACTAGTAAGACTGTAGTAACGATAATAACATGGAGGGAGGTCTACTGTTCACAGAACTACTAGTAAGACTGTAGTAACGATAATAACATGGAGGGAGGTCTACTGTTCACAGAACTACTAGTAAGACTGTAGTAACGATAATAACATGGAGGGAGGTCTACTGTTCACATAACTACTAGTAAGACTGTAGTAACGATAATAACATGGAGGGAGGTCTACTGTTCTCAGAACTACTAGTAAGACTGTAGTAACGATAATAACATGGGCACTGTATAATACGCCTGTGTTTGGCTACATTTGCTCGGATATTGTTTGTTATACTTGTAAAATAAAAACCGTGGAACATTCTAAGCTGAAATACAATTAATAATGGCCACTACACTCGGGCATAATTCGTGTCTCATTAACAAAACTTAGCTTGGTCTAGCAAAGGAAAGTGCTCAAATAGTCACAAATATTTTACAGCCAGTTTGGAAAACTTGTTCACGCAATGTGCTAAACTACAAATTGAAACGTAATAAGAATGTTTGATAAAAAACATTTAATTTGATTACAGACAAATAGTGACATCAAATAAAAATAGATTTGAAATGTGTATTAAAATTAGATAAATTTGAATTATAATGTATTTTCTTATAAAAGTATATGTTAGACACAAACACTGGTGCTTCCAAGAATCTCATGGGAATAGACAGGACGTCACATCCTGTGGGCACATCGGGGTGATTCATTCTCAAGAAACATGTTGGTTGGAATATTATAGTGTCCTTTATCTAGCCATGTCTCAACAAACATGTTGGTTGGAACATTATAGTGTCCTTTATCTAGCCATGTCTCAACAAACATGTTGGTTGGAACATTATAGTGTCCTTCATCTAGCCATGTCTCAACAAACATGTTGGTTGGAACATTATAATGTCCTTTATCTAGCCATGTCTCAACAAACATGTTGTTGGAACATTATAGTGTCCTTTATCTAGCCATGTCTCAACAAACATGTTGGTTGGAACATTATAGTGTCCTTTATCTAGCAATGTCTCAAGAAACTTGCTGTTGGAACATTATAGTGTCCTTTATCTAGCAATGTCTCAAGAAACATGTTGTTGGAACATTATAGTGTCCTTTATCTAGCAATGTCTCAACAAACATGTTGGTTGGAACATTATAGTGTATTTTATCTAGCAATGTCTCAATAAACATGTTGGTTGGAACATTGTAATGTCCTTTATCTAGCAATGTCTCAAGAAACATGTTGGTTGGAACATTATAGTGTATTTTATCTAGCAATGTCTCAACAAACATGTTGGTTGGAACATTATAATGTCCTTTATCTAGCAATGTCTCAAGAAACATGTTGGTTGGAACATTATAGTGTATTTTATCTAGCAATGTCTCAACAAACATGTTGGTTGGAACATTATAATGTCCTTTATCTAGCCATGTCTCAACAAACATGTTGGTTGGAACATATTATTATATATTAACCCTTACAGCATCTCATAGACATGTATGTTCGTTGTCAGAGTTTGTTCGTACACTGGCTCTACATCATGATGTTCCTTGCTGCTTCTCTGGGAGTATGTGGAGCTGTAGAACCTGTCGAACAGGTACAGGAAGTAGAAGGCTGGGGAGAGAAGTAAGATGGTGATTCCTCTAGGAGAGTTGCAGTCGTACACTAGGAGCTGCAAAAGGTGTAGGAACACAATGCCAAATTGAACCTAGTACCAACCATGGAACATATTTGGAGAGAATAAATCAGAGCTACTAGAAGTTCAAGAACGATAAGAGATATGTGGAGTGTTAGAACATTAGAAGATATGTGGAGTGTTAGAACATTAGGAGATATGTGGAGTGTTAGACCATTAGGAGATATGCGGAGTGTTGGAACACTAGAATATATGTGGAGTGTTAGACCATTAGAAGATATGCGGAGTGTTGGAACACTAGAAGATATGTGGAGTGTTATACTATTAGGAGATATGCGGAGTGTTAGACCATTAGGAGATATGCGGAGTGTTAGACCATTAGGAGATATGCGGAGTGTTGGAACACTAGAAGATATGTGGAGTGTTATACTATTAGGAGATATGCGGAGTGTTAGACCATTAGGAGATATGCGGAGTGTTAGACCATTAGGAGATATGCGGAGTGTTGGAACACTAGAAGATATGTGGAGTGCTTACTTAAATTTCTAACCATGTAGAAATAATTACAATTTGAGGACCGCCTATGTGATCTAGTGGTCAAAGGTTCTGGCTACGGGCTCAGAGGTCCCGGGTTTGATTCCGTCCAGATTGGCGCGTCCAGATTATTTGGGAAGCAGTGAGTCTGGAACGGGTTAGGCTCAGCCTAGGGTGGATAAATAAGGAGCTACTCGAATACAGTAGTAGTGGCTCCAGTATAGAAAGTCGAGCTTAATGGCTGGAGTCATCGTTGTGCTGACCACATGACACCCTCTATCCGCAAGAGTGGGCACTAATTCGACAAACAGGTAGCCCCTCGGTAGGTATAGCCTGAGTGCGGGCTGACACCATGGAGTTACTTTTGAGTGGATAGTAATCATCGTTATGGATAGATAAAAGAAGAGATAATATGGGAGTAGGGGGTGAGGGGGGATAAAAATTTCCTAAGATAGTATACGATTAAGGGGAAATAATAAATGTTCGAGAACCACTATTCTATAAAAACACATCTTCAAATATATCCCTTGAAATAATCCCCTGACATTCTAGGACGTTGGTTGAGGGTCCTCGGCCCCCAAATCTCCCCTGCAACTTTTAGACTACAGCATACCTATTAATTTTTCTCGGAATACGCCACTGAGCCAAACCTTCCACTTGAGTAGTTCAAAACCGCGGGTGTTAATGAGCCACGATGAAGGAATAAGGAGCTCAGTATGACGCTATGAATAAAGGTAAGTATGATGCTATGAATAAAGGTCAACATCTGTCCAGGATTTACTCATATGTACTAATTACGTTAATGATGTAGGGATGAGGAAGATTATATTTGAGGGGAAATGTACCCAAAATTGCATGTAGGGAGAGTGTAAAAACATTTTGCAAAAATCCCCTTCACTACACCTGACTAAGTTTCGATCCCCAATCTCCCAGTCATCAGTAGTCTATTCTGGTGCGTGAGTGACGCCTTAGACCATGCGGCCACCGAAGCAGGTATTATCTATAGAATTTAAAAGATACCATCCTACCAAAGTTGTTTTTATTTTGAATAATATTTACGGACACCATTTTCTATTGTCGCTTTATTTAAAGCATGAATTACATTCAAATTACGTATTTTTTAGAAACAAACAAACAATCTAACATCTAATTTTGAGTATTTTACTGTCCAGCCCTGCGAATAAATAGTACCGTAGACCAAGGAATCTCTATGATAATAGCCTACTTTGAAGAGGTTTTCTAACACATTTCTCATTTTCAAAAATGGACTGATTTAAATAAATAACCAATACTAATCACATGCTTTTGTATTTATTAGCTCCAAGCGAAATATTAGCATTATGCTAAAAAAAAATAGCTTAGTTTATGTTTCTTTGAGTTTATTTTAAATTTATCAGAACACAACTTATTACGTAGAACGTTATATATCTTACTGCTCGGAGATTATTCTAAATCAGAACACAACTTATTACGTAGAACGTTATATATATCTTACTGCTCGGAGATTATTCTAAATCAGAACACAACTTATTACGTAAAACGTTATATATCTAACTGCTTGGAGATTATTCTAAATCAGAACACAACTTATTATGTAGAACGTTATATTTATCTTACTGCTCGGAGATTATTCTAAATCAGAACACAACTTATTACGTAGAACGTTATATATCTTACTGCTCGGAGATTATTCTAAATCAGAACACAACTTATTACGTAGAACGTTATATATCTTACTGCTCGGAGATTATTCTAAATCAGAACACATCTGTGTTTTTAAGAACATGGTTGTATTCTAAATAATGGTCATCAAATAATTGAAGTAAAAGTTCATTGTTTGTGGCTATTGTTATTTACATATTAATTAATCATAAAGCCACTGTTTAACTTGTTTAACCATTTATTGACTTATGTACAGAGTAAGATTATAAAATTAATACAGATAAAAGTTCAGGGTTCAAATCACTGTAGTTACGGCACGGTCTGTATGGACTCAGCCTATGGCTATGACCCTGGACACAGGTCGAAGCACGGACAGCTCAGTGTTAGACCATTGGCGTGCCAACACTAAGGATCTAGGTTCGGTTCCCATGTACAGGATTCATTTTCAATTAATTTTAATAATATTTTAACATGACTAAATTATCACTAAAGAACATATCAATTTCAGCGAGTTAATAAAACAGAAAATGTTTATTCAAAATAAATTTATGAAATGACACACACAAAACACATAAATAATTAAACTACACTTTTTTCTTCTATTTTTTTTTTACTATTTTAAATTCTTGTTATTTTGTTTGACACGTTTGATCATTTGACTGATTTAGTGGATTCTCCTTTTTAATATTTTCTCATTGATTTTAAAACATCAGGTAGAGTAAAAATTACAAAATTACAATGCAATTACAAAAATACATTACAAAGATAGGAGTTGAGTATCTGTGCTATATATATAAAAAAAATAGCTGCATGGCTTAAACAAGTGTGATGTGAAAAAACTAAAAACCCTTTTAAATTGTGATACCTACTGTGGGATTCCGAAAGTTATCTTTGTATACATAATAGCTTTGCATGATAGTCTGTGATAAAAAAAAAACAGGAGTTATAGAGGGAGGTGACATTTTGTGCAACAAGAATAATTATAACTTGCTTACAGAACTGTAATAATTACATATTTCAAGATGTTTCATGTGTTTTGATGGGAAATATTCTGACACAGACAACATAGGACATAATATTAGTGTCGAGCTACGATAAACCAACTTCCTGTAATTTAATAAAACTGTGCACAAGAAATGTATACGTCAATAATAAAACTAAATTAATAATATTTTAGCTCTAACATCTTGTTTTAGCATCAACAAACAACGGCATAACATTCAATTTGGTATTATTTAGTTTGATCCGCACATTCAAACAAGTCATGGAAAGGATAAAATAGGATATAGATTTGAATGATGATGTGTTTTCTTATAAAAGTATATTTTGGTGTTTGGCAATATTTGGCGCCAACACTGGAGCTTCCAAACAACCTTAGGTGAACCAACAAAAGGGCATCATCGCATCCTGTGGGGACACTGGGTTGGTTCGTTTTCAAGAAACATGTTGGTAAGTACAATAGGTTGTCCTTCCACTCGCAGTTTCTCAAGAAACTTGTTGGTAAGTAAAACATGTTGTCCCTCCACTCACAGTTTCTCAAGAAACTTGTTGGTAAGTACAACATGTTGTCCCTCCACTCACAGTTTCTCAATAAACTTGTTGGTAAGTACAACATGTTGTCCCTCCACTCACAGTTTCTCAATAAACTTGTTGGTAAGTACAACATGTTGTCCCTCCACTCACAGTTTCTCAATAAACTTGTTGGTAAGTACAACAGGTTGTCCCTCCACTCACAGTTTCTCAATAAACTTGTTGGTAAGTACAACAGGTTGTCCCTCCACTCACAGTTTCTCAATAAACTTGTTGGTAAGTACAACAGGTTGTCCCTCCACTCACAGTTTCTCAAGAAACTTGTTGGTAAGTACAACAGGTTGTCCCTCCACTCACAGTTTCTCAATAAACTTGTTGGTAAGTACAACATGTTGTCCCTCCACTCACAGTTTCTCAATAAACTTGTTGGTAAGTACAACAGGTTGTCCCTCCACTCACAGTTTCTCAATAAACTTGTTGGTAAGTACAACAGGTTGTCCCTCCACTCACAGTTTCTCAAAAACTTGTTGGTAAGTACAACAGGTTGTCCCTCCACTCACAGTTTCTCAATAAACTTGTTGGTAAGTACAACATGTTGTCCCTCCACTCACAGTTTCTCAATAAACTTGTTGGTAAGTACAACAGGTTGTCCCTCCACTCACAGTTTCTCAATAAACTTGTTGGTAAGTACAACAGGTTGTCCCTCCACTCACAGTTTCTCAAGAAACTTGTTGGTAAGTACAACAGGTTGTCCCTCCACTCACAGTTTCTCAATAAACTTGTTGGTAAGTACAACATGTTGTCCCTCCACTCACAGTTTCTCAAGAAACTTGTTGGTAAGTACAATAGGTTGTCCTTCCACTCACAGTTTCTCAATAAACTTGTTGGTAAGTACAACATGTTGTCCCTCCACTCACAGTTTCTCAAGAAACTTGTTGGTAAGTACAACAGGTTGTCCCTCCACTCACAGTTTCTCAATAAACTTGTTGGTAAGTACAACATGTTGTCCCTCCACTCACAGTTTCTCAAGAAACTTGTTGGTAAGTACAACAGGTTGTCCCTCCACTCACAGTTTCTCAAGAAACTTGTTGGTAAGTACAACATGTTGTCCCTCCACTCACAGTTTCTCAAGAAACTTGTTGGTAAGTACAATAGGTTGTCCCTCCACTCGCAGTTTCTCAAGAAACTTGTTGGTAAGTACAACAGGTTGTCCCTCCACTCGCAGTTTCTCAAGAAACTTGTTGGTAAGTACAACATGTTGTCCCTCCACTCACAGTTTCTCAAGAAACTTGTTGGTAAGTACAATAGGTTGTCCTTCCACTCACAGTTTCTCAAGAAACTTGTTGGTAGTTAAAATCAGTCGTCCTTGCAGCTCCTCTGGAAATATGTCCTCCTGTAGAAGGTCCCGAACAGGTAAAGGAAGTAGAGTGCGTTGGCGCCAAGGAGAGCGACGATTCCTTTAGGATAGTTGCACTCGAATAAAAGAAGTTGCGAGGAGTGCAGAAACACGATGACAAACTGCACCTGAAACCATCAGTGGATAACTTAGTGATTGGTCAGAAGGGTTAGCTTGACAGTTCAAGGTCACCAAAACGTAACCTCGCCATCCAACCTTAGCCTGACACCTCCATCCAACCCTATCCTTAGACACCGCCATCCAAACCTAGCCTGAGACACCCCCATCCAACCCTAACCTGAGACACCCCCATCCAACCCTAGCCTGAGACACCCCCATGCAAACCTAGCCTGAGACACCTTCATCACACCCTAACCTGAGACACAAAACACCTTCAAATATATGTCATATTACCCTCCAAGAGGTCTTGTTTCTTCAGACTTTCCCAAAGTTTCAGTGGGATGAATGTGTATAAGTGAATATCATAGTAATTATTGCGTGTAAAGTTATCTTTCTGATATTTAGAGCAATAAATCGATTATCTGGGAAAGCTGGTTATCTTTGCTGAGGGTATCAAGGAAATTACAGTTGTAATATAAAATTCCTGGGCACATAAAGTGATCATAACGTCTAGAAAAAATTATATTCAGGGAGTTTCAGGTGCTAGTCTGGAGTCTAAGGAGTCTTCTTCATGTGATTAATGTCGGGATACAGACTGACCTCAAGTGGAGTCAGCCGGATCACACCAATACAACTATTCCTCACTACTACATGTGATTAATGTCGGGATACAGACTGACCTCAAGTGGAGTCAGCCGGATCACACCAATACAACTATTCCTCACTACTACATGTGATTAATGTCGGGATACAGACTGACCTCAAGTGGAGTCAGCCGGATCACACCAATACAACTATTCCTCACTACTACATGTGATTAATGTCGGGATACAGACTGACCTCAAGTGGAGTCAGTCGGATCACACCAATACAACTATTCCTCACTACTACATGTGATTAATGTCGGGATACAGACTGACCTCAAGTGGAGTCAGTCGGATCACACCAATACAACTATTCCTCACTACTACATGTGATTAATGTCGGGATACAGACTGACCTCAAGTGGAGTCAGTCGGATCACACCAATACAACCATTCCTCACTATTACATGTGATTAATGTCGGGATACAGACTGACCTCAAGTGGAGTCAGTCGGATCACACCAATACAACCATTCCTCACTATTACATGTGATTAATGTCGGGATACAGACTGACCTCAAGTGGAGTCAGTCGGATAACACCAATACAACTATTACTCACGACTACACTGGAATCTTACCATTTGCATGGTGGTTAGATACTTCTTCCACCAGAGGTATTTTTGGAACTGTGGTCCAAGGCCAGCGAACAGGTAGTACGAGTACATGATGATATGAACGAATGAGTTGATGACTCCTAGAAGAGTTCCATGTCCTCCTGGAACATTTAGAGAACATTATTGATCCTGCAGTTGTTGAACATGTTTGTGCTGATGTTACCGGCCATATAAACACTTCACAATCCTACCGCGGTCTCTTGGCTGTGAAATAACATTGTACCCTCGCTAAAGACGTGATTTGAAAAAAATGATGTTTTAAATGTAATGGATACATTCAATATATTCCGGGTTTGAAAGTGTTATCTTCAGTTAAATTCTCCTGATGACGTTAATACCAAAATATTATCAAACGCGTTACAATAACACCGATTCTAGTTTACTTCTCACACTCGTGTGTAGACTGCAGCGCCTGGTGGTTGAACGTGCCACTAACATAAGCTTTGCATTAATCTAGATGTGTTTATATCTCGGTATTTTAATACATCTCCTAACCCTTTTATTTTTATTAGGTGTTTTGTCTTACAAGTCTATTTCTTTTGTCAGTGAACTTAGACCGCCAATACTTGAGCTCCCAGAACTTTCTTCTTCCCTTCAAGGGATCCAATATTAGAATCCTCCTTCTTCTTAAGCTCGTCTTTCCGTCGATCTTTCCCTCTATGACGTCGTGGATGTACCCGATCCAGAATCACACCCAGAACTGTTCTTTACCTAGGACTTGTTCATTTGTCCCCTTGTCTGTCCATCTGATTCCGCTCAAGTCTTATTCAGCACCACATTTCAAAGCTCTCCAAGTGTTTCTTTTCCACCTTCCTGAAAGTTCAAGTTTCTGCTCCAAATGTTGCATTTCATCAGTTTCTTCCTCAGTTCCAAACTCAACTTGGTCAGCAGTAACCTCCTCTTGTTGAAAGCGTTCTAGGCCTAGGATTCAACCATGTGAGATTTTTAACAGATGTTAATCTCCAATTCTGACAGGGGATGTCAAGGTGGTTCATCGTATCTACATGTCTCTCTCTCTCTCACACACACACACACACAAACCCTTCCTACAACCCTCTTTCTTCTCCTGTCCTCCTTTGGTTGGTTAGTTTATGTTGCCTACACAGTTTAATCATAATTATTGGTGAAATATCTATCAGTTCTCTACACTCTTGCAGTAATCTCTAGTAGAAATACCCCTCGAATGTATCACGCAACCGTTCAGCCAACAAATCCTTGGTAGTATTTGCAGAAAGGTTCGTTTTCACACCGCTAGGATCGTTACTTTCCCCTGCTTGGCTCAATGTTCATTTTACCATTAGTATTATCTTGGAATTATTTATATCTTCCATCTTAGCCCGTCTCAGACCATGCACAGCTCGTAACGGGGCCCGTCTCAGCCCATGCACAGCTCGTAACGGGGCCCATCTCAGCCCATGCACAGCTCGTAACGGGTGGTACAACTCAAACCAGACGGCCTATCTTAGCCCTCTTGTGAAAACAATTAGATTGATATGAGTGGAATCAGTTTTTTTATATGTATATTTAAACATTCAATATAATGTTTTTAATGAATATTTTGGAAATGAGACATTTGTTTATTCATCCCATTATCGTCGTTGGTTGAGTGAAGCTACATTTCAACGGATTTCTGGTTCAAGCGTCTGGTTCAACGGTGATGGGAAGATCTCTTGGTCAGCTCAATTGATTGATGGGAAGATCTCCTCCGACTGAGTCCCGAAACCGGACCAACCCCTCCCTACCTGTTCCCGCAGTGGTCCAAGGCGAGGGAAGGTCCGGGAGGACAGCAGGAGAGCCTCGGCCTAGGCCACGGACTAGGTATACATCAGACCCTCCAGGTTAAAATGGCTGCGTGGGGGAGCTTGAGTCTTTCAACACGGGCATCAAGGGGACTTTTAAACATGACAATCGGCCGGCTTCCACAAAGCTAGGTTCAGGTATCGACTCAACCCACTCTTCACATAATACTACCTCATAACGAGCTTACTCAGACTGCACATCATAATTACAACTGTCCCTTTATGAAGAACATGTTAAAAGTGAGTTGTTTAACAAGTGCACATTTGTAAGTGTTTTTTTATCAGTGAAGATTGACACTAGCGAACCCCAGTGTTGATGGAGCGAACCTGGCTCAAGGGGCGGCCAAACTTCCACTAGGATGAGGATCTGGTGTTTCCTTGTCTGTGGTCACGGCCATTACTTTATTAGCAAACAATATACAAGGAAATACAATAATTGAGCTTGATGTTGCAGCTGATGCTTAGAAGTCTCGACTAGGTCCCAAGACCGACTAGGTGCCAAGACCGACTTGGTGGGCAGGCAAAATAACCAGAGACATCTCCGGCTCAAGTAGCTTGACCTAGGTACAGTACCTGCTAGTAACTTGACCTAGGTACAATACCTGCTAGTAACTTGACCTAGGTACAGTACCTGCTAGTAACTTGACCTAGGTACAATACCTGCTAGTAGCTTGACCTAGGCACAGTACCTGGAAGGAACTTTACTCCAATCCAGCTGCAGACAGGCATCAAGGGTGATGGTGAAGATGAAGGTACGATATTTGATTGTTCTTCTTTCTTAAGACGAAGAACACCTGCAAGATTAACACAATAACACCTGCAGTATCAACACAAAACCACCTGCAATATCAACACAATAACACCTGCCATATCAACAAAATAACATCTGCAATATCAACATAATAACACCTAGAATATCAACACAATAACACCTGCATTATCAACACAATAAGGAATGCCAGGCCTCCACCGTGGTTCGGATTCCACGTTAAACTGTAGGTCCTCCATTTCATCTCACAATCACCCTACCATTACACATTAGCGTAAGTGCGTATAACCCGAACGGGTAGTAAGACGCGGTGCTAATAATAATAATAATAATAATAATCAACACAATAACACCTGCAAGATCAACACAAGAACACCTCAGACTTTCAGACAAACACCTGGCACTAACCATGAGGAAGTGTAACAACTAGATAACAAGACTACATTAGTTGTCACTAGCTGGGATATGATCTCAGGACCACTCAGTTAAGTAATCTCAAAGTAATCAGTGAGTTACTTACAGTGTCCAAGAGCTCCACAACTTTACAGATCATGTAGCACCAGCACGCCCGCGCCATCTGGGAACACAACACATGTCTTCAGTATGGCGAGATTCTGTCGGAAGGAGCACAACTTATGTCGGGTTATACCAGGGGCGGAGGCACCGGGGAAAATAATGTACCCTCTTTAGAATGTGTTCCCGCAAATGGAGCCAAAAGTAAACTCTGAATTGAAATAAATTATAAAAACTAATGTACAACAACTTGTCGAATTAAAAGCATTCATTATATTTCATTTTAAAGATTAAATAATTGTTTTTAGTTTGTTTTTTACTTGATCATATTCTGTTTCAGTTACCAAATTTGAATACTTTCAAGAGTCTATGGTTCCACCCCACCTCAGAGATTTGTGAAGGGCCCATTAGTTCCCATAATAAGATCCAAGTCTCGGAATTTGTTCGCCAACTTGGTTCTGTGAAATATAGGAAAGCAATTTGAAGTGTTAATGGATTAAATAAAAAAATTTAATCTGGTCATGTGGTCGTATTTCTCACTCATTCTAACATTCTTTTAAGTTGGACTCTAACTGTACGTCGGCTATAGAACCACTTGCATCGGAGTGGATTTACCATAGGCCTAGTAGTCACGTGTGCGATTTAGGGGCGGCAATTTGAATGACGAAACAAAAATACAGATCTTTTTTCTGCCAGTTAAAATAACTGTATGGCTTCATCGTGTGTGTGATTGTTGTGGTCTCTCTGTGTACCAACATGACAGGGTATCGTCTTAATTGAAGGTCACTTATTGGATGAAAGGGATTTGTCACTTCGATCAGCAGAAATCAAGACGAAAGAAACAATAGACTATTTTATTATTGTGTACATGCTAATATTTTATATGTGGTAGCATGCTCTACAGTCTACTAATGCAGAACTTTATATTTTTAAACTATATAATATTTGAATGTGTGTGTTGTGATGGTGTAAGACTGTTTATTTACATTTTCTAAGTCTTTGCTTGAATTCTTACATCTTTAAAAGCTCACTATGATAAATAATAAATGAATGGAAGCACTCTTTACCTGTCATTCCACATGTAGCGCTAGTGTATATGGTATGTATGTGTCGGTGTATGAGGGGCGGTAGGGGGGGAACGGGGAATCAGGAGGTAAGAAAGGTTAAGGTAGGAAAAGTGGCGGCAAATTAGCTAGTGCCTATGAGCGGCAAAGTATCTAGTGCCTATGGCGGCAAATTATCTAGTGCCCATGGGCGGCAAGTTATCTAGTGCCTATGGCGGCAAATTATCTAGTGCCTTGGGCGGCAAATTATCTAGTGCCGTATGACAGCAAATTATCTAGTGCCTATGGGCGGCAAATTATCTAGTGCCTATGGGCGACAAACTAGTCTAGTGCCCATGGGCGGCAAACTATCTAGTGCCCATGGGCGGCAAGTTATCTAGTGCCCGTAACAGCCAAATTATCTATGCCCATGACGGCAAATTATCATGCCTATGGTGGCAAATTATCTAGTGCCCATGGACTGCAAAATTAATCTAGTGCCCATGGCGCAAATTATACTAGTGCCTATGGGCGCAAACAATTCTAGTGCCATGGCGCAGAGTCGTAAATCCCCTTTTGCATCAACCACATCATCACTGTAATTACATGTATCTCAAATTTCACAGACATTATTTATTGACATAATATATATATATATATATATATTATATATTTGTACGAGGTGTACTATGTACTATTAATGACACTTTAGCCTGATTTATAACTATTCGATCTGTAAGGCGTCTATCCTACTAGAATACATTATACAGTAAGATTCGGTAGTAACAAGGCCTTCAGACAGGTTAGCTACAGTATAATCCTAATGGGCGGTAGGACACACACAAATGTGAAATAATGTTGTTGGTGGGGTAAAGGAAACCAACAAGTTAGAGTATCCGACATTCAATCCCACGACTATCCTCTAATGCAGCGGTTCCCAAACTTTCTCGATTCGCGAACCCCCTTTACAAATATCCGAGTCGTACGAATCCCCTGGTCCATAGACCCACTTAAATTTTATACCTAATTTTTATGAAATCTAGTTATTATTTGTAATCAAAATGTTTAAATAACTTTAATTAACTTATTATAGCTCTCTACTTTGGGATACCCTACCAAATACAATGAAATGATATTGAAACTACTTAAGTAAAAATTCTAATAATTATACATTTGTTTAAAAAATTAAAACTAAAATTAAATAATCAAAGTACTGTAGTAACATTTTCTTATCTTTACTGTAACAATATTATTAAATTTCACATGTTTTTTTAAAGTGGTACTGGAATTTGCTGCTTTGACATAAATAAAACACCCTCCTTTAATCGCAAAGTTCTACCCAATCTAAGTTTCAAAATTGTTTACATGTTTTAACAGTTACTCACCTCTTCACGTGACTTAGTGAGAAGGATGCGCTTGTTTTGGACGGCACAGAGCAGTCAGGAACCACAGACGATAAATAAAGTCTCAAGTCACTTTCAGCATTGAGCCTGTTTCTGTATCTATTTTTTAAATATACATATGAAGAAAACGTTTCTCACCCAAATACGTAGAAGAAAATGGTAACAAAGCTGTAATAGTTTTATTCTCTAACAATGAGAACTTTTCATTTAAACTTAACCAGAAACCAATTAATGACAAATATTTATAACTTCCCTTTAGTTCAAAATCAGTGGAAATTTCAAGGAGCTGCTCTTTTTCACTCACTCATGCTTAACGTGGAGGATTTCAAAACTGCTCTCTCTTCCAGGGGATTGCGAATCCAATAGTTATTATGGCTGGGAATTATTCTCTGAAGGTTTATCCAAGTCCCTTCAAGTGTTCTATAGCCACGTTCTTTACATTTTCGTCCAAAGAAAGCTGATTTTCTACCATGAAGTCGTGAAGGGTATCAAAGCACTCCGTTTGATTGCTAATTAAACAGTTTCCAAAACTTTTTTTATGAACGACTCGATAGTTCTTACACAGTAAAAAACGTTAATATTGGACCCCTGAAGAGAGAAGTTTAAACTGTTCATTTTTTGAGAAAATGTCTGCCAAATAGACCCAAGCCTGGAACTAAATTTGATCTTGCATGCAATTTGCTTGTGAATGATGGTTGGTAAGAAAAACGAAAACTTCGTGTTTAAGTTCAAACAACTTGTAAGTTCTAACCCCGAGATAACCAACCACCAGACTTACAGTGCGAGACGATAAACAGTTGTAAATGCTTCCCATTTCCTCGCAAAGTGCCGCAAAAACCCGCCATTACAGAAATATTTTGACGAACCCCCTGGAAGATTTCGCGAACCACAGTTTGGGAGCCGCTGCTCTAGTGTCAGACAACTCCACCAGGTTTAACATTGCTAGTTGCCCCAGTGCCAAGTCGTCTGACATTGTAAGAACTGTACATACCCTGAGGGCTATGGGGTTGTCTGAGTAGTCTATTGGCTGACATTTGTAGCTGTAGTCCTTCAACCAGCCGGACATCAGACCCTGAAACATAGGACATGAGCTGTGAAACATAGGACATGAACTGTGAAACATAGGACATGAGCTGTGAAACACAGGACATGAACATTGAAACACAGGGTACGTAATCAATTTCTGCTGTCACGGCGTGTACCCAAACCAAGACAGTGTGCCGCATCAAATGTAGGATTTTTAAATGTACCGTGAACTTAAAATGATTGCGGAGAGCTGCCATTGAAGGCACTTACTTGGAGTCACACGTCATCGAAAATCTAGCTCAGAACAGAAATGTAATCACGTGATCACAAGAGTTCGCGCAGCTGTTCCTAAAAGTTCAACTCATCTCTACTTAATCCGCTCTGCCTTAGATGTTCGGCACAGGAGAACCAATTAAATATCAAATCAGTGCGCATGCGCATTTGACAAAGCCATGCGCTGTACGGTCAGATTGAAATATCCGTTAATGTAAAGCTTGTATCGATGTATTGGATTGTGCCACGACACAGCGTATAGTTTGAAAACATCCATCGGAGAATTATCTAGAATATAATATGTTTATCCACTAGAAAATAAAATCTGTTTATAATCATGTGCTATAAGTTTGCGTTGCAATGCATCATGGGCCAACATACAGCGAGTGGATTGCTGCGCTACTCAAGCAGATTCTGCTCTCTATTGTCTGCGAACGTGTGAATCAACCTTTAGCTACTCTCGTGGCAATTTGGCGTCGCTACTGGCTAATACTTCTATTTACCTTCACTATTCTCTACTTTATTTCTGTATTTAACGTTCTAGTTAGATCACTTTCCCTTTTCCAGTGCCATTAGTAGCCGTCTTTTAAAATGAGTTTGTTTACCAGAATTTTGTCCAACATGGATGGATGATTGGCATCTTGGTTCGTTCTTAAATATTGGTTCCGCATGGATTTCCAACAGGATTTGTTGCTTCTATTTAGTTTCTTCTAGATTTCCTTTACATAATTTTGATATTGGTTCGACTAATTCTAAACATGTTTTGAACTTTCTTTGTAACTGGTCTTGCACTTTGATACTCATTTTCCCTTGGTGACATGTAAACAGCGACATTAATTAAATACGGGATGATTATTAACTTGTATACTGATTGCTCTTATTTATTCCCAATTAGTGGGTACTTTGCAGTCATAACAGTGTTGTTCTCCTAATCATGGAGTGTCTGACAGAGGAATAGATTCTAACACATCCCGCGGCCATCTTGTTATCAACGGCGAGGCGTGACCATTCCACTAGGAACCTGCCCTCTCATGAATGCGCAGGCCCAGAGTTCCCAACAGGTTCAGTAGCCAGTCTAGTTTCTGGAAACGTTTGACCATATGCGTTATATTATGATATTGACAAAAACTAGTCCAGATAGCATTCCCGTTTTAAGAAATGGCTGTATTCCATTTAAAAATATTATTTATTCATGTTTTCAATTGCTGCTCGTTTAAAAAATGGATACACTGCATTTTTGTACACTACGGTTCTGTTCAGAGTATTCCTCGCCACGGGGAGTTTTCCAAATTTATTTTCTGAAATTTTGTAAATATTAAGTCTCGTCTGAAAAACAAGTGTGCACATATGGCTCGGATGGATGGAAATTCTACCTTTTAGTGGGTGTTATTGCAAATCGGTGTTTTTGTTCGTGTCTAACTATGTCAAATGGTGCGTGTTCCAACTGCCATGGATACTGATAACCACCGAGCGATAATAAAAACCATTTCCGGTGACATTTTACGTTAAATAGTATCTGCCGCATGGCCATTTTTACCCCGAGCACACGTAGCGACGATTAGAGAGATAATATAGAGTGGCAATTTGTACTCTCAGTTTGAAACAAACTTACCTTGCTTGGTTCCACCACTGTGTAGCTCGTAGTATACATAGTGTAATCAGCCAAAGTAGGACTGTCAGTATAAATGAAGTGTACACCTTCGTACTAAAACGGTGTCCTGACACTTGGGATCGACCTGATACCTTTTATAAATCAGATTATGGGCCAGTTTCATAGTCAGATTTAGTACGACTCAAGTGCGGCGCTATACTAAATACAAGACGTCACCTACCTGAAATTGAATGGAATGGGCCAGTTTCATATGCGAAACTGGCCCATTCCATTTTGGTCTAGGTAGGTGTCGTCCTGTATTTAGTATCGACTCGCACTTTAGGCTCACTAAGTCTGACTATGAAACTGGCCCTATATTTCTTGAGGAATAATGTTTACATTTCTTCTCTCTCTATTTCTTTACATTTTCCTTTTTGATAATCCTTTATCGTTCGCTCATTTTACCGTCCAGAGGAATATTTATTTGGGCCCCATCAGCAACTTAGGTCCTTTCCTCGGGCTACTAGTGGATGTAACCAAGCTACTCCATTTTGCTGGAGTACCTTGTTCCCTTGTTGTACGACACATTACCCTGATAGTACACTCACGAGTGTTACACTAAGTGCCTCACGCACTGTCTCAACTTCCAAAGTCAATTCACAGCCTACATGTGTTTATATTCCAGGGATTATTGGTGTTGTCCAGTTGGTAGACCTTGTTGCTATCCCACTGATATTGATTTCATTACAAATGTAGATTGTTATAAAGACTTCCTGTTGACTGTTGTATATTCCATTGAGTCCTCCCTGAGTGTCCTGCAACACGTCTTAACACCCATCCAGACTAAGCGCATTTCAATTACACTAGCGGGGTATAGATGAGTAAGGTATAGATTGAGAGTGAATGCAGCCACATTTTCTGTAGCACTGTGAACAGCTAAACAGCTAGCATGTTACCTCATACACAAAGTAGTCGCTGCATATAACGCATGTACTGACCTCATACACAAAGTAGTCACTGCATATAACGCATGTATTGACCTCATACACCAAGTAGACACTGCACACAGCATGTACTGACCTCATACACCAAGTAGACACTGCACACAGCATATACTGACCTCATACACCAAGAAGACACTGCACACACAGCATGTACTGATCTCATACACCAAGAAGACACTGCACACACAGCATGTACTGATCTCATACACCAAGTAGACACTGCACACACAGCATGTACTGACCTCATACACCAAGTAGACACTGCACACAGCATATACTGACCTCATACACCAAGAAGACACTGCACACACAGCATGTACTGATCTCATACACCAAGTAGACACTGCACACACAGCATGTACTGACCTCATACACCAAGTAGACACTGCACACAGCATATACTGACCTCATACACCAAGAAGACACTGCACACACAGCATGTACTGATCTCATACACCAAGTAGACACTGCACACACAGCATGTACTGACCTCATACACCAAGTAGACACTGCACACACAGCATGTACTGACCTCATACACCAAGTAGACACTGCACACACAGCATGTACTGACCTCATACACCAAGTAGTCACCGCACACACAGCATGTACTGACCTCATACACCAAGTAGACACCGCACACAGCATGTACTAACCTCATACACCAATTAGTCACCGCACACAGCATGTACTGACCTCATACACCAAGTAGTCACCGCACACAGCATGTACTGACCTCATACACCAAGTAGTCACTGCACACAGCATGTACTGACCTCATACACCAAGTAGACGCTGCACACACAGCATGTACTGACCTCATACACCAAGTAGTCACCGCACACAGCATGTACTGACCTCATACACCAAGTAGACACCGCACACAGCATATACTGACCTCATACACCAAGTAGTCACCGCACACAGCATGTACTGACCTCATACACCAAGTAGTCACCGCACACAGCATGTACTGACCTCATACACCAAGTAGACACCGCACACAGCATATACTGACCTCATACACCAAGTAGTCACCGCACACAGCATGTACTGACCTCATACACCAAGTAGTCACCGCACACAGCATGTACTGACCTCATACACCAAGTAGTCACTGCACACAGCATGTACTGACCTCATACACCAAGTAGTCACTGCACACAGCATGTACTGACCTCATACACCAAGTAGACACTGCACACAGCATGTACTGACCTCATACACCAAGTAGACACTGCACACACAGCATGTACTGACCTCATACACCAAGTAGACACTGCACACACAGCATGTACTGACATCATACACCAAGTAGACACT
This sequence comes from Timema podura, assembly GCA_033556935.1. Lineage (NCBI taxonomy): Eukaryota > Metazoa > Arthropoda > Insecta > Phasmatodea > Timematidae > Timema > Timema podura. Next base: position 2,546,148 of record JAVRXN010000001.1, read on the forward strand.
GCATATAACGCATGTACTGACCTCATACACCAAGTAGACACTGCACACACAGCATGTACTGACCTCATACACCAAGTAGACACTGCACACAGCATGTACTGACCTCATACACCAAGTAGACACTGCACACACAGCATGTACTGACCTCATACACCAAGTAGACACTGCACACACAGCATGTACTGACCTCATACACCAAGTAGACACTGCACACAGCATATACTGACCTCATACACCAAGAAGACACTGCACACACAGCATGTACTGATCTCATACACCAAGTAGACACTGCACACACAGCATGTACTGACCTCATACACCAAGTAGACACTGCACACACAGCATGTACTGACCTCATACACCAAGTAGACACTGCACACACAGCATGTACTGACCTCATACACCAAGTAGTCACCGCACACACAGCATGTACTGACCTCATACACCAAGTAGACACCGCACACAGCATGTACTAACCTCATACACCAATTAGTCACCGCACACAGCATGTACTGACCTCATACACCAAGTAGTCACCGCACACAGCATGTACTGACCTCATACACCAAGTAGTCACTGCACACAGCATGTACTGACCTCATACACCAAGTAGACGCTGCACACACAGCATGTACTGACCTCATACACCAAGTAGTCACCGCACACAGCATGTACTGACCTCATACACCAAGTAGACACCGCACACAGCATATACTGACCTCATACACCAAGTAGTCACCGCACACAGCATGTACTGACCTCATACACCAAGTAGTCACCGCACACAGCATGTACTGACCTCATACACCAAGTAGACACCGCACACAGCATATACTGACCTCATACACCAAGTAGTCACCGCACACAGCATGTACTGACCTCATACACCAAGTAGTCACCGCACACAGCATGTACTGACCTCATACACCAAGTAGTCACTGCACACAGCATGTACTGACCTCATACACCAAGTAGTCACTGCACACAGCATGTACTGACCTCATACACCAAGTAGACACTGCACACAGCATGTACTGACCTCATACACCAAGTAGACACTGCACACACAGCATGTACTGACCTCATACACCAAGTAGACACTGCACACACAGCATGTACTGACATCATACACCAAGTAGACACTGCATATAACGCATGTACTGACCTCATACACCAAGTAGACACTGCACACACAGCATGTACTGACCTCATACACCAAGTAGACACTGCACACAGCATGTACTGACCTCATACACCAAGTAGACACTGCACACACAGCATGTACTGACCTCATACACCAAGTAGACACTGCACACAGCATGTACTGACCTCATACACCAAGTAGTCACCGCACACAGCATATATTGACCTCATACACCAAGTAGTCACTGCACACACAGCATGTACTGGCCTCATACACCAAGTAGTCACCGCACACAGCATGTACTGACCTCATACACCAAGTAGTCACTGCATATAACGCATGTATTGACCTCATACACCAAGTAGACACTGCACACAGCATGTACTGACCTCATACACCAAGTAGACACTGCACACACAGCATGTACGGACCTCATACACCAAGTATACACTGCACACAGCATGTACTGACCTCATACACCAAGTAGACACTGCACACACAGCATGTACTGACATCATACACCAAGTAGACACTGCACACACATCATGTACTGACCTCATACACCAAGTAGACACTGCACACACAGCATGTACTGACCTCATGCACCAAGTAGACACTGCACACACAGCATGTACTGACCTCATACACCAAGTAGACACTGCACACACAGCATGTACTGACCTCATACACCAAGTAGACACTGCACACACACCATGTACTGACCTCATACACCAAGTAGTCACTGCACACACACCATGTACTGACCTCATACACCAAGTAGACACTGCACACAGCATGTACTGACCTCATACACCAAGTAGACACTGCACACACAGCATGTACTGACCTCATGCACCAAGTAGACACTGCACACACCGCATGTACTGACCTCATACACCAAGTAGTCACTGCACACACAGCATGTACTGACCTCATACACCAAGTAGTCACCGCACACAGCATGTACTGACCTCATACACCAAGTAGACACTGCACACACAGCATGTTATGACCTCATACACCAAGTAGTCACTGCACACACACCATGTACTGACCTCATACACCAAGTAGACACTGCACACACAGCATGTACTGACCTCATACACCAAGTAGACACTGCACACACAGCATGTACTGACCTCATACACCAAGTAGACACTGCACACAGCATGTACTGACCTCATACACCAAGTAGACACTGAAGACGATCTGTAAGGCGTTGTAGGCGAGCATGAGGTGGCGAAGGTCGTACGGTTTCCGGTCCTTCATGTATCTAGGACCTGCCTTGTTGACGAAGTACAGGTAGGAGATAAGGATGATCAGTAGAGGCATTGGACTGCTCATGAGGAACCATTCCGCCGTCCGAGGGTCTACACAAACACAAACCACCGACGATATTTGATAGTCCAACACCTTAGCTCAGTGGGTAGCGTGTCTGACTACTGAGCTAAGGGTCCCGGGTTTTACTCCCGGCATGGCCGAAAATTTAACATTGTTGAAAATATGAGTTTATCCTTTCACAGTGATAAATTGACGTCCGGGGACTGGATGTTGTGTCTGTTCTAGTCTTAAGATAGATTATAAGGCATATGAAGCTACGACAGGTCTTACAGGTAGTGGAGAATATATGGCATGAATTAAAAAAACTGAACACAGGCAGGAAACAGGAATGGATGTAAAAAAATAAATATTTAATAGATAAAATAGTTTGTCGAACAAAATAGTATTATTGTTATTATTATTGTTATTGTTATTGTTATTATTAGCACTGCGCCTCACTACCCATTCGGGTTATACGCACTTACGCTAATGTGCAATGGTAGGGTGATTGTGAGATGAAATGGAGGACCTACAGTTTAACGTGGAATCCGAACCACGGTGGAGGCCTGGCATTCCTCACATTCACAAGTTGTGATTAATACACGTCTTGTCTGAGGTGAAGGAAGGGTTTGTCAATCAGATAAATCTGTGCCGGGACCGAGGATTGAACCCCGGACCTCCAGCACAGAAGTCTGACACCTTACCCCTAGACCACCAGGTCACCGACTCGAACAAAATACACTTTGGTACAAAGATGGAAATTAACTTTAGTTACAGAAACAGCCGTTTCTGGAATCAAAGACATGGGCATCGAACGCTGGACCTGTGACTTAGCGCATCAACCTCTGAGCTATCCATACAACCGGCCTAGATTCAGGGTCCCTGGTTCAAACCTCGTGTTCCGGTGTCATTTTTTCAACTATATTTAATTTAATTGAAACAATTAGGTAGGCAGACTAAGCAAGAAGGCTTGAGGTGCCTAGAAATAAATAAACAGATAATTTAAGGCACCGAAAGTTATAAGTGCCAGTTTTCACCCTCCTCAACCTAATGTTTTGCTTAAGTTAACTGTAAGATAGTCTATTTACCTTTCTCTTCCTGTTCTTGAACGTTACTGAGGTTTAATCTAAATGATAGCGACAAAAGAGTCACGCCAACGTTCTCATTTAGTTTAGTAAACTCTCTTATTGAAGTTTTCGCCACAAAACAAGAATACACCGCTATTTATAGTGTAAAACACTCCCGAGATACTCATTTTGAATAAAAATGCTAAAGCCACGTTTGATAATTTTGGAATTTTCAAAAATCGTCATAAAATACCCTTAATCCTAGATTTAACATTAAAAAGAGGATCCCTCCTCGCGGTATGAACATATATACAGGGTGTTCGGAAACTCATATCCTAAACTGCATATATAAAACTTGTTTGAACCAAAAGTAATACAAAATCCCTGGAAAAAATATGAGAATACCATTAAATTGTGTTCAAAGTGTCGGCGTACAGCGCCGGGAGAGCAAAGCTGTTCAAGCATGCGTGTACAACAGGTTGCATAAGAGTCAGGCACGTGACACTGTATATGTAATAATGGCAATCACTTGCTGTGATGTAGGACCGTTAATGATGACCCTCAGAACGTATTCACATTTCTAGATGGACTGGTGTGTTGTTTACTATTAATTGTGATATGTTCTGCTGCCGTGCTCCAAGATGTCGAGGTGTGTAGTGATGCACGCCTAACTCCTATGAAACCTGTTGTACACGCATGCTTGAACAGCTTTGCTCTCCCGGCGCTGCACGCCGACCCTTTTAACACAATTTAATGGTATTAGCATAGTTTTCAGGATGTAAGTGTCTAGGGATATTGTATTACTTTTGGATAAAAAAATTATATGTGTAGTTTGGGCCATGAGTTTCCGAACACCCTGTATATCAATTTTTAACGGAATCCGCTAAACAGTTTCAACTGGAGTCCCTGGTACAGACAGGTCAGACACAGATCCCATGACTTGACGTATGAATACATGTGTTGGGTGTTCTATCTTACCACTCTTGGTCTCCATGAACGTCTTGTATCCGTCCACGACGGCCGATATCCCGGTCGCCATGTTGGTTAGTTAGGACCTGCAACAACCAGAGACACACTCAACACCACGACAATGAGTACCTGTTGTGTTGTAACTGTTCATTGAGACGGGAAACAATGGCTGAACCTCTAATCATGGCGAACAAAGGAAACATTGGAACAATCGTATTAACACTGTTCCCCTTCCTAGACCACATCTGGATCTAGAGTATATCGGGACCCACATCTAGATCTAGAGTATATCGGGACCCACATCTAGATCTAGAGTATATCAGGGCCAAAATCTAGATCTAGAGTATATCAGGACCCACATCTAGATCTAGAGTATATCAGGACCAACATCTAGATCTAGAGTATATCGGGACCCACATCTAGATCTAGAGTATATCAGGGCCAAAATCTAGATCTAGAGTATATCAGGACCCACATCTAGATCTAGAGTATATCGGGACCCACATCTAGATCTAGAGTATATCGGGACCCACATCTAGATCTAGAGTATATCAGGACCCACATCTAGATCTAGAGTATATCGGGACCCACATCTAGATCTAGAGTATATCAGGGCCAAAATCTAGATCTAGAGTATATCAGGACCCACATCTATATCTAGAGTATATCAGGACCCACATCTAGATCTAGAGTATATCAGGGCCAAAATCTAGATCTAGAGTATATCAGGACCCACATCTAGATCTAGAGTATATCAGGACCCACATCTAGATCTAGAGTATATCAGGGCCAAAATCTAGATCTAGAGTATATCACCCGCCTCCGTGGCGTAGTTGGCTAACGCGCTTGTCGTGTTGAGCTCGACTGCCGAGGACGGGGAGATCGAGGTTCGAATCTCGGTCGGGTGAACTGGGGGTGGTTTTTCCTAAATGGTTTTCCACTCTCCCTCCACGCAAATGCGGGTTCACTTCCTCTAAATTCAACCCTCCCAATTCCTAATCCATTAGTGTAATTAGTACTTAAGCGTATAACCCGAACGGGTAGTAAGACGCGGTGCTAAGTATTATTATTATTATTAGAGTATATCAGGACCCACATCTAGATCTAGAGTATATCAGGACCCACATCTAGATCTAGAGTATATCAGGGCCAACATCTAGATCTAGAGTATATCAGGACCCACATCTAGATCTAGAGTATATCAGGGCCAAAATCTAGATCTAGAGTATATCAGGACCCACATCTAGATCTAGAGTATATCAGGGCCAAAATCTAGATCTAGAGTATATCAGGACCCACATCTAGATCTAGAGTATATCGGGACCCACATCTAGATCTAGAGTATATCAGGGCCAAAATCTAGATCTAGAGTATATCAGGACCCACATCTATATCTAGAGTATATCAGGACCCACATCTAGATCTAGAGTATATCAGGGCCAACATCTAGATCTAGAGTATATCGGGACCCACATCTAGATCTAGAGTATATCAGGGCCAAAATCTAGATCTAGAGTATATCAGGACCCACATCTAGATCTAGAGTATATCAGGACCCACATCTAGATCTAGAGTATATCAGGGCCAAAATCTAGATCTAGAGTATATCAGGACCCACATCTAGATCTAGAGTATATCAGGACCCACATCTAGATCTAGAGTATATCAGGGCCAACATCTAGAGTATATCAGGACCCACATCTAGATATAGAGTATATCAGGGCCAACATCTAGATCTAGAGTATATCGGGACCCACATCTAGATCTAGAGTATATCAGGACCCACATCTAGATCTAGAGTATATCAGGACCCACATCTAGATATAGAGTATATCAGGGCCAACATCTAGATCTAGAGTATATCGGGACCCACATCTAGATCTAGAGTATATCAGGACCCACATCTAGATCTAGAGTATATCAGGACCCACATCTAGATATAGAGTATATCAGGGCCAACATCTAGATCTAGAGTATATCGGGACCCACATCTAGATCTAGAGTATATCAGGGCCAAAATCTAGATATAGAGTATATCAGGACCCACATCTAGATCTAGAGTATATCATGACCTACATCTAGACCTGAACTCGCGACCTTCCGGTCGTGAGCCGAATACTTCACTCTAATACAAGTGAAGTGGATCAATTTAACAAGTTCAAGTGTCCCCTAGACCATACACGTCCATACATACTGTTGCCTGCAATCATGGACCTGTGTAGCGCCCCATTTGACAGATACGTTTGTGTTCCTCCCCGCACGGCAGTGAATGTACGGTCTGGGGCCTGGCTGTTGTGTATTTGGGATAATCCGTGTGGTAATTAATTAATAACCAAACGTTTTAATATCTTAGTGGTAAGCTGAGCCGAGAAATCCCTGGCCCCCAACGGTGCCATGCGGTCTGAGTGTCAGGCTCACAATGGATGGTATTGCCTGTGATGTAGAGGCCGGGGTTCAAATCTCACCCCCTCTTCCCCCGCATGCACACAAATATATTGACCTGTGGTAAGACACGTTGATGCTGACAAGTTTCCAGTGCGCCACAACATGTATTATTGGGGAGGCAGGTCAGTACATTGGCACTGACATTCCTTAACTCGTTAGTTACGTACACACATGTACACATATGTGTTGCTATGAGATACACAAGGACTACTCTTCCTGCAGGAAACAAGACTGTTCCCTCGGCGATGGCCGGGATTATCACCGAGCAACTCCTGAGAGAAGTTAGTGTCAGGATTGTTATGACCGAGCAACTCCTGAGAGTACTTAGTGTTAGGATTGTTATCACCGAGCATCTCCTGAGAGAAGTTAGTGCCAGGATTGTTATCACCGAGCATCTCCTGAGAGAAGTTAGTGTTAGGATTGTTATCACCGAGCAACTCCTGAAAGTAGTTAGTGTTAGGATTGTTATCACCGAGCAACTCCTGAGAGAAGTTAGTGTTAGGATTGTTATCACCGAGCAACTCCTGAGAGTAGTTAGTGTTAGGATTGTTATGACCGAGCAACTCCTGAGAGAAGTTAGTGACAGGATTGTTATCACCGAGCATCTCCTGAGAGAAGTTAGTGTCAGGATTGTTATCACCGAGCATCTCCTGAGAGAAATTAGTGACAGGATTGTTATCACTGAGCATCTCCTGAGAGAAGTTAGTGTCAGGATTGTTATCACCGAGCATCTCCTGAGAGAAGTTAGTGACAGGATTGTTATCACCGAGCATCTCCTGAGAGAAGTTAGTGTCAGGATTGTTATCACCGAGCATCTCCTGAGAGAAATTAGTGACAGGATTGTTATCACTGAGCATCTCCTGAGAGAAGTTAGTGTCAGGATTGTTATCACCGAGCATCTCCTGAGAGAAATTAGTGACAGGATTGTTATCACTGAGCATCTCCTGAGAGAAGTTAGTGTCAGGATTGTTATCACCGAGCATCTCCTGAGAGAAGTTAGTGACAGGATTGTTATCACCGAGCATCTCCTGAGAGAAGTTAGTGTCAGGATTGTTATCACCGAGCATCTCCTGAGAGAAGTTAGTGACAGGATTGTTATCACCGAGCAACTCCTGAGAGAAGTTAGTGTCAGGATTGTTATCACCGAGCATCTCCTGAGAGAAATTAGTAACAGGATTGTTATCACCGAGCATCTCCTGAGAGAATTTAGTGCCAGGTGATGATCAAACAGCAGTCGGAGTCTCAGAGATTCCTTAGACTTGTGTTCATTGGGTTTTACACACAGAGTAGTATTTTTAAAGAGGTTTAACTTAAGTGCCAAATTAACTTGTAGCGTATACCCCACCGTAATTGACAGTAATTTCCACCTCACCTTAACTCTCAATAACTTCTTCAAACTTGCACAAAAGTTCAATTAAATTCCTAATTTCCCTCAACTTTCCTTTGGGCATGCCCAAGTTTATCTGAGATAACATTTACATAAAAGAACACTTAGAAATACAAACTGGTCATAGACAAGCAGTAACACTTGCAACAGGAACTGATAATCTCAGTTCGACTCTAGATACTGCTCAAGGAGACATACAATCTGCAGACTTGGAACCTCAAGTGGAGACAAGGTACACTAGAACGAGAAGGTCCCAGGTGCTTGTCCAGTGTTGAAACATGTCTAACAAGACCTGTTCCCATATATTTGAAGGTTGCCAGAGCAACATTGGGGCTGGTTTGCTGTATTTCAAGTAATAACTGTGCTTGTCCAGTGAAGACCTGTTCCCATATATTTGAAGGTTACCAGAGCAACATTGGGGCTGGTTTGCTGTATTTCAAGTAATAACTGTGCTTGTCCAGTGAAGACCTGTTCCCATATATTTGAAGGTTACCAGAGCAACATTGGGGCTGGTTTGCTGTATTTCAAGTAATAACTGTGCTTGTCCAGTGAAGACCTGTTCCCATATATTTGAAGGTTACCAGAGCAACATTGGGGCTGGTTTGCTGTATTTCAAGTAATAACTGTGCTTGTCCAGTGAAGACCTGTTCCCATATATTTGAAGGTTACCAGAGCAACATTGGGGCTGGTTTGCTGTATTTCAAGTAATAACTAACACCACGCCCATTGTTTTGAAGGTAGCCTCGACAAATCTTGAACCAGGTAAACCACTATGGCATGTTTTGGTACGAAGATGCAGACTTCACACCGGAGAATTCAGTTTAAAGTTTTGTACGAGTGAGAATACAAAAATTTAAATATTTATTTTTTAAGATAGGGTAACTTCCCAATAAATTAAAAAAGTATTTAAAAAATGAAAATATATCAAAAGCAAATTATAATGTTTAACTAAACTAATAACACTAGCTTTGAGTCAAAGTGTTAAGTAGTTTAGATTTTTACATTGTCATATCAAGTGAAAGTATTGTGATTTTGGAAAAATCGACTTCTAGATTATGACGAATATTTACGTTTTATGTGAACACGAGCCCAAAGAGTGGATTTTATCATTCTACCTGTCTGTCTGTCCCTGGCCAAAGATCCAAAATGGTTTGATGGATTCTGTTCGAACTTTAAATTTAGATTTGATAGGCCTATACCACAAAACTTTTTTTCTTACCCTAGTCCTTTAATAATTAAAGGTAGTTTAGTGATAAGTAATCCTCGAAATTTTTCGAAAATGGCTCTAACGATTTTGTTTAAAATGTATATCTGAAAATTGTGTAGTATGACAAATAAAAATCTATAACTATTGTTTTGGGGGTAAAGACTCATTTATGGGTGGTTTACAGGTGACTAATTTTTGAAAACTTGAAATTTTTCACTCTCGCTCATAGAAATGCTCGTGTTGCTGATGTGATCCATCGGTTCAGAAAGTGCACGTAAAAAACCTCACACAATGAAAAATGAAATGTTAGTTTGTACTTTTAAATTCCCGGTTGTAAGTGACGCGCGATGACCTTGATCCCGCATGTGTTGCTTGTAGACAGGACAGCGACTATATGCTAATATATTTAAATACTAGTAAATAAGAGTGTGTTGTGCAGCCAAGGCTGCGATTTGTGGTCAAGTTTTTCAGGGTGATGTGGGCAAATAATTACTGTACAGATTAGATGTTTTATTTTATGTATTTAACGTCCACATGACCATTTCTAGAGAAAGTTCCTACCAATTTCGCCGGTAAAGGTGTTTTCCCACACCTTCTAGTGTTCTTCTACACGCCACAATCGACATGATACCGACGGCTTTACTTCCACTCCGGAGGAAATTGTGCTACGGGGTTTTTATCGCTCAAGAAAAAGATCCGTCGTCCCCGGCTGGGTTTGAACCCACGAACATCGGGTCCTAAGACAAGCAATTTACCTCAAGATCACATAGGTTCACTAGAGAATAATTTATAAAGACTAAACATTGAAACATTTACTATAAATATATAGATATATATATTAGCACCACGTCGTACTAACCTTTCGGGTAATACGTTTATGTACTAATTACACTAATGGGTTAGGGATGAGGAAGATTAAATTTATAGGAAGTGTACCCGCATTTGCGTAGAGAGAGAGTGGGAAACCACTTAGGAAAAGTTATCCTCAGTACATCCGACCGAGATCGAACCACGATTTCCCCGTCGTCGGCAGTCTAGTATATTGCGATAGTAGTGCCTTAGACCATGCGGCCACCGAAGCGGGTTGTTATAGCTATTAAATGAAATAATATTTCCCCAGTATAAGAAATTAATTGCCCCTCGATAAAAGAATATTTGTAAGATATGTGATAGTATCGACAGTTATAGCGGCCATTTTGTGGCCAGAGGCCAGTATTTAAATCACAAATAAGAAGAAAACCCAACAATGTAAACAAAATTATATATTTTTAGCCTAATATCATTGGTTTATCTGGTATATACAAATATTTGCCCTAGTTTTTTTTCTATTTGTTGCATTATATATCTTGAGTAAAATTTTAGTCAATTTTTAATCAAAGAGAAATATTTTATTTACTGATGTAGGATCAATATATAATTTGGTGGACGAGTTTCCAGTCTTCCTGCTGTGCGGGAAGAGTCGGCTCTTTGTTGACTTGTGACAGCTCATTGTTGAAGCCTCCGATATCTGGTTTCCATGGCGATGTAAACAACGACTGATTGTACCAACGCGCGCGCAGCGGAAAAGCCGGTAATTCGCGAGGAACATCAGGTTTTCGTGGAGAATTACTTCTAAATTATTAGTGCTTGTTTGTCAAAATCTGTTCAGGCATTTTCTCGTAATTTCGATAATTGTAAATGGACTTATCGAATTACATATAAGATATATGTGTGTATACTAAAAGGAGATTAAAGTAACAACACCGTTTGTTTGTAAATATCAACAGTACATTATTAATGTAGGTCAATACAAATCACAAGGAGCTATAACATCGTTTGTATTCACTAAACATTGCTAGATAATTGAATTTGCTCCAATATTTGCAAGAGAAATAACATTCTTATGGGGAAAAAAAAACACCATCTTTTAGTAAACAAGACTAAGCCAAGATACGTGCTCAGACTAACTTAAATTATCTGTGATGGACTAAAGAGCCAAGTTATTGTATTTGTTAGTTACGGTTGTAACCACATCTAAATATCATATTCTTTAAATAGAAAAATGACACCTGTACATGGGAATTGAACCAGGGACCTTTGACTCAGCTATCAAGGAGTCGTCCAGTCCTCGGAGTCATATTTTAAGGCAGAGTCTGTAATGGACGTGAAGAAATCGTCAGCTACTCCCGGATAATATAATTTGTATGTCACTATTTGGAACATTTGATTAATAATTCAGTTTTGTGCGCAGTTACTATAAGTCACATGCCAACAACTGTTTTAGGATCATTCTAGAACAATTCCAGGGTCGATTGAACAAATAATGTATTTGCTGACAAGGTTTTAATATCGAAACAAATAATCGGTAAAACCAAACCGAACCGTCCGATAACAGGCTCGAAGCATAATTCCGAGTGAAAGAGTTGGTATAACGGTTCATAAGATTATTGGCTGAAACGAATTTCAACATGTCGGATATTTCTAGGATTCTGTGAAACTATAAACAAGCCATTGTAAGCCACAAAGGAAACCATTGTTGTGTGGAGTAATCCAAGCGAGCCCGCGTCAAACGGCATCATTGTTGGTTTTGCGGCCGCGCGCCATGTTTGATCGCAGTGCCCCTGGCGGGAGAGTAACCCTCTTCAACGGTCGTTGGTCCATATGGAGGGAGCTGTGTTGATCTAACTGCAACCCACAGCTTCTTGACACACTCACACACTCAAGGTTTGTGACATACAGGAACACACCGACGTGTTTCAGTTGAGGCGTTTCTTTCACTCGTTGTTTTTTTTTTTTTACGCAGCGCCCAGTTGGTAACGCTTGTGACATTCCTATAAGAAAGTTTTTTTTTCTTTTTGTTCCTACCTGGAAGGACGCCATTGTTATGTATATTTCGAAGGTCTCTTCGTATTTATAGTGAAATCATCAGCACTTTAAACCCTGACGACATTCCTGTCTCTACCTCATTATTAGTTGCGCCCAGGCTGTATAAATGTCTATGTTTGAATATACATATATGTTCCGGTTTTTTATAATGTTGTGCATTACAAATTATTGTTTAATTTTATTTTTATTTATTTGACGTATTTAGCGTGCACTTTCTGAACCGATCGGCATGGGCCGAAGGAAGTTGTGCTACGGATTTTTATCGCTAAAGAAAAGTGAGTCGACCCCCGGCTAGGTTTGAGCCCACGAACACCGGTCCTGAGCCGAACACTTTACCCCAAGACCGCCGAGATCATCTAAAACCTATTGTTCACGTGTGATGGATGTGAAGTAATTGTTGTAACTGTTGTAAGATTAATGTAATTGTTATAATTGTTGTAAGAATAATGTAATTTATCAACCTAGGACGAAATTAGTGAAATATTTCTTTGCAATAAATCACTTGGTACGGGATATTTTGTGTCAATTTAGTTTGTAAGTCACGACCTTGTTTGTCTATCGAGCTTATCTCTGTTCCGGCTCCTGTCAATAGACGGTGGATATAAAGGGGGACGGGGGGTTGAAAGGGGCATAGAATTGGAGGCGTTCGTTCCAATGGCAAGGTCGGTTGAGGACCAATTAATGGGCCATGGAGTTGGAGGCGTTCGTTTCAATGGCAAGGCCGGTTGAGGACCAAGTTGTGGGCCGAGGAGTTCGTTCCAATGGCAAGGTCGGTTGAGGACCAAGTAATGGGCCATGGAGTTGGGGGCGTTCGTTCCAGTGGCAAAGCCGGTTGAAGACCAAGTTGTGGGCCGAGGAGTTCGTTCCAGTGGCAAGGTCGGTTTAGGACCAAGTAATGGGCCATGGAGTTGGAGGCGTTCGTTCCAGTGGCAAGGTCGGTTGAGGACCAAGTAATGGGCCATGGAGTTGGGGGCGTTCGTTCCAGTGGCAAGGCCGGTTGAAGACCAAGTTGTGGGCCGAGGAGTTCGTTCCAGTGGCAAGGTCGGTTTAGGACCAAGTAATGGGCCATGGAGTTGGAGGCGTTCGTTCCAGTGGCAAGGTCGGTTGAGGACCAAGTAATGGGCCATGGAGTTGGGGGCGTTCGTTCCAGTGGCAAGGCCGGTTGAAGACCAAGTTGTGGGCCATGGAGTTGGGGCGTTCGTTTCAATGGCAAGGCCGGTTGAGGACCAAGTTGTGGGCTATGGAGTTGGGGGCGTTCGTTCCAGTGGCAAGGCCGGTTGAGGACCAAGTAATGGGCCATGGAGTTGGAGGCGTTCGTTCCAGTGGCAAGGTCGGTTGAGGACCAAGTTGTGGGCCATGGAGTTGGAGGCGTTCGTTCCAATGGCAAGGCCGGTTGAGGACCAATTAATGGGCCGAGGAGTTCGTTCCAGTGGCAAGGTCGGTTGAGGACCAAGTAATGGGACATGGAGTTGGAGGCGTTCGTTCCAGTGGCAAGGTCGGTTGAGGACCAAGTTGTGGACCATGGAGTTGGAGGCGTTCGTTCCAATGGCAAGGCCGGTTGAGGACCAAGTAATGGGCCATGGAGTTGGAGGCGTTCGTTCCAGTGGCAAGGTCGGTTGAGGACCAAGTTGTGGGCCATGGAGTTGGGGGCGTTCGTTCCAATGGCAAGGCCGGTTGAGGACCAAGTAATGGGCCATGGAGTTGGAGGCGTTCGTTCCAGTGGCAAGGTCGGTTGAGGACCAAGTTGTGGGCCATGGAGTTGGGGGCGTTCGTTCCAGTGGCAAGGCCGGTTGAGGACCAAGTAATGGGCCATGAAGTTGGAGGCGTTCGTTCCAATGGCAAGGTCGGTTGAGGACCAAGTTGTGGGCCATGGAGTTGGAGGCGTTCGTTCCAGTGGCAAGGTCGGTTTAGGACCAAGTAATGGGCCATGGAGTTGGAGGCGTTCGTTCCAGTGGCAAGGTCGGTTGAGGACCAAGTAATGGGCCATGGAGTTGGAGGCGTTCGTTCCAGTGGCAAGGTCGGTTGAGGACCAAGTAATGGGCCATGGAGTTGGAGGCGTTCGTTCCAGTGGCAAGGTCGGTTGAGGACCAAGTTGTGGGCCATGGAGTTGGGGGCGTTTCGTTCCAATGGCAAGGCCGGTTGAGGACCAAGTAATGGGCCATGGAGTTGGAGGCGTTCGTTCCAGTGGCAAGGTCGGTTGAGGACCAAGTAATGGGCCATTTTCCGTGCACGCGTGGTTAGAGAGCTCGCTGCTCTTACAAAATATGAAAATAGTTAAGATCAATGTTGAGAAAATGTTTCCAATGGAGCCATATTTGTTTGGTTGTATGGCAATGTCAATGTATTTAGGTTGCAAATATTTTTGACAACGAGAGTTTGAAAGGAAAATAATAAAGAAACTGAACTAACAGGAAAATGTCTTGTGTTTTGTAGAAAAGAAAGGGTCAAGGTCACATAATTTTGAGATGGATTTTGAGGTGTTCAATTTGTACTAATAGCTCGCTTTGCTTTGGTTGTTTTCGTAACTACTTAACATCTTCAGACAGAAACAAATATCAGCTCTTGTCAGTTCTATCAAACCTTGTTTGGAGAGGTGGAAGTGATATTTTATCAAATGTCAGCTCCCGTCAGTTCTATCAAACCTTGTTTGGAGAGGTGGAAGTGATATCTTATCAAATGTCAGCTCCCGTCAGTTCTATCAAACCTTGTTTGGAGAGGTGGAAGTGATATCTTATCAAATGTCAGCTCTTTTCAGTTCTATCAAACCTTGTTTGGAGAGGTGGAAGTGATATCTTAACAAATGTCAGCTCTTGTCAGTTCTATCAAACCTTGTTTGGAGAGGTGGAAGTGATATCTTAACAAATGTCAGCTCCCGTCAGTTCTATCAAACCTTGTTTGGAGAGGGTGGAAGTGATATCTTATCAAATGTCAGCTCCCATCAGTTCTATAAAACCTTGTTTGGAGAGGTGGAAGTGATATTTTATCAAATGTCAGCTCCCGTCAGTTCTATCAAACCTTGTTTGGAGAGGTGGAAGTGATATTTTATCAAATGTCAGCTCTTGTCAGTTCTATCAAACCTTGTTTGGAGAGGTGGAAGTGATATCTTAACAAATGTCAGTTCTAACAAACCTTGTTTGGAGAGGTGGAAGTGATATCTTAACAAATGTCAGCTCTTGTCAGTTCTATCAAACCTTGTTTGGAGAGGTGGAAGTGATATCTTATCAAATGTCAGCACATGTTTTACCAACACTAGGTATTAAACAACCTAGTCCAAGCGACAAGGGTAAGGAACGTAAATTTGGAAGAAGTGCAGCAGCGTTAGCGTGGGTAAAGGCTTGTTTGTGATAGATAGCAAAGTCACCTCTTGCTTTTTTTCTCCTAATCAATTTGTCCAAGACTCGAACCTCTAACCCACCTGTGTTTTAGTATATCGTGAGACTCACGTCTTAGACCATATAAAACCAAGCACAGGTTATTATTTTTGCTGATCCTTGGTAATATTTTAGGCCCCTATTGTTAATTGTTGCTGTTCTAGGTTAATCCATCTTGTAAATGGTGATGGTGTCGCAGTGCTAGAATACAAAGGCAAGCCATGATGCAACCCAACAGTTCTCAACTAAAACAACATAGCAGAAACGTAAGACTGAGCCCCCTTGTTGATTACTGTTGATTACTAGTCAGCTTTCTGTGGAACCCGGTCACTCCTTGGTACATTGTGTAATGTTCAGCTCATAACACTGACCTAATTTATAGCTTTACAACAAATGTCCATACAAATAGGAGTTTTACGAACCGAAAAGTACTAAACGTTGCACAATGCTAAGTAAAAAGATAAATGTGCTTTTTTTTATGTTGCAAGTTGATCTGCTCGATAAATAACACGACAGGTGGCAACCTTATTGGGGTTGAATCATTATTTAAGTGCAATGCAATGAAGAGAAGTGAAAGTGTAACTAATCTACCTGCATGATTTGAGCTTACATTTTAATAAAGTATCACAACTTGTTGTGTTGAATAACAACATGTATGTCCACCAAAGAGAATAGCAAGTGCATCATTTCTCTACTCTTTCCCGCTTTCAATATGTGTAAAGGTGAGTGTTCACAAAAAGAGCGAACAAGAATCAACATTTTATCGTGTTCTCTTGAAATGCTCAGCTTGTCTACAAACATGTGCTCGTGTTTTCTTGAAATGCTCAGATTGTCTCCAAACATGTGCTCGTGTTCTCTTGAAATGCTTAGCTTGTCTACAAACATGTGCTCGTGTTCTCTTGAAATGTTCAGCTTGTCTACAAGCATGTGCTCGTGTTCTCTTGAAATTCTCAGCTTGTCTACAAACATGTGCTCGTGTTCTCTTGAAATGCTTAGCTTGTCTCCAAGCATGTGCTCGTGTTCTCTTGAAATGTTTAGCTTGTCTCCAAACATGTGCTCGTATTCTCTTGAAATGTTCAGCTTGTATACAAACATGTGCTCGTATTCTCTTGAAATGCTTAGCTTGTCTCCAAACATGTGCTCGTGTTCTCTTGAAATGCTCAGCTTGTCTACAAACATGTGCCCGTGTTCTCTTGAAATGTTCAGATTGTCTCCAAACATGTGCTCGTGTTATCTTGAAATGTTCAGCTTGTCTCCAAACATGTTCTCGTGTTCTCTTTAAATGCTCAGTTTGTCTCCAAACATGTGCTCGTGTTCTCTTGAAATGCTCAGCTTGTCTACAAATATGTGCCCGTGTTCTCTTGAAATGTTCAGCTTGTCTACAAACATGTGCTCGTGTTCTCTTTAAATGTTCAACTTGTCTACAAATATGTGATCGTGTTCTCTTGAAATGTTCAGCTTGTCTACAAACATGTGCTCGTGTTCTCTTGAAATGTTCAGCTTGTCTACAAACATGTGCTCGTGTTCTCTTGAAATGTTCAACTTGTCTACAAACATGTGCTCGTGTTCTCTTGAAATGCTTAGCTTGTCTACAAACATGTGCTCGTGTTCTCTTGAAATGTTCAGCTTGTCTACAAGCATGTGCTCGTGTTCTCTTGAAATTCTCAGCTTGTCTACAAACATGTGCTCGTGTTCTCTTGAAATGCTTAGCTTGTCTCCAAGCATGTGCTCGTGTTCTCTTGAAATGTTTAGCTTGTCTCCAAACATGTGCTCGTATTCTCTTGAAATGTTCAGCTTGTATACAAACATGTGCTCGTATTCTCTTGAAATGCTTAGCTTGTCTCCAAACATGTGCTCGTGTTCTCTTGAAATGCTCAGCTTGTCTACAAACATGTGCCCGTGTTCTCTTGAAATGCTCAGATTGTCTCCAAACATGTTCTCGTGTTCTCTTGAAATGCTTAGCTTGTCTCCAAGCATGTGCTCGTGTTCTCTTGAAATGCTCAGTTTGTCTCCAAACATGTGCTCGTGTTCTCTTGAAATGCTCAGCTTGTCTACAAATATGTGCCCGTGTTCTCTTGAAATGCTTAGCTTGTCTCCAAGCATGTGCTCGTGTTCTCTTGAAATGCTCAGATTGTCTCCAAACATGTGCTCGTGTTCTCTTGAAATGTTCAGCTTGTCTACAAACATATGCTCGTGTTCTCTAGAAATGTTCAGCTTGTCTCCAAACATGTGCCCGTGTTCTCTTGATATGCTCAGCTTGTCTACAAACATGTGCTCGTGTTCTCTTGAAATGTTCAGCTTGTCTCCAAACATATGCTCGTGTTCTCTTGAAATGTTCAGCTTGTCTACAACCATGTGCTCGTATTCTCTTGAAATGCTTAGCTTGTCTCCAAACATGTGCTCGTGTTCTCTTGAAATGCTCAGCTTATCTACAAACATGTGCTTGTGTTCTCTTGAAATGCTTAGCTTGTCTCCAAACATATGCTCGTGTTCTCTTGAAATGTTCAGCTTGTCTCCAAACATTTGCTCGTGTTCTCTTGAAATGCTCAGCTTGTCTACAAACATGTGCCCGTGTTCTCTTGAAATGCTCAGCTTGTCTACAAATATGTGCCCGTGTTCTCTTGAAATGTTCAGCTTGTCTACAAACATGTGCTCGTGTTCTCTTGAAATGCTCAGCTTGTCTACAAACATGTGATCGTGTTCTCTTTAAATGCTCAGCTTGTCTCCAAACATGTGCTCGTGTTCTCTTTAAATGCTCAGCTTGTCTCCAAACATGTGCTCGTGTTCTCTTGAAATGCTTAGCTTGTCTCCAAACATATGCTCGTGTTCTCTTGAAATGTTCAGCTTGTCTCCAAACATTTGCTCGTGTTCTCTTGAAATGCTCAGCTTGTCTACAAACATGTGCCCGTGTTCTCTTGAAATGCTCAGCTTGTCTACAAATATGTGCCCGTGTTCTCTTGAAATGTTCAGCTTGTCTACAAACATGTGCTCGTGTTCTCTTTAAATGCTCAGCTTGTCTCCAAACATGTGCTCGTGTTCTCTTGAAATGCTTAGCTTGTCTCCAAACATGTGCTCGTGTTCTCTTGAAATGCTCAACTTGTCTCCAAACATGTGCTCGTGTTCTCTTGAAATGTTCAGCTTGTCTACAAACATGTGCTCGTATTCTCTTTAAATGCTCAGCTTGTCTCCAAACATGTGTTCGTGTTCTCTTGAAATGCTAAGCTTATCTACAAACATGTGCCCGTGTTCTCTTGAAATGTTCAGCTTGTCTACAAACATGTGCTCGTGTTCTCTTTAAATGCTCAGCTTGTCTCCAAACATGTGCTCGTGTTCTCTTGAAATGCTTAGCTTGTCTCCAAACATGTGCTCGTGTTCTCTTGAAATGCTCAACTTGTCTCCAAACATGTGCTCGTGTTCTCTTGAAATGTTCAGCTTGTCTACAAACATATGCTCGTGTTATCTTGAAATGTTCAGCTTGTCTCCAAACATTTGCTCGTGTTCTCTTGAAATGTTCAGCTTGTCTACAAACATATGCTCGTGTTCTCTTGAAATGTTCAGCTTGTCTACAAACATTTGCTCGTGTTCTCTTAAAATGTTCAGCTTGTCTACAAACATATGCTTGTGTTCTCTTGAAATGTTCAGCTTGTCTACAAACATTTGCTCGTGTTCTCTAGAAATGTTCAGCTTGTCTACAAACATGTGCCCGTGTTCTCTTGAAATGTTTAGCTTGTCTACAAACATGTGCCCGTGTTCTCTTGAAATGTTCAGCTTGTCTACAAACAGGAGAGTGTTCTCTTGAAATGCTCAGCTTGTCTCCAAACATGTGCCCGTGTTCTCTTGAAATGTTCAGCTTGTCTACAAACAGGAGCAAGTATTCTTGTTCTCAGTTGATCCATCGTTTGACAGCGTCTAGTCTGGCTGATTGGGAATAGAAAATGGCTGATTTAAATAATAAGCTACTTTGTACAGGTAATTTCCTCACTCCCTGTATCCTGTGCTTGCGTCGGCTTATTTATATCTTTTAAGAATCGAATGCAAACTATATTGTGTTATAAACTTCTTCTGTGCCCATTTCTGAAGTAATTCTGAGCTTCTGTCCCCACCTCTAAGCGAAGCAAGCAGTGACTGAATCATCTTTTTAAGTTCTGACCTTTCAGTCTCCAGCATACCGGCTAACTCTGTCCAAGCAATTCTCTTTCTTGTTCTTATTTTTACTGTCTGGTACAGCAGAGTTCCATAAAACAGGCCGGTCTCTAGAAGCATCTGTGTCTTAAAACTTTTTCATTTGACCATTCCACTAGAAAAAATAAATCCAGAAAATTAACAAACACACTGAACTTTACTGCACCTCAAGCATTTCAACCAAACGATAATCAACTTCCTGACTGAACTTTCAAGAGCAAGTATTTCCTTTGATGTTCCACCAAACCCTTGCTTTTGTTTGTTCTCGACCATTATTTTGGTGAATACTCGCTCTTGAAACTCAGCTCATATTCACTTGCATAACTTGTCGTTAATCTCCTCGAGTTAAGTTTTCAGAGACTCGAGAATATTCACGGAAACACCCTTAGACTGCAGAAACTTTATTGTTTTGTTAAATCTTTAGAGAAGGTCGTTCACCAGTTGGTGATAAATTCACCACGAGGCTCCTAGAATCGTGGGGCTACTACCCAGTGTGCCCACGCAATAAGACGATACTGCTCAACTGCTCAGTGTGCCCAAACAATAAGACGGTACTGCTCAACTGCCCAGTGTGCCCACGCAATAAGACGGTATTGGGCAACTAATCCAATAATGCACCATTTCCAGGGCAATCTAAATATTTCCCCATCCCCACGTCTTACCGTCCGTTCGGGTTTTACACATTCGTACCAATTGCGTTAATGTGTTAGGGAGAAGGTTTGGTTGAATTTAGGGGAAGCGTACCCGAATTTGCGTGGAATGAAAGTGAAAAATCATATAGGAAAATACCCTGTGTATACCCAACCAGGATTCGAACTATGATCTCCCCATCACTGGCAGTCCAGTCCAGTGACACCTTGTGCGGGTTTACCTAATATAAAATTGTCATTTTCCCAAATGAAAGAATAACAGTGATACCAACTGTAATATATCAGATGTAAAAATACCTCACAGTATTGGCAATGTAGGAAAATTGGTACTGACGAACCCTGAACCCAGTGGGTACTTTCTACTCCAGCGTACTGAGACTAATGAGAGGACTAACTATCGCTCGGTAAGAGGCACAGTTAGTCTGTTGGAAACTAGGGATGCGGACTAGCGGGAGGATCGTGAAACTTTGAATGGTTACGTCATCGGAGGGACGAAAAAAAAAATAGACATAAATATTGATGTCCATAGGATGTGAAGTGTTGGGCCATCAGTTAGACGAGTATGAGGTATTCTCTCATGACGTCCACTTCGCGGGATGATTGATACACTGATCTGTCCCTGCAGGTTATATTCACAGCATCACGAGTTTCTAATATACAGGGTGGGGCATTTCAGTTGATACCAGAAACCAAACAAATTTTTTTTTTTGTGTTTGAGGGGAAATAAGAACACTAGTTATTTTTTTATTTTGTGGACAAATTCAAGGTTATTTCAAGGCTAACTTTGTTTTTTTTAAGGAAAAGCTCTATATTTTGTAAATAAATTTCACTCTACACATAAAAACAGTGTGTTGCCTGAATTTTTTTTATTTGACACCAATTTTTTTAAGATATTTCAACATGTGATTTTTTATAACAATTTTTATTCAAAGATTTTTTTAATTACATTATGTTATTCATGGTGACGTTAAATTCAAAACTATTTATTAAATCATTTTGCTAAATGTTCAAAATTATGACCATCAGCCTCGGTACGTCTTCAATTCGGTTTATAAAAGACTGACGAGCTCGTGGTATCAATATTTCTAACGCTCTCCCTCATATTTTATGGAGTTGATGGTAATATTAGGTGGTGATGAGAGATTTTGAACATGTTTTTAAAGTTATTTTTTAATAAATAATATTGAATTAACGTGATAAAGAATAACATACTGTAATAAAAAGTTCTTGAATAAAAATTATTACTAAAAATACAAGTTAAAATATTTTTTTTTTAAATTGATGTCTTCGCGACCTACCCCCAATGGGCTTGTTCTGTCAGGATAGCTTGCAGGAAGGGCAAGGCTGCAGGCAAGGTAGTTGTGTGGGCTCGAAATAATATGTAGGGTTGTGAATTTTGGTTTAATAGTAGATAAAAAAATATAATATGAAATGTGATATTAGTCGCAAGGTAAAGAAATAAAGATACTTGACGCTCTTGGAAGATCTTGCTTGACTTGTGAATACCTAGACCGATCGAGTTGACTGTTACTGCTCGTGACCTCTACAAAACTCGAGCTCGTGACTCTGGGGTCGACGGAAGCCCTCTAAGTACGAGCACTATTGATGACCCGATACGGTACAGCCTCAAACAGAGTGACCACCTGCGATCTAGATGGAATTGTGACAGCCCCACTGCCAAAAAGTGCCACGCTATGGTCCCTTTCCTGGCCAACTAGTTCAATCATTGTAATGAATTGTCAGCACTCTCCTGTAACCTCTCTAGTACGTTACTTCATACATTGCTCAGTGGTGATGATAATTTCAAGTAAAAAGTTTCAGGCAAAAGTTGTTTGATCTTTAGTGTAAAATAGAATGCCGCTAAAAAAAAAGTGGTTTTCATTTTTTTTAAGTCGACCTTGAAATAACCTCGAATACGTCGACCAAATAACAGTTTTATAAAGTAGCCTTTATTATTTTTTTTAATAATTAATTCCACCTTGTTTGGAGCAAACTCGGAATACATACAAAGGTTCTATTGGGAAGTAATTAGAGCTTGATTAAAGTTTCCCTGTGATCAACATTAACTGGAATACCCCAAGTTTAGGGGGGAATTTGATACTATCCTTTTCATTAAAATTAGTTCTACACACATGCCACCCCCCTCTCCTTCCACCCAAGGATGTTATTAATACCGTTAAATGAGCTTGTTCCTGTGGATAATATTGACTGGACTAAGCGTGGACATATTTATAAAGTGTTTGAATATATTTTTGAAAATTGATTTTAATAAGCTCCCCTTTCAGCGCGAAATGGCAATACCAAAACAGCCTCAATGTTGAGAAGGAATTTAAAATATATAATTTGGAGGGGGAAACGGGGCTTAGAGAGGGGGGAGGTATGTGCCTGCTCTATACTATATAACATTTTATACTAGCTTGTCTTTATTTGATTTCATCATAATCATCATCATTAATCTTCGATTGGTTCTCTGAAGCCTCCACTTGTGTCTATTCTGGACCAAACTGTCACATCTCTGTACATTCGTCTTCCAACATCGTCCACTGATTCATCTTCTTCAGTCTTTGTCTCCCTCTCACATCTCCTCCAGTCTTTGTCTCACCCTCACATCTTCTCCAGTCTTTGTCTCCCTCTCACATCTCCTCCAGTCTTTGTCTCCCTCTCACATCTTCTCCAGTCTTTGTCTCCCTCTCACATCTTCTCCAGTCTTTGTCTCCCTCTCACATCTTCTCCAGTCTTTGTCTCTCTCTCACATCTCCTTCAGTCTTTGTCTCTCTCTCACATCTCCTCCAGTCTTTGTCTCCCTCTCACATCTTCTCCAGTCTTTGTCTCCCCCTCACATCTCCTCCAGTCTTTGTCTCCCTCTCACATCTTCTCCAGTCTTTGTCTCCCCCTCACATCTCCTCCAGTCTTTGTCTCTCTCTCACATCTTCTCCAGACTTTGTCTCCCTCTCACATCTTCTCCAGTCTTTCTCTCCCTCTCACATCTTCTCCAGTCTTTGTCTCCCTCTCACATCTTCTCCAGTCTTTGTCTCCCTCTCACATCTTCTCCAGTCTTTGTCTCCCTCTCACATCTTCTCCAGTCTTTGTCTCCCTCTCACATCTTCTCCAGGCTTTGTCTTCCTCTCCCATCTTCTCCAGTCTTTGTCTCCCTCTCACTTCTCTTCCAGTCTTTGTCTCCCTCTCACATCTTCTCCAGTCTTTGTCTCCCTCTCACATCTTCTCCAGTCTTTGTCTCCCTCTCACATCTTCTCCAGTCTTTGTCTCCCCCTCACATCTCCTCCAGTCTTTGTCTCTCTCTCACATCTTCTCCAGACTTTGTCTCCCTCTCACATCTTCTCCAGTCTTTGTCTCCCCCTCACATCTCCTCCAGTCTTTGTCTCCCTCTCACATCTTCTCCAGTCTTTGTCTCCCTCTCACATCTTCTCCAGTCTTTGTCTCCCCCTATGATCCTCGTCGAGCTATCGTGTCTCAGTTTATGTCCTATCATTTAGCACACCACAGCCAAACCAAGTCATTATGTTTTGTTGATAAAAGATACAAATGTTTTGATGCAACCAACAAGCTTGTAATGTTGACAGCCATGACTTGACTCGTGTTTGTTTCTTAAGAACATTTGTCCAAACATTATTTCAGTTCACGGATAGAACATATGAATATATCACTGACAGCAGTACAAGGGGGGAACTATCACACCCACGCTAACATTTTGGAGATATTCATTATTTGTTATTATAAGATACAATATTAACAATGAATGCCACTCGGTCAAGTGTCAAATAAGCGCTCATTTTATCAATTAAGTGAAATTAAATGCTAAGTACACTAGATTCGCGATTATCCGGCCTAAAATGGCGGCATTGCTGGCCAGATAACAGACAAGCCGGATAATACGAAATCCGAGTGAAAATAATGTTCACGATGGGTTTGAATTTTTTTTAATGTTCACAGAACATTTAACTTTGTTTTAAAAGAATGTGCCCATTTTCTGATTGCTATGTAAAATAGGAAGATAGTAATTGTAGGAGGACGATAAAAATTAAACGAGAAACACATTTTTTAAATATTTACTATGCAGTACTTTATTTTGGAAATGGAATGTCGGCTACAAAGCAAGAACAACAAGTGAGAATAGGGTGTCAAATGGAGTACATTATAAATTCAGTAAAATATGTTTTCTAGTGGATCTGTATCGGATTGTTTATTTTAAAACGCACTTGTTAACACTGGGCCGGATAAAACGGAGGGCCGGATAATCGCGACTCTAGTGTGTACTAGTTTGTAACTTGTAATTAATGCTGTAAGCGGCGCGAATAACTTCACTGGCAATCCACTAATAAAGATTATTAAAATGTGGACACAAGTTGACTTGAGAGTTCAGGTTGTCCAAAGTGGATGGCCGAGTCGGGTGTTACTGTCTGACCGCGAATAAAGCAACGATGACGTCATCAACTTGAAAGTCAATTTAAAAAAAACACTAGAATTGAGTGGAACCACTGTTCACCACAAGTCTATTTTAATTTTGAAGAACCTAGTTATAATATTTAAGTACGAAACATAATTATTTCAAAAACATAATCATACAAGCATTTGTTCTAAGCAAATGTTTGCGAGTCCTCTTGAATGGACTTCAGGAGTTGCTACGTGGCTTTTCACTTTGTGTTTGGAGGATAATAATGACCATACATCCAGGATTCAAGAGGATTAGTATTTACGATCCAAACAAGGAGAGTTTCCTTAGTGTTAATAACCGTGAGAAACTTGTTGGAATGCAACAAGTATATGTGAGTTAATGTCGTTTCGAAGAGAGTGTACCTGCGAGAAGTTGATAGTTCACCTGAAGTAACTCGTCATGAGCTAACACATGTCCCCATGTAAGTACTGTACATGTATGTGTGAGTGTGATGAGGTAATTGATGTCTCTGAGATTCATTTCCGTCTCCCAAACTTGTATTCACCCTGGTCGGTGTTTCTTTATCCGCCAGTAATTGCGGGGACATGTCTATAGGAGTATTTCCCTGACTAGCTGACTGAGTGGCCAGAGAGAGACGTGTCTATAGGAGTATTTCCCTGACTGAGTGGCCAGAGAGAGACGTGTCTATAGGAGTATTTCCATGACTGAGTGGCCAGAGAGAGACGTGTCTATAGGAGTATTTCTTTGACTGAGTGGCCAGAAAGAGACGTATCTATAGGAGTATTTCCTTGACTGAGTGGCCAGAGAGAGACGTGTCTATAGGAGTATTTCCCTGACTGAGTGGCCAGAGAGAGACGTATCTATAGGAGTATTTCCCTGACTGAGTGGCCAGAGAGAGACGTGTCTATAGGAGTATTTCCCTGACTGAGTGGCCAGAGAAAGACGTGTCCATAGGACTATTTCCCTGACTGAGTGGCCAGAGAGAGACTTGTCTATAGGAGTATTTCCCTGACTGAGTGGCCAGAGAGAGACGTGTCTATATGAGTATTTCCCTGACTGAGTGGCCAGAGAGAGACGTGTCTATAGGACTATTTCCCTGACTGAGTGGCCAGAGAGAGACGTGTCTATATGAGTATTTCCCTGACTGAGTGGCCAGAGAGAGACGTGTCTATAGGAGTATTTTCCTGACTGAGTGGCCAGAGAGAGACTTGTCTATAGGAGTATTTCCCTGACTGAGTGGCCAGAGAGAGACGTGTCTATAGGAGTATTTACCTGACTGAGTGGCCAGAGAGAGACGTGTCTATAGGAGTATTTCCCTGACTCGCTGACTGAGTGGCCAGAGAGAGACGTGTCTATATTAGTATTTCCTTGACTGAGTGGCCAGAGAGAGACGTGTCTATAGGACTATTTTCCTGACTGAGTGGCCAGAGAGAGACTTGTCTATAGGAGTATTTCCCTGACTGAGTGGCCAGAGAGAGACGTGTCTATAGGACTATTTCCCTGACTGAGTGGCCAGAGAGAGACGTGTCTATAGGAGTATTTCCCTGACTCGCTGACTGAGTGGCCAGAGAGAGACGTGTCTATATTAGTATTTCCTTGACTGAGTGGCCAGAGAGAGACGTGTCTATAGGACTATTTTCCTGACTGAGTGGCCAGAGAGAGACGTGTCTATAGGAGTATTTCCCTGACTCGCTGACTGAGTGGCCAGAGAGAAACGTGTCTATAGGAGTATTTCCCTGACTCGCTGACTGAGTGGCCAGAGAGAAACGTGTCTATAGGAGTATTTCCCTGACTATCTGACTGAGTGGCCAGAGAGAGACGTGTCCTGTCCCCTAATGGCAAACCACTGACCACCTTGATGACAGTAGATAACAGTAGATGAAAGTAGATGACAGTAGATGACAGTAGATGACAGCTCTGTCGTAGTTATGTCAATGTTCCTACAAAGACCAAGATGGACAGGAGAAAGTTTCACCCGACTCTCCCGAATATTTGTTCAACACTCGCCTTGCACACTGACTCATCACTTTATGTAACCCCCCCACCTGCCCTCCACCCACCTTTTAATTAATTCAAAACAAAGAGAGAACCTAAAGTAATTTTACTGGTCATCAAACCTAGACAGAAACTTGAAAGCGACATCACAGATGTCATCATAATTGTGTCACGCTTCTTTTATTTACTAAATATTTGTTTGAGTGTCTCTCTGTCTGAGTGGTTAGGGAGACTATCTAGTATACCCTGGTTACATCCTGTCTGAGTGGTTTGGGAGACTATCTAGTATACCCTGGTTACATCCTGTCTGAGTGGTCAGGGAGACTATCTAGTATACCCTGGTTACATCCTGTCAGGGAGACTATCTAGTATACCCTGGTTACATCCTGTCTGAGAGGTCAGGGAGACTATCTAGTATACCCTGGTTACATCCTGTCTGAGTGGTCAGAGAGACTATCTAGTATACCCTGGTTACATCCTGTCTGAGTGGTCAGGGAGACTATCTAGTATACCCTGGTTACATCCTGTCTGAGTGGTCAGAGAGACTATCTAGTATACCCTGGTTACATCCTGTCTGAGTGGTCAGGGAGACTATCTAGTATACCCTGGTTACATCCTGTCAGGGAGACTATCTAGTATACCCTGGTTACATCCTGTCAGGGAGACTATCTAGTATACCCTGGTTACATCCTGTCTGTAGCTGAGTGGTTAGGGAGACTATCTAGTATACCCTGGTTACATCCTGTCAGGGAGACTATCTAGTATACCCTGGTTACATCCTGTCAGGGAGACTATCTAGTATACCCTGGTTACATCCTGTCTGTAGCTGAGTGGTTAGGGAGACTATCTAGTATACCCTGGTTACATCCTGTCAGGGAGACTATCTAGTATACCTTAGTTACATCCTGTCAGGAGACTATCTAGTATACCCTGGTTACATCCTGTCAGGGAGACTATCTAGTATACCCTGGTTACATCCTGTCAGGGAGACTATCTAGTATACCCTGGTTACATCCTGTCAGGGAGACTATCTAGTATACCCTGGCTACATCCTGTCTGAGTGGTCAGAGAGACTATCTAGTATACCCTGGCTACATCCTGTCTGAGTGGTCAGGGAGACTATCTAGTATACCCTGGTTACATCCTGTCTGAGTGGTCAGAGAGACTATCTAGTATACCCTGGTTACATCCTGTCTGAGTGGCCAGGGAGACTATCTAGTATACCCTGGTTACATCCTGTCTGTAGCTGAGTGGTCAGGGAGCTGACTCAGTTGTTTGTACTATCAACTCGTGTTTATTGACTCTAGTTTTTCGACGTCTATTTTTTTTTAAATAGTTTCCAGTAATTATTTCCTCGGAATGAGACGACAGTGAAGAGAAAAGAAGAAGACACTATTGTGAGCCCATTCAGGACTTGGTGACGCTAACAAAGAGAAAATGGTGTGTTATGAAGCAAAACGCGGAAGTGTGAATCCAATAACCACTCACTGGAGTCCACCAGGAGATTATTTTTGTAGTTCTCCTTGCGACATGGATCTAGTTCAGGGGGTAGATCCTATTTCACACCCAACCTCGAGCAAAGAAAGTCTCTCGTCACGTGACGTCACCGTACACCGTACACTGTACTCTGTACACACTCGTGTTTTGCGGAGTCACGATGACGTAACCAACTCTAGACGAGATGTGCAAGAAGAACCTTTACGTCACACATGGACATGGATTAGATGTTAACACCACCAAGTAAGGTAGGATCTAGAAGAAATGTCCCTGCATCTGCGTGAAGGGAGACGGTGAAAACCTCCCACAGTACACCAAACCCTGTTGACCAAACGAACATGACATTTAGTCCGCATGCCCACCGGTGCGGATGACCTTAAAAGATCCCAGTGGTCACGCGGACAAAGACGTCAGTCTCGTGTAGTTTTGCTTGCTATAGCGAGGTCAGGGTGTGAATCCAGACCGAATGTACAGTAATGAGGTGGCTTTCCTAAATAGTTTTCCATTCTTGCTTCACGCCAATGCGGATGCACTTCCTCGTCATTCCACCCTCCTCCTCCCAGCCCACCTTAGTCCACCAGACATTCCGGTGGAGTTAAACCATATTAATGACTTTAAATAGAAACACATCTGTATTAGCGTGGAGAGAGGATAGGAAATCACATGCGTTTTAGAAACCAAACAAGATTCAAACCACGAACTTTCGACGATGACAAAGTTTGCTAGGATGGGTAGCACCTTAGACCACGCGGCCACCGCTGCGGCTTGTACAGGATACTAAATTAGTTATCCAACATCACTATCATCACCAGGCAGTGATCACTGTCACAGTTGACTGCAGAGGACGTACTTCGATCCCCCAGTAACAGACCAGTCATTTCTCAGGTCTGGAGCAAAAATAAAACTATTTGTCCCTCGTTCGTAAACTTTTGGACAAACTGTACCTAGTTTACGTGCACTTTCTAAACCGACTGATTACACCAGCACAAGAGAATGTTCTACTAGCGAGAGCGAAAGCGCCTATCAATTTTTCCGAGTAAGGTATTTTCCCATACCTTCCAGTGTTCTTTTACCTGCCACAATGGACATGAGATCGACGGCTTTACTTCCCACACGAAGGAAGTTGTGCTACATATTTTTATCGCTTAAGAAAAATCCGTCGACTCCGGCTGGGCTTGAACCCACGAACATCGGGTCCTGAGGCGAGCACTTTACCTCAACACCACACAGGTTGAAAAAAAAAGTTTGTTAGCTAAAAATAAAATGCTAAAAAAAATTGAAATTAATTAAACTAATCACAAAATTTAAGTTTATTTCGACTACATTTTTTCACTATTATATTTATTCACGTTTAGTCATATATTTTATTTGGATGATATTTTATGAGTTAATCTTTCAAAACATTTTAATTTAACTACTCTACTATTCGTCCGGATTTCCTTGAAAATGTTCACGTCAAAAAAAAAGTGTTAAACTATTTTTGAAAGTACTGAAATTTAATATTATAAAATAATTAGTAAAAAAAAATTTACTGCTGAGGCAAACTTTCTATTTATTTTTTTACTACAAGATTCGTTTATTTATTGGAATTTATTTATAAACTAGACATGTATACATTACGCAGGAATATTATAAAAACGATCGTTAACTGTCGAGAACTGGCCGGTTTTTATCTGTGTCGTGTTAGTTAATATTCTCTTGGGCAAGAGGCCAGTGGCCAGTACTAGACAACTCCCTTGTGGCCAGACCATCTGACAGGTACTAGACAGCTCCCTTGTGGACGAACAAGTTATTACAGAGTATTAATTTCGTCGGAATAACCTTTTCCGACACCTAGAAAAGTTTTCTGTTAGCACCGCGTCTTACTACCCGTTCGGATATTACGCTAATTATGTTCACGGGTTTTAGGGATTAGGGGTTATATTAAGAGGAAGTATATCCGCATTTGCGTGGAGAGGAGAGTGTAAAATAATTTTGGAAAAACCACACTCAGCCCACCCGACCAAGATTCGAACCTTGATCTCCCCGTAATCGGCTGACTAGTCTACTGCTAGAGTAGCGCGTTAGACCAAGCGGCCACCGAAGTGGATAGCTAGACAAGTTATTATATCTATCTTCACATATTCATACGTCAAGTCACGTGATGTTCAACTATCACTTTAGATAGATATTATCAATTACTGTAAGGATACAATAATAAGATGGTAAAATGTTATCAATGTTGACCGCAAAGAATGTTTGTTTTTTCTAAAAGTTGGTGCAAATGTCCATTGGTAATCAAATCAAGGTACGTATAGCATATTAATGAAAGCAAGGTACGTATAGCATATTAATGATAGCAAGGTTTGTCCTGCTCAATGTACTACTGGCAGATTATTATTTTATCCGGAAATGAAGGAAACTTTGAGAAAATACCTTTTAGTTTCAATCAATATTGACTCTACTATAAATAAATATACTATTAGTATTATTTTATAGATATTGATAATACCTAACAAAAGCGTTGCCGTGTCGTGGAGTTTTGCCAGAATAAGCAGAGATATGTTTTCTCACCCCCCCCCCCCCCTTCTGTCCACATTTTTTCAATCATACATAGTTTATTACTAAGCTTTAATTAAAGCAAATGAATATCAAGCTTGATTAAAATAGATAAAATTTTATCTAACTTCATTCTTTGTGTGAAAATGAACCTTTTCTTTTTTATTATTATTATTATTTATTACGTCTTACTACCCGTCCGGGCTATCCACATTGTATTACACTGATATAGTAGTGACGAGGAAGATAAAATTCCAAACAAATGTACCCGAATTTGCGTGAAGGGAGAGTTGAAAACAATTTATGAAAAAAACTTCGTTACATCCGGCCAGGATTTGAACCACGACTTCTGCGTCACTGACAAACCAGACAATATGGGCCCGACATTTAGTCTGCGTCCCCATCGATGCGGGTTTTTATGTCCTAAAAGTAAATTAGTAGACTGACAAATAAATGATAAATACACACCCAGAAGGCGATGAACAGGGCTATCTTTATAAATCAAAAGTGACCTAAAATGAACTGAGAGGTTTTTTTTATTATCAAAAAATTTTTCCTTTTTCGATAGCAAACCCAACTTCCTGGTCGCTATACCTCTTCAACACAATTTGACAGATCTACCAAAGTGATCTTTTATTTACATTCAAACGAGATTCAAACTTGACGAGATCATTCAATTTTCTTTTTTAAAAAAGGCGCAAAAGTGTTATCATGGAAACATCCAGTAGTCGTGCTATCTATCTATCTATCTATCTATCTATCTATCTATCTATCTATTATTATATATATATATATATAAAATATATATATATATTATATATATAAACAAGGTAGGTCTCGGTATCAAAATGTCGGAACCAAACTGGAATTTTTTTTGTGTCCGAAGCGCAAAAAGTATTGGAATTTAATTCAGGTTATTATTTCTATATGATTCGACAGTTTATAACCCAACAAATCAAATTCCCTAAAATTCTGATTGCATTACTAAAACAGTTTTCTCATTTTTCACTGGTAGACTACAGTAAATACTTTAAAAACTAATTCGAAATTCAAATAATGTTGTTCGGTTTTTAATGTAATCATTATCTTGATTAAAAGATTAAACTAACGTATTAATGAAAGCAAGTTTTGTCCGTGGTCACGGGGACGTCTACACCTGACTAATCATTTGATATGCGAATCATACTTTTCTAATCTTAACAAATAAAAAGTTGGTCTGCACTTACCTTTCACGGCGGCTCTAAAGTAAGTGTCCTCTGTATGGCCGCGGCTTCGAGTCCTTTCCAAAACGTCTCCGCTGAGAAACAAAGCGGAAACTATCTCCAACAATGGAACACTTGCACCTTTGTTGGAGTTGTTTTGAATGACTGCTGTTAGTTCCGTGAGCCCGCTGGTAGATGGCAGCACGAGTGTCGCCAGCGTGCGGTATCACAACACACTGAGACGATTATCCCGAGTCTTGGTCCATATATTGTTGTCCTCAAAGATATAGACGGCGTCCATCGAGTTTGTGAGGGGGAGGGGGGAAGGTTGTCGTATCACTCTAGTTACGTTTGCGCTATCAG
Source organism: Timema podura (assembly GCA_033556935.1). Classification (NCBI taxonomy): domain Eukaryota; kingdom Metazoa; phylum Arthropoda; class Insecta; order Phasmatodea; family Timematidae; genus Timema; species Timema podura. The sequence goes on from JAVRXN010000001.1 coordinate 2,578,764, forward strand.
GAGGGCAAGGATACAAAGGTTTTACAATAAATGGTGTGGAGGGGAATGAACATTAAAATAACTCAACCGTAATTTGGGCCTCAGGGACATTTTTTAAAATCTGTCAAATAACTTTAACTAAACGAATAAGAAACTAAAAAATATCAATTCAAAAACAATTCACATCAAATAAAACTATACACCATTTAATAAAATAAAAAAACAAATATATCGCTCTTTAGGACATGGATACGAATCAACAAGGGTTGAAAATAATTGACCATCAACCTTGATGGCGAAAACCTCTAACGTTCAACACTATCCAACCCTACCTTTGTACGACTTTGGTTCGACTCCTGATTCAAGTCTTCTTGTGACGAGCTACGGGGGATCTCTAATATCAAGAGGATCGAAATCCCGGCAAAAATAGCCCCTCAATTTCGAGCAGCGTTACGTTAAAACAACACACCGATATCAACTTCACTTGGCTTATCACCGTACCACGCAGTCCATTTAAAACTGTAATTAGTCCTCGCTATTTCTCGGTGGAAAGTGTTCTTGTTATTTACACGGGGGCAATCATTGCCGTACATTAGTTTTTATCGGTAGGAAGGAAGGAAGTTTTGTTTGGCAATGTTTTTTAATTGTTTTGTGGCGTAGGTACTCGCTACCCAAGGTCTAGGTCAATAAACGTTAAATAGGTTGACCTCATCATAAAATTACAATAACATTTCGAAATTGTAAACAATAAACAGTAACAAACACTTGATAGCTCTGCAACCAGACTAGCACCACCGCTAGGCTCCACAGCAACTACCAGTGGTGCTTGGAACAGAGATATATACTAGGCTCCACAGCAACTACCTGTGGTGCTTGGAACAGAGATATATACTAGACTCCACAGCAACTACCAGTGGTGCTTGGAACAGAGATATATACTAGGCTCCACAGCAACTATCAGTGGTGCTTGGAACAGAGATATATACTAGACACCACAGCAACTATCAGTGGTGCTTGGAACAGAGATATATACTAGGCTCCACAGCAACTATCAGTGGTGCTTGGAACAGAGAGATATACTAGGCTCCACAGCAACTACCAGTGGTGCTTGGAACAGAGAGATACACTAGGGTCCACAGCAACTACCAGTGGTGCTTGGAACAGAGAGATATACTAGGCTCCACAGCAACTACCAGTGGTGCTTGGAACAGAGAGATATACTAGGCTCCACAGCAACTACCAGTGGTGCTTGGAACAGAGATATATACTAGACACCACAGCAACTATCAGTGGTGCTTGGAACAGAGATATATACTAGGCTCCACAGCAACTACCAGTGGTGCTTGGAACAGAGATATATACTAGACTCCACAGCAACTACCAGTGGTGCTTGAAACAGAGAGATACACTAGGCTCCACAGCAACTATCAGTGGTGCTTGGAACAGAGATATATACTAGACACCACAGCAACTATCAGTGGTGCTTGGAACAGAGATATATACTAGACACCACAGCAACTATCAGTGGTGCTTGGAACAGAGATATATACTAGGCTCCACAGCAACTATCAGTGGTGCTTGGAACAGAGAGATATACTAGGCTCCACAGCAACTACCAGTGGTGCTTGGAACAGAGATATATACTAGACTCCACAGCAACTACCAGTGGTGCTTAAAACAGAGAGATACACTAGGCTCCACAGCAACTACCAGTGGTGCTTGGAACAGAGATATATACTAGACACCACAGCAACTATCAGTGGTGCTTGGAACAGAGATATATACTAGACACCACAGCAACTATCAGTGGTGCTTGGAACAGAGATATATACTAGGCTCCACAGCAACTATCAGTGGTGCTTGGAACAGAGAGATATACTAGGCTCCACAGCAACTACCAGTGGTGCTTGGAACAGAGAGATATACTAGGCTCCATAGCAACTACCAGTGGTGCTTGGAACAGAGAGATATACTAGGCTCCACAGCAACTACCAGTGGTGCTTGGAACAGAGAGATATACTAGGCTCCACAGCAACTACCAGTGGTGCTTGGAACAGAGAGATATACTAGGCTCCACAGCAACTACCAGTGGTGATTGTAACAGAGATATACACTAGGCTCCACAGCAACTACCAGTGGTGCTTGGAACAGAGATATATACTAGGCTCCACAGCAACTACCAGTGGTGCTTGGAACAGAGAGATACACTAGGCTCTACAGCAACTACCAGTGGTGCTTGGAACAGAGAGATACACTAGGCTCTACAGCAACTACCAGTGGTGCTTGGAACAGAGAGATATACTAGGCTCCACAGCAACTACCAGTGGTGCTTGGAACAGAGAGATATACTAGGCTCCACAGCAACTACCAGTGGTGCTTGGAACAGAGAGATATACTAGGCTCCACAGCAACTACCAGTGGTGCTTGGAACAGAGAGATATACTAGGCTCCACAGCAACTACCAGTGGTGATTGTAACAGAGATATACACTAGGCTCCACAGCAACTACCAGTGGTGCTTGGAACAGAGATATATACTAGGCTCCACAGCAACTACCAGTGGTGCTTGGAACAGAGAGATACACTAGGCTCTACAGCAACTACCAGTGGTGCTTGGAACAGAGAGATACACTAGGCTCTACAGCAACTACCAGTGGTGCTTGGAACAAGGTTCTCTTAGCATCGCGTCTTACTACCCGTTCGGGCTTTACACATATATAATAGGGATTAGGAAGGTTATATTTAAAGAAAGTGTACCTGAATTGCGTGAAAGGGGATGTAAAACCATTTTGGAAATAACACCCTCAGTAGGTTTACACCTAACCGAGATTCGAACCTCGATCTCCCCATCATCGTAGGTCTAGTCTACTACGAGAGTAGTGGGTGCGGTGGTCTTCGCCCCTCAAGTCCGCCCACTTGTACCTACGATCACCCCTGGTAGTTACCATATAGCTGTGTGCTATTGAGTGTTCTGTCCAATGTGAAGTGAGGATATTAGACGGTCTATCGCTCTACCAATAGACAACAACCAATAGTTGGAGACATGGGCACGAGGTGGCCCTCATGTGCTATTACCAGCAAGAGAAACCTTTATCTACCTGATGAATTGACCCTCAAGCCGCGAACATCTCTTGTTTACCTTCCCTTCAACTAATATCACCCTCCAACCTTTAGTTCCAGTATCAAGTCACTCACAGCTTTAACTAGCGTTTCCTAAGGTACTGATTGCCAGGTATAGTTGTAGTTACAGCTCACAGCGCTGCAGTCAGTACAACTTGTTATTATTACCAGGTATAGTTAATTACAGCTCACAGCGCTGCAGTCAGTACAACTTGTTATATTGCCAGGTATAGTTAGTTACAGCTCACAGTGCTGCAGTCGGTACAACTTGTTATATTGCCAGGTATAGTTAGTTACAGCTCATAGCGCTGCAGTCAGTACAACTTGTTATATTGCCAGGTCTAGTTAGTTACAGCTCACAGTGCTGCAGTCGGTACAACTTGTTATATTGCCAGGTATAGTTAGTTACAACTCACAGCGCTGCAGTCGGTACAACTTGTTATATTGCCAGGTATAGTTGTAGTTACAGCTCACAGCGCTGCAGTCAGTACAACTTGTTATATTGCCAGGTCTAGTTAGTTACAACTCATAGCGCTGCAGTCAGTACAACTTGTTATATTGCCAGGTCTAGTTAGTTACACCTCACAGCGCTACAGTCAGTACAACTTGTTATATTGCCAAGTATAGTTGTAGTTACAGCTCACATCAGTCCAGTCAAGAACTTGTGTTAGCCCCGGAGTTACCACCCTATGGAGGACTATAAGAACATATGTGTGGTAGGGAGGGGAGCTTTCGGGTGAGTCCACAGACATCCTCGAACGTTGTCAAGTTGTTTGTTTACAACACTTGATGATGTCAGGCCAGCACTGTCAAATGAAACAATTATACTGTCCTATTGAGTGAGCAGTCAGAACACATGCCCTGACCTAGAGGACTAGTACGAATAGGGTTGTTACTCTCCTCATACTGGTACCATATCCTAGAGTAAGACAGACAGACCTGGCACTGTCCCCCTCATCATAGTATAGTATCTCATAGTCGTTACTGACACTAGACTAGTGTCAAATAACTTGGAACAAGTATTTATCCAAATAACACTAGTCACTCTCGTAATAGCCAATAACGGGAAGATCCAGGTTCGAATCCTTGTCAGGATTACTTAGTGATCTTCCCTAGATAGCCCACTCTGTGTTTCAGACCAGTACACTGTGATTCAGACTAGTACACCCTTGTTTCAGACTAGAACACCCTGTGTTTCAGACTAGTACACCTGTGTTTCAGACTAGTACACGCGTGTTTCAGACTAGTACATTGTGTTTCAGACTAGTACAACCCTTGTTTCAGACTAGTACACCCGTGTTTCAGACTAGTACACCCGTGTTTCAGACTAGTACACCCTTGTTTCAGACTAGTACACCTGTGTTTCAGATTAGAACACCCTGTGTTTCAGACTAGAACACCCTGTGTTTCAGACTAGAACACCCTGTGTTTCAGACTAGAACACCTTGTGTTTCATACTAGAACACCTTGTGTTTCAGACTAGAACACCCTGTGTTTCAGACTAGAACACCCTGTGTTTCAGACTAGAACATCCTGTGTTTCAGACTAGTACACCTGTGTTTAAGACTAGAACACCCTGTGTTTAAGACTAGAACACCCTGTGTTTAAGACTAGAACACCCTGTGTTTCAGACTAGAACACCCTGTGTTTCAGACTAGAACACCCTGTGTTTCAGACTAGAACACCCTGTGTTTCAGACTAGAACACCCTGTGTTTCAGACTAGAACACCCTGTGTTTCAGACTAGAACACCCTGTGTTTCAGACTAGAACACCCTGTGTTTCAGACTAGAACACCCTGTGTTTCAGACTAGAACACCCTGTGTTTCAGACTAGTACACCCTGTGTTTCAGACTAGAACACCCGTGTTTCAGACTAGTACACCCGTGTTTCAGACTAGTACACCCGTGTTTCAGACTAGTACACCTCTGTGAAAGAAGGAGGGATCAGAAGCAAGTGATCGTCAAACATATTTCACTGGAGCATCTTTCTGGAGAGGATCAGCAGGTATATATAGCCTATAGTCCAGTTCTAGCAGTCAATAGATACATCTACTTGCATGTATTCATACTTCAAGTCACATGACCTGCAGTTCTCACCTTTGATGGATACTTTCAACACCTATAAAATGAAGATTGGACTAAACTACACTACAGCCAATAGATAACAACTAGGATTGTGCTAGGCGTTGAAACTTCGAACAAATCTCGTGTTGGCCAGTTATGAAGCGTAGCCAATGAAAACGGGCTCCAATCAGCTAAAATAACCGCAATATGAAACTATCAACAAAACACATTAGAACTTCGATTTGCCTTCGAGAACATTTCATATATTTGATTTAGCTTCGAGAACATTTAATATATTTAATTTGGCTTCGAGAACATTTCATATACTTGATTTGGCTTAGAGAACATTTCATATATTTGATTTGGCTTCGAGAACATTTCATACACTTGATTTGGCTTCGAGAACATTTCATATATATGATTTAGCTTCGAGCACATTTAATATATTTAATTTGGCTTCGAGAACATTTCATATATTTGATTTTGGTTCGAGAACATTTTATATATTTGATTTGGCTTCGAGAACATTTCATATATGATTTAGCTTCGAGAACATTTCATATATTTGATTTGGCTTCTAGAACATTTCATATATTCTGTTCTGCTTCGAAAACATTTCATTATTCGATTCAACTTCGAGAATATTTCATTATTCGATTCTAAAACACCACGACCTTAAAAGAGGACATCCCACCCCCTCTCCCCGCCGGGTCAACGTGACAGGAAGAGTCGAAGTTTCAGAGCAAAGTATCCACCGTGTCTTACTACCCGTCAAGAACAGTGTTTTATTCGCCCACATCGATGGTTGAATGGTCCAAATGGTTCTTAACCTTTTATTACTCGCAAACCCCGGTTGAGAATCCCTGGTCTAAGGCGTCAGTCTCGCAATAGACTGGATAACGGGGAATCTGGGTTTGTATGCGTGCAACAGTACACTCCCTCGTGAACTATGAGAACTATGAGAACTATGTTTGTAGTTCATCTTCCCCCTTTCTCTTTCCCCTCCGGCTCGGGATTATTTTCTTTTCCCTGGGTGTTTGACAACCCGCATACCTCACCGGGAGATAAACAAACGAGGCACGCCGCCCGAGTTAGTTCTGATGAAACACATCCACATGTTCTAGGAGGAGAGCAGACAGTACGAGACTGACGCCTCAAGCTAGGTCAGTTCCCGTGCGATAAAATGATATCTTCACGGCGTGGGGGCTGGTTGTTGTTTGTCATATTGAAATGTGATAGTGGGCGATACTTGTTCCCTCGCACCAGGGACCACAGTGTGGTGGTTGTACCTCAGTGGGTGAAAAGGTTGTTTTATAAAGGCAGGCCGGAAAACTTTGATAAAAATAGTTAAAATCACCCTCCTCATCTTTATCCCGTAGATTGAGCAGCTCGTAACCTTAGTGTTGAAGTACTGTCCATACTGTTACAGACCACAAGGAACGAGGTGAGAGTACTGTCCATATTGTTACAGACCACAAGGAACGAGGTGAGAGTACTGTCTATATTGTTACAGACCACAAGGAACGAGGTGAGAGTACTGTCTATATTGTTACAGACCACAAGGAACGAGGTGAAAGTACTGTCCATACTGTCACATCCCAACATACCTCCAGTACTATGACAGCTTCATTGAGGACCTGTCTCTGGCCATTGTGATGGAATATGCCCCTGGAGGAACACTACAAGAGTTCCTCAGACAGAGAAATGAAGAGTTGCTCTCCCAACAGGTATAGCAGCAACATGCTCGACTTTCCACTGACTGGCATGGTGGAGAGGAGAGGTGGGACAACAATAACTGAATCAGGGAGCTGGGACAATAACTGAATCAGTGAGCTGGGACAATAACTGAATCAGTGGAGCTGGGACAATAACTGAATCAGGGGAACTGGGACAATAACCGAGAGAGAATCAGAGAAGCTGGGACAATAACTGAATCAGGGGAGCTGGGACAATAACCGAGAGAGAATCAGGGAAGCTGGGACAATAACCGAGACATAATCAGGGGAGCTGGGACAATAACCGAGAGGGAATCAGGGGAACTGGGACAGTAACCTAGAGGGAATCAGGGGTTATGGGACAATAACTGCGAGATAATCAGGGAACTGGGACAATAACCGAGAGGGAATCAGGGGAACTGGGACAGTAACTGCGAGATAATCAGGGGAACTGGGACAATAACTGCGAGATAATCAGGGGAACTGGGACAATAACCGAGAGGGAATCAGGGGAACTGGGACAGTAACTGTGAGATAATCAGAGGAACTGGGACAATAACTGCGAGATAATCAGGGGAACTGGGACAATAACTGCGAGATAATCAGGGAACTGGGACAATAACCGTGAGGGAATCAAGGGAACTGGGACAATAACCGAGAAGGAATCAGGGGAGCTGGGACAGTAACCGAGAGGGAATCAGGGGAACTGGGACAATAACCAAGAAGGAATCAGGGGAACTGGGACAATAACCGAGAAGGAATCAGGGGAAACTGGGACAATAATCAAGAGGGAATGAGGGGAACTGGGACAATAACCGAGAAGGAATCAGGGGAGCTGGGACAGTAACCGAGAGGGAATCAGGGGAACTGGGACAATAACCGAGAAGGAATCAGGGGAACTGGGACAATAACCGAGAAGGAATCAGGGGAACTGGGACAATAATCAAGAGGGAATGAGGGGAACTGGGACAATAACCGAGAAGGAATCAGGGGAGCTGGGACAGTAACTAAGAGAATCAGGGGAGCTGGGACAAAAATCGAGTGGGAATCAAAGAACCCGGTTTCACAGGAAAGTCAAATGATCATGTTATCAGAAGAGACTAACCAAACAATATTACATTTTCATTTATAAAATAACCGTTTGTTTATTTGCCTGATGAAGGATATGGTGTGTAAATACCAAACACGTGGTCCTAAGTCAGGCACGCTATCCCAGCTGGGGACAAACATATATTACTGTTTGTCACATGTGTGCACACATGCTTGTACACATATAAGGTCGAGTCTGTCTGTGGACGTGTGTTCACCCTGTCATTAAAACATGAGCGTCGTGTAAGGTGTCGTCAGTCATTTTAAGAGGAACAAGAGGCACCATTTTGTTTGTAACGCTATTCAACAGCGCCTAGATACGAAACTTAGGGCCAGTTTCATAGTCAGATTTAGTACGCCTCAAGTGCGGCGCTATACTAAATACAAGACGTCACCTACCTGAAATTGAATGGAATGGCCAGTTTCATATGCGAAACTGGCCCATTCCATTTTGGTCTAGGTAGGTGTCGTCCTGTATTTAGTATAGCGCCGCACTTTAGGCGTACTAAATCTGACTATGAACTGGCCCTTAGTCAAATTAGAGCCTATTTTGATGAAATCAATGTCACTTTCTCTTTTTGCCCTTGAGTGAAACTCAGTCTTATGGTTAGAAAGATGAAACCAAACCTCTCCGGGGGAACCTCAACCAAACTTGGATGACAATGATCGGTGAAACGGTTCCGGCTCCAGGCGGTTCACTGGGTCACGATACTTTCTCTCTGCGAGGGGTTGATGTGCTTGAGGAACTCTCCTCCTAACATCACTCGCACTTACCATGGTTTGACTCGAGTAGCCCCGGCTTGTTTTAGCACAGACTGTTTCAGGACCAAGTGTACCCCCTCTGGGGCACACTAATTGTCGCCGTGGTTTTAATGGGGTTGTTATTATCCCAGTTCAAATGTAGACTGCCTGCAAGGACTTAAGAGGGCCGGCTACTTAGAGGCAAACCTGTGCCAAGCGTACGTCTACTGCCAGAGTAGCGTCTTAGACCATGCGGCCACCAAATGGTCTAAAGCTTTGTTAAAATTTGTAACGACTGTTTATTTTAACAAGATGGAAGCTATTGGCTTCATTTCTCTGTGAAGGGCTGGAAGGGTAGATCACTGGCTTATGGTAATGTCAGTTCTAGCTTCCAAACCACTAAAACAATAATCAACTATCTCAGATGTTCTGTTGTGACCCTCACACTGCTGTATTTCTTATGGTAATGTCAGTTCTAGCTTCCAAACCACTAAACAATATCAACTATCTCAGAATGTTCTGTTGTGACCCTCACACTGCTGTATTTCTTATGGTAATGTCAGTTCTAGCTTCCAAACCACCAAACAAAATCAACTATCTCAGGATGTTCTGTTGTGACCCTCACACTGCTGTATTTCTTATGGTAATGTCAGTTCTAGCTTCCAACCACTAAAACAATAATCAACTATCTCAGGATGTTCTGTTGTGACCCTCACACTGCTGTATTTCTTATGGTAATGTCAGTTCTAGCTTCCAAACCACTAAAACAATACATCAACTATCTCAGATGTTCTGTTGTGACCCTCACACTGCTGTATTTCTTATGGTAATGTCAGTTCAGCTTCCAAACCACAACAATACAACTATCTCAGATGTTCTTGTGACCCTCACACTGCTGTATTCTTATGTAATGTCAGTTCTAGCTTCCAAACCACCAAACAATAATCAACTATCTCAGGATGTTCTGTTGTGACCCTCACACTGCTGTATTTCTTATGGTAATGTCAGTTCTAGCTTCCAAACCACTAAAACAATACTCAACTATCTAGATGTTCTGTTGTGACCCTCACACTGCTGTATTTCTTATGGTAATGTCAGTTCTAGCTTCCAAACCACTGAAAACAATAATCAACTATCTAGGATGTTCTGTTGTGACTCACACTGCTAATTTCTATGTAATAGCAGTATCTAGGTTAACTCTAAAAAAATTACTTTGGATGTTCGTTTACTCACACGGCTTTCACTAGTTCAAGAAACAACCTCCTTAGAAAAATGATTTCACCGTTCGTTATTTATGTTTAAGGTATAAAACTTGAAATATGAGGTTTTTAATCTTTTTGACAAAGTTGATCCCATTCCCATGTGTTTTGTCGTGAGCCACAGCTCAGAATAACAAACTTCTTGTTAACTTAACCTTCTGCAACATTTCAGTACTTCGGGTGGATTGCCGCCTTAATCTTTGTGCGTTGACAACCGAGTAGGGGCGGGTGGAGAGGGGGGTGATTTAATGACCCGGTCAGACTCGACAAAATATTATCTCTAGAGGAATTTGGAAAACAAGGAGTTAGAGCTGTCTTGCACGAAACCAGATGAAAATACACTTTCACTGCAATTGTTTGAGTCGCAGAATGTTTTGTAAAACGGACGGACACCGCATATTTCCACTAATGGGGCTGTGGAAGAGACGACACAACTATGTGGAAATGTACCCGCATTTGTGTTTCAGGAAGTTGTGAACCTGTTCTGTCAACTGCTCCTGGCGATTCAACACATCCACTCCAAGAAGATCCTGCACAGGGACATTAAGACCGCCAACATTTTACTGACCAGGAACAAGGACTTTGTCAAGTTGGGGGACTTCGGGATATCGAAAATACTGGCTAGGTACGTGACGCTCTCGACCTTGGCACATCATCCGTTAGTTGATTACTTTGGGTGAACGTTCCTCTGCTCTGTCCACAGCAAGAGTAAGGCCGAGACAGTTGTCGGTACGCCCTGCTACCTGTCCCCAGAACTGTGCGAGGGAAGGCCGTACAATGAGAAGAGCGATATTTGGGCTCTGGGCTGCGTACTGTACGAGATGATGGCCTTACACAGGGCTTTCCAGGCTTCAGTAAGTACAGGAGGAACAAGGGCTTTCAGGCTTCAGTAAGTACAGGAGGAACACTTTCAGGCTACAGTAAGTACAGGAGGAACACAGGCTTTCCAGGCTCAGTAAGTACAGGAGTAACAAGAGCTTTCCAGGTTTCGTAAGTACAGGAGGAACACAGGGCTTTCCAGGCTTCGTAAGTACAGGAGGAACACTTCCAGGCTACAGTAAGTACAGGAGGAACACAGGGCCTTCCAGGCTACAGTAAGTACAGGAGGAACACCTTCCAGGCTACAGTAAGTACAGGAGGAACACTTCCAGGCTACAGTAAGTACAGGAGGAACACGGGCTTCCAGGCTACAGTAAGTACAGGAGGAACACGGGGCTTTCCAGGCTACAGTAAGTACAGGAGGAACACACCTTCCAGGCTACAGTAAGTACAGGAGGAACACAGGGCTTTCCAGGCTTCAGTAACTACAGGAGGAACACAGGGCTTTCCAGGCTACAGTAAGTACAGGAGGAACACAGGGCTTTCCGGCTTCAGTAAGTACAGAGGAACACGGGGCTCTTCCAGGCTACAGTAAGTACAGGAGGAACACAGGGCTTTCCAGGCTTCAGTAAGTACAGGAGGAACACAGGGCTTTCCAGGCTACAGTAAGTACAAGGAGGAATCAGTACAGTAAGTACAGGACACGGGCTTTCCAGGCTACAGTAAGTACAGGAGGAACACAGGGCTTTCCAGGCTACAGTAAGTACAGGAGGAACACAGGGCTTTCCAGGCTACAGTAAGTACAGGAGGAACACAGGGCTTTCCAGGCTACAGTAATACAGGAGGAACACGGGCTTTCCAGGCTACAGTAAGTACAGGAGGAACACAGGGGCTTCCAGGCTACAGTAATTACAGGAGGAACACGGGCTTTCCAGGCTACAGTAAGTACAGGAGGAACACTTCCAGCTACAGTAAGTACAGGAGAACAGGCTTTCCAGGCTACAGTAAGTACAGGAGGAACACGGGCTTTCCAGGCTACAGTAAGTACAGGAGGAACACAGGGCTTTCCAGGCTACAGTAATACAGGAGGAACACGGGCTTTCCAGGCTACAGTAAGTACAGGAGGAACACAGGGCTTTCCAGGCTTACAGTAAGTACAGGAGGAACACAGGGCTTTCCAGGCTACAGTAAGTACAGGAGGAACACAGGGCTTTCCAGGCTACAGTAAGTACAGGAGGAAACAGGGCTTTCCAGGCTACAGTAAGTACAAGAGGAACACGGGCTTTCCAGGCTACAGTAAGTACAGGAGGAACACAGGGCTTTCCAGGCTACAGTAAGTACAGGAGGAACACAGGGCTTTCCAGGCTACAGTAAGTACAGGAGGAACACAGGGCTTTCCAGGCTACAGTAAGTACAGGAGGAACACAGGGCTTTCCAGGCTACAGTAAGTACAGGAGGAACACAGGGCTTTCCAGGCTACAGTAAGTACAGGAGGAACACAGGGCCTTCCAGACTACAATAAATACAAGATGAGCTAAAAAAAAATGTGCAATGGAATAGGGATGAGGAAGGTAGAACATTAGAAGAAATGTACTAAAATTTGCATGGAGGTAATAGTGGTAAACCATTAAGGATAAAACCCTCTGTCACTGGCAATCGAGTCTAACGAGAGACCCCTTAGACCATGTGACCACTGATGTGAGAGTGAATATAGTTGACATAAAAATTAGTTTCTTGAGTGATAAAAATCTGTAGCGCACACATTGTTGGTCCCATGTTGATTGTGGTGTGTAAAATAAGCCTGGAAGGTACTGGTCAAATTGGTAGGCCCTTTCACTCTCGCTCATAGAAATTCTCATGCGCTGCTATACCTCAACTAAATAAAATGCCTATTGAAACTTGGGGGCCTAGCCCCGGTATCCAGCGAGACTCTCTCTGTCCTCTAGACGTTGACTGCACTCGTGATCCAGATAGTGAACATCACCTACGAACCAATCCTGGGGTCCACGTACGAGCAGTCTCTACGTGAGCTGGTGAGCCATATGTTGCGTTTCAACCCCGAGCACAGACCTACAGTGGAGCAACTCATGAGTCACTCGAGCATCGTACCTGTGCTGTACCCCCTGTATGTCAATATGGGGGCTATCCTGTGTGATGGTAGCAAGCGACACACTCTTCAGTAGGTTCGTCACAAGCGACACAGTATCCAGTAGGTTCGTCACAAGCGACACAGTATCCAGTAGGTTCGTCACAAGCGACACAGTATCCAGTAGGTTCGTCAATGTCGCAAGCGACACAGTATCCAGTAGGTTTGTCACAAGTGACACAGTATCCAGTAGGTTTGTCAATGTCGCAAGCGACACAGTATCCAGTAGGTTTGTCAATGTCACAAGCGACACAGTATCCAGTAGGTTCATCACAAGCGACACAGTATCCAGTAGGTTCGTCACAAGCGACACAGTATCCAGTAGGTTTGTCAATGTCACAAGTGAAGTATCCAGTAGGTTTGTCAATGTCGCAAGCGACACAGTATCCAGTAGGTTCGTCACAAGCGACACAGTATCCAGTAGGTTCGTCACAAGCGACACAGTATCCAGTAGGTTCGTCACAAGCGACCCAGTATCCAGTAGGTTCGTCACAAGCGACCCAGTATCCAGTAGGTTCGTCACAAGCGACCCAGTATCCAGTAGGTTCGTCAATGTCACAAGCAACACAGTATTTAGTAGGTTTGTCAATGTCACAAGTGAAGTATCCAGTAGGTTTGTCAATGTCACAAGTGACACTCCCCAGTAGGTTTGTCACAAGCGACACACTCCAGTAGGTTTGTCAATGTCACAAGCGACACTCTCTCCAGTAGGTTTGTCAATGTTGCAAGTGACACAATATCCAGTAGGTTTGTCACAAGCGACACACTATCCAGTAGGTTTGTCAATAAGGGAAATTATCATACTCAATAAAGATATGCACATAAAACTTCAGAAACTTTATTAAGAATATTCTTCCGGTACAGTACAACAGTTGGCAGCACTGTTAATCATAGCTTCCGAGTCATGTAGAGGCAATGAGGACAAAATAATTTTAATGGTAAAGAAAACTCAGTTACACTCAAAATTGTACACACAAATAATAAAATACACAACTATTTTTAAAAGCTGTGATCTTTATGCAATTTTATTTTCCTGTGCATCACATCTTACTGCCCATCCTTTTACACTCGCGGGGTGGTGGAATGTTGAGAGGAAATGTACCCGAATTTGTGGAAAATAACCACAACTCAGTCTGTGCGCCCACCAATAAGTTTTTAAGCAAAGATTTTTTTGTCACAGCGTCTTTCAACCTGTTCAGGTTATGTACTAATGTGTTAGGCATGAGGAAGGTTGAATGTAGATTAAGTGTACCCATATTTGCATGTGTGGGAAGTGTAAAACCTCCCCCAGTCTATTGCGAGAGAGACGCCTTGGACCATGCGACCACTGAAGCTAGTTCTAAGCAAAGATTCAACCAAAGTGTTGGGAAGGTTGTAATTAAAGAGAGGCTCTCAACTTTATTCTTCCTGGGAGCGGTTACCGTGTCTTAATTAGTTCATTAACAGATCATTAATACCAGTCTCATACTAAGGGAAACCAACAGTTATGTCTGTCCCTTGATATGAGAATGAAAGGACGGTTGTGGAATGTTCTAGTTTTCTGACAAATTTACTGCAGGAAAATGCTCCAATCCAGATGACTTTGATGCATTTTAACTTTTTTAAATTTTAAATTAAAGAGTATGTATAAAAATGAGGTGGCCCAATGGCTAAATAATTTTTTAGTAAAGTAAATTGATATAACTAAAGGAAAAAGGAAAATAAATTGCTAACAATAAATTTGATGAAGAAAGCCCACCTAGGGAAAGAGGAAAAATGGGGAAGAATCCAATGCACAAAGGTGACATCTTCTTCCTTTCTTCTGTCTTCTATAGTAGAAGTAGTCACACACACATTTTAACACAAATAGAATAATATGTCGGCATTGTTGCCTTTATCAAACACAAAGAAGAGAGAGAGTACAAATAACACAAACACTGGATTACTCAATTTTGAAATTCGAAATATTACACTATTTGTGTTAAAATGTGTGTGTGACTACTTCTACTATAGAAGACAGAAGAAAGGAAGAAGTCAGTTTTGTGCATTGGATTCTTCCCACATTTTTCCTCTTTCCCTAGAAGGGCCTTCATCAAATTTACTTTTAGCAATTTATTTTTCCTTTTTCTTTAGTTCTATCAATTTACTTTACTATAAAATTAAAGAGTATGTAACTTGATATATAGTCATGTGATCACTTTATTAGTGAAGAGTAGGACAAGAGACTTTTTCCAATATTTTGATTTCAATTAATAGGACTCTTAACCAAATCCGTCCATGCACTTGCCCCCACCCCTCCTCCCCGTATCAATAGCGCCGATCTTCACCGCTGCGCTCGTCCGGCTATAAAGCTCTGTTCCCTGGATTTCCACTTACAACACCCCCTGCGTGGGTTATTGGCACATTGTTCCGCCCATAAATAATGGCCATCTTTCCCCCAAACAACCAAACTGCCAGGCTCCCCGTCTTTGAAACATATTCTTAATAAATAATAAATATTTAGCCTAAATATATTATTTATATAAAACTGGCTGCAACTTCAACTTCATGGGAAGTTATGTGAATTTATATTTGAATAAATTTGTCAGTCAACTTTATAAACATTGGTCCTAAAAAATAAATTAGGGTGGTTGTGGTTTTCCCACCAGACACGATGTCGAGAGTATTTGGACTCGCCACATCTAAGAACAGCCTTGATACTGACCTCTCGGGCCAGAGTTGGGCCAGTCACTCGACGCGCTGACTCTGCCCTGGGAATAAATCATGATGCGCTCTTTTCTTCAGTTTGTAATACTAACAGAGTGGAGTGAGAGGAGAATAGAGGAGTGGTGGAAGGACAGAGTAAGATGAAACAGTTGACGTCACCCTTACTCAAACCTCGACTGTCAATGAACTGGGGGTAAATGATGTTACTGATGTTCACTCTGAAAAGGGACATCGCTTCTCGCCCCTTCAACATTGAAAATATTATTAAAATATGATCTACATGTATATTTGAATCTTTAGTTACACAAATGACAAGTATTTTGTTACAAAGCAACGTATCAAATGTTTATAGTATGTTCTGTTCTTATCATCTTCATCAACTGGTGACACAATTAGACCTTACACTATCCACACTAAACAAACAAATTGTGCGCCAAGACTGAACTAAGACGCAGGCATTGAGGGACTCCATTGGTAGGGATGTGAAAAAAGTATCGATACTTTACTAATATCGATATTTTTTAAATCAATACTTCTTCCTGATACCCTTACTGATATTAGTACTCACACTCTGTTATCGAAATAAACAAAATAATCTTTTGTAGAGCTCAATGAACTCGGTCGCCTCGAGGGGGTCCCAAGGGCATCCATTATTCTATTGTTTGTCAATAGTTAATAATCTACCTTGATAGATTATATTAACGAGGGTGTAGTTAATAAATGGCACCTCCCAAAAGTGAATTATGGAAGTTTTTTTTTAAGAAGTTGGATAGCGAAAAAGCATCTTGTAAAGTTTGTTCTAAAGTATTAAAAACCATTATAATTTTCAGTGTTTAATTAAATATGGAAATACAATTATGACGTAAAAGTAGAAATTATTATTATTATTACTAGATAAAAAAAACCTTTTTGCAGATTAAAATTTTGATATCGATACTTTTTTTTCGATACCACATCCCTATCCATTGGCAAATTAAACAAAATGGAGGCAATTTCATTATAAACTTTATAGGTCAGAGTGCAGGAGTAGACGATTTTAAGGCTCCCACAGAAAACAGAATTGTTTAGATTAGTTTACTATTTTATGGACACTTTTTTTTATTTGGGGAAGGAATTTGAAATATACTTTGATTCAAAGCACCAAATTGATTATATGAAATATTCTCAAACCTGAAACAAAGTTAAAATATATTTTTATTGTTTTATATGTTCCCCCCGCTCAAACATAAATGTCCCAAGATAACAGATGTAATAAGCGCACCACATACGTAGAATGTCATACTCCTGGAAGAAGTGTCTAATGTGTAGCCCTAACGTGCGTAATGTGTACTTTGATCCACACATGTTAGGAACTATTAAAGAGCATCTCTATCCGAAACTTGACGAGAAGGGCAGTAAACTAAGTTCAGTCTTGGCAAATATTAACAATACCCCTTTTTGGAGATACGATATCAGGACGTCCAAGGAGCAAGGACTTATCTCCCGTTCACTCCCTGGTCGGTGTCCATTGGTTCTTCCTCTTCGTCGTCTTCTTCCGTCACTGCTGCAGGCGGTGCTGAAAGGAGGAGGGGGTAAGAAAACAAGATAATCACTAGGGACCCTGATTTGTGGGAAACAACAGGATTGGTTTTGGTAGTAAAAGAAAGTAATTAAAAGGCATTTTTCAGCTAAAAGATGTTAAAACCAATCTACTCAAACTTAAGGTGTACAGAGTATATCTTTAAGGAAAACCCCTTCTCTCTTTCTGAGGTAATGTTGTTATATCTGGAAGAAGGAACATATAAAAGGAACAAACACAATATGGCTGTCACAATGAAATCAACCCGAGGTTTCATTACATCGGAAATAATCAGGAGGAAGTGTGAAACGCACAACAAGAAGCAGCACATTACCTCTTTGTACAGTGGCAGCAGTGTAAAGTGTGTTCATTAGGACAGCCATATCGTGTTTGTTCCTTTTATATGTTCTAGCCACCTGTTCCTTCTTCCAGATATAACAAAATTATATCATTAAGCAAAAAAAAGTTTTCTTTAAAAGTTAAATTACATTTTGTCATGGTAGGTTAATGTATCGGCTTAAGACTAAATAGAATAATCAAGTTTGCAATACACAATTTTGTGTAAAAGATACCTAGTTATATTATAATGCAAAACTTTTCATTTTCTTAAAATGAAACATTTTTTTTAAATATTTAAAACTTCGATATGACTTTAGGAATTAAAAAAAAAATTGACTCAGTTCCCTGAAATATGGTAAACATTGAGAATAGAATTGGGGCTAGGTCAGCCATCCCAGGGTACTCACCCTTGCTGCTGGTCGACTGCCCATATGGTCGACTTCTCCCAGGGATCTGCCCCGCTTGCAGGAGTCTGTTCAACCTCTCCACCTCCTCGAGGGAACTAGCCTTCGAGATTGCTTCTCGGATCTTCCACAATTCTTCAGGAGATGGACCTAGGGGACATTAAGACATCACAGCCATGTGACTGATGTTTGGGGACATTAAGAAATCACAGCCATGTGACTGATGTTTGGGGACATTAAGACATCACAGCCATGTGACTGATGTTTGGGGACATTAAGACAACAGTCATGTGACCAATGTTTGGGGACATTAAGACATCACAGTCATGTGACCAATGTTTGGGGACATTAAGACATCACAGCCATGTGATTGATGTTTGGGGACATTAAGACAACACAGTCATGTGACCAATGTTTGGGGACATTAAGACATCACAGCATGTGATTGATGTTTGGGGACATTAAGACATCACAGCCATGTGACTGATGTTTGGGGACATTAAGACATCACAGCCATGTGACCGATGTTTGGGGACATTAATCTTATAAATTTCAAATGTGAATCGGAAGATAGCTAAGATTCAGAATGGTTTCTTAGTTTTTGAAAGATTCGAATTCCAAAAATCCGCAGTAAACAAATTCATCACAACATTTAATATAAGCCTTGTGGTCATTATTTACATTTTATTGTAATGGATACGGGTTCAAACCGTTTTGATTTGAAAACAATTATTGATAAAATAATCAAAACAAAATATTTTTATCACAAAAGATTGATTGGTCAAGACTCGAACCCTGACCTCCTTGTGGTATTTTAGTTACCTGATGGTTTGGTGGACTCTGGTAGTCCTGCGCCAGGACAAAGGTTTTAGCTTTCTTGGCAATCTCCTTCTGTAACTCCTTCCCTTTCTTACTCTTGAACAGGCTGTTAGCCTCCTCTCTCTCCTGGAACAGTGAACAGGCCTTTATCGAGAGGAACAGAACATGAACAGGGCCTTACTGTGAGGAACAGAACATGAACAGGGCCTTACTGTGAGGAACAGAACATAAACAGGCCCTTACCGAGAGGAACAGAACATGAACAGGGCCTTACTGTGAGGAACAGAACATGAACAGGCCCTTACCGAGAGGAACAGAACATTAACAGGCCCTTACCGAGAGGAACAGAACATGAACAGGGCCTTACTGTGAGGAAGAGAACATAAACAGGCCCTTACCGAGAGGAACAGAACATGAACAGGCCCTTACTGTGAGGAACAGAACATGAACAGGCCCTTACCGAGAGGAACAGAACATTAACAGGCCCTTACCAAGAGGAACAGAACATTAACAGGCCCTTACCAAGAGGAACAGAACATTAACAGGCCCTTACCGAGAGGAACAGAACATGAACAGGCCCTTACTGCAACAGAACTAGTGGTCGAGTAATTCACCATATTGACGAGGCTACTCACTTTCAACTTGATCTTCCTGAAGTCCAGAAGCTTGACCTGTGGCAGTTTGAACGCCACGTACAGTCTGTAGTGGGGTTTGGCCGTCACAGGGTTCTGCAGGCAGCTGAGCGTGCGTAGGTTTTTCAGCGGCACTAGGGCGTCCAGGTCGGCCAACTCCTGCACCAGGTTACCGGTGAGAACCAAGGTCTCCAAGTTTGGCAAGCTTGTTTCTAGGCCCTCCGACAGTCTCCTGCAAGGACCACAGTTGTCTTTGATACTTGTCAATCAACACAGTTGTCTTTGATACTTGTCAAATCTAAAACACAGTTGTCTTTTGATACTTGTCAATCTAACACAGTTGTCTTTGATATTGTCAATCAACAGTTGGTCTTAATCTGTTTCAAAAGCATAGAGGCCTATTTTTACAAAGTAGAGGTAAACCTATTTTTTCTCGAGGACAAACCTTAAGACTGGTACACACTGAGCAATAATCGCCAGATACAAGTATCCAGCAACATCGCCCGCACGTACACCAACCGAACACAAGTCTCCGCTGATGTTTTGCGTCCACACCGAGCAACCACATCTCATTAATTTCCTCTCCAAGATGGATCCACACATTGTCGCTAGTTGTGTTTCTGCCGCTTATATAATAATCAAATGTCGCCAAAAGCTAAAAAGACATTTGTGGATAAGTAAGTTTTTAAGACGAGGGGAGATAACTATGGCGACTGTTCGCTCGCTGTCAGAGCAATTGTTGAATGACGTATACTCATCTGAATATTTTGTAAGGATGACGAAACTGGACTTTGAGGAGCTATTTTGATTGGTAGCACCCAAAATTACAAAGCGCAATACCAACTTTCGACCAGAAATGGTGATGCAATCTGTAGTAACCATAATAAAATCCCCACCAAGTTACAAAAGAAAACACTTTTTTATTAGGACAAGGAATATAAATCAACTTAATTAAATTAGAAAGTTTCCCGCTAATGTTTGCGCGTGGGTCGACACCGAGCGATGTTTCTTGTTGGAGGTGGAGTGCCAGACACTGGCAACTTTCTTTGATCTTTCACCACAGGATACTCGGGCGATGTTCCGGTGTATCCAGACAAACGGGAAACATGACTTGTATCTGGCGACTGTAGGCCGGTTTGTATTCAGCGTTTAGATAACATACAAACATAATATGCAATGCTATTGTTTACTTTTATCACAATTATTTTGTTCCCACTAAGTGATAGATTAATGGCCTGGGGTTTGGTTGTTAGGTTCGCCCTAGAGCTATGTTGCGAGAATTGTAATAGCTATAAAAAAAATTCAAATTCATAATTTATATGTATGAAATAAAGTGCATTGAGCAAAAACAATTTGTAATAAATAAAATGATAGGATATTAGTCTAATTACTACTACTTCCTGAGGAAGATGCTATAATAGCATCGAAATATCGAAGTGTGTGTAAATATGTGTCAGTGTTTTTACTTTTATTTGTGCTCTAACATTTTCCTAATATTTTCTCACTTTATTTAAAACAAATTCATAATTTAGATTTTTTTTTATTTGTTTCTAACATAAAATGTGTTTTTCTTCCAAATCCTATAATTTCAAAAATCGTAAATTTGGGGATTCTAATATGTGAAAGGGCCAAACCCTAATTTAAAATAAAATAAGTTTTTATTTAAAATGTTTAAGAATATAAATATTAAGTCTGTAAAGTTGGCCACAGGTTTGTGTCCGAAGTGTAAAGGAGTGGTTTAATACATTATAGATTCACTGAATGTTTCACATTCTCTTTCCAGGCAATACCACTTCAGTTCCATTTCATTGACCCCCCTCATATTATCTTAGTTAATTTAAAATGTATCTATAGTGAAGAGGATTATGGAGAGGAAAAGAGGAAGTTACAAAAACATGAAAGAAGATGGTGAGGAAAATGAAGACGTCCAGTTGATACCCGATTTAGGACAGATCTACAAAAGAAGAGGAAGAAGATTGAAGACCATTAACATCGTACAGTGAACAGGGTTGTTTATGAAAACATATTAACAAAGTGTTCCTTAAAGTTTAACCTTTAAATTTGTGGCAATATCAAATGGATAATCGGATTTCTGAAACAAATGTGTGAATGTTTTATAAGCACAGGTCAGTATTATCAAAGTGAAGATTTGAAAGCAATGATATTAAGAAGTTAAAGGTCGTTAAAGGGAAGTTGACGTTACTCGTTGGCTCTAGTATCTTCCAGTCCTGACTCAATACCAGGTTATTAATTTAGTTTTATTTTATTTTACAGTATTTTTTTCCATTGGGTCTTAGAACCGGTTTAGGTTACATATTAATTTTGATAACAGTGTATGGATGAGGAAGAGGGAAGTTTAAAGGAAATGTGCCAGTATTTTCCTGGAGGGAGAGTGGGAAACTATTTTGTAATGATCCTCCCTTAATATATACGATATCTGGATCTGAGCCCCGCCCTTCTCGTCGTCGGCAAACCAGACTAAATGAGCCAAGCACGCCCAACAATGTGGGCTGGTAAATATTGTACAATCCCATTCGAGTACCCGGGCCGGTAATAGCCCTCCTGACATCATTACCGCTGAGAAGTAGGGACGCTCCAGACTTACACAACTCTGTTGTTGTTGAGCAGAAGACATTTGAGCCGTTTCAACAGCGGGAACCCGTCCAACTTGCGGATGTCGTTGTCAGACAAGTCTATGGTATCAAACTGATCCTGTAAACAACAATGTACAACTCGAACATAAATATAATCACCGACGAGACAGTTGACAAGAAATGATTGTGTTCACAAGTAGCTTCAATTTGAAAAGCTCTATGAGCCCATTTCCCCTTAAAGTAGACCACACCTCGTCACGCTCTAGTACAACTCTCTGGCCTGCATTAAAGACTGTGGAGTTATCTATAGTAGAGTACTGGTCGGACAAACAGTTTACAAAATACAAACATTTGTTTGTGGTCTACAATGATAACATGGTACTATATTGTTATTGTTATTTTATATGTATTGGAAAGCAGTATGGTATGAACGGATAGTTCACTATAATCGCTGTCCCAGGTGCTGATAACATTCTATGCAAATAAGTAACTTACCTAATAATTCCAACTTACCAAAGTTGCGCCCATATTTTCAATGACAGGAATTTTGTACCCTGAAACAAAATGGAATGGAAAACAAACAATTAACTTACTGTAATATTTGTGAATGATGCATTAACTTGTTGATGACCGCACAATGTGGGACAAGGTCCACAATGAGACAATGTCACAATGAGACAATGAGACAAGGTCACAAGGACAAGGTCGCAAGAGACAAGTCCACAAAATGTCACAACGAACAAGTCCAACGAGACAAGGTCAACGAGACAGGTCACAACGAGACATAAGGTCGCAACGAGACAAGGTCGCAACGAGACAAGGTCACAACGAGAAGTCCAACAGACAGTCACAACGAGACAAGTGTCGCAACGAGACAAGGTCACAACGAGACAAGGTCACAACGAGACATGAGTCACAACGAGACAATGGTCACAACGAGACAAGTCCACAATGAGACAAGGTCACAACGAGACACAAGGTCACAATGAGAGACAAGGTCACAATGGAGACAAGTCACAAACAACACAAGGTCACAATGAGACAAGGTCACAACGAGACCTCTAGTTCCCTGGACAGTTCTCACCACATCTGTTTATAATTTAATTTTCTTGTCAAGACTCTACATATATTTACACTAGTGTGGTAGGGAGGAAGAAGGTAAAATTTAGATGAAATTGAGCCCGCACTTGCCTTGGCGAGGGAGTGGAAAATCTTAAGGAAACATCATGGTAATTTATTTGAGGTTGTACTTTATAACATGAACTTTCTGAACCAACTGATAATAACACAGAACTTAACTTAGATCTAGAACAGACACAACATCCAGTCCCCCGCCGTTAATTCATCACTGTGAAAGGGGAAACCCACATTTCACAAATTATACATTTTTCGACCTTACATGGAAGTGAACCGTGAACCCTTAGTCCAGTAACCAGTGAGACAAGATGTCTGATATTTTTATAAAATAGAGGGTTTTAACCTCAACCTTTTAGTCACTTTCAACCTAGACAACACAACTGACGGCGTTGTAATGTCAAAGTGACAGCTGAATTCACAGCTTGGGTGAAATACTAAATATTTGTCCTGGTAACTCTTCTAGCCATCAGTTGACCTAGTAACTCTTCTAGCCATCAGTTGACCTAGTAACTCTTCTAGCCATCAGTTGACCTAATAACTCTTCTAGCCATAAGTTGACCTAATAACTCTTCTAGCCATCAGGTGACCTAGTAACTCTTCTAGCCATCAGTTGACCTAATAACTCTTCTACCATATGTTGACCTAATAACTCTTCTAGCCATCAGGTGACCTAGTAACTTTTCTAGCCATCAGTTGACCTAGTAACTCTTCTACCATCAGATGACCTAGTAACTCTTCTACAATCAGTTGACCTAATAACTCTTCTAGCCATCAGTTGACCTAATAACTCTTCTAGCCATCAGTTGACCTCATAACTCTTCTAGCCATCAGTTGACCTTTTGTACATGTACTGTTGATCGGCATTACATCAACTTGATCAATCTTTAATAGGTCTGTAATATTTATATTGGGCTATTCACTCAACATGGGTGATATTAATATATTCCTTTGATACCATTTCAATCAATTTGCGAACATTGTGTAAGCAGCCAATCACGCGATTTCTGAGCTCTAGGCCAGCCTGTGATTGTGTACGCAGCCAATCAAGCGATTTCTGAGCTCTAGGCCAGACTGTGATGTAGGCTACCAATATTAGGCCTGCAACACTTACAAACAACAAGAATTTCATAGCCTTCATGTTGGTACACATCCAGTATCGTGTGTGGATTGTAAATAATATTGCATTTTTGTGGTGTTAAGCAGAGAGTGTAGGACAAATTCGAAAATACCAACTTTTTAATAACAGGAGTGAAAAATGCTATTACTTGACGTATGAATACATTAAAGAAGTTTTATAAACGTGTATCGCTATCAAATAGGCCTACTGTTCTTCCTACCATGTTCTTGTAACAGATTAATTGCAGAAGAGGGAAATCCTTTAAAGAACGATTATGGAGTAAAAAAAGTACCATAAATCAGTGGACTTGATTTGAGCTCATGTACGAAAACATTTGTCAATGAAATAAAGTTTTCTAAATCATGAAATTGATTTGGCATGTTTTACGTGCATGGGTGTTGGGTCATTGTCCAAATTTGTAAATTTAGATACATAAAGTAGTATTAAGTAGACTATACTTAAGATGCTGTAACTTACCTCGTAGATCTAATTCTCTATCCCTCACAGGATTAATAAACTGCATTGACTGTTGAATTAAATCAGGCGTTAGCTTAACCATGTTGATTTTGTTTTATATTTGTCAACACAAAAAACTTCGTTTTTATTACGTTTTAGCGGCAGAAGACTGGGCCGAACTACTTCACAGCCATAATTTATAGCCACCGTTTATAGCCAACCTAGCAAACCAAAACAAACCAAACCAACATGAAATATAGTTTAGCAATGAAAAAGAGATGGCAACAAAAATAAATGTTTTGTTTGGTGTATATCTATGTAATATAAACCATAGCTATAATAATTCTTTATGAGCTCCTTCGTTTCTTATATATTAAAATTGATTTAATCTTATAAGTTTTATTTCCATTTTCTTTAACGTTTCTTTGATGTTAAATAGTAAATAATAGTAACATAATGTTACTGCAAGACGATTAACACCACTTAATATATTGTAACAATAGTGTGGTACTATTTTATTGTTTTGTATAGAAAAAAGTTATCTCCTTTTAGAAATTTATTCGTAATTCACACTCTGAAGTATTAGAAATTAGCATAAAATCATTTTAGACTCTAGTTACTTTTTCTGAATGTTGGTTGTTTTTATTAGGTATTCATTGTCCAGACCTTTTAGTACAGTGGTTAAATCATTGATCTCTATACTATAACTGGATGGACATCTGTGGCTGAAATTTTCGAGCTGTCGTTTGCATACCATTGGGTAAGAGAGAAAGAAACTTTCGGGTATCTCTTTCTCTCTTTTACCCATACAAGGCAATGTGGCATTTTGACATCGTTCATTAATTTGATTGATTATATGAGATACATCAATGTGAGAGTGGTTAAATTAAATAAATATGTTAGTTAAAGCTTTGAAGAGCATATAAAAGTTCAAAACAGGTTAGTTTTTTCTTTAAATAAGTTGATGTAGCCTAATATGTACGATTATTTTTGAAGGAAGCTTACTTTTAAGGCTTTATCTCGTACCAGAATCCTACCCTATATTTGTGTCTAGTAAGGATAAAAGACCTTCCAGAAGGAAATTTCTACTTCTGTTCTAAATTTCCGTTCATCCTACCAAAATATTATATATATGATAGTATTCTGGTACGAAATAAAGCCTTACAGATTGGAATTATTACTAAAATCCGGGTTTATAAGATACTGTACTTACCACAAGCCAATAACCTAAATTATCATTTGAACGTAAGACTTCTACACAAAGTGTGTCATTCAAACAAATGTAATACAGTTTTTAGCTAACTTGTTTCATTATAGTTATCGAAATGTCAACATAATATGATTTCTGAAAGATATGAGCCAACTTAAAAAAAACAGGTATTATTACAATAATACTTTCCACAAGCCTATAACCTAAGTGATAGTTTGAATGCATGGCAACTATTCAAAGTTTGTCATTCAAACAAATGTAATCAATTTTTAAGATACCTTGTTCATTATATTTATCGAACTTTCAATAAAATATGGTTTCTGAAACCAATATACACGCTAATAACCAACTTTAAATATAAGTGTTGTCGTGGCAGATTGTAAACAACATTGATGATAACTACATAAAAATTGAAATATCTAAGGTTTTATTCGTATTTGTACAGTATTACCTGTAAAACTGGATTGTATATCCTTTAATGTAAATGTTTCTTCAGGAAAGTATGGTATAATACTTCACTATTTTCAAACAATAACACTTTTATTCATCAGAGACATGTTTTCGCATAAGAACATTTAAAAAAAACCGTTAAATCTTTCCCCCCCTCAGTGTAGCAGACGATACACTTGAGCGTCACGCTTTTGTCCTTGGAATGTGCATGTGTATGTCCATCCAGTTATACTATAGAGATCAATGGGTTAAATTAATATAAAGGGCAAGGAAAATGACTCCCATTACAACTATTCCAGTCAGCACCAGAAATATTATTAAAAAAAAAAGTGGCAATTTTAAGATGAATTACACTCCATCTACCTTGAGAGGTATCAATCAGTCTTACTTTAACAAACTATACTATGGTCCTAACTTATAAGCTGCCCATAGTGATACAATGTAAGGTAAGCTCGCAGCTATTCAGGGTAAAAAATAGGGGTATACTCCCTTAAAATCACTTTCAATCTTTTGAAGGAAAGTAAAGAATTCTCACACATTTCCAAAACAACTTTAGTGGGAAAAGCACGCTTAGAACGTCCAGCCAGGATTCAAACAGTTACCTCCATTCCAGACTTGATATTTAGACCATGTTGTCAACACGATTTGAACAAGGGGGTTATGGGAAACACCAAATAAAACATGTAATTTATTGAAGCGTTTATTCAACCTCCAAGTACAAAGCAGAGAATGAACACTATAAAGGCTGTCAACTTGTATTAGTTTCAATGTTGCTTCCAGACACAGCAAATACATCAGTTATATCATTCAATATAGCAGTCACGGTGGCTTCAAAACTTGCTCTCTTGCTTCAATCTGGCTTCAACATTAATGAAGCTTCGCAGCTGTTTGCTACATTACAAGTTAATATTCATATGAACAAATCTGTCTTACTAGTCATTCAGGTTGTACGGCTATGTACTAATCATGCTAATGTGCTAGGAATTAGGAAGGTTGAATTTAGAGGAATTGTACCTGCATTTGTGTGGGGAGAGAGTGGGAAAAACCCCGCTGTACACCCAACAGATATTGAACCTCGATCTCCAAGTCATCGGCAGTCTAGTTAAGTGAGAGAGAAGCGCCTTAGACCATGCGGCCACTGAAGCGGGTCTGAAGTAATTGGTCTATCAGATTATAATGAAATATTAGAAACCAATGTGTAATCAAACATTTTACAAACGATGATTTTAGTATATAAAGTTATATATAAAAAAAAGCACAATATAATATTTTTCAAGCATCAAACAATCAACAAAGAATATTTGAGCCTTTATTCGGCTAAGAGAATATTTCATATATTCGATTCAATTTGGCGAGAAAGTGAACTTTACAGCCTCCTTTATTCGAATGATATTTTCAAAACAAATAACAAGCAGTGAAGCTACTGTAACTATTGTTTGTTCGTAGAGAGGAAACTTCAGGAAATGTGACTTACTATCATACCCGCAACGTTGACAACAATCCAAACAAATGAAATATTATCTATTAAATCAATGGCAGGCCCACTATCAGTGCGTCCAAACCTGTGGGTGAGTTTTCACTAATATTTGCTCTTGAAATGAAAACTAAACCAGCCAACCAAGTTTCCTTTCGTTAAAGTTTCCTGTTTGTTTCAAATACGAGTGAGAAACTGTCAGATAGTTGGCCACGAGTTAATAATAGTACTTTTACAGGGTTTTTTTTAACAAAAAATATTTGTTGCTAAAATAAATAAATTACTGGTTCATTAGAAAAGTTTGGTTCAAACGACTAAACAGTAATATCTGTCCTGAAGATTAAACAGGACTTCATTTAGAAAGTTTAGCTCAAACGCTCCGGTGCTCGTGACAAATATTCAACAACAGTTGAGATGGTTGCGTTTAGACAATAGAACTGCAATGTATTCAACTGATATTTCACTTATTTTGATCAAACAAATGTTTTTTGTTATACACACTGCAAAAATACTGGCCTTAGCTTGCGTTCCTTCTTTTTATACCCCCCCCTCACCCCCGTACAAGCTACAAATTTAAAAAATATAATCACAATTAATATAGAATTAAAAATAATAATTACATTATCAAAATAAATGCATAAATTAGGAATATTTATTAATATTGCACATATTTTCACAGCAGTTCCATTAAAACAATTCGTTGGTGTGAAGAATATATTCCATCTAAATTTAAAATAAACTTAAATATTATAAAATAACAATAAAGTTTAGTAAAATTAACAACCATTATCTGTACAATTGAGTAAAATAAATTATCAAATTTCAATACACCCTTATTGTTCTTTATCAAAAACTGATACATGAAAGACTGAATTTCTCCTGTTTGTCATTCGTCAACAGGACAATAATAGCATAGTAGTAGTAATAATATTGTTCCCTACAAACCTGCTCCGACCAAATGTCCTGTACTTAAGGCACGTACACGTATTAAAGCTACTAAACCCTTGCACCTTATGTTAGAAGACAGTGTCCCCAATCCACTGAAACATGAAAGATTGGAATCACTCTCAAAGACAATATTAAAGCTAGATAATTGACAACTGGTGATTGTCAAGTCGCACCACGGCGTGGCTCACCGGTATGATATGTCGTGTGTTTCGCCCAAACTCACTTGCGGAGTTGAATTCTATAGCAAACTCAATCTCGCAATAAATAAAGTCTACAGATTTAAGTCAGTTTTAATGACTTACCTTAACACAGCTATTCATGACTCAAAAATACTGCCCAAACATTAAATTACAGGTCCCTTCTAACTTATTTGATCATTAGGAATGTTAACAGTTCCGAGTTTCTCAACTTAATAAAGTCTGGTAGAAAGAAAGGTTTGTGCTGCGGTTAAAAGTGATAACATTTCATTATATTATTATTGTTATTAGATAGGTATGGATGATATCTATCAAGAGTGACAGCTGCAGATCATATGACTTGACGTTATGAATAATGAGGAAATAAATTAGACTTTTGTAACTGTTGAAAACCTTTCTTCCTATTTGAATGTGACTATACCTCAACCTTTAAACTTAACCAACATATTTTTCATAACATTAATAAAAACTTTGTCTCCATGACTCGTCCATGACTGTCCATGACTTGTCCAAGACTTGTCCAAGAGTCATTGTCCGTGACTTGTCCATGATTTGACTTGTCCGTGACTTGTCCATAGCTAGATATGTAAGGAAGCAAAATAGATGAAATAATACACCAATTGGATGTAACAAAAAGTAGTCCCGAGAATCCAAGTTAAACTCGCATTGCCTTCAGTTAGTGTCGCGTTCGTATAATGGTCGACTCGAGGGACTGAGCACAAGACGCGCGACACTAAATTAGCGCCAGGTCTACCAACCAGGTTTTATTCGATAATAAGATCAGCTGTTAAAATTCTTTATTCTCATTTATCTTCTAACAGGAATCTTTAGAAGGACAAGATTCACGAACCATTAAGGATATTTAGAGATTCAAAGAGTCAACAAAATAATGGCACAAATTTTATATATTAAACTTTTTTTCAAATTTTGATTTGGATATGGTGGTTCAGCCCTAAATAATAATTGGAGGACAAACTTAACAACCAGACCCCAGATAATTTAATTTAACATTAGTTATATTAACTATTTTTCTATTTATGTTTCGTTCAAGTTTTCTAGGATCCAGATTCGGGATTCACTTAAAAAATGAAGACTTGGGATTTGAGATTCAGTTGTAAGGAAGTGAGTGTGAATGTGTAGTAGGAAATAACAAGGGTCCAGCCAACACCAGGAGGAAAGAAAATGTTGGCCAGTATTTTTCCCTGGACTATACAGTGTGGGTTGTGGGGATAATATCCGACAATCGTTGCTTGTGACAAGTATTTCTACTGCTCGATTCAATGTTTAAAAAAAATACAGTTGGTAGCATTGTTTGTAGTGAATGGAAGGAGCTCAAGGATAGGAACATGCACAACATGGCTTTTATAGGAAGACAATTCACACTCACACTGCTGCCGCTGGACAGAGAGGAACACATTTTACAACGCCTTCTGTGCTTCTTACAAACGTAACAATTGAAGTCATGTTTATATATTTTCACTTCCTCTAACTTTGGTTCTTGCGTTTGTCCGGTTTTATGTTGTTTATTTCTTTTCAAGTGGTGACCTTTTATGACCACAAATTTCTTCGGTAAGCGATTGAACATTATATGATGCATAAATAGGCATAATGCACTCACACACAACATTAAACTTTAACTAGATGGCGAACGTTCACTTGCTTTGGTATCAATGGTAAAACATCAGGCGGTTAGAGACAGGCATCATGGTTAGTGGGTAACTTGACATTTCCGTACGAGTTTGCGTTGTTACGATGCGTTGGGAAATTCAACAACATTTTTGTGTCTTTTTGCTTTAAATATTGAAAATTCGTGACATTCTCAGGACTTCGTGACTTTTTTTTTTGTGTGACTTTGGTGCCAGTAGACACCCTGTTTTAGGAAGATGTAATCACCCCCCCCCCCCCCCTCCCCCCATTAGTTCCGATAGGAAACCTAGGTCGGTGTATTGGGCGGTAACGATAGATATTCTTCAAGAAGAAGCTGTTACCTCTCTGTCCATTGGCAGCAGTGTAGTGTGTTTATTATAAAGGCCATGTTGTGTTTTACCTTCTCCCATACACAACAGTTGGTAACAATGAAAATTAGGGGCGGGTCATTTTATCTTGGACTCTTCTGATGCTGTGGTTTAGGACAAATGAAACTATAGACCAATAATTTGCAACTTAATGAAAGCTAAACAAATGTCCTGTAATGGCGTCTAATATTTGTGGGTGGAAGTTAGATTCGTGCTGGAGCGAAGTTGTGTGATCTCAGATAAAAACACTCGTGGTATGTTGTACGAGACATCACAAGTAGGTTAAGTTGTGTCAAGGATAGACTTGACGAGACGACGATAGCGAGCCAGCATCGGGTTGTACACCTGCAACAGTACGATTGTACGAGTCTCACTTGTCTGGTACATCACCTTCGTTACTACACGAGGTTAACAATGGGATCCAAGCTCAAATATGTTTTGTTTTATTCTTTGAAAATATTATATTTTTATTATTTATAGAACTAACTTTAACTGTACATTAAAATAATTGTGAAATGTTTTATCACACATTTGTTTGTAATATTTCATCAAGTTATCAATTATCACATACGATGCAGTTCAATTAATTCAGATTATTATATACGACTACTAATTTGCTATGTAACCTACATTTACCCTGAACAATTATAAGCTTACCTTGCTTGGTTCCACTATGGTGTAGCTTATTATTATAAGATAGTCATGGTGTAATCAATCAAGGTAAGATGACAAGATATTCAAAGTGTACTGAGCTAGTTTATAATGACCTGAGCGGCGTCCTTGTACGGCTGACAGGCGAGGACTGGGGGTGGGAGGCACGAAGTCATCTCTGAGAAACTTGTGTGCTCGGCCACTAGAGCGTGTTTGGCCTGGTAGCCGAGCCCAACATGGCCGAGTTGGCCGCCTCCTGCAAACGACAAAACCGTGTACTTTCTAAACTGAGTGGGATACCGGTATTATAGATAGATAATGAACCAGAGACCCTCACCAGGACAAACACTGGAGCGTTGAAGACGTCGGAAAGCACTTGCAAGATGGACTTGTTATTGGATGCCCCTCCGGTGGCTATTATCCGAGAGCCAGCCTCTGCCGACAGAACACAACCAATCAGAACACAAGTCAATGTCTAAATTAGTGAATGTATTATAGCAAAAGATGGTACCATTTAGTTGCTAATGTTATTTCCTCTTTTGTTCATAATTTTATTTGAGATGTTAATACAAGATTCTGGAATGAAAGACCAGTAGATTCAACCTTGTCTGTGTAATTTGTTCAAATCCCCAATCTCCTTCATGAGTGCAGGAGTCGAAGGACTTGTCTGGGGTCAGAACTTGGTGTCAGGTGAGTCGAGTACCTATGTTGAAGCCAAGGTCCTCGGCGTGAGCCTCTTCGCAAGGAACTGCCCTTCCACCAGGGCTCGAACCTCGACCTCCATGCTGGTGAACCTGTGGACCCGGTCGTTGGCCTTGTTGAAGCGATGGTCGCCCTTCACGAACGGGATTATCTCCTGCACGTCGAAATATAGTCCTGAGAACCAGACAGACATCACACAGTTTAGGTCCAACGCACGTCTTAGGGACATTCCTCTGCCCACTGGTGTTTATCTTGAGCTAGTTCTATCCAGTCCACCTCATTAAATCCTAATATTATCCTCCCATCTGGGTCCAGGTCTTTTCCATTAGGTTCGCCAGTCAGTACCTGAACAAGGTTCTAGAATCTTCCATTCGCTCTGCATGTTCCACCCACCGTAATTACCCTGACAATGTTTGAGAATGAGTAGAAGGTATTTAACTCATCATTATGTAACTTCCTCCACTCCCAAATATCTTCATAGCCTCTTCTTTTCAAACACTGATTTGAAATGAATCTAAAGTGGATTGATAAGTCTCGATTAATAATTTTAAACAAATGAACTTTGTGGTTTAATTCAACCAGCTTTGAGTGTGGTCTAACTCGCCTGACTGCTAGATCAGTTGCAGTGCTACCAACCCATGTTTCCAAAGTTCCCTCTAGGGTGCTGTCCAGAAGCTCGTTAAAGAGTTCCCAGGATCCTTCAGCGCAGTTCGTCTCGAACTCTTTCCCGTGTCAGTGAACCATTCTTGAAACTGAAAATCACAGTTAGCATCGTTAGCGCAGCAGATTCAAGCTTGACAACTTTATAGGATCGACAAATTCAAGCTTGTTGCATAAGACTACTGCTGTGCTGTAACTACTATTCAAGCTTGCTACATAAGACTACTACTGTGCTGTAACTACTATTCAAGCTTCTACATAAGACTACTGCCGTGCTGTAACTACTATTCAAGCTTGCTACCATAAGACTAATATTGTGCTGTAACTACTATTCAAGCTTGATACATAAGACTACTGCGTGCTGTAACTACTATTCAAGTTGCTACATAGACACTGATTGTACTACTATTCAAGCTTGCTACATAGACTACTGCTGTCTGTACTATATCAGTTGCTACTAAACTTGCTGTGCTTAACTACTATTCAAGCTTGCTACATAGCTAACTGCGTGCTGTAACTACTATTATACTATAGCACAATTGTTATTTACAATCTGTACATGCAATCGTTAGTTGACAGTCTAACCAGCAACATCATTATTCTGTAGGCTGTGAAACAGTGTTAAGATGAGGGTTATCAGCAACTGACCAGAGTAGGGCCATGTAAGCCTCCTTGTCCACAGGGTTACACAGGATATGTCCCTCCAGGAGCGTCTGGGGACTCCGGAGCCACAGGAAGAGCGTGTCGCTGGTTCCGAGACTGACAGCGATATTTCCCTCTGTTAGACACATACCTGCGCACAACACACACATCTGTCTGGGTAATTTGCACCAGGGATTGGAGGGAGAGAGTTTTTTTTATAGCCACAAGCTTGTAGGGGTGTGTGAACATTCAAAAACTTCGACTTCACTTTGAATATTTACCAGCTTTGACTTAGTTTCAAAGAAAATTCTGACTTCGACAACTATAAAGGTTAACCAATAAAAATATTGACAACAACATATAATAAAAAAACAATATTAAATGAACTTTTATTTGGCTTTGTTTTGAATCAAAAAAGTGCCAGTCTATATGTATGGATTATCAGCACCTGGGAGCAATGGCCTCACCTATGAGCGAGGCAGGGTTGTCTCCAGTGAAGGAGGCCACCTTGCAGTCGGGGTTGAAGTCGAAGCGCTCCACAAAGTACTGTGAGATGGGGCCTTGTATGCTGCTCGACGCGACAGGGGTCCCCAACTTGTCAATTAGGTTCGGGGCAGTGGCCTGCACAGCAGACACATGGTACCTATGTTACAAGGGTCGTAGCTCTGTGAGGGTCACAAGCACCTGGGACTTTCAGATTATCCTTGGCCACTCCCTGGTACCTGTGTTACAAGGATCGTAGCTCTGTGAGGGTCACAAGCGCCTGGGACTTTCAGATTATCCTTGGCCACTCCCTGGTACCTGTGTTACAAGGATCGTAGCTCTGTGAGGGTCACAAGCGCCTGGGACTTTCAGATTATCCTTGGCCACTCCCTGGTACCTGTGTTACAAGGATCGTAGCTCTGTGAGGGTCACAAGCGCCTGGGACTTTCAGATTATCCTTGGGCACTCCCTAGTACCTGTGTTACAAGGATCGTAGCTTTGTGAGGGTCACAAGCGCCTGGGACTTTCAGATTATCCTTGGGCACTCCCTAGTACCTGTGTTAGAAGGATCATAGCTCTGTGAGGGTCACAAGCGCCTGGGACTTTCAGATTATCCTTGGGCACTCCCTAGTACCTGTGTTACAAGGATCGTAGCTCTGTGAGGGTCACAAGCGCCTGGGACTTTCAGATTATCCTTGGGCACTCCCTGGTACCTGTGTTAGAAGGATCATAGCTCTGTGAGGGTCACAAGCGCCTGGGACTTTCAGATTATCCTTGGGCACTCCCTGGTACCTGTGTTACAAGGGTTGTAGCTCTGTGAGGGTCACAAGCGCCTGGGACTTTCAGATTATCCTTGGGCACTCCCTGGTGATCTTTCGGCCATTTTAGGACAAGTGAAAAAGGTGATTAATGGAATGTAGCTATCAGCTAGGCCTGACTCTGGCCCAAGAGGTCCCGTCAATGTCAATGGCAGTCCAGTCTATTGCGCGAGTGACGCCGATGCGGGTTAGTAACTCATCGTTGTGCTATGCTTACTTACGTCAAGACATATCTGCGACCACTCCTTGGAATGGATGTCCAGAAGGTTCATACCGGAGCCATCAGAGTAATCAATGTCAGCGTAGTCCCCCAGAAACAAGGAGCAGGCGAAACTGCTGACCAGGGAGATTCTCTGGAAAACAGTACCAGTACCGGTACCGGTGGATGTTTCAGAACTAATAAGGGCGTGATAGTTTGTGTGCCCTCCAACTGCCAACTGATATAAGGATGCAGGAAGAGTAGGGTTGGTTTTAAGTAAATGTGCCAGCGTTACCTAGGTAGAGAGGGTGGAAATTGACTCATAACTCTAATATTGGTGTTGGGAGTACATAAACCACTGAGCCAACACTTCTCTGCCTGTGGCATTGCTTACTGCTCATGTTACCATACAAACATAATGTGATTTGAAATTGTATAACTGCCAGGGGTAGGACCCTCAAATACCTCAAATCATTAAGTAGATTCAATCAAATCTCAAATTCAAGAATTGAAAAATATTTTTTTTTTCAAATTTTAAGTTAGGTTAAGTTGTGTGTCTGAGTCACATACCTCAGTACTGTTGTACACAGACGGTTTTGTCTGGCTCAGTTTAGCAATCTGAGAAGCCGTGAATCTCTCGTACGCCGTAGAACCGGTGATTTCCGCCAGTTTCTGAGAACAGTTTCATGATAACAGTAAAATATATCTCTATTACATCCCCTGACACTCGAACCAGAGCCTTATAACAGGGATTGAATCAAGTTCTGCTGAGGTACAGTCCAATTATAACAGAAAAAGAGCCCCATCTGTCATTAAGACAAGTTACTAGATCTACTTTCATGTATTCATGCATCAAATCATGTGATCAGCTTTCGATATATGTCATCAATAACTAACTATAGCACGCTTTGGTGGCCACATGGCCTAAGGTGTCACTCTCACTTACTTGACTGCCGATGACGAGGAGATTATGGTTCGATCCCAGTCGTGGTTGGCTGTTTTCCCTAAATGTTTTCCCGCTCTCTCCACACAAATGTGGGTACACTTTCTCTAAATTCAACCTTATTCATCCCTAACCCATTAGTGTAATTAGTACATATGTGTATAACCCGAATGGGTAGTAAGACACTAAATTTTAAAAAATCAATAACAACAAAATAACAATAAAATTATTACTTAATGGTTTGTAACTATATAATAAGACAGTGTGGCAACCCTGTGCAGTGCTCACTCACACGCTGTAGTTCACATACTGGCGGAGGACTAAGCTGGAAGATGTAGGTTGGTTGCGAATGATTGAACTACAAGAAGTAGTTCACAAACTATTGAACTAGATAAATGAACTGCTTATTTCAGTAAACTAAATCATTTGATTGTTCCCAACAGTGAATTGTACTGCCCATTCCAAACTAAATAACGCTGGGAATTCCAAATGCAAATGGTGGGGATTGCGTGTACTACTCAGCATTCCAGATTACATCATCCACAGGCACCACACGGATCACATTTTAATTTGTCTCCCGGAATTCTTATCGGAATTGTATACGACCGATGCGAGCTAGTGGACACTTGCCATTAGTTGTAGCCCAGGAACACATATTTCTTTTTACTCTTTCACACTTCCAACTTCTTTACATTCTCACAGTTACACATTGTTTTTAAAATTTCGGAAATATTATTATAAAGAAAGACACACTTAGATAACACACAGCGCTTTCTACAACACTCGTACTGTACCTCGCATTAGAATGTCCCCAGTTTGCATCCCAGGTGGACATGTATGACATGTAATCAGGAGGTGCCAGTTGATAACAGCCCAGCTGAACTTTTCAAAAACACTTAACTAGCAAATAAAACTTGTGCTTGGAGCTTAAATTTTATGTTTTAATGGCACTACTGATTATCAAATAGTTAAAACTATCTTACAGATTGGAAATGGATGATTAGGGTAAATTTAGAGAAATTGCATCAGCATTTTATTAAAGTAGAAGTTGAAAATTCCAACTAAAATCAATCAACATTGAATCCAGAGGGGGTAAATCTCCGACTTTGGTCAGGTGTGCCAACTGCTAGCCTAACTCTGAAAGTAGGACATGTTGTCGCACCTGCGCACCACCGACAGCCTGCTCCAGTTGGCGACACTGCGCCGTGGTACTCGAGTCCATCCAAACCGGAGAGTTGGGTGTTGAGAAGCTCCGAGCCAACTGCTCATGAAGGAACTTGGAGGCCTCCAGCGACTGGAGGGTGTGTCGAGCCCCTCTTGCCAGTACACAGAGCCGTGTTGCTGTTACAACACATTCAACACTTTACAACTCTTTACAACAGGGACATGTTCTAAGCAGCTAGCGGTCAGTAAAGTACCGTACCTGAGCAGTTCCAGAGATGGCTGCGATGCTCGTGTAATCCGCCCCAGCCAGTTTCAGTTGGTCCAGAAGTAGATCCAGGGCCTTCACCCAGAGCAGAGTGGGGGCAGTGATGGTGTGACCGTCTTCTGCGTTACCACCCCACCATGGGTCCTGCAACATCACCGCTCAGCTACATACAGGTAGGGAGGGATGTTGAGTGGTCGTCCGATGGGACAACATACTAGGACTGATTCTGTTCCTTCCCTTGAAACACCATAAGTAGCCCCTTCCCCCTTTCTGGGCATGACCTAATGCCAACATCCTCTAACTATGCCTACCTTAAACCTAGCACTGACACAACATCCAATCCCCAGCCTTTAATTTATCAATATGAAAGTGAAAACCCACATTTCACCAACTATACATTTTTCGACCATGCCAGGAATTGAATCTAAGACCCTTAGCTCAGCAGACAGACACACTTCCGACTGAGCTAAGGTGTCGAACATTCGGGCATATCAAAACCAGGCTGACAAACTCACCGGAACTCGGGCAGGTCTGTGTCAAACTGGACTTGTGTCTCGTGAAGTATCTGTAGATCGTTGTTGATTATGACACCTTTCAACTGGAAAACAAGAGTTAACACTAACAACTTGACAATGCAAGGAAATAAAAGGCAACAAGTCTGATTGTTGACTTATCGCTGTTAGATCTGGCCACTCACGCTGACCCAGGGGCCATTGACAGGGGGCAGATCCTCAGGGACCATTCTTATCAGACATTTATTTGAAAGACCAATGGGGGAGCAGGAACATGGTTGGCTGGTCCCTTGCCGATTTGTCGATGGCTAAATAAACATGTCTTCACCAAGTTTTTAATAACCCTTTTGTTGAGTGTGATAGTGATATTAAAACATCACTCCAGTGTAATATCACTAATAGATCAAACTATTTGTTTATTGTTGTGCTTGCAACGCAACTTCGTGATAAACACTTTGGGTTAAAAGGCTATGCCCTCCTTAGAAGTTGACTGTTAAGTGGGTACAAACTTTATTGGAGTCTTGTGCACCTTTCTATGCTGCTTGCCCCCCCCCCCCCCAAAAAAAAAAAATTTATCATAACAAAACACTCCAATCGAGGAGAGATCAATATCAAAAACCCTCGACAATGATTACTTTTGTTAGCTACGAGCCAGAGTAAAGTTACACCTCCGTGAATCTAGGAGATACAGACAAAACCTAGTCTTCCATGTTTTTACCAATGGAAGGTTAGGTCAAGTTAGGATGGGTAATATTATTAGTCAACAGTTAAAAATAGTCAGGGCCAGGTTATAGTTTTAGTTATTTTTCATCTGATAGCGTGATTCAGGTTGAAGCTGTATTAACTAGCATGGCGTCAGGACGCACAACAGTTGTGTAATCTGTTTTATCAAAATAACGAGGATTCTTAAGATTGATCTGTCCAGTACTTCGGTAAGTTATTTGTATTGTTTGTTTTTATAGTGTAAAGGGCATTTTTCCAACAGAGCCGTCGGGTGAGGTGATCAATACCCTGTGACTACCTCAACCCAACAAATAAAACAAATTAGTACAGAGAGTTACTTATTAGTTCAATAAACCAACCTGTTGTGTACTAAAGTCAACTCCTAAATAAGTTGAATCTGAAGAAACCATCATCCCTTTGCTCTAGGGTTAGTGAAATTAATAAATATCGCACCAAAATAAACTTTACAATCTTGTGCCTGCATGAAAAATAAAATTATAACTAAGCTAATTCAGTCACATGAAGCAATAATTTCATATCATATTCCAGAAATCAGTAAATCATTGATAACCTTGACACTTGTGATAGTGGTTTTTTATATAATAAATCACCCAATAAGGATTTTTTTTATAAAACGAGTCCGTCACTTTCATCCAAAATCGTGCTAGTAAACAACTAAATGTGCTCTTTTTTTTTTCTTAGTAGTAATTGAATTTCTTTATTTTTATTACGTGTTCAACTAACTTTCGGGATATTCGCAAATTGTGAAAATGATGATGTGTACAAATTGAGCTTGCAAACAAATACATACACCAATAAATTCTGTTTATTCTATTCATCTTTATTATTACCATGGTTACCATCGAGACTTTTAATTTTAAAAATAGGGAAAAAAGTGAATCTCATATAAATAGCGCTACTATCAGTATTAGATGACCAAGGTTGATAAACTAGTATTGTACTAAATAACAAAATAAAGTTTCGGATTAGAAATACTTTTAGCATAGTCGTTTGGTTAGTGATGTTCAAATACGCGTTTTTAGTTATATTTGAAATACAATTATTTAAATATATAATTAGTTGAATAAAATATATACCTACCATAAATATTACACAAAAACTTGATCAATTTGTTTACACCCACTCTACTAAACCACATTCATTGACATCATAAACAATTTATATTATTTAATAAAAAAATTATCAAATGAAGGTGGTATCTTAAAATACGATACGAATTAACTAGGGCTAAGCTGCTCTCATGGGGTGCTAACGCTACCTACTTACGTGCGAGTTGACTGGCGCAAAGCTGCTCTCTGGGGCTACTAACGGTACCTACTTACGTGCGAGTTGACTGGCGCAAAGCTGCTCTCATGGGGCTACTAACGGTACCTACTTACGTGCGAGTTGACTGGCGCTAAGCTGCTCTCATGGGCTACTAACAGTACCTACTTACGTGCGAGTTGACTGGCGCTAAGCTGCTCTCATGGGGCTACTACAGTACCTACTTACGTGCAAGTTTCAACCTGTGATGAAACAACAATGTTATCAGCGTCATGGATAAAGGTGGATACACTGTGGTTTGGGGAGATTTACTAAACTAAGCAGGACCAGAGGTCCCGGGTTAGATCTGCAGCTCCTCCAGATATTCTGTGAAGCAGTGGGTCTGGAATTGGGTGATCTCAGTCTTGTGAGGACAAATGAGGGACTACTTGAATGAAAAAGTAACGGCTCCAGTTTAGAAAACTGAGAGTAACGTCCGGAGAGTTCGTTGTGCCAACCACTCGACACCCCCTATCCCCACTATCTTCACCAACAGACGGCGGCCGCTCGGTTGGTATGGCTCAATTGCGGGTGGACGCCATAGAGTCTCTCTCGAAACGGTATTTATATTGGTTATAGCTGGTTCATTCATTAGCAGGGACACCCCTACGGGGCGCTGGGCTCAAGGGGGTACCGGGCCATCCATGTCGTGTTAGAAACAAATAAATCATTTCTAAAAATTGACAGGTTAAGGGTCCTAGCTTGATTTTTTTACCCTCCAATATTTTACATAAATTTGAGTACCACCATCTTGTCGGTGTTCGTTAGGTCTATATCAAGTACACTAGAAACTCGCTCAACGGAGTTTTACAGGACCAAGTCCACTTCGTATGGTTGAAATTCAGGATAGACCGTAATTTGGAGACTTTTAACTGTTATTGATGAAAAAAATTGGACAAACCCAATATTTAATGTAAATAAAGTATTTATTAACAGTATGACACAGAAAGGAGGAAAAGTATGTTATTGTTTGTTACAAACAAAGACAAAATACTTCCTACAGCTTGTTTAAAAAATGGTACCCTACCTTCCCAGCAACAGTGGTATTATTGTATTGAATATAACAGAACATGTTTGTAATGAATATAGCAGAACATGTTGGCAATGAATATAGCAGAACATGTTGGTAATGAATATAGCAGAACATGTTTGTAATGAATATAGCAGAACATGTTTGTAATGAATATAGCAGAACAAGTTTGTGATGAATATAGCAGAACATGTTGGTAATGAATAAGCAGAACATGTTTGTAATGAATATAACAGAACATGTTTGTAATGAATATAGCAGAACATGTTTGTGAACGAGGCTTTTAGTTTATATTAGAGACAAAAGGGATAGAGAACAACATTATTGTGTTTGACACATACTCTTACATAAACAAACTCGCTAGTAAAAAAAGGCATTATCCGAAATCAAAACATAAGGTCATATTGATTAATTTCAATAAATTTCTATTATTCTTCACTAAAAAGATTAATATAATGTAAAATAATAAAGTACGAATCCAGAAAGTAATTTTAATTAAAAGATTCCAAATATTAACAACTATTACCGGTAATTTATGAATCTTAGGCCGAAGCATAAGAGTTAAAGATTTAAACATATATACTATTCTTACATTATATTTAATGTACGAGCTAACAAATTAGCTCTTACTCGAATGAAATCTCCACCAAGTGTGGCTTTACATTGTCACCACCGAGGTGATAAATACAATAGTTGCCCCAGAGAAGGATAGAGGAGGCCTTAGGTAGGGAAATAAGGAGAGGAAACGTATGTTGACTGTCAGGTAAAAAGAGAGAAAAACGTAGGTTGACTGTCAGGTAAACAAAGGGAGAGGAAACGTATGTGACTGTCAGGTAAACAAGGAGAGGAAACGTATGTCGCTGTCATGGTAAACAAGGAGAGGAAAGTATGTGACTGTCAGTAACAAGGGATGAAACGTATGTCACTGTCAGGTAAACAAGGAGAGGAAACGTATGTCGACTGTCAGGTAAATAAGGATAGGAAACGTTATGTCGACTGTCAGGTAAATGAGGAAGTAATGTATGTCGACTTTCAGGTAAACAAGGAGAGGAAACGTATGTTGACTATCAGGTAAAAAGGAGAGGAAACATATGTCACTGTCAGGTAAACAAGGATAGGAACGTATGTCAACTGTCAGGTAAACAAGGAGAAGAAACTTATGTTGACTGTTAGGTAAATAAGGAGAGGAAACATATGTTGACTGTCAGGTAAATAAGGAGAGGAAACGTATGTGACTGTCAGGTAAACAAGGAGAGGAAACGTATGTCGACTGTCAGGTAAATAAGGAAGAAAGTATGTCGACTGTCAGGTAAATAAGGAAGGAAACGTTGTCGACTGTCAGGTAAACAAGGAGAGGAAACGTATGTCGACTGTCAGGTAAACAAGGGAAAAAATTATGTCGACTGTCAGGTGGCGAATCTATGCAACAGGCTGACACATAATCCAAATCAAACATCTGGTACATTCTGGGTCAGGATGCGAAGTCATCCCACCCTTCTCGAACATTGGGGAAATGCTATGAAGTGGTGCATTGTTCCGACTACTCTTTAGCTCACCAGTCAAAACTCAACTCCCGTCGCGGCAGGTGTGCTTGGATCGTCTTTAGGTTAAGTGGTTGTAGAAAGAGGTATTAAATGGACTACGTGGTAAATGACAACCTAGGTTGATGTTTCCCGTTTAGTCTTTTTTTTTTCCCCCATTTGTGGTTCATTGTAAATTAATCAATGCTACAGTTCAACCTCAAACCACATATATCCGACTAGCAATAATCAATAAAAACAATAGAGATAGACATTCATTAATTTTTGTCTTGTAAATTATTTCCTTTCAAAGTCATAAGACAATGTTTGGACAAAGTCTATGTGATAGAGGGACGGCGCCGAAATTAATGTTCGCTCAGACACAGAACTATGCTCGATGCTCCTGATTATTAATAACGCCTCAAATACAGGATAATTCTCAACTATATGTACACACTTTAATGGGAGATAGGAAACATTAAAACAAATCTTTCACGTTAGTGAATGTATCACTGTATGTCCGCTAACACCCTTCACACCCCCTTGAAGCTAGAGGGCTGTTGGGTGGCGCATAAAACGCTATTTTCCCCGTCGTCATTCGTAACGCGAACATAAAGTAGCATGAAGCATTTCGCGGCTCCGAGATGGCTGACATGCATCTAGCATATGGGGTTTTGAAAATGTACAGCAATCAATGCGTCAACGCTGTCATACATGCAATGCTGTTCACACCGTCTGCCTTTCATTTATGTACCAACAAGCGCCCCTTAGCACCCAAGGGCAGCGTTTGCGGATATACATTCATTAACAACAACAAAAAAAAGCTCTGTTTTAGGGTTTCCTATCTCCAATTAAAGTTTGTACAGAGAATTTCGAAATCATCCTGTATATATTGAAGTCGTGGATGGTTGGCAAATGTCTTAGAATATCTTGTTCTTACTTCTTGCAAAAGAGCCTTAGATAATTTTAGGACCTTTTCCGGCTTGGTCAATTACATATTCGAAGTGACGCAAGGATTGGCAATTATCAATCAAACAATCAAAGACATGCTGTGTGGTCAGAGGGGGTGGGGGGTGAATGATCCCCCTACCCCCTTTGGAATAAATGTGCCACCTTCTAGAATTATTTCATCTCTCTGTTATTATCGTTATGAAGTGAAAGATGATCTTGCATCAAAATACAAATATCTTCTAGAAGCATCCAAATGTCACAAAGATATGGTAAGAACAATAATAATTATAAGAGTGTAAAGGACTTGTCTCAGGACCGAGCCAATAGAGAGATGATGACAGATGGTGATGCGGGGGAGGTGCGCAACCCGCCACGCAATATCTCCGCCGGAATTGTGACGTCCTCGTGTTATTTCATCAAAAAGAGAATGTTACAAAGATGTTGTGATTGTGTGTGTATGGTCTGAATGCTCGTGTCAGGGCCTGGAGGTAAACACTCCTAGTCGTGGGGGGGACCGAGACGCCAACTGGAGACAGTCGCCAGACTGGCCGTCCTCACACGCGGCGCCTGGCGTCGCCCGCCCCACACGGACCGCATGTACCGTCGAGGACAGAACATTGCTACTGTAGGACGCCGGGGATGCTGGAGCCATGGGTCGTCGCGACGTTCCGGCACAAGAACAGCGGCGTCCAGCGACCAGTGGTGGCGACGCCTGTATAAGAAGCGACGCCGCACCAGAAGCCACCCAGTCCTGCGGCGCTAACCGGACAGCTCGTTGTTGATCCTCTCGCTCCGTGGTTCGGTTCCTGACAGATTCTCAGGTATGTGTGCTTTGTAGCTGTGTCACGTCATGAGGGTCACCGGCACCTTGGACTACCTGTTTATACATCTACCATCTTCTGGATTCAACCTCAGGACTCAGAGAGACTCAGCCGTTCCCTCGAGCTGTGAATCGCGCGTCAGCCTCGGTTTGTTTACAATACATCACTT
Source organism: Timema podura (assembly GCA_033556935.1). NCBI lineage: Eukaryota > Metazoa > Arthropoda > Insecta > Phasmatodea > Timematidae > Timema > Timema podura. The sequence goes on from JAVRXN010000001.1 coordinate 2,623,306, forward strand.
TTAAAACGCCTTGTTTACAATATATCACTTTTAAAACGCCTTGTTTACAAGACAACACTTTTAAAACGCCTTGTTTACAATATATCACTTTTAAAAACTACTCTAACGTGTTTACAATACAACACTTTTAAAACGCCTTGTTTACAATACAACACTTTTAAAACGCCTTGTTTACAATATATAATATATCACTTCTAAAACGCCTTGTTTACAATATATCACTTTTAAAACGCCTTGTTTACAATATATCACTTTAAAAAACCTTGTTTACAATACAACACTGTTAAAACGCCTTTTTTACAATACAACACTTTTTAAACGCCTTGTTTACAATACATCACTTTTAAAACACCTTGTTTACAATACAACACTTTAAAACGCCTGGTTTACAGCATATGATATGTTTATGATATAAATTTTAATTATATCCTTATTATAATACGGATAACTAATATACTTTGTTTACAAGATGAAACCTTTTGAATAAAGAGTAAATTCCCCCGCGGTCCACTAAGTCAGTGGTTCTTAACCTTTTATTATTCGCGGACCCCTAAATATCCTAAAACATATTCGCGGCCTCTAGTTTTACTGACATATTTAGCCTTGAGATTTATTCTGAAATAGTGGCTTTATTTACCGATTACAATAGTAAACAAATAAAAACACAGAAATGAACTTACCTGAATGTATTTAATGAGACAGACCTCTGCTGTTGAACACTTCCCAATGTTTTGTATATTCGTGTATTACTTAATGCTATTCACACGCAGGAGTTGATTGCGGGGACAACCCTTTTTCACACAAATAAGGTGAAACAAAGGGCAGCAAAATTTAAAGGGTGGTGGTAAACAGATGGGGATTATTTGTGCTATCCGTGATTTATATTATCCGTGCTTCCCCTCCCCTCCATTAACACGGAAAATAGAGAGTATACTGCACTTACATGCTGACAATCATCGAATTATTTCTAACAAAACGTTAAATTTAAGATAATAAGACTCCAGTAATAACTAATAAGCAAATAATATTTTTAATTATTTTTTTCAAGGCACCCCCAAAAAACCTTTCGCGGCCCCCGGTTAAGAATCGCAGCTCTAAGTAGTCTATGTGAGCTATCTGGGGCCAATTATTCGCCCCCCGCGGGGTCCCGAGTGCTGATGACTCGGTGTAATGTGAGCGTATAAAGAGCAGTGCAAAGAGCAGAACACTGCTTCATAGCCCACTTGTGTTATTTCAAACGTTTATCAGCTCTTACATCAAGTCCTCTGACGAACTTAATGGGTTGGCTCAGTGTGACCTGCCTACCCTTGTAGTAATATAATGATCCTTCTTGGCTGAGCGGTCAGCACGCGTGCCTTGGAATCCTGACTTCATCTGTAGTGATATCTTGTTGTGTACTGGAGTTGAATGATTAGGTTAAGTACTTGATGAATGTGTGCGTTGATATAATGTGTTTAGACAACGTACGTTAAACATATCCTTAATAGAATCTCTCTTGAATGACAATCCTTCGATGCAAGGCCGTAGCCAGCCAATAAATTCAGGGGGGGGGGGGGGTTTGGTAGACACATCCCCGAGTTGCTGGAAGCTAGAAAAAAAAATTCTAAATGATAAACAGTTCTAGAAGCTCTCTGAAGTGTTTTTTGTTCATGGTAAAATAACTCACTAACTGCCAAAGGTTCGGAAAATTTCTAAATATTAAACACTTTTTGAAGCTTTGTGAAGTTTTTTTTATGGTAAAATAACCCCCAAAATGCCAAAGGCTAGGAAAATTTCGAAATATTTAACACCTCTAAAAGCTCTCTGAAGTGCTTTTTATGGTAACACAGCCCCTAATTTATACTTGTACCTTAATTTTGATATTGTTTGAACCATAAATAAAGTCATATATTCTGTTCATAAAATTTCGCGGGGGGTTTGAACCCCCAAAACCCCTCCCTGGCTACGGCCTTGATTCGATGCCAGTGGAAGGTTCATTTAAAAACATGGAATAAATCATAGCAATGGTTAATGATGTAGACCGTTGAACAGTTTGAAATGTTGCTATGGTTAATGATGTAGACCGTTGAACAGTTTGAATCGTTGCTATGGTTAATGATGTAGGCCGTTGAACAGTTTGAAACGTTGCTATGGTTAATGATGTAGACCGTTGAACAGTTTGAATAATAGCGATGGTTAATGATGTAGACCGTTGAACAGTTTTAATCGTTGCTATGGTTAATGATGTAGACCGACGTTGAACAGTTTGAATAGTTGCGATGGTTAATGATGTAGACCGTTGAACAGTTTGAATAGTTGCGATGGTTAATGATGTAGACCGTTGAACAGTTTGAATTGTTGCGATGGTTAATGATGTAGACCGTTGAACAGTTTGAATTGTTGCGATGGTTAATGATGTAGACCGACCGTTGAACAGTTTGAATCGTTGCGATGGTTAATGATGTAGACCGACCGTTGAACAGTTTGAATAGTTGCGATGGTTAATGATGTAGACCGTTGAACAGTTTGAATCGTTGCGATGGTTAATGATGTAGACCGTTGAACAGTTTGAATAGTTGCGATGGTTAATGATGTAGACCGTTGAACAGTATGAATCGTTGCGATGGTTAATGATGTGACGACCGTTGAACAGTTTGAATCGTTGCGATGGTTAATGATGTAGACCGTTGAACAGTTTGAATGTTGCGATGGTTAATGATGTAGACCGTTGAACAGTTTGAATGTTGCGATGGTTAATGATGTAGACCGTTGAACAGTATGAATCGTTGCGATGGTTAATGATGTAGACCGACCGTTGAACAGTTTGAATCGTTGCGATGGTTAATGATGTAGACCGACGTTGAACAGTTTGAATAGTTGCGATGGTTAATGATGTAGACCGTTGAACAGTTTGAATCGTTGCGATGGTTAATGATGTAGACCGTTGAACAGTTTGAATCGTTGCAATGGTTAATGATGTAGACCGTTGAACAGTTTGAATTGTTGCGATGGTTAATGATGTAGACCGTTGAACAGTTTGAATAGTTGCGATGGTTAATGATGTAGACCGTTGAACAGTTTGAATCGTTGCGATGGTTAATGATGTAGACCGTTGAACAGTTTGAATAGTTGCGATGGTTAATGATGTAGACCGTTGAACAGTTTGAATAGTTGCGATGGTTAATGATGTAGACCGACCGTTGAACAGTTTGAATAGTTGCGATGGTTAATGATGTAGACCGTTGAACAGTTTGAATGTTGCGATGGTTAATGATGTAGACCGTTGAACAGTTTGAATCGTTGCGATGGTTAATGATGTAGACCGTGAACAGTTTGAATAGTTGCGATGGTTAATGATGTAGACCGACCGTTGAACAGTTTGAATCGTTGCGATGGTTAATGATGTAGACCGTTGAACAGTTTGAATCGTTGCGATGAATCTTCAGACTGTCCCATATCTCCTCCATATTCTGGCTTCGAACACGGGACTAGCGAGTCTTCACATTCACAGACAGCAATGAAATGAGATATCGTCCTGCAAATGGCGCAAACCACGGGTGTGACTTTATAGCTCAAGTTTAAGATTAAGTTTCGTTTTTTAAAATGAAGACAATTCTTTCAATTACTTTTGAAACAATTGTGATCAGTTTTAAAATACAGTGATACATATTGCTTTAGTGTTAATAGAAACAATAATTATGTATACATTATTTCTTAAAATATTAATTATTTTATATGTTCTCGTTTGAAAGACAAGTAAAATAATTTTGTTTAATACTAGAAGAAGAATCGACTAACAGTCTGGCCAATGCCGGTTATCATATTAAAAAATGTAAAATATATTTTAATTAAAGAAATAATAGTTTTTTTATGCTCTCTGCATCTTTTCTTCCCGGTTATCCAAATATTTGAACTGATATAATAGGTATGAGAAAGTTATTGAAAATAAATGTTCCCACATTTGTGTAAAGGAGGAGTAGAAATTGAGTAAAAACCAGCACAGAACACCCACGCGGAGTTCAAACCCCGACCTCCCCGTCATTGACCAACAAGACCATGAGAGATTCACCCCTTAGTCCGAGTGCTGACAGGTTCATGATCTCTCCGCACCCTTGGGGAACCGCCACAGTCGAGAGTCAAACCCGGGCACCTTAGTTCTTGATTGATTTGTTATCTTGTTTAGCTTAGACCTCTCCTGAGCGAGCCAGCGAAGCCGCACTCATGTAGTTCACAAATATTACGTGAAGATGGTAGCACTGTTGGGTTTAGAAGATACGTTAAGTTTCCTTACTTTTAAAATTTGGGCATCTTTCTCTTAGTTTTGAGATGATTGTGCAAAGTGTTAAATATGAATAACTATTGATTCAGTGATAAAATAGCATGATTATTAAAACATTACATTATGGCCTACATTATCACTATCATTTTGACGAATGTATCACTAAATGCTTCCTGCTTTTAGTGATACAAAAGACAGATTCACTGTTGACCTCACTCGACATTATGCTCATAAAAACTATTGTTATTTCTTTGTTGTTTATCGCAAGAGGAGGATGAAGGAGTAGGAGAGTCAGCCTTCTATTGCGCTCAAATAAATTGTAGGTATTTAACCTGGATTCAAACCTAAGTCTTTAGCGCCGATGATTGGCAACGTCTAGAGGGACAGTTTCCGCCCAGCAGACTTCCAAGAGGATTCCCTTCTTGCTGTCAGATGGGATTCTGGTAAAGGAAGGGGTGGCGATAACACAAGATATGAAGGGTAAATCAAGAGATAATGCACTAGAATCTTCTGGACGAGAGTGTGGAAAACAATGTTTGAAGATATGAATCTTTATAATTGCCCTACTTCTGTTTGGTCCGCTGGGCTTGTTGCTACCCCTGCTCGATAGGCAAACACCGCGCGCCACCTGATCAAATATTTACCAAGCAAGCGGTAGCGCTCATCCTTGTGTTTGCTTGGCAAGGACCGGCGATACCTCAGTGGCAAGGGAGCCGAGTTGCCCCGGGGGGAGGGGGGGGAGTAACGCTACGAGAGTAGGATGAGGAGGGTGGAAATACAGCGCACCCGGCATACTACCTGAACTAGTACAGGCGTGAGTGTAGGGATTACGAATGGACCTAACTGACAGAGAAGTTACTAGATCTACTTTCACGTATTCATACGTCAAGTCACTAATTTACATCTGTCACATATCAATACCCATAACATGACAACAATAATCAAGTAAAATGTTATCATTGTTGGTTGCAAAGAAATATCTTTGTATTTACATTTGTAAGAAAATTAAGTCTAAATATAAACGTGATAAGTCTTGTTATAGTTATCTGCTTATATATATATATTATATATGCTTATATTGTTAGTTTGTAAGTCGTGAGCTGATAGTTTATTAAGTTCATGTTAAATTCCCCCCCTCGTTAATCAACTGATCTCTCAAAGAAAAAGCCAATGTTGAAAATCCCGATCTCACGCCGACAATGTCAGAAGAAGACCATCTAACAATATAATTAGTTCACACGGCGGACACAGTGGTGCCAATCTAGCCAATTTAGCGCCAGATAGTTCTGGTCATTGGAGATTATAATTAATATAAGTTAAAAAAAAGAGAGAGAGAGAATGGTTAGAGTGGATCCAACTTTTAAATGCCCACGTATTTTCTTGTCTAAAATGTTCCATTGTACATGAGCGTAACAATATTATTTGATTAAATTTAATATATTAAACTGATGTGTTAAACAGGTGATTAATAAACTAAAGTCGTATTATGATGAATTTTTAGACAGACTGGTTGTACCCAGGTGAAAAACTACACAAGTTCACTTTGTTGCGTGCCCAAGTCACAGCCCAACGTAAGGTCACACGCATTTTGTCATTTTTTGTACAAACCGACAGTTCAAGATATTTTTTAGAGACTTCACCCACCATCTGTGTCATAATGAACCCTGTGGTTTCAATTTCCTATTATTTTCATATTTGTGTTTATTAAATTAACTTTATTGAAATAACAAACACGTATTATTTCGACACTTTCTAATCAAACAAAATGTAAAGCACTATTCTTCATGAAAGTGTGACTTTGTTAACAATGTACGGAAAGTGAGCAAAAAGACTATTTCAGTGGCTACTATATTGCTGTTCGAATCTGGGGGAGTTCTATTAGTTGGAGTAACACATTCTGAGGATCTTGATCGTCACAAGACGACAATCCTTGTTCACAGGTTCGATATATTGTCAGAAGAACGGAAAAAGATTCTTTTAAAGTTCTCGAGTGATACTGGCTTGACCTTGAGCTGGATTCCAAACCTCCCAGTTCCAAACTTTGTTTCAACAACTGCTGATATCCCGTGACCCTCATTAGGGTCGCGACCCAGGGTTTGGAAACAACTGGTCTAAGGAATCGTTTAGCGTTTTAAATCAATTAATAATTATATATATGTTACATTTTTTATTATGTATGCTATTTAAATACATATATAGATATATTTTATTATTACTCTTTGATTTAAATTAAATTATCTGGGAATTTATTAACATTTAGTTAATAAAATCGAAAATATACCCTCGAGAATCGTTAAGTATTTTCTATTTTAATTTATATTTTCCGTTTCTACATTTGATCTTAGCAGCGTTTTCAAGCAAAGACTGTTGGTACCACTGAGTTTTGGTTGTAGAGTACAACAACAATAATTATATAACCCCGATTCTGAATAATGAAAGGGCTTGGGTCGTAACATACATTGTCTAGACTTGTAACCAATAGTTCGTGAGCGCCAGCGGTCCCTCAGACTTCGACAACTATTATTATAATACTGCGTGCACTTTCTAATAACATTACAACAATGGCACAAGATAGAGGTTTTTTGAGTCCTGGGCTGGAGGGGAGAATTTGTGACAAATCTTTCTCTAGATACAAAACAAGCAGAAGAATATGATGGGCTTAATTTAAACGAGCAGCAAATTCTCGATAGACTCGTTATGGAAAATTAAAAACTAGTGAAAGAATACATACTATATTAAAAAAAATGTAAATATGTAATGAGCACTTTAAAAACACTGCACACGGCATGACTTAACCTTGGACATTTAAACTTTACATCGGAGCCAGATAATTGTAATATTTGTGCATTATTACGAGCCGATATTCAGAAACTAGATTCTGCTTTCTTAAACTAAATGTACCAAGGATTACTAAATGATTGATAACAGTGGTTTAAGATATATCCGATGTGTTTTAATAATATTAATCAAATCATAAATATATAAGTTTATTTTAAATCGAACCGTCTCCTAAGACATCAAATATATAAACTATCTTTCTGTTTTCTAACTACAACAAATAGACCTGTCTATCGAAAGTGAATTCTCGTTTTCAAAATATTTTACTCTCGTCGATATTACTTTTTTTTTCTCTCTTTTCTTTTTGTCCAGACTGGCCGCAGATTGAGAAGTAAAGCCGACCAGACGATAATTTCCGAGTGGCGGCGAGGAAGGAGGAATCTTGACGCCCCTCTCGCCCTTGGACGAGTCCAAGTCGCAGCACTGTCTGGCGGCGCGACTGGGAACCAGGGCCGCCTTGCAACTGTTCAGTACACATGAACGAGGCGCGTTGTAAACATGTCGTTATGAGAGCTCTACTAGCGTCTGGTTTGAGTCGGAGGTGACCAGTTCGTTCGGTTCTAGCTGCTTTTTAATATGAGTGTACTTGGAAGACAAACGCAGGATACAGTGTTTCCGATATATCGAGTGGTTTATATTGTTGAGTGTGGGTTTGTTTGTAACAGGGCAATAATGTTTGTAATGAACAGTAGCAAAGTTTGTAGTCACTCGAGGTGACATTGTCACGAGTGAAGTGACGGATATACGTGTCAGTGTGTGTGTGTGATCTATCAGTGGACGCGAGTGTGTGTGGGGGGGAAGTGAAGGGTTTGGATGTCGGGGTCTGCCCTCATCCCAGCCCCCCGTGTCCACGCGCCTGGGACCGACAGGGCCACCCAAATGCCACGACCGGGAACCCTCTTTTTATGTTCATGTTCCGAAGCAAACGGACCACGCTAGCTAAACGCCTGTGGAAGTCCAGGGTGCGGCAGGAGCATGAAACCCAGGGTACGACTGAAGGACAGGAATCTGCGTGCTACCCTCACGGTTTCGAGACAGGGGGCGGTGTGTGTTGCGGCGGTGGGGGCGGCGCCTCCCCGGCAGAGACCGCCCTCAAGACCTTGTTGAAACGTCTGAAAGAGAACCAGCTGGAGATGTTACTGGCGGCGGTTGAGAGCCGAGGAGCAGATTTGTCTGCTTGTGTTCTGTTACCCCGGGACCTGCCGCCCGAGCCGCACGTGCTGTGTTGCCAGATCTGGCGGTGGCCCGATGTCAGGCAACATTGCGAACTGAAGAGACTGCCGGTGTGCAGAGCAGACAAGGATCCCGTCTATCTGTGCTGCAACCCGTACCACTGGAGCAGACTGTGCCGCCCCGGTAAGACTGTGCTGCTCTTTATACTGCTCTTAGTGCGACTACATGTCTATACTGTGCTGCTCTTAGAGCAATGCATGCCTCTATACTGTGCTATTCATAGAGCAATACATGCATCTACTGTGCTGCTCTTAGAGCAATACATGCCTCTATACTGTGCTGCTCCTAGAGCAACTACATGCCTCTACTGTGCTGCTCCTAGAGCAACTACATGTCTCTATATTGTGCTGTTCTTAGAGCAACTCCATATCTACTGTGCTGCTCTTAGAGCAATACATGCCTTTATACTGTGCTGCTCTTAGAGCAATACATGCCTCTATACTGTGCTGCTCCTAGAGCAACTACATGCCTCTATACTGTGCTATTCTTAGAGCAATACATGCCTCTATACTGTGCTATTCTTAGAGCAATACATGCCTCTGTACTGTGCTATTCTTAGAGCAACTACATGCCTCTGTACTGTGCTATTCTTAGAGCAACTACATGCCTCTGTACTGTGCTGTTCTTAGAGCAACTACATGCCTCTGTACTGTGCTGTTCTTAGAGCAATACATGCCTCTATACTGTGCTATTCTTAGAGCAACTACATGCCTCTGTACTGTGCTGTTCTTAGAGCAATACATGCCTCTATACTGTGGTATTCTTAGAGCAATACATGCCTCTATACTGCGCTGTTCTTAGAGCAATACATGCCTCTATACTGTGCTATTCTTAGAGCAACTACATGTCTCTATACTGTGCTGCTCTTAGAGCAATACATGCCTCTATATTTAGCTTCTCTTAGAGCAACTACATGCCTCTATAATATAAATGGAGGGAAAACAGAATTTTGGTAAAAAAAAATATAGAAATATGTAATAGATTCGATGATAGTTTCTATGTTAAGCTATGAACTTTAAAAGACTCCATGAACCACCCTAGGCATTGAGGGAAAATACATTTGATAAACAACTTTCTGGGGTCACCTGGTGGTCTAGGGGTAAGGTGTCAGACTTCTATGCTGGGGGTCCGGGGCTCAATCCTCGGTCCTGGCACAGTTTTATCTGATTGCCAAACCCTTCCTTCATCTCTTACAAGATGTGTATTAATCACAACTTGTGAATGTGTGGAATGCCAGGCCTCCACCGTGGTTCGGATCCCACGTTAAACTGTAGGTTCTCCATTTCATCTCACAATCACCCTACCATTACACATTAGCGTAAGTGCGTACAACTCGAACGGGTAGTAAGACGCGGTGATGATAATAATAATATTTTCTGGGGGGTTAGCCCCACACCCCTCTAAGGCTCTGGCGCCCTCGGGACGGTCGGTCGCACACAATATGGTAATCATGGGAAAATCTCGCCTTTGTCACTTCGGTTCTTGAACCGAGTTCTGCCGAATAATCACGATTGTTAACAGTGGCGTCACCTCATAGTTCATGGCGAGACGGTTTCTACTGTCTCAAGTTTGGAATAGTACAATATGAACTACACGCAACTAGTTCATGAGCTTAAGCTGTGTATTCCTTACACACGGACATTTGGGGAAACTTTCAGAAACTACAAATATATTCTTTGCGCTAAACATTGAAAAACATTTCACCATATTATTATTATTATTTATTTTTTATAGGTATTGATAATATCTATCAGCAGTGACAACTGCAGGTCACATGAATTGACGTATGAATACTTGAAAGTATATCTAGTAAATTTTCTAGCTGTGAGATAATATGTCTAATTTTTCAAAGTCTATACAAGTACAGTAGATCTGGTTTCATGCGATGTTCATTGTTGCCGGCAGTAAACATGTTTGTTTGTTAGTTAGTTTGTTCCGAGCACAATACTCGATACAAAATGTCGGTAGTTCTTCTCCAATGTTAGCTTCCCACTAAGTTACCGGTTATCAACTCTGAGACTACTCCTATAGGAGCCCTGCTATCAGTGCAAGTAAAGAAGCTCTCTATATTGTAAAGGAACGTTTGATAACACTTATCACACTACTCGTGTTGCGTCAATCCAAGGTCAATGTCACTCATTTTACCACACGCTATGAGCCGATACCACATTGTTTTAGTTGGTAAAAAACATCCAAGGAGGTTTCATCTTTACAAGAATTACGAGATGTGAAGGGATTTTACCTCAATTTCTTAGTCGAATGAAGGGGAACTGGAATCGAACCCTGGATTTTTGGCTTTAGCGTGCCAATCACTGAGCTATCCAAGGTGTAATTTTTCAATTTATTCGATTATAATCTGAATACGGGTCATATACGGTATTTTCTTCCATAAGTTAATTAGGTAACACAACATTTGTCACACAATATATAAACTAAACTAACCTAGAACCGCAATGATTTACATTAAATACCCAAATATAACACCACGGCTACTAATACTTGCTTATAAGTACCGGAAAATTCACAAATAAGTTGATATTAAAGTAAAATCCTCATTGTTGTTGTTACCCAGAGGTTTCTCTGACCACTAAGCTACAGCTTACCCCCCTGCGAAACACGACCTACACACGCCACTGAGCTCTAGTCACAGAATGACAACTTATTTCCCTGCATGGACTACCTAGGCATTGCGCATGGATAAAGTCTGTTCAGCGTAGGAATTGTTTTCTGAAAGGCCTTTTTCCCTACCAGAAATCTATTATATAGTAGGATATTGGTAGGAAAAAAGACCTTTCAGAGAGTAATTCCTACCGTGAATGGAGTTTACTTATTGTTGGAATGATAAACATAACTATGAGCACTTTTTGACACCCCTGTTTGATTAATTTAGGCCCCACGAACAAAACCATACAGCTTGGGTCTTGTGGCCCACTGTGTATTCACCCAGGATTGGAAGGACTCATGACTTGTGTCCTTGTCTGCTCTGACCATTACAAGGGGGGAGGAAAGGGGAATACATTCCAGTTATGGGATCGGCGGGCCGGTTGCTATCTTGAGCTGTAGCTACAACACACAGCATCTTGCCTGCCTTTGTTTCTACACGTGAGGACTGGCACTGTTTCCTTCGTCCTACCACTCTAGTGGAGCTATAGTTCCTTAACATTCCCTTAGTCCTGTCACTCTAATAGAGCTATAGTTCCTTAACATTCCCTCCATCCTGTCACTCTAACAGAGCTATAGTTCCTTAACATTCCCTCCATCCTGTCACTCTAATAGAGCTATAGTTCCTTAACATTCCCTCCATCCTGTCACTCTAATAGAGCTATAGTTCCTTAACATTCCCTCCATCCTGTCACTCTAATAGAGCTATAGTTCCTTAACATTCCCTCCATCCTGTCACTCTAATAGAGCTATAGTTCCTTAACATTCCCTCCATCCTGTCACTCTACTAGAGCTATAGTTCCTTAACATTCCCTCCATCCTGTCACTCTAATAGAGCTATAGTTCCTTAACATTCCCTCCATCCTGTCACTCTAATAGAGCTATAGTTCCTTAACATTCCCTCCATCCTGTCACTCTAATAGAGCTATAGTTCCTTAACATTCCCTCCATCCTGTCACTCTAATAGAGCTATAGTTCCTTAACATTCCCTCCATCCTGTCACTCTAATAGAGCTATAGTTCCTTAACATTCCCTCCATCCTGTCACTCTAATAGAGCTATAGTTCCTTAACATTCCCTCCATCCTGTCACTCTAATAGAGCTATAGTTCCTTAACATTCCCTCCATCCTGTCACTCTAATAGAGCTATAGTTCCTTAACATTCCCTCCATCCTGTCACTCTAATAGAGCTATAGTTCCTTAACCTTCCCTCCATCCTGTCACTCTAATAGAGCTATAGTTCCTTAACATTCCCTCCATCCTGTCACTCTAATAGAGCTATAGTTCCTTAACATTCCCTCCATCCTGTCACTCTAATAGAGCTATAGTTCCTTAACATTCCCTCCATCCTGTCACTCTACTAGAGCTATAGTTCCCTAACATTCCCTCCTCCTGTCACTCTAATAGAGCTATAGTTCCTTAACATTCCCTCCATCCTGTCACTCTAATAGAGCTATAGTTCCTTAACATGCCCTCCATCCTGTCACTCTACTAGAGCTATAGTTCCTTAACATTCCCTTCATCTTGTCACTCCCCTTGAGCTATAGTTCCTTAACACTCTCTCCATCCTGTCATTCTACTAGAGCTATAGTTCCTTAACATTCCCTCCATCCTGTCACTCTAATAGAGCTATAGTTCCTTAACATTCCCTCCATCCTGTCACTCTAATAGAGCTATAGTTCCTTAACATTCCCTCCATCCTGTCACTCTAATAGAGCTATAGTTCCTTAACATTCCCTCCATCCTGTCACTCTAATAGAGCTATAGTTCCTTAACATTCCCTCCATCCTGTCACTCTAATAGAGCTATAGTTCCTTAACATTCCCTCCATCCTGTCACTCTAATAGAGCTATAGTTCCTTAACCTTCCCTCCATCCTGTCACTCTACTAGAGCTATAGTTCCCTAACATTCCCTCCATCCTGTCACTCTAATAGAGCTATAGTTCCTTAACATTCCCTCCATCCTGTCACTCTAATAGAGCTATAGTTCCTTAACATTCCCTCCATCCTGTCACTCTACTAGAGCTATAGTTCCCTAACATTCCCTCCATCCTGTCACTCTAATAGAGCTATAGTTCCTTAACATTCCCTCCATCCTGTCACTCTAATAGAGCTATAGTTCCTTAACATTCCCTCCATCCTGTCACTCTAATAGAGCTATAGTTCCTTAACATTCCCTCCATCCTGTCACTCTAATAGAGCTATAGTTCCTTAACATTCCCTCCATCCTGTCACTCTAATAGAGCTATAGTTCCTTAACATTCCCTCCATCCTGTCACTCTAATAGAGCTATAGTTCCTTAACATTCCCTCCATCCTGTCACTCTAATAGAGCTATAGTTCCTTAACATTCCCTCCATCCTGTCACTCTAATAGAGCTATAGTTCCTTAACATTCCCTCCATCCTGTCACTCTACTAGAGCTATAGTTCCTTAACATTCCCTTCATCTTGTCACTCCCCTTGAGCTATAGTTCCTTAACACTCTCTCCATCCTGTCATTCTACTAGAGCTATAGTTCCTTAACACTCTCTCCATCCTGTCACTCTACTAGAGCTATAGTTCCTTAACATTCCCTCCATCTTGTCACTCCCCTAGAGCTATAGTTCCTTAACATTCCCTCCATCCTGTCACTCCAGTGGAGCTATCGTTCCTTAACGTTCCCTCCATCCTGTCACTCCAGTGGAGCTATAGTTCCTTCACATTCCCTCCATCCTGTCACTCCAGTGTAGCTATAGTTCCTTAACACTCCCTCCATCCTGTCACTCCACTAGAGCCTGCCTGGTTTGAAGTCTTTAGTTGATTACCTTGAAACCGGCGGCTGCCATCTTCACAGACTAATACCTCGGTGGCCTCTCTTAGCCGACAACACTGCTAGGATTCTGTGTGCACTTTCTAAACAAAGTAAACGAGCTACAAACTGACTTCCCCTATGATCGCAACACAGGGGGGGGGGGTAGTATTAGTGTGTTTTGTTGTGTGACATGGGATTATATGTCTACTGGGTTCAGAACCTGTCTATGATCGACTGGTTATAACAAAATAATAAAACCAACCTTCGATTGCTAGACGCATGGAAAGTTAAGTTAATTTAGCTTGGATTTGCTTCCAATTAATAATATAATAATTCATAATTATCAACCAGCGTTTTTTTAAATGTATCATCTATTTCTTCTTCAACCTATGGGTTTGTATGGGTGAAACTTTACACTAATTTGGAGGTAGAATCGTTTGATTTATCCTATATATTATTTCTGTTGTCAACATCCCTTTTTCTCAACTAATACAAAACCTACAGCGATGAATAAGGTATCAAAGGATAATATTTGTTTACATAACATAATCAATTTACGTTTAAACACATTGTTTGTTTAAAATTTAAGTTAAAAGAAAATTATAACAATATATTTGTATCAACTACCGAAAATAAACTCTCTTTGCTATTTTATGTATAAACTTCGCTGAGTATTTAATTTCAACAACCCAACAAAAGACTAAAACTTTTATTTTGGTGGAAGGTTGAATGTACGAAAGTTTCGCAAGGGGGTATTTTATAATATTTTAGGTTGAAGATTTTTTGTGCCTGTTGAGTGGTTATATATATATATGTTAAGTACGCCATGTTCTATCGTTGAAAAGTGTCGGAGAGTGGTAATCCCATGTCCAACACCAAGAATAGAGAGTTCAAGATGTGAGGTTGAACTGCAGACAGCTATTGAACATTTTAACAGAACATGTTCATGTCCCAGTAACTGTCGCAGGTGGAAGGGAGTATGTCTGCCAGCCAGGTTTGACGGATGGTTTATATTGGAGACCTTTATTAGACGGGAGAGGGAACAGGCTGGAAGCAGAGCCAGTGCTCCTAGCGGCGACAGCAGGAACTACGTGTGTGGCGCCAGTACGATAATAGCGCTTGTTTCTTCTCAAGGTTCATTCAGGAACCGATGGACTCGCTCTGTTGGATTCTGGGCTGCTATTATCTCGTATTGGTGGACATGGAGATAGAGATGTTTCAATCGCTATACCAACTGAGTTCCTGATTGGTTAGGTGACTTAATCAATGTGAGATGTTTGTGGCCCTATAAATAAGTTGTTATGATTATATTCGAACTCAGGGAATTAATTAATAAATGAAATGTTTGGTTTCTTTTATTGTTTCACAATAATACCTGTTATACTAACTGTGACAGTATCAATACTACACTAACAACAAGTGTATTGTAATTGTGTATAAGATGGTAGTGTATGTGATTGTATTGTTGTTTGATTTTACAATATGATTGTATTGCAGGTTAGATGGCACAACATAGTTGTATTGTTGTGTGTATGGTACAATATAGTTGTATTGTTGTTTGATTTTACAATATGATTGTATTGCAGTTTAGATGGCACAACATAGTTGCATTGTTGTGTTTATGGCACAACATAGTTGTATTGTTGTGTGTATGGTACAATATAGTTGTATTGTTTGTTGATTTTACAATATGATTGTATTTCAGTGTAGATGGCACAACATATTGCATTGTTGTGTTTATGGCACAACATAGTTGTATTGTTGTGTGTATGGTAACAACATAGTTGTATTGTTGTGTGTATGGTACAATATAGTTGTATTGTTGTGTGTATGACACAATATAGTTGTAGTGTTGTGTTTATGGCACAATATAGTTGTATTGCTGTGTGTATGACACAATATAGTTGTATTGTTGTGTAAGATGGTACAACAGGTTGTATTGTTGTGTAAGATGGCACAATATAGTTGTATTGCTGAGTGTATGATACAATACAGTTGTATTGTTGTGTAAGATGGTACAACAGGTGTATTGTTGTGTAAGATGGCACAATATAGGTGTATTGTTGTATAAGATGGTACAACATAGTTATATTGTTGTGTAATATGGCACAATATAGGTGTATTGTTGTGTAGATGGTACAATATAGTTGTATTGTTGTGTGTATGGCACAATATAGGTGTACTGTTGTGTAAGATGGCACAATATAGTTGTATTGCTGAGTGTATGACACAATATAGTTATATTGTTGTGTAAGATGGTACAACAGTGTATATTGTTGTGTAAGATGGCACAAATAGGTGTATTGTTGTGTAGATGGTACAATATAGATGTATTGCTGTGTATATGGCACAATATAGTTGTGTTTATGGCACAGCATAGTTGTATTGTTGTGTAGATGGTACAATATAGTTGTATTGTTGTGTAGATGGTACAATATAGTTGTATTGCTGTGTATATGCACAATATATGTTGTGTTTATGGCACAGCATAGTTGTATTGTTGTGTAGATGGTACAATATAGTTGTATTGCTGAGTGTATGACACAATATAGTTGTATTGTTGTGTAAGATGGCACAATATCGGTGTATTGTTGTGTAAGATGCACAATATAGGTGTATTGTTGTGTAAGATGGTACAACATAGTTATATTGTTGTGTAAGATGATAACTTCTTGTTTCAGAATCCCCTCCTCCCCCGTACTGCAGGTTCGTCAGGGAGAGATTGAAACCGGAAGGTGAGTACATACATTAACCGTTGTCTTCACGGTAAAATTTCTTAAAAACGAACGTTACTCCTGTGTAGAGTAACTCTCCACAGAATGTGAAAACGATGGGTGAAAGAACTAAGTTTTTTGGTGCAGTACTTAAGGAGAAAGATGTTATTAATAGGTAATGTATTACATGATAAACTCCATAATAGATAAATACACGCTAATTCGAAATTGACGCCAGTTGACCAGGTCCCACCACCAGGTTCGCCTCAAGCGACCTGTCACCAATTATAACACTGTACATGTAACAAGTGTCCCGTATTGTACTCTGATTTACTTGATCCAGGACATACTCACTCAACTAAACTTAGTGTGTTAGTTTCCCCCTTCAATAAGCATGGGGTTTTACAAAAATAGTGGTTTGAGGCTGTGTTAGTGCCAAGAATATTGAATTTATAGCTACTACATTATGGAGAAACGAACTATATACCTCCACAATAGCGACTCCTAGTAACCTCGAGCTCCTATCTGCAGCACAAGAATGTGTTGAACTTTATACCTCCACAATGGCGACTCCTAGTAACCTCGAGGCTCCTCTCCGCAGCAGAGAGAATGTGTTGAACTCTATACCTCCACAATGGTGACTCCTAGTAACCTCGAGGCTCCTCTACGCAGCAGAAAGAATGTGTTGAGCTCTATACCTCCACAATGGTGACTCCTAGTAACCTTGAGGCTCCTCTCCGTAGCAGAGAGAATGTGTTGAGCTCTATACCTCCACAATGGCGACTCCTAGTAACCTTGAGGCTCCTCTACGCAACAGAGAGAATGTGTTGAACTCTATACCTCCACAATGGTGACTCCTAGTAACCTCGAGCTCCTCTACGCAGCAGAGAGAATGTGTTGAACTTTATACCTCCACAATGGCAATCCTAGTAACCTCGAGGCTCCTCTACGCAGCATAGAGAATGTGTTGAACTTATACCTCCACAATGGCGACTCCTAGTAACCTCGAGGCTCCTCTACGCAGCAGAGAGAATGTGTTGAACTCTATACCTCCACATGGCGACTACTAGTAACCTTGAGGCTCCTCTCCGCAGCAGAGAGAATGTGTTGACTCTATACCTCCACAATGGCGACTCCTAGTAACCTCGAGGCTCCTCTCCTTAGCAGAGAGAATGTGTTGAACTCTATACCTCCTCAATGGCGACTCCTATTAACCTCGAGGCTCCTCTCCGCAGCAGAGAGAATGTGTTGAACTCTATACCTCCTCAATGGCGACTCCTATTAACCTCGAGGCTCCTCTCCGCAGCAGAGAGAATGTGTTGAACTTTATACCTCCACAATGGCGACTCCTAGTAACCTCGAGGCTCCTCTACGTAGCAGAGAGAATGTGTTGAGCTCTATACCTCCACAATGGAGACTCCTAGTAACCTTGAGGCTCCTCTACGCAGCAGAGAGAATGTGTTGAGCTCTATACCTCCACAATGGCGACTACTAGTAACCTTGAGGCTCCTCTCCGCAGCGGAGAGAATGTGTTGGGTTGTTAATATGCACTGGTCCACACACTCAATATGCAGTATAAATAGCCCGGTATAAATAATCTGGCGTGTGTAGACTGGGCCCAGCGAGGCGCCGCGCCGGTAGGGCCAACCACTGCCACACATCTCCATGACGGCCTTGCTGTGGCCACAATACGGGAGTGGTTTACAGAGAGCTTAGTCCGCCAAGATGATACACTCGAACCGTTACACCACTCGTTTTAAAATAACATAATTTTGTCGTTCAACTCGTTTATCTAATGTTTCACTTCTTTTCTCCTGTCTTGTATACAAATTGTTTATTTTTTGAGGCATCATGAGGGTGTCGAACTGAGGTCCTTCTTTGAGATGTGTTAGTCTTGGAAGAGATAACAAGGTTGACAGTCATCCATCATTTTAGTTTCAGTGATAGCATTTCAAACAATCGTCTCATGTTTCATCCATTGATATCAACTTCAACTCGTTATGCAACAATCATCTCTTCAGCCAATGAGATGTCGAGAAGAGCGCCTAGCCAACGGGAACGTCACGAAATTACATATCAATTTGATTGAAACGTTCATTGGCGTTGTTGTGTGCTATTTATAACATCATTTATCCAAGTCGGTTAGTTTATGTCGTAATCGGAGACTAATAATTGGGAACAAAAAATAACTCTATGGCATTCTTTTGCTCATCTTCCAGGCGCTGACTTCAAGTTCAAATCCTGTCTACGTCACTATTTATTTGTTTCGTGTTGGAAAAATATTTTGGAGTTTCTTAAGATTATATTGCTATGGGGGGGGGGAATGAAAACTAGACCTATTTGAATGGATCGAAAGCACTCGATATAACCTACGTTTTTCATCACAATTTAATTTATTCTAAGGACATGAGCTACAATAAAGCAATAACAGCAATAACAGTTCTGTTCTCACACTCACGTATAGACTACAGCGCTCGTTGGTTGAACTTGTCACTAACCTATTGTCTGCTATAGACTAGATGTATGTTATCACATCCTCTTTACTGAGATTTAACTGTCTGGAAATTTTAGCGGAAATTCTCATCTCTAATTGCTTTTACTTGTTTAAATTTATTTTCACTAATTTATGTAATGAAAGGCGAAACACATTCACTCATTCACTCACTCACTCATTCACTCATTCACTCACCCCTGAACCTGAAACTTGAAATTATTCGTGCTATGATGGCGATACTGCCCCATATAAATTTCAAAATAGAACTCCTTTAAATTGGGGAGGGGGGGGAACTATAATTAGAAAAACACTTTTTAGATGCGAAAGAAAGTTAAAATTTGGCAGACAGGTAGATAGACCACTCCATAAAATCAAATAAATCTTAAAATTTGAAATTTCTAAAATTAAATTGGGGGAAGGGGGGGCACAGAAGAAAACACTTATATGTGTGGTAGAAAATTTAATTCGCGGACAGGCAGAAGGACAGCTCCAGATAGCTACATTCGTTTTAATATTTAAAATTTCTATGTAGAAGTTGGAAAATCGTGCGGGGGGGGTTACAATTTCCTAAATTAATAGAAACAATTATTTTTCTCTATGGTAGAAAATTTGAATTTGGCAAGAGGGTAAAAAGAGTATTACAAATAACCCATTAAAGGCTAAAGATTTTAAATGGATAAAATAGATAAATAGGGGAATAAGTATTATATATATATAAATATATATATATAATATACTATAATATACATAATATTATATATATAATACACTTATATGATCAGACAAAAAGGAAATCGCCAGGAACGTAGGGATTACTCCAACAACAGAAAGTGTTCAATATTTACTATTTGAAAGGGGGGTTTGGGAAATAGGGGTTTCAAAACTCCCAAAACTAAAATAATAAATTACTCTTCTCAGTGTGGTGAAAGACTTAAAACTGTCAATAGGTTATAAACCCCCCCCCCCCCTCCCCCAAACAAACAATAAGGCGTGATCCTTAAATTTCAAAATGAAGAAACAGAACGTGTCGAGATTGAAGTCCAGGAAATGGAAGAACTCGAAACTTCTACAACCAATAGAGAACACTACTTTTCGGCGTGGTTTAAAATTGAAATTTGGCGAGCACGCAAGTAAAACCATTCAAGATAAACAAATAAGTCTTAAAATTTCAAAATGGGAGTGTGGGGGTGATAGGGGGCTACTAACTTAAAATATTCTGTAAAAGGACCACCCCACAATAACCATAAAAGTTGGAAAATTAGAAATTTAAGAATAGGGGGCAGCAAAGGGCTAATATAAAAAATACACTTCTCGAAAAATTTAAATTTTGTATAGGAAGACGGAAAAAAAAACCCCACACGAATAGGCCCTACAAAAAACTAAATATTGTCTTAAAAGGGATCCATTAGTTTTTCGATAACAAAGTTGAAAATCGAAGGATAAATTAGCGCCAAACTAGCAATGACATAATCTTTGGAAAACCATGAGGTTTAATATTCAATATGTTTCTGTAACAGAGGATATTATTTGTTTAAGCTCTGTTTCCGACAAAACTCTGTAACAATGTCTATTAAGCTAGTTCGTTTAGGCCTATCTTATTTTATGAACGTGCTTTGATAAATATATCGCGTTAGTAATGGATTGCGTTTGTTTGTGGACAAGGTAATATTTTGTATAGGATATATATTAACCACCATTACTGGTTTTTGATTGCCTTATTTAGCTCAGGATTGTACATCGAGGAAATATCAAAAAGTGGGCGTTCAGATGTTGAACGTTTCAATTTGAACAATGGGTCAAAATACTGAGCGTAATAAGTTAATTAAGATGAATTAAGGTAAATTAAAGTATTTTCTCTTTTCCCCAACTCCTAGTTAGTCACAAGCCGCCACTGCGGACAGTTTCCCGGAAAATGTTGATCACTACAGACCTAAGATAGTGCGTGTGATCAGTTCTTGACAGAAGACAGACGGACTGTGTGGAGAAGACGTGCTACAATGGAGGGCATTTCTTGCCGCGGTGGGTTGTGGGAAATTACGTCTGTTGGGGGGGAGGGGGGTACCCTGGCCCAAATTCTGCCGCAGGTGTTACCTTTACCCCTCCCCCTAGAAATGACAAGAACATCCTTTCCAACAGAACAATGCGTGCGTGCGTGTAAATTGTGCGTAGAGGATATTCTGGTTCCAAGAACCGACCGACCGACAATAACTAGTGGGAGCCATCATTAGTAGTGTGACGCCTGAGACCGCGCGGCCATTCTTGTATTAAATACCAGAACATTGTCAGACCGTTATAATCCGCGTGAAAGGAGTTATTGACAAATCTGGTCTACAGCAGACCCGACGTTAGTGACACATTCAACCACCAAGCGCCGTAGTCGATACGTGAGTGTGTGATAACAGAACTGTAACCGCTCATGTGAAGTTTCTGTTGTTATTACAACTTGCGGTACCAAACCTAGGACACGAAGTGAGGCTCTGTCAGTGTCTATACCTAGTCTAGAACACGTAGTGAGGCTCTGTCAGTGTCTATACCTAGTCTAGAACACGTAGTGAGGCTCTGTCAGTGTCTATACCTAGTCTAGGAGATGGAGTGAGGCTCTGTCACTGACTATACACAGTCTAGGCAGTAAAGACGGATCCTGGTAGGTTGTTGTGACAGTTGGCAATCCGGCCGCCAGACAGGCGCCACTAGGGGCTGCGGGCGAGACCGGGCTAAGCCACAACCATCTTCATTCATCTTTCTGAGGGACATTACCTATTCTCTTGTAACTGGGTTCAGTCCTTGATGAGGGGGAAATGGCAAGACAGGGTGAGAGGAGAGTTTTGAAGTGAGAATATGTCTCATTGTACCAGAGTATAAATACATTTGATATTCAATTGGCCACAATATTAAGTTTTCTCCATGTAAAGTGAAGATATATTATTCCCAGGTCAATAAAGACGCCCCACCCCCGTTGCCCTTCAAGTTTGACTAGTCTACGTGTTATTGTATCCCTGGTATGAGAGTCTTTGCAACAACCTCAGCTATGTATTATAACAGTTTCAATTACTTAATCAAGGATTTATTTAACGTTAGGATCGTTCTTGTATTTCACCAGAGCCACAGCGTTCAGACTCCCTCTGAGCACCCAGGGTCCGCTATACTGTCGTGTCAGATTGTTAGAAACAACTCGTTGGATGCAAAGTGTTTCACAACTCTACACACTCAGCCCCGGACTGAACAACTTGTCAAGGGTCCCTCCACTCTACTATTGATACTTTGGTCCATACCGTACAGCTAATATTGCAACAAGTATAGATTGGACAAGTTCATGTTAGACTCTTACATTTCTTATAACATTAGGATTACAACTGGACTTTTAGTGACGGTGTGGCTTTATTAGAAGATGGACTGAAAACTGCGCGAGATGGACTGAAAACTGCGCAAGACTGGCCTGAAAACTGTCGCGAGATGGACTGAAAACTAGTCTGCGCTATGGACTGAAAACTGTCGCGAGATGGACTGAAAACTGTCGCGAGACTGGCTGAAAACTGTCGCGAGATGGACTGAAAACTGTCGCGAGACTGCTGAAACTGTCGGGATGGACTGAAAACTGTCGCGAGACTGGCTGAAAACTGTCGCGAGACGGACTGAACTGTCGCGAGGGGATGAAACTGCCGCGAGACTGGCTGAAAACTGTCGCGAGATGGACTGAAAACTGCCGCAGACTGGCTGAAAACTGTCGCGAGATGGACTGAAAACTGCCGCAGACTGGCTGAAAACTGCGCGAGACTGGCTGAAAACTGCCGCAAGACTGGCTGAAAACTGTCGCGAGACTGGCTGAAAACTGTCCGCCGAGGAACTGGCTGAAAACTGTCGCGAAGATGGACTGAAAATGCGCGAGACGGACTGAAAACTGCCGCAAGACTGGCTGAAAACTGTCGCGAGATGGACTGAAAACTGCCGCAAGACTGGCTGAAAACTGCCGCGAGACTGGCTGAAAACTGCGCGAGATGGCTGAAAACTGCCGCAAGACTGGCTGAAAACTGTCGCGAGACTGGCTGAAAACTGTCGCGAGATGGACTGAAAACTGTCGCGAGATGGACTGAAAATGCCGCGAGACGAACCTGTCGCTGACAACCCATCTATAACACCTGTTTTTACCCACTAGGAATTTAAATATATTGATAAGCAGTTGTTTGTGTTGCAAGCATGATGAGGGCAACAGCTACCGTGTGAGTTGCTGTCCTCCAGAGGGTAGCAGCAACACTCCCTTAAAAGACCCACAACCTGTTGCTGTTGGCTTCAAACAATCACACGGACCTTTTTATATCTTCATCGAACAAATGTTGTTCTCATTTACAAATTATAACCTTTTGAGAAGGTGATATTTGTCCAACTGCTGTCCCGGTGGGCGGATGGTCTTGGTCGTCAGGCCTGTGACAAAGTGAGTTGCAGGTGTGTAAGTTATGCACATGACCTTGACAGGGACAAATAGCTCGCAGAATAAACAAAGTGGTTTATATTACTATTTTATTTTGTTAAAGGCAAGCGAGTTCTTTACTCTCGAGTGTTTCGAAAAGCTTTTACGCTCTTGAGGGTGACCATTGCTGTACAGTCTAGTCAAACAAATACTGGCTCGATTGCCCAAACATGAGGGATAATCTAACTTGCTGTATCAACAAGAGGTTGCCCTTTAGCCTTACTCCAGTACAAAAGTTGCCCCCTGCCCGTACTCCCGTACAAAAGTTACCCCTTGCCCGTACTCCCGTACAAAAGTTACCCCTTGCCCGTACCCCGTACAAAAGTTACCCCTTGCCCGTACTCCCGTACAAAAGTTACCCCCTGCCCGTACTCCCGTACAAAAGTTACACATTGCCCGTACTCCCGTACAAAAGTTACCCCAGCCCGTACTCCCGTACAAAAGTTGCCCCCTACCCGTACTCCCGTACAAAAGTTACCCCTACCCGTACTCCCGTACAAAAGTTACCTCCCACCGTACCCCGTACAAAAGTTACCCCTGCCGTACTCCCGTACAAAAGTTACCCCTACCCGTACTCCCGTACAAAAGTTACCCCCTCACCCGTACTTCCGTACAAAAGTTGACCCCCTACCCGTACTCCCGTACAAAAGTTACCCCTTACCCGTACTCCCGTACAAAAGTTACCCCTTAGCCCGTACTCCCGTACAAAGTTACCCCCTGCCCGTACTCCCGTACAAAAGTTGCCCCTTGCCCGTACTCCCGTACAAAAGTTACGCCCTTCCCGTAAAAAGTTACCCCTTCCGTACAAGTTACCCCTTGCCCGTACTCCCGTACAAAAGTTACCCCTGCCCGTACTCCCGTACAAAAGTTACCCCTGCCCGTACTCCCGTACAAAAGTTACCCCTTGCCCGTACTCCCGTACAAAAGTTACCCCTTGCCCGTACTCCCGTACAAAAGTTACGCCCTGCCCGTACTCCCGTACAAAAGTTACCCCTTGCCCGTACTCCCGTACAAAAGTTACCCCTTGCCCGTACTCCCGTACAAAAGTTACCCCTTGCCCGTACTCCCATACAAGTCCACATGTTCCTCGAGTCAACTGAGCTTGCTCTCGACTTGTCTGCCATCTAGCGGAGAGGCGCTAATACTGACATGTCTTGTTGCAGACCGGGCGCCCAGTGAATGCGGCGTCTCGTGGCGTCCCGGCGCCACTTGCTGCCACGGATCGCTCGCCACCAACGGAGAAGGTAAGATACTGGACGAGGTCAAACTCTCTCACAGTCGTTACTGTCGTAACATCAATTCCGAAACCGTCTGGTCCACCTCGTTAACTTCTCACCCTCCCTCTCTCATACCCCTGTTGGGGCCATGGTCTAACAATTGTACCCGGTAACAAAATGAAAGGACGATAGAATGTCCTCATTTCGTCACAGTCTTTGTTCTTTTGTTTATCTTAAACAATCAGTAGTGAACCTCTCGACTTCCTCCCGCGTGCCACAGTTTGAGAAACAGGTGTAATGTGTGTTCTTAGTATAGTGCTGATTGTCACACCATTCTGAGTGTCACTTAGTCTGGTATCGTGGTACTGTCACCTAGTCTAGTCTAGTATCGTGGTACTGTCACCTAGTCTAGTCTAGTATCGTGGTACTGTTACCTAGTCTAGTCTAGTATCGTGGTACTGTCACCTAGTCTAGTCTCTAGTATCGTGGTACTGTCACCTAGTCTAGTCTAGTATCGTGGTACTGTCACCTAGTCTAGTCAAGTATCGTGGTACTGTCACCTAGTCTAGTCTAGTATCGTGGTACTGTCAACTAGTCTAGTCTAGTATCGTGGTGCTGTCATCTAGTCTAGTAGCGTGGTACTGTGACCTAGTTTAGTATCGTGCTGCTGTCACCTAGTCTAGTCTAGTAGCGTGGTACTGTCACCTAGTCTAGTAGCGTGGTACTGTGACCTAGTTTAGTATCGTGCTGCTGTCACCTAGTCTAGTCTAGTAGCGTGGTACTGTTACCTAGTCTAGTAGCGTGGTACTGTGACCTAGTCTAGTCAAGTATCGTGGTACTGTCACCTAGTCTAGTCTAGTATCGTGCTGCTGTCACCTAGTCTAGTCTAGTAGCGTGGTACTGTCACCTAGTTTAGTATAGTGCTGCTGCCACCTAGTCTAGTCTAGTAGCGTGGTACTGTCACCTAGTCTAGTATCGTGGTACTGTCAACTAGTCTAGTCTAGTATCGTGGTACTGTCACCTAGTCTAGTCAAGTATCGTGGTACTGTCACCTAGTCTAGTCTAGTATCGTGGTACTGTCAATTAGTCTAGTCTAGTATCGTGGTACTGTCACCTAGTCTAGTCAAGTATCGTGGTACTGTCACCTAGTCTAGTCTAGTATCGTGGTACTGTCACCTAGTCTAGTCTAGTATCGTGGTACTGTCAACTAGTCTAGTCTAGTATCGTGGTACTGTCACCTAGTCTAGTATCGTGGTACTGTCAACTAGTCTAGTCTAGTAGCGTGGTACTGTGACCTAGTTTAGTATAGTGCTGCTGCCACCTAGTCTAGTCTAGTATCGTGGTACTGTGACCTAGTCTAGTCTAGTATCGTGCTGCTGTCACCTAGTCTAGTCTAGTAGCGTGCTGCTGTCAACTAGTCTAGTCTAGTATCGTGGTACTGTCACCTAGTCTAGTCTAGTATCGTGCTGCTGTCACCTAGTCTAGTCTAGTAGCGTGGTACTGTCACCTAGTTTAGTATAGTGCTGCTGCCACCTAGTCTAGTCTAGTATCGTGGTACTGTCACCTAGTCTAGTATCGTGGTACTGTCAACTAGTCTAGTCTAGTAGCGTGGTACTGTTACCTAGTCTAGTAGCGTGGTACTGTCACCTAGTTTAGTATAGTGCTGCTGCCACCTAGTCTAGTCTAGTATCGTGGTACTGTCACCTAGTCTAGTATCGTGGTACTGTCAACTAGTCTAGTCTAGTAGCGTGGTACTGTCACCTAGTCTAGTATCGTGGTACTGTCAACTAGTCTAGTCTAGTATCGTGGTACTGTCACCTAGTCTAGTAGCATGGTACTGTCACCTAGTCTAGTAGCATGGTACTGTCACCTAGTCTAGTATCGTGGTACTGTCACCTAGTCGTCTAGTATTGTGGTACTGTCACCTAGTCTAGTCTAGTATCGTGGTACTGTCACCTAGTCTAGTCTAGTATTGTGGTACTGTCACCTAGTCTAGTCTAGTATCGTGGTACTGTGACCTAGTTTAGTCTAGTATCGTGGTACTGTCAACGAGTCTAGTCTAGTATCGTGGTGCTGTCACCTAGTCTAGTCTAGTATCGTGGTACTGTCACCTAGTCTAGTCTAGTATCGTGGTACTGTCACCTAGTCTAGTATCGTGGTACTGTCACCTAGTCTAGTCTAGTAGCGTGGTACTGACACCTAGTCTAGTCTAGTATCGTGGTGCTGTCACCTAGTCTAGTCTAGTATCGTGGTACTGTCACCTAGTCTAGTCTAGTATCGTGGTACTGTCACCTAGTCTAGTATCGTGGTACTGTCAACTAGTCTAGTCTAGTAGCGTGGTACTGTCACCTAGTCTAGTATCGTGGTACTGTCACCTAGTCTAGTCTAGTAGCGTGGTACTGACACCTAGTCTAGTCTAGTAGCGTGCTGCTGTCAACTAGTCTAGTCTAGTATCGTGGTACTGTCACCTAGTCTAGTCTAGTATCGTGGTGCTGTCACCTAGTCTAGTCTAGTATCGTGGTACTGTCACCTAGTCTAGTCTAGTCTAGTATCGTGGTACTGTCACCTAGTCTAGTATCGTGGTACTGTCACCTAGTCTAGTCTAGTAGCGTGGTACTGTGACCTAGTCTAGTCTAGTCTAGTATCGTGGTACTGTGACCTAGTCTAATCTAGTATCGTGGTACTGTCACCTAGTCTAGTCTAGTATCGTGGTGCTGTCATCTAGTCTAGTAGCGTGGTACTGACACCAAGTCGTCTAGTATCGTGGTACTGTGACCTAGTCGTCTAGTATCGTGCTGCTGTCACCTAGTCTAGTCTAGTATCGTGGTACTGTGACCTAGTTTAGTATCGTGCTGCTGCCACCTAGTCTAGTCTAGTAGCGTGGTACTGTCACCTAGTCTAGTATCGTGGTACTGTCAACTAGTCTAGTCTAGTAGCGTGGTACTGTCACCTAGTCTAGTCTAGTATCTTGGTACTGTCACCTAGTCTAGTCTAGTATAGTATCGTGCTGCTGTCATCTGAGCCCAGCTCCGGCCGGAATGAATCAATAGCCAGGGGAAGGGGGGTAGCAGCTGTCTGGCGCCAGTAGGCAAGTACACGTCATCAACCAGGAGCTGGGACATATCTAAGGGCTCCGACCATTCGTCCCCAACATTAGATCAATGTCCAGGTATTATTCTGTCGCCGATTTGTTTAATAAATGAATGCAATCTGAAATATATTAGTCTAATAAACTTTAAATAAGTCTTCATGTTCAGAGACGAGTATTTAGCACTCATTTCGACTATTTTTGCTAACTTTAGTCTCTGATTGTAATCACAGCTATGTTCCAATTCTCCAACGTCCCTAACTTCATCATTGTCCGATGACAGACTATTGTGGCTGTTACTAACATTTAAATGGTACATTTCTTCTCCACTTTATAATGCCGGGATCACGATCAACTTAACGTTAACTTAACGTATGTGTGATCACGATTCACGTAACTTAACGTAACAACTAGAGCCCAACATCTTTATTCTCGAGTATGATATGTGATCTGTGATTTGTACAGTTTTTAATCGATATAATAAATATCTATTAAAAAACTTTTTTGATAAATTTAGCTTTCCTATTTTAGTTTAAAATGATTTTGTTTCAATGTCTGATCACTAGAACCTACGCTAAAGAGTAAACATTGGTCATAAAACCAACAAATGAGTTACTAAATAGCCCTGTTGACGTCACTAGCATAATGATTGGCTGACTAGATCACGTGATACACTTCAAGTAGCGTTCACTTAAAGTAAAAGACCTCCCAGGACATCTCTTACGTTACGTTAAGTTAACTGCAAGTCAACGTTAAGTTAACTGCATCGTGTACGCCTCTATTTAAACACACAAGGAGGTCCTTTACGTTAAGTTACGTTAAGTTAACTTTAAATTAACGTTAAGTTGATCGTGATCCCGGCATAAGGGAGCTTAGAGCGACTGTCCTCAAAAACCAGATATAAAAGTTAATTGGCACCTGTTTAAAACAACCTTAAGTGCACCAATCAGGGATTTGAACCCCAAACTTCCCTAACTAAAACAATCTCTAAATGCTAGCAGTATTACACTGGCTGTCCTATCTGCGCCTTGTAGCGGGTCACACTGGAGTTCACTCTAAGGTAGTCCCAGGTGCATTTGACCCCCACGCCAGATGGAACTGATTGTCTATCCTGGATATGTATAGTCTGGTCTCCATAAAGTGTGTCGTGGTAAAGTATTACCGGTGATGGGGGGTCAGGGTTTGAATCTCGGTCGAGCTTACTAAGGTGTTTTTTCCCCTAAGTGAGTCCCACTCTTATTCCAAGCAAATGTAGGCACATTTCCTTTAAAATTTGACCTTCCTCATCCTAAATTCACTAGCGTAATTAATGTACTTGTGTATTAAAACGCGGAGTAAAGAATTCGATATTGTAACATTATTTTAACTGATGTGAATTGTCCTCCCTTGTGAGTGAGATAAAGAGGCTGATAAAGACATGTCCTCCTTTGTGAGTGAGCTATAGAGACTGATAAAGATATGTCCTCCCTTGTGAGTGAGCTATAGAGACTGATAAAGATATGTCCTCTCTTTTGAGTGAGCTATAGAGACTGATAAAGATATGTCCTCCCTTGTGAGTGAGCTATAGAGACTGATAAAGATATGTCCTCTCTTTTGAGTGAGCTATAGAGACTGATAAAGATATGTCCTCCCTTGTGAGTGAGCTATAGAGACTGATAAAGATATGTCCTCTCTTTTGAGTGAGCTATAGAGACTGATAAAGATATGTCCTCCCTTGTGAGTGAGCTATAGAGACTGATAAAGATATGTCCTCTCTTTTGAGTGAGCTATAGAGACTGATAAAGATATGTCCTCCCTTGTGAGTGAGATAAAGAGGCTGATAAAGACATGTCCTCCTTTGTGAGTGAGCTATAGAGACTGATAAAGATATGTCCTCCCTTGTGAGTGAGCTATAGAGACTGATAAAAGACATGTCCTCCCTTGTGAGTGAGATATAGAGGCTGATAAAGACATGTCCTCCCTTGTGAGTGAGCTATAGAGGCTGATAAAGACATTTCCTCCCTTGTGAGTGAGCTATAGAGACTGATAAAGATATGTCCTCTCTTTTGAGTGAGCTATAGAGACTGATAAAGATATGTCCTCCCTTGTGAGTGAGCTATAGAGACTGATAAAAGACATGTCTTCCCTTGTGAGTGAGATATAGAGACTGATAAAAGACATGTCCTCCCTTGTGAGTGAGATATAGAGGCTGATAAAGATATGTCCTCTCTTGTGAGTGAGATATAGAGGCTGATAAAGACATGTCCTCTCTTTTGAGTGAGCTATAGAGACTGATAAAGATATGTCCTCCCTTGTGAGTGAGCTATAGAGACTGATAAAAGACATGTCTTCCCTTGTGAGTGAGATATAGAGACTGATAAAAGACATGTCCTCTCTTGTGAGTGAGTTATAGAGGCTGATAAAGACATGTCCTCCCTTGTGAGTGAGCTATAGAGACTGATAAAAGACATGTCTTCCCTTGTGAGTGAGATATAGAGACTGATAAAGATATGTCCTCCCTTGTGAGTGAGCTATAGAGACTGATAAAAGACATGTCTTCCCTTGTGAGTGAGATATAGAGACTGATAAAAGACATGTCCTCTCTTGTGAGTGAGATATAGAGGCTGATAAAGATATGTCTTCCCTTGTGAGTGAGATATAGAGGCTGATAAAAGACATGTCTTCCCTTGTGAGTGAGATATAGAGACTGATAAAAGACATGTCCTCTCTTGTGAGTGAGATATAGAGGCTGATAAAGATATGTCCTCTCTTGTGAGTGAGCTATAGAGACTGATAAAGATATGTCCTCCCTTGTGAGTGAGCTATAGAGACTGATAAAAGACATGTCTTCCCTTGTGAGTGAGATATAGAGACTGATAAAAGACATGTCCTCCCTTGTGAGTGAGATATAGAGGCTGATAAAGACATGTCCTCCCTTGTGAGTGAGATATAGAGGCTGATAAAGACATGTCCTCCCTTGTGAGTGAGCTATAGAGGTTGATAAAAACATTTCCTCCCTTGTGAGTGAGCTATAGAGACTGATAAAGATATGTCCTCCCTTGTGAGTGAGCTATAGAGACTGATAAAGATATGTCCTCTCTTTTGAGTGAGCTATAGAGACTGATAAAGATATGTCCTCCCTTGTGAGTGAGCTATAGAGACTGATAAAGATATGTCCTCCCTTGTGAGTGAGCTATAGAGACTGATAAAGATATGTCCTCCCTTGTGAGTGAGCTATAGAGGTTGATAAATACATGTCCTCCCTTGTGAGTGAGCTATAGAGACTGATAAAAGACATGTCTTCCCTTGTGAGTGAGCTATAGAGACTGATAAAAGACATGTCCTCCCTTGTGAGTGAGCTATAGAGACTGATAAAGATATGTCCTCCCTTGTGAGTGAGCTATAGAGACTGATAAAAGACATGTCCTCCCTTTTGAGTGAGCTATAGAGATTGATAAAGACATGTCCTCCCTTGTGAGTGAGCTATAGAGACTGATAAAGATATGTCCTCCCTTGTGAGTGAGCTATAGAGGTTGATAAATACATGTCCTCCCTTGTGAGTGAGCTATAGAGACTGATAAAAGACATGTCCTCCCTTGTGAGTGAGCTATAGAGACTGATAAAGATATGTCCTCCCTTGTGAGTGAGCTATAGAGACTGATAAAGATATGTCCTCCCTTGTGAGTGAGCTATAGAGGTTGATAAATACATGTCCTCCCTTGTGAGTGAGATACATAGGCTGATAAATACATGTCCTCCCTTGTAAGTGTGATACAGACGAAGCATTGTTCTGCACACAACCATCATTTTCAAACCCTCGCTCGTGTCTGTCCAAATAGACCGGAGGATTATTTCGCAGATGTCCCGCTCGTAGCGCCAGTGTTGCGCCCGGCAGGTGCGGGAAGGAAGGGGCAGGTGGCGGGCCTGAATGGCGCCGAACTAGATTGTCTGGCTGGCGCCATCTCTAGTCGTCTCTGACAGCTGTTGTCATAGTTCCCACCTGGCGGCGAGACTAAACATCGCACAGACACGGTGAGGAGCAGATTAGTCAGTTCGGTTTCAACTCTATCAACGCCGCGATCCGTTCTACCGATACACGTGGCTCTACCGCTGATGTTCAACCTGACACCCCTGGTTGTGATGTCAGTAGGAGAGTGTACACCCCTGGTTGTAATGTGTCCTTCACACGGCCTAGTGGTTCAGATAAGGCCGCGCTGTCAGACGGGCGGCGCCTACAAGCAAAGATCCTTGGCGCCAGGACAATACAACACAGATACAATACAACACACACCTCTGATACAATACAATACATACCTCTGATATAATACAACACACACCTCTGATACAATACAACACACACCTCTGATACAATACAACACACACCTCTGATACAATACAACACACACCTCTGATACAATACAACACAACCTTGATACAATACAACACATACCTCTGATACAATATATACATACCTCTGATATAATACAACACACACCTCTGATACAATACAATACATACCTCTGATACAATCAACACATACCTCTGATACAATGCAAACATACATTGATACAATACAACACACACCTCTGATACAATACAACACACACCTCTGATACAATACAACACACACCTCTGATACAATACAACACAGATACATACAACACAACCTCTGATATAATACAAACATACCTCTGATACAATACAACACATCACTCTGATACAATACAATCACATACCTCTGATACAATACAACACACACCTCTGATACAATGCAACACATACATCTGATACAATACAACACATACATCTGATACAATAGTATACATACCTCTGATATAATACAACACACACCTCTGATACAATACAACACAACCTCTGATACAATAAAACACATACCTCTGATACAATACAAACACACCTGATTACAATACAACACACACCTCTGATACAATTACAAAAATACTCTGATACAATGCAAACAATACATGATACAATACAACACATACCTTGATACAATACAATACATATACCTCTGATACAATACAACACACTACATCTGATACAATGCAACACATACATCTGATACAATACAACACATACCTCTGATACAAGCAACACATACATCTGATACAATACAACACATACATCTGATACAATAGATACATACCTCTGATACAATACAACAGCCCTCTGATACAATACAACACACACCTCGATACAATACAACCACATACCTCTGATGCAATACAACACATACTCTGATGCAATACAAACATATTCTGATACAATACAACACATACTCTGATACAAATAGTATACAATACAACCATAGAGTAATTTTTGCATCTAACTTGATGAGAGCAATTAAGAAACGAGATCTGAACTGCTCAAACTAAATGGAGCCTAGTATACATCGTAGACGCACCGGTTATAACTTGTTGGCTTATTCCGCTTTTAGCTGTGCAGACCTACCCAAGGGCTATTATTAAGCTGTGCAGACCTAGCAAGGGCTATATGAGCTGTGCAGACCTAGCAAGGGCTATATGAGGCTGTGCAGACCTAGCAAGGGCTATATGAGACTGTGCAGACCTGCAAGGGCTATAGAGGCTTGAGACCTGCAAGGGCTATATGAACTGTGCAGACTGCAAGGGCTATATGAGGCTGTGCAGACCTCAAGGGCTATATGAGCTGTGCAGACCTTCAAGGGCTATATGAGGCTGTGCAGACCTGCAAGGGCTATATGAGCTGTGCAAGACTAGCAAGGGTATATGAGGCTGTGCAGACCTAGCAAGGGCTATATGAGGCTGTGCAGACCTAGCAAGGGCTATATGAGGCTTGCAGACCTAGCAAGGGCTATATGAGGCTGTGCAGACCTAGCAAGGGCTATATGAGGCTGTGCAGACCTAGCAAGGGCTATATGAGGCTGTGCAGACCTAGCAAGGGCTATATGAGTGTGCAGACCTGCCAAGGGCTATATGAGGCTGTGCAGACCTGCCAAGGGCTATATGAGCTGTGCAGACCTAGCAAGGGCTATATGAGCTGTGCAGACCTGCCAAGGGCTATATGAGGCTGTGCAGACCTGCAAGGGCTATATGAGACTTTTGCAGACCTGCAAGGGCTATATGAGGCTTGCAGACCTGCCAAGGGCTATATGAGCTGTGCAGACCTGCCAAGGGCTATATGAGGACTGTGCAGACCTGCCAGAGATGGCTAGTCATGAGTAGAACTGCCAATATATGTGGAGCTAGGTATTGGACGTCAACTAATTGGGCTGTAGCTCGCTTTGACTGTGCGACCTAGCAAGGGCTATATAAGCTGTGCAGACTAGCAAGGGCTATATGAAGCTGTGCAGACTAGAAGGGCTATATGAGCTGGCAGACTGCAAGGGCTATATGAGCTTGCAGACCTGCAAGGGCTATGAGCTGTGAGACCTGCAAGGGCTATATGAGGTTGCAGACTGCAAGGGCTATATGAGGTGTGCAGACCTCAGGCTATATGAGCTGTGCAGACCTCAAGGGCATATGGCTGTGCAGACTGCCAAGGGCTATATGAGCTGTGCAGACCTGCAAGGCTATATAAGGCTTGCAGACCTGCAAGGGCTATTGAGCTGTGCAGACTGCAAGGGCTATATGAGGCTTCAGACCTGCAAGGGTTATGAGGTGTGCAGACCTGCAAGGCTATATGAACTGTGCAGACCTGCCAAGGCTATAGAGGCTGTGCAGACCTCAAGGGCTATATGAACTGGCAGCCTGCCAGGGCTATTAGGCTTGCAGACCTGCAAGGGCTATATGAACTGTGCAGACCTGCAAGGGCTATATAAGGCTTGCAGACCTCAAGGCTATGAGGTTGCAGACCTGCAAGGGCTATATGAGATGTGCGACCTGCCAAGGCTTGAGGCTGTGCAGACCTGCAGGTTAATGTTCGTTAGTTCTTCCATGTTAGAATTTTGTACCACTCATATGAGTGTATACAACTCTGCCCTATTAACTCGTGTTTCTTGTTCTCTCCGAGAGATGGCGCAGTGTCTAGAAGTGATGGCTTATCCTTGGTTCGTTAGCCAGATGCTTCTTGCGTGTTTACTAAGCTTTTTACTGTGTCAACATGGGGACTGCTAGGGTACTTCAGGACAATATGGGGACTGCTGGGGTACTCCAGGACAACACGGGGTCTGCTGGGGTACTCCAGGACAACACGGGGACTGCTGGGGTACTCAGGACAACACGGGGTCTGCTGGGGTACTCCAGGACAACACAAGGACTGCTGGGGTACTCCAGGACAACACAAGGACCATTGGGGTACTCCAGGACAACACAAGGACTGCTGGGGTACTCCAGGACAACACAAGGACCATTGGGGTACTCCAGGACAACACAAGGACCATTGGGGTACTCCAGGACAACACGGGGTCTGCTGGGGTACTCCAGGATAACACAAGGACCATGGGGTACTCCAGGACAACACGAGGTCTGCTGGGGTACTCCAGGACAACACGGGGTCTGCTGGGGTACTCCAGGACAACACAAGGACCATTGGGGTACTCCAGGACAACACGGGGACTGCTGGGGTACTTCAGGACAACACAAGGACTGCTGGGGTACTCCAGGACAAACAAGGACCACTCGGGTACCACCAATCGCTAAAACAAAAGTTGGAAGTTTTGTTTATCGCCTGTTAACAAAATGATTTTCCATCTTGAGATCGTTGTCAATTGTTTATCTTGGTACCACGTGTGCATAGGGCAAATCTTATCTATCAGCTAGAGAATCTACACATTCACGTATTCATACGCCAAGTCATGCGATTGATCTTCAGCAGACACCTTTGTTATATGCACATGGTTACAGGGAGGTTTAAATACTTGTCTCTGATCCTTGAACCGGGCAGAATGTTCCGTGCTATGGACCTCCCATACTCTCTCCAATCGTCTGCTGACGCATTTCTATCAATTTCACCCTGTGAAACCGAACTCTTGTGCCGGTAACCTCAAACACTTGTAAATGCGTGTCCCGATGTCGGTGGCTCAAGCCAGACCTTGCTGTTAGAAAGAGAGGGTATGGCGCCTTGGAGAATGTAACATTAGTGATGACCGCACTTAGTGGCAGAAAGCCAGAGCCTCTCCTATACGTCACGTGACTAGCAGCGCTGCATGCTGGGAACAATCTATCAACGAACTGGCTTCGAGCGTACACAGTAGATTGTATTGGAGCATCTTTAAGAAAATACAAATTTACTAAATTATTGTTGTGATTTTATAGTTATTGGTAGTATCTATCGAAAGTGACATTGCAAATCACATGGCTTGACGTATGAATACGTGAAAATAGATTAAGTAACTTTTGTATCTCACAGACATGTCAATTTGAAATAAAATGGTGAGGGGAGACGGTATATATAATGATCGAATGATCTCTAGATCGATATTTAACCTTGCGTGCATCTATCTATCTATAGCCTAAACAAAGCAACCCATCCAAAACAAAGGAGTGTATACTTGTCTGTGCCCCCGCGATACAAACATAACTCGAATATAAAACAAGAAAGTTATTAAAATGTCCGGCCTTAGGAATGAAATATTTAAAACTATTCAACATAGAGGAACCCTAAACACTAACGTACGATATAAATGTTTTGTTGCCGTTGAGTATTAAAGTTATTTTTTTAAATGGAGCCACACATGAAAATTCGATAATTAATCAAGTAATTTTTATCATTAAATTTTTTTAAATATTATTAAAAAATATTATTAATTTTTGTAATGAAAATACAGCCCGATTTCTAAAAGTAACCTTAAAGAAACGGATGTTTCTCTTACGAATAACTAGCTAAACATTCTAATCTAGAAAGACGACTCTATTGATCAGCAAAAAAGAACAAGGTACTTCTTTTCAAACAACAAATATTTTGAATATTATTTACAAGAAGTAACTTTTAAAACTTTCAAAATGATCAGCGACAATAAGAATGAATTTGAAGTCAACATTTTATTTGAATGATTTGTAAACTATATCCGAAGTATGAGGTCTAATGTAAACTATCGAATGGTCAGTAGCGGATTTAAAATTGTTGCACCCCTATGCACCCCACCACACCTCCCACAATTTTGTTTTTAGCAAGAGGGGGAGGGGGGGGGGCAGAAGTTAGTTTTCTATCAAAGATTTCTATGAAAGATAATCAGGTAAGTACAGTACATGCCCTACAGTAACTTGAGAATTATGAAGAAGGGGGGACTGACCTCAGTTACAAAGCGATTGCAAAATACAGTTATTTAAAAATAAATATTAGTCGTTCTGATTTTAATTTGGACTGTTTCGATAATGTTTGTCAATCATTTTTAAACATAATTATTAAAACCAAAATATTATAATAAAAATAATGTCATCCAAAATGTGCCGCCCCATGGCCCGTTCCTAGTGGGCCTATAGTGTACATACGCTTCTGCGAATGGTTCGATAGTTTTTATTCTAAAGTGCCGATCAGAGGACAGGAAGAAGAGAGTGAATAGTAGCACTATCACGTGACTAGGCCTACTTGAGTATTTTGATTCAATCTATATCTAAACTCTATAGATGATTTAATCTAGAGCGCTAAGGAAACCAAGCTGAAACTATTTGTGAACTATAGTTCCTACTCCCGAACTATACGGAGCTCACCAATACGACTCGACGTCACCCGAAGCGGTTATAGGTGTTTAATACTGAACTATGATCAGTAGGTCCTTGTTGATAATAACCCGATACATTGTGCTGAGGAAGTTATGGTGTAGATGGCGGCACCTGTTGTGGGTCGAGTGGCGGCGCCGGGACGCCCGGTGACGTCATTTGACGGCGGTGATCGATCAAGTCTGCCGACCAGGGTGAAGGTCACTTAGCGCCGCCGCTATTTATAAGAGTCACGCACCTCTTAACACTAGCAGGGGGGGGGGGGGGGTCGGTTATCCGTGGTGTTACTCCCCGGTTAATGGAGTGTAACTTGTCATTGTTGCAGGTGTGTCGGGGGACAGGGGCTGGTGCAAATTGGCCTACTGGGAGCTGGCCACGAGGGTGGGGCGCCTCTTCTCGGTGGAGCAGCCCTCGGTGAATGTGTTCACAAGTTTGCCCCACGGAGATGGGCTCTGTCTCGCTACACTTACCAGAAGCTCCGCCCCCACCAACCAAGAGTCCGTCCGCAGAACAACGAGCCAAGATAATACTATCTGGATAGGTCACTCTTCAGCTGCTGGTATCAACCTCTACCTACCATGCTCTGCTATGCTGAATTCTAACTACTCTACCTACCAGCTACCCCCAGCTGCTGGTATATTAAACCTCTACCTACCAGTCTCTATTTTATTTGTGGTTACCATGCCCTCCTCCAATCTCGTTATTTGTAACTAATTGTGACATGATTATTAACATAATTTAACAATTAACACACAAGACCCAACCCGCCCACTCTTGGTACATTTACTCGTGTCGCTCACGGCAGGAGTGTCCAATATTTTTTAATTTACTGCAATAGAGCTCATTAAGTAACTAAATAACTCCTTTTACACACTCAGGTCTGACGCTGAGCCGCGAGCCGGACGGTGTCTGGGTGTACAACCGTTCTGATTCACCGATCTTCGTCAACTCCCCGACCCTGGACGATCCAGAGTCCCGCACACTGCTGGTGTACAGGGTTACCCCCGGGACATGTCTCAATATCTTCCAGAAGGGCAAGTCCACTGGCTGCAGCTACCCCCAGACAGGCTCCGGGCCCGTCGACCCCAATTCTGTCCGCATCAGCTTCGCCAAGGGCTGGGGCCCCAAGTACTCAAGACAGGAGGTGACCTCTTGCCCCTGTTGGGTCGAGGTGCTATTGGCGCCGTGCAGGTGATACACCTCGCTCTGAACAGACTGTACCAGTACAGAGATGCGAGGGGACCTGGTGCACCCTCAACGGAACATTCACGGAAGAGGGAGGGGGCGGGGTTTCCCCTTGGACAGCGACAATCATGTGGCAGCTCTTGGTTGGGCAGTACACCTGCCCACAAATGTTTTGGCAGCTCTTGATTGTTTCTAATTGGGCAGTACGTCTGCCCATCAATGCTGTGAGCAGCCCTTGACTGTTTCTAATTGGGCAGTAGTCTGCCCATCAATGCTGTGAGCAGCCCTTGACTGTTTCTAATTGGGCAGTACGTCTGTCCATCAATGCTGTGAGCAGCTCTTGACTACTTCTCACAAGTTGCTGTAGAGGATTTCTTGCTGATACATTTATTTCTGGTGGTTTGACTTGAAAAGTCTTGCCTACTATTTATTATTAATATTACTAAAATATTTCAAGGTATTTTGTCTACCTTTGGAAATTGTGCCTCTTGCAAACAGGTGTACACACTAGGTAAACAACATTATTTATTGATAGTGCATTCATAATGAAACACTTCTCCAAAATAACGCTTGTTTTTTTTTTTTTTTTGGAGGAGTGAAATATTTGGCTCCATCTTCTAAAGATGATGACAAACAAAACATGTTAAAAAGGTTTTTTTTTTCAGTTTTCTATAAAAAAATCACAAAAGTGAAAAACTTAAGAAATAAATGTAAATTATAATTAAAAGTGAAACCAACGCTGGTACAAAACAAGGTAAACCTGCAGTAGCAACTTAAGTCTAAAAAACATGTGCAAATAAATCTTGTAGATCCCAAAGTATGTGATAAAAGCACACCGACTCTTTCGCCGACAGTTTGTGTCAAACACGATTCACTTTTATAACTATGGATGTCAATCAATATTAAATATAACAAATTGTTTATAAGTTGAGAAAACTTTTTGTTTTTTTTAGTAAGATTAGAAATATTTAATAATGTTGTATGACTTATATGAACAAACACAGCTACAAATTTTTATTGTTTTAAAAATAACTTATAAAGTTTCATAGATTCAACGACCCAAGATTTACATTTCTATAATTTTTTTCCTCTCAAACATGATTTGCTTACTAGAGTGGACGGAAAAGTTAGCCATGGAAAGAGTGCGCTTTCCCTCGAACACTGATTAAAAACTGTCCAGGTTACGCCGGCACAGAATACAATATCTATTTTTATAAGAATCCCAAGATAAACCCTTGTGTCTCGAGAGACGTATCTTTCTTATTGGCTCGCTTTTCATTCCGCAGAGCTAGGAACCTTCGACCTTGTGCCTAAATTGCGGGTTTCTTGGGGATCTGCTCAGATATGTTCCACCCGCGTTTGGAACTTGTACAACATGTCACCGTTTAATCTCCTCTAGAACTAAACTCTTTGCCCCGTGGTATTATTTCCGACAATTTGTAATTTAGTGTCTTTTATTTATATTGAGTGACATTCCTAATAAAGTGACATATTTTATGAAAATAAGGGTTTTACATAGCTTAACGTTCAACTGTAGGAACAATTTGTTCTCCGATATACTTTCCTATAACCTCCCAAAGCCAAACGTCCAACCAATAAAAAGTATACATTTAACAACCTTAAAATGAAAGCAACAACTTAAAAAGTGCTGAAAGTTCTTCAGTTAAGTTTAGACAACTTTGTGTGAGGACTGTAACTGTCAGCGGCACTATCCGCTATACGCTGACTTGGAAGAGAAGTTCAAGTTGTTTCAGTGGTGGAGAGGGGAAGATTGCCAGAGCAGAGTCAGTGGTTTACACACACTAAAGATTATTGCACTTATCAAGTGTTAGATAAACGTAACTGAACCTGGTTTTGTCGAGTAATCTGATTCTCTCAGTCAGTTTCGATATCTCGAGCAATCATAATATCCTCAATTCTGGTCACATGGTCTAAGGCATCACTCTCGCAATAGGCTAGATCGCCGGTGTTTGGATTTGAATCCCAATGGAGTGGTTTTTATCCATGCAACTGTGGGTACATTTCTTCTAAATCTTATCTACTATCCCTCTACAAACTGGTCGTTGCTAAGAATGTCCAACTAGATTAATATACTTGCATTAAAATAATTTATTTTAAAGTCACGGTTTTTGATTCTTGTTTCCATTTGCCATGAAAAAGAAAGTTATGTAATTTGAACAAAATGTCAACATTCGGAATTATGTTATTTTTAATTGAGATGGTTGTTAGTTCCATTTCAGTACCAGGAAGTGGGAATGTAATCCACACGAGCTAGTTCTAGTGCCTTTTGTTGATGACTATTATGTCCGCGGTATGAAAAGGATTGAAATTGTCAATGTAAGGAAATAGGAATTTAAAAATTGAGGTTAAAATCTAAGAATAGGAAAAGCGTAAAGGAAATGTGACATGATTCTGTTATCAAGCTAGCTCTACCTTGGCAACCTGTCTCCCTTCCACCACTGGATATTTTGTACCTATTTAAGCAAGGTTTACTTAGAACATGAATTGTAAATAAATTTCGATGTAAATATTGTGTACAGCTCAGTCTAAAACTGATCTAGAATTAAAGTAAAATAGATTATATTTTATATTGTTGACTTCAAAAGCAGAGTCCTAGTCTGAGTGAAGTTTGTTGAAGTTTTGTAACGAAGCAATCAAAGATTGAAGTATAGTTCAATATTGATGCCATACACTTGACGGCCGACCTTACTTCCCCCTTCAGGACAAACTGAGCTAATATTTATTTCCAAACTTACAAATCTGTGGTTATATCGCGTTGCCGTTCCTGCCTGACAAAGGCACTCCTACTTTGGTCAAGAGTGCCTGACAGTCCTAGGATTGAATCCCGTGCTGATAACTATTTAATCAACATCAAGTTTGTACATCTTCTTGACCAACATATCACATAATTCAGTAGCAAACAAACCCCGATGACCCAATTTTTGGCAGTCCTACCAACTCTCCATATTTTCTGACCTAGTATTTATAAAGTCTATAAAAATACACGGAAGTGTGTTGGCGTCACTGGTGTCACGTCCCAGACCTGCCAACCTAATGTAATCTTGCCTGTTTCGTACATTATCCACAAAAATGAATGAACTGTAAATCGACATTTTGTTTTTCACTCTTTCATAAATTAATTGTAAAGGGATATATTTTATTTTACTCCTTAAAACCATTGGTAGCATCGAGTGGGCACGTTTTGGGGCCCCCTGCAGACTCTGAATCTCACCTTGTCAGTGAATGTTCTCCGTCTATAGATATATTACGATACCAGACTTAAATTTGTGCAATAAGTACCAGCTGTGTATATGATTACTATTAAGGACTAAGAGGCAGATTCACTCTTTATATATATATAGTTAAA
Organism: Timema podura; assembly: GCA_033556935.1. Classification (NCBI taxonomy): domain Eukaryota; kingdom Metazoa; phylum Arthropoda; class Insecta; order Phasmatodea; family Timematidae; genus Timema; species Timema podura. The sequence continues at coordinate 2,665,254 of JAVRXN010000001.1, forward strand.
TGTTATGTTTGTATCTAAACCAAATTTCTCCTCCAAGATAAGTGCCTTGGGTAAAAAGAATTCTTTCTCATGTGACTGGAAAATACTTTTAACTAAGGAAACTTTGGGTTTGGTCTGTACTCGCCCTGGGCCACACCGGGTATTTAATGGGCCCTAGCGGGTATTCAATGGGTTGTTTCTTAGGGGAAAACCGCTCACAAATTAAAATGTACTACGAAAATTCCAACATTAGTTATTACAATCATATTTTTGGGGAAAATCATACAGTTGAGTTTTAAAAGCTTAGTCGGAGTTTACTTTTATTTAAGGGGGCGGGGGGAAGGAAGGAGTTTGTAGAGATTTTTTCATCTCACCATATTTTACTACCTGTTCAGGTTATATGCAAATGTACTAATTGCTCTTTTGGGGTAGGGATTAGGAAGGAAAGGGGGAAAAACACCCGCACTAGACTTGACTGGGACTTAAACCCTGATCTCGTCTTCAGTGAACTAGTACAACAAGAACACCGCTGAAGCAGGTTCCCTAGAATTTCCTGGTAATAGTAGTGCCAACACTACAGGACTTTAAATTACTCACTAATTGCAGAGCCATGCAGTTTTAGTGCATTTGTTCCAAGAATGGTGATTTCCCGTGATGTAAATCCATCCATAATAAAAACAAGACTGTTTTACAGACCAGACCTCGTGGAATCGAACCATTTCCTGTCGTTACACATCAATTCCCAGTGATATCAAGACTAATCCTTGTAGACAAAGAATAATATCCTCGCAATCTTCTCGCTTTATTGCAAAAGTCCACAGAAGCATCGCAGATTATTTAACGAATGGATCCAAACAATTTCCTAAGTCAAAGCTAAAATCAAACTTTTACTAACAAAATGTGAACGAAAGAATTGTTTTTATTTGCAATTTAAAAAAAAACATGTTATTAAAAAAACTTTGACAATCAAAGTGAATTGTTTTTGTAAAAAAAAAATTGCCCATTGTAAATATTGTAAATATATAAATAAAAAGTTATCATCTCAAGTTGCGTTGGGTTGACGCTAATATCTGCAGATCCACTCGACCACTGTGCGATTGATCCACAACATATCGGCACAAACTTGCTCGGATCTATTCGTATTGGCGTCGATTCGACCCAACCTTAGAGATGACATTGTTACGAGTCAAAACTATCTATGTAATAACCAAACAAAATACATTTATATTAAAATTATAAGACTTAAAAAAAACTGTTTTTATTTCATTTCTACAAAACCTTTCCGCTATGGATATAGTCTGGTCACGGTAACACCGACCTTTTATGACAGATGGAAAGTTAAAAAAACAACTGTAAATTAGGTAAGATTTAAGATATTTTCTATTCTAGATGAATACAATCATTGGTAAAATATGATGAAAATGTCTCCTTAAGGTCTGATCTACCTTTAAAAAAAAGTGCATTGAGGCTGTTAATATGATACAACTCTAGGAAATACTAGCAAGCATTTTATTTAACTAATATTGTGTGGTTAACATTTTTTTTAAAACTAGATATTGCCCGGCTTTTCCATGATTTACAAACCAAAATATCTGTAAAAGGAATAAAATTATTTTAGTGCTTCTGTATTGTCATATTATATATTTACAAGCCATTTGGCAATCGTTCATTTTATTATCAAATTGAATCCAAACTAATAGTTTACACCGGGTTGTAGTTTGGTGAATAACAGGGACTGGGGTGTTCTACTTCTTGCGGCCGCCGCGCTCCTTCAACTGTAGGTTTACTATCGTCCCTGGCAAGATGTTGTAATAGGCCAGAGAGTTGGAGTCCTTGAAGAACAAGCCCTGCAACATTACAACAACAAAATACACTTTTCTGACCGAGAAACTTTGAATCTCACTTAGGGCTGGTCTTATTACTACTAGATAAATATTGCTATCGGGAGGTTAAAGTTAGCGACCAAATAAAGGTTATCAGCAACTTAATATTTTATGCGTATTATGAACTGAATTTATCTGCTGGATAAATATATTTTTATGCATAAAACGCAAGGTTGGTACTGTTTTTACTGGTGCGTGCATGCTACATCGCTCTACATTTGTTAAATAATGACGGCTAAATCAGTGCGAATGAACAGATGGCGTCACGTGGGCGCAAGAGCTAAGATGTCGTGCAAGTACTAATTTCGGTGTCTGCCAAAATATGGTCAAAAGTTGGGTACAACGTTTACAAAATTTAATTTATTATTCTCACATTTTGATAATTTGTTCTTATATAAATATAACTCTACAAATAGATTGTCAGTTTATATAAAAGTGTGAATTAAATGTTCTAACTTTATATAGTTAGAGCCTAGGCCTCTGCTTACTAAACACGTGACCTAAAATTTTATACTAAAACAGATTCTAATAGGCGAAACCACACTTTTAACTTATCGACCAGATAAAAATATTTATCTGCCAAATTAATATTCATCCAGGAGTCATAAGACCAGCCGTTAGAAGTGTTTTAAAATTACTCAACATTTTCACTTTTCACAAACTTTCAATATTAGTATTTAATTTTTTTTACATCCATTACTGTTTCCAGCATGTGGTCAATTTTTTATTCAAGCCATATATTCACTACTGGCTTGCTAGGCCTGTTGTAGCTTCATATGCTTTATAATCTAACTTTAAACTAGGACAGGCACAACCTCTAGTCCCCAGCCGTTAATTTATCAATGTGAAAGGGTAGACCCACAGTTCACCAATGATAAATTCTCTAGCCATGCCGGGAATCGAATCCGAACCCTCAGCTCAGTAGTCAAAACACGCTACCGCGTGAGCTAAGGTGTCGGATAATATATTTATTAATAAAGAAGTCAAGATTATGCTTTTCTTTATTTTATCCTTGATTTTTAAATTTTTGCCTCAATTTTTCGCTTCTCCGTTCAATATTCCCCCCCCCCACCTCCTACCCAACGTTAAAAATGTTATTAATTTATTGAGAATCTACTTTTTCTCAAATCTGAATTTAATGTTGCCCATTTTGTAGGGGGAGGGGGGGGGGGGGCAAGTCCACTCAAGACATATCCCAATTGGCAGTAAAACTACTTCAGATTTGTTTTATAAATATTATTTTGTAAGGATGGCAGAACTTCCAGCAGGGCTGTTATGACCACGACGCAAAAAGGAATTTGCGACCGTTAGCAGAGAGACGCTAGCCTTTGCGTCAAAAATTATTATGGGCAACCACTTTACGAGCGCAAATATTTTCCTAGTAGAGTGACGCTAAGTTGCGCAGACATTTTACTTGTCCTTTGGTTTGCGTTACGAGGTTAAGTTTGCTAGGTTTTGTAGTTTATTAGGTGTTTTAAACTTGCCATCTCATTAGCCCAATATAATAATCTCAAAACTTTTTGTGTGTGTTTCACATAATATAACTTTAAATAGGCCTATATCATAATGTAGGCCAAGAGTGGGGATAGTACGCTTACAATGAATGTTAAAAAGATATTTTATTTGAAACATTACACTTTCAAAATGCATTACTATTCAACATCAAAACACTGATAATAGGGACATTCCAATATTAAGATTAATTGTCTATAGGTTTTATAGAAGGTGGAGGTTAGTTAGGCTTCAACATATTTGGGATGTTGGTAGTCTGTTAACCAAGACGTTAGTCTCTTTGGTCTAATTTTTCAATAGTGGGGAGGTTGGGATTTGAATCCTAGCTGGGTGTGATTGGTTTTTTTTCCCCCCTAAAGGTTTTCCTCTCTCCCTCTAAACAAATCTGAATATTTTATTCCTTAACTCAACCTTTATCATCTAAGTATACCCTATTAGAGTAAAATATGTGGACAGACCAGTTGACAAGACAATAAAAAACTTTAATAATGTAATCCTATTTAAACTGAATCGTACATGCAGTAGTAATTACTATCCACATTAATATGGGTTGTAGGCCTATGAAATATTGCAGCCAAGACTGGAAATAACCAAAATAGGCCCTAGCTTAATGTTTACATGCGGTTTGGTTTAGCCCTAGGTTTATTGATCATAAAAGGTTTGCTAAATTTATCTGAAACCGATAATCAGTAGTTAGACCTAGTTATCCTGAAGTGAATAGATTACAAACAACTCATTATAAAGAAATATAAAATCCTTATAGGCCTATTCTTAGTCACTTAACGAAAGTCTCAAGAATTCCCTTTAAATAAAATATGCATTTTATTATTTTTAACCATCCAAACCATTCTCTTGTTCACTTTATTGTTTAATTTAATAGGCCGACTGGTATAAATGCCCATTGTTTTGACATTAAGTTGTAGAAAATATTCAGTGTAAACACTATTTTTGGCAGTTATTGAACGCTTTCATCAACTTTAAATAACTAGGGGTTTATTTTCTAAGAACTTCACACAACATATTTGATTCAATCTTGAACGAGAGAACCATTTCGACACTGTAAATTAACAAAATTAGCAGATAAGAGAATAGGCCTATATATGTTCAAGATGAGCACCGCATAAATAGGAGATTTTATTTATCTAACCTCAACACAATCAAACAAAATAAAATTTAAAACACCTTACTGTAAGCCTAAATCTTTAAACATTCACTTTTTTGAGTTGATAAAATCGAGAACAGTTTTAAAATAGACTTACTAAGAAAGCAAAGGTACAAAAATATTAATTTACTGTTTGAAAAGTGTTGTTTTTGAGACAAAGTTTTATAAGGTATATATTTTTTTAGCTATAAAAATAAAGTTATTTTAAATTAAACTGGCCTAAATATAAGGATAAGTCTACATTAGAAAGTGTTGAAATTATTTTTAGAAAAAAGAATATGACACACTTGTTCCAATAACAACATAAAATATATCAATAATAAAGCATTGAGTCGTAAAGCATACATATCACAAAAAAAACTTGTTTCTTTATTGGCCAACTTCTCATACTAATTCAATTCCTCGTGTGACATTGCTATTTGAATGCATATTTCACATTGAGTTTTTAACTAAAATATGTTGTGTGTATTGAATAATGTAAGCCTAGTATTTTTTAATTTCAAACTGTAGGCAGACAAAATGATGCAATAATTTATTAAATTAATCTATGTTAAATCCTTCTTGCAAATAATGTGACTTGTGATTAGCTGTTTGGCAAAATAAAAATAAACGAATAATGTTCAGTCATGAATACCAGCATTCTTGAAATAAATTTACCTAAATTATAGCCTCTAACATCTTGAAGGGTAATATTCTTTGGAAATTATTGCCAACTGTTGACGCAAACTGATTTTATTCTGTGCGTTGACGCTAGAAGCAAAGTCGAAGCTAAAACTAGTGGACGATACAAAGTGTGGTGGTCATAATAACCCAAACGCTGTCTTTTACTCGAAAGTGAAGCTAACTAGCGGTAGCAACTAACTTTGCGTTGAATGGTCATAATAGCCCTGCAGGGATTTTGACACCCTGCCCCAGCACTAGTCCCCACAATGTCGTGAGGGTGTACCAACCTCGCAGTGCAGTTTCTGTTTTCCGGGTGGCATGCCTGTCTCCTCGTGGATCTTGGCCTTGATGACAGCCACGGTGTCCGTCAGGGGCAGAGTCAGGCCTAGGTACTGGCCGTTGAGTCTCCATTCTGGTTTGTCGTTCATGTGCGGGATGGCCACCTTAAGATGCACCGCCATTTTCTGCGACAACACAACATTTCACAAGGTAGTGGTCTCATGTGGAGGGAGGATATTTTCAAAAAGAGTATAGAAAGTTTGTCCAGACAAAATAAACACATTTTAGGAGACGCAACTGAGAAAGAAGTATCTTTAGCACCATTGCCCAGCTATACAATTTATTGTCGTATTGACACAATTTCTGATGTTGTGAAAAATTGAGCAATGGGCGAATATTCGCCCTGCAGCTTGATGGGTTAGCGGACATCAGCCAATAATGTATTGTATTGAGTGACATCAGATTATTGACAATGATGAATTATTATTATTATTATTAGCACCGCGTCTTACTACCCGTTCGGGTTATACGCACTTACGCTAATGTGTAATGGTAGGGTGATTGTGAGATGAAATGGAGGACCTACAGTTTAACGTGGAATCCGAACCACGGTGGAGGCCTGGCATTCCTCACATTCACAAGTTGTGATTAATACACATCTTGTCAGAGTTGAAGGAAGGGTTTGGCTATCAGATAAATCTGTGCTGGGACCGAGGATTGAACCCCGGACCCTTAGCACAGAAGTCTGACACCTTACCCCTAGACCACCAGGTCACCAATGATGAATTACTTGACACGCCAACAGGATTAGAATATATTCAACTCCATCTCGGAGACCTTACAAAACAATAGATTAGGCTGGGAAAGTTGTGTTTCTGCCTGTACAGACAATGTACCAGCAATGACTGGAAGATCCAAAGGTTTCGTTGCAAGACTAAAACAAGAATCTCCGAACTTAGGCTCCACTCAATGCTTCAACTACGTTGTAACAAAACTTTTAAAAACACGACTCCTCAAACAAATGTGTCTTGAAGCAGGCTCTTGCCATGATATAATTTTCATATTTCCAGTAAAACAACGACCAACATTTCACGAGCCACCCTGTGAGAACCATTAATCCAGATTCTATCTTCATCCTTAGTGCGCAGCGCAGGGAAACATAAATCAAGGCATGGTGAGTTACCTTGTACTTGGCCAGGAACTTCTCCTCAGGAATAAGCGACTCCTCCGTCCTAATCTTCTTGTTGGGGGGCTCATCATCCATCATGGACATGTCCCCTGGATGCTTCATGGGCATGGGGCCCTAGCAACATTTGGAACAGAGTGAATACACTTGGCTCAAATACACCATTTTACTCATTCAAAATATAAATGTAATATTTTCAGTTGTAAGCACTCAAAGAGTCAGTCAAGTGTTAAGTTAATGGTTTGGGCTCTGATCGTTAAGTTTGTAATATAATTATGTTGGGGCTGAACCACCAAATAGTAGTACTGGGATGTATCTACAGGGATACTAGGACATATCTACAGGGAAACTAAGACATATATACAGGGATACTAAGACATATACAGGGATACTAGGACATATCTAAAGGGATACTAAGACATATATACAGGGATACTAGGATGTATCTACAGGGATACTAGGATGTATATACAGGGATACTAGACATATCTAAAGGGATACTAAGACATATATACAGGGATACTAGGACACATCTACAATGATACTAGGACACATCTACAATGATACTAGGACACATCTACAAGGATACTAGGACATACCTACAAGGATACTAGGACATACCTACAAGGATACTAGGACATACCTACAAGGATACTAGGACATACCTACAATGATACTAGGACATATCTACAATGATACTAGGACATATCTACAAGGATACTAGGACATACCTACAAGGATACTAGGACATACCTACAAGGATACTAGGACATATCTACAATGATACTAGGACATATCTACAATGATACTAGGACATATCTACAAGGATACTAGGACACATCTACAAGGATACTAGGACATACCTACAAGGATATACCTACAATGATACTAGGACATACCTACAACGATACTAGGACATACCTACAAGGATATACCTACAATGATACTAGGACATACCTACAAGGATACTAGGACATATCTACAATGATACTAGGACACATCTACAAGGATACTAGGACATATCTACAAGGATACTAGGACATATCTACAAGGATACTAGGACATATCTACAAGGATACTAGGACACATCTACAGGATACTAGGATATCTACAAGGATACTAGGACATATCTACAAGGATACTAAGGACATACTACAAGGATACTAGGACATCCTACAATGATACTAGGACATACCTACAAGGATACTAGGAATACCTACAGGATAACCTACAATGATACTAGGACATACCTACAAGGATACTAGGACATACCTACAAGGATATACATACAATGATACTAGGACACATCTACAATGATACTAGGACATACCTACAAGGATACTAGGACATACTACAAGGACACTAGGATATATCTACAAATTTCAACAAAGTTCAATGTTAATGTTTCCACTACAATAATTGATATGTTACTTACGGGGGGCGGTGGTTGTGGCGGGGGTGGCATGTACCCAGGCATGGGCGGCTGGGGCGCTGACACGGGGAACGGTGGTCTTGTCGGAACTAAACAAGGATCATTGTTCATGACTCGACACAACTTACAAGAAGACTCAAGTATAGCTCCTCCAACATGTGAACGGTGTACTCACCCATAAGTGGAGGTTGTCTCATGGGCATCATCATTATACCGGGCCCAGCGGACATCATGCCTGGAGGGGGTGGCATGCCCCCCATAGGAGGCATGGGCATGGGACCGGGGGGTGGTGGGGGTGGAGCCTGTTGGGGTGGAGGTGGAGGCTGGGGTTTGGGGGCAGACACAGGCTTGGGTGGAGGGGGGCTGGGTTCTTGGAGGGAGGCGGAGGTGCCTTGGTGCCTGGAGGGGGTGGGAGGGCAGATGTCCGGGGGGGGGCCCCCTGAGGTCACAGGTTTGGGACCTATCTTCTCCTTTTCTTCGTCGGGAGCAGTCCCTTCACCTTGTGGATCTGATGGATCTGTTCTTCCAGCGTGATGTTGGCCCGAGCTGCCCTTGTCGCTGCCTCCACACTGGAGGTGTGGCCATCCCACGTCACCTGACACATGGATATTCATTGTTTATGTACCATGCAGTGATGTGGCTCAAAGAAACGGTTTAGTCTGTTGTGTGATCATGTCATCTATTCAACAGTTCTTTTTAATCTAGAGCTGTACAGTAATGTTAAGTGCCGGTGAAGGAAGACAAACTGAAAGGAGAGTTAGGTTAGGACTAGATATAATAACACACTTCTCTCTTCAATTCTTCTTACGCTCCTACACTCCCCACTTATTCAAAATTCTACTCGAGTTTTTGGAAATATTGGTTTTCATATAAAGAGACATATTAATGAACACATTAGGAACGAGCACATTCTTCTAGCATGTAGTTCCATGGAATATCTTTCTGTGCTTTTCTATCCAAATTCGAACCTTGGAAAATAAAATGATAGAATATTAGGAAAATGGTAGAGCACAAATAAAAGTAACAACACTGACACATATTTACACACACTTCAATATTTCGATGCTATTGTAGCATCTTCCTCAGGAAGTACTACAATATGCTACAATAGCATCGAAATAAGTAACAACACTGACACATAATTTACACACACTTCAATATTTCGATTGCTATTGTAGCATCTTCTCAGGAAGTCTAACAATATGTACAAAAAGCATCGAAATATGAAGTGTGTGTAAATATGTGTCAGTGTTGTTACTTTTATTTTGTGCTCTACCATTTTCTAATATTCTATCATTTTATTTAATCACTAAATGATTTTTGCTCAATGCACTTTTTTCATATATAAGAACCTTGGAAAATGTAAGCTTCTCAATTATTTGTTAGATATTTTTTTCTTCTTATTTGTTCACATTATTTCTTAATTTTTAATTGAAAAATTAAATTGTGGCTAAATGTTATTTTTTGGTATAATTTTATTTAAATTGTAAAAACATTTTTATAAATGTAAGAAACATAGAATAGGCCTCTTTTAATATCAGGTGGGTTTTATAATTTTATCTAAAATTTTTTTAAATGTGAAAGATAAAATAATCTTTAGCGACATTCAGTATTAAGATATGTGTTGAATGTGTTTAGCTAGGATATGAACTGGAGACCTTGAACGTACCTTGTCGTCCTTCTTCTTGTCCTCTTCTCCGATCTTCTTACCAATGGCTGTCTCCTCATCGCCAACACCAAAGATATCCGTACGACGTTCAGCCAACATCTTCAAACTCTTTTCAATGGCAGAACCTAAAAACAAAAGCAGATAACATTCATGGAAAAAAACAGTTATATGAAACATATGATGACTGTGGTAGAGCTGGTCCCTAGTCTGTGAGGCCACAAGTAGCTCACCTGGCGCACACAGACACTCGTGCATTCTCACCTGGCGCGTACACCGACTCCTGGTTCATCTTGTCTTGTATTTGTCTGTCTCGCTGTTCCACCCACCGAGGGTCCAACAGACCAATGCGCATATGCTCCTGCACTTTACTCGCCGGGATCTTCTCTCCTGTGATGGGCGAGATGAGGAACTCATCTGGGGCGGGTGGACGGTTACTCTTCACCGCTGGAACATGGTATAGGACCCTTTACGTCAGTGCATGTACAATATAGCTTGTCAGAGGCTACCTAACTAGGTTCATCAGAGCTTGGGACCTCCTGGGGTACACCACTCGTACCTTGTTTGGGGTCGTAGCCCTTCTTCACTATGACCTTGTCTGGGGACGGAGGCAGCGGGGGCGGCTGCTGTATGTCCCTTGGTTGTGGGGGCGGTGGGGGCTGGGTCTTCTTGGTCGATGGAACCGAGACTTCCTCTTCTTCCTCCTCACTGGAGGACTCCTCCTCCATGTCCTGGACCTGCCACAACAATACTGAGTCAATACAGAACCTTCCATACTAGTACCGAGTCGGTACAGAACCTTCCATACTAGTACCGAGTCAGTACAGAACCTTCCATACTAGTACCGAGTCAGTATAGAACCTTCCATACTAGTACCGAGTCAGTATAGAACCTTCCATACTAGTACCGAGTCAGTACAGAACCTTCCATACTAGTACCGAGTCAGTACAGAACCTTCCATACTAATACCGAGTCAGTACAGAACCTTCCATACTAATACTGAGTCAGTACAGAACCTTCCATACTAATACTAGAGTCAGTACAGAACCTTCCATACTAGTACCGAGTCAGTACAGAACCTTCCATACTATACAGAGTCAGTACAGAACCTTCCATACTAATACGAGTCAGTAGAGAACTTCCATACTAATACAGAGTCAGTACAGAACCTTCCATACTAATATTGAGTCAGTACAGAACCTTCCATACTAATACTGAGTCAGTACAGAACCTTCCATACTAATACTGAGTCAGTACAGAACCTTCCATACTAATACGAGTCAGTACAGAACCTTCCATACTAATACAGAGTCAGTACAGAACCTTCCATACTAATACAGATTTCGTACAGAACCTTCCATACTAATACAGAGTCATGTACAGAACCTTCCAACTAATACAGAGTCAGTACAGAACCTTCCGTACTAATACTGAGTCAGTACAGAACTTTCCATACTACTACTGAATCAGTACAGAACCTTCCATAACTTATACAGAGTCAGTACAGAACCTTCCATACTAATACAGAGTCAGTACAGAACCTCCCATACTAATACTGAGTCAGTATAGAACCTTCCTACTAATATAGTCAGTACATAACCTTCCATACTAATACTGAGTCAGTACAGAACCTTCCATACTAATAAAGAGTCTGTACAGAACCTTCCATACTAATACTGATCAGTACAGAACCTTCCATACTAATACTGAGTCAGTACAGAGCCTTCCATGCTAATACTGATCAGTACAGAACCTTCCATACTAATACAGAGTCAGTACAGAACCTCCATACTAATACCGAGTCAGTACAGAACCTTCCATACTAAAACTGAGTCAGTACAGAGCCTCCATGCTAATACTGAGTCAGTACAGAACCTTCCATACTAATACGAGTCAGTAAAGAACCTTCCATACTAATACCGAGTCAGTAAAGAACCTTCCATACTATATGTCAGTACATAACCTTCCATACTAATACTGAGTCAGTACAGAACCTTCCATACTATACTGAGTCAGTACAGAGCCTTCCATGCTAATACTGAGTCAGTACAGAACCTTCCATACTAAAACTGAGTCATACAGAGCCTTCCATGCTATACTGAGTCAGTACAGAACCTTCCATACTAATACCGAGTCAGTAAAGAACCTTCCATACTAATACCGAGTCAGTAAAGAACCTTCCACAGCAATACTGAGTCAGTACAGGCAGAACTAACGCTAGTTGGTTTACATAACTCTTAGTACAGGGTGCACGCTATCTATTAGTCTAATACAGACTAAATTCACTTCAGTGGTCAGATGGTCTGAGGTGTCACTCTCACAAGACCGTAATGCTGATGACAAGGAGATCGGGGTTCAAATCCCGGTTGTACGTATTGAGGTTGATTGTGGTTTTTTCCTTAGTGTTTAATCACTCTACCTCCAAGCAATTGTGGGTACACTTCCTATAAATGTAACCTTCCTTATCCCTAACATATCAGTGTAACTTTAACATCTGTGTATAATCTTTATATTTCCTGTGAATCCAAATCTAGTTTTAGTAACATACATTAGTATTTAACTTTACAGCAATGGTTTCTCTTTCTTTAGAAATGTTTCTATTTGGAACTATAAGACTCATCGGATCCCTAGCTGCCAACACTCAAGGGGGAAATTACCTTTTAATTGATTTCAATGTCTTGGCAACATTACCATTCAATCTTTTTCTGTGCCCCCAACATTTTCATGAAATGTTATTTTATTTATATAACCGTTCAGTATGTGAAATGTGCAAGGTCACTAGAACACAAATATCAACGCTTAAGTATATTCTAAGGCGAAACGGCCAAAAACTACTAATAATCCCGATGAAAAGGATGTCTCCGCTTCGTTTAAATACAACTTCAACTGTGTGGGAGTTGAGAGTTAGTGATAAAAGAGACCGGAGCTTGTATTAGTAAGCTCAATTATTTCGATACCATCAATTTTGAGGGAATTGGGGAGTCCCAAATGATATTAACTATACTAACTATATTAAACCGTCAAATATACCCAAACTGGGTCTTACTATTATTTATTTTCCACAGCGTCTTGTTTCCGCTGTGGGAGTGTTAATCCCCCCTCAGCACACACAAGCGAGATTCGAACCCCGAGCGATCGGTGACGATGCGGTCTGGTATTCACCTGAGTGTTGTCCTTGGCTTCTTTGGCCAGTTGGTCCTCTGGCTCCGGTCCGCTCTCTTCGTCAGACTCCTTCTCTTCCTCTTGCTCGTCCTCTTCTTCTTCTTCGTCTTCTTCATCTTCGCTCTCTATCTGCATCTCAATCTCTTCTCCATCCTCGATACGCTCCTAAACAGAACATAAATGATAGTTCCACTCTTCCTGACGAGTTCAGAACTAACCCTAGGTGTAGGGATTGGACATAACCACCCATTTTTTCAAGGGGCAGCCATTACCTCTCTGTCCAGTGCAGCAGTGTAAAGTGTGGACTGTGTTCCTCTCTGTCAGTGGCAGCAGTGTAAAGTGTGGACTGTGTTCCTCTTATGTCCAGTGGACAGCAGTGTAAAGTGTGGACTGTGTTCCTCACTGTCCAGTGTCAGCAGTGTAGAGTGTGGATGTGTTCCTCTCTGTCCAGTGTCAGCAGTGTAAGTGTTGTCTGTTTCTCCTGAGTGGCGCATGTTGTGCTAGTGGTCCTCTCTGTCCAGTCTCTTCGTAGATCTCACCTTGTCGTTCCTCTCTGTCCTTCACATTAAAGTTACTATGTTCAACTCTCTTCCGTGTCAACAAAGTAAAGATAGTGGACTGTTCCTCCTGTAGATGGAACACATTAAGGGGACCATTACCTCTCTGTCAGTGGCAGCAGTGTAAAGTGTGGAACTGTGTTCCTCTCTGTCCAGTGCAGCAGTGTAAAGTGTGGACTGTGTTCTTGTTCAGTGCAGCAGTGTAAAGTGTGGCTGTGTTCCTCTCTGTCCAGTGCAGCAGTGTAAAGTGTGGCCTGTGTTCCTCTCTGTCCAGTGCAGCAGTGTAAAGTGGTTGTTTTTTTCACTATAAGGCCATGTTGCTAAGTTTCCCTTTACATGTTTTCATCCACCTTTCTCCTCTAACTCTTCCAATATATATTACAACCTACCTCAAAAAGCAAAGAGGCTTCCTCGTAGAAATTTGATTGTGTGCAGTTTGAACATTGGTCACTCGTGTTGGTATCACTTCTGCATCAAACCGGCCCCACTCATCCGGGTAGTCGGCGCAGGAAGTTGCCTGTCAACGGTTGATAGTCAACGTTTCCACAACGACAAAGTCGTGCCAGTCGATCTGTGCATAAGCAACTGGAAAATAGAATAAAACAAGTTTGAATGATGTTAGGATGTGACTGGACAACCATGATCTGTTCCGAGTGACTATATGAGTCAGAGGGCTGACGTTACATTACCCCTCTCTTTCTCCAGTTCCTCCTCCTCTTTGCGGCGCTGAGCCTCCTGGTACTTTAGCCACTCGGCGCGGTACTTGACCTGCTCCAAGATGGAGCCCATGTAGTCACACTCGTCCTTGAGACGGTACATGAGGTCCTTGGGAGGGATCAGGACCTGATACAAGAACACCTTTGTTACAAAGACTTATATCCTAGAGATGTGCTATAGTACTATAATGTTTAGTTATTAATGTAGCACAGTGAGTTTCCAAGTCCTAAATGTAGCAGTTATCCTCATTACCGTATTTCACCCCATTATTGCCGCACGGTATAGTCCTGTTGGTCACGTCACAAGGCCGAGATACTCCCTCCCTCCCCCACTCCCCCTCAGTTCCATGCACCCCTAGAGATCTATAACTGTTGACCTTGGATGGGCAGTTGTCTTCTCGCGCACCACAAGCCTGGGATTCTCAACGCAATGTCAGCAGCTATATTTCCGAAAGGTGCGTTGAGTGGTTTGTATCAAGGGGGTGGGAAGGCAGGCGAAGCTATAGTAGCCCCATGACTTCTTTGGTGCTGACTGACAGTTCACAGCTGACTTCTGACAGTCAACAGTTAGGTATATACCTAAATTTTGACTGTCAGAAGTGACAGCTGCTAAGCACATGTTTTTTGCAGATCATATGGTTTGGTGTAGGGATACATAATTTGGTCTGGTAACTTTTCAAAGCCGTCAGCTGTCAGCTGTCAGTCAGCACCAAAGAAGCCATGGGGCTACTGTACCAAGCATAAGGCACATGATATGGTAAGACTCGCATCATCCCGCGCAAGTTAAATTAGTGATTGTTTACTTGCGCTGTTTTTTTTAAACTTCACAAAATGAGCGCACCCCCCTTTTTTCCCACAAAAATTAGGCATAAAATATGTGACAATTATGCGGTGAAATACAGTACTTATATCAAATCTATTGTTTATTCATCTTCACACTTTGTTAATCATGTTTTACCCAACATCACGACTTGTAACCTCAAGATGTCCGAAAGCAACTTGAAAATGATAGCTCTAAATATGAAACCGCTTGAGAGTTTTTGGTAAGTTCTTGGTTAAAAATAAACACGAGCTAGATATACGAGTTTGTTTTGTTTTCAACAAATAAATATGGGTAGTTTCTATACATGTATTTAAATAAGGCTTATTTTTGAGTTGTGGTAGTTCAAACCCCTGACTCCCTTATTGTCAACAGCGACCTTGTACCTTGGTGTATTGTTCCAGGAGCTTGGTGAAATACTGGAACAGGGAATGTTGAGGTCTCAGGAAGTCAAACTGGTAGTTTCGCTGCTCCCGGTTCATCAGGTTGGTCAGGAATTGACGGCCATTACGCGCCACAAACTGAGCTGTCAGCTTCACAATGTCCCTGGCAGGAAACAAACATTCAATCTAGTCTTGACAGGTCAAGGTCATCTTTATTGTAGATTGTAACTCAAGTTAACGTTTACAAGGAGGTTTGTTCTATTACAGGGTTCTTACAGATATATGAAACATAAATTTAAGGACTTTTCAAGGACTTTTTAAGGACCAAAACTTATTTCTCGTACTGCCAAAAGCTAAACATGTCAATAAAAAAAAATTATAAACTGTACCAAATTTTAAATAGATGGAAAACAATAACGTTTCACTAAATTTAATGAACAAAAAGGACTATAAAATATTAATCTAACTTTTTTGTCACTTACTTTACTCTCCTTAGTTTATTGTTTAGTGCAGTCATTCTAGATTCAGAATGCCACAAGGTGAGTATGGAATTCATATTTTAACAATGTTTTCTGCTGGCACATGCTTTTCATTTACATTATTTTATATACAGGAGTCAATGCATGAATGTTTGTACTAACTATAATTAAAATCTCAGTTTTTTATAGGTCCTAGAATCAGTAGAACAAGTAACAAACACTTTAAACAAAAAAATATTGGGCCAAATAACATTTAAATGTTTTTATATTCATTTAACCTATCAGATAGCTGCTTGTTAATGTCAGCCAGTGCAGCAGTTTTCTCTCTGGCTGTTCTTCTGAAACTGTTAGACTTTGACACAAATGTTAGATTTCCTGTTGTTTCTGCTTGCTCTGACAGTCTATCAGCAGATTTGGTAAGTGTGTCAACATCAGCTTGAAGCCTTTGTTTTTTTTCTTTGAGTTCATCTATTTCTTCTGTGAAACTTTTTCTTTTTGAATTCTTCAGTGCAGTTTCTTTCCCTCTTCGATTCGCCTCCAAATAACTTTGCCACTTTTGACGTGCACCAGCAACTGAGATAACCATGTCTTTGGTGATTTCAATATTAGTAACACCACCGACTGATGCAATTTGTTGACAAATTATTCGCTGTGCAATGAGTGTGCGCTGTTGCATATTTTCCACTTCTATTTGCTTGTTTACAGAAAAACCTCTCTCAACTGCTGCTTGACCATGTGATAGAATAAGTACCATCTTCATCACACACCACAATTTGTCATATTTTGTTCTAGGCTTTGCACAAGCACAGAACAGTGACTCCAAACAGTTTGTCCCAGGCTTAAAATTTTGAAATTCAGAAGAAAAGCCAAACTCTGCAATAAATTCTTTATATGATGAAATTAATGCATCACATTCAGTTTCCTGAAGTCTTTTTGCTTCCACTAGTATCTTAAGCACTGACACAAACTTGGTTGCACAGTTAGTATCCACATTCATATCTCGAGGATCCATACAACTAAGGTTTCTCACAATTGAGTACTGTAATGGGCACTTATGCAAGATTTTCTTTACTGTTTCGATAATAAAATCACGACATTCCATTCGTACTTGAAGAACATCCTTTTCTTTGACAATTTTTTTGTGGAGCAAATTCTTGACTCTGTTTTCTGCAGCGAATCCCAAGTTTACTTTGGTCACTGGCAGCTGGTTTTCTTTTTTCCCAACTTCAACTTTAACCAGTTTGTTACTGGTAGTTGCTTTATTTATTTCATCTTCTTTAATGAATCTCTCCATTAAGTTTCTAAGCATTTTCAACATGTCTCTTTCCAGAAATGGAAGCATTGGCGCATCAGTTTGGTACATTGTCAAAAAAGGTTCTACTTGTTTTGCAATTGACTGAAATATGAATAGCTTTATAGGAGTCAATGCATCAATGGTCGCTTCTTTCACAACTGTAAAGGATTTGGTGTTTGGATTGGGAAGTTTCTTGTCAGTAACTAACTGCACATATTTAGTTACATGAGGCCACATTTCAAGAGCACGTGTTACAACATTTGAATTTTCAACCCATCTTATGGAACAAAATTTTTTGGGGAAGACACTACTATCAGTTACTTTCATGTAATCTTCTCTTCTCGCTGGTGTGTCCTTAAATAAGTAATAGAGGCTAGATAAGACTCGCTCCACATCCCAGGTTGATGATAATGAGCCATGCTTAAAAGCACCATGAATGATATGAAGCCCACAACTGCCGGTATGAATTACTGCCATGTTTGTGTCTCTATTCAATTGATCACACACCAGGTCATAAAATTTCCAATTGACATTTGGACCATCCATGGATAGTTGCAGTAGAGATTGTTTCGGAAGGCCAATTTCAGAACTCAACTTTTCAAAGGAAGTGAACATATCTTCTGCAGTAGCATGGCCCAGGAAATCTGAATGGATGTAACAAGACTGCACTTTATCTGCTTCCCAGTGGCGAATATGGTAATCTAACTGCTTCTCCTGAAGCTTTCTGTTGAGGCTTTCATCGAATAACAAAACATATGAATCTTGTTTCTTAACCTTCTCCATAAGTGCAGACTGAAAATAAGGAGCAATGCCAAAACAACATATATATGCACATTTAGTTTCCCCCAATGAAAAACTTTTTGCAATTCCACTGTCTAAAAACATTTTTTTGAATAATAGTCCGATATCTTCACATGATTTGTATGAATAGTGACTGCTGCATACTTTCAGGGCCCAAATAATTTCGGCCTTTAGAGTTTCCTGTCCAGTTAAGAAGGAGCTTACTATCTGCTGTCCTTGTGGTACTGGTCCTGAATCAGTAGCCACAGAACTCGAAGATTGCTCTGGTTGTGTAGCACCGATAAAATAGTGAATTCCAAAAGGGTTTTTTTTACACGCAAGACTACAATGTTTTTTCCCATTCATGTGACTTGTTAACGCAGACACCCCCATCTTGGCAATGTCAAATACTGAAGAGCATATGCTACATCTGGCTTTGTTCCTGTCTGGCACTTTTACAAGCCATTTATTAAATTTGGGGTTGTGTAACCACAAGTCATTGAAGGTACAGTTCCCCGGCATATTGGCAGTAAATAAAAATAAAACAAAAGGCGATTTCCTGCCTTTACGTAGCACACGGTATTAAAAGTTACAAAAAAAATCCATTCAAGAATAATGAAACAACAGTTTATTTATCCATGGCAGATTACTTGCTATCACACTTCAATAAAACTTTCGTGTGGAAATAAACACAGCAGTAACGAAGCAAAATGAACCAGTACTTAAAGATTTCCAAAGATTTCCATAGAAATAAAACGTATTAAGATAAAACAAACTACCATCTAAACAGTGTGTAGTAAACACAAACTTTCACGGGATAATGTTTACATACACCAAAATGGCGCAACCATAGATAATAGAGTTATAGAATGGCAACTCCCTGTAGTATGGCTAGAACAGGAATTTGAGCGCTAAGACGGATGAAAGATGAACTAATAGCTATCGGTGGGCATTTTAGTGCAAAACTGTAACTATAGGTACTTAAAGTGTTAATAGTTAGTCGTAAACCTTCAAAGAATTATTAAAAATGATGGTTTTAAAGAAACTTATCAAAAAAATGGCGAATGCACAGGAATTGAGTTTTTAAATATAGCAAATTAGAGAAAAAATCGTATTTCATCGAGAGTAGCGCTAATGCGTTTGCCAGATAAGTTAACACTGTTTCTTCTTGCCCCTATTGAGATCCAAAACCATGGGTTGATGACGTGAAAAGATCATAAATCAAACAAAAG
Source organism: Timema podura (assembly GCA_033556935.1). Lineage (NCBI taxonomy): Eukaryota > Metazoa > Arthropoda > Insecta > Phasmatodea > Timematidae > Timema > Timema podura. The sequence goes on from JAVRXN010000001.1 coordinate 2,684,439, forward strand.
AAGCGGGGAGAGTAGCGGAGAGTAAAGTAAACAGTAGACAACAGCTAACACTTGATCAGAGCATACGCTAGATATTTCATGCCCCAGTGCATCTTAAATCACGGTCTTTACAGCCATTATTCCCAACCATTTCAAAAATAAATACTGAAATCTGGAAATTCCAGGACTTTTCAAGGCCCAGAGTAATTTAAGGACTTTTCCAGGCCTTAAACAGACACACATTAAATTCCAGGTCTTTCAAGGACCGTACGAACCCTGCTATTAGTTGTGCTTCTTAAGGTGCAATTAGTTGTGTGCTGGTATGATACTCCCAAGAGCAAGCGAGACTTGTTTATATATTTACAAAAACTCGCTTCGGTGGTTGAATGGTCTAAGGCGTCACTCTCGCAATATACCGGACTACCGATGTCGGGGAAATTAAGGTTCGAACCCCGGTCTGGTGTACTGATGATGTTTATTAAATGGTTTCCCACACTTGCTAAACATAAATGCAGGTACATATCCTCTGAGTTCTATCTTTATCTTCCTTACCCAATCAGAGTAACTAATAGGTTTGATTTGTGCCGAGAAATGTGAACAGTCCTTTTCTTACTACTTGGAGAGTTAGGTATATACTGCTCCTGGGCATGAACTAGGACTCACAAATCAAGAGCGGAAATGGAGGGCGGGTCAGCGATGAACTCAAACTCGGCAGGAGGATCCTTGGGGATGAAAGGCTGCTCCACTTGTTTCAGGATATCCTGCTGTTTCTGCTGCGTGGCGGACAACAGGGCCTTTGAGGGTGCTGGCCCTCCTCCAATGGTGGGCTCTTGACCTGGGGACACACAGTTTTCAGTGTAGTGTTGCCAGGGTAAGCAGAGCTAGTACAGTCTGAACAAACTCCGATTATTCTGGCAACACATTATGAGCAAAATCTCATGAGACACAACCATGTCTTGATGGAAGGCTAACTTTCAAGGAGCAGAACACACAAGTATAAGGCAGGAGTCTGCTCCAGCTGGAAAGCCAAACTCTCGGTTGTACAAATGAAACCGACAAAGTTGAAACAATCCCTTCACGCCCAATTAAAACACAGCCACACGGTCTAGAGCGTCGAGGCAGCGAAATACCAGATCACCAGTGATGGGGAGATTGAGTGTACTGGGTGTACTGAGCAGGGTCGTGGAGTCGGTACATCAAGCCTTCGACTCCTTCAAGAATGACTAAATGTATTAATTAGTAATAACAAATTAACTGCATTAAAATGCTCCAATACAAATTACTTCATGGGAAGCTTCTTTGATATTGTGAATTTATATTTAAATAATGTTGTCACTTGTCAATCTAAATTACCAATATTGGTCCTAAAAAATAAAATTATTATTAGCACCGCGTCTTAATACCGGTTCGGTTTATACGCATTACGCTAATGTGCAATGGTAGGGTGATTGTGAGATGAAATGGAGGACCTACAGTTCAACGTGGAATCCGAACCACGGTGGAGGCCTGACATTCCTCACATTCACAAGTTGTGATTAATACACGTCTTGTCAGAGGTGAAGGAAGGGTTTGGCAATCAGATAAGTCTGTGCCGGGACCTAGGATTGAATCCCAGACCCTCAGCACAGAAGTCCGACACCTTACCCCTAGACCGCCAGGTCAACCCTTCCTAATAAATTAAAAAAGTATAATATTAAATTTATATATTTACCATATATTGCTATGGTACTGTATAAGTTTTTATTTTGAAGCCGGACCTGAACATTTTTACTGACTCTTAACACCACAGCCCTGGTATTGAGGGTGGTTTTCCCATCCTCTCTCCACAATAATTCAGGCACACTTCCTCCAACCTAGGTTCCTCTCTACCCCAAAGACGAAGTTGCTGGCAATAAATGATGTTTGAGGATGTCCACCATCTTGTTTAAACCATATATAATGTGTGCACTGTTTCATTTGTGTATTGATGAATATAGGTTGATATTTAATAAACAATCAACTTTTTTTTTGTCCTTTATCTGTTTTAAAAATATCCCCCCTCGATTAATATAATTGAAAAAGTGTGTGTTAATGTTTTATTGTCTTTGCCTCGTTGTTTCCTTGCTGGGGTCCATGTCCCTCCCTTGACCCTTGTACACAGTTTGCGACAGGAGCAGCTCTGCGAAGGAACAAAACAAACTCACCTTTGCCTTCTCGGAAGTCCTTCACCTTGTGTTGGTAGTAGGCATGGTAAGGGTCTCCAAAATTCAAGAAATTGAATTTAGGATTTCCCAATTCATTTTGCCTGATCCTGGCCTCAAACTCAGGACCATTTCTGGCTACAAAACTAGCGGTTTTGTCGACAATATCTGAAATATGTTAAGGAAGTTATCCAAGATTCTTTCTAAAAAGAAAAGAGAGATAAATTAAGGTTAGGTCGGTACATATTGTATATTGTATAAATAATGTCTTTAATTAATACAAATGTTTAATTGACTGAATAAGGGTTTTCAGGGCCCAGCTCACTTGCGAGTTGTGTGAGGTTGGTATGCGTTCACCAGGTTTGGTTGGTGTACCTTTGTCCTAGTTTCAAACCAGACCAGCTTCGTTTGGACAATACTTGAGGAGTGATGACTGAACACAATACTCTGTATTTTAACCAAGACAGCAAATAATTACAAATTAAACTCACAAGGAATCAGTGACTCGATTTATACTATAATTACCCGCCTCGGTGGCGTAGTTGGCTAACGCGCTTGTCGTGTTGAGCCCGACTGCCGAGGACGGGAGATCGAGGTTCGAATCTCGGTCGGGTGAACTGGGAGTGGTTTTTCCTAAATGGTTTTCCACTCTCCCTCCACGCAAATGCGGGTTCACTTCCTCTATATTCAACCTTCCCAATTCCTAATCCACTAGCGTAATTAGTACTTGGGCGTATAACCCGAACGGGTAGTAAGACGCGGTGCTAAATAAATAAAAATAAATAAATATACTATAATTAGCTACAATTATTATTTTATTTTTAACATCTAGACCCCTCACAAACGTACCAGACGAACATGTGATCTCTCCCATGATCCCTCAAGATATTACATCTTATAAAGCACTAGGCTACCCAAGTCAATTTTTTTGGTGAATATTAATTGATATTCTTATGGATATTAATGAATAATATGTTCAGTAGCAAGGTTAGATCAAGTCAGCCGAGTAACCGTGCCGTAATGAAGGTTAGGTTAAGCTATGTCAGGCCCCCCAAGTACCTAGTAATAGTTTATTACGTTATTTAGCCTTGAAATATATTAGGTCTATTATTACTTTATTTTAATATGTGACGGATATTTACCAGAACTACAGTTTAGTCGTAATGAAGCCTTACGTGTGAGTTTGCTGTATGTTATATCGTTAGTGTTCTAGCATAGGAAAGTACGGTAAGCCACTTACAAGACATGTGTGTGTTGCGAAAGAGAGCCAAGTGTGGTCGCTGCAGAACCCGAACCTGATATTCTCTCATGTGACCTGTCTGTCGAATCCTTGTACAGGGATATTTCTGAGACTAGGCCCCTATTCATTTGCCAATTTGTGTTGCGTTTGTATTAATTTGTTGTCACTGTCAAGTTGCTCTGTTATTCAACTCTATAATATACCTAATTAAAGCTTCGGTCTTGCAATTTTAATGAATTTCCAACGATATTTGTTCCTGCATCACTTAGGTTAGTTTGGTTTTGGATTTTAACTACAACTAAGATTTTTAATAATTTTGAATTTATTAATGGTTGGATTCTCCCCATTTTTTCATTGTAAGGTAGGTCTAGATACATTTAGTAATTTTCAGGTTAAAAAAGAACTTTGTTCTAAAAGTTACGGTATGGTCCATGGGTTTCAATGCCCATTTCTTGTCCAACATAAAATATAACCTAGTTAGGAAGGCTCGAGTGTGTATTCTTGGCTGTTCCCAAATAGTCTCGAGGGTTGTAGACATGATGAATTCACACTCCTCACGCACTTCCTATCATAGACTGTATCAGTCAACTTGAACAGCAATGACGCTTGCTACATCCTCGGATGTGGCGGGTGCTACTACCTACCGATCATTAAGTAGAATCTCTGTCAACACTATCAGACTTGATGAAAATAAATAGCCTACAGGTAAGGGAGTTCAATATCTGGACCATTTTATTGTTTGCGTTAACTGTTTTCCCTTAGTTTTTCAAAAATTAAACCATGTCAATAAACAATTTTCTCCTTAAGGGGATCAAAAAAAAAAAGGTGGGCATTTATTGATTAATCAACCTTTTACGAAATAACCAACTTCTTAATAGTGGCCAACAAAACGTATCTGTTTTAGCATACCTTAAAATGGGGAACACCATAAAGAAAGTTTCTAAAGTTCTGACAGACAGAAAGCGAATAATAAAACAATTGCCAATCAAACACCACACAAAGGACATGTCAACGAATTGCTTCCATCCTTGGACTCAAGGGCGTGTGATCTACAATTGGTCAATGATTAGTGATACAACTGGCAAGGGTACATAATATAAGTCTTATTAAGGACAAGTAGAGAATTTGGATACAGCCTTAAGTTGGTCGAAGACATAATCAGAAAATCTCGGGTGTTGGTAACCTGTAAAGACACTTGTTTAGTTTTGATTTAAGTGTATTATTGAAATAAATTGCAAATCCCACTCTCCTCGTTCATTAACTCTCGTTTGAAAGGATACTTCTCACTTCTGGCGGAGGGTAAATAATACCAACAATCGGTTGAGTTGTTGGAGTCTCATTTTCATTTGTTTCTCCCGGAGGAAGAACATCGACAGACGGCATTTCTGTTGATCTATACAACTATTCGCCACATCAAGAATAATATAATATAAAGTTTTATTTCTTCAAAAACGACAGTAATAGTTATAACACTGTTATACTTTAACAAATTCTAGACATAAAATCTGACAATCGTCAATAAAAGACAAGTTTACCAACATTCAAACACGCATTTACCTTTTAAAATATCATATAATAGATTTTTTTCATTTATTTGTATAATTAAGTAAAGACTTTTTTTATTTTATGACCTTTGTTTCCCAATATTTCCGTTAAAATAATTGTGTCTTAACTACCATGTTTTAAGTTTCACACATTGTATATTATTGAGGAGTAAGATCGGTCGGTTGTAGGTGGTACCATCTACCGAAAGCTTTCTTATATAATCTTTTTAGGCATTTTATTTTTATTTATTTATTCAGAATTTGTTTATAAATGTAAGCTTAACTCGATAACTAATCATTTGTTTTAAAATGGTCCAATATTAATAATAAAATATTTCTTAATGCATATGACTTTATAAATGAAAGGTATAAAACTTGGATGAGCAATTAAATAAGGAACTCATTTGATTAATTGATTCTGAAATTATCAACCGCTTGGCAGTAGGCACGCGTCAAACTAGAATTAAAATTAATGTTTTAACACGAAAACTCTCATATAAATACGACAACAACATGATTTAATTCTTAAATAACTTAAAAATTAATTGTGTTTTTAGGTCAAAAATAGTATTTGTTGTGAATTACCTGGGACTAAAATCCTAAATTCGACTTAAGAAAAAGGGGCGTTGACTTAAGGCAACAGGTTGGTAGATCCAGCAGTAAACTAGCTAGAGATTTTGGTAGTTTTAATTTTGCATTTAATCGTTATATGATTCTTATTAAGTTTAATATACGATCTCGAGTCCTTTTTTGTATGTATTTTCAATTTGTTTACAATAAAGTAGCTGAGCTCAACAGCGTCAGGAGAACTTTAATCCTAGTGAATGTAACTTACCTGGATATTTCCCTCACTTTTGGTTTTATATCTGCTAAGGAATGTTTAAACCCACACCCTGTTGTGTAGTTAAATATTGGGCACTGTGTGCACCCATTTAAACCTGTAGTTCTTGGGTTGCCAATAGGGTTTGTTGTTGAGTTAATGTTCCTTATAATTGAGGCTTGTGTTTCATACTTACTCGTGGTAGGCCCTTATCTTACAGAATGTGCCTTGAATATGTGAGTAACAAAACAAATAGGGGGGTGGGGGTTAGCTCAATTTTGCACGCTAAAGTCGTAAGTCCAGGGCTCATATCCCTCCACATTTCCCAACTATATTCTATCAGCTGTACTGTGTGTCGCAGTGGCCGCCATGGACTACGACTACCTGATCAAGTTTCTGGCGCTGGGAGACTCCGGCGTTGGTAAAACCAGTTTCCTGTACCAGTACACGGATGGAACGTTCAAGTCGCGGTTCATCTCCACCGTCGGTATAGACTTCAGGGAGAAGAGGATGGTGAGTGGTTGGCAGTCCTCCTTTCATGCAGGGGGGTGGGGTTATTAGATATTCAGCCTCCCCTCTACATGTCCTAAGGAGACCAGATTGGAGAACAGATTAGTTCCTGACCTTGCAGTGTACCCGATATTACAACATGTCTATTCTTCGGCGATTGCTTTGTTCACCAGTTTCCCACACTTCACTACACTGAAATATAGCAGTCTTACCTTGACTGATTACACTATGGCTCTATCTTATAAGCTACACCATAGTGGAACCAAGCAAGGCAGCAGTCTTACCTTGACTGATTACACTATGTCCCTATCTTATAAGCTACACCATAGTGGAACCAAGCAAGGTAGCAGTCTTACCTTGACTCATTACACTATGGCCCTATCTTATAAGCTACACCATGGTGGAACCAAGCAAGGTAGCAGTCTTACCTTCACTCATTACACTATGGCCCTATCTTATAAGCTACACCCTGAGTAGTTACTGTATGTTCGTAGCTTATCTCAGTCAGTAGCAAATCTGCATTATTAATTAAGGGTCCTTGGTTTAGTTATTGGCATAATCAAAAAAGTACCAGTGATGAAATTGAAGCTCTTTCTTGCACAATAATAAATAAATGGGCGGGAGACTGGGTGTTTTGTATTTTAGACTACCTAAGCTAGTTTGTAAGTCATGCACTGATATAATCAGTATGTTCAGAAAGCCTTCATAAAATACCCCATAAAATGAAAATTAATGGGCTGTGCTCTGTACTCCTGTAGATATGTCAAGTGCCAGCTTGCTCTATAGACTGTTTGAAAACTGTTTGTTGAAATGTCTTATATCTGTTGTAGACATATCGGAACCAAGGTCGCAGTCAGAGGGTACATCTGCAGCTGTGGGACACAGCAGGCCAGGAGAGGTTGGTACTCTTGTTCAGTTGCCATCGCAGATAATAGATGGCAGCATTGCCTTTTGGATGGTTAAAAAAACTCTTGTTTAATGCTCTGAGATTTGCTAACTAGCCACAGTAATAATAATAATTAGTCTTATTATATTCTTTAAATATAAAAATGGTACTTGGTCATGGGAATTGAACCGGGGACCTTTGGCTTAGTACTTACCACTGAGCTATCCAAGAGTCATACCATGCCCAGGGTCAGCCTTCACTCATATTTTAAGACTGAGTCTGTAATGGACATGTGGAAATCGACGGCTACATTTGAGCAATCTTTATGACAGGGCATGGGACAACTTCTGGATAACTCAGTGCTAAGAGAATTGGCATAGTAAGTCAAAGGTCCCTGGTTCGATTCCTGTGTCCAGGTGTCATTTTTCTATTTAATTAATACGGTATTTAAATGCGGCTATTGCCACACCCATCAACTCTAATAACTTGTCTATTTAATTCATAATGTTCTTATTATCTTAGACTAGAACATTTGTAGCTGATAGCTAGTTCTGTAACAAGAGTGTCCTACTAAGATCTGCACTTCCTGACTGTCTCTAATCTTGACATGGCCAGAACTACTACAGTTCTTTGTAGAGCTAACTCAACGCTGGTTATGTCGCAGATATCGTAGCCTAACCACCGCCTTCTACAGGGACGCCATGGGTTTCCTTCTTCTGTTTGACCTCACTAACGAACAGTCGTTCCTGGAAATAAGGAACTGGCTGGATCAATTGAGGGTAGGCCAGTCACAGATCCTCTGTCTGCCTCGCACACTGTGTGAAAGCTTTAGCACGCTTGTAATTATTTTGCATGTGTGTTCACGACTTGCAGAGCACGCGTTATATTTATATACTTATTTATATTCACCTTAACTTCATCTTCTGAATCCCGACTCTTCCATTGTTGCCAATTTGACGGTTTGAAGTCGCTGATGGCTAGAAGATAATGACACTTTAGGTTAGTTTTTATTGAAAGGAAAAACATGCTTTACGATAAATTTTGAGACTGAGAGATATGAATGTAGTTTTTGTTATAGTCTGTATGAAATTAATATTTATGGAGGAAAGTAATTTGTGAGATGAGGTGTGTGACTCGAGAGACAGCCCACGTTACGAGAGAAGTAGAAAACTAGCATAATGTGTGCACTCTGTCTTAACAAGGAGCCATACTGTTCTCCCTTGAAGAAAGAAACATTCCTGAGCATGGACGAGGCACATGTTATAAATGTACTTCATAGTGTTCTAGTTGTATGCAACCCACTGCTCTGTCTCGTATCTGTCGTAGTTGTGTAGACAATGTTTGTTGTTTGAAAACAATTTGTGGTTCATATTTTGCTACAACTGCGGTGCTAGATGAGTATTCCTGTTCCTGACCCTCGCTACATGAGCTGCCACTCTAGCCTGTTCTTGACCCTCGCAACATGAGCTGCCACTCTAGTCCTGTTCCTGACCCTCACAACATGAGCTGCCACTCTAGTCCTGTTCCTGACCCTCACAACATGAGCTGCCACTCTAGTCCTGTTCCTGACCCTCACAACATGAGCTGCCACTCAGTCCTGTTCCTGACCCTCACAACATGAGCTGCCACTCTAGTCCTGTTCTTGACCCTCGCACATGAGCTGCCACTCTAGTCCTGTTCCTGACCCTCGCAACATGAGCTGCCACTCTAGTCCCTGTTCCTGACCCTCGCAACATGAGCTGCCACTCTAGTCCTGTTCCTGACCCTCGCAACATGAGCTGCCACTCTAGTCCTGTTTCCTGACCCTCGCAACATGAGCTGCCACTCTAGTCCTGTTCTGACCCTCGCTACATGAGCTGCCACTCTAGTCCTGTTCCTGACCCTTGCAACATAGTGCTGCCTACATCTGAGTCCTGTTCCTGACCCTTGCAACATGAGCTGCCACTCTAGTCCTGTTCCTGACCCTCGCTACATGAGCTGCCACTCTAGTCCTGTTCCGACCCTCGCTACATGAGCTGCCACTCTAGTCCTGTTCCTGACCCTGCTACACGAGCTGCCACTCTAGTCCTGTTCCTGACCCTTGCTAACTGAGCTGCCACTCTAGTCTGTTCCTGACCCTGCTACATGAGCTGCCACTCTAGTCCTGTTCCTGACCCTCGCAACATGAGCTGCCCAGTACTAGGTGATGTGTCCTAGACCACGCTACGCGATGAACCCAACGCCTCGCAGGTGACAAGTGGTGATCCTTGAGGACAAGAAGGTGTCTGAACAAGCAGCTCAGGACATGGCTGACAAGTACGGGTGAGTTGTCCTAGGTAAACAACACAAGGGCTAACAAGCAGCTCAGGACATGGCTGACAAGTACGGGTGAGTTGTCCTAGGTAACACCACACAAGGGTAACAACAGCTCAGGACATGGCTGACAAGTACGGGTGAGTTGTTCTAGGTAATACAACACAAGGGCTAACAAGCAGCTCAGGACATGGCTGACAAGTACGGGTGAGTTGTCCTAGGTAACACCACACAAGGGTAACAACAGCTCAGGACATGGCTGACAAGTACGGGTGAGTTGTTCTAGGTAATACAACACAAGGCTAACAAGCAGCTCAGGACATGGCTGACAAGTAGGGTGAGTTGTCCTAGGTAACACCACACAAGGGGTAACAACAGCTCAGGACATGGCTGACAAGTACGGGTGAGTTGTCCTAGGTAACACAACACAAGGGCTAACAACAGCTCAGGACATGGTGACAAGTCGTGAGTTCTAGGTAACACACAAGGGTAAAAGCCAGGATGGCTGACAGACGGTGTTGTCTTAGGTAACACAACACATGGGCTAACAAGCAGCTCAGGAGATGGCTAACAAGCAGCTTGCGAGATGACCGAAAAGTACAGATGAGTTGTCCTATGTAACACCACACAAATGCTGAAATATCTCTTTTTATTGAGTAATAAATGCCATTCTGGGGTCTGGTGGCTGTGTATATAACTATTGTTGTTGCTGTCAGGTTGGTATACGTGGAGACTAGCGCAGTGACTGGAATGAACGTGTCTTTGGCGGTGGAACTTCTCCTGGAACGCATCATGCAGCGCATGGACCAGGCGGTGGACCGGGCCATGTTGCCTGGTCGCAGGGGTCGGCCCAGACCCGGGGACCAGGAGGAGTGCCCCCTGGCGCCCCCCTCCTCTCCCTGTGTCTGCTGACGACATGGCGAGATGCGACCTTGACCTGACCTCACCCTCAAATAACTTTGGCCTAGTTTTATTTTTACAACAAGTTACAATAAAAACAATAGTTTTAATAATCTTTCCCAGCAGCCTACTCGCTATAGAGGGTATTATGGGTAAGACAGCCCTTTACTGAGTTAAAATATTATTACAATTAATGGTCTAAAGGTTAACACAAGCTTTGTTCATGTTTTTGGAGGAGAAAAAACTTATTTTCCAGATTTGGTTTGTAAGTCGTGAATCAAGTTTGCGGGTAGTTTATCTTGTTGACACTAGAGTTGCAACCAACGATTTCTCCCTCGTGTAATTGGACTGGTACGGATGTAGCCTCTGTACCACTGGTTTATTCTGCGCCGCGTCTCACCGCATATTCGGACTATCACCGTTTAACTACATTGGTGGTGTAGTGATGAGTAGTTAAAGTTAAGTAGAAATGTACTTGTATTTATATTGAGGGAGATTGATAAACCATTTTAAACAAAATCCTCAGTAAACCTATTTGGGATTTGAACCCTAAACTCCTGTGGCCGGAATCCTGGTCTAGTGCAGGAATGACTCATTAAACCACATGACCACAAAAAATATGTTTATTGTTTTCGAAAATGTCCTTTCTACCAAAATATACTATAGTAAGACAAGGTATGGTTAATACTAGATGTTTGGTTGTTTGTTCTTGACCTACAGTTACTAGGACACAGTGACCTAGTGCTGTGTGATCAGATGGACCAATCAGTCATCCCAGTAGCTCTAGGGCGTGGTCATTGTCTTAAGGGTTGGATGTCGTTCGAAAGACTCTCAATATTGTAAAAAGTATTCACAACTAGGGTTGGTACACTCGTTTTACTAGTTCAAGGTCATAAAACTCTTATTTTAAAATGGTTTTTAAACAAGTTTGTTGTTTCAAAACATATTTTCTTGGACATTCCAACTGAAAGCTACATTTTCAAAGTTTTTACCAAGATCTTAAATCTATCAATATCTGGGAAAAGCTAAACTTGATGATTAAAAGAGAAATCGTTGCATTTGTTTTTTTATTAAAATGATGTTTCAATTTCCCGTAGCTTGATTTGCCTCTTTTTTTTTATGTCCCTCAATAAAACGCTGCAGTTCTGACAGTCGAGGTGAATGTTTGTTGGAAATTAGCGCGGAGCTCACATCCGGCACATTTTCACTGACAATTCATATTTAGATCAACAAAAAATGATCAGAACTAATCTTTATTGATTCAAACATCTTACATGTTTATTTGTTTTCCTTCGGGAATGGGCTAGTAGTTTATAATATGTATGAATGCTCATTTGTCGAAAATTGGTATTTGATACTAAACGTTTTCAAAGCTTATTTTTTCCTCTATACTAATATTTTTTTTTATTTTCAAAACAAATGGGGCCTCATTCAAGCAAATATTTTTTATACACATTCACTTTTAAAAGTATCCATGCGTGACATGCATAGCATTCTCCACATGCAGACATAGCAAAGTGTAGCACGTCCTTGCATGGATGATTATGACAATAATGTTAATTGATATTCGCATTTGAACTTCCTAGTTTATATTAGCTTTATCCACATTTTACTTCTTCCAGGAAGCTCACATGTCACTAATACAGGGTAACGGACCTGCCATGTGTCACCAAGAGGTCATGTGTTTATCTTTGTCAGCCATTATCTATATTAAAATGTGTGAGTTGTACTTCACTCTTGGTGTTTTCCTTGAAGTACAATTTGTGTGACCAGTCCTTCGCGTCTTTGAGTCAGTTCTCGTGTTGGCACTATTTGTACATATCAAACCTCGTGCAATTATCCACTCTCAGACCACACCACCCTTGCGTTTGTTTGTTTGTTTGTTTGTTTTGGGTGCGAGCAGTGGAACAACTTAATATCAATGAAATACATTTCATGCAACCAATAAGCCAGAGTTCTCTTGTTTCTTAGTCGTCTCTCTAAATACAGTAGGACTTATGTTTACTTATCTATCAGTATTGTTAGTTAAATAAAATATGTGTTGCCTTTAGTAAACATTTACAGCTTAAGCGACAGTTTCAGTATTTTTGTTGCTGAGTGTACATGTCTAATAAAGCGACAGTTTCAGTATTTTTGTTGCCGAGTGTACACGTCTAATAAAACAGTGATAAATTGTGTCAGAAACAAATGTTAGCTTAGTCATCACAGAGTGGTCCACCAAAACATACTTGTTTAATGAATGATTGACAAGATTAGTAGGTGATGGAGTAGATAAATTAGTCCTCCAAGGCATTGTTGCATGGTTTGTTCAAGACCTGACATCCCAGGTACATGAAATATCTATATTTTATTGTATATTTGTTTGAATCGGACAATGTTGATGTACATGGGTGTGGAGTTTAGGCTCAAAGAGGCCCATTCGACAGTAGGAAGCACGCTGTGGTAAAACGGCTCATTCCTCCTCCCATATCAAGTCTGTAATGTGTCGTTCCCATGTTTGTATTTAAATATTGTCTTCCAAAAACAATAAAAACCATATTTTCCCAGCATGCCATGGTGTTCTTCATGTTGGTGATACATGTACACAGTTTCATGCTGTTAATTGTTTAACATACTATATTTTCCCTTTTACTTAAAAAAAATCATCATTTATTAAAGATTAATTATTTTACTATACTGTTTTAACTAAACTATGGAACAGAAAACAATCTTGTATTTCTACATTAAAATGTATAATATAATGTGAATACAATAGTATAAATCTATGAGTTAACTACTTGGTGAACTGGCAAGGGCTGTGGAAATATCAGTTAACTACTTGGTGACATGACAAGAGCTGTGGATATATCATTTAACTACTTGGTGACAGCACAAGGGCTGTGGATATATCAGTTAACTACTTGGTGACAGCACAAGGGCTGTGGATATATCAGTTAACTACTTGGTGACAGCACAAGGGCTGTGGATATATCAGTTAACTACTTGGTGAACTGGCAAGAGCTGTGGAAATATCAGTTAACTACTTGGTGACAGCACAAGGGCTGTGGATATTTTAATTAACTACTTGGTGACAGGACAAGGGCTGTGGATATATCAGTTAACTACTTGGTGACAGGACAAGGGCTGTGGATATATCAGTTAACTACTTGGTGACAGACAAGGGCTGTGGATATATCAGTTAACTACTTGGTGACAGGACAAGGGCTGTGGATATATCAGTTAACTACTTGGTGACAGGACAAGGGCTGTGGATATATCAGTTAACTACTTGGTGACAGGACAAGGCTGTGGATATATCAGTTAACTGCTTGGTGACATGACAAGGGCTGTGGATATATCAGTTAACTACTTGGTGACATGCAAGGGCTGTGGATAATCAGTTAACTCTTGGTGACATGACAAGGGCTGTGGATATATCACTTAACTACTTGGTGACATGACAAGGGCTGTGGATATATCAGTTAACTACTTGGTGACATGACAAGGGCTGTGGATATATCAGTTAACTGCTTGGTGACATGACAAGGGCTGTGGATATATCAGTTAACTACTTGGTGACATGACAAGGGCTGTGGATATATCAGTTAACTGCTTGGTGACATGACAAGGGCTGTGGATATATCATTAACTACTTGGTGACATGACAAGGGCTGTGGATATATCATTAACTACTTGGTGACATGACAAGGGCTGTGGTATATCAGTTAACTACTTGGTGACATGACAAGGGCTGTGGATATATCAGTTAACTACTTGGTGACATGACAAGGGCTGTGGATATATCATTTAACTACTTGGTGACATGACAAGGGCTGTGGATATATCATTAACTACTTGGTGACATGCAAGGCTGTGGATATATCATTAACTTTGGTGACATGCAAGGCTGTGGATATATCAGTTAACTACTTGGTGACATGACAAGGGCTGTGGATATATCAGTTAACTACTTGGTGACATGACAAGGGCTAGTGGATATATCAGTTAACTACTTGGTGACATGGACAAGTCTGTGGATATATCAGTTAACTACTTTGTGACATGACAAGGGCTGTGGATATATCAGTTAACTACTTGGTGACATGACAAGGGCTGTGGATATATCAGTTAACTACTTGGTGACATGACAAGGGCTGTGGATATATCAGTTAACTACTTGGTGACATGACAAGGGCTGTGGATATATCAGTTAACTACTTGGTGACATGCCAAGGGCTGTGGATATATCAGTTAACTACTTGGTGACATGACAAGAGCTGTGGATATATCAGTTAACTACTTGGTGACATGACAAGGGCTGTGGATATATCAGTTAACTACTTGGTGACAGGCTGAGAGTATTTTTGTAAGGAATTGTTTTAATATAATATTCTTGTTGGTAATTAGACAACAACAGCATTCAAAATAAATATGAGGTTGGCTTCTTTGCTCCAATAATAAGGTGGAAAAAATAAATACTTTTAAGAATTCACAAGATAAATATTCTAATGAAAATGTTAATAATAATAATATTCCCAATATATTTTAAGTAATTTATGATACATATTTTTATCAATCAACATATCCATTCTAATGTAGATTATTTCTTTCACATAATAAACAAATAAACAATTGTAAGTTTTTGTGTTGTATTTGAAATGTTTTAACCTGTTCCTAATTTGAATTTGTTTGTGTTACTTGAGTTTTAATTAGAACAGAGTTTTTACTGATGTTTGTTACACAACTTTAAGGGTGTGGGCGTAGAAACACAAGCGAAAGGATAACCAATTGATTAGTATAACTAACACAGGATAAAACATGGTATTGCGTATACCCTGGCAGCCAATCTGCGGCAAAAACATTGACTAAAAGGGGCCACACCACCAGCGCACTAACATTCCTGGAACTTCCGAAATTAACCCAAGTTTTAGTTAATTGCTGGGAAAGTTTAAAGATTTGCATTCCAAAAAAAAAATTCCTGCTTTAGTGGTCTAAAGGTCTTTCACTAGATGACTGGGAGATTTGGGTTTGATTTTTAAAATGATTTACCACTCCTTAGCCATGCAAATGCTGGTACATTTAATTTATACTCTACATTCCTCATATTTACTTCATTTGTATAATATGCGTCTAACCTAAAAGATATTAATACTTCAGGGTGGCAGGTTTGGAATGAAACTGCTCCGTAGTCTAACGCGCTACTCTCGCAGTAGACTGGACTGCCGATGATACTGAGGTTGAGGTTCGAATCTTGGTCAAGTGAATCGAGGGTAGTTTTTCCTAAACGGTTTTCCACTTTCCCTCCATGCAAATGCTGGTACATTTATTCTAAATTTAACCATCATAATGCCTAGAACCATTTGCATAATTAGTACGTAAGCAAAGAACCCGAACGGGTATTAAGACTCTCCTAAACAGAAACCTTTGTCTAAATCACAGGAGAGTTTGTAGCAAAGCCCAGCGACAGTTCTAGATCTTTTTTGAAGAGACCTCAACTTAATTTTTAATTACATTATGGTCCCGCTATTAATATAACTTAATAACATAATATTGGTAGAGATTTCAACTTCAAAATTTAAAGTTGTTTTGCTTTAATATTACTTGGATTTTTTTTTTACATAAAAAAGACAAATTTAAATAGGATTGGTATAGGTGCCTAAAAACTTAAAAGACATAATTGTTTTCTGAAATTGAGGCTCTCCCTTCAAATATTTTTCGTGTAAATCCTTCAATTCCAAAGTATGTCTCCCAACAACAAATTTATTATTTGAACAATTTTTTTTTTAATCATAGAGAAAGTGTCAAAATAATTCTCTATAAATTGTTAAATTATCTGTGAAATAAACAAGGTTTGATTTGATGAACAAAGACGACCTCATATGGTTTTGAAAATAAATTATGAGGAAGCCCCTTTGTTTTGTCTTGTGCTCTATGGGTGGTTTTTGGTTGGGTCTGGTACATTGGAGGGGGAGGGGGAGTGTAAAACATTTCGACCGTGAAAACTTACCCCCATTACAAAGTACCCCTGCCCAGATATCTTATATCAGGATCTGCGACCTGAACTTGCAACTCACACCCACTCTATCGGAGTGTTGCCGAACTGTGTATCAAGTTTCAGCTACTTTCCTCTTGCCACCGCCAGGCAGTAGCACTTGGGTCCATTATGGAGCGTTAATGGCGGGAGAGTAATCTAATTCCAGAGTTGGGAGCCTACACCATTAGTTCTCCCTGCATGCGGTGCATCGGAAATAATTGGAGGGGGGTGTTCAAACAGAATTAGGACAGTCGTTCAAAATATATATTATAATGTTGTCATAAAAGAGTGAAAGTAACAGAATTAACTTATTGTAAAATTACTTAATCTGGGTTTATAACTATTCATAACTAATAACGTACAGTGCATGATTCATTATAAAAACAAATACAATGGTTTATAGTGAAGTAATGATTAAAGATTGACTAGAATCGATTATTTGTATTCGTAGATGACTAGAATCGATTATTTGTATTCATAGATGTAGGTATAGCCACTTTGCTATAGATGGAAAGCTATTTAAAATCCCTTGTGTTAGGGGTTTTTTCAGTTTCATTAAACTGTATACTGGTACATATTTTGAAACAGCTTAACCTAGTTTAACTGGTGCCTGTACTATTAAATCGAATTTGATTTTTATTTGGTTCTGAGTTTGTCATTGTTATGGATATTATGATGGCCCTACGTCTCAATTACGGAATCCAAAATGTAATATTTCCCTTTTATTTCCACCCATTTTAAAAATCATTATCATTGATACTAAAGCAAAGAAAATTATATTTACAATCAAGTATGGCTGCCTCAAAGCACTTCAACAAACATCAACAGAAGCGATATGAAGATATTTTCCGTCTTCTGTGTGAATTGGCATTTAATTGGCTAGAGCCTCTCCTCAGATTCTCATTGGCTGATACGTCTCAAGTTCAAGGGTCGTCTATGCTCAACTCCATGGATAATGTATAGAAAGTTGAAATTAAATATATAAATTTTATTATATTTTCGATGAATAGTGAGAGCAACATTTATAAAGTATCAGTCCCGAGAAACACATTGTTGTGGTATTTGAGATAAGGTCAGCCAATGCCACAATACTCAATACAGAAACAATAAAATTATATTTTATCCAATCCTACTGGTGGTCAAAGGCGTCAGTATCGCAGTAAACTGTACTGCCGGTTACTAGGAGGTTTAGGTTTAGATCCCGGATAGGCAATAAGGAGTAGGCCTATAGTATTAATACAACTCGCCACGATAACAACCACGGACAAATAAATGGGCAGTGCGCTTGCCTGTAGATCCAAGAATCCCGAGCTCAATTCCCAGCCAAGAGTTAACACTTTCAAGAGGTATATATTTTTTTGCTCATTGGGATAGGAACTACTAAACTCTGTCTAACGTGCCTGACTCCCCTCAGCCCGCAAGGACTTCTTCTGTAAGTATGTTATCAGTTTGTAAATCGTTGGTTAGTTCTCGAGGTGTTCTTGGTCCCCCCCCATCCCCTCTTCAACGACCCAACTGTCGGCAGTAATGTTAATGGATCACGTGACCCGGCCTCTAAACTTTGTCGGAGTTGAGACTCACCCTTGTAGAGAGGGGTGGGGGTAGTCCCAGCCACAAGGGACCCGGCAACAAGTGTACAGGGCAGTAGGTTCACTAACTCTGCTTGTACTCACACTGTAACAAATGATGCATGAGACCCTGGATGGTCTAATGAGGTCCCAACCAGAGCTACAAGCAGGGACACTGGATGGTCTAATGAGGTCCCAGTCAGAACTACAAGCAGGGACACTGGATGGTCTAATGAGGTCCCAGTCAGATCTACAAGCAGGAACCCTGGACGGTCTAATGAGGTCCCAGATAGAGCTACAAGCAGGGACTCTGGATGGTCTTATGAGGTCCCAACCAGAGCTACAAGCAGGGACCCTGGACGGTCTTATGAGGTCTCAGTCAGAGCTACAAGCAGGGACACTGGATGGTCTAATGAGTTCCCAATTAGAGCTACAAGCAGGGACCCCGGACGGTCTTATGAGGTCCCAGTCAAAGCTACACAGCAGGAACCCTGGACGGTCTAATGAGGTCCCAGTCAGAGCTACAAGCAGGGACCCTGGACGGTCTTATGAGGTCCCAGATAGAGCTACAAGCAGGGACCCTGGAGGTCTTATGAGGTCCCAGTCAGAGCTACAAGCAGGAACCCTGGACGGTCTAATGAGGTCCCAGATAGAGCTACAAGCAGGGACCCTGGACGGTCTTATGAGGTCCCAGTCAGAGCTACAAGCAGGGACACTGGACGGTCTTATGAAGTCCCAAGTCCCGTCAGAGCTACAAGCAGGGACCCTGTTGGTCTTATGAGTCCCAATTAGAGCTACAAGCAGGGACCCGGACGGTCTTATGAGGTCCCAGTCAAAGCTACACAGCAGGAACCCTGGACGGTCTAATGAGGTCCCAGTCAGAGCTACAAGCAGGGACCCTGGACGGTCTTATGAGGTCCCAGATAGAGCTACAAGCAGGGACCCTGGACGGTCTTATGAGGTCCCAGTCAGAGCTACAAGCAGGGACCCTGGTCTGTCTTATGAGGTCCCAGCTAGAGCTACAAGCAGCGATCCTGGGCAGTCTGATTTGAAACCACCTACCCTGGCCACAAAGTGCCGTGTAGCGGAGGAAAGGGGTTTAAAGCTACCCCTCCCCTAGCCACAAAGTGCCGTGTAGCAGTGGAGGAAATGGATTTAAAATCACCCCTCCCCTTCACTGGCCAAAAGTAACGTGCATCAGTGGAGGAAAGGGATTTAAAGCTACCCCTCCCCTAGCCACAAAGTGCCGTGTAGCAGTGAAGGAAGGGGATTTAAAGCTCTCCTCCCCTTAACCTGGCCAAAAGTGCCGTGTAGCAGTGGAGGAAATGGATTTAAAACCACCCTTTCCCCGGCCACAAAGTAAAGTGCAACAGTGGAGGAAATGGAGTCAATGTTCTCAGTGGCACACACTCCCGTACCTGAAAAATGTAACCCAACAATAGCGGGTGTGATAGGCCACCTTGTTTTTCGTGCGTATCACTGAGCTCCGAGAGATGCTACGCATGTGCAGCCCTGAGCTCCAACAGGCCTTTTATCCTGTCTTGTTTGTGAAAACGCTTGATCTCATGCTTTTATTTTTGACATCGGCAAGAGCTGTGTCCCGAGAACATTCCATGGTAATTGTTGACTGTATCTTGTTTATAAAATATATCCCTTCTTCTTTTGAACTGTTATCAGGCCTTCGCCCCGCCACGAATAACACAAACCTCCAGTTTCTGAGCCATAAAGCTGGCTCCCCTAACCACTCGTCTACTCGGATAACTTTTTATTTTATTTTACTGTCCAGCCAGCGGCTGTTTGTTCTTCCCTCGTTAAGGGACACCAAATAAATTCATTTTAAACAAAGGTTGGTTTCCAATTCCACTCTCCCCAGTAGAAAGAGTCTCACAGTGGTAACCCTCCCCCTCCCCCCCCCACTCCTTCCCGTTGGTTTATTTGCGCGCTTCTTTTTGTAGCGGCTAGAGTTGGAAGTTTAAGGCTGGGTTTACATTCATGCATAGCGCACTGTGCACAATCCACAAGAAAAATACATCGGCTTACAATGAAACGTAGTGTATTAAGTCGTACTTAATTCGATTGTGTTTTATTAATAAAAAATTGTGTAACCTCTTAACTACTAGATAACGTCTTCGAAAATACTTCAAAAAGTGTTCATTCGGAAAAAGTTAATTAAAACTGTTTCTTTTAAAACTTGAATTTAATTAAAAGTTTTGTCTGTACTTTTAAATTAAATTCAATTTCTATTTGGTTCTGATTTTATTACTGTCGTGAATATTATAGTAGATATATTCCTCAGTAACAGAATGAAAAATGTAGTATTTATATTTTATTTGAAATCTTAATGACAATCAAAGTCATTGACGATAAAACAATGACAATTCGCGAATAACAAACAAATAACTTGAAGATGAGCTAACTCTTTTCGTCTGCTTGTGTACTGGGGTTTAATCTCCTCGCATTCTCATTGGCTGATACGTCCCAAGTCCAAATGATTGATTATCTTCTAGACTACACTCCATGCACAAAGTACAAAAAGTTAAAAGTTAGACCAACTTCATGCATTGTACACTATTAACTATGTATCGATTATAAACACACTAGTTGAAAACAGTGTATTTCAACTTCTTGCGCACTATGTGCTATGCACTATTCGCTACCAGTTGTGCGTTGTGCATGGATATAAACCCAGCCTTAACAAGAGCCCTCTCGCGGCTTGTTGAGCTCGGGGAGGGAGTTGTTTAAATTAGTCTGGTCCTAAAAGGGGGTGGGGGGTTCTGCTTGACCTCTCTTCCCAACAGATTCGATTCTCTCCCTCCTCTCCCCTCCTAGGTAGCGTGACGAGGCCGGCCCGCCCTCGCAGCACTGTTGTTGAAAGTCAAACAAAGCACACTCCACCCGGAAGGATCCTCGAGGACGCGAAATAAACCACTTTGATACCCGCAAATCACGTCTTACCACCCATCCGGACTAACTGTAATATTAATACTAGGAGGTAGGTGTGAGTAAGGTAGAATCTAGAAGAAGTGTACTCGCATTTGAGTGGGAAACCATTTAGGGTAAAAACCACCCTCGGCACACCTAACTGGAGCTCGAGCCTTGAACTCCTCTCCGTGCGAGTGACGCCTTGGACCACGTGGCCACGGTCATCTGATGAGCCTTCACAGCAAGTTAGTGTAGTGGTTAGTACTCCTGCGAAGGTGGTTCTCCACACTTTGTGGGGTTTGCAAACCCTGTCCACCGGGTGAGGATATCAAGCCATGTGTGAACTCCGAAGACCGAGGGGTCACTCAAGACATGTTCAAACTTTCACTTCCGTCTCTGTGAGATTTTCCTGCTCCTCCAAGTAGGCAAACTGGCAACTCTTTGTTCCATAGCTAACAATGGCTGTAGGGAAGAACTTGCTCTGTGACAATCCGAGACCGTGAAAACCTCTCTATGTTCAGGGGTGAACGTGCCTGGGACCTACTGAACTCAGAGTGTCTATAAGTGTCTGGGATGAACCAAGCTAGGTCGTCACTACCGTAACACAGGATTGCTGTGTGGTTTATTCTGTCTTCTCCCTTCACAGAGTGGCAGCGTCATTTTGACTATCTATCTATTTGATGAGTGGCAGCGTCATTTTGACTATCTATTTGTTGAGTGACAACATCATTTTGACTATTTATCTATTTGATGAGTGGCAGCGTCATTTTGACTATTTATCTATTTGATGAGTGGCAGTCATTTTGACTATCTATCTATTTGATGAGTAACAACATCATTTTGACTATCTATTTGTTGAGTGGCAGCATCATTTTGGCTATCTATCTATCTGTGGAGGAACAGTGGTTCTATTTACAAGTTGCTTGGTCTTGGGATGCTGTGAATTGTACCTTTTCTTTCTTTTGTTTTTGCAAGTTGTGCAGTTGCTATGTTGACAAAACTTTTGTTTTTATAATAAGAAATAATCCATTCTTTGTGCCAAACTGTTTTTATTCGTCTGTTAACTGTACGCGCCAAGAACGCGTAATATTTTGATTGGTTTCACTTTTTGATAACTTTTTAGGCGCAAAGTCTCCCGATTCGTTGTCTTACGTTTTGTTTGCATTCTCCCTCCTTCCCAAGGAGGAAAGTTCCATCTCGCAACGGTTTCTCTTTCACTCCTTCCCGGCCGACTGTCTTCTGAAAGGTAACGTTCAATTTTGGTCTTCTTACATTTTAACAGCTGCTAACTATTTTGAATTTAAAACGAAGATTGCGAGTAATTGGTTTATTTCTCTTAATCTGGCCTAGGACTTGTTTACAACTTATTCCTTTGTATTATTCAAATTAATTAAATTAATAATATATTCTTTGTTTTAACTTGCAACTCTAGATTATTTTTTTACCATTGTTGTGAGAATAATATATATATTTTTTAGAAAGGGGGACCTTGTTAGGTCATTGTTACTGTATTTTCTAAGATGTCATTGTTGTTTAACTGTAAGATGGGGTCCAGTAGACCTTTGGTTGGGGATTACCGGCCGTCCACATGTGTTGGAGGACTACCTTTATACTCCTCCCCCTGTTTCCTCAGTATTGTTTTATTATGTTTCGTATTTATCCTCAACCATGGCTCGATCTGTTCACTGATTATGTTTAATTGGGTTCGTGATATTGTTTCTGCCTCGAGCATTTTTTTTCAATTATGTTTTATATTCTCCGATTATTTTTATTTTTTTAAAACTTTAAATCAAGTTTCTCTCTAATTATTCCACCTACTTGATTTTTCTGTCTTTATTTTGTATTCTAAATACCGGTGACGACTGCTAGTTATTTAAAAGAAATGTTGTTTAATATGATTTCCGCCCTCTCCCCTCATCACGCCTCTCGATAGCTTAAATAATCACGGGACCTTGCTTTTGCGCTTAATTTATATTTATACAGTTTTTTTAGTCTAATAATTTGGTACACACTTTTTTTTGGGGTGTATTCTTTAATATTTTTAATTCAATTCAGTAACTTTTAAATAATAACGATGGGTGGGTAAATCCTGGGCAGAGGGAAAGTGTGTTACAGAAATGTCGCCATTGTTTTTATGTGTTTTTCCATGATGTGTTTTAAAAGTACAAGCCCACTTCAACACAAACACGCGCGCGTGGGTTCTACTTTTATTGTATCATTAACTTATTATTTGCTTCTGCAGTGAATTATAGCCCACTCAAAGCTGCTCAAACTTGTCATTCTTTTGAAACTAGATTTCCTCCGATTTTCACCAAATTCATTCTATCGCTAATACTCCCTCACAATATTATTAGGGACCCATTGTGCGTTTATTTTATTTCTGCGGTGCCTATTAAATGATCCAGGTTCAATGGAAAAATGTCGATAGTAATGTTTGAACAACACTTATATAAATAGTAATACTCAATAAAAAAGAATACAGGCCACCTAAACAATTAATTTAATCTAAAGACGATTGCTAAAGTGTTGCTCAAAGGTAGGTCTAGGCCATAATTTATATGAACAATATTTCGGCCAGTATGGACCAAATTCATTCTGCACTTAATTGATTAAAACATCATTAACATAACCAAATTAATTGGAAACTATTTAACAATAGGAATATTATTTAAGCAATGCCCTTTGTTTTGGCTTGGTTGTAAATATTAACTATTAATTGGTTAGTTATTTAGTTCTATGGTTTGTGTCCAAAGCAGGATTGTTAACTTTGAACTGTAACTCTTTATTCTTCCTGTCCAATGAGAGGCCTTCTCTATCCTGATTGGGCAAACGCTTTGCTTCCCTCCATTTATGATGACTGGTAGTTAGTGGATCTCTCACCAGGACACATCATGGCCTTATTTTCGTTTCGTTTGATTTTCTATTGGTTTTGTCCTCGTGTCTTTATTTAATGGTGTAGTAGTGAGCATTTTTCAAGGCTAAAATGGAATCTCAACAAAACTGGTCTCCAAGCTTGTAAAATATGGATACAGCTTCATTCTTGAGGTGAGTCCCACGTACCATACATATTTCTAGATAGTTAACTTGTTTTTACTGTTCAGTGTTTATTTCTCGCAAGAATGGAGCTATTTTCAAACATTAGAACAACCGTGAAACCAAGTGTTTGCAAATAGAAACCAGCAGACCTTGTGAAACCACAACTATTTTATTTTATAACAAGTTTGTATTTACAGGATAAAATTTAAATATGGAATAGTATTTTGTTATCTCGCAACATATGAAAATTAATTATAGTCCTGTTTATAATTTTTACATAATAATTTAACATTTTTTGTTTACAAAATAGTAGTCGACATTAATTAAAATGGTGAAGTATTATAAAATGTTTCCAAACACACTCTTTATTTAAATGTTTGAAATGTTATAAAATCGTTCCAATTGACATTGATTGGTCAAAGACGTCACAGTATCTCTCGCCAGCAGTTCTCCTTGTTTATTGGATGCAGAAAAGGACCAAGTAAACTCTCAAAAAGGTGCATCTTGGGTGCGAAGTTGCGCATTATACTTGCGTGGAGCAGATTTTCAGCCATTACTGTTTCCCTGGCTTATATTGTGTTGTAAGGCTAGAGTTGATGTTTTTGAGTTGGTTGATATCCACTTTTTAGGTTTGGTTTCTTTCTCCCAACATTAGAGCGTCAGGAAAATGAGCTGACGTTTACCCATCCTTGGACATAAACTTGCCACTCCGCAGTTCCACCTGCCCCTCACCCCTCAAACCGCCTGAGGACCCTACACTGATGTTCGCAGAAATAATAATTATCTCCGCCACCCTCTCCTTCTGCCGGGCAAACGATAGAGAGGGGGGGAGGGGGGGTTGTACGCTCCGGTGACTCCAATATTTTGTTCCTCAATGGAGATCAGATCTTTCCTTCTTTCCCTTTGTACCAGGGACATAGCTCTGACATCAATACAGCATAATACCTCCTCACTCTGTAACAGGGACACAGCTCTGACATCAATACAGTATAATACCTCCTCACTCTGTAACAGACACACATCTCTGACATCAATACAGCATAATACCTCCTCATTCTGTACCAGGCACACAGCTCTGACATCAATACAGTATAATACCTCCTCACTCTGTAACAGGGACACAGCTATGACATCAATACAGTATAATACCTCCTCACTCTGTACCAGGGACACAGCTCTGACATCAATACAGTATAATACCTCCTCACTCTGTAACAGGGACACAGCTCTGACATCAATACAGTATAATACCTCCTCACTCTGTAACAGGGACACAGATCTGACTTCAATACAGTATAATACCTCCTCACTCTGTAACAGAGACACAGCTCTGACATCAATACAGTATAATACCTCCTCACTCTGTAACAGACACACAGCTCTGACATCAATACAGTATAATACCTCCTCACTCTGTACCAGGGACACAGCTCTGACATCAATACAGTATAATACCTCCTCACTCTGTAACAGACACACAGCTCTGACATCAATACAGTATAATACCTCCTCACTCTGTAACAGGGACACAGCTCTGACATCAATACAGTATAATACCTTCTCACTCTGTAACAGACACACAGCTCTGACATCAATACAGTATAATACCTCCTCACTCTGTAACAGACACACAGCTCTGACATCAATACAGTATAATACCTCCTCACTCTGTAACAGGGACACAGCTCTGACATCAATACAGTATAATACCTCCTCACTCTGTAACAGACACACAGCTCTGACATCAATACAGTATAATACCTCCTCACTCTGTAACAGGGACACAGCTCTGACATCAATAAAGTATAATACCTCCTCACTCTGTAACAGGGACACAGCTCTGACATCAATACAGTATAATACCTTCTCACTATAATCTTCTTTGATGTTCTTACCCCCACGTCTTAATACCCGTCCGGGCTATTCATATTTAATAACACTAACTGTGTAAGGGAGAGGGGAGGCAAATTAGGAAGAATAGACACTAGTTTTGGTGGAAAGAAGGGTGGAAACCATTTACGTAAAACCTCCTCAAGCTGAGATTCGAACCCTGATCTACCAGAGTGACGCTTTACTCCGTTCGAACACTGAAACATGTAATGTTACAAGACTGTGGTGATTCCTGTAATGTTTGTTCAGGGCTGGCCTCTCAAAATAAATAACTAATGAATGGCTTTTTGTAGAATATATCACATTAACGTGGAATTTCTCTAAAACTGGGAGTCGGCTTGTTTTTGTTATATCTGAGGAGGTTCTATCTAATACGTCGCAGTGTCGCACCAACACTTTACCCAAACGGGGGAGGGGGTAAGATGCCGGTCTTCAACCCCTTGTAATTTTATTTTTGTCTTTCCCTCGGAAAAAAGTGTTGGGCGGCGAGAAAAGAAACCCCGAAAAAAACAAAAGTTAAGGTGCAAGATACGACGCCATTTCACTCTAGCCCTTCCCATCTTTTATTTATTTTACTTTTAACTTTTGCAAGAGGCTGTTTCCTTCCCCCCATCATTTCACTCTACAAACTCAGGGTCTATGAACCATGAAAAAAGAAGGAAAGGGTGCTATGGTAAAATGAAAGACAAGAACATGGGAAACTTTCGCTATATCCAACTCACTTTCAGGAGGGGAAAAAAGGAAGTTTTTTATATTTTTTAAAGGGCGTGTAAAAAATAAAACCGATTTCAACTTCACTTTTTTCTGTTTTGGATTGGTTGTGTTATTTAACGCTCCGGTGTAAGTCATCACTTAAAAAGTATTCCATTCCCTATTAACACCCCCCCCCACCCCTTTTGAGCCCAAAACTCTCTTCTCAGGGAAACAAACTGCAGACAGGAGAGTTAATCTATTCCTCACTTCACTACTGAGGAGAATAATATATTCCTCACTTCACTACTGAGGAGATTAATCTATTCCTCACTACACTACTGAGGAGATTAATATATTCCTCACTACACTACTGAGGAGATTAATCTATTCCTCACTTCACTACTGAGGAGATTAATCTATTCCTCACTTCACTACTGAGGAGATTAATCTATTCCTCACTTCACTACTGAGGAGATTAATATATTCCTCACTACACTACTGAGGAGATTAATATATTCCTCACTTCACTACTGAGGAGATTAATCTATTCCTCACTTCACTACTGAGGAGATTAATCTATTCCTCACTTCACTACTGAGGAGATTAATCTATTCCTCACTTCACTACTGAGGAGATTAATCCATTCCTCACTTCACTACTGAGGAGAGTAATCCATTCCTCACTTCACTACTGAGGAGATAAATATATTCCTCACTTCACTACTGAGGAGAGTAATATATTCCTCACTTCACTACTGAGGAGAGTAATATATTCCTCACTTCACTACTGAGGAGAGTAATACATTCCTCACTTCACTACTGAGGAGAGTACCATCTGTCATGTTTAATCCAAGCGATGAGAGAGGAAGTTTACTACCCCCTCACTACCCACGTCCAGGATACCAACTCCGACCTCCTCGTCTCCATTAAACCAGACAAGACAACACCTTGTCCGCCTGGCAACAGCTCGCGGGTATCTCTGGGTAATATGGAGCTAATACGGGAGATTACGGCGGATATTTAAAGTATAGAGGAATCTTTGAAAGTTTGTAAGTCAGTATTACTGACTAGTTTCCCTGTGTCCTTCAGGCATGGTCTATAGCTTTAGGCTTAGGCTTAGTCGCAAATACTGGGGCTATGATTAGACTACTTAGACTATATGACCATGCTGCGGCTTGCTTAAGGTGGGGTGCTAGTGAGCGCGCGTTTAGTGCATTAATTTTGCAGTTTTTATAGCATAAACATTTTTTGACAAAAATAAATCAAATATTTCTTCTATAGAAACATATAGTTTAGTTTTCTGCACATGCTAATCTCAACAGATCTTGAATATCTCTCATGAGCATAGCGGCATTTGGTGACAAACTTTTTAAATAAAGAGAAAAAGTTGGCATTAAATTTCAGGACACCTTTGACAGATATTCAAGAACTGTTGAGATTAGCATGTGCAGAAAACTAAACTATATGTTTCTATAGAAGAAATATTTGATTTATTTTTGCCAAAAAATGTTTATGCTATAAAAACTTCAAAAATACTGACCTAAACTCACGTTCACTACCACCCAACCTTAAACAACATAATTTAGCATTGGACGAGACCAGGCTATCTATTGCTATGCATATATATTTAGTAGATCTATGTTTATACATATATTTTTTTGTCATAGATCTAGTAGATCTATGTTTATATATATATATATATATATATATATGTTTTAAGCTATTTTGGTCATAGAAAGGAGCTTGAGAAATATGAAATCCTTTGAAATCGAAATGTATTTGTAGATTTTTCATGCATTCATAATGCAATCAATTAACACAACCCCAAAAAAACATGGTTAGTAATAATAATAATAATAATAGTAATAATAATAATATTAACAACAACAACCATAATCTATAATAATAAAAGGAAGTGTTTGTTTGTGTGCGATGCCCAGCCAAATACATATATAAACATAGATATACTGTAAAACCTAACATATCCGGGACCTCTAATATCCGAAACCCAGCATATCCGAAACGGCTATCAGCATTATTTTTGTTTATGTATTTTTTCAGTATCTGAACTTCCAAAATATTAAGGTTTGACGTCGGTAAAACCTTTATTTGTTAAGATATACAGTAAGATGTACAGTAATCTACACAGTAATCATTGTAATCTAAACTTATTTTAACAATGAAAATAGAAAAACCAGTTCACACGTTTTGTTGAAGAAAGCGAAGACTCCTCCAGCAGATGTTCTCTTTAAGAAAAGATGGCGTGATAGTGCTGCTAGAAAAATATGAAAAAAAAAATCAAACTTTTTTAAGAAGAAATAATAAATCAAGTATTGTTGTGTATTTCACTTTGTTATATTAAATAACAATTTATTTAAATATTATATGTTTACATACATATATATATCTCAAATATTGTTATGTGACCATGCATGTTATGTAATTTATATATATATATATATATATATATATATATATAATATACACTTTTAACTCTTCAGAGGCGTATTAATAATTTCATATCTGAAAATTTGCTTATCTGAAACGGGCTTAGCCCTTTATTTCCGGTATCAGAAGTTTAATGTATAATAATATATACTCGTGAGTTTCCCTCCAGTCGTATTTGTGAACCACCCTGGTCTCCGACCCCTGGAGACGCACCCTCTGTGAGCCACCCTGGTCCCCGACCCCTGGAGACGCATCCTCTGTGAGCCACCCTGGTCCCCGACCCCTGGAGACGCACCCTCTGTGAGCCACCCCTGGTCCATGACCCCTGGAGACGCACCCTCTGTGAGCCACCCTGGTCCCCGACCCCTGGAGACGCACCTTCTGTGAGTTACCCTGGTCTCCGACCCCTGGAGACGCACCCTCTGTGAGCCACCCCTGGTCCATGACCCCTGGAGACGCACCCTCTGTGAGCCACCCTGGTCCCCGACCCCTGGAGACGCACCCTCTGTGAGCCACCCCTGGTCCATGACCCCTGGAGACGCACCCTCTGTGAGCCACCCTGGTCCCCGACCCCTGGAGACGCACCTTCTGTGAGTTACCCTGGTCTCCGACCCCTGGAGACGCACCCTCTGTGAGCCACCCCTGGTCCATGACCCCTGGAGACGCACCCTCTGTGAGCCACCCTGGTCCCCGACCCCTGGAGACGCACCTTCTGTGAGTTACCCTGGTCCCCGACCCCTGGAGACGCACCCTCTGTGAGCCACCCCTGGTCCATGACCCCTGGAGACGCACCCTCTGTGAGCCACCCCTGGTCTCCGACCCCTGGAGACGCACCCTCTGCGAGCCACCCTGATCCCCGACCCCTGGAGACGCACCCTCTGTGAGCCACCCCTGGTCCCCGACCCCTGGAGACGCACCCTCTGTGAGCCACCCCTGGTCCATGACCCCTGGAGACGCACCCTCTGTGAGCCACCCCTGGTCCATGACCCCTGGAGACGCACCCTCTGTGAGCCACCCTGGTCCCCGACCCCTGGAGACGCACCCTCTGTGAGCCACCCCTGGTCCCCGACCCCTGGAGACGCACCCTCTGTGAGCCACCCTGGTCCATGACCCCTGGAGACGCACCCTCTGTGAGTTACCCTGGTCCCCGACCCCTGGAGACGCACCTTCTGTGAGCCACCCTGGTCCCCGACCCCTGGAGACGCACCCTCTGTGAGCCACCCCTGGTCCATGACTCCTGGAGACGCACCCTCTGTGAGCCACCCCTGGTCCATGACTCCTGGAGACGCACCCTCTGTGAGCCACCCCTGGTCCATGACCCCTGGAGACGCACCCTCTGTGAGCCACCCCTGGTCCATGACTCCTGGAGACGCACCCTCTGTGAGTTACCCTGGTCCCCGACCCCTGGAGACGCACCTTCTGTGAGCCACCCTGGTCCCCGACCCCTGGAGACGCACCCTCTGTGAGCCACCCCTGGTCTCCGACCCCTGGAGACGCACCCTCTGTGAGTTACCCTCGTCCCCGACCCCTGGGGATGCACCCTCTGTGAGCCACCCCTGGTCCATGACCCCTGGAGACGCACCCTCTGTGAGCCACCCCTGGTCCATGACTCCTGGAGACGCACCCTCTGTGAGTTACCCTCGTCCCCGACCCCTGGAGACGCACCCTCTGTGAGTTACCCTCGTCCCCGACCCCTGGAGACGCACCCTCTGTGAGCCACCCCTGGTCTCCGACCCCTGGAGACGCACCCTCTGTGAGTTACCCTCGTCCCCGACCCCTGGGGATGCACCCTCTGTGAGTTACCCTCGTCCCCGACCCTTGGGGATGCACCCTCTGTGAGCCACCCTGGTCTCCGACCCCTGGAGACGCACCCTCTGTGAGCCACCCTGGTCCCCGACCCCTGGAGACGCACCCTCTGTGAGCCACCCTGATCCCCGGCCCCTGGAGACGCACCCTCTGTGAGCCACCCCTGGTCCATGACTCCTGGAGACGCACCCTCTGTGAGCCACCCTGATCCCCGGCCCCTGGAGACGCACCCTCTGTGAGCCACCCCTGGTCCATGACTCCTGGAGACGCACCCTCTGTGAGCCACCCCTGGTCCCCGACCCCTGGAGACGCACCCTCTGTGAGCCACCCCTGGTCCATGACTCCTGGAGACGCACCCTCTGTGAGCCACCCCTGGTCCCCGACCCCTGGAGACGCACCCTCTGTGAGCCACCCTGATCCCCGGCCCCTGGAGACGCACCCTCTGTGAGCCACCCCTGGTCCATGACTCCTGGAGACGCACCCTCTGTGAGCCACCCTGATCCCCGGCCCCTGGAGACGCACCCTCTGTGAGCCACCCCTGGTCCATGACTCCTGGAGACGCACCCTCTGTGAGCCACCCCTGGTCCCCGACCCCTGGAGACGCACCCTCTGTGAGCCACCCTGATCCCCGGCCCCTGGAGACGCACCCTCTGTGAGCCACCCCTGGTCCATGACTCCTGGAGACGCACCCTCTGTGAGCCACCCCTGGTCCCCGACCCCTGGAGACGCACCCTCTGTGAGCCACCCCTGGTCCATGACTCCTGGAGACGCACCCTCTGTGAGCCACCCTGATCCCCGGCCCCTGGAGACGCACCCTCTGACCTGATTGGTGGCGGCTATAAACACGATTCTCTTCCTGTAGACCTCATCACAGCTACTCTCACATTTCTTTTACAGGCTTGTTACGAGGCGCTGCCTAGCTGACAGGGGCAACTCTCTACAACTCTCTATCTTTCTCTAACAAAAAGATTTCACCTTTTCATCACCTGCTGCGGCGAACAGGAGAACGTTATGAAAGCGTCCATCTCCCCCGCCATCCCCCCCCTCCCACCATTATTTGAAAAAACGATACTTTGGCAAGGAAATCGAACCCAGACCTTTGACTTATCGCCCTGGTCCTCTTACCACTCAACTACCACACACGTGATCAAGGTAATTATATTCAGGTGGTGTTGTTTAGTCCAATTTCCACAGTAAGAACCTTATCTGACAGCTAGAAGAGCTACTAGGTCTAATCTCATAGTAAGATACTTATCTGACAGCTAGAAGAGCTAATAGGTCTAATCTCATGTTAAGAACCTTATCTGACAGCTAGAAAGCTACTAGATCTAATCTCATGTTAAAAACCTTATCTGACAGCTTTAAGAGCTACTAGGTCTAATCTCATAGTAAGATACTTATCTGACAGCTAGAAGAGCTACTAGATCTAATCTCATAGTAAGAACCCTATCTGACAACCAGAAGAGCTACTAGGTCTAATCTCATAGTAAGAACCTTATCTGACAGCTAGAAGAGCTACTAGATCTAATCTCATAGTAAGAACCCTATCTGACAACCAGAAGAGCTACTAGGTCTAATCTCATAGTAAGAACCCTATCTGACAGCTAGAAGAACTACTAGTTCTAATCTCATGTTAAAAAACCTTATCTGACAGCTAGAAGAACTACTAGATCTAATCTCATGTTAAGAACCTATTTTGTAAAAGGAGAGAGAGATATATAAATTCAAGAGGTGAGGGGATAATTTAAACCATATGAATATAAGCTCTCTGGTGTAAAACAAGAGATAGAGGGATGAAGCTTGTGATGGAGATGTCCAGGCACGTATCATTGACACTAAACATCCAACATCCAACTAACGGGACAAACAAATCCTCTAATGTAGTGTTTTATTCCTCTGTCGGGTTGTTCCTATAAATCTAGAGTCCTGTCCCGGGATGAAGCGACCTTGGAAAGGAAGTCAGGGCTCTATAAACCCGCGGTTAGCACCGTCTGTTTTATAGTTCCACCTTCTCGGGACAACAGTTTGATGGTCAGAGATAAATCTGCGTTATGTTGGCAACGTTGGGAGAATACCGACTGCACAAGATGGCTGCCGAGTTGAGGGATATAACACTTTGCAGAGACGATGTTTCATGGCTGTATTGCACAGCGTGTAGTCTATATAGCAGGGATAACCAAGTGGCAGCGTAAGGCTGAGGATAGACTAGAATTCTGAACGCTGCGACAGAAACGTTCGAACAGAACTCAAGCACGGCAGGTCTCTAGGGGGAGTCGAACACAGCTCTGTCACTAGGAGTGAAGGTGATATACTCTCTAGGGGTGTCACGCTGAGGTATCAAACACAGTTATGTCACTAGGAGTGAAGGTGATATACTCTCTAGGGGGTGTCACGCTGAGGTATCAAACACAGCTCTGTCACTAGGAGGGAAGGTGATATACTCTCTAGTGGGTGTCACGCTGGGGTATCAAACACTCACTAGGAGTGAAGGTGATATACTTTCTAGGGGGTGTCACGCTGGGGTATCAAACACAGTTATGTCACTAGGAGTGAAGGTGATATACTAGTCTCTAGAGGGTATCACGCTGAGGTATCAAACACAGCTCTGTCACTAGGAGTGAAGGTGATATACTCTCTAGGGGGTGTCACGCTGGGGTATCAAACACAGCTCTGTCACTAGGAGTGAAGGTGATATACTCTCTAGGGGGTGTCACGCTGGGGTATCAAACACAGTTATGTCACTAGGAGTGAAGGTGATATACTCTCTAGGGGGTATCACGCTGGGGTATCAAACACAGTAATGTCACTAGGAGTGAAGGTGATATACTCTCTAGGGGGTGTCACGCTGGGGTATCAAACACAGCTCTGTCACTAGGAGTGAAGGTGACTTACTGGTCGCTCTTGCTGTATCAAGTTATCAAACAAAGAAGAAAGTTGGGAACTGTGGTGTGCGCCCTATAAACAGCTGCAGGCTGGACAGTTTCATACTTTGTTCACCAAATTACGCGAACATCCAAGGCCGTAGTCAAGGGGAGGTTTGTTGGTTCAAACACGATAGTAACGATAATAATATGGAGGGAGGTCTACTGTTCACAGAACTACTAGTAAGACTGTAGTAACGATAATAATATGGAGGGAGGTCTACTGTTCACAGAACTACTAGTAAGACTGTAGTAACAATCGTAACATGGAGGGAGGTCTACTGTTCACAGAACTACTAGTAACACTGTAGTAACGATAATAATATGGAGGGAGGTATACTGTTCACAGAACTACTAGTAAGACTGTAGTAACGATAATAACATGGAGGGAGGTCTACTGTTCACAGAACTACTAGTAAGACTGTAGTAACGATAATAACATGGAGCGAGGTCTATTGTTCACAGAACTACTAGTAAGACTGTAGTAACGGTAATAACATGGAGGGAGGGAGGTCTACTGTTCACAGAACTACTAGTAAGACTGTAGTAACGATAATAACATGGAGGGAGGTCTACTGTTCACAGAACTACTAGTAAGACTGTAGTAACGATAATAACATGGAGGGAGCGAGGTCTACTGTTCACAGAACTACTAGTAAGACTGTAGTAACGATAATAACATGGAGGGAGGTCTACTGTTCACAGAACTACTAGTAAGACTGTAGTAACGATAATAACATGGAGGTAGGGAGGTCTACTGTTGACAGAACTACTAGTAAGACTGTAGTAACGATAGTAACATGGAGGGAGGTCTACTGTTCACAGAACTACTAGTAAGACTGTAGTAACGATAATAACATGGAGGGAGGTCTACTGTTCACAGAACTACTAGTAAGACTGTAGTAACGATAATAACATGGAGGGAGGTCTACTGTTCACAGAACTACTAGTAAGACTGTAGTAACGATAGTAACATGGAGGGAGGTCTACTGTTCACAGAACTACTAGTAAGACTGTAGTAACGATAATAACATGGAGGGAGGTCTACTGTTCACAGAACTACTAGTAAGACTGTAGTCACGATAGTAACATGGAGGGAGGTCTACTGAACTACTAAAATATATTCTCTTCTGTGAACACATTGATTAATGAAATGCTCTTCCTAAAAATAACTTTTAAACATATATTTTTCTATCTATGAGATAGTAATAATAAATTAGCCACTAAAACAAATGTTGTAAGTATAATGTTTTATTCAGCTCTTTCCTAAGAATAACTTTCCGTTTCCTCCCCCAGCCCTTCTTCCCTCCATTTTGATTGCTTCCCGCTCTCCCCAAAGTAAATCAGGAGGAAGCAGTTTGAAGCTATGATGATGTGCTTGACTGTGAAATAAGGTAATTAAACAGTATTTTCGCATCGCTGTGCAATTTGATGGTTACTTTGCAATCTTGCAAGAACAAGAGGACGTCTTGCAGCTTGCAGGGCAAACTTTCAAAAACACAGGGTTTTGGAGGGATGGGGAAACTTTTGATCAAGTTGTTACTTGGGTTAAGGTTTTCTGGGGGGTGGGGGGGGTAGCTTAAGGGCATAATCACCCTCCATCCTTGGGGGATGAAGGGCACCACACCATCCCAGCACGAGTCAGCAAAGTCAAGGGAACGAATTTGCTGACTTTTCTCCCCACGTCATTTCTGCTTCTTCTTCTTCTTTGTTTGGCTGTTCTAGTGAAATTGCGATACACATTTGACCTTGACCTTGTCGTGACATGGCTCAAATTTGGTTGATTTTGGTTATTATTATTATTATTATTATTATTATTTAGCACCGCGTCTTACTACCCGTTCAGGTTATACGCACTTACGCTAATGTGCAATGGTAGGGTGATTGTGAAATGAAATGGAGGACCTACAGTTTAACGTGGAATCCGAACCACGGTGGAGGCCTGGCATTCCTCACATTCACAAGTTGTGATTAATACACATCTTGTCAGAGGTGAAGGAAGGGTTTGGCAATCAGATAAATCTGTGCCGGGACCGAGGATTGAACCCCGGACCCCCAGTACAGAAGTCCGACACCTTACCCCCTAGACCGCCAGGTCACCGATTTTGGTTATTAAATACAACAAGAGTTAAGTTTGTGTTTAAACATTCGATGATATTTTGCTCCTGTTGAGGCCCATAGTGAGTTTTACCTGGAACATGGAACCCGGGGGAGGGGGGGATCATGTTATACTAATTTGATAGATATATGTGCATGTATGAGTTGGGGTAGGTAACAAGAAACTGAAATACTCATCACGGGGAGTTCGGGGTTGAAATCTTAGTTGGGTGGTTTTTTTCTAAATATTTTTCCACTCTCCCTCCACGCAAATGTGGGTAAATTTACTCCAAAATTCAACCTTCTAGTATAACCTGATCGGGTAGTAAAACGCAGCGATGAAAAAAAAGAGGAAAAACCTTAAGTTAATGGTGCTGTAATGTGAACTGTAGAATATTAAAGAAATGTACCAGCATTTGTCGTGAAGGAGTAGTGTGAAACCGTTTGGAGAAAATAAAAAACCACCTTGAGTAAACCCCAATGGTATTCAAACCATGGCCTGTTTGTGACCAGAAAAATAGACTATATGAGCTTGACGGTTAGTTCGCAAGTCAACTGACGCGGGTCGTATGTAGAGTAAAGTTCGACTTGTGAGGATTGGTTTTAACTCGACGTTACCCTGGAACTTACCCAGCGAGTTAAAATATTAATGAGAAGAATGGAAGCCGCTGCGATTCGACTGTCTTCCTATTCAAAGGTAATTTCTCATTTCACGTTTCAAAGGAAATCATCAAAAGCAACTTTGTAAACTAATTATTTACACTTCCTCAAGCAAGAATGGGCCACGCAAAGGTTTGAAACGACAACTTGAATATTCCTAACAACAAAAATATATATATATTTTGTTTTGTATTTCTCCTTCTGATATCGTAATTGACGAGATCTCGTTTTGTCGCGGATTGGTTTAGCCTCCATCCAGACAGAGATGGTCGTCAAGAAAAAACATGTTCCCCGGTCTTGGAACCGTCTCAAGGTGGGAAGGGGGGGGCGGAGGGGCTAAGCCCAAGTGGAGGGAAAACTTATCTTAGCTAAGAAAATACGGTATTCCAAGATCCGTCTCGGTGTACAAGCGAAGTAACCGTCAGAAACATTTAGTATATCTTGTCGATGACGGAGAGGCCGGGGTTCGAATCTAAAACAGGTGTTCTGTATTGTTTTTTTTTACCACCGGAATGGTCCCCCACTCTCACTGCACACACAATTGAGTTTATTCCATCTCACTCAATTCTACCCTGTTATCGTGACTAGAATGCACGTGAAGAGTCTGAACGGGGGACAAGACGTTGTGAAATACACTCGCGGTGTCCTTTGTTCATGTCTCTGTTAGATGTGTTTGGATGTGAGCCACACAGGAACTAGCAGAGCTTACCAAGAGACGACATTTCAAGACTGATGTACAAATATAGCTGAATGAGGGGTTACTGACACCATTTGTACGTGGCACCATGCGAACCACACTGTACAGTAGCAACAAGTGAACCACACTGTACAGTAGCACCAAGTGAACCACACTGTACAGTAGCACCATGTGAACCACACTGTACAGTAGCACCATGTTATCCACACTGTACAGTAGCACCATGTGAACCACACTGTACAGTAGCACCATGTGAACCACACTGTACAGTAGCACCATGTTATCCACACTGTACAGTAGCACCATGCGAACCACACTGTACAGTAGCAACAAGTGAACCACACTGTACAGTAGCACCAAGTGAACCACACTGTACAGTAGCACCATGTGAACCACACTGTACAGTAGCACCATGTGATCCACACTGTACAGTAGCACCATGTGAACCACAGTGTACAGTAGCACCATGTGAACCACACTGTACAGTAGCACCATGTTATCCACACTGTACAGTAGCACCATGTGAACCACACTGTACAGTAGCACCATGTGAACCACACTGTACAGTAGCACCATGTGAACCACACTGTATAGTATCACCAAGTGAACCACACTGTACAGTAGCACCATGTGAGCCACACTGTACAGTAGCACCATGTTATCCACACTGTACAGTAGCACCATGTGAACCACACTGTACAGTAGCACCATGTGAACCACACTGTACAGTAGCACCATGTGAGCCACACTGTATAGTATCACCAAGTGAACCACACTGTACAGTAGCACCATGTGAGCCACACTGTATAGTAGCACCAAGTGAACCACACTGTACAGTAGCACCATGTTATCCACACTGTACAGTAGCACCAAGTGAACCACACTGTACAGTAGCACCATGTGAACCACACTGTACAGTAGCACCATGTGAACCACACTGTACAGTAGCACCATGTGAGCCACACTGTATAGTAGCACCAAGTGAACCACACTGTACAGTAGCACCATGTGAGCCACACTGTATAGTAGCACCAAGTGAACCACACTGTACAGTAGCACCATGTGAACCACACTGTACAGTAGCACCATGTGAACCACACTGTACAGTAGCACCATGTGAACCACACTGTACAGTAGCACCATGTGAACCACACTGTACAGTAGCACCAAGTGAACCACACTGTACAGTAGCACCATGTGAACCACACTGTACAGTAGCACCATGTGATCCACACTGTACAGTAGCACCATGTGAACCATAGTGTACAGTAGCACCATATGAACCACACTGTACAGTAGCACCATGTGAACCATAGTGTACAGTAGCACCATGTGAACCACACTGTACAGTAGCACCATGTTATCCACACTGTACAGTAGCACCATGTGAACCACACTGTACAGTAGCACCATGTGATCCACACTGTACAGTAGCAACAAGTGAACCACACTGTACAGTAGCACCATGTGAGCCACACTGTACAGTAGCACCATGTGAGCCACACTGTATAGTAGCACCAAGTGAACCACACTGTACAGTAGCACCATGTGAACCACACTGTACAGTAGCACCAAGTGAACCACACTGTACAGTAGCACCATGTGAACCACACTGTACAGTAGCACCATGTGATCCACACTGTACAGTAGCACCATGTGAACCATAATGTACAGTAGCACCATGTGAACCACACTGTACAGTAGCACCATGTGAACCACACTGTACAGTAGCACCATGTGAGCCACACTGTATAGTAGCACCATGCTATCCACACTGTACAGTAGCACCATGTGAACCACACTGTACAGTAGCACCATGTGATCCACACTGTACAGTAGCACCACGTGAACCACACTGTACAGTAGCACCAAGTGAACCACACTGTACAGTAGCACCAAGTGAACCACACTGTACAGTAACACCAAGTGAACCACACTGTA
The DNA here is from genome assembly GCA_033556935.1 of Timema podura. Taxonomy (NCBI): domain Eukaryota; kingdom Metazoa; phylum Arthropoda; class Insecta; order Phasmatodea; family Timematidae; genus Timema; species Timema podura. Next base: position 2,723,481 of record JAVRXN010000001.1, read on the forward strand.
TAGTAGCACCAAGTGAACCACACTGTACAGTAGCACCATGTGAACCACACTGTACAGTAGCACCATGTGAACCATAGTGTACAGTAGCACCATGTGAACCACACTGTACAGTAGCACCAAGTAAACCACACTGTACAGTAGCACCATGTGAACCACAGTGTACAGTAGCACCATATGAACAACACTGTACAGTAGCACCACGTGAACCACACTGTACAGTAACATCACGTGAACCACACTGTACAGTAGCACCACGTGAACCACATTGTACAGTAGCACCATATGAACAACACTGTACAGTAGCACCAAGTGAACCACACTGTACAGTAGCACCATGTGAACCACAGTGTACAGTAGCACCATATGAACAACACTGTACAGTAGCACCATGTGAACCACACTGTACAGTAGCACCATGTGAACCACACTGTACAATAGCACCATGTGAACCAAACTGTACAGTAGCACCAAGTGAACCACACTGTACAGTAGCACCATGTGAACCACAGTGTACAGTAGCACCATATGAACAACACTGTACAGTAGCACCACGTGAACCACACTGTACAGTAACACCATGTGTTGTGGCCCCAGAGAGCTGTAATTATTGTCCTGCTGATTGAGACAACCCCCCCTCCTACAACCCCCGTAGATCTCTAGAGTAAGTTAATAATTGTTGACGCAATCACATCACGTGGTAACTTAGGGCCATCCAGGGGATCAAAACCTGTGTACAGACTTCACACGATGACGTCACACGAAACAAACACCCACCAACCTCTACAAACTGCTAAAAAAAACTGATGTTTACCACCAGAGAAGACCAATGGTATGGATCTCCCTTGTAGCTATGTCTGACGTCAGCCACGTGTCACCCTCCCTTGTAGCTATGTCTGACGTCAGCCATGTGCTACCCTCCCTTGTAGCTATGTCTGACGTCAGTCACGTGTCACCCTCCCTTGTAGCTATTTCTGACGTCAGCCACGTGTCACCCTCCCTTGTTAGCTACTAGTCGTGACCTGACGTCTAGTCACACGTGTCACCCTCCCTTGTAGCTATGTCTGACGTCAGCCACGTGTACCCTCCCTTGTAGCTATGTCTGATGTCAGCCACGTGTCACCCTCCCTTGTAGCTATAGTCTGACGTCAGCCACGTGCTACCTCCTTGTAGCTATATCTCGTGTCAGTGACGTGTTGCTAATAAATGCTGTATATTGTTCACTGGTAATGAGTGACTGTAGCTCTCGATGAATGTTGGATGGGATCAAGGGACTAATTCTGTGGTTCAGGTTTCACCTGAGCTTTTAGAGTCCTTCCGCGCTAATTCAATGATTAGTTACTTCAATGCGATTATTCCGTCATTTCATAACTACAGTAATCTGTATTAATTACGACAAGTTACCTGTAATTAGACAATGACAGCTATAAATAATCCCTCTTCTAAAAGGGGACCCTAGAGGCAACTATCTGATGATTTCATCAAGGATCAGGCAACAACACATAGATACATTATATAAACAGAACTTGAGGAAGAACAAGGGAATACTAGATAGTCTCCCTGACAGGATGTAACCAGGGTATACTAGATAGTCTCCCTGACCACTCAGACAGGATGTACCCAGGGTATACTAGATAGTCTCCCTGATCACTCAGACAGGATGTATCCAGGGTATACTAGATAGTCTCCCTGACCACTCAGCTACAGACAGGATGTACCCAGGGTATACTAGATAGTCTCCCTGACAGGATGTAACCAGGGTATACTAGATAATCTCCCTGACCACTCAGACAGGATGTAACCAGGGTATACTAGATAATCTCTCTGACAGGATGTAACCAGGGTATACTAGATAGTCTCCCTGATCACTCAGACAGGATGTATCCAGGGTATACTAGATAGTCTCCCTGACCACTCAGACAGGATGTAACCAGGGTATACTAGATAGTCTCCCTGATCACTCAGACAGGATGTATCCAGGGTATACTAGATAGTCTCCCTGACCACTCAGACAGGATGTATCCAGGGTATACTAGATAGTCTCCCTGACCACTCAGCTACAGACAGGAAGTAGCCAGGGTATACTAGATAGTCTCCCTGACCACTCAGACAGGATGTAACCAGGGTATACTAGATAGTCTCCCTGACCACTCAGACAGGATGTAACCAGGGTATACTAGATAGTCTCCCTGACCACTCAGACAGGATGTAACCAGGGTATACTAGATAGTCTCCCTGACAGGATGTAACCAGGGTATACTAGATAATCTCCCTGACAGGATTTAACCAGGGTATACTAGATAGTCTCCCTGATCACTCAGACAGGATGTATCCAGGGTATACTAGATAGTCTCCCTGACCACTCAGACAGGATGTAACCAGGGTATACTAGATAGTCTCCCTGACAGGATGTAACCAGGGTATACTAGATAATCTCCCTGACAGGATGTAACCAGGGTATACTAGATAATCTCCCTGACAGGATGTAACCAGGGTATACTAGATAATCTCCCTGACAGGATGTAACCAGGGTATACTAGATAGTCTCCCTGACCACTCAGACAGGATGTAACCAGGGTATACTAGATAGTCTCCCTGACCACTCAGACAGGATGTAACCAGGGTATACTAGATAGTCTCCCTGACCACTCAGACAGGATGTAACCAGGGTATACTAGATAGTCTCCCTGACAGGATGTAACCAGGGTATACTAGATAATCTCCCTGACAGGATGTAACCAGGGTATACTAGATAATCTCCCTGACAGGATGTAACCAGGGTATACTAGATAATCTCCCTGACAGGATGTAACCAGGGTATACTAGATAGTCTCCCTGACCACTCAGACAGGATGTAACCAGGGTATACTAGATAGTCTCCCTGACCACTCAGACAGGATGTAACCAGGGTATACTAGATAATCTCCCTGACAGGATGTAGCCAGGGTATACTAGATAGTCTCCCTGACCACTCAGTCACACAAGTCTAATGCTCTGGACCAGGGGCCTCCAAACTACGGCCCGCGGGTAACATTCGGCGCGGCACAAGATCATATCCGCCCCGTTCCAAGATTTGATTGCAAAACAAATTAATTGTTTCCCTTCGTTATTTGCTAACCACGCAGTATATTCGACATGTCCAGTTCCTGTCCGCACGCGTGCTTCCACCCCATGTGCCACTAAGCCATATGTCTGTTGGAATTGCAAACCCTCATTTTAAGCCTCAGGCGCCATTTGACTAAAGACCTCCCCATCACGCTATAAAAGACAGCTGGTGTGTCTCTTTATTCCTACAAAAGAACGGCTTGTGATGATATTTAGATGGTTCCAAGTCTCCCGGCAGAGGGCTATAAAAGGAAACTCACCAAAGATGCTAAATAATTTTAGAAATAAGCAATTATGTTGACTATTTATTATAAATATAAATAAAAAACTACACATACTATATTGTTTCATTTCTCTCAGAGAAGAATCAACCTCAATCACTTTTATCAAACACTGGCTTTGGAAAATGGAAATTTTCGCAAACGTTACCAGCCGTCTGAATCAATTGTATCTAAAGTTGCAAAATTAAACAAATTTAATTTGTGATCTATTCGCGCATGTCAAGGCACTCAATGCCGAAATGCGCATGTCAAGGCATTCAATGCCGAAATGATGCTACTTGATGAACAGGTTGGCGTTCATAATTTGGTTCATTTCCCATGTTGTGAAAAATTTAATAAATAACGTGAAGCAGAATTTCCTTCTTCATTTTAATTAGAATTCATTTATGACTCACAAAAACAATTTCGAGGACGATTTTTTTTATATTGATGGAAAAACAAATGAAATAAGGCTGTTTTAAAATATATTTTACTGCAATGTTGAAACACTACCGAGTCAGTTTCAAATGGAAATTATTGATATCGAATCAAACGACATGCTGAAACACAAGCATAAAGAAGGAAATCTGATCCAATTTTTTTTAATCTTTGCAGCCTGAGCAGTTTCCAAATTTGAAGATATTTGCTTGTGAAGTTGTGTCAGTTTTTGATAAAACAACCTGTGCGAACAAAAATTCTCAATTATGAAGTATTAAGTATGCCAAGCGCAATAATAATCGAGCAAATTTATCTGATGACTATTTTAAGTCCATTCTAATAATGGACACCTCAAGCTTGAAACCTCAGTTCAGCAATATTTAGAGATTTAAATGAATTTCAATCATTTCCATTGATGTTGCGCGAAACTACATGGTTTGTTGGTTACGAATGAAATCTCCCATTGCCATCCCAGAATAAACATGAGTTTTTGTTTCTTGAAAATATGAATGCCTTTCTTTTTAATTGTTACATTCTTTCTTTCTGAATGATAATCATGCTGATTTCACTAAAACGATCCAAATAAATGTTATTCGTTCACTTATTAAAATTATATTTTGTTTTAGTTTCACTTACAAAAATGGGTAAAATTTATTATGTCGCCCGCTTACCAAAAGGTTTGGAGACCCCTGTTCTGAACGATGTGTCTAAACGAACACCAGGCTATGTTGAATGACTTAACATGTTCGGTAGCGGATATCGTACTTCTCGACGGAGGATACCAGTGTAGCCAAGCTTAGTGCCTTGGACTCTCGCCACGATCAAAACTTGATCATACCACTGCACATTTATTCCTCCATCTTTTCAATCGCCAACTGAAGAGAGAATAAAACCAAGAAATTGAATCGATCTGAAAGCAGTGGATCATTTTGAATGCACTGGACATTTCGCCGCACGGGTCGTTGTGGGGTTGGAAGGGGTGAGAGGGGTAGGAGTGACTGGTAGGAGGGGTGAGGAGGGAAGTCAGCTCATATATACATATCCATTCTTGGGAGAACTTAGGCTATGACTACTTTATTTCTGGGAGAAGGTCTAAAATCTCAACGTCTTAAACTTTTACAATTGGGTGGATCTGTGTGTGTGTGTGTGGGGGGGGGGGGGGACGTCACAGTGGGTTAGTGACACCCTGAATTATCGGCTGAAGGGGGTGCTAAGGTTAGGTTAAGACGGGGTCGCGAGGTGACAGCTGGGTATTCTTGCCAACTGGTCACCCCAAGCCGCTGGAGTTATCTCCATTGAGGAGAATCCACTCGTGCTTATAAAGAACTGTAGCTGGGCTTAAGGGGCAGTTTACCATCTGGTGGGAAAAAAACTACACTAGCGAACATTTGGTAAAAATACCGTTCAAGGGATTTCATGTGTTTATATCTTATAATTACGCTCCTAGACTTGTCCCTAGATCCAAACATCTAGAGGATACATTCCTATCTACTCCACCAGGAATGAAATTAGGTCCTATGCCTAGACTTGTCCCTATATCCAAACATCTAGAGGATACATTCCTACCTACTCCACCAGGAATGAAATTAGGTCCTAGCCTAGACTTGTCCCTAGATCCAAACATCTAGAGGATACATTCCTACCTACTCCACCAAGAATGTAACCAGGTCCTAGCCTGGTCCTGTCCCTAGATCCAAACATCTAGAGGATACATTCCTACCTACTCCACCAGGAATGTAACCAGGTCCTAGCCTGGTCTGTCCCTAGATCCAAACATCTAGAGGATACATTCCTACCTACTCCACCAGGAATGTAACCAGGTCCTAGCCTAGACTTGTCCCTAGATCCAAACATCTAGAGGATACATTCCTACCTACTCCACCAGGAATGTAGCCAGGTCCTAGCCTGGTCTTGTCCCTAGATCCAAACATCTAGAGGATACATTCCTACATACTCCACCAGGAATGTAACCAGGTCCTAGCCTGGTCTTGTCCCTAGATCCAAACATCTAGAGGATACATTCATACCTACTCCACCAGGAATGAAATTAGGTCCTAACCTAGACTTGTCCCTAGATCCAAACATCTAGAGGATACATTCCTACATACTCCACCAAGAATGTAGCCAGGTCCTAGCCTGGTCTTGTCCCTAGATCCAAACATCTAGAGGATACATTCCTACATACTCCACCAGGAATGTAACCAGGTCCTAGCCTGGTCTTGTCCCTAGATCCAAACATCTAGAGGATACATTCCTACATACTCCACCAGGAATGTAACCAGGTACCATCATGGTCTGCTTTTATAAAAAGTGGAATTGAGACTAATGAAACTGTTTTAACATGCCTTTAAAAAAATACAAGAAAATTAGAAGACAATTATTCTAAAATTAAAAACCATTTAACCGATTTATCCCAGTGTCGCTGTTGACAAATAAAGAATGCAGGAAAGCTACATCTGATACAAAGTTTCTTGTGAGATGTTGATGTTGATGTTGATGTTGGGTGCCTGGAACTACCATACATAGCTCTGGAACTAGCAAGGACGTAACTTTGACTATCAGCAGGACAAGTAGCCTCCGGCGTAAGGCTCGCATCGCATTCAATGTTCATCATTAGGGAGGTCGCTGTTCGAATACCGATTGGGTGCATTGTAAGATTGAACTGTTCTTTATCACTCTGTTCTGGCATTGAGATGAAATAGAATCTCACTAAACCAAGATAATTTCTATCTCTAGGAGACCTAACCCTCTTTTTACAGGGTTTTTCAGTATTTATTTCTCTATTTCAATATTCTTTGTGATCAATTTTATTGTTTTATGTTATATAATCAACACAATTTTTGTGTACCGCCCTTTTTTATGTTCAATTTATTTTTGCAAGGGTGGTACACTTGCTAAAATGTGTTTTTTTTCTCGGGCCTTTGACCCCATTTGACCCAATGGTTGGTCCGTGAATGGATGCCTGTCACCGGCACGACTCAAATCTATCGTTAAGTTTGGTTTCTACTTACTGAGACCTCAATAAACATTTCATTAATTGCGCTTCTCCTAAACTTGTTAATTAGTTATACGTGTGGATTGAAGAATTGTGAGTGCTTGGTAGATAGTTCATCCAGTTCATTATAACACGACACTCGCAGGTCGGTATACTTCTTAGCCAGATCACCACTATCACCATCACTACCACTATCACCATCACCACCACTTTCACCATCACCACAACTATCACTATCACCACCACTATCACCATCACCACACGATCACCACCACGATCACCACCACTATCACCACCACCAGCACCACACTATCACCACAACTATCACTATCACCACCATCATCACCACATGATACACTATCACCACCACCATCACCCCAACTATCACCATCATTATCACCACAACTATCACTATCACCATCATCACCACCACCATCACCACACGATCACCACAACTATCACTATCACCATCATTATCACCACCATCACCACACGATCACTACAACTACCACTATCACCACAACTTTCACTATCACCACAACTATCACTATCACCACAACTATCACTATCACCACTATCACCAGCACCACTATCATCACTACCAGGTAGGACCACACCACTATCACGTATATTATTTGAGATGTAAATATTTGTTGACCCGTGAATCCTGTGACCAGCGTTACTGCTTGTTGTAGACTTGTGAGTGTGGTGTGGCCTATGTGCCAGGGGTAGAGCGTCTCTCTCCGTCTAATGGAACATTGAAAGGAAGTCATATTCAGAGACACGGCCAGGAAGCCATTAGACAAGCGAGCAGTCTCTACAAGGACCTAACGTCGTTACCTCCCCTCACTTCAATATAGTTACCTACCCACAACAACAAACAAGTCAACCATTTGTTTACAAACATTTCTCTAGGGGGGACATTTTCTTACCTTTCAATTATATTACATCTTCTTCATATAGTTGTCATGGAAAGTGGGTGATTCCATGAGTATAAATATAATTCAAACTAATGTTGGTTTACTTCATACTATGTTTTGAGAGGTAGAAAGTGTTGCTGTTCTAGGTAAAGTTGGTTTGTAAGTCTATGTCCATATTGTGCAACGTTTGTATTCGATATTTTCTCGCGAGGGTAGTCTGCATCCATTGTTTGTGTTGCTCGTTGCCTCTAGCAACTCCTTGTATCCTGTGTCCTAACCCAGGACCTGTCAACAACTTCCGGCCTTTATTTCGTGTGAACTGTGGACTGTTGTTATCCTCTGTTTCTGTCTCCCTCTCTCCTCCTAATGGCGCGACGTCAAAGAAAACTCGTGGCGGGACAGAAAATAGCAGAAACAGGGAAAATGTATATTTGTTTACTTTTCATTAGAAACGACTGGAACCTTTTCCCTCTCAAAGTCCTTCATTCTTTCTCTTTATTTAAAGTTGTTTTTCCGGCCAAGAATAAACGAGCGCTATTTATATTTGTCTTGATTTAATTTGATAAACATCTGAAGGTTTCTCTTCCTTGTCTTTGAGGACAACTTCAGTGAGGAGAGTGCTTCAATCAGTCAGTGTCGCTGCTAAGTGGGTGCTTGAGATGTTTCACACTAGTCTGAATGTTACAGGTGCTTGGGATGTTTCACACTAGTCTGAATAGTGTTACAGGCGCTTGAGATGTTTCACACTAGTCTGAATAGTGTTATAGGTGCTTGAGATGTTTCACATTAGTCTGACTAGTGTTATAGGTGCTTGAGATGTTTCACATTAGTCTGACTAGTGTTACAGGTGCTTGAGATGCTTCACATTAGTCTGACTAGTGTTACAGGTGCTTGAGATGTTTCACACTAGTCTGACTAGTGTTACAGGTGCTTGTGATGTTTCACACTAGTCTGAATAGTGTTACAGGTGCTTGAGATGCTTCACATTAGTCTGACTAGTGTTATAGGTGCTTGAGATGCTTCACACTAGTCTGAATAGTGTTATAGGTGCTTGAGATGTTTCACATTAGTCTGACTAGTGTTATAGGTGCTTGAGATGTTTCACATTAGTCTGACTAGTGTTACAGGTGCTTGAGATGCTTCACATTAGTCTGAATAGTGTTACAGGTGCTTGAGATGTTTCACACTAGTCTGAATAGTGTTACAGGGGGTTGAAATGCTTCACACTAGTCTGAATAGTGTTACAGGTGCTTGGGATGCTTTACACTACTGAATAGTGTTACAGGTGCTTGAGATGTTTCACACTAGTCTGAATAGTGTTACAGGTGCTTGGGATGCGTCACACTAGTCTGAATAGTATTACAGGTGCTTGGGATGTTTCACACTAGTCTGAATAGTGTTACAGGTGCTTGGGATGCTTCACACTAGTCTGAATAGTGTTATAGGTGCTTGAGATGTTTCACACTAGTCTGAATAGTGTTACAGGTGCTTGAGATGTTTCACACTAGTCTGAATAGTGTTACAGGTGCTTGAGATGCTTCACACTAGGGCAAGGAATACATTGAGGTCAGAAATAAGGACCCGGAAATACTTTACGAACATATCGTCCAAACATCTCCTCTCATACCATCATGTCAGGGAGCTAATGTTTGTATACAGACTAGTAGCACATCTCCCCCACTCCTCGTACTATCATGTCAGGGATCTAATGTTTGTATACAGACTAGTAGCACATCTACCCCACTCCTAGTACTATCATGTCAGGGAGCTAATGTTTGTATACAGACTAGTAGCACATCTACCCCACTCCTAGTACTATCATGTCAGGGATCTAATGTTTGTATACAGACTAGTAGCACATCTACCCCACTCCTAGTACTATCATGTCAGGGATCTAATGTTTGTATACAGACTAGTAGCACATAGCCTCCACTCCTTGTACCATCATGTCAGGGAGCTAATGTTTGTATACAGACTAGTAGCACATAGCCTCCACTCCTTGTACCATCATGTCAGGGAGCTAATGTTTGTATACAGACTAGTAGCACATCTCCCTCCACTCCTAATACCATCATGCCAGGGAGCTAATGTTTGTATACAGACTAGTAGCACATCTCCCTCCACTCCTAATACCATCATGCCAGGGAGCTAATGTTTGTATACAGACTAGTAGCACATCTGCCCCCACTCCTAATACCATCTTGTCAGGGAGCTAATGTTTGTATACAGACTAGTAGCACATCTCCCTCCACTCCTAATACCATCATGTCAGGGAGCTAATGTTTGTATACAGACTAGTAGCACATCTCCCTCCACTCCTAATACCATCATGCCAGGGAGCTAATGTTTGTATACAGACTAGTAGCACATCTCCCTTAACTCCTAATACCATCATGTCAGGGAGCTAATGTTTGTATACAGACTAGTAGCATATCTCCCTCCACTCCTAATACCATCATGCCAGGGAGCTAATGTTTGTATACAGACTAGTAGCACATCTCCCTCCACTCCTAATACCATCATGCCAGGGAGCTAATGTTTGTATACAGACTAGTAGCACATAGCCTCCACTCCTTGTACCATCATGTCAGGGAGCTAATGTTTGTATACAGACTAGTAGCATATCTCCCTCCACTCCTAATACCATCATGCCAGGGAGCTAATGTTTGTATACAGACTAGTAGCACATCTCCCTCCACTCCTAATACCATCATGCCAGGGAGCTAATGTTTGTATACAGACTAGTAGCACATCTCCCTCCACTCCTAATACCATCATGCCAGGGAGCTAATGTTTGTATACAGACTAGTAGCACATCTGCCCCCACTCCTAATACCATCTTGTCAGGGAGCTAATGTTTGTATACAGACTAGTAGCACATCTCCCTCCACTCCTAATACCATCATGTCAGGGAGCTAATGTTTGTATACAGACTAGTAGCACATAGCCTCCACTCCTAGTACCATCATGTCAGGGAGCTAATGTTTGTATACAGACTAGTAGCACATCTCCCCCACTCCTAGTACCATCATGTCAGGGAGCTAATGTTTGTATACAGACTAGTAGCACATCTCCCTCCACTCCTAATACCATCATGCCAGGGAGCTAATGTTTGTATACAGACTAGTAGCACATCTCCCCCCACTCCTAGTACCATCATGTCAGGGAGCTAATGTTTGTATACAGACTAGTAGCACATCTCCCCCACTCCTAGTACCATCATGTCAGGGAGCTAATGTTTGTATACAGACTAGTAGCACATCTCCCCCACTCCTAGTACCATCATGTCAGGGAGCTAATGTTTGTATACAGACTAGTAGCACATCTCCCCCACTCCTAGTACCATCATGTCAGGGAACTGATGTTTGTATACAGACTAGTAGCACATCTCCCCCACTCCTAGTACCATCATGTCAGGGAGATAATGTTTGTATACAGACTAGTAGCACATCTCCCCCACTCCTAGTACCATCATGTCAGGGAGCTAATGTTTGTATACAGACTAGTAGCACATCTCCCCCACTCCTAGTACCATCATGTCAGGGAGATAATGTTTGTATACAGACTAGTAGCACATCTCCCCCACTCCTAGTACCATCATGTCAGGGAGATAATGTTTGTATACAGACTAGTAGCACATCTCCCCCACTCCTAGTACCATCATGTCAGGGAGATAATGTTTGTATACAGACTAGTAGCACATCTCCCCCACTCCTAGTACCATCATGTCAGGGAGCTAATGTTAGTATACAGACTAGTAGCACATCTCCCCCACTCCTTGTTCTGCGCATGTCAGGAGATACCAGCCAGGGGAAGGGAGACTCACATAGCAGACGCTCCACTCGAGCCCTGAGCCCGACGTCTAAAGAACACAAGGTTACTCGCGGGTGCGGTAATACTAAGGGTAGTTCACATTAACACTAGTTTGTCGTGAAGTTAGGGACTGTTCTCAATACTATCGAGTGAAAGATGACGGTCGTATTACTAAAGCAGCTTCACAACAAATACATATTCCCGGATGTTGTGTTGTTAAGGACGTTTCACAATAATTACACTTGGATGTCATCTTGTTAGAGACAAGCCCACACTTGGTGGTCGAGTTGTTGTTAAGGATGGTTCACAACGACGCTAACCTGTCGCGTGGTTAAGTATGGTTCACGGTTACACCTGGTCGTCGTATTAAGGATGGTTATTACCTATTCTCTGACTTTTGTGCTACTAAGGCTGGTTCACAACAACACCGGACCACAGCTGGCTTGAAAGGGGTGGAAATAAGGTAACTTCATATCGGTACTATCCCAGCTGAAGCCGGGGGGGGGGGGGACATAAAATATGTTTAATTTGTTCCTGTATCCTAAATATCACAATTGCTGAAGTTAGTTTTGATTACTTAGACTAATGTTTGGCTGTGATAGAATATAATTTAGTTTTTAGTCGTGCACTAATATGATTGTTTCTATTTTAAAACACAACCAACATGTAAATAAGCTACCAAAGTTAGTTTAAACCTTCATCACTAATGTATAAGAGTTTATTTTGTGTTGGGTTTGAACCCAGGACTGAGCACTCGGCCAGTCTCGGAGAGTTTTATTCCACATTATCAGACTTCAGTCCGATGCTCTTAGGACATACTAACACATTAATTTAGATCAATATTGATAATTTATTATTATTATTTTAATATTGATAACATCTATCAACAGTAACAGTTGCGGATCATATGAATTGACGTATGAATACTTGAAAGTAGATCTATTCACCTTTATTTCTCTCAAATGAGGCCATACCCGCCTCGGTGGCGTAGTTGGCTAACGCGCTAGTCGTGTTGAGCTCGACCGCCGAGGACGGGGAGATCGAGGTTCGAATCTCGGTCGGGTGAACTGGGGTGGCTTTTACTAAATGGTTTTCCACTCTTCCTCCACGCAAATGCGGGTTCACTTCCTCTAAATTCAACCCTCCCAATTCCTAATCCATTAGCGTAGTTAGTACTTAAGCGTATAACCCGAACGGGTAGTAAGACGCGGTGCTAAATATTATTATCTAATGAGGCCGTTTCTATCTCTGTGACTTCACCTGTTAATCATTTTAATTTTTATTAGATTTTTGGCCTCTGTGGTCTTGAGATAAAGTGCTCGCCTCAAGACCCGATGTTCGTGGGTTCAAACCCAGCCGGGGATAGCGGATATTTTTGAGCGATAAAAACCCGTAGCACAACTTCCTTCGGAGGGGAAGTAAATCCGTCGATTGTGACGTATAAAAGAACCCTGGCAGATGTGGGAAAATACCTTTACTGGTGAAACTGGTAGGTCCTTTCACTATGGCTCATAGAAATTCTCTTTTGCTGATAAAATCACTCGGTTCAGAAAGTGCACGTTAAATAAATTAAATAAATTTTAACTTTGAGACTTAAAATATAAGTTGTTTTTATCTTGTCGTGAAATTTTTGATACCTTTCCCCTATATTTTGGCGTGAAGCATATTTTTAAATAACGTGATATTTCTGGACGTATGTAACACGTTTCGTAGCTGGGACCCTTAGATTGAACTGTTGTATTTACTTATTGTAGCCTTTTACCTTTGGTTATCACTATTCCAAACATTTGTGTGAAGTCATTTTTACTGAGTTTATTATAAACAAAAATATAATGTCGAGAAATATTAAAAACATCCCGTTCATGGTCGAAAGAAGATTTTGTACCATATCTGGATACATCAGACGTTTGTCAGTTGTCAGCCAGCAGATAGAAACCTGTTCAGGTTTCATTGGACTATATCTAGACACAGCAGACGTTTGTCAGTTGTCAGCCAGGCAGATAGAAAACCTGTTCAGGTTTCATTGGACTATATCTAGACACAGCAGACGTTTGTCAGTTGTCAGCCAGCAGATAGAAACCTGTTCAGGTTTCATTGGACTATATCTAGACACAGCAGACGTTTGTCAGTTGTCAGCCAGCAGATAGAAACCTGTTCAGGTTTCATTGGACTATATCTAGACACAGCAGACGTTTGTCAGTTGTCAGCCAGCAGATAGAAACCTGTTCAGGTTTCATTGGACTATATCTAGACACAGCAGACGTTTGTCAGTTGTCAGCCAGGAGATAGAAATCTGTTCAGGTTTCATTGGACTATATCTGGACACATCAGACCAAGGCCGTAGCCAGGGGGGGGTTTTGGGGGTTCAAACCCCCCGCGAAATTTTATGAACAGAATGTATATGGCTTTATTTATGGTTCAATTAGGGGGCTGTGTTACCATGAAAAGCACTTCAGAGAGCTTTGAGAGGTGTTAAATATTTTGAAATTTTCCTAGCCCTCGGCATTTTGGGGGTTATTTTACCATAAAAAAACTTCACAGAGCTTCAAAGAGTGTTTAATATTCAGAAATTTTCCAAGCCTTTGGCAGTTAGTGAGTTATGTTACCATGAAAAAAACCATTTCAGAGAGCTTCTATAATTGTTTATCATTTGGAATTTTTTTCTAACTTCCAGCAATTGGGGGATTTGCCCACCAAACCCCCCTGAAATTATTGGCTGGCTACGGCCTTGCATCAGACGTTTGTCAGTTGTCAGCCAGCAGATAGAAACCTGTTCAGGTTTCATTGTATCACTCCAGGAAACTTCTCTAGGTTTCGTGTAAGCGCAAGGAAACCATTAGCGAAATCTTTAAATTACTAATGAGTTAAGAGTTCTCGCTCAAGTTTACATAGCTTGGTATTAAGTTAGTGAGTTTAGATTACTTAAGTGAGTGTCTGACAGCGCTCCCAGCGGCGACCGAGTAAACCAGTGGCTAGGACCACTCTACCGACCTAATAGATTCATGTTTGTTCTTGTAGCTGAGTGGTTAAGGGGGCTGACTATAAAAACTAAAATAAGTTCTCAGTACGTCCCAAGTGTAGACAATAATAATATATGGGGATGAGTCCATTATGTCATCCAGATACAGTATTACAATTCCTGATGCTGTCCTAAGTTAAGTTAGTCTGTAAGTCTATATCCCTGTGTGATTGTGATACCTCTTCTTACCACCTGTCCAGGAGATCCGTAGGTGTGAGAAAGGCATGTGCATGGAGGGAGAAGGTAAATTATTTAAGAACGAAACTCCCTCGGCATATCCACCCGGGATTTAAACCCCGACCTGTCTGTCACTGTCTCCCTGCAACGAACATCCTATCCCATTAGTTCAGACGTTCGTTCCAACAAAAATCAACGTGTACATGATCTTGACGTTCAGTCCGCGTGTACACCGATGTTTGTCCCGTCTTACTAACAGTCCGTGTTGTAACTGACAATATCTCCCCTGAGACATAGGTTGAGAAGGGTACATTTTAAATGGATTACTCCTCATTTGCTGGAAAAGAGGATAGGGAACCCCCGGAACAAAACAGTTTCTTAAACAAATAATTTGGTTGATATGGTTGCCCTAATCCCCACCCCCTCACCATGTCAGTTTGGAACACATCCCCTCACCAGGTCAGTCTGGAACACATCCCCCTTCACCATGTCAGTCTGGAACACATCCCCTCACCATGTCATTATGGAACACATCCCCATCACCATGTCAGTCTGGAACACACCCCCTCACCATGTCAGTCTGGAACACATCCTCCCTCACCATGTCAGTCTGGAACACATCCCCTCACCATGTCAGTTTGGAACACACCCCCCTCACCATGTCAATCTGGAACACATTCCCATCACCATGTCAATCTGGAACACATCGCCTCACCATGTCAGTCTGGAACACATTCCCCTCACCATGTCAGTCTGGAACACATTCCCATCACCATGTCAGTCTGGAACACATTCCCATCACCATGTCAGTCTGGAACACATTCCCATCACCTTGTCAGTCTAGAACACATTCCCATCACCATGTCAGTCTGGAACACATTCCCATCACCATGTCAATCTAGAACACATTCCCATCACCATGTCAATCTGGAACACATTCTCTCTCACCATGTCAGTCTAGAACACATCCCCTCATCATGTCATTCTGGAACACATTCCCATCACCATGTCAGTCTGGAACACATTCCCATCACCATGTCAGTCTGGAACACATTCCCATCACCATGTCAATCTGGAACACATTCCCATCACCTTGTCAGTCTAGAACACATTCCCCTCACCATGTCAGTCTGGAACACATTCCCATCACCATGTCATCTAGAACACATTCCCATCACCATGTCAATCTGGAACACATTCTCTCTCACCATGTCAGTCTAGAACACATCCCCATCATGTCATTCTGGAACACATTCCCATCACCATGTCAGTCTGGAACACATTCCCTCACCATGTCAGTCTGGAACACATTCCCATCACCATGTCAGTCTGGAACACATTCCCATCACCATGTCAGTCTGGAACACATTCCCATCATCTTGTCAGTCTAGAACACATTCCCCTCACCATGTCAGTCTGGAACACATTCCCATCACCATGTCAATCTAGAACACATTCCCATCACCATGTCAATCTGGAACACATTCTCTCTCACCATGTCAGTCTAGAACACATCCCCTCATCATGTCATTCTGGAACACATTCCCTCACCATGTCAGTCTGGAACACATTCCCATCACCATGTCAGTCTGGAACACATTCCCATCACCATGTCAGTCTGGAACACATTCCCATCACCATGTCAATCTGGAACACATCCTCCCTCACCATGTCAGTCTGGAACACATCCCCTCACCATGTCATTCTGGAACACATCCCCCTCACCATGTCAATCTGGAACACATTCTCCCTCACCATGTCAGTCTGGAACACATTCTCATCACCATGTCAGTCTGGAACACATTCTCCTCACCATGTCAGTCTGGAACACATCCCTATCACCATGTCAGTCTGGAACACATTCTCCTCACCATGTCAGTCTGGAACACATCCCCTCACCATGTCATTCTGGAACACATCCCCCCTCACCATGTCAATCTGGAACACATTCTCCCTCACCATGTCAGTCTGGAACACATTCTCATCACCATGTCAGTCTGGAACACATCCCCCTCACCATGTCAGTCTGGAACACATCCCCCCTCACCATGTCAGTCTGGAACACATCCCCCTCACCATGTCAATCTGGAACACATCCCCCCTCACCATGTCAGTCTGGAACACATCCCCCCTCACCATGTCAGTCTGGAACACATCCCCTCACCATGTCAGTCTGGAACACATCCCCTCACCATGTCAGTCTGGAACACATCCCCTCACCATGTCAGTCTGGAACACATCCCCCCTCACCATGTCAGTCTGGAACATATCCCATCAGTTCTGGGTGTGATGATATGAATGTTGATTCCACTAATTAAGGCTCACGTCCATGAGGCATGTTTCATTGGGCGCATAGTTCGAGGCAAGGAGGTAGGGAGGGAAGGGTGGCTGCCAGTCCTGGGTTCAAGCCTACCGCACGTTGCTGGCGAGCTTCAACTAATTACCGCCTGCAACAGACACACCGGTTATTGGGTTATTGAGCGTGAGGACCAAGGACCGGCTATTAACATAGCGGCTATGTCTGATGACAAGTCAGGTCGTTTAGAGACATACCTTCTCATGGTGTAATGTAACAAGAGACACGTCATACCTTCTCCATGGTGTAATGTAACAAGAGACGTCATACCTTCTCCATGGTGTAATGTAACAAGAGACGTCATACCTTCTCCATGGTGTAATGTAACAGGAGGTGCTAGCTACGTCATACCTTCTCCATGGTGTAATGTACAGGAGGTGCTAGCTACGTCATACCTTCTCCATTGGGTGTAAATGTTCCAATGAGGAGGTGCTAGCTACGTCATACCTTCTCCATGGTGTAATGTAACAGGAGGTGCTAGCTACGTCATACCTTCTCCATGGTGTAATGTAACAGGAGGTGCTAGCTACGTCATACCTTCTCCATGGTGTAATGTAACAGGAGGTGCTAGCTACGTCATACTTTCTCCATGGTGTAATGTAACAGGAGGTGCTAGCTACGTCATACCTTCTCCATGGTGTAATGTACCAGGAGGTGCTAGCTACGTCATACCTTCTCCATGGTGTAATGTACCAGGAGGTGCTAGCTACGTCATACCTTCTCCATGGTGTAATGTAACAGAGGACACGTCATACCTTCTCCATGGTGTAATGTAACAGGCAAGTAGACTTCTCGTTATGTACAGAGTCACGTCATCCTTCTCCATGGTGTAATGTAACAGGAGGGCTAGCTCGTCATACCTTCTCCATGGTGTAATGTAACAGAGGTGCAGCTACGTCATACCTTCTCCATGGTGTAATGTAACAGGAGGTGCTAGCTACCGTCATTACCTTCTCCATGGTGTAATGTAACAGGAGGTGCTAGCTACGTCATACCTTCTCCATGGTGTAATGTACAGGAGGTGCTAGCTACGTCATACCTTCTCCATGGTGTAATGTAACCCGGAGGTGCTAGCTACGTCATACCTTCTCCATGGTGTAATGTAACAGGAGACACGTCATACCTTCTCCATGGTGCAATGTAACAAGAGACACGTCATACCTTCTCCATGGTGCAATGTAACAGGAGTAGGTGCAGGGTTGGAGAATAAAACCTTTTTCTCCTCTGAGTCTGTCCCGATCTAGCTTTCAATCCGTTCAAACGCCGGTTACTTTCCTGGTAAAGTCTGGGGGAGGAGGCGGTTGTTTGGCGTCAGACGCGTTCTGAGTCCACCCTCTACTGCTGACGTGTCGTGCTTTCCCTCAGGAGGCCGTGGATTGACTCCGACCAAGTTCACTGAGAGTTATCCATGCAGGCTGATTACCTTCTAGATAAAGACATTATTCACCCTCATAATCCTGGTTCCACAAGTTAGATACATCAAGCCAGTCCTATTGTTTCTCTTCCAGTCACAGCATCACTGGTCCAGGCTCTTTTGGTCATGGCTTAGTAATATACACACAAGTATATGTTTTTTGGAAACACCCATATAGCTATACATTTAAAAAAATGTTAGTAATATTGTTTTTACCGTTATTTTCAGAAAATATTCAAAATAGAGTAGCTTCGACATTGAGAGTAAATTATTCACACGGATTGGTCAAAGACATCACCGTATCTCTCGACAAGGTGCATCTTGGGAGCAAAGTCGCGCACTCTACTTGCGCGGAGCAGGTTTTCAACTGTTAGTGAACCCGAGCACAGAGCTAATTATTGTTGGGCGTAACAAGAACAAAATCTCGGCAACTATTTCGGCACAAAGGCCCCCACGTCAGAGAAAACAAGATTTACACGTTTCCAACTCGTCATTGGATGGCTGACAAGGACAATTAAAACACGAAACATAATTACTGAGCGTATAAATGCAGCTTGTAATTATGTTCTCAATTATGTTGTGACGAAAAATAAAGACGGCAATTACTTGAAGGGATACATCCTCACCTGGTGTATTTCTTACAGCCATGACAGTTCTGAAGCTTCCAAATCACGAACACAATCCTACACTATCCTCCACTACCCTCCACTATCCTCCACTACCCTCCACTATCATCCACTACCCTCCACTATCCTCCACTATATCCTCCACTACCCTCCACTATCATCCACTACCCTCCACTACCCTCCACTACCCTCCACTATCCTCCACCACCCTCCACTACCCTCCACTATCCTCAACTACCCTCCACTATCCTCCACTATATATCCACTATCATCCACTACCCTCCACTACCCTCCACTACCCTCCACTATATCCTCCACTACCTCCACTACCCTCCACTACCCTCCACTATCCTCCACCACCCTCCACTACCCTCCACTATCCTCAACTACCCTCCACTATCCTCCACTATATATCCACTATCATCCACTATCCTCCACTACCCTCCACTATCCTCCACTCAGCACCCCAATAAACCACCTCTTTGATCGCCAATCAAATGTCCTGATTTTCCTACTACTCACGTCTAAAGAGTTAATTTTATAAAAAAATTACTTGAAGAATAAAAACCTCGAATTGGTAATTGATTTAACTTAAACTAACAAATTGATTACACTGTTATAGTTCAACAATGAAATAAACAAAGGGATGAACACTACAAAGATATAAACGTTGGTAGTTCAATAGATTTTTATATCATTTAATAATCTTACAATTATAACAACACAGTTCTATTTTTTCTTATAATAATAATAATAATATAATAATGTATCATTTTGTTCGTCGACATATAAAAGCTGTGAAGTTTTCATGTGTGTATCAAGTGTAAGTATTCCTGTAAAGAAGAAGTCGCTAGAGGAACAGTTTGGGAAATTATTCAACGCTATTAGTGTTTGATACAATGGCTGTCAACATGTCATATGCCTGTCTCGGTGGTTCATTGCTTGAGTGGACGTTGGTTCATTTCCTGGCACTTGTGCTGTGTGTTAAGTGTTGCACAATATTAGCACTTGTACGAGAGCACTTAATAACCCTGACTGGCTAGAACATGGCTGGCTAAGTAAACTAACCCACGAAATACATCACTTTGGAGGTGTAATTGGACGGACTATAGTCGGCCTCCCGGACCACTCATTCCTCGGATTGAGCCAATCCATCATCCATCTATAGTGTATTATTACTGTCTGGGTCACACGCGCTAACCTCACCAATAATCTATATTTACCTACCTCTGGGTGGACACAGGACAAACTCAACAGATCGATGCGACACTTGGAGTGACTCCGGGGCGTGCCTTTCTACCGTGTGCATCACACAACTACCGAGCCTACCTTTCTATCGTGTGCGTCACACAACTACCGAGCCTACTTTTATATCGTGTGCATCACACAACTACCGGGCCTCCCTTTCTATCGTGTGCATCACACTACTACCGGGCCTCCCTTTCTATCGTGTGCATCACACAACTACCGGGCCTCCCTTTCTTTCGTGTGCATCACACTACTACTGGGCCTCCCTTTCTATCGTGTGCGTCACACAACTACCGGGCCTCCCTTTATATCGTGTGCATCACACAACTACCGGGCCTACCTTTCTATCGTGTGTATCACACAACTACCGAGCCTACCTTTCTATCGTGTACATCACACAACTACCGGGCCTACCTTTCTACCGTGTGCATCACACAACTACCGAGCCTACCTTTATATCGTGTGCATCACACTACTACCGGGCCTCCCTTTATATCGTGTGCATCACACAACTACCGGGCCTACCTTTCTATCGTGTACATCACACAACTACCGGGCCTACCTTTCTACCGTGTGTATCACACAACTACCGAGCCTACCTTTCTATCGTGTGCATCACACAACTACCGGGCCTACCTTTCTACCGTGTGCATCACACAACTACCGGGCCTCCCTTTTTATCGTGTGCATCACACTACTACCGGGCCTTCCTTTATACCGTGTGCATCACACAACTACCGGGCCTACCTTTCTATCGTGTACATCACACAACTACCGGGCCTACCTTTCTACCGTGTGTATCACACAACTACCGAGCCTACCTTTCTATCGTGTGCATCACACAACTACCGGGCCTACCTTTCTACCGTGTGCATCACACAACTACCGGGCCTCCCTTTCTATCGTGTGCATCACACTACTACCGGGCCTTCCTTTATACCGTGTGTATCACACAAATACCGGGCCTCCCTTTATATCGTGTCCATCACACAACTACCGGGCCTAACTTTCTATCATGCTCATCACACTACTACCGGGCCTACTCTTACATCACAGTGTGTCTGATGTATGTAGTACCTGCTGAACTCATTGTTCTCAATCACTAAAGACCAGTGCACACTGCTGTGGTAGCAGCTAGAGACCAGTACACACTGCTGTGGTAGCAGCTAGAGACCAGTACACACCGATATTATAGCAGCTAGAGACCAGTACACACTGCTGTGATAGCAGCTAGAGACCAGTACACACTGCTGTGATAGCAGCTAGAGACCAGTACACACTGCTGTGATAGCAGCTAGAGACCAGTACACACCGATATTATAGCAGCTAGAGACCAGTACACACCGATATTATACCAGCTAGAGACCAGTACACACTGCTGTGGTAGCAGCTAGAGACCAGTACACACTGCTGTGGTAGCAGCTAGAGACCAGTACACACTGCTGTGGTAGCAGCTAGAGACCAGTACACACTGATATTATAGCAGCTAGAGACCAGTACACACTGATATTATAGCAGCTAGAGACCAGTACACACCGATATTATACCAGCTAGAGACCAGTACACACTGCTGTGGTAGCAGCTAGAGACCAGTACACACTGCTGTGGTAGCAGCTAGAGACCAGTACACACTGCTGTGGTAGCAGCTAGAGACCAGTACACACTGATATTATAGCAGCTAGAGACCAGTTATTTATTGTATCACTAGTAGGTGAAGGTGTAGATAGATCTTCCATGTTGTACAATATAGAGTGATTAGCAAGTACAACTCACATGCGTGGACATACCATCTGAAGTCTGTATGAATGAGATGGTCGTGTGTGGATGTGTGTGGGTGGAGCGAGTTCAATTGATATGACCTAGCTCGGCTCAAGTCCCTCAAACAAGCTCTCTCTGTACACTGTTATATGTTCTTCATTCAGTGGCGGTATCTGACATCTCGCACGGGGGAGCCAACTACTCTCATGTTCTTGTCATCTCAAGTTGGAGCTCATTCACTCTCTTCTCATTGACTCATCCATGTTCTCTCTCTCTCTCTCTCTCGCAGCAATAAAGAACCAGTCGTACGATGGATACAACGATAAGCTGCTTCATCTCAACACAGCTTTCTGTGTTCTCAACTTGATAGCTAAACTACTGAACACTTTACATCATCTGGACCATGGATCAACAAACCTTGGAAAACTTTGTGTTGTGTCAAAAATATTCATTCATCAACGTTTAAAACTAGACTTGGTTAATTATTTATTTAATTATTCCACTGAGTCTTACCAACCGTTCGGGCTACACGCTTATGTTTTTATGTGATAAGGAGGAGTCAAGTTAAATTTATTGGAAGTATACCCGCATTTGCACAGAGGAAGAGTGGAAAACCATTTAGGAAAACCACCCTCAGTATACTAGACCTGGTTTCGAACCCCGATCTCCCCGTCTATTGTGTTAGTGACACCTGAAGACCACACGAACACCTGAGTGGCTCAAATTAATCTCAATAGTGGCTTTACAAGCTATCAAACAATTTCTGAAAAATTAAAATTCTAGTTTACGCCAGTAATTTGAGAGCTATGTTCATGTTAGGTTGTTTGTTGTTGAATGGAAGTGCCCTCGCAACGCTGCTATCACTCGCTCCTATCATTGGACAATCGATTGTCTATTGTTAGCTTGTGACAGTACTAGCCAAACATCTGGATTCTCGCTGAAGCTAATAGCTACGCAAGCTTAGGGGAATTTATCGATTGCTATTTCGATAAATAAACTGAAGCTTAAAAACAAAGACATACGAGTACACCATAGACTACTTAACCTAGGACAGCAACACGCTAAACCTAATAATAGCACAAGGAATTAGGATCTTAGGTTAGCAGGGCACACTCATATACAAAGATATAGACTTACATACCAACTTAACCTGGAACAACATTTCTTTACCATCTCTTTTCCTCTGCCTGGCATTGATTCAGCAATGTTAATGCAGAGAAAAGGTTGTATCTTTGTTATAACATTGAAATCTTGCTCTTCCTTAGCTAAGCATCCATCCGCGGACCACTGGTTTGAATCCTTGTTGGGTCTAAATGCAGTCTTTATGTGGTTCTGAAGTAATTATTACTGTACAGGGCGTTAATAGAGCTGTTAACCTGCAAGAATAGAGGTAGACTTCTCTGTAGTACAGGGATGTAACGCTTGTGTAGGACTGTCTCCTGTTGGACTGAAGGTAGACTTCTCTGTAGTACAGGGATGTAACGCTGGTGTAGGACTGTCTCCTGTTGGACTGAAGGTAGACTTCTCTGTAGTACAAGGATGTAACGCTGGTGTAGGACTGTCTCCTGAAGGATAGAGGAACAAACCGATGAAATGCCAAAGGGTCGAGTTAGAAACACCTTCGCTACACTCTAAATTCCGGGTGCTAGGTTTGAATTTTAGATTACATTTGCCTCATTCGCTGAGGCTGGGCTTGAAATGTCGACCGAAGACACACAATATGAGAGAGAGGGAGATAGATATTGGAATTGGGGGAAGAAGTTCTTGGAGCGTTTCACGACAAACAATAGTTTCCTCCTCGAGACTATCAAACTCTATCTAGGGCCACAAGTTGACCTGACAGAGACAGGATATCTAGAGACACAAGTTGACCTGACAGAAACAGGATATCTAGAGCCACAAGTTGACCTGACAGGATATCTAGAGCCACAAATTGACCTGACAGGATATCTAGATACACAAGTTGACCTGACAGAGACAACACCGGGGGCCTAAATAGCGCCCCCACCCAACTGTCACCCATCACCACAACATCAAGTTGTCATTTATTGAAGTCACCGTTTTTGTGGCCGCATGGTCTAAGGCACTACACTCGCACTATATTGGCTGCCGATGACTGGAAGATCGTGGCTCGAACCTGGTTGGGTGTACTGAGAATGTTTTTTTTTCTAAATAGCTATCCACTCTCCCTCCATGAAAATTTGGGTACACTTCCTCTCCATTCAACCCTCCTCATTACTAACTCATTAGCTTAGTTAGGATATATACGTATTAACGGAACTGAACACTATTTGACAGTTACAAAAGTTACTTTTATATATTCATACGTCAAGAAATTTGATCTGTCACTTTTGAAATATCAATAACTACAAAATAACACTAATATAAATTTAAACAAGGCAATGATTTGGGGTTTTTCTCACCAATTAGAACTCACGTCTAGATGAGTCCTTGTAGGTCACATGTTGGGGTTTGTCTCACCAATTAGACCCCACGTCTAGATGAGTCCTTGTAGGTCACGTGTTGGGGTTTGTCTCACCAATTAGACCCCACGTCTAGATGAGTCCTTGTAGGTCACGTGTTGGGGTTTGTCTCACCAATAAGAACTCACGTCTAGATGAGTCCTTGTAGGTCACATGTTGGGGTTTGTCTCACCAATAAGAACTCACGTCCAGATGAGTCCTTGTAGGTCACATGTTGGGGTTTGTCTCACCAATTAGAACTCACGTCTAGATGAGTCTTTGTAGGTCACATGTTGGGGTTTGTCTCACCAATAAGAACTCACGTCCAGATGAGTCCTTGTAGGTCACATGTTGGGGTTTGTCTCACCAATTAGACCCCACGTCTAGATGAGTCCTTGTAGGTCACGTGTTGGGGTTTGTCTCACCAATTAGACCCCACGTCTAGATGAGTCCTTGTAGGTCACGTGTTGGGGTTTGTCTCACCAATTAGAACCCACGTCTAGATGAGTCCTTGTAGGTCACATGTTGGGGATTGTCTCACCAATTAGAACTCACGTCCAGATGAGTCCTTGTAGGTCACATGTTTGGGTTTGTCTCACCAATTAGAACTCACGTCCAGATGAGTCCTTGTAGGTCACATGTTGGGGTTTGTCTCACCAATTAGAACCCACGTCCAGATGAGTCCTTGTAGGTCACATGTTGGGGTTTGTCTCACCAATTAGAACTCACGTCCAGATGAGTCCTTGTAGGTCACATGTTGGGGTTTGTCTCACCAATTAGAACTCACGTCTAGATGAGTCCTTGTAGGTCACATGTTGGGGTTTGTCTCACCAATTAGAACTCATGTCTAGATGAGTCCTTGTAGGTCACATGTTGGGGTTTGTCTCACCAATTAGAACCCACGTCCAGATGAGTCCTTGTAGGTCACATGTTGGGGTTTGTCTCACCAATTAGAACTCACGTCCAGATGAGTCCTTGTAGATCACGTGTACAATATTTCAACGAACATTAATATCCAAGTGACGGCTGTATGGGGCACAACAATGTTCAACTTGCTACAATTCTGAAGATCTATTCGTTCTAACATTATATTTATATAATAACAATAATAATATAGTAAAATGTTATGAATGTTTAGTGCAGCAAAAGGCTTCAAATGGCCATTCGTAAGAAAATCGAGGCATAGTTTCGTCGTTAATAAATAGATATAATTTAAATTCATTTTTAAATGTTATTTGTTATATCCGAGATGAAACAGGGTCCCCCCTTGGAGCTGAGCGTGATATTGTGCTTATTATTTCTTAAACAACCTGGATAAAATATCTTTTAAAGAGAGACACTTGCTGACGTCACCTCTCCTTCTGTAGACCCTCGTGTGTGTGTGACTTGTACATGTTTAACACCCTCTCACCCCTCACACCGCTGTTACACTCTCGTTAATAGCGAGATGAACTTTCTAGTGACAGCCGAGATAATGGCTCCATTGTTTCTCCTGATGAATAACGCGATGATCCGTCTTGTGAGATGTCGGATATTAACATAACCACCACTTTAACTTAACCTAATACAGCAATACTGAGCACCAGCTCCAGGAACTATACTATCTGGGTAACAGGACCAACACACAGTGGATGGTAGTAATACAGGTTGTAGGTTCGTCTCCTTGCTAGTCCTGTTTGAGCACTAGATGGTAGTAATACAGGTTGTTGGTTCGTCTCCCTGCTAGCACTAGATGGTAGTAATACAGGTTGTTGGTTCGTCTCCCTGCTAGTCCTGTATGACCACTGGATGGTAGTAATACAGGTTGTTGGTTCGTCTCCCTGCTAGTACTAGATGGTAGTAATACAGGTTGTTGGTTCGTCTCCCTGCTAGTCCTGTATGACCACTGGATGGTAGTAATACAGGTTGTTGGTTCGTCTCCCTGCTAGTCCTGTATGACCACTGGATGGTAGTAATACAGGTTGTTGGTTCGTCTCCCTGCTAGTCCTGTATGACCACTGGATGGTAGTAATACAGGTTGTTGGTTCGTCTCCCTGCTAGTCCTGTATGACCACTGGATGGTAGTAATACAGGTTGTTGGTTCGTCTCCCTGCTAGTACTAGATGGTAGTAATACAGGTTGTTGGTTCGTCTCCCTGCTAGTACTAGATGGTAGTAATACAGGTTGTTGGTTCGTCTCCCTGCTAGTACTAGATGGTAGTAATACAGGTTGTTGGTTCGTCTCCTTGCTAGTACTAGATGGTAGTAATACAGGTTGTTGGTTCGTCTCCCTGCTAGTCCTGTATGAGCACTAGATGGTAGTAATACAGGTTGTTGGTTCGTCTCCTTGCTAGTACTAGATGGTAGTAATACAGGTTGTTGGTTCGTCTCCCTGCTAGTCCTGTATGAGCACTAGATGGTAGTAATACAGGTTGTTGGTTCGTCTCCCTGCTAGCACTAGATGGTAGTAATACAGGTTGTTGGTTCATCTCCCTGCTAGCACTAGATGGTAGTGATACAGGTTGTTGGTTCATCTCCCTGCTAGTACTAGATGGTAGTAATACAGGTTGTTGGTTCGTCTCCCTGCTAGTACTAGATGGTAGTAATACAGGTTGTTGGTTCATCTCCCTGCTAGCACTAGATGGTAGTGATACAGGTTGTTGGTTCATCTCCCTGCTAGTACTAGATGGTAGTAATACAGGTTGTTGGTTCGTCTCCCTGCTAGCACTAGATGGTAGTGATACAGGTTGTTGGTTCGTCTCCCTGCTAGTACTGTATGAGCACTAGATGGTAGTAATACAGGTTGTTGGTTCGTCTCCCTGCTAGTACTGTATGAGCACTAGATGGTAGTGATACAGGTTGTTGGTTCATCTCCCTGCTAGTACTGTATGAGCACTAGATGGTAGTGATACAGGTTGTTGGTTCATCTCCCTGCTAGTACTAGATGGTAGTAATACAGGTTGTTGGTTCATCTCCCTGCTAGTACTAGATGGTAGTAATACAGGTTGTTGGTTCGTCTCCCTGCTAGTACTGTATGAGCACTAGATGGTAGTAATACAGGTTGTTGGTTCATCTCCCTGCTAGTACTAGATGGTAGTAATACAGGTTGTTGGTTCGTCTCCCTGCTAGTCCTGTATGAGCACTAGATGGTAGTAATACAGGTTGTTGGTTCGTCTCCCTGCTAGTACTGTATGATCACTAGATGGTAGTGATACAGGTTGTTGGTTCATCTCCCTGCTAGTACTAGATGGTAGTAATACAGGTTGTTGGTTCATCTCCCTGCTAGTACTAGATGGTAGTAATACAGGTTGTTGGTTCATCTCCTGCTAGTCTAAGATGGTAGTATACAGGTTGTTGGTTCGTCCCTCCTGTTAGACTAGATGGTAGTAATACAGGTTGTTGGTTCGTCTCCTGCTATGTATAGATGGTAGTAATACAGGTTGTGGTTCGTCTCCTGCTAGACTAGATGGTAGTAATACAGGTTGTTGGTTCTCTCCCTGCTAGTCTGTATGAGCACTAGATGGTAGTATACAGGTTGTTGGTTCGTCTCCCTGCTAGACTAGATGGGTAATACAGGTTGTTGGTTCGTCTCCCTGCTAGCCTGATGTAGTGGATAAGGTTGTTGTTCTCTCCCTGCTAGTCTGTATGACACTAGATGGAGTAATACAGGTTGTTGGTTCGTCTCTGCTGACAGATGGAGTAATACAGGTTGTTGTTCTTCTGCTGTACTAGATGGTAGTAATACAGGTTGTGGTTCGTCTCCCCTGCTAGACTAGATGGAGTAATACAGGTTGTTGGTTCGTCTCCTGCATCTTACTAGATGGAGTAATACAGGTTGTTGGTTCGTCTTCCTGGATACTGTGGTAGTAATACAGGTTGTTGTGTCATCTCGCTAGTACTAGATGGTAGTAATACAGGTTGTGGTTCGTCTCCTGCTAGTACTAGATGGTAGTAATACAGGTTGTTGGTTCGTCTTCCTGCTAGTACTAGATGGTAGTAATACAGGTTTGGTTCGTCTCCTGCTAGTACTAGATGGTAGTAATACAGGTTGTTGGTTCGTCTCCTGCTAGTACTAGATGGTAGTAATACAGGTTGTTGGTTCGTCTTCCTGCTAGTACTAGATGGTAGTAATACAGGTTGTTGGTTCGTCCTCCTGCTAGTACTAGATGGTAGTAATACAGGTTGTTGGTTCGTCTTCTGCTAGTATAGATGGTAGTAATACAGGTTGTTGGTTCGTCTCCTGCTAGTACTAGATGGTAGTAATACAGGTTGTGTTCGTCTTCCTGCTAGTACTAGATGGTAGTAATACAGGTTGTTGGTTCGTCCTCCTGCTAGTACTAGATGGTAGTAATACAGGTTGTTGGTTCGTCTCTGCTGAGTACTAGATGGTAGTATACAGGTTGTTGGTTCGTCTCTGCTAGTACTAGATGGTAGTAATACAGGTTGTGGTTCGTCTCCCTTCTAGTACTAGATGGTAGTAATACAGGTTGTGGTTCGTCTCCTGCTAGTACTAGATGGTAGTAATACAGGTTGTTGGTTCGTCTCCTGCTAGTACTAGATGGTAGTAATAAGTTGTTGGTTCGTCTTCCTGCTAGTACTAGATGGTAGTAATACAGGTTGTTGGTTCGTCTCCTGCTAGTACTAGATGGTAGTAATACAGGTGTTGGTTCGTCTCCTGCTAGTACTAGATGTAGTAATACAGTTGTTGGTTCGTCTTCCTGCTAGTACTAATGGTATAATACAGGTTGTTGGTTCGTCTTCCTGCTAGTACTAGATGGTAGTAATACAGGTTGTTGGTTCGTCCCTGCTAGTACTAGATGGTAGTATACAGGTTGTGGTTCGTCTCCTGCTAGTACTAGATGGTAGTAATACAGGTTGTTGGTTCGTCTCCTGCTAGTCCTTAGATGGGTAGTAATACAGGTTGTTGGTTCGTCTTCCTGCTAGTACTAGATGGTAGTAATACAGGTTGTTGTTCTCTCCTGCTAGTACTAGATGTAGTAATACAGGTTGTTGGTTCGTCTCCTGCTAGTACTAGATGGTAGTAATACAGGTTGTTGGTTCGTCTCCTGCTAGTACTAGATGGTAGTAATACAGGTTGTTGGTTCGTCTCCTGCTAGACTAGATGGTAGTAATACAGGTTGTTGGTTCGTCTCCTTGCTAGTCCTGTTGAGCACTAGATGGTAGTAATACAGGTTGTTGGTTCGTCTCCTGCCTAGACTGATGGTAGTAATACAGGTTGTTGGTTCGTCTCCTTGCTAGCACTAGATGGTAGTAATACAGGTTGTTGGTTCGTCTCCCTGCTAGTCCTGTATGAGCACTAGATGGTAGTAATACAGGTTGTTGGTTCGTCTCCCTGCTAGTCCTGTATGACCACTAGATGGAGGTAATACAGGTTGTTGGTTCGTCTCCCTGCTAGTCCTGTATGACCACTAGATGGAGGTAATATAGGTTGTTGGTTCGTCTCCCTGCTAGTCCTGTATGACCACTAGATGGAGGTAATACAGGTTGTTGGTTCGTCTCCCTGCTAGTCCTGTATGACCACTAGATGGAGGTAATACAGGTTGTTGGTTCGTCTCCCTTCTAGTCCTGTATGACCACTAGATGGTAGTAATACAGGTTGTTGGTTCGTCTCCCTGCTAGTCCTGTATGACCACTAGATGGAGGTAATACAGGTTGTTGGTTCGTCTCCTTGCTAGTCCTGTTTGAGTACTAGATGGTAGTAATACAGGTTGTTGGTTCGTCTTCCTGCTAGTACTAGATGGTAGTAATACAGGTTGTTGGTTCGTCTCCTTGCTAGTCCTGTTTGAGTACTAGATGGTAGTAATACAGGTTGTTGGTTCGTCTTCCTGCTAGTACTAGATGGTAGTAATACAGGTTGTTGGTTCGTCCTCCTGCTAGTACTAGATGGTAGTAATACAGGTTGTTGGTTCGTCTTCCTGCTAGTACTAGATGGTAGTAATACAGGTTTGTTGGTTCGTCTCCCTGCTAGTACTAGATGGTAGTAATACAGGTTGTTGGTTCGTCTTCCTGCTAGTACTAGATGGTAGTAATACAGGTTGTTGGTTCGTCTTCCTGCTAGTACTAGATGGTAGTAATACAGGTTGTTGGTTCGTCCTCCTGCTAGTACTAGATGGTAGTAATACAGGTTGTTGGTTCGTCTTCCTGCTAGTACTAGATGGTAGTAATACAGGTTGTTGGTTCGTCCTCCTGCTAGTACTAGATGGTAGTAATACAGGTTGTTGGTTCGTCTTCCTGCTAGTACTAGATGGTAGTAATACAGGTTGTTGGTTCGTCCTCCTGCTAGTACTAGATGGTAGTAATACAGGTTGTTGGTTCGTCTTCCTGCTAGTACTAGATGGTAGTAATACAGGTTGTTGGTTCGTCCTCCTGCTAGTACTAGATGGTAGTAAATACAGGTTGTAGGTTCGTCTCCTTGCTAGTACTAGATGGTAGTAATACAGGTTGTTGGTTCGTCCTCCTGCTAGTACTAGATGGTAGTAATACAGGTTGTTGGTTCGTCTTCCTGCTAGTACTAGATGGTAGTAATAAAGGTTGTTGGTTCGTCTTCCTGCTAGTACTAGATGGTAGTAATACAGGTTGTTGGTTCGTCCTCCTGCTAGTACTAGATGGTAGTAATACAGGTTGTTGGTTCGTCTTCCTGCTAGTACTAGATGGTAGTAATACAGGTTGTTGGTTCGTCTTCCTGCTAGTACTAGATGGTAGTAATACAGGTTGTAGGTTTTGCTAGTCCTGTATGAGCACTGGATGGTAGTAATACAGGTTGTTGGTTCGTCTCCTGCTAGTCCGTATGAGCACTAGATGGTAGTAATACAGGTTGTTGGTTCGTCTCCCTGCAGTCCTGTATGACCACTAGGATGGTAGTAATACAGGTTGTTGGTTCGTCTCCTGCTAGTCCTGTATGAGCACTAGATGGTAGTAATACAGGTTGTTGGTTCGTCTCCTGCTAGTCCTGTAAGCACTAGATGGTAGTAATACAGGTTGTTGGTTCGTCTCCCTGCTAGTCCTGTATGAGCACTAGATGGTAGTAATACAGGTTGTTGGTTCGTCTCCCTGCTAGTCCTGTATGACCACTGGATGGTAGTAATACAGGTTGTTGGTTCGTCTCCTTGCTAGTCCTGTATGAGCACTAGATGGTAGTAATACAGGTTGTTGGTTCGTCTCCTTGCTAGTCTGTATGACCACTGATGGTAGTAATACAGGTTGTTGGTTCGTCTCCTTGCTATCCTGTATGAGCACTGGATGGTAGTATACAGGTTGTTGTGTTCGTCTCCTTGCTAGTCCTGTATGAGCACTAGATGGTAGTAATACAGGTTGTTGGTTCGTCTCCCTGCTAGTACTAGATGGTAGTAATACAGGTTGTTGGTTCGTCTTCCTGCTAGTACTAGATGGTAGTAATACAGGTTGTTGGTTCGTCTTCCTGCTAGTACTAGATGGTAGTAATACAGGTTGTTGGTTCGTCTCCTGCTAGTACTAGATGGTAGTAATACAGGTTGTTGGTTCGTCCTCCTGCTAGTACTAGATGGTAGTAATACAGGTTGTTGGTTCGTCTTCCTGCTAGTACTAGATGGTAGTAATACAGGTTGTTGGTTCGTCTCCTTGCTAGTCCTGTATGACACTAGATGGTAGTAATACAGGTTGTTGGTTCGTCTCCCTGCTAGTCTGATGAGCACTGGATGGTAGTAATACAGGTTGTTGGTTCGTCTCCTTGCTAGTCCTGTATGACCACTAGATGGAGGTAATACAGGTTGTTGGTTCGTCTTCCTCTAGCCTGTATACCACTAGATGGTAGTAATACAGGTTGTTGGTTCGTCTTCCTGCTAGTACTAGATGGTAGTAATACAGGTTGTTGGTTCGTCTCCTTGCTAGTCCTGTTTGAGTACTAGATGGTAGTAATACAGGTTGTAGGTTCGTCTCCCTGCTAGTACTAGATGGTAGTAATACAGGTTGTTGGTTCGTCCTCCTGCTAGTACTAGATGGTAGTAATACAGGTTGTTGGTTCGTCTTCCTGCTAGTACTAGATGGTAGTAATACAGGTTGTTGGTTCGTCTTCCTGCTAGTACTAGATGGTAGTAATACAGGTTGTTGGTTCGTCTTCCTGCTAGTACTAGATGGTAGTAATACAGGTTGTTGGTTCGTCTCCTTGCTAGTACTAGATGGTAGTAATACAGGTTGTTGGTTCGTCTTCCTGCTAGTACTAGATGGTAGTAATACAGGTTGTTGGTTCGTCTCCCTGCTAGTACTAGATGGTAGTAATACAGGTTGTTGGTTCGTCTTCCTGCTAGTCCTGTATGAGCACTAGATGGTAGTAATACAGGTTGTTGGTTCGTCTCCCTGCTAGTCCTGTATGACCACTGGATGACAGACCACGCAGTCAACACTAACCGCAGCAGATATCGCACCCTGGGGGATTCCCTCACGCCGGGCGTGACAGTGTCACGCAGCCGTGTTTGTTTCCCAGAGACAACCTAGCGGGTCGATACATAGTTAACAGCGGGGGGAGTGGGGGGTGGACTAGGGTTGGTTGCTACAAATAGTCACATTTGGTATTCATTCCTCGACGTCGTGGATGAGTGGACTGGGTTCATTCCCAGGTCATCCTCAGGTCCTGGTGCTAGTGCGTTTGTCCTAGGTTAAGTTTGTTTGTAATTATACAGGGTGATCCAAAAGTCATGCAACCCAAGTCATTTCGGCATATTGTTGATTTGTTTAGCACGCGTGATTCTGGAAAACTACGCACAAACGATTGTTGGCATTCCATGTACGAGTTGGCCTTAAAATAATGTCGCTCTGCTCGTGGAAAATTCATTTACACTTTCAGATGATGTAACTCAACTGGCTAGACCTTGTGTTTATCTCAAGGTCACACGGCCTGCACAACATCCGGCCAACATTACAGTGTTGCCATACATATAAACAACATTTCATTTTACATGTTCTTCTGTGAGAAATATCCTTGAAAAAAAAAAGGGTTGTGTGACTTTTGGATCACCCTATACGTTCATGCGTATATGCTGGCTCTGTTACCCAGGGGTTTCAACTCATTGTGCTAATGTTGGTGTCCTAGGTTAAGTTATATTTGTTATGGTATGGTCCTGTTTCTGAAAGTTAATTTTAAATAGCTAAAATATAATCTGAGTATAGAGGATACTATTAATTAACTATCTTATCCTAATTTTAAATATAATCCAGAGAGGATTCCCATGTCAAGGACATTCCAGAAGTGCCAACTTTAATATTAACGTGCCTAACACGGGTGGAGGGGGGGGGCACGGTTGAACCTTGATCTCCCTGTCATCGGCAGTCTAGTCTATTGCGGGAGTAGCGCCTTAGACCATGCGTCCAACGAAGCGGGTCTCAACAGTTGTTGAATATCTGTCCCGAGCAAATGAGTTTCTGGCCAAATCCCCACGACAGGAATTTAACAACTGTTGAGGTCATGGCGTGTAGAAAATTATAGGCTATTTAATGTTTTTAATAGAGCATTATTTTATTTATTTTGTCAAAATAAATTGCCATAAAGCCTCCAAAATCATCACCCCCTTCTATCCCCCAGTTTTATTAGTTTCTCTCCCTTGGAATCTGATCCTTTATATTATTTCTGCTGTCAACATCCCTTCTTATCAACTAATACAAAGCCTACAGCGATGAATAAGGTATCAATGGATAGGATTTTTTACCGACTTCTGACATAGCATACTCAGTTTACGTTAAAACACATTGTTTGTTTAGAATGTAAGTTAAAAATATATTATTTGTGTTGCCTTTGCAATGACAATCAATAAGTCTCAGGGACAGACTCTTCAAAGAGCTGGATTGTACTTGCCCAGTGCTGTATTTACTCGTGGACAACTCTTTGTAGCCTTTTCAAGAGTCACTAAATCTAACAATGTTTCAAGATGATTGCATTCTCACATCAAATATTGTATACAAAGAGGTATTGTAAATTGTAGATACGTCCACATTAATAAACTCTCTTTGCTATTTTGTGTATACACTTCGCTGAGTATTTAATTTCAACAACCCAATAAAAGACTAAATCTTTTTTTGGAAAGAGGAAGGATGAATGTGCGAAAGTTTCGCTCGGGTTTACTGGTTTAAAATAATTATTGAAAGTTACACGAACGCTTTGATGGTAACCAAATAATATTTCATAAAACGACGAGAAATCGTCCAAGCCCCGAACCCAAGCCCTCCTAAAGGCTCGCGAGAGAGAGAGAGATGGATGGTTGGTAGCCTTAGAGCTGGGACGAAGATAAACTTGAAAACTGATTCAATTATTCATCAGTGCCCGTTTCCTATTCAGTGATTATAGGCTGGGTTCCTGGCCTTCTCTAACGAACCAATCAGCGTCCAGCTCGGACATTGTCCCGAACTCAAACAATAACAGTTATTATATTCAGGTAAATGCACACACTTTACTCTCAAGGGCAGAAAGATCACCGTCCCACTATGGTGTGATTAGAAAATAGTGCCAGTTTGCTAGTCAAGTGTGGTGCTACACTACACTGTATTTAGTGTATCACCGCACTAGAGGCGTACTACTGGCACCATAGCACAGACACTCAGCCTTACGGGAGTTGAGTCCTCGGACACTGGAGGGGGGTTCAAAGTTTTCAAAATTCACAAACCGTGCATTTTTTGAACTAGTGGACATAGAGCCTGAATTTAAATGAATGTTTCTTTATAGAATTGAGTGAGAAATTTTTAGGTTTTTTTTTTAAATTTAATAACCAAAGGGTGCAAAGGGGGGGGGGGAATGGGCAGTAAATTCTATGTTCTCCAATCAATATGAAATTTGATATATGGGGGTTTATCGGGTCGCAGAGTACTAATATGAAATAATTATGTACGGCATCCACACGATGGTCCCGAAGTGCGTTGGTAAAAAAGTGTGTTCAAGACTACAATAAATAAATACTCTCCAGGGTGATAGAAGATTGAAATTTTCAGACACCCATGGAATACTCAAATAATTATAAAAGTATGAACATTTTTGTTTAATAAGTGGACCCTGAGACATAGGGAAGGGGATATAAAAAGAATAAAAACCTTTTATGTGTGCTAGCAAATTTAAATTTGACAGTCTTTTAGGAAGACTATTCCAAATAACCAAATAATCCTTAAAAATGGAAATTTCTAAATGATGGTTAGAAAAATGAGCTTAAATATTTCAAAACTAATAGAAACAACTAATTCCCAGTGTGGTAGAAAATTGAAATGTATAAGTAAAGTTAAGGGACATGTCAAATTACTATAAGTCTGTACATTTTTAATTTTAAATGGAACCCCGGGAAATAGGGAGGGTGTAAGGGTTTATAAGAATAAAAACAATTTTTAGCGGTGATAGAATATTTAAATTTGGCAAGTTTGTAGAATGACCTTTCAAAATAACCAAATAAATCTTAAAATTTGAAATTTATAAGTGGGAGTTGAAGAAATGTAGTGGAAGGGGGCGGGCTCGTCATTTACAAAAATTAATACATTCAACTACCTCTCTGTGTGGTAGAGAGCTTAGATTCTTTAGATTATTCTAAATAAAAAAAGTGAAAAATTTAAATTTAAACTATGAGAAATGGGGGAGGGGGAAGTTATAGCTAGAAATAACTTTTGAGATGAGGTTAAAAATTAAAATTTGAAAGACAGGAAACATGGACAGGACATGAAACTCCAGATATCCAAATTTAAAAATTCTCAAAGTGGGTTGGAAAAGTGGGTTGAGTAGTTAAAAAACTTACAAAACTATTGGAAATAACCACTTCTAAGTGTGGTATAAAACTAAAATTCTGCATATAGGCAAAGATACCACTCCAAATAACTATAAAAGTCCAAAATTTTTACAGTTTATAATGGGAGTCCAGGAAAAAAAGGGAGTTTATAAACATAATTAAGTATAGTAGAAAGTCTAAATTTTGCATGCTGGTAGAGGTACGGCTTCAAATAACCAAATAAGTCTTAAATTTGAGATTTTG
The DNA here is from genome assembly GCA_033556935.1 of Timema podura. Lineage (NCBI taxonomy): Eukaryota > Metazoa > Arthropoda > Insecta > Phasmatodea > Timematidae > Timema > Timema podura. The sequence continues at coordinate 2,760,037 of JAVRXN010000001.1, forward strand.
AAGTGGGAGTTATAGAAATGGGAGGGGGAGGCAAAAATTTTCAAAACCAGTGGATAAACTACCTGTATGTGTGGTATAAAACTGAAATTCGTCAAGCAGAGATAGGGACCACCCAAATTAACTATAAAGGCTGAAGATTTTAAATTTTAAAATGAGACTACAGGAAATAGCAAAGGATGTGGTGGGGGAGAGGATAGGGTGTACCTGTAGGAGGTAGAAAATTTAAATTTGTCAAAAATGTAGAGGGATAACTTCAAATAACCACAAACACATTTTAAATATTAGTTATTTCTAAAGAGGCTGGTGATGTAGGAGGTCTCAAATTTTTACAACTATAAGACTAAACTACTTCTCAAAGTGTTAGATGATTGACATAAGTCAGGTGGGTTTAAAGACCACCTAAAACGGTATCAAGGCCTGAATTATTAAATTTAAAAATGAAGGCTTGGAAAATATGGAGGGATGGTTTCCTCAAAATGTTTACAAAACTATATAAATGCAATTTTTATAGATATAAAAGCTTGAAATGTCGCCATGCAATTTAATAATAAAATAGGTTTGAGTCGCTAGACAGGGATACATTGTTCACGTTAGTTCATTTAAAAAGTTTCTCATCTAATGCTGCTATGCTCATGACAGGTATTCAACAACTGTTGATATCACCTAGGGAAGGAAATTAAACTATATATTTCTACTAGAGCTATATTTATTAATTTTGGCCAATATATTTTAATTAAAAAACTTTATAAACATTGGCATTTTCTCGCGCTTCCTACACTCTTGAACAAATGGAATTTCAAAATTGAAGCCCAGGAAACGGTAGCGCTTAAAATGTATACAACCAAAATAGAACATTATTTACGATGTGGTTAGGTTAACATTTGGTAGCCACATAAAATATCATATAAGATAACCAAATAAGTCTTAACATTTCAAATTGGAATTGTGGAAGCTAAGGAGGGTGAGGGGGACAGAGGGGTTTAGAAATGAGAGTAAATTGACATTTTCCAAAGAAAATATACCTTTATGCACGGAAGAAAATTTAAATTGGCCAATTTGATAAAAGGACCATCCCACATAACCATATAAGTTAGAAAGTTAGGAATTCGAAAATTTACTGCTGGGAAATGGGAGGGGCCTCTAAAATTTCCTAAGCTATAAAAACTCGATATGTTCCAAATGCGGATACACTTTATACTAATTAAACTTCCCTCGTCTTTAACACAATAGCGTAATTAGTAGTACATAAGGTATAACTCGAACGAATATTAAGGTACGGTGCTAACAAAAATAACAAAATAGAAAATGTTATTGATGTTGACAGCAAAAAAAAAATCTACTTTCTAAAAATCTCTTTTTATAAAAATTGGTTTGTAGAAAGACATTTGGAACACTAAATTTGTAAAGGCAGAGTAAAAAAGTTTAAAGTACTAAAAGTAAATCAACACACAAACCAAAGCCTATCTTAAAGTGGATACATTAGATTTACAAATACATAGCTATTATCGCATATCAAGGAGCGACATAACAATTAAAATAAACTAATTCAGGCGACATAACTTGATGAACATGATTCTCTTTGGATAATAATGATGCTTCATATTTAATATGTTTCTGTAAGAGTATAATATTTAATTTATGCTCGTTGGTGAAATGTGATGCTCTTTTTTCAAACATGTTTCTATGTTTGCATTGTCATTGGAGTACGACGGCCGCCCTGTAATTGCGCTCGTTTAAGCACTCAGATTGTAAATTAGGTAATATTTTATTTCTAAGATTTTTTTATTTGTTAATCGCCATAACTGGTTTGGGATTGCCATGGTTAGCTTAGGATTGTACACGAAGGAACTTTCAAAATTATGACAGCTGGATGTTCACCAATACGTCAAAGCTCGATCTAGTACATTACGAAATCAAAATGACCAGAATATTATGAAATATATCAATGTCCAAACTTGTTTGACACATATTTTAATCAAATTTCTGTTAAATCTTATTTCTATATTATTATTGTATTAATTTTTTTATAATAGTGATCATAATTTTAGTTTCAAACCTATCCAAACTACATAATCAGAACTTTTTTTCTTTACTTTAGTAGATAATTTTTATACCAAACACATAATAACTATAGCTGTGATTAAAACAATATTTAGGTATAGTTAAGAATATTTTTTCTTCATATACTTTGTATTGTCAACAATTTTACTCACTTTAATAAACTCTTTTATTGTGATATAAATATTTATTTTTTAAAGAAAATATGCAATTATGGATTGTAAGAAAATATTGTTCTATTATAGTAAAATAATCTTATACTGAAAAATATTTCAGTGTACATTTTTTTAAATATTTATTTCTATTCCCCTTTATTAAAACTAAGAGATATTTAACTTTCCATACATACACGAGAAGGTGTGGGACAAGTGTAATTGGGCAAAACATTATGAGCTTTTTGTTATGTAATCCTAAAGCGCGTTTAGGGAGATGAGCTTCATTTTCAGACTTGATTTTACTATAAACTGATTTAAAACTGATTTGTTATTATTATTATTATATTATTATTATTATATTATTATTATTATTATTATTATTATTATTATTATTATTATTATTATTATTATTATTATTATTATTAGCACCGCGTCTTACTACCCGTTCGGGTTATACGCACTTACGCTAATGTGTAATGGTAGGGTGATTGTGAGGTGAAATGGAGGACCTACAGTTTAACGTGGAATCCGAACCACGGTGGAGGCCTGGCATTCCTCACATTCACAAGTTGTGAACTGATTTGTTAATTCTCATTGCACATTAATATAAAATAATAATACTAATACTTAGTACCGCGTCTTACAACCCGTTCAGGTTATACGCTTACGTACTAATTACGCTAATGGGCTAGGATTTGAGAAGGTTGGATATAGAGGACGTGAAACCACATTTGCATGGAGGGAGAGTGGAAAACCATTTAGGGAGTTCAGTTCAACCAAGCGAGATTCAAACCTCGGTCTCCCCATCCTCAGCAGTCTAGCTCAACAATAAACTAGTGTGTTAGCTAACTATGCCACCGAGGTGGGTATTAGTATAAAATAATGTTGAATATAATCATTCCAGTGTTTAAAATAAGGGGGTATTGCCGATGCTAAATATATACTTAGGAAACTCTTTTCATTGTATTTTCCATGATTTTAACTTTTTTTTTAGTTTATAAAGTAGCATATCACTTATATATTTTTGTTTGTATTAATTTGACAACAAAATGTAAAAATAAATGCAACCTTTACAACATAAATATTTAATTTTAATTACTGATATATTTTGTGCGCCGTGTTTTACTTCCCATTACAGCTATCCGCGTATTTACTCCGATGGATAAGGAATGAGAAAGGTAAAATGTTTGGGAAATGTCCCCGTATTTGCGTTGAAGGAGGAAGATGGTCACAAAAATTTTATAATTCATTTACAAGTGCATTTCCAAGACTCGTGTCATGTTTAAACTGTAGAAGCACTGGCATTGTATATTTGGGTCCAACCTTCTCAATTGCTTGAAAAGTTTTGGTCAATGAAAGGGGTTGAGGCGGGGTAAGGGATTACCGCTACCTGGACTATTGTACTCTGAGAGACGGCAGCTCTTAGCTCTTAGCTTGTCTTTCTCAAGAGGAACATTTTGCAAGTGAGTTGTTTTAAAGAATTCTCACTTGGAAGCGCTGTTATCACTGGATATTTTAAGTTCTACCTGACTCGAGGAGCGCAACAAATCTCCCGTAAGGCTACGTATCTGTTATTTCCTTGTCTGTGACCTATACCTCAGTTTTAGCTTCTGTGGTGCTGACTGACAGTTCACAGCTGACTTCTGACAGTCAACATTTAGGTATATACCTAAATTTTGACTGTCAGAAGTGACAACTGCTAAATACATGTTTTTTGCAGATCATATGGTTCGGCGTAGGGATACATAATTTTGTCTGGTAGCTTTTCAAAGCCGTCAGAAGTCAGCTGTTAGCTGTCAGTCAGCACCACAGAAGCTAAAACTGAGGTATAGACAATTTGCTTTAAAAAAAAGGGGACAAATTGTATTATAAAATTTCTTTATAATTTGCAGTCTGAGTAGACTCATTTCATTGGTGGGGCCTGCTACCTAAACCTAGCCGGTGTATTGACACTAGAAGGCAATTTTCGTCTGTTCTCAAGTAGAAACATCTATAAAATAAGATGTTTTATAAATGGTGGGCTTGATAGCGATGTTGTCTCTTGAAACTGGTGGGCTTGATAGCGGTGTTGTCACTTGAAACTGGTGGGCTTGATAGCGATGTTATCACTTAGAACTGGTGGGCTTGATAGCGATGTTGTCACTTAGAACTGGTAGGCTTGATAGCGATGTTGTCACTTAGAACTGGTAGGCTTGATAGCGATGTTGTCACTTAGAACTGGTAGGCTTGATAGCGGTGTTGTCACTTGAAACTGGTGGGCTTGATAGCGATGTTGTCACTTAGAACTGGTAGGCTTGATAGCGATGTTGTCACTTAGGAACTGGTAGGCTTGATAGCGATGTTGTCACTTAGAACTGGTAGGCTTGATAGCGGTGTTGTCACTTGAAACTGGTGGGCTTGATAGCGATGTTGTCACTTAGAACTGGTAGGCTTGATAGCGATGTTATCACTTAGAACTGGTGGGCTTGATAGCGATGTTGTCACTTAGAACTGGTAGGTTTGATAGCGATGTTGTCACTTGGAACTGGTGGGCTTGATAACGATGTTGTCACTTGGAACTGGTGGGCTTGTTAGCGATGTTATCACTTAGAACTGGTGGGCTTGATAGCGATGTTGTCACTTGGAACTGGTAGGCTTGATAGCGATGTTGTCACTTGGAACTGGTGGGCTTGATAGGATGTTGTCACTTGGAACTGGTGGGCTTGATAGCGGTGTTGTCACTTGGAACTGGTAGGCTTGATAGCGTGTTGTCACTTGGAACTGGTGGGCTTGATAGCGGTGTTGTCACTTGGAACTGGTGGGCTTGATAGCGATGTTGTCACTTGGAACTGGTGGGATTGATAGCGGTGTTGTCACTTGGAACTGGTGGGCTTGATAGCGGTGTTGTCACTTGGAACTGGTGGGTTTGATAGCGATGTTGTCACTTGGAACTGGTGGTCTTGATAGCGATGTTGTCACTTGGAACTGCTCGTGACTGTCCTCGTGCTGAAGGAGTCAAGCTCCCCCGATGGGTCTGGTGTAGTAAGGTTCAGGGTAAACGGGGTGTACGAGCCGTTCAACTCCCAAGATACAAGAAGGGCTGGCTCCGAGGTACCGGGTAGCAGGAAGGAGTTGTTTTATTCACTATTTGAAGGTGAAGTACTCTCCTTTTTAAAGACGATATTCTTGTAAAGTTGACGTTCTAATAGTAACAGTAATAATAATTGTAAGTATCGGACCGCTATCCCGCAACGGTGGACACGTGGTTTAAATGCCGGGCTCATTTAGTCCGGTTTGTCGGTGACAGGGAGGTCGAGATTCAAATTATGGTCGGATTTACTCAAGCTTACTTTTACTGAATGGATTACTACTCTCCTTCCATTCAAATGTGGGTACATATCTTCTTAATTCTACCTTTCTCACCCCTGTTCAATCATTGTTACAACTAAATACTTATAGCGTGGACACTATTAACTGGTTATATAATAATCAGTTTCCCCACATCTCGCAGCAGGGTCAACCAAATAATCAGCTGACCAGCTACCATTGCCCGATGCTATGTACACAACCCCATGCTATGCACACAACCCCATGCTATGCACGCAACCCCATGCTATGCACGCAACCCCATGCTATGCACGCAACCCCGATGCTATGCACACAACCCCATGCTATGCACATAACCGATGCTATGTACACACAACCCGATGCTATGTACACACACAACCCATGCTATTCACACAACCCGATGCTATATACACAACCCCATGCTATGCACGCAACCCATGCTATGCACACAACCCGATGTAATGTAACCACAACCCGATGCTATTCACACAACCCGATGCTATATACACAACCCCATGCTATGCACGCAACCCCATGCTATGCACACAACCCCATGCTATGCACGCAACCCCATGCTATTCACACAACCCGATGCTATATACACAACCCCATGCTATGTACTCCCATCTGAAGAGACCATTGCTCCTCTCCAAGTCTTTGTTCCAATGAATCCGGCAATAAAGCAGAATATTTAGCGGGATGTTCAGGAATTGTTTGACTTGTGCTGCGTCAATATATAACCAGCCAGGGGCAGGTTCTAGGCTCAGAGCAGGGGTGGGAAATGGGTCGGAAGGAAATAGGATCAAACTTTGTTGTAATTAGTTTAAACAGCGAGAGGGATAGAACACACGTGGATATCCCCCCTCCCCCAGAGCTGGAGTTTGTCTTTAGCGAGCCTTTTATCGGCGATATTCCCGCGCATTGGGTGTAAACCAGTGGTGGCCGCCTCGCGCTATAAACTGTTTGATAAGTCTCTGGCTCTCGTATAAAATCATCGCCGAGATAAGTTCTAAACGGAGCAAACTCTCGATGTTTGTGAGATTTCCTTTCCCTCCAAACGACCGCGCACACAAAGCACACATTCTCTTTCTCCTGTACCTCCTGCCACGCGATACTCGTCCTTATTGCTATCGACACTTAGCACTGTTGATGGTCACTATCGGATGATGAAACTATCATTCGTTAGTCTCGGTAAACCTTGATTATCTTACCAAGGAACATTCAGAGCTTTCAAACATGTTTTGTTGCTGTCAACATTGAAATATTCTTATATTATTGCTATTTTTATTTTATAGGTATTAATAATATATAGTTGACCTCGGTGGTATTCAAACCCAGCCGGGGTCGACAGATTTTTCATGAGTGATAAAAAATCAGTAGCACAACTTCCTTCGGAAGAGAAGTAAAGCCGTCGGTCTCATGTCGGTTGTGGTATATAAAATAGCCCTGGAAGGTATGTGAAAATATCTTTCCTCGTCAAAATTGGTAGGTCCTTTCGCTATCGCGCAAAGAAATTCTCGTGTGCTGATATAATCAGTCGGTTTAGAAAGTGCACGTTAAATACCTCAAATAAATGGAATTAAAATGTTAATATATACTAATATAACAGCAGATTATATGACTTGGTGTATGAATACATAAAACTAGATCTAGAACTCCTGTTCACCTGCGTCAGCCTACTGGGAAGAAAATAGAAAGATGGCGTCACGGAAGAGTTTGATTACGTCATTGTTTACGTCACAGAAATTATATTTTTTTAATACCAAGACAGCTACACATACATATTAAAAAAACAATAATTATCATAGTAATTACGTAACCCACTTCGGTGGCCGCGTGGTCTAACGCGCTACTCTCGTGTTGGACTAGACTGCTGAAGACGGGGAGATCGGGGTTCGATCCCGGTCGGGTGCACTGAGGGGAGTGTTTTATAAATGGTTTTCCGCTTTCCCCTTACGAAAATGCGGGTCCATTTCCTCTAAATTAAACTTTCCTAATCCCTAACCCATTAGTGTAATTAGTACATAGGAATAGTACATAATTCGAACGGGTAGTAAGACGCGGTGCTAAAAAAAACTAGTAATGACGTCAATTGTTCATTGGTGTGGATTTTAAAAGTTCTATTTATTATTTAGAGTTCCAAAATGTGATCTGATTTTTAACATTATAGTTTGTCTTCCATGTATCTGAGTGTACTGAGTGACGTCACACGCTCAGCCAATCAGATGTCTTTCTCCACCTATTCTCTTCACATTGGGCTAGTTAGTACCACTCTTCTGCCGCTAGTCCGCAGCACTAGGACATGTTTATCTCCGTCGCGTCAGGATTTGTCTGTCCACGGAGCCTGGTGATGAGGGAGGACCATGGTTCGATCTCTGTCAAGGTCTGAAACAGCGTGTGGGCTCAGGAGGATAGTTTACAGAAAGTGCACCCGCATCAGAGTCGAGAGAGGATGGGAAACTAATATTATTTTCACTAAGTCGACACAATTGGATCATTAACGTCCCAAGGAAAACCTCTTGGAGGAGTTTAGAAACTAGATGTAACAATACAAAGAGTGGTCAAACAGTTGAGGCAGCTGTGGCCACTCGGAACCACACAAACCACTCAGCCACCTGAACACTAAGAGCGTGAAATCTCTCCAGCCAGCGGCCGATGGTAACAAACCAACTCCTACCTTCTTCCCCGGCCTCTTAATTGCTCGCGCCCACCCCGTGACGTCATACGCTAGTGGCTGTGCTTACCGACTTGTTAAAATAAACAAGCTCTTCACAACAAATTGCTTCAAGCTTTGCACACAACAATAGACCGAGGACTTTTTTTTTCTCTTTTGTAAATTAAAAATGGTTGGAGTTTTTTTTTTTCCTACGCGCTTGAAAATAAAACTTGAGATGAGAAAATGTTCCTGAAAGTACCTAATTAAATAAAAGTTGGTGTTTCCATTGTCAGTTCAGCCAGAGAGGAAAGTTTTGATTCTATTGTTATTAATATTAGCACATTATTGTTTAGTAGTGGGTGCATTGGAACTGTCTGAAAACTTAGGATGAGGAGGCTACATTCGGAGAAAATGCACCGTTACTCTATTAGAAAGAAGGGGGAAATATAATGAATAATGCGAGGAGATGATGTGTCCCAGATTGTCCCGGGTGACATGCTTAACAGGAGATGATGTGTCCCAGATTGTCCCAGGTGACATGTTTGACAGGAGATGATGTGTCCTAGATTGTCCCAGGTGACATGTTTAACAGGAGATGATGTGTCCTAGATTGTCCCAGGTGACATGTTTAACAGGAGATGATGTGTCCCAGGTGACATGTTTAACAGGAGATGATGTGCCCCAGATTGTCCCAGTTGACATGTTTAACAGGAGATGATGTGTCCCAGATTGTCCCAGGTGACATGTTTAACAGGAGATGATGTGTCCCAGATTGTCACGTTTAACAGGAGATGATGTGCCCCAGATTGTCCCAGTTGATATGTTTAACAGGAGATGATGTGTCTCAGACTGTCCCAGGTGACATGTTTAACAGGAGATGATATGTCCCAGGCTACATGTTTAACAGGAGATGATGTGTCCAGACTGTCCCAGGTGACTGTTAACCAGGATGATTGCCATGCTACATGTTTAACAGGAGATGATGTGTCCAGACTGTCCCAGGTGACATGTTTAACAGGAGATGATTGTCCAGGCTACATGTTTACAGAGATGATGTGTCCCAGACTGTCCCATCACACACAGTTACGTGGTCCAGTCCCTGTGTTTGGAGCTTGTGATTGTCCCACTCTCTACATCATAAATGACAGTTTATTGTTATTTTATTACATTTATTTGTCCTCGAATAGTTTTGATCGGCTCAATAACAGTCGCCATGAAACTAACAGAAAAGAACGAACTGTCCTTGTTTGTGTTGGTGCTCCGAGAACAGATCCACCTTCTGACGATAAAAAATGAAGGAACGGATTTCCTCGGGGATTTCGGTAGGGATTGTTTGGGGCAAAGAGCGGGAGGAACTAGTATGCCCAAAAAGCGATAAAAGTATAAATCTACACACTTACAATCATATTTCACAAAATGTTTTCAAAGAAACAGTTTCAAAGCAAAAAGCTACCAAGCCTCGGTTTTTTTTAAAGTTCGCTCATTCCAAAGGAATAAAAACTCTAATAAATCGCACATTTGATGGATTGTTTCCCAAAGTTTGCGCGTTCCGAGAACAGCACCACGAGTGAAATATAATCTCCGTGTGTGTCGGGCGTGTTGCAGTGCTAACAGGGGCAGGAAGTCCCGACAATTTTAATAACAAATTCATCAGAATACACACCAAGCGCAGGTCATATTTTATTGATACGAGGTTTGGAAAGTTCCGTCTCCAGCAACGGAACATACAGATCCACAAGGTTATATTCACCTGCTAGGTACATACGAGGTCCACAAGGTTATATTCACCTGCTAGGTATATACAGCGTCACAAGGTTATATTAACCTTCTAGGTACATACAGGTCCACAAGGTTATATTCACCTGCTAGGTACATACAGCGTCACAAGGTTATATTAACCTGCTAGGTACATACAGGTCCACAAGGTTATATTCACCTGTTAGGTACATACAGCGTCACAAGGTTATATTAACCTGCTAGGTACATACAGGTCCACAAGGTTATATTCACCTGCTAGGTACATACAGATCCACAAGGTTATATTCACCTGCTAGGTACATACAGTGTCACAAGGTTATATTTACCTGCTAGGTACATACAGGTCCACAAGGTTATATTCACCTGCTAGGTACATACAGCGTCACAAGGTTATATTAACCTGCTAGGTACATACAGGTCCACAAGGTTATATTCACCTGCTAGGTACATACAGCGTCACAAGGTTATATTAACCTGCTAGGTACATACAGGTCCACAAGGTTATATTCACTTGCTAGGTACATACAGATCCACAAGGTTATATTCACCTGCTAGGTACATACAGTGTCACAAGGTTATATTCACCTGCTAGGTACATACAGGTCCACAAGTTTATATTCACCTGCTAGGTACATACACCGTCACAAGGTTATATTCACCTGCTAGGTACATACAGGTCCACAAGGTTATATTCACCTGGTAGGTACATACATGTCCACAAGGTTATATTCACCTTCTAGGTACATACAGGTCCCCAAGGTTATATTCACCTGCTAGGTATATACAGGTCCGCAAGGTTATATTCACCTGCTAGGTACATACAGGTCCACAAGGCTATATTCACCTGATAGGTACATACAGGTCCACATTGTTATATTCACCTGCTAGGTACATACAGGTCCACATTGTTATATTCACCTGCTAGGTACATACAGCGTCACAAGGTTATATTAACCTGCTAGGTACATACAGCTTCACAAGGTTATATTCACCTGTTAGGTACATACAGGTCCACAAGGTTATATTCACCTGCTAGGTACATACAGGTCCACAATGTTATATTCACCTGCTAGGTACATACAGCGTCACAAGGTTATATTAACCTGCTAGGTACATACAGCTTCACAAGGTTATATTCACCTGCTAGGTACATACAGGTCCACAAGGTTATATTCACCTGCTATTTCAAATAAACAAGGTAATATAAAACAATGGCTGGAATTGAAGCGTCCTCAGCGATGAACTAGCTCTGAAATAATCTGACACTAGGGCTGTTTTGTAGCTCAATGTTTATATCACACAGTGAACTAGCTCTGAACTAATCTGACACTAGGGCTGTTTTGTAGCTCAATGTTTATATCACACAGTGAACTAGCTCTGAACTAATCTGACACTAGGGCTGTTTTGTAGCTCAATGTTTATATCACACAGTGAACTAGCTCTGAACTAATCTGACACTAGGGCTGTTTTGTAGCTCATTGTTTATATCACACAGTGAAACTAGGTAATAAAATACTGCCTTTGCAGTTACTTTAACATCGTATATTAAAAAATGAGGCTGTCATGTACATGTGTACTTCTTTTCAAGGCCGTAGACAGCCAATAATTTCAGGGGGGGTTTGGTGGGCCCATCCTCCAATTGACGGAGGCTAGAAAAAATTCTAAATAAAAAACTGTTCTAGAAGCTATCTGAAGTGTTTTTTTATGGCAACACTACCACCAACTATCGGAGGCTAGAACAAATTCTAATTATTAAACGGCTCTAGAAGCTATCTGAAATTTTTTTTATGACAATATAACACCATAACTGCCGAAGGCTAGAAAAAAATCTAAATAATAAACACCTCTGGAAGCTCTCTGAAGTGCTTTTTATGGTAACACAGCCCCCTAATTTGTACTTGTACCTTAATTTTGATATTGTTTGAAACATAAATAAAGCCATATATATTTTGTTCATAAAATTTCGGGGGGGGTTTGAACCCCGAAAACCCCCCCTGACTACGGCCTTGCTTCTTTTTATCGAATTACTCTATCTTTCGAGATAAAGCATTTGTTAAAAATAAGTTTAGGATCTTTTTCTCGAATAAAAACTTTTAATTCATATTAAAAATATAGATTCCGAGTAGAACATCTTATGGAAGTAATTAAATTATGAAACATTACTTAAGTATGAATAAAACTGTAACCATTTGTGGAATTACTCTTTTTGAGAATAATAAAATTCTTCCATTTTCAGGTTCGCTTCGAAAAAGGAACAAGACAATTTCAACATATACTTTGAATATAAAAAGGTAGGACTATTAATTACTTTTAATTAATATTTATTGTTTATTTTTATAAAGCTCTTATGTTGTCATCTTTTAATTGGATGTCGTTAAAAATGGTTTGTCAAACTAATACAGATGTTTTTATAATCCTGGATCATTGAGAATTATGGATTAATGATTACCTTGATTCATTCAATGTCTTCTTTTGGATATTTATCTTTTCGGATGCCATAAATAAAATTAAAGTTAGAAATGTTACCATTGTAGGTTTTTCCAGGCTTTCCTGACCTAATAAATCACTTTACTCATTTTCCTCACTCTCCTCACTGTCCTAACTTTCCTCACTGCCCTCATTTCCCTCATTTCCCTGGTTGATATGACCAAGGTTCTAGTAGCCACGTGACCGTCAAACCAGACAAGACGAGACCGACGTCTTTGTAAGAGGTCTTGACACCCTGACCTTACTCTCAGACTATATTACCAGACAAAGGCTGTGGAGTAGGGAAGAGATATCGAAACAAAAGTATCGATACTGTATTCATTTAAAGTATCGGAAGAAAAATATCGATACCGTACTAGTATCGATAAAAGTAGGTATCGGTATTGAAATTTTCATCTGAAAAAATATTTTGTATCAAGTAATAGTTTCAACTTTTGCATAGTAATAATAATAATAATAATAATAATAATAATAATAATAATAATAATAATAATAATAATAATTGTATTTTCATGTTTATTTAAACACTTAGAATTATATTAATTTAACCATATTATAGTATATTTATAGTCTATCGTGTCTATGTTATGTGTTGTAATTTGGAAGGTGTGATAGTTAATATTGTATGATGGATATTATAAAAGGTTTTACCAGACCGGCTTTCAAAATGTCTATGAAAATTTAGCTGATGGAAAGTTATTTATTAGCTAACTATGATTATTAATATATTTTTTCAATCTATACTACCCTTTTTTTTTTTTTTAACCATGATGAACATTTAATCCCAGCACGAGTGAAGATAACAAAAAAAGTGGTTTCTTTAGATACCGGAGTGTGAGTACTTATTTAAGTAAAATTCTCGGAAAAAAGTTTCGAGTAAAAAAATACTAGTATTGAAAGGAAAATATTGATATTAGTAAAGTATTGATACTTTTTTCACACCCCTACTGCGGAGAAGTAGTGAACCAACATGTCTAAAACATATTACTCATTAAGGGAGGTTTGCCCCTAGCTAGAATGAAGACGCAGTCTTTCCGCCGAACTAGATGAACCCCTCAGCTGTTATTTTCCCCTCCTCCTCGGGAAGTTGTGCAACAGCTGCTCCTCGTCCTGTTGTGTTTCATTTAATCACAACCGAAACGAACCAAAGTCACGCCGGCCACACATTTCCAATAATTCCGAACGTATCAGCTCATAATAATCATGATGGTCCTCTTTCCATTTCACGTTCCCTCGTTCCCGCGCAATGGGCGTGCTAATGTTACCAACACTTCCAACTCTTTTTGGTCGTTTGTTCGTTTTATCACGATGAGAGCGACCTTAATATGGCGCTCTCTAAATTGAACACAGGAAAGCTTTTTTTATTTTATTTTTTAAAGACACTAATTTCCAAATGTTCCTTTTTTTAAAAAAAAATTCGGTTGAATAGTATCGTGCTTTGCATTTATGAAGTTGATGACGAGTCAATCTATAAAATATTATTAAAAAAAGAAGCATTGTTACATGTGTTGCTTATAATCCATGCCCGGATTTTATGACGTGTCTTTCTTTGGGGGGGGGGGGGGGTACATCACAAATAATACCTATGTGTGCATCAGCCCGAACTCTTGCTCGTAGAAATATATATTTAGATATAATATTTTGTCTAATTTTTGTCATTTTTAATTTTTAATTCAAATTTTCTTACTGGGCGTTACTGTTTTGGCCTAATCAATTTTAAATATTTATGTTGAACATATAATATTTTTTAAACATTTTATTTATGTTTTATAAATGCGTGAATACGCAAATATAATAATATATTTCAGTTGACAGTTGTCTGACTGAGTAGATCATGTGAGCTCCATTCTTCACTTGCGTGCTAAGTCACTGTTATTGGGGGAAGGGGGGCGGAATATTGCTTCTGAAGCAGGTATCGGTAGATTAATGTACAAAACTCAAGTTGACCCACCACATTGCCGAAATAATTTTTTTGGTTCAATTACTTCTGCTCATATTTACCTGAACACGAACATGGGTCGATTTAGAGAACAATTTATGGGGTGGACCAACTTGAGTTCTCTTTATTTCGTAACACGTGGGAAAAAAAACAAGTCACAAAAATGTGTGAATGTACAGGACGGATGCTCATGTCCGACCACAAATAGAGCACAAACAATTATTGAACCAACACAAGAGGAAGCCATGGTGCATGTGGGGGGGAGAGCAGAGTTACGTAAAGTGGTTGGTGTTCTTGATTAGTGGAATAAAACAGTTAAACTGTCTAAACTTCTTCGTTGCCTACATATCCCTCTTACTTGCAAATTGTGCGCTTTATCTACAGTAGCCCCATGGCTTCTTTGGTGCTGACTGACAGTTCACAGCTGACTTCTGACAGTCAACATTTAGGTATATACCTAAATGTTGACTGTCAGAAGTGACATCTGCTAAACACATGTTTTTTTGCAGGTCATATGGTTCGGCGTAGGGATACATAATTTGGTCTGGTAGCTTTTCAAAGCCGTCAGCTGTGAGCTGTCAGTCAGTACCAAAGAAGTCATGGGGCTACTGTATTCGTGTACATTCCTAATCTTCACAAACATTTTTGTGTCATTTTTTTGGTTACATTTGAAGTCTTTTTCTCAATATAATTTATAGTCTAATTTTATGGGCCATTATTTTGACAATATTGAGGTAATCAAAACCCGGGCCGTGACTATTATAATGATTTATTGACAAGGCTGGTTTATTGTTTTACTTTGCGCACTCGCTCGCTTGTATTCATGATCCTCACATTTCCAGGCTAGTAATTAAAGTGTCCAGTTAATATTTCACCACTCATCCATACATTATTATCATCTGTTGTTAAAGGGAATTATTATGTAATATTATCACGTACAGTCTGAACCGGAACACTAGACCTCGCTTCCTCCATTCAAAAAACGCCAAGTACATCATGTTAAGAATTATGTCATGTTCTTATCATTACTACAGTTAAGTCTTAAGACATCTCTTCGGATTTAAAGTTGACAATTTTCCTTGTTAATCAAGTGATACCGAAAACAGATTAATATTATATTGAATAATACATTATATTTTTAGAGAATAACCTATGTTAACGTAGTTAAAGACAATAGTCTCGCAATAGCTGTCAAATTTTTTTAAAAATGCCCTAGGTACTCGATTGATTGCTTAGAAATTTAAATTCAAATAACCTGAGATGCGCGTCCACCATCTTGAAATGGATAACTAGCTTGCAAAATCAAATACACACGTCGTTCAGTCTGAGTTCAAACAATGTTTCAGCTAAATTTGGGTAAAATCGGTCCACGCATTTGACAGTAATAGCGGAATAGACAAACAAGATTCCAAACGGTCGATCCAAAACAAGGAACTGACCCTCTAGATCCAGAATGTGGTCGATGTTATTGAGATGTGTTGTACTGCCACCCATCACTGGAACAAGGAAATGAACGTTATTGAGATGTGTTGTACTGCCACCCATCACTGGAACAAGAAAATGAACGTTATTGAGATGTGTTGTACTGCCACCCATCACTGGAAGAAGGAAATGAACGTTATTGAGATGTGTTGTACTGCCACCCATCACTGTAACAAGAAAATGAATGTTATTGAGATGTGTTGTATAAAGCCACCCATCACTGGAACAAGGAAATGAATGTTATTGAGATGTGTTGTACTGCCACCCATCACTGGAACAAGGAAATGAACGTTATTGAGATGTGTTGTACTGCCACCCATCACTTTAACAAGAAAATGAATGTTATTGAGATGTGTTGTATAAAGCCACCCATCACTGGAACAAGGAAATGAATGTTATTGAGATGTGTTGTATAAAGCCACCCATCACTGGAACAAGGAAATGAACCCCTCCTTCACTGCCCTGTAATCTTCATTGTTCTCTGCCGCCTGCTTGTGACTCTCAGACTCGCCGCGAGAGGTCACAGCGCTCGCAACCTTTTGTTTCTGGATTCTATTTCATCTCATATTTGATAAAGTTATTCCCTCTTGTCCTTTTTGTTCTATTTTCTCTTTACTTTGTATCATTGTGGTTGTGAAATTGTGATTTCATTTTGTTTCGTCGCTTCTACAATCTACTCACCTCCTTGTTCTCTAATAGCGACATTTTGTAACATTTCAACACTTTCTGTTCTTCCACTTCTGTTTGCGAGCGTTTACCCGTCACCCTTCACTTTACTCCACTGGGCTAGCGGGGAGAAAGGTAGAACAGAAGAAATGTTCACGAATTTTCGTGGAGGGAGAAATTGAAAATATTTAGGAAAAAGCCACCCTCAGTACACTCGGTCGGAATTCGAACCCCGACAACGGCACACAGCACCGCGTGTCCACCTGCATGAGTACAAGCGATATCATTTATGACGTCACTCTTCACTGTGTGCCCCATTTAACTTTTTAACTTGTTAACTCATTTTGAACACATTGGTGATTCAACAATAAACATTTTACTACACAATTTTAACAAGTGTTTAATTATAAGCTATACAAATGATTAATTGATTTAAAATAATTAGTTTACAGTTCACGTGTTAGAAGGGGTTGAACTTAATACTTTGTGTTTCTACGGAACATCGTTAAGATAAAGTGATTAATAAATTTAGTATATCTATACATTCATAGTTCAATATCAATAATATGTTAAAGAGAAATAATGGATCTGTACAAGCAGTTTAAAAGTGGTAGAACTACATACTTTTTAATTGTAATAAATACTGTTCTTTTTACGCCATGATAGTTTTATTTTATCTCATTTTGTAGCACACAAGGTCATTATTAGAATCATCTTATCTTTTAACCTGAATATACTCGTTAATTTTATTAATGTCTTCGAATTGATTATTGAAAATATATTTTTGAATGTCTATTTGATGAAATTCCTTGTTTTGACTGTACCGATTATACAGACAACACCGACTAGCAGAACATAATATGCCCGGCCGAGACAGAGGGTCAGATAATCCCAACTAATGACACTTCCTTTCCTGGTCTGTGTTGCTGGAATGTACTGAGACATTGCTACTTGCTACCTGGTCTGTGTTGCTGGAATGTACTGAGACATTGCTACTTCCTTACTGGGTATGTGTTGCTAGAATGTCCTGAGACATTGCTACTTCCTTACTGGGTCTGTGTTGCTGGAGTGTACTGAGACATTGCTACTTGCTACCGGGTCTGTGTTGTTGGAATGTACTGAGACATTGCTACTTTCTTACTGGGTCTGTGTTGCTAAAATGTACTGAGACATTGCTACTTCCTTACTGGGTCTGTGTTGCTGGAATGTACTGAGACATTGCTACTTCCTAACCGGGTCTGTGTTGTTGGAATGGAATGAGACATTGCTACTTTCTTACTGGGTCTGTGTTGCTAAAATGTACTGAGACATTGCTACTTCCTTACTGGGTCTGTGTTGCTGGAATGTACTGAGACATTGCTACTTCCTAACCGGGTCTGTGTTGTTGGAATGGAATGAGACATTGGTACTTTCTACCGGGTCTATGTTGCTAGAACAGACTGAGACATTGCTACTTGCTAACTGGTGTGTTGTTGGAATGTACTGAGACATTGCTACTTCCTTACCAGGTCTGTGTTGCTGGAATGTACTGAGACATTGCTACTTGCTACCTGGTCTGTGTTGCTAGAATTTAGGATATTCCCTTTAAATTAGTCTAGAATAGTTTGAGTAATGTCTTTGTCAGACAAATAAATGTACAACATAATTTAAAATCCTCCGGCCCGTGGAAAATTTTAAAAATAACAACAAAACAATGCTTATCTGATACTCGGTAACACATGGAATGTAAGTATGATATGTTACTACTACATTCCGGGCTTGTCACTGAACGATACATTACATGCTTCCACGTGTTGTCACAGGGAAAACATTTTAAATTATTATTATATTGGTAATAGCTCTCGATGCAAGCTGATATCCAGACAAAGTGATGGATGCGTGGCAAAGGGAATACGATTAAAAAATGAGTACACTCCGTTATAAAAAGTGGAGGAAACCGACTACCTTCTTAAAATTTTAATATTGACATTTTTTCTTCCTCGCACCACGTCTTACTACCCGTTTGTGTGATACACTTATGTACTAATCACGGTAATGTATTAGGGATGAGGGAGGTTGAATTTAGAGGAGGTGTACCAGCATTTGTATGAAGAGGAAATCCTTTAGGGAGAACCACCTCTAGCACACCCGACAAGGATTGGACCTTGATCTCCCAGTCATCGGCAGTCTAGTATATTGCGAGAATAACACGTTAGACCATGCGGCCATCAAAGCAGGTTGTTCTAGAATCAAGTTAGTAAGTTTCGTGAGCTGGAAGCGCACGTAAAATACACCAAACAAATAAATAGTATTGATATCATCATCGGTGGTGAAATGGTTCAAGAGTGTAGTGAGGGTGTTTTTTCTACAAATGGTTTCACAATTTACTTCTACGCAAAATCGGGTACCTTTCTTCCAAAATTCTACCATCATGATCCCTACCTCAATAACGTGATCAATGTCAGCATTTAGCCCGAGTGACTAAAAAACCATAATAATAATATTTATAATAGTAAATAAAGTGCACAGGCGGGACACGAACTCAGTTTCCGTCTCGTTGACTGAGTCTGCGCTTCCTGGTATTTGTCAAGTTGTGGAGCTTTGTCTCCACCAATAACAGACAATGCCATCTCGAACCTCGGTAAAATGTCGCGTGTTTGGGGTTTTGTTCGCTTTGTTCCCCCCTCTCCCCCACGGCACATATTCAAGTGAATTAACGCCCATGTGAGTGTTTATTTGCGGCGGCACAAACACAAGTGTCGGACCGGGTATTAGCTACAGACAGACACTCCCTTACAGTAAAACATTGAACCCTGGGAGATAGGAGTAACGTAGGCAACATGCAGCTCTATCGCCAGTATATTAACTACTAACTGGCGGTGTAGAGGGGGGGGGGGGGTTATAATTCCACTCCCCTCTAATATTCTCGAATATGAAGCTACATCAAACTTCAAATATCTCCTAGAGGCATCCAACTGTCAAACATTTACCAAGAAGAAAACTGGTCACTCCTTTTGCTTGGGGGGGGGGGGGGGGGTCAAGTCCCTTAAAACCACCTCTTTCCCCCTCTCCTCCCCTACATAGATAAGGTTCCACCGCCAGTACATTATGTAGATAGGGATGTGTGACGGAAAATTTTCAATTATTA
Organism: Timema podura; assembly: GCA_033556935.1. Taxonomy (NCBI): domain Eukaryota; kingdom Metazoa; phylum Arthropoda; class Insecta; order Phasmatodea; family Timematidae; genus Timema; species Timema podura. The sequence goes on from JAVRXN010000001.1 coordinate 2,779,692, forward strand.
TTTCTGTAGATTAATTTCATCTGATTAAATGGATAATAACAGTAATAATAATAATTAGTAGCAATAGTGGTAGTAGTAGTAGTAGTAGTAAGAAATACCTGCTTCAGTGGCTTCACGGTCCGACGCGCTACTCTCGCAATAGACTAGACGGCCGTTTACAGGGAGATCGGGGTTCGATTCGGGTGCACTGAGGGAGGTTTTCCCTAAATGGTTTTCCCCACTCACTCTTCACACAAATGCGGGTGTAATTCCTGTAAATTAAACTTGTCTTATCCCTAACACATTAGCGTAATTAGTACATAGGTGTATAACCCTAACGGGTTGTAAGACGTGGTGCTAAAAAAAATAGTAGAGAAACAAATTAATGAAAGTCCTTGAAGACCTGCTATGTTCATAAATCATACTTCAATTTTTTATCATCAATAAGTTAACTAGAATAGTTTTAAGGTTGGCCCAACTTTTGTCTCCCCCCTCCCCCCAATCCTCCGTGCTTCCTATCCACCCCTTCCCCCTTCTTATAACTACTCACTCGTCTAACACACTATATTTTGAAGTACAATAGGCTCACCTCCCCCGCAAGACGCCACTGCGGAAGATCATCTCTATAGGTAGACTAACATCCATCACTACTTGTGGGTATTGTGAAAAGTGTCATCTCTATAGGTAGACTAACATCTATCACTACTTGTGGGTATCGTGAAGTGTCATCTCTATAGGTAGACTAACATCCATCACTACTTGTGGGTATTGTGAAAGTGTCATCTCTATAGGTAGACTAACATCTATCACTACTTGTGGGTATCGTGAAGTGTCATCTCTATAGGTAGACTAACATCCATCACTACTTGTGGGTATCGTGAAGTGTCATCTCTATAGGTAGACTAACATCCATCACTACTTGTGGGTATCGTGAAGTGTCATCTCTATAGGTAGACTAACATCCATCACTACTTGTGGGTATCGTGAAGTGTCATCTCTATAGGTAGACTAACATCTATCACTACTTGTGGGTATCGTGAAGTGTCATCTCTATAGGTAGACTAACATCTATCACTACTTGTGGGTATCGTGAAGTGTCATCTCTATAGGTAGACTAACATCTATCACTACTTGTGGGTATCGTGAAGTGTCATCTCTATAGGTAGACTAACATCTATCACTACTTGTGGGTATCGTGAAGTGTCATCTCTATAGGTAGACTAACATCTATCACTACTTGTGGGTATCGTGAAGTGTCATCTCTATAGGTAGACTAACATCTATCACTACTTGTGGGTATCGTGAAGTGTCATCTCTATAGGTAGACTAACATCTATCACTACTTGTGGGTATCGTGAAGTGTCATCTCTATAAGTAGACTAACATCCATCACTACTTGTGGGTATCGTGAAAAGTGTCATCTCTATAGGTAGACTAACATCCATCACTACTTGTGGGTATCGTGAAAAGTGTCATCTCTATAGGTAGACTAACATCCATCACTACTTGTGGGTATCGTGAAAAGTGTCATCTCTATAGGTAGACTAACATCTATCACTACTTGTGGGTATCGTGAAAAGTGTCATCTCTATAGGTAGACTAACATCCATCACTACTTGTGGGTATCGTGAAAAGTGTCATATCTATAGGTAGACTAACATCCATCACTACTTGTGGGTATCGTGAAAAGTGTCATCTCTATAGGTAGACTAACATCCATCACTACTTGTGGGTATCGTGAAAAGTGTCATCTCTATAGGTAGACTAACATCCATCACTACTTGTGGGTATCGTGAAAAGTGTCACACTTTCTCCAAACCAGAGTGTACACTTCTTCAAAGGGGTTCTCCTATGAAGCACGTCATACCGATGTCATATATATGTATTTATTTTTGTGTCCATTCAACACATCCGATGTGACCGAAACATGCGTTGGGAAGGGGGGTGAGGTGGTGGGTGCGCCCCCCCCCCCCCCCCAACATAACCGCGATGGAAGAACAATGGGAAAGCAAATCGTGGACAAATGTGGGCAACAAATGTGGACACAACGGGAGGGCAAGGTGATAGGTTCATTGTATTCGGGACAATGAGGCTTGAAATGGTAAACAGATTAAACAGGGACCTATTGAATCTCTAGATCAGGGGTTCTTAACCTATGGGTAGTGACCCAAACGCGGGTCGCCATGGATTTCGGGATGGGTCGCCGTTGCTAAAAAACAAAGATTACCTTAAAAAAATCAATTAAAGTACTTAATTTGGAACTATAAATCTTTTCAGAACTATGATTTTACAAACAATAATAAAAACACGATAATCTGTGCAGTTTGAAGAGTACGGGTAGCATTTGGTTTTAATGAACAGGGAAGAGGTCCATCGATGGTTTTATAATGTTGTGATTTATATAGCCCCCAAATATGGGCTGTCAGTACAAAGACGATTTCTTAAAGGTGGGTTTCTCATTTCACACAGATCGAGGAACAATAAAGTCACAGTGTGTCGTCTGTGCTGAAGTACTCAGCAATGAGTCACCAAAGCAGAACAAGCTAAGGAGGCACCTTGACACTAAGCCTAGTGCTTTAGTTACTAAAGAACGGAGTTTCTTTGAAAGAAAAGAACAGCAGCTGAAGCGACAACGTCTCGACACTGGAAATAAGGCTGTTTATTCTGTCCAACAAGCCACTCTTGCTCCTTACCATGTTGCTTGGCGTATTGCAACACAGAAGAAGTCACATAAAATTGGAGAGGATTTGTTAAAACTGGCAGCAATAGACATGGTTCTCATGACCTGTGGTGAAGAATTGTCGATTGATATCAAAAGACAAGTGATTTCAGCCATCAAAACTAGTGGGCGGTTTAGGCTACCACTGTATGAAACTGATGTTGACGACGCTCAACTTATAGCCTACATACGCTATGCCGGACTTACCGAAATGGAAGAAGAATTTGTTTCGCCATCCACTTACCACATCTACTACAGAAGAAGACATTTTTTATTTAACGAACTCTTATTTTAAAGAAGAACGTTGGTCTTGGAGCTATTACGGCACGCCAGGGCTTCTGTGCAAGAATAAAGAAGTCAATCCGCAGGTAAAAGTGATTCACTGTCTTCTTCATTGGGAACATTTTGTTTCTAAGATGCTGTCAGAGGATTTGGATATTGCTATGAAAGAGGTTGTTCAGGTCGTCAATTTTATAAAAGCAAGGTCACTTAACAACAGGATATTTAGCCAGCTCTGCTGAGAAATCTGAGTACCCCCATTTATTTCATTCTGAGGTCAGGTGGTTGTCTAGAGGAAATGTACTTCAAAGAGTTGTATCCCTACGCAAGGAGATTGAAATATTTTTGTCAGAAAATAGTGATCCTTTGTCTCCCGGCTCTCTAACAAAAAGTGGATATTGAATTTAGCCTACCTTTCAGATATATTTGCGGAACTTAATAAGTTGAACACTTCAATGCAAGGCTGCGATCATACTGTCATTGGCCTAACAGAGAAATTGACAGCATTCAAAGGAAAGTTGAAACTATGGAAAAAGAAAACAATATAATAAGATGGCTTCTTTCCCGACTTTAAACCTACTTCTAGAAGACGAAGGGTTCAGGCTGTACCATCTTCACTGGTGTCTACAAGAACTGTCTTCAGGTTGTACTATCTTCACTGGAGACTACAAGAACTGTCTTCAGGTTGTACCATCTTCACTGGAGACTACAAGAACTGTCTTCAGGTTGTACCATCTTCACTGGAGACTACAAGAACTGTCTTCAGGTTGTACCATCTTCACTGGAGACTACAAGAACTGTCTTCAGGTTGTACCATCTTCACTGGAGACTACAAGAACTGTCTTCAGGTTGTACCATCTTCACTGGAGACTACAAGAACTGTCTTCAGGTTGTACCATCTTCACTGGAGACTACAAGAACTGTCTTCAGGTTGTACCACCTTCACTGGAGACTACAAGAACTGTCTTCAGGTTGCACTATCTTCACTGGAGACTACAAGAACTGTCTTCAGGTTGTACCATCTTCACTGGAGACTACAAGAACTGTCTTCAGGTTGTACCATCTTCACTGGAGACTACAAGAACTGTCTTCAGGTTGTACCATCTTCACTGGAGACTACAAGAACTGTCTTCAGGTTGTACCATCTTCACTGGAGACTACAAGAACTGTCTTCAGGTTGTACCATCTTCACTGGAGACTACAAGAACTGTCTTCAGGTTGTACCATCTTCACTGGAGACTACAAGAACTGTCTTCAGGTTGTACCACCTTCACTGGAGACTAAAGAACTCACTGTCGTGTTGAGTGATACATCTATGGTTCTCTTCACCGCTAGACCTGACGATATTTAACACCAACTCATCAGTTGCAAGATCTGAGAGCAACACTGACTGTTTCCTTGCTATAAATGTTCAAATAACAGTTATAACGGACCAGCTAACAGTTCACTACACAGAGTATTGATGTAAACGAGATATTTGTTTGGATTGTCATTTCACAATGTAAATGTTGGTTTTATTGACAAATGCGATGATATCCCCCCTTCCCCTCGTGTGAATGCATCTCTACCCTCGCACGCAACAAGCTGCAGGTCATGGGATGTAACATACAACACTCTTAGATTGACCCAGCGTAGTGAGATCTGGGTTTAACTTGACCATTTGACATTCCGTCTGTCTGTCTGTCTGTTGGATACTCCCTCCTCCCTGACCTTCTCAGTCCTCCAAACTTGGATATAACCTTTGTCGAGGGAGGGGAGGGGGGGGAGCGCTAGAATCGCACCTTGACTCAATGTGCTACTAGAATTACCTTCATACGCCACGTTCTGTGTTTAGCAGCTGATTTTATCGCTGTCGCTGTTTTATCACCGCCGAGCTGGAACTATCACTTGTCCAGTAACTATGCTGTTAGGGTGAGGCGAAAGAAGCTAGAATTTAGGGGAAACGCACCCGCATTCGCGTGGAGGAAGGAGGAGAAACCACTTAGTAAAAAACTTCAGAACACCTGCCGGGATTTGAATCCCGAACTATCACTGGCAAGCCATACTAAATGATCTTGACATATAGTCGGCGTGACCATCAATGTGGGTGTTATTGGTGTTATTGGTGCTACCCGCTTCGGTGGCTGCATGGTCTAGGGCGCTACTTTCGCAATAGACGACTTCTAATGACGGGAATATCGGGGTTCGAACCCGGTGGGTGTATTGAGGGTGATTTTCCTTAAATGGTAGCCCTCTCACTCTCGCCACTCAAATGCAGGTACACTTTATCTAAAAAAAATTCTATTGGCCTCCGAACGATTTCTTTTACATTAAATTTTGCTTTTTTCCGTGAATTTTTTTATTTTTCTCAGCAATTTTTCTTTAATTTCATCCAAACACTTTTTTTTTATCTTTTCATCGAGGTTTCCCTCTTATTTCAAGTTACTTTTTTCCCTTTTTCCTTAGTGACAGTTTATGTCAGTATTAATTTGATATTAATTGTTTGTACATTTTTAAAGAACTGAGCGAATTTAGGTAAAGTCGGTCTACATATTATTAAACACTTGTAACAACATAACATTCAAGTGATAAACTTGTTCCAAGATTGAGTTTGACGGTACACGGGCTCCTAGGAGACAAGGAGAGGAGGGTGAATGTTGCCATGACAACACATGACAACACCTCCTTACAAGCCACAAGCACACCCAATTGTGTTCTTGACGAGCCAGAACACAACACAACACAATCCGTCATCAGTAGAGCTTCAGACAAAACATCAAATATCTACACAATTTACGATATTATTTATGTTATAAAGCTTTGTACCATATCATAGTTTTTTTATTTACAAATAAATTTAATTAGGGGAAAACTGCCATCGTTTGAAAAAAAAAAGTTGTTTTTTAACTTTAGTTGAAGTAGTCTACTCTAAATTTGTATGGGCTTACATTTAATTTAATATGCATCAAGATACGACAAAAACATTTTAAATAGCAAATTTGAAGTAAATCATTAATACCATGTATCCACGTCTTAGTGGAAAAAACATAGCATGAACCATTTAGTTATTTTGAAGGTAAAATGAGTTAATATTTGGTACCTTCCCTTCCACAAACAATCAGCATTTGTTCCAAAATGTTTTGATCGTTTTCACACAACGTGTGTGTTTGTTGGTTTTGTTTTAGGATACAACATTTTCATCACGTACCACAGATGCGATAGTATCGATAACATTTCACAGATTGCTTGCCTAAAACCACATTTTATAGACCAAAGAGAACTGTTCATTTGGAATTACAATTTTGGGTGGTCATTTGGGGTGTGTCACTGAACGTAGTTCCCCTGAATGTGCTACATTCTCTCACAGTATATTCTTGTTAATGAGTTCAACAGCTCACAGTTATCTTACAACCTTCACACACACATGATTCGTTCACTGGGATATTCATGTACTACATAAAACTTTGATTGGCTCCAACTTTATCTTGATGTTAAGGACGGAGGATCAAGATAGGACTTCCCTACGTTTTATTCAGCCAGTTTTAAAGACATTACCCGCCTCGGTGGCTTAGTTGGCTAACGCGCTAGTCGTGTTGTGCTCGACCGCCGAGGACGGGGAGATCGAGGTTCGAGTCTCGGTCGGGTGAACTAGGGGTGGTTTTCCCTAAATGGTTTTCCACTCTCCCTCCACGCAAATGCGGGTTCACTTCCTCTAAATTCAACCTTCTCAATTCCTCATCCATTAGCGTAATTAGTACTTAAGCGTATAACCCGAACGGGTAGTAAGACGCGGTGCTAAATATTATTATTATTATTTAAAGACATTATGTTGAAACAAAAACCAGTCAAGGTGACCTGGTGGTCTAGGGGTAAGGTGTCGGACCTCTGTGCTGGGGGTCCGGGGTTCAATCCTCGGTCCCGGCACAGATTTATCTGATTGCCAAACCCTTCCTTCACCTCTGACAAGACGTGTATTAATCTCAACTTGTGAATGTGAGGAATGCCAGGCCTCCACCATGGTTCGGATTCCACGTTAAACTGTAGGTCCTCCATTTCATCTCACAATCACCCTGCCATTACACATTAGCGTAAGTGCGTATAACCCGAACGGGTAGTAAGACGCGGTGCTAATATTATTAATAATAATAATAATAAAAACCAGTCGTTTTTAAATCATTGTAAAAATAGTTCTGCGATGCGACAAATTTTTTTAAATCTTAAAGCAGTTTTTATTGCAAACTTACTTTTTATAAATCATCTTCAACTCAGGCTATTTGTCTTGGTCATTAAAATGTCCTGTAGGAGTCTTACTGCCAGGATGTAGAGTGAAAAAGTCCGTGGTGGCAAATGTCTCTCTATAATGGGAAACTATAGTAACTGTGTAGACTCGTCAGAGGAAGAGGGTAAATGTTGTCAGAGGATAAACTAGAGGCCTCGCAGGATGAACCGATCATTTTCTTCCCTCTCTTTCTATTTCGTATCTAAGTGTGATAGCGCTTAGAACACTTAGGCGCGTCAAGCTAGGATGCAACCCTCTTAGAAAACTAGTTTTGGAATCTCTAAGTAAACAACGTTGTTAAAAAACGTAGAATAAGTTTGTACGTTGGTCTCTTTGACTACACACTCCCTCTCGGGTGGAATACTCGGCAAAACCGGATGGGCAGTAAGCGCAGATAATGGTTCTTGTGCTCTAGTAATTATAATATATAAATCCGTGTGATCTCGGACCATGATTTTATTTGCCCCATTAGATTGAACCTGTGCTGTCAGGTGAGGAGGACAAGGGAAGTTGTTTCTCTGGGAGCTCCGGGTCAGGCCGCCCCAAAGCCATCCAATTAAGGCGCTCTAAGACGCCCGGATCCAGACTGGTTTAATTTGCTAGTCACGACTTTGTCGTTACCTGACTAGCGTCGGCTGCGGGGTTCATTGAGTTACATGTTCACTCATGTCCTATATTCAACACTGCCTGTTCCATAATGTCCTATATTCAACACTACCTGTTCCATCATGTCCTATATCCAACACTACCTGTTCCACCATGTCCTATATTCAACACTACCTGTTCCATGTCCTATATTCAACACTACCTGTTCCATGTCCTATATTCAACACTACCTGTTCCACCATGTCCTATATTCAACACTACCTGTTCCACCATGTCCTATATTCAACACTACCTGTTCCATCATGTCCTATATCCAACACTACCTGTTCCATCATGTCCTATATTCAACACTACCTGTTCCATCATGTCCTATATTCAACACTACCTGTTCCATCATGTCCTATATTCAACACTACCTGTTCCATCATGTCCTATACTCAACACTACCTGTTCCATCATGTCCTATATTCAACACTGCCTGTTCCATCATGTCCTATATCCAACACTACCTGTTCCATCATGTCCTATATCCAACACTACCTGTTCCATCATGTCCTATATTCAACACTACCTGTTCCATCATGTCCTATATTCAACACTACCTGTTCCATCATGTCCTATATTCAACACTACCTGTTCCATCATGTCCTATATTCAACACTACCTGTTCCATGTCCTATATCCAACACTACAGTCTTCACCCCTACCCTATCATTGAAGATATGCAGTTAGCCTGAACGTGTTGTAAGACGTGGTGCAATAGGCTATATGTGGAGTCTTGGAACGTGTCCATAGTGTCATGTAACAGACACAGGCTTGTTATCAGAGGGTAGTAACACTCAGTGTCATGTAACAGTCACAGGTTTGTTATCAGAGGGTAGTAACACTCATAGTGTCATGTAACAGACACATGCTTGTTACCAGAGGGTAGTAACACTCATAGTGTCCATGTAACAGACACAGGCTTGTTACCAGAGGGTAGTAACACTCATAGTGTCATGTAACAGACACAGGCTTGTTATCAGAGGTAGTAACACTCATAGTGTCATGTAACAGACACAGGCTTGTTACATATTGGTTAGTAACACTCATAGTGTCATGTAACAGACACAGACTTGTTACCAGAGTGTAGTAACACTCATAGTGTCATGTAACAGACACAGGCTTGTTACCAGAGTGTAGTAACACTCATAGTGTCATGTAACAGACACAGGCTTGTTACCAGAGGGTAGTAACACTCATAGTGTCATGTAACAGACACAGGCTTGTTATCAGAGGGTAGTAACACTCATAGTGTCATGTAACAGACACAGGCTTGTTATCAGAGGGTAGTAACACTCATAGTGTCATGTAACAGACACAGGCTTGTTACCAGAGGGTAGTAACACTCATAGTGTCATGTAACAGACACAGGCTTGTTATCAGAGGGTAGTAACACTCATAGTGTCATGTAACAGACACAGGCTTGTTATCAGAGGGTAGTAACACTCATAGTGTCATGTAACAGACACAGGTTTGTTATCAGAGGGTAGTAACACTCATAGTGTCATGTAACAGACACAGGCTTGTTATCAGAGGGTAGTAACACTCATAGTGTCATGTAACAGACACAGGCTTGTTATCAGAGGGTAGTAACACTCATAGTGTCATGTAACAGACACAGGCTTGTTATCAGAGGGTAGTAACACTCATAGTGTCATGTAACAGACACAGGCTTGTTATCAGAGGGTAGTAACACTCATAGTGTCATGTAACAGACACAGGCTTGTTATCAGAGGGTAGTAACACTCATAGTGTCATGTAACAGACACAGGCTTGTTATCAGAGGGTAGTAACACTCATAGTGTCATGTAACAGACACATGCTTGTTACCAGAGGGTAGTAATACTCATAGTGTCATGTAACAGACACAGGCTTGTTACCAGAGGGTAGTAACACTCATAGTGTCATGTAACAGACACAGGCTTGTTATCAGAGGGTAGTAACACTCATTGTGTCATGTAACAGACACAGGCTTGTTATCAGAGGGTAGTAACACTCATAGTGTCATGTAACAGACACAGGCTTGTTACCAGAGGGTAGTAACACTCATAGTGTCATGTAACAGACACAGGCTTGTTATCAGAGGGTAGTAACACTCATAGTGTCATGTAACAGACACAGGCTTGTTATCAGAGGGTAGTAACACTCAGTGTCATGTAACAGTCACAGGTTTGTTATCAGAGGGTAGTAACACTCATAGTGTCATGTAACAGACACAGGCTTGTTATCAGAGGGTAGTAACACTCATAGTGTCATGTAACAGTCACAGGCTTGTTATCAGAGGGTAGTAACACTCATAGTGTCATGTAACAGACACAGGCTTGTTATCAGTGGTAGTAACACTCATAGTGTCATGTAACAGACACAGGCTTGTTATCAGTTGGTAGTAACACTCATAGTGTCATGTAACAGACACAGGCTTGTTACCAGTTGGTAGTAACACTCATAGTGTCATGTAACAGACACAGGCTTGTTATCAGTTGGTAGTAACACTCATAGTGTCATGTAACAGACACAGGCTTGTTACCAGTTGGTAGTAACACTCAAGTGTCATGTAACAGACACAGCTTGTTACCAGTTGGTAGTAACACTCACAATGTCACGTGTTTTAGTCCGTCATGAGAGTAGGGACTAACTTTACGTCACGGCTGTTGTAGCTGCCAGTCAACACCGTCTTCACTGTGGTTTCCAATACTCCAACCACACTAATGCGTATACATTTCCTCAAAGATACCTTCCACGGGAGTTCTCCCCGTGTCTGGAGTAAAGCGGAGGAAATGTACCCGCATTTTTGTGGGTTGAGAGAGGGAACCCGTTTAGGAGAAATCACCCTCGTTAAACCCGACCAGGATTCGAACTATGGTCTCCCCGTCATCGACAAACCAGTCTAGACGAGCCTGACATACTGTCCGCGTGCCCACACATGGACTAAACACGTCACTGACGCGATACAATTTCCTTAAGACATAGAACCAAGCCGTCATGAGTTGTAGGAACTAACTTAACCTAATACAGCGACCAGAGAAGTGCCCGTGAGTGAGGGATGGTGGATTGTACCTTTGTCTCTGCGGGTAGGGGAGGGGGGGTTCGCGCACAATTACTCCCATGTAATCAGTTTACAGCCTTTGTTTACATTTACAGTCACAGTGATTATTGAGGGTGCCCCCGCCCCTCGTTCCCCTCTCTATGGGCAAAGGGGGGTAGCTGCCCCCTCCCCAACTTCCCTCTTTCTGGCTCAGCTATATTGAATCTGTTTTATTTACAAGCAAGGCTACAGCGATCCAAGCGGGACTTTGTGACAATTGCGTGAAGGTGAAACAGAGACATAGTTCAATGACAGAACACCGGTGGACATTTAATAGAATGCGGGTGCACTTCCTTTATAACACAACCTCCCTTGTTGATGTAAATATTCTCATTGTGAAAATAGGAAACAAATAATTTAATCTCCAAGTCATTAACTTGAACTCGACTTTTGGACTTTTATGAAAACAAAACAGTTTTTGTTGCAAGTTGAGCACTAATCGACCCTTTATCAAAACTCAGAGAATTCTTCCCCCCCCCCCCCCTCCCAAGGGATGTCATCGAAGGGTGAAGTGAGGGGAGGGGACGAGGAACCGGCATCAGTAATTACCAAACTCGGCCGTCTCAGCGCTGTCGTCGCCTAGTGCACCTCGGAGACCAACAAACAGTTGCGTCTGTCCAAGTGTACAAGTGCCTTGTCATGGAATAGCGGCCCAGGTCTCCTGTTGTGTATTCTCCAGTCACCCAGACACAAATCTCCTGTTGTGTGTTCTCCAGTCACCCAGACACAAGTCTCCTGTTGTGTATTCTCCAGACACCCAGACAGAAGTCTCCTGTTGTGTATCCTCCAGTCACCCAGACACAAGTCTCCTGTTGTGTATTCTCCAGTCACCCAGACACAAGTCTCCTGTTGTGTATTCTCCAGTCACCCAGACACAAGTCTCCTGTTGTGTATTCCCCAGTCACTCAGACACAAGTCTCCTGTTGTGTATTCTCCAGTCACCCAGACACAAGTCTCCTGTTGTGTATTCTCCAGTCACCCAGACACAAGTCTCCTGTTGTGTATTCTCCAGACACCCAGACAGAAGTCTCCTGTTGTGTATCCTCCAGTCACCCAGACACAAGTCTCCTGTTGTGTATTCTCCAGTCACCCAGACACAAGTCTCCTGTTGTGTATTCTCCAGTCACTCAGACACAAGTCTCCTGTTGTGTATTCCCCAGTCACTCAGACACAAGTCTCCTGTTGTGTATTCTCCAGTCACTCAGACACAAAACTCCTGTTGTGTATTATCCAGTCACTCAGACATAAGTCTCCTGTTGTGTATTCTCCAGTCACCCAGACACAAGTCTCCTGTTGTGTATTCCCCAGTCACTCAGACACAAGTCTCCTGTTGTCTATTCTCCAGTCACCCAGACACAAGTCTCCTGTTGTGTATTCCCCAGTCACTCAGACACAAGTCTCCTGTTGTCTATTCTCCAGTCACCCAGACACAAGTCTCCTGTTGTGTATTCTCCAGTCACCCAGACACAAGTCTCCTGTTGTGTATTCCCCAGTCACTCAGACACAAGTCTCCTGTTGTGTATTCTCCAGTCACCCAGACACAAGTCTCCTGTTGTGTATTCTCCAGTCACCCAGACACAAGTCTCCTGTTGTGTATTCTCCAGACACCCAGACAGAAGTCTCCTGTTGTGTATTCCCCAGACACTCAGACACAAGTCTCCTGTTGTCTATTCTCCAGTCACCCAGACACAAGTCTCCTGTTGTGTATTCCCCAGTCACTCAGACACAAGTCTCCTGTTGTGTATTCCCCAGTCACCCAGACACAAGTCTCCTGTTGTGTATTCCCCAGTCACTCAGACACAAGTCTCCTGTTGTGTATTCTCCAGTCACTCAGACACAAGTCTCCTGTTGTGTATTCTCCAGTCACCCAGACACAAGTCTCCTGTTGTGTATTCTCCAGTCACCCAGACACAAGTCTCCTGTTGTGTATTCCCCAGTCACTCAGACACAAGTCTCCTGTTGTGTGTTCTCCAGTCACTCAGACACAAGACTCCTGTTGTGTATTATCCAGTCACTCAGACATAAGTCTCCTGTTGTGTATTCTCCAGTCACCCAGACACAAGTCTCCTGTTGTGTATTCCCCAGTCACTCAGACACAAGTCTCCTGTTGTGTATTCTCCAGTCACCCAGACACAAGTCTCCTGTTGTGTATTCTCCAGTCACCCAGACACAAGTCTCCTGTTGTGTATTCTCCAGTCACTCAGACACAAGTCTCCTGTTGTGTATTCCCCAGTCACTCAGACACAAGTCTTCTGTTGTGTATTCTCCAGTCACTCAGACACAAGTCTCCTGTTGTGTATTCTCCAGACACCCAGACATAAGAGGCCCAAGTATCCTGTTGTGTATTCTCCAGTCACCCAGACACAAGTCTCCTGTTGTGTATTCTCCAGTCACCCAGACACAAGTCTCCTGTTGTGTATTCTCCAGACACCCAGACATAAGAGGCCCAAGTCTCCTGTTGTGTATTCTCCAGTCACCCAGACACAAGACCTGGCTAGAGTGGAATTAGTCGAGTTTAATCAACAAGTACAATATCCGACACGCCGGAGGTTTGGTTGTTGTGTCTGTGCTAGTTTGAAGGTAGATAGTCTGAGGATGTTGGAAGGCACACGTGGCCCTTCTCGAAGGATCTGCTCAAGATGTTTGTTATTCCTTATTGTCATTTCCAGGATCACTTCTAAGGAAAGCTACGGAGAGAAAACCGAACTGTCGAGATATGACCTGGAGCTACATGTTGATAACTGCAACACTTTACTAGTAGTTTAAAGTCCAGAGTTTCCTTCAGGACCTCTGTATGCAGTAGGTTGTCCTGTGTTCCTTCAGGACCTCTGTATACATTTGGTTGTCCTGTGTTCCTTCAGGTCCTCTATATACAGCAGGTTGTCCTGTGTTCCCTCTGTATACAGCAGGTTCTGTGTTCCTTCAGGACCTCTGTATACATTTGGTTGTCCTGTGTTCCTTCAGGTCCTCTATATACAGCAGGTTGTCCTGTGTTCCCTCTGTATACATTTGGTTGTCCTCTGTTCCTTCAGGACCTCTGTATACATTTGGTTGTCCTGTGTTCCTTCAGGACCTCTGTATACATTTGGTTGTCCTGTGTTCCTCCAGGTCCTCTGTATACAGCAGGTTGTCCTGTGTTCCCTCTGTATACAGCAGGTTGTCCTGTGTTCCTCCAGGACCTCTGTATACAGATAGTTTTCCTGTGTCTCACAGAATGTCTGCACTGGGACGTTGGAATGTGTCATGTCGTGTTAGGTAAATAATGTCAGCTCTGGGGGTTTCTCTACCATCTGATGGAATATTCAGTAGAGCGGGTGTTTTTGTTGACGACACACGAAAGCTACATAGCTGCCAGGGGCTCCGAGCATTGGGACAACACATGCTTCATATGAGATAGAAATGTTCCTTGCATTTGATTATCACTTAATTGGTGTGGATATATTATTTTGTATGAAGTTCAGGGGTCGGGTGGTTGCGTAAATTATAGGAGTTATTTCAACTTGAAATCCAAGAAGAAATTATCAACTTGAGACACAAAGAGAAATGTTAAGACTCTAGTAATGATAAGAACACGACATTGTTAAAATGATTCACTTTATTACTTGTTTACAGCATTAGGAACTCGAAAGTTAATTGCTGCACTCACAAAATTACGTCACCTATCCCTATCTTGAGCTAGTTCTATCCAGTCCACCTCATTGCACCCTATCCCTATCTTGAGCTAGTTCTATCCAGTCCACCTCATTACACCCTATCCCTATCTTGAGCTAGTTCTATCCAATCCACATCATTACACCCTATCCCTATCTTGAGCTAGTTCTATCCAGTCCACCTCATTACACCCTATCCCTATCTTGAGCTAGTTCTATCCAGTCCCCCTCATTACACCCTATCCCTATCTTGAGCTAGTTCTATCCAGTCCACCTCATTACACCCTATCCCTATCTTGAGCTAGTTCTATCCAGTCCACCTCATTGCACCCTATCCCTATCTTGAGCTAGTTCTATCCAGTCCACCTCAGTACCCTGAACACAGTTCACAATCTCACACTCATCGCGACAGTACCATCTAGCGAGACTTGGCACAGCACTTTAACTATCGTTGCTGAGGGTTTAAGGATGTCAACTGCAGTTCTATAGTCTCTAGTTCCGTGGCCAGTCGGTCCAAAATTATATTCACACCCATGTTCATCCTGTTGTCCATATATTGATTTATTCCTAGATCCACGAGATATCAACATTACAGTAGATATATTATAATCCTCTATACTGCTCCTGGACTCGAACACGGGGCCTACAGGTGCTCTCATGGACACTATGTTACTGCCCCTGCACTGGCAACCCGCCACGTACGCCCCTGTAAATAGTCCACCCTCGAACCACGGCTTATATTCAACTAATTGCTCGTGATGGATTTAGGGGTAGATTTATTCAAGGGAGCAAACCTCCCCTCCTGATTGTGGTGGAGGGGAGGATAGCACGACCTATCGAAAAATGAACAAAGGTGGGGATGCAGGAGACGCGAGAAAAGGTCAGTGTTTTTGCAATTTTTATATCAAAACTTTTTTTTTTGGTCAAAATAAATCCAGTAATTCTCCAGTAGAAACAGAGTCTAGTTGTCTTCACATGTTGATATCAACAGTTGTTTAATATCTGTTGAGGGTGTCCTGAAGTTTAATGACAACTTGTTCTCTTCATTTAAAAAGTTTGTCATCTAATACCGCCATGCTCATGATGGATATTCAACAACTGTTGATATCACCGGGTAAATAAAAGTATTCCCTGTTTCTACTGGAACAATGTTCTATCCATCTCCACCTTAACTCCAGTATTTAACAAGAGAGAACATATCCACCTCAACTCCAGTATTTAACAAGAGAGAACATATCCACCTCAACTCCAGTATTTAACAAGAGAGAACATCTCCACCTCAACTCCAGTATTTAACAAGAGAGAACATATCCACCTTAACTCCAGTATTTAGCAAGAGAGAACATATCCACCTCAACTCCAGTATTTAACAAGAGAGAACATATCCACCTTAACTCCAGTATTTAGCAAGAGAGAACATATCCACCTCAACTCCAGTATTTAGCAAGAGAGAACATATCCACCTCAACTCCAGTATTTAACAAGAGAGAACATATCCACCTCAACTCCAGTATTTAACAAGAGAGAACATCTCCACCTTAACACCAGTATTTAGCAAGAGAGAACATATCCACCTCAACTCCAGTATTTAAGGTGCGGCAGAAGGGCGTACGATTAATTTTACAGTTTTTATAGCATTACATTTTTTTGATCTAAATAAATAAAATATTTCTCCAGTAGCAACATAGAGTTTAGTTTCCTGCACATGCTAATATTAACAGATCTTGAATATCTGTCAAGGGTGTCCTGGAATTTTGTGAAAACTTTTTATCTTTATTTAAAAAGTTTTGACAAAATTCCAGGACACCCTTGACAGATATTCAAGATCTGTTGATATTAGCATGTGCAGGAAACTAAACTCTATGTTGCTACTGGAGAAATATTTTATTTATTTTTGCCAAAAAGTTTATATTCTATAAAAAACTGTAAAAATACTTGCGCTCCCTTCTGCCGCACCTTAACAAGAGAGAACATCTCCACCTTAACTCCAGTATTTAACAAGAGAGAACATCTCCACCTCAACTCCAGTATTTAACAAGAGAGAACATATCCACCTTAACTCCAGTATTTAGCAAGAGAGAACATATCCACCTTAACTCCAGTATTTAACAAGAGAGAACATATCCACCTTAACTCCAGTATTTAACAAGAGAGAACATATCCACCTTAACTCCAGTATTTAACAAGAGAGAACATATCCACCTTAACTCCAGTATTTAACAAGAGAAAACATATCCACCTTAACTCCAGTATTTAACAAGAAAGAACATATCCACCTTAACTCCAGTATTTAACAAGAGAGAACATATCCACCTTAACTCCAGTATTTAACAAGAGAAAACATATCCACCTTAACTCCAGTATTTAACAAGAAAGAACATATCCACCTTAACTCCAGTATTTAACAAGAGAGAATATATCCACCTTAACTCCAGTATTTAACAAGAGAGAACATATCCACCTTAACTCCAGAATTTAACAAGAGAGAACATATCCACCTTAACTCCAGTATTTAACAAGAGCGAACATATCCACCTTAACTCCAGTATTTAAC
This sequence comes from Timema podura, assembly GCA_033556935.1. NCBI lineage: Eukaryota > Metazoa > Arthropoda > Insecta > Phasmatodea > Timematidae > Timema > Timema podura. Next base: position 2,796,864 of record JAVRXN010000001.1, read on the forward strand.
AAGAGAGAACGTATCCACCTCAACTCCAGTATTTAACAAGAGAAAACATATCCACCTTAACTCCAGTATTTAACAAGAAAGAACATATCCACCTTAACTCCAGTATTTAACAAGAGAGAACATATCCACCTTAACTCCAGTATTTAACAAGAGAGAACATATCCACCTTAACTCCAGTATTTAACAAGAGAGAACATATCCACCTTAACTCCAGTATTTAACAAGAGAGAACATATCCACCTTAACTCCAGTATTTAACAAGAGAGAACATATCCACCTTAACTCCAGTATTTAACAAGAGAGAACATATCCACCTTAACTCCAGTATTTAGCAAGAGAGAACATATCCACCTCAACTTAGCAAGAGAGAACATATCCACCTCAACTCCAGTATTTAACAAGAGAGAACATATCCACCTCAACTCCAGTATTTAACAAGAGAGAACATATCCACCTCAACTCCAGTATTTAACAAGAGAGAACATATCCACCTCAACTCCAGTATTTAACAAGAGAGAACATATCCACCTTAACTCCAGTATTTAACAAGAGAGAACATATCCACCTTAACTCCAGTATTTAACAAGAAAGAACATATCCACCTTAACTCCAGTATTTAACAAGAGAGAACATATCCACCTTAACTCCAGTATTTAACAAGAGAGAACATATCCACCTTAACTCCAGTATTTAACAAGAGAGAACATATCCACCTTAACTTCAGTATTTAACAAGAGAGAACATCTCCAAATGTAGAATGTTATTGTGTTCACTTTGTGCCACCATACACTCGGGCAGGATACCAACTTAACAAAATAATACATAGGAGATGCAATAGCAACAAGGAGGTGATACCACAAGCAAGAGGGAGGTGATACCACTTCAACGGGGAGATTATACCACTGCACATTATTGTAAATATAACTTATTTAATTTGGGAAGATAAACGATATTCCGCCATTGTCTTACTGTGTAACACAATCATAGCTTCGAGCTCTATTTCATTTAGATGATAAATGTCTTGGAGCGCGTGGAAAGGGAGATGGTGGTTCTTAAACGCTTTTTGAGCCGAATGCGGCTACTTTGTTCCTTGAAACATGCAACCCCCTCATTTGATATTCATGGAGGATCCAGCCAGCCCATCAGAGTAGAACCTTTTCTTGTCACCTTCAAATAGGTCACAAGCCACCGGGTTGAATACCAGGATACCTACCTTGACTGAGACAGGGTCAGCTCTATGTGCAGGCTATGGTGTCCTAGCAGGGCTACTAGGTGTCCTAGCAGGGCTACTTGGTGTCCTAGCAGGGCTACTTGATTGTTAGCAGGGCATTCCTACTGATTGTCTAGCAGGGCTACTTAGGTGTCCTAGCAGGGCTACTTGGATGTCCTAGCAGGGCTACTTGGTGTCCTAGCAGGGCTACTAGGTGTCCTACAGGGCTACTTAAGTGTCTATCAGGGCTACTAGGTGTCCTATCAGGCTACAATGTCACAGGTCTAGATGTCTGGGACAGGATAAGCAGGGCTACGATATTCTCTGTCCAGCGCTATTTTGAACTAGTGTCAAGCCAGGGCTCTAGCGTGTCGATGCAATCATAGGTGTCTAGAGGGCAAGTCCTAGTCAGGGCTTGGGGAAGGGAGAGATGTTTCTAGCTTGGGTGACCGGTGCGAGGGCTACTGGTGTTCCTAGTACTGGGTCCGCGGCTCTAAGTGCAGGGAGGGGGCCTAGCAGGGCACAGGAGTCACATAACACTATTTATTGTCTCAGAATAGGTCACAGGCACTTGTGTTGCGGGATTATGCAGTTACTATTCCTTGGCTACGTTGTTTTACGGCTATAGGTGTCTAGCGGCACTAGTTCACGGTACTAGGGTCTCAGGTTAATTCCAGCAGGGCTACTAATGTCCATAGCAGGCTACTTGATGTCTATCAGTGGCTACTGTGTCCTAGCAGGGCTACTAGGTGTCCTAGCAGGGCTACTAGATGTCCTAGCAGGGCTACAAAGGTGTCCTAGCAGGGCTACTAGGTGTCCTATCAGGGCTACTAGGTGTCCTATCAGGTCTACCAAGTGTCCGGCTGAGAGCGTGGGAACAGAGATAATGCAGAGAGCTACGATATTATTTCCAAGCGCTATTTGAACAGTTCAAGTCCGGGACCCGCGGTCGATGCAATCAAGGGTGGAGGGGCAGAGTCTCTAGTCTTGGGTGTGGGGGGAGGGGGGAGAGTTTCTAGTCTTGGGTGCCGGGGGGAGGGGCAGATTCTCTAGTCTTGGGTGCCGGGGGGGGGGGATAAAGGGGGGAGGCAATAACAATATTTATTTTCTCGAAATGCGATCACGGAATTTGATTTGGCGCGGATTATGGCTTTTCTATTCTCTTGGCAACGTTTTATTTCGGTAATATGACAATAACTGGACAATATCATGGTATAGAGGTCTCCGGTTCAATTCCAGATGATGACAATAACAGCACAATATCACGTACTGAGGTATGTGGTTCAGTTCCAGGTCTAGTGTTTGTTAATTTGTTTATGTTAACCGGGTCTTGCCTATTCGGGCTGTTCACCTGTTTACCTTCGTGGTAATGATGAGGAAGTTATAATTTAGCAGAATTAACCCCGTACTAGCTTGGAGAGAGAGATGGAAAATATTCATGATATCACACTCTCAATACACCCGGGTGGGACTTGATCTCTGACCTCCGCTTCACCACCAAACCAGACTGCTTGACCACCGCTACGTGCTATATTCCATTACTTCACTCTCCAGAGCTTTTTAAACGGGAACGAAATAAGAACACGAATCCAATATTTCTTTTGGAATCTCCATGTCCTAGTAGATAGGAGGAGGAGGAGGAGGAATAATTTCAACCAGGGTTTTGTCAAAGTGCGGGCCGCGAGCCACATGCGGCCCTCGAGCTTGTTGTGCGGGAGCCGCGACAGTTTTTATAATTAACAATATTATATAATTGGAATTAAGGACAGAGTAAACTTACATTTTCATAAAATTAGTTAGTAACAAGCAGGGCCTGGATTTTGATTACCATATAAAATGATCAAAAAAATAACCATAAAATGACCCAAAAATTCTAAAAATCTAACTCATATTTTCAAAAAATGAGCTAAAAATATGAACAAAAGTGGTAATGAATGCACACGATTAAATTAAACACGCACTTTACAAAATGTGAACTAAAATATATGTTGGCAAAGAAAAGTGTTAAACAACTAAACTATTGCTGGCATTCTATTAAATATAATATTGATCTACCAATACCTGCTTGAGAAGTAAACAAGAAGGTTATAAAGTCCACTGACTGCAATATCTTCTCACTTCGAGAACTGGATTGAAATAAAGTTTACATTTATAAATTATCGATAGTAGCAAACTGATTACACATGGATGTAGAAAAATCACGTAAAGACTCAAAAACTCACAAAAATGCTTAAAAATTACTAAAAGAACGCAAACCAAGGAAATATGACCTAAAATTCCAAAATTAAAAAAAAATTGACCACATTATGACTTATAAAATAAACGTTACCACAACCAGGCAGAAGATCATGAACATAATTTATGCACGCACAAGCTTTGACTATAATGTAGCAATGAAAATATGACACGTCATCAAAACCCGGGTCCTGGTAATTAGTAATTAAAAATACGTGTAGCCCGGACTGTTAGTATAACGCTGTGGAAATAAATAAAATATATTGTAGTCCTTTCAGTAAATAAAATAATGAAAATAATGGTCATGGATTAAACTGGAATTTGGTCAAAAATTACGTTTCATAATTTAATTAAAATATGTTTGAAACTCGTGTAATTGGTTTGAAGAGATCGAGACATATTTTTTTTCTAAATACAAAAATAAACCTATTAGTTTTGTTTGAGCTAAAAAATGTGTGTTTTTGGCATAACACCCGCTCACTGTCTTATTTAGTTCTAGAACTGACATTTCGCCCCCTGATGTATGCTGTACCGCAGAGCACGAGTTGAGGTCAGCAGAGGGTCCATATTTTATTAAAACTGATTGTACGTGACTTAATGCGATATCATTCATTTTTGCGCGCCTCCTCTTGTCGCAGTCTTTGAAGTTCCCCTCCCCCCCCCCTTACGATGGTGAGGAGGGGAACCACAGCTAGTTTATGGGAATGTGGCTTGACGGGGCGAGGGGGGAGGATGAAAGAACCAGAACCTCGTCAAAGAACCTGCGCAACGCCCCAACCTACCCAGATCTAACTTCCTGACGAGGAATTAAAACGAAGGAGGAGGGTACCGCACCCTTGGTTTCCTGCGACACCCACAGCTCGCGGGTCCAAGCGATACATGATTGGACGTGATGTGTTGGTAGTCGGACCACTTCCCACTCGCGACAGACAAATCAACACAAGTTGTTGTGTTTGTGTTTATTTATAATCATGAATAAATAACCACGGATTCTTTGACAAGACGGAAAGTTTCAAACACAATTAATGTATTTTCAAATATATTAAAAGTTTAAAAAAATTAATAAATACTTACATTTTAAATTATGTTTTACCCTCTTCGGTGGTCGCGTTGTCTAAGGCGCTACCCTCGTAGTAGACTAGACTGCCGATGACGGGAAGATCGAAGTTCGAATCTCGGTCGGGTGTACTGAGGGTGGTTTTTCTAAAATGGTTTTCAACTCTCCCTCCATGCAAATGTGGGTACGCTTCACATAAACATAACCTCTCTAAAACAATTAGCGTAATTAGTACATAAGCGTATAACCCGAACGGGTAATAAGACGCGGTGCTAAAATAAAATATTTGTTTTCCGACTGAATAAATATTATCCATAGAAAAGCATGCAACAAGCAAGCTCTATGTTTGTAACAACAGCCGTAAGATGTCTCTATTAGCGCTCCACTAGCTACTGTCTGACTGTCATAGGATAGCATGTAACCAGTGAGCTCTATGTTTGTAACAACAGCCGTAAGATGTCTCTATTAGCGCTCCACTAGTTACTGTCTGACTGTCATAGGATAGCATGTTACCAGTGGGCTCTATGTTTGTAACAACAGCCGTAAGATGTCTCTATTAGCGCTCCACTAGCTACTGTCTGACTATCATAGGATAGCATGTAACAAGTGAGCTCTATGTTTGTAACAACAGCCGTAAGATGTCTCTATTAGCGCTCCACTAGCTACTGTCTGACTGTCATGGGATAGCATGTTACCAGTGAGCTCTATGTTTGTAACAACAGCGTAAGATGTCTCTATTAGCGCTCCACTAGCTACTGTCTGACTGTCATAGGATAGCATGTTACCAATGAGCTCTATGTTTGTAACAACAGCCGTAAGATGTCTCTATTAGCGCTCCACTAGCTACTGTCTGACTGTCATAGGAAGCCCGTTATTTGAAAACTGTAAACTCTTGTAGCCACAGTAGCGGTATATAATATAGTTGTATTTACATTCTTAGTCTGTTGTATTAATAATGTAAATATAAATGGAACAGTTATTCTTAAGGAAGTATTGTTGGAAACTTTTGTTAATCAATAAATCAAACAAGACATATTTCTAGAACGCTAAGTCTGACTTACAGTCAATGTCGGGGGTTGAGAGTGGACTTCTTGTTATAATCAGGGTTTAGTTTGTTGATTGAAAGATAGGGAGCGTTGGAGTTCGAACCGAAGGGAAATATGTCTAAACTAAGTCCAGTGGCGCCTTAGACCGTTTTACCACCGAAAAGGGTCAAGGTCATATTTCAACAGTTTGTTTATCGTCACATGTAAACTAGATAAACAAGTCAGTTATACCATCGGTGGCCATGTGGTATGAATGTAAGGCTCACCTAGTACATTTTTCTGGTGATGGAGAGGTCGGGGTTTGAAGTCCGGCAAACTACCAGAGGGGCTGTATTATATCAGCTTCTGTCATTGGCACGTGTGGGTAGGATCCTGAATGATGTATCCCGTGTAGTCTACCTGTCCGGCGCAGCTCAACTAGTTTACTGATTAGCTCACAGATATATACAATACTAGCGTCGGGCTAGACATGAGCTGGGAAAAATAATTGATCCTAAAAAACTGCTTCATTTCAGTCACAATTCTGAATATAATACGGTAATTAGCCTATAGTAAGCCTCCCTGACCACTCGACCACGGGGACAGAGTGTACCATAAGTTGTAACTTAGTTCATATCTAAGTTCCCCGTAGTTGAATTCTAAGTGCTACTTTAGTTCGGGCTAAGTTTATGGTGATCATTGCTAAGTCGTGTTATTCATTACGTTTAGAATGTGTACATTAATAATGTAAAATAATAATCCTACGAACCCTTTCCCCCTAGTATGTTGTGAGTAAATTGTTATATTTAGAATAAATATCAGTGAATTCAACTTTTAAAATATTCTCATACATGAGATAATATTATATAACTGTTTTAATGCTTATAAGCCCGACACACTTAGCTCAGTCGGTAGCGTCTGTTACTGAGCTGAGGGTCCAGGGCTCGATTCCTGGCATGGCCGAAAAATTTATCATTGGTTATATGTGGGTTCCCCCACTTCCCCCCCACTTTCACGGTGATAAATTAAAGGCCGGAGGATTGAATGCTGTCTGTTCTAGATTTAAGTTAGTTTATAAGTCGTGCTTACATAAGTCCTTATTTTGGTCAGAATAAATACAATGTCTTCATTGTATACGTTTAGTCTAGTTTCATACAAACAGGTGTAGCATATACATTATGGACACCACAGGGATCGAACTGGACCTTTGAGATGGGGGAATAAAGCCCTGGTCATATTCCGCGGTGTCCTTGACATGTATACGACCCTCTTTCTAGCACAGTTGGACCGGGAGGGTAGTAATTGCCAGAGGGCTAGTTGTGACGTCAATAAAACTATCGTCGAATGTTGCAAGTTTGTGTTGGGCGGGCGGGTATCTGCCAGGAACAAGGGGCAGGCGCTACCACCACACACACACATTTCACCCAAATGAAAGTTTTGGGAGCTTAGTTTCTCTTTTGTGCTTTTTATCCTCCCCCTTCCAGAACTCCCTCCCCCCTGCTACAAGGGGTGGTATTTCACGTTGTTTCAGTGAGCGCCCCAGGGTAAAACCCATAACCAAACTAGGGGTCGTTATTCGATCTTCTCTTTGTGACTTCCTCACTCCCGCCTACACCTCTCTTTGTGACTTCCTCACTCCCTCCTACACCTCTCGCCAACCTTCTGCAGCTGTTGGACACTTTTTACAACCAAACCTGCATTCACACCCTTGCATGGTGAAATAATGTGTGGAATGTTCTTCCTCTATGGCAGCAATGGATGGCTACTGTAGCATGGAGAAATAATGTGTGGAATGTTCTTCCTCTTTGGCAGCAATGGATGGCTACTGTAGCATGGTGAAATAATGTGTGGAATGTTCTTCCTCTATGGCAGCAATGGATGGCTACTGTAGCATGGAGAAATAATGTGTGGAATGTTCTTCTCTTTGGCAGCAATGGATGGCTACTGTAGCATGGAGAAATAATGTGTGGAATGTTCTTCCTCTATGGCAGCAATGGATGGCTACTGTAGCATGGAGAAATAATGTGTGGAATGTTCTTCCTTATGGCAGCAATGGATGGCTACTGTAGCATGGTGAAATAATGTGTGGAATGTTCTTCCTATATGGCAGCAATGGATGGCTACTGTAGCATGAAGAAATAATGTGTGGAATGTTCTTCCTCTATGGCAGCAATGGATGGCTACTGTAGCATGGTGAAATAATGTGTGGAATGTTCTTCCTCTATGGCAGCAATGGATGGCTACTGTAGCATGGAGAAATAATGTGTGGAATGTTCTTCCTCTATGGCAGCAATGGATGGCTACTGTAGCATGGAGAAATAATGTGTGGAATGTTCTTCCTCTTTGGCAGCAATGGATGGCTACTGTAGCATGGTGAAATAATGTGTGGAATTTCTTCCTCTATGGCAGCAATGGATGGCTACTGTAGCATGGAGAAATAATGTGTGGAATGTTCTTCCTCTTTGGCAGCAATGGATGGCTACTGTAGCATGGAGAAATAATGTGTGGAATGTTCTTCCTCTATGGCAGCAATGGATGGCTACTGTAGCATGGAGAAATAATGTGTGGAATGTTCTTCCTATATGGCAGCAATGGATGGCTACTGTAGCATGGTGAAATAATGTGTGGAATGTTCTTCCTATATGGCAGCAATGGATGGCTACTGTAGCATGGATGAAATAATGTGTGGAATGTTCTTCCTCTATGGCAGCAATGGATGGCTACTGTGCATGGTGAAATAATGTGTGAATGTTCTTCTCTATGGCAGCAATGGATGGCTATGTAGCATGGAGAAATAATGTGTGGAATGTTCTTCCTCTATGGCAGCAATGGATGGCTACTGTAGCATGGAGAAATAATGTGTGGAATGTTCTTCCTCTATGGCAGCAATGGATGGCTACTGTAGCATGGAGAAATAATGTGTGGAATGTTCTTCTTCTATGATTGATTTGTTGCTTGTACATCTGATTGATTTGTTGCTTGTACATCTGATTGATTTGTTGCTTGTACATCTGATTGATGTGATGCTTGCATAGCTGATTAGTTAATCTGGATTGTTTGAAGTATGTCCAAGCTACTCCCTCTCGACGCCGACGCCTACAGACGCCTCCAGTACTCACTGGGTTGGTGTGTGCGTCACAAAAACCCGAGTAAAAGTGTTTTATTAAATGGCGGTGAGGTTGTAATTAAACTGCTCGTGGGGCTGGTAATGAGTGTACGGCTGGCAGGACTCTGAGGTCAACAGGGTGCTGCTGTTTATTAGATACACTTTCATGTATTCATACGTCAAGTCATGTGATCTGCAACTGCCACATTTAGTAATATATTATCACTTTTTATATTATATATATATATATAAAATAATAATATATAGTAAAATGTTAACAATGTTAACAACCCAAATTGTTTAGTTTGGTAATTTGATAACAATTCAGACCATCCAACATCGCAATATACAAACTAAATACAGTAGCACACATCAGCACTGCTGCACCGTAATACTCCGCTCGAGTCATGATGTTGAGTTAATGGTGGTTAGGTGTGCGCGGCACTCAACTGGAGATTGTCAGGCGAGGAGAAGAGGGGGGGGGGGTGTTTACATGGTTAGAATGTATCATACGTTTTCAAAGAGAGCTTTGGTGCAGTCTCTTTAAAGAGGGAATATATTCACCTTACTTTCACCATCAATTTCCGCGCTGAGAATAAATCACATGACAAGTGACCAGGAATGTAGGAATATTCATTCTTATCTACTGCTCACTGAGAAGAATACATCACATGACAGTGACCAAGAATGTAGGAATATTCCATCTTATCTACTCCTCACTGAGAAGAATAAATCCTGACATGACAGAATGTAGATTATTCTTATTACTCTCACTGAGAGATCACCTGACAGTGACAGAATGAAGGAATATTCATTCTTATCTACTCCTCACTGAGAAGAATACATCACATGACAGTGACCAGGAATGTAGGAATATTCCATCTTATCTACTGCTCACTGAGAAGAATACATTACATGACAGTGACCAAGAATGTAGGAATATTCCATCTTATCTACTGCTCACTGAGAAGAATATATCATCACATGACAGACACAGACCATGGATTGAGCCACAGAAAAGTTCATGGCAATTTTTATGTTCACTGAACCATTTTCTCTCGTAAAATACAATACCTATCGTCTATCCCTTTATTGAAAATTGACGGGAAATTGAAACTTCCCTCGGATGCTATAACTTCCCTCTCTCAGACGTAATGAATAAAGTTTCAAACACGTCATCGCTTCGAATAAAATATAGCGGAGTTTTCTACATCTTGAGAGATCCATACGTGGGTCTTTGCATCTTTCGAGATGATATTACCTGTCTCTATGGACAGTACAGTGTGTGACCTGTCTCTGTGGACAGTACAGTGTGTAACCTGTCTCTGTGGACAGTACAGTGAGTGACCTGTCACTGTGGACAGTACAGTGTGTGACCTGTCTCTGTGGACAGTATACTGTGTGACCTGTCACTGTGGACAGTACAGAGTGATCTGTCACTGTGGACAGTACAGTGTGTGACCTGTCTCTGTGGACAGTACAGTGTGTGACCTGTCTCTGTGGACAGTACAGTGTGTGACCTGTCTCTGTGGACAGAACAGTGTGTGACCTGTCTCTGTGGACAGTACAGTGTGTGTTCCTGTCTCTGTTGACAGTACAGTGAGTGACCTGTCTCTGTGGACAGTATACTGTGTGACCTGTCACTGTGGACAGTACAGAGTGATCTGTCACTGTGGACAGTACATGTGTGACCTGTCTCTGTGGACAGTACAGTGTGTGACCTGTCTCTGTGGACAGTACAGTGTGTGACCTGTCTCTGTGGACAGTACAGTGTGTGACCTGCCTCTGTGGACAGTACAGTGTGTGACCTGTCTCTGTGGACAGAACAGTGTGTGACCTGTCTCTGTTGACAGTACAGTGAGTGACCTGTCTCTGTGGACAGTATACTGTGTGACCTGTCACTGTGGACAGTACAGAGTGATCTGTCACTGTGGACAGTACAGTGTGTGACCTGTCTCTGTGGACAGTACAGTGTGTGACCTGTCTCTGTTGACAGTACAGTGAGTGACCTGTCTCTGTGGACAGTATACTGTGTGACCTGTCACTGTGGACAGTACAGAGTGATCTGTCACTGTGGACAGTACAGTGTGTGACCTGTCACTGTGGACAGTACAGAGTGATCTGTCTCTGTGGACAGTACAGTGAGTGACCTGTCTCTGTGGACAGTACAGGGAGTGACCTGTCTCTGTGGACAGTACAGTATGTGACGTGTCTCTGTGGACAGTACAGTATGTGACCTGTCTCTGTGGACAGTACAGTGTGTGACCTGTCTCTGTGGACAGTACAGTATGTGACGTGTCTCTGTGGACAGTACAGTATGTGACCTGTCTCTGTGGACAGTACAGTGTGTGACCTGTCTCTGTGGACATTACAGTGTGTGACCTGTGTCTGTGGACAGAACAGTGTGTGACCTGTCTCTGTGGACAGTACAGTGTGTGACCTGTCTCTGTGGACAGAACAGTGTGTGACCTGTCTCTGTGGACAGTACAGTGTGTGTTCCTGTCTCTGTTGACAGTACAGTGAGTGACCTGTCTCTGTGGACAGTATACTGTGTGACCTGTCACTGTGGACAGTACAGAGTGATCTGTCACTGTGGACAGTACAGTGTGTGACCTGTCTCTGTGGACAGTACAGTATGTGACGTGTCTCTATGGACAGTACAGTGTGTGACCTGTCTCTGTGGACAGTACAGTGTGTAACCTGTCTCTGTGGACAGTACAGTGAGTGACCTGTCACTGTGGACAGTATAGTGTGTGACCTGTCTCTGTGGACAGTATACTGTGTGACCTGTCACTGTGGACAGTACAGAGTGATCTGTCACTGTGGACAGTACAGTGTGTGACCTGTCTCTGTGGACAGTACAGTGTGTGACCTGTCTCTGTGGACAGTACAGTGTGTGACCTGTCTCTGTGGACAGTATACTGTGTGACCTGTCACTGTGGACAGTACAGAGTGATCTGTCACTGTGGACAGTACAGTGTGTGACCTGTCACTGTGGACAGTACAGAGTGATCTGTCTCTGTGGACAGTACAGTGAGTGACCTGTCTCTGTGGACAGTACAGGGAGTGACCTGTCTCTGTGGACAGTACAGTATGTGACGTGTCTCTGTGGACAGTACAGTATGTGACCTGTCTCTGTGGACAGTACAGTGTGTGACCTGTCTCTGTGGACAGTACAGTATGTGACGTGTCTCTGTGGACAGTACAGTATGTGACCTGTCTCTGTGGACAGTACAGTGTGTGACCTGTCTCTGTGGACATTACAGTGTGTGACCTGTGTCTGTGGACAGAACAGTGTGTGACCTGTCTCTGTGGACAGTACAGTGTGTGACCTGTCTCTGTGGACAGAACAGTGTGTGACCTGTCTCTGTGGACAGTACAGTGTGTGTTCCTGTCTCTGTTGACAGTACAGTGAGTGACCTGTCTCTGTGGACAGTATACTGTGTGACCTGTCACTGTGGACAGTACAGTGTGTGACCTGTCTCTGTGGACAGTACAGTATGTGACGTGTCTCTGTGGACAGTACAGTATGTGACGTGTCTCTGTGGACAGTACAGTATGTGACCTGTCTCTGTGGACAGTACAGTGTGTGACCTGTCTCTGTGGACATTACAGTGTGTGACCTGTGTCTGTGGACAGAACAGTGTGTGACCTGTCACTGTGGACAGTACAGAGTGATCTGTCTCTGTGGACAGTACAGTGAGTGACCTGTCTCTGTGGACAGTACAGTGAGTGACCTGTCTCTGTGGACAGTACAGTGTGTGACCTGTGTCTGTGGACAGTACAGTGTGTGACCTGTCTCTGTGGACAGTACAGTGAGTGACCTGTCTCTGTGGACAGTACAGTGTGTGACCTGTCTCTGTGGACAGTACAGTGAGTGACCTGTCTCTGTGGACAGTACAGTGTGTGACCTGTCTCTGTGGACAGAACAGTGTGTGACCTGTCTCTGTGGACAGTACAGTGTGTGACCTGTCTCTGTGGACAGTATACTGTGTGACCTGTCACTGTGGACAGTACAGTGAGTGACCTGTCTCTGTGGTCAGTACAGTGTGTGACGAACTATGACATAAAGAGTCACTGCTAACAAATGTATCCTACGCTAGTATATTTGTGCTATTTACATGAACGAAGCCAGAGAACCGAATACAATGTACTATATAAGAGGCAATCATTGTTTTGTGGCGAGACGGAGTTTCCCCAAATCACGGCCACCCTCTTCACTAGGTTAATGAGTCAACAACCGTTCGTGGCTTATTTACGTTCATCAAAATACAAATCCTGGGTTAAATACACTTCGTTCTCGTTAGTAAGGAACTTTTTTTGACTGCATATATGTATACGTAGAGCTAATAAACTGTAACTATTTGTAGATATTATCAATGAAATAATACTACATACTAATACTAAAGTAAGATATTATCAATGATAGCAGGACAAAAATAACCAGTTTACAATTCCTACGCGTTCTTAGCTTTCAAAATCTTTCTATAGGTGAGGAGCTTGATTTACAAAATACATGTAAACATGTATATTCTCTGTCTCTGTCCAGCCACACAGTCACAGTGTTGTATATTCTCTGTCTCTGTCTAGCCACACAGTCACAATGCTGTATATTCTCTGTCCAGCCACACAGTCACAATGCTGTATATTCTCTGTCCAGCCACACAGTCACAATGTTGTATATTCTCTGTCTCTGTCCAAAGAGCAATACAAACGGTTTCAGGTTTCAGAATAAAAAGTTTCCCTGTTTGAATGTTCTCTTGTTTTCCCTCAATAGGAGCTTGTAGTGTTATTATTGAACTTTGCTAAGTTCGATATCTCGAATGTATTGGATATCGATACTGGGACACTTCTCCAGAGTTGGTGGCCAGAAGTGAGGTTATATCAGAGACAGAGCGTGAGGAACGTCGACATGGATTGTATCGATCAACAACACTTTTACTGTTGAACTTTGCACTTATTGACTAGTTATACTAGTGTCTTACTGCAGGTGTATTGGCAGATAGTATATTGCTGCAGGTGTATTGCCTAGTAGTATATTGCTGCAGGTGTATTGCCTGGTAGTATATTGCTGCAGGTGTATTGCCTGGTAGTATATTGCTGCAGGTGCATTGCCTGGTAGTATATTGCTGCAGGTGTATGGTCTGGTAGAATATTGCTGCAGGTGTATTGCCTGGTAGTATATTGCTGCAGGTGTATTGCCTGGTAGTATATTGCTGCAGGTGTATTCCTGGTAGTATATTGCTGCAGGTGTATTGCCTGGTAGTATATTGCTGCAGGTGTATTCCTGGTAGTATATTGCTGCAGGTGTATTGCCTGGTAGTATATTGCTGCAGGTGTATGGTCTGGTAGTATATTGCTGCAGGTGTATTGCCTGGTAGTATATTGCTGCAGGTGTATTGCCTGGTAGTATATTGCTGCAGGTGTATTGCCTGGTAGTATATTGCTGCAGGTGTATTGCCTGGTAGTATATTGCTGCAGGTGTATTGCCTGGTAGTATATTGCTGCAGGTGTATTCCTGGTAGTATATTGCTGCAGGTGTATTGCCTGGTAGTATATATTGCTGCAGGTGTATTGCCTGGTAGTATATTGCTGCAGGTGTATGGTCTGGTAGAATATTGCTGCAGGTGTATTGCCTGGTAGTATATTGCTGCAGGTGTATTGCCTGGTAGTATATTGCTGCAGGTGTATTCCTGGTAGTATATTGCTGCAGGTGTATTGCCTGGTAGTATATTGCTGCAGGTGTATTCCTGGTAGTATATTGCTGCAGGTGTATTGCCTGGTAGTATATTGCTGCAGGTGTATGGTCTGGTAGTATATTGCTGCAGGTGTATTGCCTGGTAGTATATTGCTGCAGGTGTATTGCCTGGTAGTATATTGCTGCAGGTGTATTGCCTGGTAGTATATTGCTGCAGGTGTATTGCCTGGTAGTATATTGCTGCAGGTGTATTGCCTGGTAGTATATTGCTGCAGGTGTATTGCCTGGTAGTATATTGCTGCAGGTGTATTCCTGGTAGTATATTGCTGCAGGTGTATTGCCTGGTAGTATATTGCTGCAGGTGTATTGCCTGGTAGTATATTGCTGATGATAAGACGTACAATGATCTGCCTAGTTTACTATCCAATATTTTATTTAAAACAAAACACTACTATTTCTAAGTAAATACTAATAATATTGTCCCGTGGTTGGAGGTACAGAAGGTGTACTGTTTGTCGGAATAGCCTTTTAACAGCTGAGTGGCTGCTCTAAGCTGGTTGGGTTGGATGGAGGGGGGGGGGGGGCGGTAATTAATGATTCCTACGGACCCATAAAGAGCAAGCCACTAGCTCGCCACCCCTCTCCCCCTCGCGTCAAAAGATTTACCGATACCACTGAGGATAGAGGATACTCCAAACAGACCTCGCTACCACATTAGACAGAGGTTTGGCAGCTTGGTGTCAGTTGCAACTGTCATAGTCCCTTCAGCAACTGTCATAGTCTATATAAGCAACTGTCATGCTATGACCGTGTGAGAAGGGAGTGGTTGTATATAGTACAAGGCTATGACCGTGTGAGAAGGGAGTGGTTGTATATAGTACAAGGCTATGACCGTGTGAGAAGGGAGTGGTTGTATATAGTACAAGGCTATGACCGTGTGAGAAGGGAGTGGTTGTATATAGTACAAGGCTATGACCGTGTGAGAAGGGAGTGGTTGTGTTCACACTCTGTATAGTACAAGACTATGACCGTGTGAGAAGGGAGTGGTTGTATATAGTACAGGGCTATGACCGTGTGAGAAGGGAGTGGTTGTATATAGTACAGGCTATGACCGTGTGAGAAGGGAGTGGTATTGTATATAGTACAGGGCTATGACCGTGTGAGAAGGGAGTGGTTGTATATAGTACAAGGCTATGACCGTGTGAGAAGGGAGTGGTTGTATATAGTACAGGGCTATGACCGTGTGAGAAGGGAGTGGTTGTATATAGTACAGGGCTATGACCGTGTGAGAAGGGAGTGGTATTGTATATAGTACAGGGCTATGACCGTGTGAGAAGGGAGTGTTGTATATAGTACAAGGCTATGACCGTGTGAGAAGGGAGTGGTTGTATATAGTACAAGGCTATGACCGTGTGAGAAGGGAGTGGTTGTATATAGTACAGGGCTATGACCGTGTGAGAAGGGAGTGGTTGTATATAGTACAGGGCTATGACCGTGTGAGAAGGGAGTGGTATTGTATATAGTACAGGCTATGACCGTGTGAGAAGGGAGTGGTATTGTATATAGTACAGGGCTATGACCGTGTGAGAAGGGAGTGGTTGTATATAGTACAAGGCTATGACCGTGTGAGAAGGGAGTGGTTGTGTTCACACTCTGTATAGTACAAGACTATGACCGTGTGAGAAGGGAGTGGTTGTATATAGTACAAGACTATGACCGTGTGAGAAGGGAGTGGTTGTATATAGTACAAGGCTATGACCGTGTGATTTGTTGGAGCCAATGTTCCAGCAGAGCTTTTAACTCCCTCCAGTCCACACCCTTGAGAATGTTCCCCGGCCAACAAGGGTAGTTAGGGGGAAGGAACCACTGCCCGTTCCATCTGACGGGAAGCCACCACTTCTCACACCATCCCTCACACTAACCTCGCCAGGGGTCTCCACACCGGGGCTCTCTACTTGGCCGTGAGTATATAACCCTGGGGGTCTTAAGTCGGTCCCGGTTGCCTGATATGAAGGCGATTGTTCTAAATGCTGTACCTCCACACAAATGTGGGTGCATTTCCTCACAGCTCTATTTCCCTCGTAAATATGTGTAGATATGTGAACGCGTAACAAGACGCTGTGGTAAAGGACGAATTAAAACCAAACACGTCCGGAGGAAGATACCCTGATACAGGAACCATGTTAGCACCGCGTCTTACTACCCGTCCATATATCCTGACACAGGAACCATGCTAGCACCACGTCTTACTACCCGTCCAGATACCCTGACACAGGAACCATGTTAGCACCGCGTCTTACTACCCGTCCAGATACCCTGATACAGGAACCATGTTAGCACCGCGTCTTACTACCCGTCCATATATCCTGACACAGGAACCATGCTAGCACCACGTCTTACTACCCGTCCAGATACCCTGATACAGGAACCATGTTAGCACCGCGTCTTACTACCCGTCCAGATATCCTGACACAGGAACCATGTTAGCACCACGTCTTACTACCCGTCCAGATACCCTGACACAGGAACCATGCTAGCACCACGTCTTACTACCCGTCCGGACTATACGCAAGCGAGCCTATCACGCTGATAAGCTAAGGATGAGGAAGGTTGAGTTCACAGGAAATGTACACTCATTTATGTGGAGAGAGCGAGAGGAAAACCACCCTAAGAACACCTTATCGGGATTCGAGCCCCAATCTCCCCATCATCTGCAGTCCAGTATATTGCGAGACTGACGCCTCAGACATTTGACCACCTAACTGATAGTCCAAGCTGGCACCAGCCCGTGCTAATGTTGAAATAACATGAACAAACCATCTCCACCTTCATACACTAGTAGTTTGTAAGGCCCCGGGGGTGTCAGCAGGTTAAGACAGGGTAGGTTGGGGTAAGCTAGGTGTGCCGTAGCTCACTGTCTGCGTCCTGGGACTTAGCCCCCTCCCCCTGATACCTCCTCCACATCCTGTGAAGAATAGGAGCGCCAAACCAGACCTCTTATAAACAGCCTCAGTCGTAAATCTGAGCATGCACTTTACATGAGCTATATCCTCCTTTGGAGCTGTTGGTAGCTATAACCAGCGCTATTCCACTAAATGAGCTATTCCAGTCAGATACAACCCTGTCTAGCACTACTCCACTATATGAGCTATTCCAGTCAGATACAACCTTCATAGCGCTACTCCACTATATGAGCTATTCCAGTCAGATACAACCTTCATAGCACTACTCCACTATATGAGCTATTCCAGTCAGATACAACCTTCATAGCGCTATTCCACTATATGAGCTATTCCAGTTAGATACAACCCTGTCTAGCACTACTCCACTATATGAGTTATTCCAGTCAGATACAACCCTGTCTAGCACTACTCCACTATATGAGCTATTCCAGTCAGATACAACCTTCATAGCACTACTTCACTATATGAGCTATTCCAGTCAGATACAACCTTCATAGCACTACTCCACTATATGAGCTATTCCAGTCAGATACAACCTTCATAGCACTACTTCACTATATGAGCTATTCCAGTCAGATACAACCTTCATAGCGCTACTCCACTATATGAGCTATTCCAGTCAGATACAACCTTCATAGCACTACTTCACTATATGAGCTATTCCAGTCAGATACAACCTTCATAGCACTACTCCACTATATGAGCTATTCCAGTCAGATACAACCTTCATAGCACTACTTCACTATATGAGCTATTCCAGTCAGATACAACCTTCATAGCACTAATCCACTATATGAGCTATTCCAGTCAGATACAACCTTCATAGCACTACTCCACTATATGAGCTATTCCAGTCAGATACAACCTTCATAGCACTACTCCACTATATGAGCTATTCCAGTCAGATACAACCTTCATAGCGCTACTCCACTATATGAGCTATTCCAGTCAGATACAACCTTCATAGCGCTACTCCACTATATGAGCTATTCCAGTTAGATACAACCCTGTCTAGCACTACTCCACTATATGAGTTATTCCAGTCAGATACAACCCTGTCTAGCACTACTCCACTATATGAGCTATTCCAGTCAGATACAACCTTCATAGCACTATTCCACTATATGAGCTATTCCAGTCAGATACAACCTTCATAGCGCTACTCCACTATATGAGCTATTCCAGTCAGATACAACCTTCATAGCGCTACTCCACTATATGAGCTATTCCAGTCAGATACAACCTTCATAGCGCTACTCCACTATATGAGCTATTCCAGTCAGATACAACCTTCATAGCGCTACTCCACTATATGAGCTATTCCAGTCAGATACAACCTTCATAGCACTACTCCACTATATGAGTTATTCCAGTCAGATACAACCCTGTCTAGCACTACTCCACTATATGAGCTATTCCAGTCAGATACAACCTTCATAGCACTATTCCACTATATGAGCTATTCCAGTCAGATACAACCTTCATAGCACTAATCCACTATATGAGCTATTCCACTCAGATACAACCCTCTATAACACTATCACACAATATGAGTTATTCCGAGTGTACTACAAGGAATGTATGAAACACCGCAGACGTTCAGTAATCCAGCGCTATTTAGGAAATGTTTTATTATATAAAAATATAGTTGGAGTCGAAATGGAGGGGAAATATGTAAATATAGGAAGGATTAAGGTCATTTAACAAAAAAACATTTTACTACACAATTTTAACAAGTGTTTAATTATAAGCTATAAAAATGATTAATTGATTTAAAATAATTAGTTTACAGTTCACGTGTTAGAAGGGGTTGAACTTAATACTTTGTGTTTCTACGGAACATCGTTAAGATAAAGTGATTAATAAATTTAGTATATCTATACATTCATAGTTCAATATCAATAATATGTTAAAGAGAAGTAATTGATCTGTACAAGCAGTTTAAAAGTGGTAGAACTACATCATTTTTAATTGTAATAAATACTGTTCTTTTTAAGCCTTGATAGTTTTATTTTATCTCATTTTGTAGCACACAAGGTCATTATTAGAATCATCTTATCTTTTAACCTGAATATACTCGTTAATTTTATTAATGTCTTCGAATTGATTATTGAAAATATATTTTTGAATGTCTATTTGAGGAAATTCCTTGTTTTGACTGTACCGATTATACAGACAACACTGACTAGCAGAACATAATATGCCCGGCCGAGACAGAGGGTCAGATAATCCCAACTAATGACACTTCCTTTCCTGGTCTGTGTTGCTGGAATGTACTAAGACATTGCTACTTGCTACCTGGTCTGTGTTGTTGGAATGTACCGAGACATTGCTACTTGCTACCTGGTCTGTGTTGCTGGAATGTACTGAGACATTGCTACTTGCTACCGTGTCTGTGTTGCTGGAATGTACTGAGACATTGCTACTTGCTACCTGGTCTGTGTTGCTGGAATGTACTGAGACATTGCTACTTGCTATCGTGTCTGTGTTGCTGGAATGTACTGAGACATTGCTACTTGCTATCGTGTCTGTGTTGCTGGAATGTACTAAGACATTGCTACTTGCTACCGGGTCTGTGTTGCTGGAATGTACTGAGACATTGCTACTTGCTACCGTGTCTGTGTTGCTGGAATGTACTGAGAACATTGCTAACTTGCTACCGTGTCTGTGTTGCTGGAATGTACTGAGACATTGCTACTTGCTACCTGGTCTGTGTTGCTAGAATGTACTGAGAGGCCCCGAATTACCGCCCCCATTTCCCCCATGAAATGACCTTAAACACTTTTTTTTGCACCGAATTTTACTAACCCTTCGGGCTATACGCCATTGTAATAATTACACTAATGGGTTATTAATGAAGAAGGTTTGATTTAGAGGATATGTACCCGCATTTTCGTGGGGGTAGCTAGAGAAACCATTTAGGACAAACAACCTTCAGTACACATGACTGGGAAAGAACCACGATCTATTGCGAAAGTAGCGCCTTAGACCATGCTGCCGCACACATGTTTTTTTAAAAACCTTTCATCGTAGGTTTTATAACTCCGATAGCAAACCACGAAAAGGTGAAAATGGATTCATTTACAACATCTCACGCAAGAAATATGTCCTGTTAAAAACAAAGATCAATCAATTAAAGTTGTTATTAACACGATCATAACAAACATTCTGAGATAAGTCGAGGCTGCCCGTAACAACTACCTCAATGTGGGGATATTTATCTCAAATAGGCGGCACCCTTAGCAACCTCACTGGTGCTAAGCGCCTGTAAGAAAATAATAATAATAATAATAATCCAGGTCGATACAATAAAAAGCATGTTGGTCCCGACCCCCGCACCCTTCTCGTGTTTGTTGAAGATACAAACCTCCCCGGGATGAGACGTCCACAAACAACATAAAGAGCTAAACTCTTGAAATGGCGCCAAAATACATCTCCCTCCCCCCTTTTCTAACTCATTTACAGAGCCGGTATCTAAACTCAACCAAACTGAAAGTCAGGACTGGATTGCTCGATATAACGTGGCTGGAATACCTTGAGCTAGGATTTACTGCCCCTGTAACATGGCTATCTGCACCCCGCTACACTCCTTGTAATCATGGAGCTAATGCCCCTGTAACACAGCTACCCGCACCCCACTGCACTCCTTGTAATCATGGAGCTAATGCCCCTGTAACACAGCTATCCGCACCCCTCTACACTCCTTGTAATCATGGAGCTAATGCCCCTTTAACACGACTATCTGCACCCCTCTACACTCCTTGTAATCATGGAGCTAATGCTCCTTTAACACGACTATCTGCACCCCTCTACACTCCTTGTAATCATGGAGCTAATGCCCCTGTAACACAGCTACCCGCACCCCACTGCACTCCTTGTAATCATGGAGCTAATGCCCCTGTAACACAGCTATCCGCACCCCGCTGCACTCCTTGTAATCATGGAGCTAATGCCCCTGTAACACAGCTACCCGCACCCCACTGCACTCCTTGTAATCATGGAGCTAATGCCCCTGTAACACAGCTACCCGCACCCCACTGCACTCCTTGTAATCATGGAGCTAATGCCCCTGTAACACAGCTACCCGCACCCCACTGCACTCCTTGTAATCATGGAGCTAATGCCCCTGTAACACAGCTATCCGCACCCCGCTGCACTCCTTGTAATCATGGAGTTAATGCCCCTTTAACACAGCTACCCGCACCCCACTGCACTCCTTGTAATCATGGAGCTAATGCCCCTGTAACACAGCTACCCGCACCCCACTGCACTCCTTGTAATCATGGAGCTAATGCCCCTGTAACACAGCTATCCGCACCCCGCTGCACTCCTTGTAATCATGGAGCTAATACCCCTGTAACACAGCTACCCGCACCCCACTGCACTCCTTGTAATCATGGAGCTAATGCCCCTGTAACACAGCTATCCGCACCCCTCTACACTCCTTGTAATCATGGAGCTAATACCCCTGTAACACAGCTATCCGCACCCCGCTATACACCCCTTGTAATCACATAGCTAATGATCACATGTTGTTTTTGTTTCAGAAGTATTCAGTTCGACCCCCGCCTGCCATGGATTGAGACGCATGTTTTGAACCATCCCGCTAACCACCTCAGGACTTGGTGAGTTCTAACTCTGGAGTACATTGTCGACATGATGAGCTGCGATATTTATTTCAAGGGACGAATAAACAATTAATTCCTTAAAAGGCTTGTTTTACCTTACTAGTTGTATTTTTAATAATAATAATAATAATAATAATAATAATAATAATAATAATAATAATAATAATAATAATAATAATAATAATAATTTTTAGCACCGCGTCTTACTACCCGTTCGGGTTATACGCTTAAATACTAACTACGCTAATGGATAAGGAAATGGGAGGGTTGAATTTAGGGGAAGTGAACCCGCATTTGCGTGGAGGGAGAGTGGAAAACCATTTAGGAAAAACCACCCCCAGTTCACCCGACCGAGATTCGAACCTCGATCTCCCCGTCCTCGGCGGTCGAGCTCAACACGACTAGCGCGTTAGCCAACTACGCCACCGAGGCGGGTAGTTGTATTTTTGAAGGGGAAATATAATATGCGTGTCCAGGCATTGAACCGGGGTCTTACATCTTGGTTTACAAAGATAGTTGTCCTTGTTCTTCTGAAAGAACTGAGATGATATCTGCTGGAGATGTTCCTGATAGTCAGGGAACTCTTTCAGGACCGAGTGGACACTTATGTCTCGATCACAAGATACATTCTCCCATGTGTCTTGATTACAAGATACATTCTCCCATGTGTCTCGATTACAAGATCATTCTTCATTATCTAGGGCTGAATGATACTGTGAAACTGGTATGGTTCATTGCTCTAGCACCACTGTGCCACTGGTATGGTTCATTGCTCTAGCACCACTGTGCCACTGGTATGGTTCATTGCTCTAGCACCACTGTGCCACTGGTATGTTTAATAGCTCTAGCACCACTGTGTCACTGGTATGGTTCATTGCTCTAGCACCACTGTGCCCTGGTATGGTTCATTGCTCTAGCACCACTGTGCACTGGTATGGTTCATTGCTCTAGCACCACTGTGCCACTGGTATGGTCCATTGCTCTAGCACCCCTGTGCCACTGGTATGGTTCATTGCTCTAGCACCACTGTGCCACTGGTATGGTTCATCTCTCAATTAACAAGCCATTGGATGTTTTCTAATTGAATTGGTGCACACTAATTTAGCTAATAGAAATAATGATGGGACAGGATTACTCCCCCCATCACCGAACACAGGACCTACTTTATCCTTCACGCAAGTATTACCGACTAAGTTAATTACATTGTGGCAGGATTATTTGGTGTAGCTCCAGTTCATGATATTCAGGGGGAGCTTACCATCCATAATGGTTAAGGCCACATTACATATATTGTATAGCTAATCTTATAAACGGGGAGACGTGTAGTATTAATTATACCTGGCGAGATACCTCGCTAATGAGTTATCTTATAAACCTGATCTAATGTCCACTTCAAATACTTTACACTAACACTTTGAAGAGCCAAATATTTATATTACAGTATTTTATTTCTTGCGATTCTAATGAAAATCCCCAAACGGTTGTTTTGTGAACTACTCGTACGGGCTTATTTAAGGTTTCCTACCTGTGACGTCACGGAGAGTTTCCCATCTTAATAAATTCACATTTTACTCGGCGAGTTTTAAAGATTTAGCGTCGAAACAAAAAGCACACATTCTTAAATAACTATAAAATTAGTCCTACTGTGTCACAACATTTGTATTTTTATCTTGTAGTAGATTTTTTTGTAAACGTGCTTTTTTTTTATATAAATCATCTTCAACTCAGGTTATTTTGTCTTGGTCACGAAAATGTCCTGTAGGAGTCTTCCTGCCAGGATGTAGATTGAAAAAGTCCGTAGTAGCATTTGTCTATCTAGAATGGGAAACAATAAATATGTCTATTTGAAAAGCAAGTCAATGTTTTCACGGAAGTAGTATTGTGACTGTAAACTCGTCAGTGGAAGAGGGAAAGTGATATCAGCTGGTAAACAAGAGGCCTCTCAAGGTCACCTGGTCACTTTCTCCCGCTCTTTCTATCTCGTACATTGGTATCTAAGTGTGATAACGCTTAGAATACTTAGGCGCGCCAAGTTAGGATGCAACCCGTTTCGGAATCTCCAAGAAGGCAACGTCGTTAAATTGCGTATTTTTATGGACCGGACCTTTTATTCGCTCATCACAATGACGTCACAAGATTGTCCCAACGGTGTCCCTCTGTCATCTTAGTTTGTAAGTTGTGTTTTGGAGTAACCAGCTGTCCCTTTTAGAAGATCTCAGCCCGGTCTGTTTTGAAAGATGACCGGTTATTCCTCTAAGTAGGTCAATTTTTCCCCGGGCTTTAGCACGATATTGAGGCGTGCTGTGAATTGAACGTTGGGTTCCCTGGTGGTGGGTGGGTGGGGGGGTGAAGGGGTGGGTTCCACCACCACAGGACTACTCCAGGAGGTAATCGCTCGTGTCAGGCTCCCGTGAAAAACGGACATGGACTTAATGCATTGTGTCAGAGTGGTCTGGAAGATAAATCAGGATTATGACGTCACTGGAGGTTGGAAACTCCCTCAACATCCCCCTACGGACACTTCCTTGGCCAGTGGCCATGAGCTGGATGTTGGGGGAGCTCTACATCCCCGGGGTAGAGGGACAGCTCTATATCACCAGGGTAGAGAGATAGAGCTTTATATCACCAGGGTGAAGGGACAGAACTCTATATCACCAGGGTAGAGAGACAGCTTTATATCACCAGGGTAGAGATATACAGAGCTCTATATCACCAGGGTAGAGAGACAGAGCTCTATATCACCAGGGTAGAAAGACAGCTTTATATCACCAGGGTAGAGAAACAGCTTTATATCACCAGGGTCGAGAAACAGCTTTATATCACCAGGGTCGAGATATACAGTGCTATATATCACCAGGGTAGAGAGACAGCTCTCTATCACCAGGGTAGAGACATAGCTCTATATCACCAGGGTAAAGAGACAGCTCTATATCACCAGGGTAGAGACAGAGCTCTATATCACCAGGGTAAAGAGACAGCTCTATATCACCAGGGTAGAGACAGAGCTCTATATCACCAGGATAAAGAGACAGCTCTATATCACCAGGGCAGAGATACAGTTATACATGTTGATCTACATTTATATTGTCTGTAAAATCGTAATATTTGTGAGAAATAAAACAAGGATATTTTATTAGTAAGCCAAAATCTTGATTTGGATTTTATCTGTCGATTCGTTCTTCAATTGTAATCCTTTTGTTCGACCTTAACTTTATTCACAGAAACAGAGTTCAGATTGTATAGATTTAAAAATATCTCCCCTCGCTCTTTGGGAAACATCGCCCTGAGATTATAGAGTTCAGCTGACACTGCGCTTTCACCCACTCCACCTCTCTCTCTCTCACAATCTCCACCTCTCTCTCTCACACTCCCAGAATCCACCTCTCTCTCTCTCTCACACAATCTACACCTCTCTCTCTCACTCACAGACTCCACCTTGCCATCAATCCAAGCATCAAAAATTGAATTTCTCTTGAGAGATTCTCCAGGATTCAATCGCGAGAGCAAACAACGTCTTATGTTCATGTCTGGGTGTCAGAGTACTTTATGGGAGCCATGTTGGGTGTATGGAAGTAACAACAACACTATGCTACACCTGGGTGTCAGAGTACTCTATGGGAGCCATGTTGGATGTATGAAAGTAACAACACCACAATGCTACACCGGGGTGTCAGAGTACTCTATGGGAGCCATGTTGGATGTATGGAAGTAACAACACCACTATGCTACACCTGGGTGTCAGAGTACTCTATGGGAGCCATGTTGGATGTATGGAAGTAACAACACCACTATGCTACACCTGGGTGTCAGAGTACTCTATGGGAGCCATGTTGGATGTATGGAAGTAACAACACCATGCTACACCTGGGGGGTCAGAGTACTCTATGGGAGCCATGTTGGATATATGGAAGTAACAACATCACTATGCTACACCTGGGTGTTAGAGTACTCTATGGGAGCCATGTTGGATGTATGGAAGTAACAACACCATGCTACACCTGGGGTCAGAGTATTCTATGGGAGCCATGTTGGATGTATGGAAGTAACAACACCACCATGCTACACCTTGGTGTCAGAGTACTCTACGGGAGCCATGTTGGATGTATGGAAGTAACACCACCACCATGCTACACCTGGGTGTCAGATTACTCTATGGGAGCCATGTTGGATGTATGGAAGTAACAACACCACTATGCTACACCTGGGTGTCAGAGTACTCTATGGGAGCCATGTTGGATGTATGGAAGTAACAACACCACCATGCTACACCTGGGTGTCAGAGTATTCTACAGGAGCCATGTTGAATGTATGGAAGTAATAATACCACCATGCTACACCAGGATTCCAGAGTACTCTACGGGAGCCATGTTGGATTAAATCAACTTGCTACTCTACTCTATGAAGCACCATGAGGGCTCCAACATGGTGACTGCCCCTCCACGAGGAGAATACTTGGTAGATCTCTGCTCTACTCTACTGGATGAAGCACCATGAGGGCTCCAACATGGCAACTGCCCCTCCACAAGGAGAATACTCGATAGATCTCTGCTCTACTCTACTGGATGAAGTACCGTGAGGGCTCCAACATGGCGACTGCCCCTCCACAAGGAGAATACTCGATAGATCTCTGCTCTACTCTACTGGATGAAGTACCATGAGGGCTCCAACATGGCGACTGCCCCTCCAAAAGGAGAATACTCTATAGATCTCTGCTCTACTCCACTGGATGAAGTACCGTGAGGGCTCCAACATGGCGACTGCCCCTTCACGAGGAGAATACTCGATAGATCTCTGCTCTACTCTACTGGATGCTGTTGTCTCCTGAGTGGATTAATATTGACTGAAGGCAGAGCTTCGAGCACATCTTAATGAAATAAACCTCTTCATCTCGGGGACAAACTTCGTACTAGGGGATTTACTCACGTTAGATAAATTCACGTAAATTTGTTGTAAAATGGTTTTATGGTCTCGGCTAGGATCGTAAACAGATTAGTTTTAAGACCTGTAATACTTGTGTAGAATATCTTGGTTTTGTGTGCACAAGTAATGGCTTGTCACTGTGGCTTCATTCTAAACCAGCCGGAACAGCACAGGTATCTAGTTACCGATAGATTGTCAGCTCTGTAGTTACCGATACATGTGTCAGCTCTGTAGTTACCGATAGATGTGTCAGCTCTGTAGTTACCGATATATGTGTCAGCTCTGTAGTTACCGATAGACTGTGTCAGCTATGTAGTTACCGATAGACTGTGTCAGCTATGTAGTTACCAATAGACGGTGTCAGCTATGTAGTTACCAATATATTTGTCAGCTCTATAGTTACCGATATATGTGTCAGCTCTGTAGTTACCGATAGGTGTGTCAGCTCTGTAGTTACCGATAGATGTGTCAGCTCTGTAGTTACCGATATATGTGTCAGCTCTGTAGTTACCGATAGACTGTGGTCAGCTATGTAGTTACCGATAGACTGTGTCAGCTATGTAGTTACCAATAGACGGTGTCAGCTATGTAGTTACCAATATATTTGTCAGCTCTATAGTTACCGATATATGTGTCAGCTCTGTAGTTACCGATAGGTGTGTCAGCTCTGTAGTTACCGATAGATGTGTCAGCTCTGTAGTTACCGATAGATGTGTCAGCTCTGTAGTTACCGATAGACTGTGTCAACTATGTAGTTACCGATAGACTGTGTCAACTATGTAGTTACCGATATACTGTGTCAGCTCTGTAGTTACCGATAGATGTGTCAGCTCTGTAGTTACCGATAGATGTGTCAGCTCTGTAGTTACCGATAGATGTGTCAGCTATGTAGTTACCGATAGATGTGTCAGCTCTGTAGTTACCGATAGATGTGTCAGTTCTGTAGTTACCGATAGACTTTGTCAGCTCTGTAGTTACCGATAGATGTGTCAGCTCTGTAGTTACCGATAGATGTGTCAGCTATGTAGTTACCGATAGATGTGTCAGCTCTGTAGTTACCGATAGATGTGTCAGCTATGTAGTTACCGATAGATGTGTCAGCTCTGTAGTTACCGATAGATGTGTCAGCTCTGTAGTTACCGATAGACTGTGTCAGCTCTGTAGTTACTGATAGATGTGTCAGCTATGTAGTTACCGATAGATGTGTCAGCTCTGTAGTTACCGATAGACTGTGTCAGCTCTGTAGTTACCGATAGACTGTGTCAGCTCTGTAGTTATCGATAACCTGTGTCACTATGTAGCTATCATGGAAGGTCAGTGCGGTATTTGGCCAAAGGAACTGCACCTGTAGCCAACAGTCCCAGCTCCCTGTAACATCAGTTCAAAGGAACTGCACCTGGTAGCCAACAGTCCCAGCTCCCTGTAACATCAGTTCAAAGGAACTGGTCCTGGTAGCAGACAGTCCAAGCTCCCTGAAACATCAGTTCAAAGGAACTGCACCTGGTAGCCGACAGTCCCAGCTCCCTGTAACATCAGTTCAAAGGAACTGGTCCTGGTAGCCGACAGTCCAAGCTCCCTGAAACATCAGTTCAAAGGAACTGCACCTGGTAGCCGACAGTCCAGCTCCCTGTAACATCAGTTCAAAGGAACTGCACCTGGTAGCCAACAGTCCAAGCTCCCTGAAACATCAGTTCAAAGGAACTGACCACCTGGTAGCCAACAGTCCAAGCTCCCTGTAACATCAGTTCAAAGGAACTGCACCTGGTAGCCAACAGTCCAAGCTCCCTGTAACATCAGTTCAAAGGAACTGCACCTGGTAGCCAACAGTCCCAGCTCCCTGTAACATCAGTTCAAAGGAACTGCACCTAGTAGTACATCAGTTCCTCTGTTTATTCCCTACTTGACGCTCCCCTCCCCCCTTGTACTATGCTCCAGAGTAGAGCGATGAGGGGTGAAGAGGGGTCAGCTGTTCTGGACAGGAGAGAGTTGAGAGAGACTCTCTGAGCCCCAGGAGTGCTCACAACCAGCACCAAGTGTGTGTTTGAGTTACTTCTCCCCCCTCCCCCCGCGAGCCATAGAGCGCGGCCTCAGCAAATGTTTGACAATCCAGAAGTTGTTTGTAGTTTGGTGCGAGGCCATCTTTATTAGAAAACATCGGGGTGGGGGAATACATATAGAGAGGGCAATTTATTGCCAAGGGGGTGCTCTTTCGGGGGGGGGACAATGCCCCCTTTACTTCTTCCTCCAGTTCAACCACCACTGCTCTAAACACTTTCACCATACACATATATTACCTTTGTCTGACTGACTCGTCTCAGGGTGATGGGTCCCAAGCACCTGAGAGTGTAGTCCGGATGAGTGTTGAGCAATAGATCGTCAACTGTCGTTACCACACACCTCCTCTTCAAATCCAGAGTGAGGATAGAAAGGTAGTTCTCCTTGAGGACACTGAGTATCAAGAGGTTCGTATGAGAACACGTCTTCTCTGGTTGGAAGGCTGGTGGTATCTGACAACCAACAGGACGTTCTTTATTGCCAACATTGGCTAGAAGTGATTATTGTCAACCTACTAGCAAACTGTAGTAACGATAGTAACATTGAGGGAGGTCTACTGTTCACAGAACTACTAGTAAGACTGTAGTAACGATAATAACATGGAGGGAGGTCTACTGTTCACAGAACTACTAGCAAACTGTAGTAACGATAGTAACATGGAGGTCTATTTATAATAATAATATTTAGCACCGCGTCTTACTACCCGTTCGGGTTATACGCTTAAGCACTAATTACTCTAATGGATTAGGAATTGGGAGGGTTGAACTTAGAGGAAGTGAACCCGCATTTGCGTGGAGGGAGAGTGGAAAACCATTTAGGTAAAACCACCCCCAGTTCACCCGACCGAGATTCGAACCTCGATCTCCCCGTCCTCGGCGGTCGAGCTCAACACGACTAGCGCGTTAGCCAACTACGCCACCGAGGCGGGTATGGAGGTCTATTGTTCACTGCACTACTAGTAAGACTGTAGTAACGATAATAACATGGAGGTCTACTGTTCACAGAACTACTAGTAAGACTGTAGTAACGATAATAACATGAAGGGAGGTCTACTGTTCACAGAACTACTAGTAAGACTGTAGTAACGATAATAACATGGAGGGAGGTCTACTGTTCATAGAACTACTAGTAAGACTGTAGTAACGATAATAACATGGAGGGAGTGAGGTCTACTGTTCACAGAACTACTAGTAAGACTGTAGTAACGATAATAACATGGAGGGAGGTCTACTGTTCACAGAACCACTAGTAAGACTGTAGTAACGATAATAACATGGAGGGAGGTCTACTGCTCACAGAACTACTAGTAAGACTGTAGTAACGATAATAACATGGAGGGAGGTCTACTGTTCACAGAACTACTAGTAAGACTGTAGTAACGATAATAACATGGAGGGAGGTCTACTGTTCACAGAACTACTAGTAAGACTGTAGTAACGATAATAACATGGAGGGAGGTCTACTGTTCACAGAACTACTAGTAAGACTGTAGTAACGATAATAACATGGAGGGAGGTCTACTGTTCACAGAACTACTAGTAAGACTGTAGTAACGATAATAACATGGAGGGAGGTCTACTGCTCACAGAACTACTAGTAAGACTGTAGTAACGATAATAACATGGAGGGAGGTCTACTGTTCACAGAACTACTAGTAAGACTGTAGTAACGATAATAACATGGAGGGAGGTCTACTGTTCACAGAACTACTAGTAAGACTGTAGTAACGATAATAACATGGAGGGAGGTCTACTGTTCACAGAACTACTAGTTCTATAGACATAGTGAGAAGAAGCTCCGCTAGATGTCTCTGGGACAACGACGGAAGCTCCAGATGTTCGGAATGTTTCATCATGTCCTTGTTTCAGGGTCTGTCACACTCTATTACCTTCCCTCGTATTCTCATATTACCTGCAGCAATATCAAACAAAGACAGGAAGTACATTCGGAACACACCAAGACTGACAACCTGGGGCTGGCTCTCAGGTGATAGAGCATTGGACGTCTAGGATAGAGCGGGGCCCCACCCTCCTTGTGTTAGCTTGGGGCTAAGTCCCTCGGCAACAAAGGTCAAAACTGTAATAATAATGAATCCCTCTTGCAGCAAATGAGAGTTTTGTGATTGCAGGTGTTGCTCGAATAAGTGACCGTTCCGGGAATTGAAGAGGGATATAAACTTTTATTCTTTCACTGCGTCTTACTAACCGCTCGGGAAATACGTTACAATAATGGATTAGGGATGAGAGAAAATGTACCCCGATATGCGTGGAGGGAGTGTTGTAAACCATTTAGAAAAAAAAACAACACTTAATACACCCGTCCGGGATTCGAACTCCGATCTTCTTATTATCAGCAGAATAGTCTATCAAGAGAGTGACGCTTTAAACCATGTGGCCATCCAAGTAGGTATTGATTAAATTAAATGTTGAAAATATGATAGTAAAATTACATTTAATTAGTAAGTAATAGCGGTAAGATTATTTTCAACATTTGCAACCTCATAATTTGTATATTTAATTGTTCAGAATTGATGGCTTTAGGTTATTTTATATTTTATTTGTATTAACATTCTTTAGTTAGTGATTATCACCGTAATAAAGTTCTTGGGCTCTTGCGGACCACACTTTGAGAAACATGGTTTTAAACAAATGAACGCAGGCAAAGAAAGAACACGTCCAAAATGTTAGCGTCGGTGTTTTTTTTTTAGAAATGGGTTTCGTTCGTTCACTTTAAAATATGACACGTATAAAGAGAGAGATGGATGCAGAGGCCCAATGTACGGCGGGTGAGTATCCCGGGGAGAAGTCGTGAGGCGGGGGACGGACAGAATCTTACCAGCTCTACCAGCAGCCTGGTATCAGAGCTACATGTCCTACCAGCTCTACCAGCAGCCTGGTATCAGAGCTACATGTCCTACCAGCTCTACCATTAGCCTGGTATCAGAGCTACATGTCCTACCAGCTCTACCATTAGCCTGGTATCAGAGCTACATGTCTACCAGCTCTACCATTAGCCTGGTATCAGAGCTACATGTCTACCAGCTCTACCAGCAGCCTGGTATCAGAGCTACATGTTCTACCAGCTCTACCAGCAGCCTGGTATCAGAGCTACATGTCCTACCAGCTCTACCAGCAGCCTGGTATCAGAGCTACATGTCCCAACACCCGCGTCTAGTTACAACATAGGGATACGGACGAGGCAGCTAGAATTAGAGGAAATGTACCAACATTTTCTTGGAGGGATGGTGGGAAACCACAAGTAAAACTAAACCTGACGAGCCTGACTTCTTAATCCACGAGCCCACCGATGCGGGTACTGTTTTAAATTGGTGTTTTTCTGCGACAGTTGGGAGAGGAAAGATGGAAATTTGCCGGAAAATATATCCTTAATCTTTTTTCCTGGAAAATGTTCCGTTTTGTAAATTTTTTTTAAGGTTTCACTCTTGCTGTAGATTGAACTTCCAGTGACGGAAATATCGGGGTTAGAATCCTGGGTGGGTGTATTGGGGGGGGGGTTAGTTTATCCACTATCCCTCCGTGCAAATGCCGGACCACTTCTTCTAAAACCATACCTTCCTCATCTCTTTTATATTAGCGAAATTGTTTAGTCTATCCACGTTCAGCTCGAATCAATGGTGGACCCAGAAATGTACTTTGCAATTTTTGGGGGAGGGGGGAGGGTCACCACCCGTAAATCCCCTGGCCAAGTAGATGGATGTATATTCACTTCCAATAGAAACTCTAGTTTGTTTTTTATGGTGGGTTAGGCCAGCCATTTTGATCTGTTAGAGACGATCTTGCACACAAAGGGTCAGCTAATATTTCTGGACTTTCTATCCGACACCTTAGCTCAGTCGTAGTGTGTCTGTCTATTGAATAACGGTCCAGGGTTCGATTCCCGGAATGGCTAAAAGATTTATCATTGGTGAAATGTAGGTTAACCCTTTCACAGTGATGAATTAACAGCCTGGGGACTGGATGTTGTGCATGTCCTTGTCCTAAGTTAGATTATAAGGCATAAGAAGCTACGACAG
Organism: Timema podura; assembly: GCA_033556935.1. NCBI lineage: Eukaryota > Metazoa > Arthropoda > Insecta > Phasmatodea > Timematidae > Timema > Timema podura. The sequence goes on from JAVRXN010000001.1 coordinate 2,829,794, forward strand.
GTCTAGCAGGCCGGTAGTGGAGAATATATGGCTCGAATAAAGACCTGACCAAAGGCTGGAAACAGTCATGGATGTAACAAGGAAAAACTTTGTATTCTCTGAATATCAAGAGTTAGAACTCGTCTCAACCTAAACCTAGACATTCTTCATACATGCACTGATCAATATTTTAGTTTTTACTAAAAATGATTGGCGCTCTTATGGCATGTATCGTAGGAGCAACTGGCGGTCTTATGGCATGTATCATAGGAGCAACTGGCGGTCTTATGGCATGTATCGTAGGAGCAACTGGCGGTCTTATTGCATGTATCATAGGAGCAACTGGCGGTCTTATGGCCTGTATCGTAGGAGCAACTGGCGGTCTTATTGCATGTATCATAGGAGCAACTGGCGGTCTTATGGCATGTATCGCAGGAGCAACTGGCGGTCTTATGGCATGTATCGTAGGAGCAACTGGCGGTCTTATGGCATGTATCGTAGGAGCAACTGGCGGTCTTATGGCATGTATCGTAGGAGCAACTGGCGATCTTATTGCATGTATCATAGGAGCAACTGGCGGTCTTATGGCATGTATCGCAGGAGCAACTGGCGGTCTTATGGCATGTATCGCAGGAGCAACTGGCGGTCTTATGGCATGTATCGTAGGAGCAACTGGCGGTCTTATGGCATGTATCGTAGGAGCAACTGGCGGTCTTATGGCATGTATCGTAGGAGCAACTGTTGGTCTTATGGCATGTATCGTAGGAGCAACTGTTGGTCTTATGGCATGTATCGTAGGAGCAACTGGCGGTCTTATTGCATGTATCGTAGGAGCAACTGGCGGTCTTATTGCATGTATCGTAGGAGCAACTGGCGGTCTTATGGCATGTATCGTAGGAGCAACTGGCGGTCTTATGGCATGTATCGTAGGAGCAACTGGCGGTCTTATGGCATGTATCGTAGGAGCAACTGGCGGTCTTATGGCATGTATCGTAGGAGCAACTGGTGGTCTTATGGCATGTATCGTAGGAGCAACTGGCGGTCTTATGGCATGTATCGTAGGAGCAACTGGCGGTCTTATGGCATGTATCGTAGGAGCAACTGGTGGTCTTATGGCATGTATCGTAGGAACAACTCTGAGGGGAATCATCCGCCGTTAGAAGGAGTTGAACGAGGCAACAGCGAGAAGTTATCAACGCAACCCGCCGCGCGCTTGTGTTACGCTAATCTTACCCCTCGCTGACAAGCCAATTAATTGCTCCAGTGATATCACCCCCCTACACCCCACTCCACCCATTACAAACCAATTAACGTCGAGGCGCGAATAAAAACGTCTCGTTCGTTTGTAATATCAACGTTCGCTTCAGTCACGAAAATGAGAGGAGGCCATGTTTTCACTGACAGGAGGCTATGTTTTCACTGGCAGGCCATGTTTTCACTGACAGGAGGCTATGTTTTCACTGACAGGAGGCCATGTTTTCACTGGCAGGAGGCCATGTTTTCACTGACATGAGACCATGTTTTCACTGACAGGAGGCCATGTTTTCACTGACAGGAGACCATGTTTTCACTGACAGGAGGTCATGTTTTCACTGGCAGGAGGCCATGTTTTCACTGACAGGAGACCATGTTTTCACTGACAGGAGGCCATGTTTTCACTGGCAGGAGGCCATGTTTTCACCATTGATCTCTATAGTATAACTGGATGGACATACACATGCACATTCCAAGGACAAAAGCGTGACGCTCAAGTGTATCGTCTGCTACACTGAGGGGGGGAAAGATTTAACGGTTTCTTTAAATGTTCTTATGCGAAAACATGTCTCTGATGAATAAAAGTGTTATTGTTTGAAAATAGTGAAGTATTATACCATACTTTCCTGAAGAAACATTTACATTAAAAGATATACAATCAAGTTTTACAGGTAATACTGTACAAATACGAATAAAACCTTAGATATTTCAATTTTTATGTAGTTATCATCAATGTTGTTTACAGTCTGCCACGACAACACTTATATTTAAAGTTGGTTATTAGCGTGTATATTGGTTTCAGAAACCATATTTTATTGAAAGTTCGATAAATATAATGAACAAGGTATCTTAAAAATTGATTACATTTGTTTGAATGACAAACTTTGAATAGTTGCCATGCATTCAAACTATCACTTAGGTTATAGGCTTGTGGAAAGTATTATTGTAATAATACCTGTTTTTTTAAGTTGGCTCATATCTTTTAGAAATCATATTATGTTGACATTTCGATAATTATCATGAAACAAGTTAGCTAAAAACTGTATTACATTTGTTTGAATGACACACTTTGTGTAGAAGTCTTACGTTCAAATGATAATTTAGGTTATTGGCTTGTAGGAAGTACAGTATCTTATAAACCCGGATTTTAGTAATAATTCCAATCTGTAAGGCTTTATTTCGTACCAGAATACTATCATATATATAATATTTTGGTAGGATGAACGGCAATTTAGAACAGAAGTAGAAATTTCCTTCTGGAAGGTCTTTTATCCTAACTAGACACAAATATAGGGTAGGATTCTGGTACGAGATAAAGCCTTAAAAGTAAGCTTCCTTCAAAAATCATCGTACATATTAGGCTACATCAACTTATTTAAAGAAAAAACTAACCTGTTTTGAACTTTTATATGCTCTTCAAAGCTTTAACTAACATATTTATTTAATTTAACCACTCTCACATTGATGTATCTCATATAATCAATCAAATTAATGAACGATGTCAAAATGCCCCATTGCCTTGTATGGGTGAAAGAGAGAAAGAGATACCCGAAAGTTTCTTTCTCTCTTACCCAATGGTATGCAGACGACAGCTCGAAAATTTCAGCCACAGATGTCCATCCAGTTATAGTATAGAGATCAATGGTTTTCACTGACAGGAGGCTATGTTTTCACTGACAGGATGCCATGTTTTCACTGGCAGGAGGCCATGTTTTCACTGACAGGAGGCAATGTTTTCACTGACAGGAGGCCATGTTTTCACTGGCAGGAGGCCATGTTTTCACTGACAGCCTGACACGAAATATGCCTGATTCATACACTCCTATTATTATTATTATTATTATTATTATTATTATTATTATTATTATTATTAGCACTACGTCTTACTACCCGTTCGGGTTATAAACACTTGCGCTAATGTGCAATGGTAGGCTGATTGTGAGATGAAATGGAGGACCTACAGGTTAACGTGGGATCCGAACCACGGTGGAGGCCTGGCATTCCACACATTCACAAGTTGTGATTAATACACATCTTGTCAGAGGTGAAGGAAGGGTTTGGACATCAGATAAATCTGTGCAGGGACTAGTATTATATTAGATCCTTGTTACTCTAGTCCTAGTATTATATTAGATCCTTGTTACTCTAGTCCTAGTATTATATTAGATCCTTGTTACTCCAGTCCTAGTATTATATTAGATCCTTGTTACTCCAGTCCTAGTATTATATTAGGTCCTTGTTACTCCAGTCCTAGTATTATATTAGATCCTTGTTACTCCAGTCCTAGTATTATATTAGATCCTTGTTACTCCAGTCCTAGTATTATATTATATCCTTGTTACTCCAGTCCTAGTATTATATTAGGTCCTTGTTACTCCAATCCTAGTATTATATTAGGTCCTTGTTACTCCAATCCTAGTATTATATCATGTCCTTGTTACTCCAGTCCTAGTATTATATCAGGTCCTTGTTACTCCAGTCCTAGTATTATATCAGGTCCTCCCTCCAGTCCTAGTATTATATCAGGTCCTCCCTCCAGTCCTAGTATTATATCAGGTCCTTGTTACTCCAGTCCTAGTATTATATCAGGTCCTCCCTCCAGTCCTAGTATTATATCAGGTCCTTGTTACTCCAGTCCTAGTATTATATTAGGTCCTCCCTCCAGTCCTAGTATTATATTAGGTCCTTGTTACTCCAGTCCTAGTATTATATCAGGTCTTCCCTCCAATTGAAATCAAACTGTCCCCACGTGGGCCAAGTCCATATTTCCCTCCAGTCCTGCCAACAGCAGGTGAGTGATTAATGAATGTCCTAATGAAAAATGACTTGTCGCAAGTAATGACTGGAGCTGAATAATCCCAGCTGGGCTGGTCTGTAACGACCCTTACACTCGAGGTGTAATATCAGTTATCTTCACATTGCTGATCACTTGGTACACTCGGGGACAGATAACGTTGGAACAGTGACATTCCTCTCACCGCCAGGTAAACTGTAGCTACATAGTTTATCCTCAAGATTGTTACACTTTGTTTTAAAAGTAGATCCATGTAAAATGCCACCCGCTCTAAATTATTGTGGCGGTATAAACTGGCAGCTAAATGGCGGCAACGTTAGTTTGTGTTATTATAAATCACAGGGAATATTTACTGCCGTAAAGAATGTACACAGCTGCTAGTGGAACATGCCTTATGTCCCGGTCGACTAACATTTACATTCCGTTTCTCTAACAACACTTGAAGTGCACCAACATTTCACAACCTCTCCAGTGGTCTTGTGGTCTTAGGTGTCACGCTCGTGTTGGACTGGGCTGCCACTGATGTGATAGACCGGGGATAGAATCCCAGAAAGGGTACAGTGGTTAGTTTTGTCCTTAATAAATTCTCACTCTCCCACGAATATTCGGGTACATTTGCTCTAAAATGGTTCCTTTCTCCTCCTAATCCAAAAGCAATGTATGCTTCTAGCCCTAACTGGAGCCTAGCCGTGGCTGGGTTGGAGGAGACATTCTCTAATATTTTTAATACAGACATTAAAATGTCAACTGTTTATTTTCGAACAAAGTTTGTCAATCAAGATTGTTTCAACAAACAAGCCATGTTCTAACTCCAGGATATCCGTAGTGTTCTAAGCTCTGGAGTGTGTTCCTTTTGGCCCTGGAGTGTGTTCCTTTCGGCCCTGGAGTGTGTTCCTTTCGGCCTGGAGTGTGTTCTTGTCGGCCCTGGAGTGTGTTCTTGTCGGTCCCGGAGTGTGTTCCTGTCGGTCCCGGAGTGTGTTCTTATCGGCCCTGAAGGGTGTTCTTGTCAGCCCCGGAGTGTGTTCTTGTCGGCCCCGGAGTGTGTTCTTGTCGGCCTGGAGTGTGTTCTTGTCGGCCCTGGAGTTTGTTCTTGTCGGCCCTGGAGTGTGTTCTTGTGGGCCCTGGGAGTGTGTTCTTGTGGGCCCTGGAGTGTGTTCCTGTCGGCCCTGGAGTGTGTTCTTGTCGGCCCTGGAGTGGTTCCTGTCGGACCTAGAGTGTGTTCTTGTCGGCCCTGGAGTGTGTTCTTGTCGGCCCCGGAGTGTGTTCTTGTCGGCCCCGGAGTGTGTTCTTGTCGGCCCCGGAGTGTGTTCTTGTCGGCCATGGAGTGTGTTCCTGTCGGCCCTGGAGTGTGTTCTTGTCGGCCCTGGAGTGGGTTCCTGTCGGACCTAGAGTGTGTTCTTGTCGGCCCTGGAGTGTGTTCTTGTCGGCCATGGAGTGTGTTCTTGTCGGCCCCGGAGTGTGTTCTTGTCGGCCCTGGAGTGGGTTCCTGTCGGACCTAGAGTGTGTTCTTGTCGGCCCTGGAGTGTGTTCCTGTTGGTCCCAGAGTGTGTTCTTGTCGGCCATGGAGTGTGTTCTTGTCGGCCCTGGAGTATGTTCTTGTCGGCCCGGAGTGTGTTCTTGTCGGCCCCGGAGTGTGTTCTTGTCGGCCATGGAGTGTGTTCCTGTCGACCCTGGAGTGTGTTATTGCCGGCCCTGGAGTGTGTTCTTGTCGGCCCTGGAGTGGGTTCCTGTCGGACCTAGAGTGTGTTCTTGTCGGCCCTGGAGTGTGTTCCTGTTGGTCCCAGAGTGTGTTCTTGTCGGCCATGGAGTGTGTTCCTGTCGGCCCTGGAGTGTGTGCTTGTCGACCCTGGAGTGTGTTATTGCCGGCCCTGGAGTGTGTTATTGCCGGCCCTGGAGTGTGTTATTATCGCGAGGTGTTGTGGAGTTAAGACCTTCTCTCCATGGACCACCTGTGTGAGGTGAGCCCTGAGCCCGGCGCGGCGGAGCGAATGCAAATTTCCTTCTATTTATTGCAACACATAATTAACTCTCGACGGAAATACATTGTGGGTTTAGTACATCTGGGCTGGTTACAGACTCTCTGTTAGGAGTGTACCGGGCTACATACTCTCTATTAGGACTGTACTGAGCTGGTTATAGACTGTTTGTTGCTGGTAGTTTGTAACCTGTGATATTATGCTAGTTGTATGATCATATCCAAGCTGTATATTCCATGTTGGTAATGGTGTCTTGGTGACGTCATTCCACACAGATAAGACGCGGCCGTCTCTTCAACTGTTCATTAGAGGGCGGCCCTTGTCACCCCCACCCGAGCAACAAGGCGCAAGTGTCGCTGGGGGTGAAAGCTGGGTTACTTGGAGGCGATAAGGTTCCTGTGGCTGGGTTACTTGGAGGCGATAAGGTTCCTGTGGCTGGGTTACTTGGAGGCGATAAGGTTCCTGTGGCTGGGCTACTTGGAGGCGATAAGGTTCCTGTGGCTGGGTTACTTGGAGGCGATAAGGTTCCTATGGCTGGGCTACTTGGAGGCGATAAGGTTCCTGTGGCTGGGTTACTTGGAGGCGATAAGGTTCCTATGGCTGGGTTACTTGGAGGCGATAAGGTTCCTGTGGCTGGGTTACTTGGAGGCGATAAGGTTCCTATGGCTGGGTTACTTGGAGACGATAAGGTTCCTGTGGCTGGGTTACTTGGAGGCGATAAGGTTCCTATGGCTGGGTACTTGGAGGCGATAAGGTTCCTGTGGCTGGGTTACTTAGAGGCGATAAGGTTCCTATGGCTGGGCTACTTGGAGGCGATAAGGTTCCTGTGGCTGGGTTACTTGGAGGCGATAAGGTTCCTATGGCTGGGTTACGTTCAACTTTAGATTCTCAGGCCAGAGATTCTGTTAATTATGTTTTATTACCGCGCGTTAACGTGGAGTGGGAGGAGAAAATGTGAGCTGAGTTAAAAATAATTTAAACAAAACTAGAACATTGCGAGGAACACGTCTTGTCTGGTGTGTGGAGGGTCGAGGTTTGAACCCCGGTAGCCTGTACCGGATTTTTCTCTAAATGTGATTTTACTCTGCCTCCACTCTAATGCTGATACATTTTCTCTAACTTATACATTCTTCATCCCTACCTTCGATAGTGTAAATATGAGGGTAGCCTGGGTGGTAAGAGGTGTCACGGGGTGACATTTAGAGCAAATGCTGTTGGTGAAAGGTGAATTAAGAGGAAGTGTAGCCGCATTTGCTTGGAGGGAGAGTGGAAATCTATTTGGGGAAAACCCTCTTGCAATACGGCCGAAAGGGATTCGAACCCTCTCCCTGTCCAGCAGACCAGAGTGAGGTGCAACAAAGCTAATAACTGAGAAGAGGTTTGTTTGTCATTGATGAGAGTCACTCTCAGTGGTAGTGAGTTGGACAGTTGAGGTTTGTTTGTCATTGATGAGTCACTCTCACTGGTAGTGAGTTGGACAGTTGAGGTTTGTTTGTCATTGATGAGAGTCACTCTCATTGGTAGTGAGTTGGACAGTTGAGGTTTGTTTGTCATTGATGAGAGTCACTCTCAGTGGTAGTGAGTTGGACAGTTGATGTTTGTTTGTCATTGATGAGAGTCACTCTCAGTGGTAGTGATTTGGACAGTTGAGGTTTGTTTGGAGGATGTGAGAACAGTTCCTTCAAAGCTTCGGTTGAAATAGTTGGACAGTTTGTTGAGCGGACACAACTGCGGCAATCTAAATATCAACAACTTTTCGCGAGCTGCCAGATATTGGCTTGCGACCCTCACTTTGGGATCCACTGACCTAGAACATGTCAATGTCAATAATAAAATATTTGTAAAAGACATTTGATGAGTGATCAAAGTCGCATCGCATTTATTTTATCTAATAACTTTTATAAAATAAATGTGGCAGTGTAATACCGCTCCAACAGGGGCCTAAACCCATCCCCCCAGGCTTACAGTCAGGCGTGATGACCGCTCTCCCAAACCTACAACTTTTTAAAAACGTCTGTTCGCATCACTCAGTTACGAGATCGCACCTAATCGCCCTTCAATTGAGTCTGTGTCCCCCCCCCTCCCCTCCCCACGTACATATATCAGCGTAGTTATTATGTTCCGGGACTCCATGTGTGGGGAGTCATGGGTGTAGCACATCACACATGACTCACATACTCGTACACGCACGACGAGTTTCAAACAAATCTTCGTCGGAACAAATAACAGCCTGTGACTTGCTTGTTTTACAACTGTTAGAAAGACTTCACTTGATATTCAAAACATAAATTTGTATTTAAAAAAAAACTACTGTTAGTGCCCTAAAGTTTGTTTGAGTAGAGAGACGCACCATTTTGAGGGAAAAGCTGACAAGAAAAGTAGTTGGTGCGTCACAGACTGTACGAGGGAAGGACATAGAGGGAGCTATGAACGATTCTAACGGGACGTATTGACCAATTTTGGACGTCCATTTGACCGGACGTCGACATTCGGTTATTAAACACTCGCAATAGATCTCTGTAGTGTACACGTAAATTAATCACGAGAATAATGTGGAATTTTATATTAAGTAACACTTTCAAGAATTACCTTACCATAGCAGCCAGTGTTCCATACAACCCAGGCTATAATACCTGAACTTTAGCAGCCAGTGTTCCATACAACTCAGGTTATAATACCTGCACTATAGCAGCCAGTGTTCCATACAACTCAGGCTATAATACCTGCACTATAGCAGCCAGTGTTCCATACAACCCAGGCTATAATACCTGAACTATAGCAGCCAGTGTTCCATACAACTCAGGTTATAATACCTGCACTATAGCAGCCAGTGTTCCATACAACTCAGGCTATAATACCTGCACTATAGCAGCCAGTGTTCCATACAACTCAGGTTATAATACCTGCACTATAGCAGCCAGTGTTCCATACAACCCAGGCTATAATACCTGAACTATAGCAGCCAGTGTTCCATACAACTCAGGTTATAATACCTGCACTATAGCAGCCAGTGTCTCATACAACTCAGGCTATTATACATGAACTATAGCAGCCAGTGTCTCATACAACTTAGGCTATAATACCTGCACTATAGCAGCCAGTGTTCCATACAACTCAGGTTATAATACCTGCACTATAGCAGCCAGTGTCTCATACAACTTAGGCTATAATACCTGCACTATAGCAGCCAGTGTTCCATACAACTCAGGTTATAATACCTGCACTATAGCAGCCAGTGTCTCATACAACTCAGGCTATTATACATGAACTATAGCAGCCAGTGTCTCATACAACTTAGGCTATAATACCTGCACTATAGCAGCCAGTGTTCCATACAACTCAGGTTATAATACCTGCACTATAGCAGCCAGTGTCTCATACAACTTAGGCTATAATACCTGAACTATAGCAGCCAGTGTTCCATACAACTCAGGTTATAATACCTGCACTATAGCAGCCAGTGTCTCATACAACTCAGGCTATTATACATGAACTATAGCAGCCAGTGTATCATACAACTTAGGCTATAATACCTGCACTATAGCAGCCAGTGTTCCATACAACTCAGGTTATAATACCTGCACTATAGCAGCCAGTGTCTCATACAACTTAGGCTATAATACCTGAACTATAGCAGCCAGTGTTCCATACAACTCAGGTTATAATACCTGCACTATAGCAGCCAGTGTCTCATACAACTCAGGCTATTATACATGAACTATAGCAGCCAGTGTCTCATACAACTTAGGCTATAATACCTGCACTATAGCAGCCAGTGTTCCATACAACTCAGGTTATAATACCTGCACTATAGCAGCCAGTGTCTCATACAACTTAGGCTATAATACCTGCACTATAGCAGCCAGTGTCTCATACAACTCAGGCTATAATACCTGCACTATAGCAGCCAGTGTTCCATACAACCCAGGCTATAATACCTGAACTATAGCAGCCAGTGTTCCATACAACTCAGGTTATAATACCTGCACTATAGCTCAGCGAGTGCCTCACGTTATTGGCTCGTCTGTATCGGGACCTCTGAGTGAGAGAGAGAGGTAATTGTGTGTTCTAGCGTTTAGTGTATCCGGTCAGGCGTGCGAGTATAGTTGTGGATCAGGTTCGATCCTTGCTCACGTCACGATGACAGCTTGCAATGTACCCACCGCCACTCGCCAGATGACGGTCTGTGTGGGACTAATTCTAGCGGCGGAATAAGACAAGGAGTCCGAGTTGTATTGAACGAATATGCTCTCAATGTAGCGACACTTTATACAGTGACGGCAGAACCATATTTTCCACGGGGAGGTCGGCAATAAAGGGAGGGTTTTCGCTCCTTCCCCCCATAAACTTTTTAAAGTTTGTATTCCTCTAGAAGCTATCTATAGTTATTCTCACGTAGATAAATTTGGAATTTTGACTGCTTTTAAAAGCTATTTGTAGTTTGATTCAAGTCCATCTTTCAGTTTCACATTCTAGAATATCAGAAGGGAAGGAAATAAATACAGGAGGAGCAAATTATTTCAAGGGGGACAATGTCCCCTTCACCCCTGCCACTGACTCTATACTGCCGGCTTCAGAGACTGTCTAGAGACTCCCTAGAGACCTCCTAGACGCTCTAGAACACACCTTGGAGACACCCGGACAACCTGAAAAAACCAAAGGTCAGCGACAGCAGATATCGCCAATTAAAAGAAAGTGATCGCGTTCCAAAGTTTTCAAACTTGGACAAACCAAACAACTCCTCAAGTTAGAAGTGTTTTATTTCCCAGAGCAAACAAACCCAAGTCATTGTTGTTGTTTTTGTCCTCTTTGTTGTTGTTTGATCCCCTCCATCTGTATCATATCACACACACACACACAGACCGGAAGTAAGTTCACCTGAAAGGAAATAGGCACGACGAAGTTGTCAGCAAATTGATTGCCAACGTGTCTTTCACCTCGACTGGAGGATTCCCCTCCCCGGTAGGGTGTGGGCAGTAGGGGCACCCACTCATCCTTCACCGGGGGGGGGGGGGGGAGAAATAGATTGAGTGAGTGAGGAAGAGGGGAAGGGTGGGGCTCTCCTTGAGAAGGCGAACGTGTTGTGATTACCAGAAGAAATGGACCAAGACGTTAATGCATTTCCTCGATGTGCTGTCGAATGGCGGGACACACTCACACTCACACGACGTGAGAAGACGAGGGTCGGGAGCTGTTCTCTCACTTTCTCACTAGAGGGGTGTGGTCTGGGCGTTCAATGAAATCATTTCCCTATCTCACCGCTAGAAAGCACTGGTACGGTGGTGTAACTTAAGGTGAAGGGATTGTGCTCTAACGAAGTAACAGGAGCTTGTAGCCAGGCTGTCAGTCTGTGGAGCTGCTCTAACGAAGTAACAGGAGCTTGTAGCCAGGCTGTCAGTCTGTGAGCTGCTCTAACGAAGTAACAGGAGCTTGTAGCCAGGCTGTCATCTGTGGAGCTGCTCTAACGAAGTAACAGGAGCTTGTAGCCAGGCTGTCAGTCTGTGGAGCTGCTCTAACGAAGTAACAGGAGCTTGTAGCCAGGCTGTCAGTCTGTAGAGCTGCTCTAACGAAGTAACAGGAGCTTGTAGCCAGGCTGTCAGTCTGTAGAGCTGCTCTAACGAAGTAACAGGAGCTTGTAGCCAGGCTGTCAGTCTGTGGAGCTGCTCTAACGAAGTAACAGGAGCTTGTAGCCAGGCTGTCAGTCTGTGAGCTGCTCTAACAGAAGTAACAGGAGCTTGTAGCCAGGCTGTCAGTCTGTGTAGCTGTCTCTAACGAAGTAACAGGAGCTTGTAGCCAGGCTGTCAGTCTGTGGAGCTGCTCTAACGAAGTAACAGGAGCTTGTAGCCAGGCTGTCAGTCTGTAGAGCTGCTCTAACGAAGTAACAGGAGCTTGTAGCCAGGCTGTCAGTCTGTGTAGCTGCTCTAACGAAGTAACAGGAGCTTGTAGCCAGCTGTCAGTCTGTGGTACCTCACGATACAGGAGCTTTAATTCAAACTGTGGTGCCAAACGGATGTAACATGACTAAGGTGTCTCGGCTGCAATAATACCAGTTCGAGAGTATTGGTGTCTGTCTGTCTCTGTCAGTCTGTAGAGCTGCTCTAACGAAGTAACAGGAGCTTGTAGCCAGGCTGTCAGTCTGTGGAGCTGCTCTAACGAAGTAACAGGAGCTTTAGCCAGGCTGTCAGTCTGTGGAGCTGCTCTAACGAAGTAACAGGAGCTTTAGCCAGGCTGTCAGTCTGTGAGCTGCTTCTAACGAAGTAACAGGAGCTTGTAGCCAGGCTGTCAGTCTGTGAGCTGCTCTAACGAAGTAACAGAGCTTGTAGCCAGGCTGTCAGTCTGTGGAGCTGCTCTAACGAAGTAACAGGAGCTTGTAGCCAGGCTGTCAGTCTGTGGAGCTGTTCTAACGAAGTAACAGGAGCTTGTAGCCAGGCTGTCAGTCTGTGTAGCTGCTCTAACGAAGTAACAGGAGCTTTAGCCAGCTGTCAGTCTGTGGTAACATCACGATACAATGAATGTTATTACAAACCTGGTCCAACACTGGGTGTATCATTATAAGTGTCGGCACAATAATATCCAGTTCGAGAGTATTGGTGTCTGTCTGTATCTGAGTTAGCTGAGTGCGGTCTCTTTTAACTTGACCGTTTGGCATTTCGTCTGTCTGTCTGTATTTGGAGTGATAACTACTAAAAGCATGAACAAATGTTAACTAAATTTGTCAAAACATGCTTTTAACCGTGGCTGAACGACGCGCGTGTGTGTGTTTTTCGACCTGATTTTCCGTTTCAAGACGTATCTGCTCAAAAGGAGTTTCCAGGCCTATTCTAATTATTTGAATATAACAATTTAAGCAAACGATTAAAAACTCGAACGTATTTTTTATTTTGACATATATTGTGAGACTTACATAATAAACCAAGTAAACCACGATTATTGTTTATGTATATAATGTACTATTTAATATAGTATTAATTTGTTTTCTGTCTAACTCTATCATCAAGGAGAAATGTTAAGACTGTAGTAACGATAATAACATGGAGGGAGGTCTACTGTTCACTGAACTACTAGTAAGACTGTAGTAACGATAATAACATGGAGGGAGGTCTACTGTTCACAGAACTACTAGTAAGACTGTAGTAACGATAATAACATGGAGGTCTACTGTTCACAAGAACTACTAGTAAGACTGTAGTAACGATAATAACATGGAGGGAGGTCTACTGTTCACAGAACTACTAGTAAGACTGTAGTAACGATAATAACATGGAGGGAGCGAGGTCTACTGTTCACAGAACTACTAGTAAGACTGTAGTAACGATAATAACATGGAGGGAGGTCTATCGTTCACAGAACTACTAGTAAGACTGTAGTAACGATAGTAACATGGAGGGAGGTCTACTGTTCATAGAACTACTAGTAAGACTGTAGTAACGATAATAACATGGAGGGAGGTCTACTGTTCATAGAACTACTAGTAAGACTGTAGTAACGATAATAACATGGAGGGAGGTCTACTGTTCATAGAACTACTAGTAAGACTGTAGTAACGATAATAACATGGAGGGAGGTCTGCTGTTCACAGAACTACTAGTAAGACTGTAGTAACGATAATAACATGGAGGTCTACTGTTCACAGAACTACTAGTAAGACTGTAGTAACGATAATAACATGGAGGGAGGTCTACTGTTCACAGAACTACTAGTAAGACTGTAGTAACGATAGTAACATGGAGGTCTACTGTTCACAGAACTACTAGTAAGACTGTAGTAACGATAATAACATGGAGGGAGGTCTACTGTTCACAGAACTACTAGTAAAACTGTAGTAACGATAATAACATGGAGGGAGGGAGGTCTACTGTTCACAGAACTACTAGTAAGACTGTAGTAACGATAGTAACATTGAGGGAGGTCTACTGTTCACAGAACTACTAGTAAAACTGTAGTAACGATAATAACATGGAGGGAGGGAGGTCTACTGTTCACAGAACTACTAGTAAGACTGTAGTAACGATAGTAACATGGAGGGAGGTCTACTGTTCACAGAACTACTAGTAAAACTGTAGTAACGATAATAACATGGAGGGAGGGAGGTCTACTGTTCACAGAACTACTAGTAAGACTGTAGTAACGATAGTAACATTGAGGGAGGTCTACTGTTCATAGAACTACTAGTAAGACTGTAGTAATGATAATAACATGGAGGGAGGTCTACTGTTCACATAACTACTAGTAAGATTGTAGTAACGATAATAACATGGAGGGAGGTCTACTGTTCATAGAACTACTAGTAAGACTGTAGTAACGATAATAACATGGAGGGAGGTCTACTGTTCACAGAACTACTAGTAAGACTGTAGTAACGATAGTAACATTGAGGGAGGTCTACTGTTCACAGAACTACTAGTAAAACTGTAGTAACGATAATAACATGGAGGGAGGAGGTCTACTGTTCACAGAACTACTAGTAAGACTGTAGTAACGATAATAACATGGAGGGAGGTCTACTGTTCACAGAACTACTAGTAAGACTGTAGTAATGATAATAACATGGAGGGAGGTCTACTGTTCATAGAACTACTAGTAAGACTGTAGTAACGATAATAACATGGAGGGAGGTCTACTATTCACAGAACTACTAGTAAGACTGTAGTAACGATAATAACATGGAGGGAGGTCTACTGTTCACAGAACTACTAGTAAAACTGTAGTAACGATAATAACATGGGAGGGAGGTCTACTGTTCACAGAACTACTAGTAAGACTGTAGTAACGATAGTAACATGGAGGGAGGTCTACTGTTCACAGAACTACTAGTAAAACTGTAGTAACGATAATAACATGGAGGGGAGGTCTACTGTTCACAGAACTACTAGTAAGACTGTAGTAACGATAGTAACATGGAGGGAGGTCTACTGTTCACAGAACTACTAGTAAGACTGTAGTAACGATAGTACATGGAGGGAGGTCTGCTGTTACAGAACTACTAGTAAGACTGTAGTAACGATAATAACATGGAGGGAGGTCTACTGTTCACAGAACTACTAGTAAGACTGTAGTAATGATAATAACATGGAGGGAGGTCTACTGTTCAAGAACTACTAGTAAGACTGTAGTAACGATAATAACATGGAGGTCTACTGTTCACAGAACTACTAGTAAGACTGTAGTAACGATAATAACATGGAGGGAGGTCTACTGTTCACAGAACTACTAGTAAGACTGTAGTAACGATAATAACATGGAGGGAGGTCTACTGTTCAACAAACTACTAGTAGACTGTAGTAACGATAATAACATGGAGGGAGGTCTACTGTTCACAGAACTACTAGTAAGACTGTAGTAACGATAATAACATGGAGGGAGGTCTACTATTCACAGAACTACTAGTAAGACTGTAGTAACGATAATAACATAGAGTGAGGTCTACTGTTTACAGAACTACTAGTAAAACTGTAGTAACGATAATAACATGGAGGGAGGGAGGTCTACTGTTCACAGAACTACTAGTAAGACTGTAGTAACGATAGTAACATGGAGGGAGGTCTACTGTTCACAGAACTACTAGTAAGACTGTAGTAACGATAGTAACATGGAGGGAGGTCTGCTGTTACAGAACTACTAGTAAGACTGTAGTAACGACAATAACATGGAGGTCTACTGCTCACAGAACTACTAGTAAGACTGTAGTAACGATAATAACATTGAGGGAGGTCTACTGTTCACAGAACTACTAGTAAGACTGTAGTAACGATAATAACATGGAGGGAGGTCTACTATTCACAGAACTACTAGTAAGACTGTAGTAACGATAATAACATGGAAGGAGGTCTACTGTTCACAGAACTACTAGTAAGACTGTAGTAACGATAATAACATGGAGGGAGGTCTACTGTTCACAGAACTACTAGTAAGACTGTAGTAACGATAATAACATGGAGGGAGGTCTACTGTTCACAGAACTACTAGTAAGACTATAGTAACTATAGTAACATGGAGGGAGGTCTACTGTTCACAGAACTACTAGTAAGACTGTAGTAACGATAATAACATGGAGGGAGGTCTACTGTTCACAGAACTACTAGTAAGACTGTAGTAACGATAATAACATTGAGGGAGGTCTACTGTTCACAGAACTACTAGTAAGACTGTAGTAACGATAATAACATGGAGGTCTACTGCTCACAGAACTACTAGTAAGACTGTAGTAACGATAATAACATGGAGGGAGGTCTACTATTCACAGAACTACTAGTAAGACTGTAGTAACGATAATAACATGGAGGGAGGTCTACTGTTCACAGAACTACTAGTAAGACTGTAGTAACGATAATAACATGGAGGGAGGTCTACTGTTCACAGAACTACTAGTAAGACTGTAGTAACGATAATAACATGGAGGGAGGTCTACTGTTCACAGAACTACTAGTAAGACTGTAGTAACGATAATAACATGGAGGGAGGTCTGCTGTTACAGAACTACTAGTAAGACTGTAGTAACAATAATAACATGGAGGGAGGTCTACTGTTCACAGAACTACAAGTAAGACTGTAGTAACGATAATAACATGGAGGGAGGTCTACTGTTCACAGAACTACTAGTAAGACTGTAGTAACGATAATAACATGGAGGGAGGGAGGTCTACTGTTCACAGAACTACTAGTAAGACTGTAGTAACGATAGTAACATGGAGGGAGGTCTACTGTCCACAGAACTACTAGTAAGACTGTAGTAACGATAATAATATGGAGGGAGGTCTATTGTTCACAGAACTACTAGTAAGACTGTAGTAACGATAGTAACATGGAGGGAGGTCTACTGTTCACAGAACTACTAGTAAGACTGTAGTAACGATAATAACATGGAGGGAGGTCTACTGTTCACAGAACTACTAGTAAGACTGTAGTAACGATAGTAACATGGAGGGAGGTCTACTGTTCACAGAACTACTAGTAAGACTGTAGTAACGATAATAATATGGAGGGAGGTCTATTGTTCACAGAACTACTAGTAAGACTGTAGTAACGATAGTAACATGGAGGGAGGTCTACTGTTCACAGAACTACTAGTAAGACTGTAGTAACGATAGTAACATGGAGGGAGGTCTACTGTTCACAGAACTACTAGTAAGACTGTAGTAACGATAGTAACATGGAGGGAGGTCTACTGTTCACAGAACTACTAGTAAGACTGTAGTAACGATAATAACATGGAGGTCTACTGTTCACAGAACTACTAGTAAGACTGTAGTAACGATAGTAACATGGAGGGAGGTCTACTGTTCACAGAACTACTAGTAAGACTGTAGTAACGATAATAACATGGAGGGAGGTCTACTGTTCACAGAACTACTAGTAAGACTGTAGTAACGATAATAACATGGAGGGAGGTCTACTGTTCACAGAACTACTAGTAAGACTGTAGTAACGATAATAATATGGAGGGAGGTCTATTGTTCACAGAACTACTAGTAAGACTGTAGTAACGATAGTAACATGGAGGGAGGTCTACTGTTCACAGAACTACTAGTAAGACTGTAGTAACGATAGTAACATGGAGGGAGGTCTACTGTTCACAGAACTACTAGTAAGACTGTAGTAACGATAGTAACATGGAGGGAGGTCTACTGTTCACAGAACTACTAGTAAGACTGTAGTAACGATAATAACATGGAGGTCTACTGTTCACAGAACTACTAGTAAGACTGTAGTAACGATAGTAACATGGAGGGAGGTCTACTGTTCACAGAACTACTAGTAAGACTGTAGTAACGATAATAACATGGAGGGAGGTCTACTGTTCACAGAACTACTAGTAAGACTGTAGTAACGATAATAACATGGAGGGAGGTCTACTGTTCACAGAACTACTAGTAAGACTGTAGTAACGATAGTAACATGGAGGGAGGGAGGTCTACTGTTCACAGAACTACTAGTAAGACTGTAGTTACGATAATAACATGGAGGGAGGTCTACTGTTCACAGAACTACTAGTAAGACTGTAGTAACGATAATAACATGGAGGGAGGTCTACTGTTCACAGAACTACTAGTAAGACTGTAGTAACGATAATAACATGGAGGGAGGTCTACTGTTCACAGAACTACTAGTAAGACTGTAGTAACGATAATAACATGGAGGGAGGTCTACTGTTCACAGAACTACTAGAAAGACTGTAGTAACGATAATAACATGGAGGGAGGTCTACTGTTCACAGAACTACTAGTAAGACTGTAGTAACGATAATAACATGGAGGGAGGTCTACTGTTCATAGAACTACTAGTAAGACTGTAGTAACGATAATAACATGGAGGGAGGTCTACTGTTCACAGAACTATTACGTAGTAGTAAAGTATAAACACTTGTTACATATTGTATCCCGTGAATACTAAAATATCCTCACATCCGGGTTATGATCCCGGGTCTCCTCAGTAACCGTCGGTTGTGAATCCACCTTAACAAAATGTTATTTTCATCATTGAGAAGTAACGTAGTGCTTCAGCCAGAATTTTGATCACTGGGAGTTTTTGTTGGGTTTTTTTTCCAAAAGGGAGAAAGGCTAAAGGTTTGTACGTTCTTGAATTTTAAAAATAAACAAGTGAAGGTGCTGAAAGAATTGTTTCTTCCCTTCTGGCTGCAGACACGTGACTAGATTGTAATCATTGGTCCTCTTCCCTCAGCCCCTAGAGAGAGACGGAGATATAACCGACTCAATTAGGCACTCTATGAAGGGACCTGTGGAGAATAAATTGCCGAAAACACACAATTATTAGCGGCAGTCTGCGCGCGTCTAATTCCAATGATCGGAATACTTATCCGCCCCGCGCCAGATATTTGTTTTGTTTCTGCCAGGAAACAACCATTCCTTCCATCATCTGCTCAAGCAAAGGAGGCCTGAGAGCGCTAGTTGTCATCCTACACCACGGGAGACTAGGAGCGCTAGTTGTCATCCTACACCACGGGAGACTAGGAGCGCTAGTTGTAATCCTACACCACGGGAGACTAGGAGCGCTAGTTGTCATCCTACACCACGGGAGACTAGGAGCGCTAGTTGTCATCCTACACCACGGGGACTAGGAGCGCTAGTTGTCATCCTACACCACGAGAGACTAGGAGCGCTAGTTGTCATCCTACACCACGGGAGACTAGGAGCGCTAGTTGTCATCCTACACCACGAGAGACTAGGAGCGTTAGTTGTCATCCTTGGTAAACATAACCCTAGTAACTTGTGATTCTGAGTAGTATTCAATCTGAGTCCTTGTTTTAGTGTCACAAGACCTTCCCTGTGGAACAGTGACAGTCACTATTGTTACTTAACATGGGTTGGAAGGGTGGGGCTAAATGTACACTGGGTGTTACAGGTATGTGTCTGGACTGGCAGATACTTGATCATGATTACTGACTGGCAGATACCTGACCATGATTACTGACTTGCAGATACCTGACCATGATTACTGAATGGCAGATACCTGAACATGATTACTGACTGGCAGATACCTGACCATGATTACTGAATGGCAGATACCTGACAATGATTACTGACTGGCAGATACCTGACCATGATTACTGAATGGCAGATACATGAACATGATTACTGACTGGCAGATACCTGACCATGATTACTGAATGACAGATACCTGAACATGATTACTGACTGGCAGATACCTGACCATGATTACTGAACGGCAGATACTTGATCATGATTACTGACCGGCAGATACCTGAACATGATTACTGACCGGCAGATACCTGAACATGATTACTGACTGGCAGATACCTGAACATGATTACTGAATGACAGATACCTGAACATGATTACTGACTGGCAGATACCTGACCATGATTACTGACTGGCAGATACCTGAACATGATTACTGACTGGCAGATACCTGAACATGATTACTGAATGACAGATACCTGAACATGATTACTGACTGGCAGATACCTGACCATGATTACTGAATGGCAGATACCTGACAATGATTACTGACTGGC
Source organism: Timema podura (assembly GCA_033556935.1). NCBI lineage: Eukaryota > Metazoa > Arthropoda > Insecta > Phasmatodea > Timematidae > Timema > Timema podura. The sequence continues at coordinate 2,849,790 of JAVRXN010000001.1, forward strand.
AGATACCTGACCATGATTACTGACTGGCAGATACCTGACCATGATTACTGAACGGCAGATACTTGATCATGATTACTGACCGGCAGATACCTGAACATGATTACTGACCGGCAGATACCTGAACATGATTACTGACTGGCAGATACCTGAACATGATTACTGACCGGCAGATACCTGAACATGATTACTGTTCTTATTTCCTCCCGCAGAGTATATTTACTATCTTGTGGACATAATGAACCAACAATAGAGAAACACAGGGAACCAACTTAACCTAGGGCAGCAACACTAACATCCATAAACAGCACCAAGATTGCTGATCAGTGGCTGGAAGAAAATATCAATAATCAGATCATTTAAGTACAACTTAGAATAGAACTAGAGTCCCATCAACTTGGAGACCGGCGAACGGGAGGCTATTCCAGGTCCCTTTAAATAAAATGGTCAGATGATGTATTGTGAATCTTTTCTAGGTCAGTCTAAACATAATTGTGGGCTAAATCCTTACTGAGCTTCTGTAAGTGGCTCTCAATAGAAGGAGAGTTCCTCCACTTGACAGCCTCTGGCAAGAAGACATCTTGTTCCAGTTGTCTGTCTGTAACCCTGTTCTCCCTCCAGTCCAGACAGGACGCTAATCCCGAGAGAAACACAACTCTAGTCCTTGTTCCTCAGGGGTGGATAACACACGGGTTACAATGAGTGTTACAGTTCATCTTAGCTCTCTCTGTACAGGTGTCTTTGTAACAACACCGAGCTCTCGACCCTAGCAGTAGGAACAGTCATATCTAGGTACCAAGACAACACAACTCTAGCAGTAGGAACAGTAATATCTAGGTAACAAAACCTACACAACTCTAGCCGTAGGAACAGTAATATATAGGTAACAAGAGCTACACAATTCTAGCAGTAGGAACAGTAATATATATGTAACAAGACACAACTCTAGCAATAGGAACAGTAATATCTAGGTAACAAAACCTACACAACTCTAGCTGTAGGAACAGTAATATCTAGGTAACAAGACCTACACAACTCTAGCCGTAGGAACAGTAATATATAGGTAACAAGACACAACTCTAGCAGTAGTAACAGTAATATCTAGGTAACAAGACACAACTCTAGCAGTAGGAACAGTAATATCTAGGTAACAAGACCTACACAACTCTAGCAGTAGTAACAGTAATATATAGGTAACAAGACACAACTCTAGCAGTAGTAACAGTAATATCTAGGTAACAAAACACAACTCTAGCAGTAGTAACAGTAATATATAGGTAACAAGACACAACTCTAGCAGTAGTAACAGTAATATCTAGGTAACAAGACACAACTCTAGCAGTAGTAACAGTAATATATAGGTAACAAGACACAACTCTAGCAATAGGAACAGTAATATCTAGGTAACAAAACCTACACAACTCTAGCCGTAGGAACAGTAATATCTAGGTAACAAGACCTACACAACTCTAGCCGTAGGAACAGTAATATATAGGTAACAAGACACAACTCTAGCAGTAGTAACAGTAATATCTAGGTAACAAGACACAACTCTAGCAGTAGGAACAGTAATATCTAGGTAACAAGACCTACACAACTCTAGCAGTAGGAACAGTAATATCTAGGTAACAAGACACAACTCTAGCAGTAGGAACAGTAATATCTAGGTAACAAGACCTACACAACTCTAGCAGTAGGAACAGTAATATCTAGGTAACAAGACCTACACAACTCTAGCCGTAGGAACAGTAATATATAGGTAACAAGACACAACTCTAGCAGTAGTAACAGTAATATCTAGGTAACAAGACACAACTCTAGCAGTAGGAACAGTAATATCTAGGTAACAAGACCTACACAACTCTAGCAGTAGTAACAGTAATATCTAGGTAACAAGACACAACTCTAGCAGTAGGAACAGTAATATCTAGGTAACAAGACACAATTCTAACAGTAGGAACAGTAATATATAGGTAACATATTCAGCCGGTCTGTTGTGGTTCCCTCCAAGCGTGTTGTAAAGTTCTCCACCCACTCCGCCAACAAGGTGGGATAGAAGAGTGTGCTTGTGTGCTAGTGACACAGTTCTCTGTGGTCCGTTGATATCCCTCTAGTGTTCTCACACCCCCTTCATACCCAGTGACGGCCCTAGAGGTAGACCGCACGGCTACAGGGACAATAAGGGCGCAACCCCCTTCATACCCAGTGACGGCCCTAGAGGTAGACCGCACGGCTACGGGGATAACAAGGGTGCAACCGCCAACATAGTGTCTAGCAACACCACCTCACACCTCAACTGACATCAACCTAACCGATAATTAATACTAATAAAAACAGTGAGGAGAGTCAATTATAAGTAAATGCAGCATCATTCGCCTGAGAGAAGACTAAAACACACTTTGCTTTAAACTCTAACGCAACTGGTTGAAACTGAACCCCAACTTTCTGTGTCAGAAGTGTGGGGTAAGCTAAGATACCAGCGCTACCTATATTTAATAAACCAATATATCTTAGTTTGTATCATTAATCTGTGAGTCTGTAGTCCCGTCCATATCTGAAATATTGTGGCCACAACAGCTGCAGTAATTACCAGCTGACTCCACCGGCCGCTGGTTACTTCTCCTCTACAAGTTCTGACATAATATGTGTAGCTGCCTGGTTCCCGTGGCTGATTGGGAAGGGGCGTTTCTTCTAATCCCGACGGTACCAAAGAGAAATAAAGCTAATTTTAAAGGAGCCCGTCTACCAGAGGCTAAGATGCGTTGTAGACAACCACGTTTGTTGTTTGTAAGTTTGGTATGAGTCCAAATGGAGGTGAAGGGTTTGAGTCCAAATGGAGGTGAAGGGTTTGAGTCCAAATGGAGGTGAATGGTTTGAGTCCAAATTGAGGTGAAGGGTGTGAGTCCATGGAGGTGAAGGGTTTGAGTCCAAATGGAGGTGAATGGTTTGAGTCCAAATGGAGGTGAATGGTTTGAGTCCAAATGGAGGTGAAGGGTTTGAGTCCAAATGGAGGTGAAGGGTTTGAGTCCAAATGGAGGTGAATGGTTTGAGTCCAAATGGAGGTGAATGGTTTGAGTCCAAATGGAGGTGAATGGTTTGAGTCCAAATGGAGGTGAATGGTTTGAGTCCAAATGGAGGTGAATGGTTTGAGTCCAAATGGAGGTGAATGGTTTGAGTCCAAATGGAGGTGAATGGTTTGAGTCCAAATGGAGGTGAATGGTTTGAGTCCAAATGGAGGTGAAGGTGAAGGGTATAAACATTTCCTTGTGAGATTTTATTTTAATGCACATTTTAAGTTTTATGATTAAAAAACTCATAAAAATATAAAATTAATCACTTTCAAAAAAAATTTCGTAGCGCTGAGACCAAAGCAAATGGTTATAGCCTTCCTAAGAAAATAGTAGGTAATACTTACTTCCCCTTGACCCCTCGGAGAGAGTAGTATTGTGATCGTAAAAAAATCTGACTCAAAATTTTGATAAATGTCAACGTTTCATGACCCCCTGGAACAGAAAAAGTTGTTTTCACCCTGTCCTCTGTCTGTCTGTCTGTCTGTCTGTCTTTCTGTATCTTAGGATAGAGCCAAAACTACTCTACCGATAGGGGTAAAACTTTATATCCAGAGTTTTTATAAAGTTCCCCTCAATGTTTTTTTTAAATCCAACCCTAAAATTAGGGGTAGTTTACTGAGGGGTAAACACAGAAAAAATTGATTTTCTCGAAATTTGTTCAATTGATTTTGATTACAGCTTGTATCTAGGCGTTGTTTACCGTTACAAACAAAATGGCAGCCCTCATGTTCCCATGAAACTTACTTATATCAGAAGAAACATTCCCATTTTGGTCACATTTCCGCAACTATTGGAGATATGAAATAACTTATCCTCGTAAACTTGTAGTTCTATTAAATATAAAAATATTTTATTTGGAACATATTTTATATAAAACCAATATGAGCTATAAGCAAATGTATTCATTTTTTTAAGCAGCATTTTGAAAACAAAAATTGGTTGTTATGTTCTTTGATGGACAGAGAATTCTCTCTTGTCTCAATGTTTCTGTAACAGTGTGTATTATTTCACTTATACTTTTTGTGTGGAGTGTTTCTGCAACAATGTATACTATTTCTTTTCACAAATCTCACTAGTTTTTTTTACTAATTATATCTATTTTAATATAAAAGACAGAGAAAGTCTGTACAGTACACTGTACTATTTATCTTTTAGCGGTTTCACAACAGAACATTCGGAGATAATTAAGAACTATTTGATTGTTTGACGCCTTAAACCTGCCATTCCCATAAGAAATACTGCAGTGAGGATATTTCTCTTCCAGTAGGTGGTGCCCTTAAGGTTTTCACAGTTACCGATAATTCCTGACACTACCATTGAGTGTCTTCTTACAATAATTAAGTTAGTTTGCTAGTCGTGTGTTAATATAGCTTTTATTTGAAATACACTTTAATTCCCCTAAATAAAACGATAGTGTGTAAATAACATCTTGAGTGAAATACTGTGGCCTCCGTTAATCTACTGAACAAACGTTACTCCATAACGACCGAACTAACGACCCTCTCTAATTATAGCGACATTGTCTGATTACGTCATAATATCCAGACAATACAGATTACAGCGACGCTCGTTTTGGGGCCTCTTCGTCACTTCATTAGGGAGACCCTCTGGCTGTTAAACAATACTCAACCTAATGCAACACCGATACAGCACATCCTGTCCTCGATCAATCTCTGATCGATTAAACAAAGCCACATAATGATGGGAGTACTTTGTTTTGTTTGCCACTAACCAGCCGTTAGTGTTGGACGAGAGGTCAACACATCTGTCCAATCGATCCCAGCCTCCTTAGAACACCATTTACACTCACCTCGTTTCTTAAGCTGTATCACTTAATTCGCTGATGTTTGACGCCAGTATCGAACCTCCAAATCCTGTTCCCGTGCGCTAGATGGCTCGATTTGTTGATAGCCCACTAGAAACTCATTTATACGAGTGTAAAAACTTCTCAATAAAAAGTGGGACAACTTTTTACCGAGGACCGGCTTCAAGCAAAATGCACACGATTAGCTTTATGTACCGTTCTAGGTCATGATTAGCTTTATGTAACGTTCTAGGTCATGATTAGCTTTATGTAACGTTTTAAGTCATGATTAGCTTTATGTAACGTTCTAGGTCATGATTAGCTTTATGTAACGTTCCAAGTCATGATTAGCTTTATGTAACGTTCCAAGTCATGATTAGCTTTATGTAACGTTCTAAGTCATGATTAGCTTTATGTAACGTTCTAAGTCATAATTAGCTTTACGTAACATTCCAAGTCATGATTAGCTTTATGTAACGTTATAAGTCATGTTAGCTTTATGTAACGTTCTAAGTCATCAATAACTTTATGTAACGTTCTAAGTCATGATTAGCTTTATGTAACGTTCTAAGTCATGATTAGCTTTATGTAACGTTCAAAGTCATGATTAGCTTTACGTAACGTTGACCTTGACATTATTTAAGTCCTTATTTCAATCTGACGCACTCTCACGTGATGTTGTGTCGACCAATGGGAATGTTCAAGGTTTTGTACAACCAAATTCAACGATAAAAATCAAATTCTGAAGCTATAAAAATATTCATAACTTTATGTTTTTGGTTTGGGTTTTAATTAAAACGAGCTTTCAATTGTAGTTTTTATATTTTAGAAATGTAAATTGTAAACTTATTTTCTCTAGACACGCTTCTGTGACCGCATGGTCTAAGGCGCTAATCTCGCAATAGACTAGACTGCCGATGGCGAGGAAATCGGGATTCGATCCCGGTCGGGTGTACTGAGGGTGCTTTTTCCTAAAGGTCTCCCCATTTTCTATCCACGCAAATGCAGGTACACTTCCTCTCAATTCAATCTTCCTCATTCCTAACCCATTAGCATAGTTAGTATATAAGCACATAACCCGAATGGGTAGTAAGACGTGGTGCTAAAGAGAATGAATCTAGGTAGAATGTATATGACTACAGTTAACTCCAGATTATCCGCGGGTAACCTGAAACGGCGGATAATCCGCATATTTAGTAAAACAAGAGGCTGAAGCACGTTCAATTGAAACTAATACTCACCTATCGTGGTTGCACATATTTCACGCATCAAGATAATTAAAACCCACCACTTTAAACCAATGGACACATCACTTACAAAGTTTGTATTAGTCTTCTACAAATGGACACATAACTTACCAAGTGTGTATTAATCTTCTCCAAATGGACACATCACTTACAAAGTTTGTATTAGTCTTCTACAAATGGACACATCACTTACAAAGTTTGTATTAGTCTTCTCCAAATGGACACATCACTTACAAAGTTTGTATTAGTCTTCTATAAATGGACACATCACTTACCAAGTTTGTATTAGTCTTCTCCAAATGGACACATCACTTACAAAGTTTGTATTAGTCTTCTACAAATGGACACATCACTTACCAAGTGTGTATTAGTCTTCTCCAAATGGACACATCACTTACCAAGTTTGTATTAGTCTTCTCCAAATGGACACATCACTTACAAAGTTTGTATTAGTCTTCTACAAATGGACACATCACTTACCAAGTTTGTATTAGTCTTCTATAAATGGACACATCACTTACCAAGTGTGTATTAGTCTTCTCCAAATGGACACATCACTTACAAAGTTTGTATTAGTCTTCTATAAATGGACACATCACTTACCAAGTTTGTATTAGTCTTCTCCAAATGGACACATCACTTACAAAGTTTGTATTAGTCTTCTACAAATGGACACATCACTTACAAAGTTTGTATTAGTCTTCTACAAATGGACACATCACTTACCAAGTTTGTATTAGTCTTCTATAAATGGACACATCACTTACCAAGTGTGTATTAGTCTTCTCCAAATGGACACATCACTTACCAAGTTTGTATTAGTCTTCTCCAAATGGACACATCACTTACAAAGTTTGTATTAGTCTTCTACAAATGGACACATCACTTACCAAGTTTGTATTAGTCTTCTATAAATGGACACATCACTTACCAAGTGTGTATTAGTCTTCTCCAAATGGACACATCACTTACCAAGTTTGTATTAGTCTTCTCCAAATGGACACATCACTTACAAAGTTTGTATTAGTCTTCTACAAATGGACACATCACTTACCAAGTTTGTATTAGTCTTCTATAAATGGACACATCACTTACCAAGTGTGTATTAGTCTTCTCCAAATGGACACATCACTTACCAAGTTTGTATTAGTCTTCTACAAATGGACACATCACTTACCAAGTGTGTATTAGTCTTCTCCAAATGGACACATAGCTGTTGGCGATGCCGCGGTTAAGCCGCAAAACGGATATTCCACCCGCGAATAATCAGGAGTTTACTGTATTCTAATTTTGATACCAAATTTTAAATTCCCCTATCTGAATATTTTTAAATTTAAAAGTGTTGGGCAAACTTTTGGTGTATAAGATTTAATTTTTAAATGAATCGCTTCGCGTTTGAAACATAAAGCTAACTAACCTTGACTTGTCTTTAGTCCAGAACTAGATTCACATCTTGATGTTCATATATTTGTTAACTAGTGATTGGTTCTTCGTGGCAGTCAGTAACTAGAAAGGTCAAGTCTTACCAACTTCTACGGACTCTACTGGAGCAAGGGCACATCAATCTACTGCTTACGGGCTACGAACCAAAGACCATACTGAAACGGATTTGGAGTCTAAGACTTAATTCTACAACTTTAATTCATTTTAAAACCGTGTTGTTGTGAACTGCACTTTATAAAAAATAAATAAATGTTTCTATTATAAATGATTTAATATTGTTTATTTTTAACATTTATTTTTTATAGTCCATGGTCTCTATTGTTGCAGGTCATGTGATTTTGATCCATGGCCCATGTTGTTGCAGGTCATGTGACTGTTGATCCATGGTCCATGTTGATGCAGGTCATGCGAATGTTGATCCACGGTCCATGTTGTTGCAGGTCATGTGAATGTTGATCCATGGTCTATGTTGTTGCAGGTTATGTGACTGTTGATACATGGTCCATGTTGTTGCAGGTCGTGCCGTGGCATGGCGGGGAGATGAGCCGGCCTGCCCATGGCAAGCTACGGGTCTTGCTGCTTCTCTGCTCGGTGGGCACTCTGTTTCCGGTCTCCCACTGCGACGACGCGACCGGAAACAAGTGCCCGAGTTTCGCGGCCAACCCGTCCTGCGCCTGTTACAACTTCGAGGACGGCCTGTTCCTGGAATGTCCCGGTGCTTCTCCTCAGACGATCCGTTCCGTCCTCGACGTCATCGCCACTCCTGTCAAGTCACTCAGCGTGTACGACTTTGACAAGACGGTGACGACACTCTCCGCCCAATACTTCCCTCCGAACTCCATTATCAGGCACTTGCAAATCAAGCACTCTAACCTTCATGAACTAAAGGACGACAGTCTCTCCACCTTGAGTCTTGGGCTCGAGTCGCTCAGCATCATATTGGGGAAACTAAACAAAGTTCCTCAAAAGGCCCTCTCGGGACTAACGCACCTCCGATCGCTCGACTTGGAATCCAATGAAATCCAAGAACTGCCAAGTTATAGTTTTTACGGCCTGAGTTTGGTAAAGCTCAACATGAAAGGTAACGTCTTACAGAAGATCTCGGAGTACGGGTTCGCTGGTCTGGAAGGCTCTCTCACGGAGTTGGACCTCGCAGAGAACAAGTTGAAACTATTCCCCATGACTGCGTTGCGGCGACTGGAACATCTGCGATCCCTTCGGATGGCGTGGAATGAGATCGGGTCGATATTGGACGACGGTTACTCACGCCTCGACTCACTTCTCTTCCTCGACTTAAGCTCCAACAACTTCGAAACGATCCCGAGTGATTGTTTCAGACCCACGCCTGTCCTGAGGACTCTCTCTCTCTACTACAACGCGATAGAAACAGTTCACAGCGAGGCGTTCGTCTCTTTGACCGAGATGGAATCGATTGACGTGAGTCATAACAAAATAGTTTTCCTAGACCCGTTTATATTTCAAATGAACAAGAAGCTACGAACAGTTGATCTCAGTCATAACCATATCCATTACATTAGCGGGGTCTTCTCAAAGTTGCCGGAACTTAGAGAGCTCTTCCTATCGGAAAACAATATACTCGAGATTCCTAGCGATGCGTTTTCCGACTCGTCTTTGTTAACAGTTATATATCTGCAACAGAACGCTATACGCTGGATCGAACAAGACTCTCTTATAACACTCCCAAACCTGTCGCAGCTTCATCTCAGTGCGAACTTCATTCAATACATTCCCAAGGAACTGTTCTTCCAGAGTCAAAAACTTTCGTCTTTGAGCTTGGACGATAACAGAATAACAGGAATCGATCCTGGTACTTTCGAGTTTGTCCAAAGTTTGCGTGAACTACGTCTCCAGAATAATAGAATCATATCTATAGCTCGAGGAGTGTTTGAGCCTTTACCCTCCTTGCTGGAGCTCCACCTTCAGAACAACTTGATAGCGACCATCGAGTCCGGGTCTTTCAGAAGTCTGCAGAGTCTACAGCACGTGAACCTCCAAGGTAACCTCCTGACAGCCCTCGGCGATGTGTTCTTGCACGAGTCCCCCTCCCTAGTCTCCATCCAGTTGGACTCTAACAGTCTGGTGACCTTGCACAATGATTCTCTCAGGGGTCAGTCCAGTGTCCAGATCATGTGGCTGGGTCACAACCGCCTCGTCAGGGTGGACCGGACACTATTCTCTGACCTCCTCCTGATTCAGAGGGTGTACCTCACCAACAACAGTATCTCTCACATAGAAGACCGTGCCTTCGAACCTATGCAGGCTCTTAAATTCTTGGACCTAAGTCTAAACAGGTTGAAACACATTTCCAAAAACACTTTCGCAGAGTTGCATGAGCTTGAAGAATTGTACCTTTCCGGGAACTGTCTTCAGTTCATTGACCCCAAAGCTATGACGTCACTCAAGAAACTTCGTAACTTGGACCTTTCCGATAACAGAATATCTGTGTTGCACGACGATATTTTTCAGGAAGGACTTCCGATACGGGTATTGAGTTTGAAAAACTGCTCAGTAGTGAAAATAGAAAGTGGAGCCTTTCAAGGCCTAAATAATTTAAACGAGTTAAACCTAGAAGATAATCTACTAAACGCCGCCTCCCTGCGTCAGTTGGATATTCCAGGCCTGCGCGCCCTTGCTGTTTCCGGGAACAACTTCAGTAACATCCAAGGGAACTCTCTAGATGGCCTACCGTCCCTACAAACACTCGTCATAAACAACGCTCAAATACACAAATTGCCTAAAAACGTGTTGTCGAAGAATAAAGACTTGATGCGTCTGGAGCTCTCTGAAAATCACTTGAAACAGTTGAGCAGAGAAGTGTTCATGGGGCTGAAGGCTCTAAAGGAGCTACGGCTTCACAGCAACTCCTTCCTAGAGATACCTTACGGTGCATTCACCAACATGTCAGCCCTGGAGGTATTGGTGGTCTCCATGAACTCGCTGACGTCAGTAGATCTGTCCAAGCTGAATGGGTTACCGAGACTGCGTGAGTTGGACCTGCATGGTAACACCGTCTCCTCCCTATCAGGATTTGCCTCTGCCAACCTGTCGCACCTTCTAAACGTTGACCTGAGCGAAAATTCTCTGGCAGCCCTCCCGGCCAACTTCTTTCACCTTTCGTCTCACCTGATTCGTCTTGACCTGGCCTGTAACAGGTTCAGACAAATCCCAACCGTCGCTCTGTCTGAGCAGAACCTCCCAGGTCTGGCCTGGCTCAACCTCACGGCGAACCCCCTCTCCCGCATTCACGACCTCTCGTCCGTCCGAAGGTATCCCAATCTTCAAGAGATCCACATAAGCGGAACAAACCTCACGATCGTCACGAGCAAAGACTTTGAAGCGTTTCCCTCGCTACTTCATCTGTTCCTAGATCAGAACAGGATATCTCGGGTGTCGCCCGGAGCGTTCCGGAGTTTGCCGAACCTCTTCACTCTGGATATTGGCGTGAACGAGATAGAGATGCTCCCTCAGGAAAGACTACAAGGCCTGAACCAACTCCGACTCTTGAACATCACCCACAACCGACTGAAGGAGTTGGAGGAGTTCCCTCCAGACTTGAAATTGCTTCAGATCCTAGACTTGTCGTTCAACCAAGTGACCCGTGTCGGGAAATGGACTTTCCGTTTCTTGGTGAATCTGGCCGAGCTACACCTGTACGGGAACTGGATCTCCTCTGTCGCCAGTGATTCATTCCGGCCGCTCAAGAAACTCAGAGTTCTGGACCTCAGCAAGAACTACTTGGAGAACCTACCATTGAACGCCTTCCGGCCTCTTGAGACCCAGATACGGAGTCTGCGTACCCAAGGTGAGGAAATTAACAATAACAGTTGTTAGAGTTGAACCAGAGTTGCCAATCACAGATCTAGGGTATCTTGGTTATATTCCAGCTGCTCCTCAGGTCTGTTTGGGAAAAAAGACACTCTCTCTGCAGCGTTTACAGTGTTTAGAGACTTCTGGATTGTGCTGATTACTTCTGTATTTACTTTTTATTACCACGTATACTCCATTCACGGTAGGAATTACTCTCTGAAAGGTCTTTTTTCCAACCAATATCCTACTATATAATAGATTTCTGGTAGGGAAAAAGGCCTTTTAGAAAACAATTATTACGCTGAACAGACTTTATGAAATTTACCACTAATAGGCATTTAGATTCTGAGTAAAAAATTCAATTTTAATCATCTTATCTTTCAAAACGCTAATAATTTATCTGCTACCCAACGAGTTTTTCCAACAAATTTAACCTTCACCGATCACATATTTTGTCAATTTTGTTTTAACACGATTCGATTTGGGTTATTGGACCTTTACTCCGAAACACTGGTTGCAGGCAAACATAATTAGGAATGTATTCAGATGTTCTCGTCTTGTTGTGATAGTTAAACCATGATAATTATAACATAAACTTGTCAGTAGTAAGTGGAACCATTGTCACTGACCTGGTCAATCTATCAGTAACAAGACCAGGCAGCGAGTGTTAACACAGTTCATAGTCACCGATATATTTTCAGACAGTATTCTGTCAAGTGTGAAGGAAGCTGTAGTTTTCATTTCAATAGTTCTCAAACTGTGGCACGCATACCCCCAGGGGTAAGTGAAGACTTTCAGGGGGTATGCAACGTACCAATGAGATTCATAAACCAAAAGCAAACTTTGTGTTAGTATCAAGTCAGAGGAACAAATTAACGCACATTTTGACGAGATATGATCGACCTTCCATAAGCTTTACTTTCCCTCTGTCACTTTGTTTAGTTTACCAACTCCGTCATCAGAAGGTCTCACGCTCTGACAAGTGTACTTGTGGTCCCTGTCACAGAGAACCCGCTGCACTGCGGCTGCGACTCCCAGGAGCTGTGGGAGTGGCTGAGAGACCACCAGAAGCTGCTTGTAGGGGTCGCGACCCGCGGGTTGAGATGCGAGCACCCTCCAGAGCTCCGTGGGCTAGTGTTCCTGGATCTAGAGCCCCCCACCTTCTGCTCCACCCCCCTCGTCCTCAAGCTGGCCATACAAGACATCCAGCCCTTCTCTGTGCTCGTCTCCTGGCAGAGCCGCAACCACTCGGGCTTGCATGGCTACAAGGTGGCCTACCTCGCAGTGGACAGTCAGGACAGGGTGAGATATAGTGGTCTTAGGATGACAAGAAGCTAGAGTGGTCTTAGGATGACAAGGAGCTATAGTGGTCCTAGAATGATAAGCAGCTATAGTGGTCTTAGGATGACAAGGGGCTATAGTGGTCTTAGGATGACAAGGAGCTAGAGTGGTCTTAGGATGACAAGGAGCTATAGTGGTCCTAGGATGACAAGGGGCTATAGTGGTCTTAGGATGACAAGGAGCTAGAGTGGTCTTAGGATGATAAGGAGCTAGAGTGGTCCTAGGATGACAAGGAGCTATAGTGGTTTTAGGATAACAAGGGGCTATAGTGGTCTTAGGATGGCAAGGGGCTATAGTGGTCTTAGGATGACAAGGAGCTAGAGTGGTCTTAGGATGACAAGGGGCTATAGTGGTCCTAGTATGACAAGGAGCTATAGTGGTCTTAGGATGACAAGGGGCTATAGTGGTCTTAGGATGACAAGGGGCTATAGTGGTCTTAGGATGACAAGGAGCTATAATGGTCCTAGGATGACAAGGGGCTAGAGTGGTCTTAGGATGACAAAGAGCTATAGTGGTCTTAGGATGATAAGGAGCTAGAGTGGTCCTAGGATGACAAGGGGCTATAGTGGTCTTAGGATGACAAGGGGCTATAGTGGTCTTAGGATAACAAGGTGCTATAGAGGTAGTAAGATGACAAAGAGCTATAGTGGTATTAATATGGCATGGTAACTCTGGCATGTTTCTTAAGTACAGCTCATAGTGAATGGAATATCATAGTTCTAAGTTGACATGATCTGTGCAGGTGCGAGGTAAACTGCTGGAACGTGGCTCACGGTCAGTCAAATTGGGCCGCCTGATACCCGGTACCCGCTACCTGATCTGCGTGGTGGGTCTGGGCAACTGGGGATCCCCGAGGAGGAACACTAGTGCAGAGGATGTCTTGTCCGACTCACCCACGACACGATGCACGGAAGTTCGCACCCTGGAGGCACCGGACATCATCGTGAGTGAGGGCCCAGGGCTGGGCAGCAGCGTCGGTAGCCTCCTGACGCGACGCCTGGGTCTCATCGTGGGCAGCTGCATGGGGTTCATCGTGTTCGTTGTGCTGGTGTCGGTGCTGGGGTACATGAAGCTGAAGAAGAGAAGAGATGCGGCCAAGAGGGAACAGCCCATCCCCCCTGAGTACATCTCTTACAGACACTTCTCTATCCAGAGTGGAGAGGCGGGAAGCCACCCTCTGGCGGCGGTCAACTTCACCACCTCCCTCAACTCGTAACAAGGAGACACCCCGCGGGAAAACAACAATCTCAGGGGGAGAACTGGTTTGTTCTCTGTCCGCCACTGACGATAAGGGTCAAATAGACTTTGTCGAGTTCGGGATATTGAACCTTATTGCGGGGGAGAATTGGTTTGTTCTCTGTCCGCCGCTGACGATAAGGGTCAAATAGACTGTGTCGAGTTCGGGATATTGAACCTTATTGCGGGGGAGAACTGGTTTGTTCTTTGTCCGCCGCTGACGATAAGGGTCAAATAGACTGTGTCGAGTTCGGGATATTGAACCTTATTGCGGGGGAGAACTGGTTTGTTCTTTGTCCGCCGCTGACGATAAGGGTCAAATAGACTGTGCCGAGCTTGGGATATTGAACCTTATTGCGGGGGAGAACTGGTTTGTTCTCTTTCCGCCGCTGACGATAAGGGTCATATAGACTGTGTTGAGTTTGGCATATTGAACCTTATTGCGAGGGAACACGCTTGATCTTGGAAATAGTGACATTTTGCGGGTTTTCTGCGATTGAAAATTGAGCCTAGTTGTCACTTCATACCCCCAGCCGCGGTGAGCGCTGATTTCAGTTGTTTTGTTCCGCCAAGGCCGCACGGGATGACCTACGTCCAAATATATCAAGACGCGTACTTGATGAACTCTTCATTTTGGTACAATGTGCAGAGGAAGCTCCGGGGAAATCTCTGGAATAAATACAAACCTGGCATATTCTACTACTTGTGGACTGAAGTCAAATGGGGCAGCTTCCTCGTTAAGACTCTTCTGTCGACGGAAACATAGATCGTATCGTATTTATATCGTAGAGAGATCAAAGTTGAAATTTCGTATTTACTAAAGTAGTAATACAAGTAGTAAATATTAATCGATAAATAAATACTAACGTTTTGTACAAAAGAGCTAGTAAATATTATGTGAAAGTTAATATTCTATTATCAATGTTTTCCTGAATATTGATCCCGGACCTACTGAGTGATAGTAATGTGTGTATTAATTCATGTCGCCCTGAGAGGTGGATAGGGGAGACATCTTGGCTAGATTTTAGAAACTAAAGCTCAAAGAAAGTGTCCTGTGTTTATAGACGTGAGAAGAAGAGAAGTTCCCCTCTCGTGTGAGGAGAGAAACACAAAGAGAGGGAAAGAAGATCTGTGTTGGTTGGAGAGGATGTTAGCCATGTTGTAATTGTTTACACTTGTATATAATATTTAATAAAGAGATTGAGGATGGTCAGTGTTTACTAACAGTTGGCCCCAGTTACCTGTTTACAGAGATCTGGAGCCAGTCAAGAGCTACAGGTAAGGTTAACACTCTTAAAACTGAGCACCTAGACTAACAACACGGTACAAAGGGCCGTACTAAAACTACTTTCATGTATTAATAAGACAAGTCATGTGATTGGCTGCTCTCACTTTTGACAGAATGACGTTATCAACACCTATAAAAAATACTAATAATAGACTATAGTGAAATAGTCATTATGTGTAGTGGAGTGCCGTCCTAACACGGTGTGTAGTGGAGTGCTGTCCCAACAAGCTGTGTTATGGAGTGCTGTCCCAACAAGCTGTGTTATGGAGTGCTGTCCCAACAGGCCGTGTAGTGGAGTGCTGTCCCAACAGGCTGTGTAGTGGAGTGCTGTCCCAACAGGCTGTGTAGTGGAGTGCTGTCCCAACAGGCTGTGTAGTGGAGTGCTGTCCCAACAAGCTGTGTAGTAGAGTGCTGTCTCAACAAGCTGTGTAGTAGAGTGCTATCCCAACAAGCTGTGTAGTGGAGTGCTGTCCCAACAGGCTGTGTAGTGGAGTGCTGTCCCAACAGGCTGTGTAGTGGAGTGCTGGTATCTGTAACACAATCCCTCCCTAGAACTCAGACGAGAATATATATATATATATATATATCTCTTTCTGGGATCCAAACCCCGTACTCCCCAAGATGTGTCGACGAAAGAGCACTTGCCTAATCTCGGGGTTAAAGTGCACTTTAAGTGCGTGGTTGAGACGTCCCAGCTTGGGAGGAAGTTACCACCCCCCTCACCTCTCTCGGAAACTTCACAGGGGGGGGGGGGACCACGAATGTCTGCTAATTAATTCCGAGCTAGAAGCCGCCACCTGCAATAATTACCTCCAGTGTTAATTAAGGAACAAGGAGCTCAACACCGAACTACTGACCTAGACTAACAAACTGGCACTACCTGAACCGAATGTTCCACTTAAAGAAAAACCTAGTTCTCGGCCAGACACAGCATCCAGTCCCCTTAACCTTAGTTCATCACTTTTAAAATAAAACTACGTCAGCTATATTTGTTACCGACCTACAATATTTTAAAAGAGCAAATAGGTGCTATGTTGGGTGCCTATAGGTGTTCTAGATTTGGGTCTAGATCATTCTGTTCAATATGAATATATCAGTGGGACAGGGCTCCAATCCCCCCCCAAACTCTCAAGAGTTGGTTCATTAGGCCTTATAAACTCGCTGGCTTGAACCTGGTTTTAAAGTTGTTCTAGAAACTACTACGGGAAACGAATACATCACAATCCCCAGGACGATACAAGCTTTAATGCGTCAGTAATCCATAACACATGTCAAGTGTGTGAGTGTGCATATAGTCGCACACTCTAGTTCCAGTTCTGACCACCAGTGGCTTGTTGCAAGGGTAAGCAGTGCTAGTTTAAATTGTACCTGTGAATTGTTCTCATCACTCAGTAGAACTCTCATTGGTCAGATATCAATCCTGTGTGTGGTATATAGAGCAGAGGCCAGAGCCGATGTGTGATTGGTCAAATGGGGACACAGTGGAAGAAGAACCAATCCAAAATGAATATAAGATAGAGGAAGAAAGACAACTGGTTGTATGAGATTGTGACGTCACTCGCTCCAAAGGACAGCGCGTTCTAAACTAAAATGTTAAAAATCAGATCACATCAATAGAATTTAAATGATAAATAAACCTTTAAAATCCACACCAATGTCCAACTAACGTTATTGTTTTATTTTTTTTAATGATGTAGGCCTATGTTTGGCTGTTTTTATATTAAAATTTAACTGCTGTGTGTTGGGTGACGTAAGCAATGACGTCATAAAACTCCTCTGTGGCGCTATCTTTATATTCTCCCCACATTGTAGAGAACCCCCTTCCCCCTGTAATAATCTGTGAATGCAAAGTGTTCCCACAAAATGACGCCCAGCACTCCGTGTTCTCAACTTAAGACTCCAGACGAGAGCCAATCAACGCACGTGTTCTCGACTCAGACGAGAGCCAATCAACGCACGTGTTCTCGACTCAGACGAGAGCCAATCAACGCACGTGTTCTCGACTCAGACGAGAGCCAATGAACGGCCGTGTTCTTGACTCAGACGAGAGCCAATCAACGCACGTGTTCTCGACTCAGACGAGAGCCAATGAACGGCCGTGTTCTTGACTCAGACGAGAGCCAATCAACGCACGTGTTCTCGACTCAGACGAGAGCCAATCAACGCACGTGTTCTCGACTCAGACGAGAGCCAATCAACGCACGTGTTCTCGACTCAGACGAGAGCCAATGAACGGCCGTGTTCTTGACTCAGACGAGAGCCAATCAACGCACGTGTTCTCGACTCAGACGAGAGCCAATGAACGGCCGTGTTCTTGACTCAGACGAGAGCCAATCAACGCACGTGTTCTCGACTCAGACGAGAGCCAATCAACGCACGTGTTCTCGACTCAGACGAGAGCCAATGAACGGCCGTGTTCTTGACTCAGACGAGAGCCAATCAACGCACGTGTTCTCGACTCAGACGAGAGCCAATGAACGGCCGTGTTCTTGACTCAGACGAGAGCCAATCAACGCACGTGTTCTCGACTCAGACGAGAGCCAATGAACGGCCGTGTTCTTGACTCAGACGAGAGCCAATCAACGCACGTGTTCTCGACTCAGACGAGAGCCAATCAACGCACGTGTTCTCGACTCAGACGAGAGCCAATCAACGCACGTGTTCTCGACTCAGACGAGAGCCAATGAACGGCCGTGTTCTTGACTCAGACGAGAGCCAATCAACGCACGTGTTCTCGACTCAGACGAGAGCCAATGAACGGCCGTGTTCTTGACTCAGACGAGAGCCAATCAACGCACGTGTTCTCGACTCAGACGAGAGCCAATCAACGCACGTGTTCTCGACTCAGACGAGAGCCAATGAACGGCCGTGTTCTTGACTCAGACGAGAGCCAATCAACGCACGTGTTCTCGACTCAGACGAGAGCCAATGAACGGCCGTGTTCTTGACTCAGACGAGAGCCAATCAACGCACGTGTTCTCGACTCAGACGAGAGCCAATCAACGCACGTGTTCTCGACTCAGACGAGAGCCAATCAACGCACGTGTTCTCGACTCAGACGAGAGCCAATGAACGGCCGTGTTCTTGACTCAGACGAGAGCCAATCAACGCACGTGTTCTCGACTCAGACGAGAGCCAATGAACGGCCGTGTTCTTGACTCAGACGAGAGCCAATCAACGCACGTGTTCTCGACTCAGACGAGAGCCAATCAACGCACGTGTTCTCGACTCAGACGAGAGCCAATGAACGGCCGTGTTCTTGACTCAGACGAGAGCCAATCAACGCACGTGTTCTCGACTCAGATGAGAGCCAATGAATGGACGTGTTCTCGACTCAGACGAGAGCCAATCAACGCACGTGTTCTCGACTCACACGAGAGCCAATGAACGGACGTGTTCTCGACTCAGACTAGAGCCAATGAACGAACGTGTTCTCGACTCGGACTAGAGCCAATGAACAGACGTGTTCTCAGTTCCAGAAGACTCCAGACAGGAGCCAACGCAGTTCCAGAAGTAATAATGGTCGGAATGTTATACAACAGACTCCTGGAGGAGAAACTCAATAATGTCTTTATTCCCCTGCCATTGTAGCAACTTGCCAGGAAATCCACCACCGACTTCTATTGTCAGAGTTCCCTCGAATAACAATATGATGTTACCTACCTTCACAAAGAGAGGCTCCGATATCTTATTGACGATTATATGGCTTTGTTAGGATAGATTGGTTTCTCAAATTGATACGGTTTACAAAGCAAGAGCTGATAAATTATATTCTGGGATGATTCATTTAATATTTCATTACAAAAAAAGGATACCTTGTGGCACAAAAATCTTTTCAAAATATTCCACAGAAATGTCAACATTAACTCCACTCCTTAGTCTTTAGTTAGGCCATTTTATATTCGTTATATTATGACTTTCCGCCATCTTATATTCGTTATATTATGACTTTCCGCCATTTTATGTTCGTTATCTTGATAATTTCAGCCATCTTTAAGGAATATTGTAAACCAAAAATTACTAAAAGGTGTGGCAACTTGAATATGGGTGATAGACTCTTAGTGATTGATACTTGGTGATAGACTCTTGGTGATAGACTCTTGGTGATAGACTCTTGGTGATTGATACTTGGTGATAGACTCTTGGTGATTGATACTTGGTGATTGAAACTTGATGAATTAATCTTGGTAATTGAAACTTGGTGATTGATACTTGATAATTGAAACTTGGTGATTAAAACTTAGTGATTGAAACTTGATGATTGAAACTTAGTGATTGAAACTTGATGATTGAAACTTAGTGATTGAAACTTGATGATTGAAACTTAGTGATTGAATCTTGATGATTGAAGTTTGGTGCTTAGGCCTTGTTGTTTGAGCTTTGGTCTTTAATCTCCGATACTTGAGTGTTGTTATTAATGTTTTGGTGCTCGATAGCTTTATGTTGAGTGTGATGACGTCACCGTGGACTAATATGGCCGGGATCAACAAGGGCAATCTTGTCTTACTAATAATGATTAATTTGATCTAGAAACATTATTATAGGATGTATGTACTAATTACTGTGCTGTTGTCTGTATGCTGCTAGTACTGATGTCATAGTCTAAACACAGTACCAATTAGACGGTATGAGTTAAATGGCGCCTGGTGAATTAATAGATACAAGGTCCTTCAAACATACGGAAAAAAGTCGTGTACCACAGCTTGAGAACCTCCAGAGTAGACAAACAGTCGTTTACCACAGCTTGAGAACCCCCAGAGTAGACAAACAGTCGTTTACCACAGCTTGAGAACCCCCAGAGTAGAAAAACAGTCGTGTACCACAGCTTGTGAACCTCCAGAGTAGACAAACAGTCGTTTACCACAGCTTGAGAACCCCCAGAGTAGACAAACAGTCGTTTACCACAGCTTGAGAACCTCCAGAGTAGACAAACAGTCGTTTACCACAGCTTGAGAACCCCCAGAGTAGACAAACAGTCGTTTACCACAGCTTGAGAACCCCCAGAGTAGACAAACAGTCGTTTACCACAGCTTGAGAACCCCCAGAGTAGAAAAACAGTCGTGTACCACAGCTTGTGAACCTCCAGAGTAGACAAACAGTCGTTTACCACAGCTTGAGAACCTCCAGAGTAGACAAACAGTCGTTTACCACAGCTTGAGAACCCCCAGAGTAGACAAACAGTCGTTTACCACAGCTTGAGAACCCCCAGAGTAGAAAAACAGTCGTGTACCACAGCTTGTGAACCTCCAGAGTAGACAAACAGTCGTGTAACACAGCTTGAGAACCTCTATATTAGACAAACAGTCGTGTAACACAGCTTGAGAACCCCCAGAGTAGACAAACAGTCGTGTACCACAGCTTGAGAACCCCCAGAGTAGACAAACAGTCGTGTACCACAGCTTGAGAACCCCAGAGTAGACAAACAGTCGTGTACCACAGCTTGAGAACCTCCAGAGTAGACAAACAGTCGTGTAACACAGCTTGAGAACCTCCAGAGTAGACAAACAGTCGTGTACCACAGCTTGAGAACCTCCAAAGTAGACAAACAGTCGTGTAACACAGCTTGAGAACCCCCAGAGTAGACAAACAGTCGTGTACCACAGCTTGAGAACCTCCAGAGTAGACAAACAGTCGTGTAACACAGCTTGAGAACCTCTATATTAGACAAACAGTCGTGTACCACAGCTTGAGAACCTCCAGAGTAGACAAACAGTCGTGTAACACAGCTTGAGAACCTCCAGAGTAGACAAACAGTCGTGTAACACAGCTTGAGAACCCCCAGAGTAGACAAACAGTCGTGTAACACAGCTTGAGAACCTCTATATTAGACAAACAGTCGTGTACCACAGCTTGAGAACCCCCAGAGTAGACAAACAGTCGTGTACCACAGCTTGAGAACCCCCAGAGTAGACAAACAGTCGTGTAACACAGCTTGAGAACCTCTATATTAGACAAACAGTCGTGTACCACAGCTTGAGAACCTCCAGAGTAGACAAACAGTCGTGTAACACAGCTTGAGAACCTCTATATTAGACAAACAGTTGTGTACCACAGCTTGAGAACCTCTATATTAGACAAACAGTCGTGTACCACAGCTTGAAAACCCCCAGAGTAGACAAACAGTCGTGTAACACAGCTTGAGAACCTCTATATTAGACAAACAGTCGTGTAACACAGCTTGAGAACCTCTATATTAGACAAACAGTCGTGTAACACAGCTTGAGAACCTCCAGAGTAGACAAACAGTCGTGTACCACAGCTTGAGAACCTCCAGAGTAGACAAACAGTCGTGTAACACAGCTTGAGAACCTCCAGAGTAGACAAACAGTCGTGTAACACAGCTTGAGAACCTCTATATTAGACAAACAGTCGTGTAACACAGCTTGAGAACCCCCAGAGTAAACAAACAGTTGTGTACCACAGCTTGAGAACCTCTATATAGACAAACAGTCGTGTACCACAGCTTGAGAACCTCCAGAGTAGACAAACAGTCGTGTAACACAGCTTGAGAACCCCCAGAGTAGACAAACAGTCGTGTAACACAGCTTGAGAACCCCCAGAGTAAACAAACAGTCGTGTACCACAGCTTGAGAACCCCCAGAGTAGACTATTCAGAGATATTACCAGAGTAATGTTACAGAAAAGCAGCGCTCCACGTTTCCAAAACTGGAGATGGTAATCAAATGCTCCGATCCCCACCCCCTTGCACTCCACTTTAAATTTGGACGGTTTTGTCTGGAAGAGGAGGTGTGCGAACGCCTTTTTAACCCATCTCCCCCTTCCTTTGCCCCCCCAACCGTTCATCTCCAGTTAAAACGACGCTCTGCCTCTGTTATAAGTAACGCGGGATTCAACACCGACCCACTGGGCAACAAGGCTCTAAGTCACGTTTTAGATCAAGTGCTGCTTTGTCAATTAGGTCAGGTTGTTTCATTTATTATTATTATTACTATTATTATTATTATTAGTGCGCTACTTATAAAGACTTATAGCACATTTTCAAAATAGTTGTTTTTTAAAACACAACTGCTATTTTTAACTAATTTTTATTTACTTTACTTTTGCGATAGACGTAGTTAGATGTTCATAGATCTATTTTAATTATTTGAATAAATAAAGCAATAAAATTAAATTTTGAGTGTGGGAAGAGGGAAGGAGTGTAAAATTGTATATATAATATTTAAAAAGTATTAAATATAACTTCAGTAACCTATTCAATCACGTCTGTAGATCGTTGAATACAAGCCGTCACACAGTTGTGTTAATAGAACTGCCGGTCATTCTATCTCACGGCGCTAAGCTGTTACAACCCCTGTAAATTGTTGGATACGACCCGTCACACAGTTGTGTTAATAGAACTGCCGGTAATTCTATCTCGCGGCGCTAATCTGTTACAACCCCTGTAAATTGTTGAATACAAGCCGTCACACAGTTGTGTTAATAGAACTGCCGGTTATTCTATCTCACGGCGCTAAGCTGTTACAACCCCTGTAAATTGTTGAATACGACCCGTCACACAGTTTTGTTAATAGAACTGCCGGTCATTCTATCTCACGGCGCTAAGCTGTTACAACCCCTGTAAAGTGTTTGATACGACCCGTCACACAGCTGTGTTAATAGAACTGCCGGTCATTCTATCTCGCGGCGCTAAGCTGTTACAACCCCTGTAAATGGTTTGATACGACCCGTCACACAGTTGTGTTAATAGAACTGCCGGTCATTCTATCTCACGGCGCTAAGCTGTTACAACCCCTGTAAATTATTTGATACGATCCGTCACACAGTTGTGTTAATAGAACTGCCGGTAATTCTATCTCGCGGCGCTAAGCTGTTACAACCCCTGTAAATTATTTGATACGATCCGTCACACAGTTGTGTTAATAGAACTGCCGGTCATTCTATCTCGCGGCGCTAAGCTGTTACAGCCCCTGTAAATTGTTGGATACGACCCGTCACACAGTTGTGTTAATAGAACTGCCGGTCATTCTATCTCACGGCGCTAAACAACTCGTATTATTGTCATAAAGACCTTTAACAGTACACCAGTGTGTTCTTTACTGGAATAAACGCAAAAATAATATCTATGAGCCTATACATATCCATACTTGTAAACATAGTTTAATATTTCCACTCTATAAAGTCAAAGAATCCACATATTTCTGTTGATCAGAGTTAAGTGCCCGGGAAGAGAAAGGTAACTGCTATAAGGGCATAGAATGGATTCTTTGGGAATCGAACGATGTCATTTAATAGGGGGAATGAGGGTTACAACACATAGTATTGTAATTAGGGCCTTCCTTCACCCTGTTGGTTCTCCTACTACCGGACATCCCTACCCAAGAAAGTTATAAACACACATAGTTTCTGGTGTTTAGAAGTTTCTGGTCGATTATTCTAGAGACTAAAAGGACAGATTGAGGAGGGATATATTCTATAAATTCAACAGCATTCTTCTGTAAGGATGTTGTAAGCACTATAATTATAAAACATCCATATTGCACTTGATCATGATTCAACCCAGGACTACCGAGTGAAATTAATCCCCCAACCCTGTCAGTTATTATTTTAATTATTATTTACCCCTTCCCCCAATAATCACACTGTGGCTCAGTAATCCTAGTCTGTAATATTATAAGTGGTGCTACACTAATCACACTGTGGCTCAGTAATCCTAGTCTGTAATATTATAAGTGTTGCTACACTAATCACACTGTGGCTTAGTAATCCTAGTCTGTAATATTATAAGTGGTGCTACACTAATCACATTGTGGCTCAGTTATCCTAGTCTGTAATATTATAAGTGGTGCTACACTAATCACACTGTGGCTCAGTAATCCTAGTCTGTAATATTATAAGTGGTGATACACTAATCACACTGTGGCTCAGTAATCCTAGTCTGTAATATTATAAGTGGTGCTACACTAATCACATTGTGGCTCAGTAATCCTAGTATGTAATATTATAAGTGGTGCTACACTAATCACATTGTGACTCAGTAATCCTATTCTGTAATATTATAAGTGGTGCTACACTAATCACATTGTGACTCAGTAATCCTATTCTGTAATATTATAAGTGGTGCTACACTAATCACACTGTGGCTCAGTTATCCTAGTCTGTAATATTATAAGTGGTGCTACACTAATCCCTGATTGTTCTCAATAAAATGCAGTAAATATATTCGCTCATGTAGAATCTGTGTCAAACTTAAAAGGATAATTTTCTTTTATATCAACATAAAGATCAACATAAATCTCAACACGAATGGAAGCTTTCTGGCACATTTATTTGATAAAATGCCTGTATTTAAACTGGTCCTTAATCCATTCAAATGAAAGTAAAGTTGAAACTTTGACATAAAATCCTTGTAAATATAACGCGTTTACTTTATTGTATTCTCACATGAATTATAAATTAACTTAACCTGGGACAGCAATACTAAACATTCAACACTAAACACCAAGGAATGGTAATATCTGAGTACCTGGAATGTCACAGTCACCACCTGGAGTGGAACCTTGGTCCTCTAGACCAGTAGTATTCAACCTGGGGTACACACACTTAGTAAACACATATTTATACGTACACATTTAAAACTTACTGATTAATACATTGGTTTGTATGTAGCTTATTTTATTTATTTAGCTGTGGATTAAATTATTATTATTATTATTATTATTAGCACCGCGTCTTACTACCCGTTCGGGTTATACGCACTTACGCTAATGTGTAATGGTAGGGTGATTGTGAGATGAAATGGAGGACCTACAGTTTAACGTGGAATCCGAACCACGGTGGAGGCCTGGCATTCCTCACATTCACAAGTTGTGATTAATACACATCTTGTCAGAGGTGAAGGAAGGGTTTGGCAATCAGATAAATCTGTGCCGGGACCGAGGATTGAACCCCGGACCCCCAGCACAAAGCTGTGGATTATAGAAAATGCATAACTTGCCTTATGAACCAACAGCTGTGGTGGGACAAGAACAAACAAAGGTTGAATATCCCTGTTATCAACCAATAGCTAGTCTCCCTGACTAAACTCCCTTTAAAAAGGCAATATCCACGCTATTTCTAAAAACATCCCTCCCTTATTCGTAGGTGGGGGTGTGACGTCAGTTCCAGACTATTGAAACAAAGGTCCCCGGCTACTACCAGGCCCTTGCCAGTCAAAGCGGTTGCTCTCTTTTTATTTGATGTTTTGTTGGTTCATCTCGGCTTCGTACGACCTCCTCGTTGTCTTAGCCAATTAATGGACACGGACATATTGGTAGGTGGAGCCATATCAATCCCCGTCAGCTCGAAAGGGGGTTGCGGGGGAGAGTTAATTAAAAATGGACGTTGGAGGGTGGCAATATTGTTCAATTACTAGAACTTTGCCTGTCATCACCATGGAGGCTACTTCTCTATCCACCTTCACTGGATATATCTCGAACTTCCAGGCCATGTATGCTCTGGCCTGATGGATATAGACCATGGAGGCTACTTCTCTATCCACCTTCACTGGATATATCTCGAAACTTCCAGGCCGTGTATGCTCTGGTCTGATGGATATAGACCATGGAGGCTACTTCTCTATCCACCTTCACTGGATATATCTCGCACTTCCAGGCCTGTATGCTCTGGTCTGATGGATATAGACCATGGAGGCTACTTCTATATCCACCTTCACTGGATATATCTCGCACTTCCAGGCTGTGTATGCTCTGGTCTGATGGATATAGACCATGGAGGAGAGACTGCTTACGGAGACTCAGGGCTAAATAATGGATGGTTTAGCCACTCACCCTTTGCTAATGCAGGTACATCTCCTCTATATTCTACCTTATCGTCCCTACCTGGTTATTGCAGATATGCGTGTATCCCGGACGGATAGTAAGACGCGGTGCACAAAATTAAGGTCATTTTAACCGAAACCTTCACTATTAGTTTTTTGTAAACGCAACTTGCCTCAGTAAAATAGGGTAAAGTGTGTTGAATATCCTAGATACAGAAGGGATCAGGTCAAATGGGGCTGTGAGAATTCAACTGATGACTAATTGCGAGGCTAAATATATCTTACGTAGCTTCTATTCTCTCTCGAACATATTTTTCTCTCTTGCAATAGCTAGTCCCAGAATTGTTTGCTAAGTCATGAGATTTAAACCATTTTTGCTCCAACTCTTCTTTAAGCTTGAAAATGGTATGGCCATGGGCACATCTTGCTCCACTTTATGGCCAAACCAAGCTGAGCTGGGAGTAATGCTGGCAACATATCCTCACTGACTCTCAGGGGGAATGAGGGGAGCTGGCTTTCAACGGGCTGGTATGTTACTTCCAGCCGCTAGAATGCAGGGCCTGCGCGTGCTGGTGGCGCTGTGTGTGACGAGTGTTCAAACCACTTTATTCAACGACACTTCCGGTATATTTAATCACCGGCCTGGAAGAGTGGACGTGTGTGTGTGTGTGGGGGGGGGGGGGGGGGAATGAAGCTCACAGCCAAGCATTATAACTATAAAACAAAGATGTTATTATGTGTTTAACAACACTCGTTAAAATCAGCTGTAATTGTTTGTTGTTTGTTTTAAGCGCCGCGTCTTTATAACTATTCAGGTTGTACGCACGCTGTAATTTATTAACTACATTTTTTTTTTAAATATTATTTTCCGAATTCCGTTTTTGTTTTTTGGTAGTTTAGAGGCTTGATTCAATGGATGACAATCTACAACACAATTTTCTTTTAAAAAAAAAGCTCTACCTGAGAGCAACAAAAATTACGAGATCTACTTTAATGTATTCATAAGAAAAGTTATGTTATCTGCAGCTGCCACTTTTGATAGATACTATAAATACCTATAAAAACAACACAAATAATAATATAGTGAACTGTTATCAAGGTTGGACGATAAAAACCACGTTTGTGTTTTATAAAAAATACTTCTTATGAAAATTGAGGCTGTACCAGGGAGCTACTGGAGTCAAAGCACCATTATAACAGAGCCTCTAGAAACTGCTAGAGTCAAAACACCATTATAACAGAGCCTCTAGAAACTGCTAGAGTAAAAACACCATTATGACAGAGCCACTAGAAACTGCTGGAGTCAAAGCACCATTATAACAAAGCTACGAGAAACTGCTAGAGTCATAATACCATTATAACAGAGCCACTAGAAACTGCTGGAGTCAAAGCACCATTATAACAGAGCCTCTAGAAACTGCTAGAGTCAAAACACCATTATAACAGAGCCTCTAGAAACTGCTAGAGTCAAAACACCATAATGACAGAGCCACTAGAAACTGCTGAAGTCAAAGCACCATTATAACAAAGCAACGAGAAACTGCTAGAGTCATAATACCATTATAACAGAGCCACTAGAAACTTCTGGAGTCAAATAACCATTATAACAGAGCCACGAAAAAACTTCTAGAGTCAAAGCACCATTATAACAAAGCTACGAGAAACTGCTAGAGTCATATACACATTATAACAGGCAACAGAAAACTGCTGGAGTCAAAAAAACCATTATAAAGAGGGCACGAAAAACTGCTAGAGTCAAAGCACCATTATAACAAAGCTACGAGAAACTGCTGAGTAATAATACCATTATAACAAAGCACAAGAAACTGCTAGAGTCAAAACTCATTATAACAGAGCCACTAGAAACTGCTGGAGTCAAGCACCATTATAACAAAGCTACGAGAAACTGCTAGAGTCATAATACCATTATAACAGAGCCACTAGAAACTGCTGGAGTCAAAGCACCATTATAACAAAGCTACGAGAAACTGCTAGAGTCAAAACATCATTATAACAGAGCCACGTAGAAACCGCTAGAGTCAAAGAACAATGATTTTAACTTTAGTTGGTGCAAGTTTACAGTTGAAGTACACCACGTTTACCCTGAAAGATAATAGTGTAAAAAAGAAAGGTAAGATTGCTACCTTCCAGGGTAAACGGACTGTACTTGTGATTAAGGCCGCTTTCTTAAGATGTCAGTGCTACCAAATATAGAAAAATGAAGCCAGTTTATAAAAATAAAATAATGAGAAGAAAAGAAATGGAACTTAGAATTTATTATTATTGTTTGTGGTAAAAAAAATGTACTTATTATATACAATATCAAAAATATAAATTTTAAATAATTGCATCTAAAATAATTACGTACGTAAAGAGCAAGCATTAAAAAAAAGAGTAATCACCGATAATATTAAAGTTTTGTTCTATAAACACTAGTATTAATAATAACAATAATAATAAAACTTGAGTATCTACCTCGTTTTACAAATATCCTGAATGTATTAACATATGAAGCTCAAACTAGAATCTTCCTTCGAATTATAACAAAATGGAAATGAAAAGAAATTTATTCCAGCGTTATTAAACTCAGTTTTTTTTCAGGAAAATGTAGTACTTAATATTCTTTTAAATTCTAAAAAAGAGAGGAATCTATCTCACCTCTCCCGCAATATCTTACTTCGTTCTCTCGTCTGGATACTTCTCCATCTCGAATTTAATTTGGTTTTAAACTTTTTCTCCTGACGGCTCAGGCTCTGTAACGGACTAATTGCCCCCCAGACACTGATGTGGGGGGAGGTTACAACAATACAAGGGGGGGATGTAATTAGCATGGGAACTTTATGGCCAACTTTTTAAACCGAGGGAAGGTTTGTCAAATAGCTCGGCCATATCCACATGTGAGATGTGTTACTGTTTCCACCCCATGTGTGAGAGTGTGTGATTAGTACTAGTCCGTCTCCCTGACCACTCAGCTACTGGCAGGATGTAACCAGGGTATACTAGATAGTCTCCCTGACAGGATGTAACCAGGGTATACTAGATAGTCTCCCTGACAGGATGTAACCAGGGTATACTAGATAGTCTCCCTGACCACTCAGCTACAGACAGGATGTAACCAGGGTATACTAGATAGTCTCCCTGACAGGATGTAACCAGGGTATACTAGATAGTCTCCCTGACAAGATGTAACCAGGGTATACTAGATAATCTCCCTGACAGGATGTAACCAGGGTATACTAGATAGTCTCCCTGACAGGATGTAACCAGGGTATACTAGATAATCTCCCTGACAGGATGTAACCAGGGTATACTAGATAGTCTCCCTGACAGGATGTAACCAGGGTATACTATTTAGTCTCCATGACCATTCAGCTACAGACAGGATATAACCAGGGTACACTAGATAGTCTCCCTGACATGATGTAACCAGGGTATACTAGATAGTCTCCCTGACCACTCAGACAGGATGTAACCAGAGTATACTAGATAGTCTCCCTGGCCACTCAGCTACAGACAGGATGTAACCAGGGTATACTAGATAGTCTCCCTGACAGGATGTAACCAGGGTATACTAGATAGTCTCCCTGACAGGATGTAACCAGGGTATACTAGATAGTCTCCCTGACAGGATGTAACCAGGGTATACTAGTCCGTCTCCCTGACCACTCAGCTACAGACAGGATGTAACCAGGGTATACTAGATAGTCTCCCTGACAGGATGTAACCAGGGTATACTAGATAGTCTCCCTGACAGGATGTAATCAGGGTATACTAGTCCGTCTCCCTGACCACTCAGCTACAGACAGGATGTAACCAGGGTATACTAGATAGTCTCCCTGACAGGATGTAACCAGGGTATACTAGTCCGTCTCCCTGACCACTCAGCTACAAACAGGATGTAACCAGGGTATACTAGATAGTCTCCCTGACAGGATGTAACCAGGGTGTACTAGATAGTCTCCCTGACCACTCAGCTACAGACAGGATGTAACCAGAGTATACTAGATAGTCTCCCTGACCACTCAGTCAGGATGTAACCAGGGTATACTAGATAGTCTCCCTGACAGGATGTAACCAGGGTGTACTAGATAGTCTCCCTGACCACTCAGCTACAGACAGGATGTAACCAGAGTATACTAGATAGTCTCCCTGATCACTCAGACAGGATGTAACCAGGGTATACTAGTTAGTCTCCCTGACCATTCAGCTACAGACAGGATATAACCAGGGTACACTAGATAGTCTCCCTGACCACTCAGTCAGGATGTAACCAGGGTATACTAGATAGTCTCCCTGACAGGATGTAACCAGGGTATACTAGATAGTCTCCCTGACCACTCAGACAGGATGTAACCAGGGTATAATAGATAGTCTCCCTGACAGGATGTAGCCAGGGTATACTAGATAGTCTCCCTGACAGGATGTAACCAGGGTATACTAGATAGTCTCCCTGACAGGATGTAGCCAGGGTATACTAGATAGTCTCCCTGTCAGGATGTAACCAGGGTATACTAGATAGTCTCCCTGACAGGATTTAACCAGGGTATACTAGTTAGTCTCCCTGACCATTCAGCTACAGACAGGATATAACCAGGGTACACTAGATAGTCTCCCTGACATGATGTAACCAGGGTATACTAGATAGTCTCCCTGACCACTCAGACAGGATGTAACAAGGGTATACTAGATAGTCTCCCTGACAGGATGTAACCAGGGTATACTAAATCTAATTTCGGCAATCTTAACCACTCATATGGCCATATCGAAATATCGGGTGTATCAACCTGGACTAGTTTAGGCGACCTTTAATTTACAAAATGGTTATTATCGTTGTATTTCTATGTCGCAAAATATCAAACAAAACATTTGATGGTTTCTTATCGTTATTTATTTAAGGTTCCACTAAGTAGCTTTGTTTGTGAACAGTTCGTGATTTTCTTTTAACATCTCATCTTAAATTTTGGCATGGAAAATACTTTTTTCTTTGCCCGTTCACTGAATTATAAGACACATCTGTGATTTCCTAAAGACTTTGATAATCAAATAATAATAACATTTTTTGGTAGGAGCATTTCTTAGTATAGATACTGGGTGGTAAAACCAGGAAATTATTGGTTAAGACAATAACTGAACATTGAGTAATGAATGATTTGAATTGGCCTAGAATTTGTTCGAAGGAAAATATATACAGAACATACTGTGTTATTCCCTTTATAGATCTAGGGCTGAATATGCATTATTATTTAGGTGCAGCTCATATACACGATGTTAATAAAGTACATTTGGCAAAACATAGTAACTATAATAATTTGAAACCTCCTATTTACGTAATTGGTTTATAGCAGTATGTAAAAGAAACGCCTTACAAAACGCAAATGTTGTTTGTTACTTGTATTAATTGTTTGGATGATACAAAACTAAAAGAACTAATAGGATAGTTTTAATGTTTAAAATAACCAAGTAGTGTAATTAAATATTTAGTTTTCATCATAACCTAGCTACTATGTAACCGAGTATTTAGTGTGTTACAAGACCAAGCAACATTATCAGGTATTTAGTAGCCATACTACGTCACCAAATATTTAGTGTGCTATTGTCACATGACTAATCCATGTAACACGGTGTTTAACACTTTACATATATATCCGAAAATATGTTGCTGAATCAAATGACGTAGCTAATTTGCACAGAAAAACAGCAAAACATCATTAACTTATTACAGATATTTATTAGTAAACCTCTGGTTGTATTTTACATCTCCCTCCAGTTTCAAGAATATCAATCACACGCTTTTTACTGGTGCATTGAATATTCCTCTGAACTATTTGTCTTTCAGTTTATTAATTTACCCAGCAGTTGGGCATTGTCTGACCTAGATATTGGCCCAAAATCCCTGTACTAAAAACAGATTCTTTTCCCC
This sequence comes from Timema podura, assembly GCA_033556935.1. Lineage (NCBI taxonomy): Eukaryota > Metazoa > Arthropoda > Insecta > Phasmatodea > Timematidae > Timema > Timema podura. The sequence continues at coordinate 2,881,742 of JAVRXN010000001.1, forward strand.
TTGGACATTCTGTTTGGTACGATGGTAGAAGCTCATGGAATTTTAATTAAACTGTAGAAGAAGAAAAAAAATGAATTAGAACTCTTTTCTTGAATGCGCAATTAAGTCACGACAGGGCTGTGGGAGATAATAAAAACTGGTTGGAGCACCTTGTTCTGATAAACATGGTTCTGTTCTCCTGGTTCCTTCTGTTTTCCGCAGGATGCCATTGCTTCGCGTGGGGTATTCTTGACCAAGATGCACTGACATTCGTCAAGGAATACTTCATGGTCAGACACATACAAATAGTAACAGCTTTTACCTGCTCTGACTTTGGTAAGTGAAGGAGATGAATAGTTAAATACATCCACTGTGGTAAGTGAGGAGAGGAATTGTTAAATACATCCACTGTGGTAAGTGAAGGAGAGGAATAGTTAGATACATCCACTGTGGTAAGTGAAGGAGAGTAATAGTTAAATACATACACTGTGGTAAGTGAAGGAGAGGAATAGTTAAATACATCCACTGTGGTAAGTGAAGGAGAGGAATAGTTAAATACATCCACTGTGGTAAGTGAAGGAGAGGAATAGTTAAATACATTCACTGTGGTAAGTGAAGGAGAGTAATAGTTAAATACATACACTGTGGTAAGTGAAGGAGAGTAATAGTTAAATACATACACTGTGGTAAGTGAAGGAGAGGAATAGTTAAATACATCCACTGTGGTAAGTGAAGGAGAGTAATAGTTAAATACATCCACTGTGGTAAGTGAAGGAGAGGAATAGTTAAATACATCCACTGTGGAAAGTGAAGGAGAGGAATAGTTAAATACATCCACTGTGGTAAGTGAAGGAGAGTAATAGTTAAATACATACACTGTGGTAAGTGAAGGAGAGGAATAGTTAAATACATACACTGTGGTAAGTGAAAGAAAGGAATAGTTAAATACATCCACTGTGGTAAGTGAAGGAGAGGAATAGTTAAATACATACACTGTGGTAAGTGAAGGAGAGGAATAGTTAGATACATCCACTGTGGTAAGTGAAGGAGAGGAATTGTTAAATACATCCACTGTGGTAAGTGAGGAGAGGAATTGTTAAATACATCCACTGTGGTAAGTGAAGGAGAGGAATAGTTAAATACATCCACTGTGGTAAGTAAAGGAGAGGAATTGTTAAATACATCCACTGTGGTAAGTGAAGGAGAGGAATATGTTAAATACATCCACTGTGGTAAGTGAAGGAGAGGAATTGTTAAATACATCCACTGTGGTAAGTGAGGAGAGGAATGTTAAATACATCCCCTGTGGTAAGTGAAGGAGAGGAATAGTTAAATACATACACTGTGGTAAGTGAAGGAGAGGAATTGTTAAATACATCCACTGTGGTAAGTGAAGGAGAGGAATAGTTAAATACATCCACTGTGGTAAGCGGAGGTGTAAAATACCTATATTACAGATATTACAATGTTGACAAATCATTGTGTTTCCAGATATGTACAATGTTGCCAAATCATTGTGTTTCCAGACATGTACAATGTTGCCAAGTTCCTGTCGGCAATACAAGTTGTGGGTCTTCACGCCCAACGTGGCCCAAAGCGAGTCCACCTTACAAACTCTAGTGCCGCACACCTACTACAGACACGGAGTGTTCCTGGACTACAGTTGTGCATCCAACCACCGGGTGTTGGAGAAGGTCAGTGACACAACCATCTTTTTTTTCTTTCATCAGTAATTTTTATTGTGTTACCAATTAAGGAACAAACTTAAAGTAAACATAAAAGGACAGAGCGATCTGTCGAGCTCTTCTAACAGTTGTGGACAGAGCGATCTGTCGAGCTCTTCTAACAGTTGTGGACAGAGCGATCTGTCGAGCTCTTCTAACAGTTGTGGACAGAGCGATCTGTTGAGCTCTTCTAACAGTTGTGGACAGAGCGATCTGTCGAGCTCTTCTAACAGTTGTGGACAGAGCGATCTGCTGAGCTCTTCTAACAGTTGTGGACAGAGCGATCTGTCGAGCTCTTCTAACAGTTGTGGACAGAGCGATCTGTCGAGCTCTTCTAACAGTTGTGGACAGAGCTATCTGTTGAGCTCTTCTAACAGTTGTGGACAGAGCGATCTGTCGAGCTCTTCTAACAGTTTGTGGAGTCCGTAGACGGGAGTTAACGACAAACCCCAACTAGATTCAACCCGAATTTGTAGAAAGCATTATAAACACAATTCAGGAGTTATGTTAATATATTATATTGAATGGTTGCCTGAACACAGTTTATAAAATCTTCCCCAATCTCCCGACAACTTCCTTCTTCATCCAAGTGTGAGCCTTACTTGTCGCCAGAGCTCTGCACGGCTATACCTGAACAGCAACCATCACTGGCTGATATGGCTCTCACAGGAGGAGATACCTGACCAGGTAGAGGAACTCCACCTGCGTCTAGACTCCGAGATGGTCTGGACAGTGATGGAGGGTGAGGTGCTGGTACTGTACGATCTGTACAAGGTCAACTTGAGCTGGCCCGTCGTGCGCACGCGTGCAGGACACTGGTCCAAGGGGGTCGGGCTGGTGTACCATCTCACAGAGTACGTCGTGCGTCGCAGGGGGGACCTGCAAGGGCTCAACGTCAGGGCAGGACTAGTGGTGAGCATTAGCTGTCACCTACCTGGGGCTCAACGTCAGGGCTGGGCTAGTGGTGAGCGCTGTCACCTACCCGGGGGGCAGGGGAACCTGCAGGGGCTCAAACCCAGTGTGTATGGATAAAAGGAACAGAGAAACAAGCAGACTACCAGAGAAATAAAAACATATTCAAGTTTATTTTTTGAATAAAATATGTTAAACAGAGGGTGGATTAATGTAACACTCTGCAAAAGATAAAGAAAGAATTTAATTGTGACATTTATTGTCTTGATCCGTAGCTGAACAACATCCCCTACGATGACTTAGAGAGACGGCTTGTAGAGCCAAGCAACAAACACAAGGACATCATGGCCACCTTCAATTACCAGGTGTTCCTGTATCTCAAGAGAATGTTCAACTTCTCGTGAGTTCATTCAATAGTCTTATTGCTAGTAGCATGTATCATGGCCGCCGTGAATTACCAGGTGTTCCTGTATCTCAAGAGAATGTTCAACTTCTCGTGAGTTCATTCAATAGCCTTATTGCTAGTAGTGTATGTATCATGGCCACCGTGAATTACCAAGTGTTCCTGTATCTCAGGAGAATGTTCAACTTCTCGTGAGTTCATTCAATAGCCTTATTGCTAGTAGTGTATGTATCATGGCCACCGTGAATTACCAAGTGTTCCTGTATCTCAGGAGAATGTTCAACTTCTCATGAGTTCATTCAATAGCCTTATTGCTAGTAGTATGTATCATGGCCGCCGTGAATTACCAAGTGTTCCTTTATCTCAGGAGAATGTTCAACTTCTCGTGAGTTCATTCAATAGTCTTATTGCTAGTAGTATGTATCATGGCCGCCGTGAATTACCAAGTGTTCCTTTATCTCAGGAGAATGTTCAACTTCTCGTGAGTTCATTCAATAGCCTTATTGCTAGTAGTATGTATCATGGCCGCCGTGAATTACCAAGTGTTCCTTTATCTCAGGAGAATGTTCAACTTCTCGTGAGTTCATTCAATAGCCTTATTGCTAGTAGTATGTATCATGGCCGCCGTGAATTACCAAGTGTTCCTTTATCTCAGGAGAATGTTCAACTTCTCGTGAGTTCATTCAATAGCCTTATTGCTAGTAGTATGTATCATGGCCGCCGTGAATTACCAAGTGTTCCTTTATCTCAGGAGAATGTTCAACTTCTCGTGAGTTCATTCAATAGCCTTATTGCTAGTAGTATGTATCATGGCCGCCGTGAATTACCAAGTGTTCCTTTATCTCAGGAGAATGTTCAACTTCTCGTGAGTTCATTCAATAGCCTTATTGCTAGTAGTATGTATCATGGCCACCGTGAATTACCAAGTGTTCCTGTATCTCAGGAGAATGTTCAACTTCTCGTGAGTTCATTCAATAGCCTTATTGCTAGTAGTATGTAGCTTGATCAATCATTAAAATGAAGGAATGTTTCTCCAACTTGAGCAAGTTTTACCATTAATCTCTCAACACTTTTGCCTTTACTGATGTGACAATGTGTCCTTTATTGAAAACAAATCCACCCAAATATAAAGTAGTAAATGGTTTGAATGAATGTCGATCTGTGCCTTGGCAATAAATGTAAACCACCCATTGCCTGAAGTGACGTAACTCTCAGAGAGATATGATGTTCGCGGCGCCTGCTGCAAGGTCCATCTCTAGACAGGTCCACTCTAGAGAGTAATAAGTATATGCTCGTCCCACACATGCAGTACAGAGCTTCTCTCGTATCAACACAAGTGAAAGTGGTGTAGTCTCAAGAATATGGTTACGTTCTCCAGGGTAACGATCGTACCCACCTCCAAGTACGGGTACGTGATCGAGGATGGACGCAACGAGGGTATCACCAAGATGTTGAGCGATCAGGAGATCGATATGGGCATCACGACGCTCCTCGTCAAGCAGAGCCGGTTGGAGCTCTTCCAGTACACAGCTGGGGGCATCTGGAAGTTCAGGTTCGTTTAGGGGGAGAGTCATGGAGTGTCTTCTGCACATTATTCACTGGTTTTTCATTTCGCCTGTTTATGTTCCACCTGAAGTCTCTTGTAATCGTCAATTGCGTAAACCCTGCTCACACAAATACATGTATTATCTATACAAATCAATTTTAAAGTGGTAAAAGTTGGTAGCAAGTGTAGATAATTGCTAAAAACTCATAGAGATATTAAATAAAGTGTTGCCTGTTGGAATAATTGGAAACTAAAAGGTAAAGGCTATATCTCAGTGTTTTAAACAACGTCGTTGCAGGCTGTCCATGATATTCCGTCACCCGCCAGTGACAGGAGGTCATGACGCCTTGCTGTGGCTCTGTGCTCTGCTGTTGCAGGCTGTCCATGATATTCCGTCACCCGCCAGTGACAGGAGGTCATGACGCCTTGCTGTGGCTCTGTGCTCTGCTGTTGCAGGCTGTCCATGATATTCCGTCACCCGCCAGTGACAGGAGGTCATGACGCCTTGCTGTGGCTCTGTGCTCTGCTGTTGCAGGCTGTCCATGATATTCCGTCACCCGCCAGTGACAGGAGGTCATGACGCCTTGCTGTGGCTCTGTGCTCTGCTGTTGCAGGCTGTCCATGATATTCCGTCACCCGCCAGTGACAGGAGGTCATGACGCCTTGCTGTGGCTCTGTGCTCTGCTGTTGCAGGCTGTCCATGATATTCCGTCACCCGCCAGTGACAGGAGGTCATGACGCCTTGCTGTGGCTCTGTGCTCTGCTGTTGCAGGCTGTCCATGATATTCCGTCACCCGCCAGTGACAGGAGGTCATGACGCCTTGCTCCGACCCTTCTCTGGACAACTGTGGCTCTGTGCTCTGCTAATGTGGCTGGCCATAGCCGCCATCTTGAGACTCTTGTCCTGGCTTCAGCTGCAAATGTCTCAGAGGTATCACCACGAACTGGACGACAAGCACTCTTGGAGTGACGTCATGCTGCTAATCGTTGGGACGCTGGCCGAGCAAGGTTGGAATCATTCACTTGAGGGGATTCCATCGAGATAAAGTGGTAGATGATCCGCCATATTTGAGCTCATAGTACAATATTGTCCAAGTTTCCGTCTGCGAGCCTTGTCAATAATCTATTAGACGATCCATAGCCAACTGGGGGAAATTGACTCAATTAAATGGGCGTCGTGTGTATAATAAAAAGCAGCCATGTTTAGACCAAAACTCTCCCTTTACTGAACAAAGTAAAATGTATACAAATAAAACTGTATATCTACCAGAAAAGTCCCTCAGAAAAAAAAAATGTACATTTCCTGTAAAAATGCTATGAATTCTCTAATATTGTATTAACTTTAATATTATTTAAAGCATTTATATATTTAACACGACTAAACCACCACCGGTTATTTTGAGTTATTCCTACGAGCTATACTGGACATACTACGCTACAGCAAGGTCAGAGGTAATAATAATTACTTCTGAACTAATTGCAGCATAATAATTGGTCTTTGAGTTGGAATACAATGATACTGCGCTTTCAATTTGAAACAGCTAATTAAACGTATAATTGTCCTAGTTTATTTACAAGGTTCTTAACGCCAACCAAACATTTATATTATACTTCCATTATTCTCATAAGGTTTGGAGTTAATAATATGGCATGAAAGGTTTGGAATTAATGATATGTCATGAAAGGCTTGGAGCTAATGATATGTCATGAAAGGTTTGGAGTTAATGATATGTCATGAAAGGTTTGGAGTTAATGATATGTCATGAAAGGCTTGGAGTTAATGTTGTGTCATGAAAGGTTTGGAGTTAATGTTGTGTCATGAAAGGTTTGGAGTTAATGATGTGTCATTAAAGTGAAGCTTGTTCGTTGTTGAAGTATTTTATAAAGGTACACAAGCTTTTCAAACGCTTCAGATCCAAACACGTGCAACAAAATGGTTTCGTTGTTTATTTCGAACAATCAGGACGTACTTATTGTTTATTTAAATTTAATTTGTTTTGTATTTTATGTTGTTTTTTTTTAATTTATTTTAATTGAATTCAATAACTAAATCTAAACTTTCGGTATTTCCTCATCTATGGAATTTATATTTTGTTTACTAACGAGGTGCTATGTGGATAAATGTATTTTACTTTCATTTTCTTTTTATTGGGCGTACGTTTTAGTTTTCAACTTGTGAAACAAATAGTTTTAGTAAAAATAAACATTTTCAATGTTCAAGGGACACGCACACACGCAAGTCCAGTTGAACTCCCCTTTAGTCCACCCTTCTTGACGTTGTGTCATTTGTTCTGTTAATTATCAGTATAATTACCTGAAATGTGTCCAAGAGTAAGTTAAAAATGCTTGGTTGGTAATGTGTTTTTATGCTACGTAAATATGTACATTGGTATCATAACATTAGTAACATTTCATACTGATTCAACAATGTACAACAATTCAAAGCTATGGAAACTATAATATTTAAAATGACAAACCACGTCAATACCTCCTAATAAACGAACCTTGCCTTCTCTACCAATTTAAACAGGCTCTGCGCTGGACTCGCACTGGTTCGCGTGGCGAGTGGTATTCTCCATGATGCTGTTCCTGACAGTGCTGCTCAATAACTACTATAGCGCATGCGTGGTTTCTTCACTGCTTTCCAAGTCCCCCATGAATATCCGCACTCTCAGAGACTTCATCGACAGTCCAATACAATTCGGTGTCGAGGACATCAGCTATAACGTGCCTTACTTTGAGGTGAGCTCAACACAAGACAAGAGTGTAAGTCACCTGCTGAATAAACACCTTCCTTTAGTATTGTGGTCTTGTCTAAGCTCATGTCCAGCCTAGCTTTGAAGCAAAACAAGATGGATGCTCACCCTAGTTTCAATACAGACCGATAGATGGGGTCAGTGGATATAGAATGAATGAAGGACCCATACTTACTTATACTTTACAAGGACGTATGTTTTATGGATGATGAATCTGATTCTATCCCAGGAACCGCTAGAGTCTGTAATGAACTTAATTTAGTGTTATTAAGCATCAAGAGTCCTCAATGAGTCCTCCCAATAAATTATTGTCCCTCAAGATGAAAACAAATAGTTGACAGTTGCTGACTTAAACACTAAACACAAACCTGTTTTTTTAAAAGGACGCTACATTCCAACCCAACAGTCCATTGGCAAGGTAGATTCTGGACCAGGAGGCAGTAACTCTATTATGACCTGGTGCCTTGTCTGTGGATTCCCATCCTATACAGAACAGATGATACAGTTTCTATAATTTCGCTCTATTTATCTTATTCTTTAAAATTCGTAGTTTAAATAAATTGATAGCAACTAATGGTTTTAAAGCGTGCAACAGATAGTTATTAAAATAATAATTAAAAACATTCCCAATCCAAGAGGTGATCTGTTCGCAGATGAACCCTGACCCGATAGTTCATGAGTTGTACTCTAAGAAAATGCTGGGTCCGCACCGCTCCAAGCCCATCTACTACTCGCAAGATGTGGGGATACAGAAGATGCTCCACGAGGAATTCGCCTTCCACACGGAGCCCAACGAGGTGTACGCTCTAATAGAGAGAACATTCCCAGACGAGAAAAAGTGTGCCCTCACTGAGATACAGGTGAGTCCATTTGGAAATGAGCTGACAGAGGACTTAATTGACTTGGACACTAAGATAACTATAATTCCGGATGTATTGTAGTAGATGACTCATAGAGATTTAAAAGCACACGTGACATTTCTGAACCTATTGTGTCAAATGCCTTACAAAGGTCAAGAAACACAGGTGACATTTCAAGGCTTACTTTATCAAATGTCTCAAAAGTACTAGACATACACGTGACATTCTGGGGTCCTCTGTGTCAAGTCTAGAGACACAATATGTGATAATTTGAATCTATATTAATTTGTTTAGGTGTTTCCTGTCGAGATGTGCTACCAAGTCTTACCATTTAATTCACCCTTCAAGGAACATATAAGCTATGGGTGAGACCTCTTTAAAATCACTGTCAGCTATAGTAACACCAGTAATTAATTGATTTAACCTACAAAATAAAATAGTCTCAGACTCTACAAAAAACAAATGAAATAAAAATACAATTTTAAATCATAAACTTGATAAAATATAAAGTTGAACAAATTCGCTTGCATGTAATCGTACTTTGAATAGTACTTGGATATACAGTACATTGAAATAAGAACATAAGTTACTGAACTAAGTATAATATACCAAAGCTAGCCTATTTATTTAGTATCCATACTACGTGATAAAGGGATTAAACTGATGTTACTGGTGATTATCTTGCCTTGAGCAGTGTTCGAAGACTCCTCGAGAATGGTATCATGACGCACACCAACCTGGAATGGCGGCCACCCTTTCCCACTTGCTCATCTGCTATTGAGCTAATCAGCGTCAGTCTCGTTTACACTATACCGGCATTTGCTCTACTCGCCTTGGGCTTGGTGCTGGCTGGTCTTGTGTTGACCGGGGAGATGTTCTGGCACATAATGGCGGCGCGTAGGAAGTCAGGTCAGTTTCTTCTACCTCTTAGCATGTTGTGATTCAACTTACAGGTTTCAACGATTGCCGGCCAAAACACAATATGGTTAGTATTTATATTGTAGTATACTAATAACATTCAATTCCATGGGCGCCCGCAGCATAGGTCAAAGGGGGTCAGGTACCCCCTTTTAAATGACTAGCTAGTATTGAGAACAAATGCTAAATTAACACAACTAAAAGTGAACTCAATAATTAATTAGGACTCATGAGACTGTCAGTAGTGTCAGTTAAATGTAGGGCAACATATTATACAGACTGTATCGTATAGGAGGTGATACAGACACAAATTGTTGCATCAGCAAATAAGGCTACAGGTTTCTCGATATTAGCAGACGAAACGGCTGATATATCAGGAATAGAACATTTATCGTTGGCGGTACGTTTCGTGGAAAATTTCTGTAATAAATTTAAAATTCGTGAAGAATTTCTTGGGTTCCAGCCACTGAAACAAATGATGGCTTTTGTAACTGCAGATACGATTTTGCATTTCTGTGATTCATGTGGCCTGGACATGACGAAATTACTTGGACAAGGATATGACGGCTGTTCGGCGATGGCAGGTGAAGTAGGCGGGGTACAGGCTAATACGAAACATGTTTCCCAAAGCAGCTTTTGTTCACTGCTCCGCACATTGACTCATTTTATTGGTTATTGATCTAAATTCAGTTGTGCCAGTGCGCAATACAACCGGAACAATTAAAGCTATGATCAAGTTTTTTCGAGAAAGTACAAAGCGGGGGTCGTTAATACCTAATGTCCCATTGTTATCTGAGACTCGATGAACGTCGAAATATAAAAGCATTCGCATTTTCGGCTAAAATTTCGAGAATATTTGCAATCAATTGCACAATCTGGCAACAAATTCCAAGGGTTAAACACAACAGACAGCCCATCAATAATTACTGCATTCTTGTACTACGCCAACTTTTGCTATATGTCTTGTGGTTATCTCTACGTACTCGGTTATACTGGAACCCGTTACTCAGTCATTACAAGCAATACAACTGGATTTGCTAAGAGTTCAGAAACAAATTTTAAAATCAACAGATGTTCTACGTGGGCATCGTCAAAATGCTGAAATTCATTTCAAGCAAAACATATATGCGAGAGTCGTCGCTCTCGCACAGTCAATAAATATTGAAATGAAGGATCCTCGTCTATGCGGACGGCAACTATATCGCAGCAATACTGGGAACTCAAATAATAACAGTGAAGGGAGTGATCCTGAAGACTATTTTAGGCAAACGATATTTGTGCCATACTTAGATTTCATAATATCATCACCGATGGATCGTTTCTCTGAAGACAACAGTCCTCAGTTTCATCTATTCAGACTTCAGCCTGCCATCATGAAACGTCTTGATCGTGCTGGGTTCAAGAACAGCGTGGGTATCATCATTCGTCTGTACACTATTGATAACTTCGAGACTGAGGCAATGAATTGGTATGATTTTTGGTGCACACGAAAACCATTACAAGAGATAAAGAATGACATGCAGCTTGTTGACTTGTTATCAATCAGATATTTAAAAAAAATCTGCTAATCGCCATGCTCTCCTCATTGCACTGACTTTACCGGCAACAACATGCACTGTCGAACGTTCATTTAGTTCCTTGAGACGAGTAAAACTTGTCTTCACTCGACCATGGATGATAAACGTGTTTTGGGATTGTGTTTGCTGAGCGTTCATCGCCTAAGTGTAAACAGCAACAAGACTGAATGTATTTAGAAGGTAATCGACATCTTTGGAAGGGATGCACGCCTATTGCAGTTACTTTTCCGAGATTGATGTATATTATGTATAAATCAGTTTGTGCCAACTCGTTGGTAGATTGACGCACACTTTGAGATAATTGTTTTGTGTTATTGTATTGCAAAAGTTTAATAAATAGTAATACATAATATTAAGACAGCGTAATTATGTGAGTTCTCAAGTTTTTAATGACATTAATTATTATCCAATGAAGTCGTCTAGCTGGGCCATGACAGCCCCCCTCCCCCTTGCGAAAAATCCTGTGGGCGCCCATGATCAAGTCATGTGATCTGCAGCTGTTACATTTGATGTATATTTGCAAAACCTGTAAAATAACAATACAAATGTATAATGTTATCATTGATGACTGCATATAAATATATTTGTATTTTCTGAAAGTTTCCTCACAAAATCTAACTATGGATTTACTCCCCATAAACACACACGGAAACAATACGCAATACTGAATGACAAACCGTGTAGCCATAATTATATCTATCTATCTATAGAATATTTAGATTATGAAAGTACAAACCTAACGATTCTAAAACGCAAGTCACATCCGTAAACGACACCGTCAATGACAAATGAAAACCATGTTTTCAATTATCATTCACAATATGAGCTAGAACTTAAAATAGAAAGCTATGAGTTTTTGAAACGTGTAACGAAAGCTATTAAAGGTGTTAAATATATTTAGGAATTATCATTATTTAAAAGATCTTTTTGTTGGATAACCATTCGTGCTCTTTGGATTTATAAACTTTTATTTTATAATAAACATTGTTGGAGACATAATCTCACATTTGCAATGTTTTTAAACTATTAATGATTCATTTGTAAAACTCGTTAATCAAGAAAATACAAATGTAATCCCATTAATACATTAAAATGTTACAAATAATTCAAAATTTACTTAAACACCTCTTAGACTTCCATTATATTCTAATCATTTCTAAATAGTGAAATGAACCCGCATTTGCATGGGTTAAGAGTGTGAAAGAATTTATGAAAAAAATCATCAATAAACTTGACCGGGATTTGAACCATGACTTTCCCGTCACCGGAAAATCAGAATAAATGAATCTGACGTTTAGTACGCGTTCCCACCGATGCAAGTAATATCGGTATTGTTACCAAAGATTTGTGATGTCCACAGGTAGAGAGAAGAGAACAATAGCTGAGAGAATGTGATGAAGCAGGAAGAATATATACAAGCAGAAGTCGACTCACTCTTGACTTAGGAGGTCACTGTGACGTTCTGGGATTGGTTGGTACAGTGGCGAGAATGTTGGAACTCCAGTGACAGTCACGAAAAGTGGCCGTCACCTTTCTTTTTGTGACTTTACTATGACTTTAATTTTTATTTATTTATTTGACGTATTTAGCGAGCACTTTCTGAACCGACTGATTATCTCAGTACACGAGAATTCCTATGAGCGAGAGTGAGAGAGCCTACCAATTTTGCCAGGAAAGGTATTTTCCCACACCTTTCAGGTGTTTTTTTTTACAGCCACAATCGACATGGGACCAACGGCTTTACTTCCCCATCCGGAGGATTTTTTATCGCTCAAGAACAAGTCGTCAACTCCAGCTGGGTTTGAACCCATGAACATGGAGTCCTGAGGCAAGCACTTTACCCCAAGACCATCAAGATCGACTTGAACTTAATTTGAACCAAATAATGTTTGTATTGTACTCACTCAGAGCCCCATTGTTAAGTATTATGAGAGCGATAGAGAAGAAACGTTTCTTGTCTATTGATAAATGTAACACACAGTTTGAGAAGGTATTTTTGATATAAATGAACTGTTGACAGTTCATATTATTAGTAAATGCAGGATAAAGGCCAGGTTCCATTTAACCTAGTAACACATTAAAAAGAAAAAAAAAAGCATTTGGAAGCATTACAATTTTGATTATATAGTACTTTGTACGATCTTAACTTAATATTCTCTATATTATATTATTTTAGTCAACCTTAATTTTCCGGGTTATAAAGCACAGCTCTCTTTTTGATTGAATTTCAACCAAATATATAACTCAGATATTTCTTTATCTAAAACCAGTCCTTGAGTCACTGAGAACTTACATTCTGACAATATATTTAAAGTTTGCTCTTAACTTGCATTTGGTTTCAGAACCCATAGTATATTGAAAGTGCGGTAACTATAATGAAATAAGGTTGCTTTAAACTTAAGTCGATTTGTTTGAATGACAAACTAAATGTAGTAGTTTTACGTTCAAACTATCATTTTGGTTTTAGGCTTGTATAAAGTATTACCTACTCTACAATATATTTACAGTTGGCTCTATGCTTTTATATTGCTTTCAGAACCCATAGTATATTGAAAGTTCGATAGCTAAAAACTTGATTACATTTGTTCGAATGACAATCTTTGTGTAGAAGTATCACGTTCAAACGATCATTTAGGCTATAAGCTTGTAGAAAATACTGATACGGTATATTAGCCTACATCAACTTAGTTAACAATCAAGTCGAGGGTGTCAAACTAAGCTATGCTCTTTAAACCCTTTATTAAAACATTTATTTCATTTAACTAATCAAACATTTATGTATCACATATATTCATGTCACAATTGTCTGGCATGTGTGAAAGAGATACCCGAAAGTTTTCCTCTCTCAGCAATGGTGTGCAGACGACAACTCAAAAATTTCAATCACATAACATGTCTCTGATTTCAACCACATAATATGTCCCCTCAGTTATACTATAGCTATCAATGCTAATAGCTCATTAAGTGTACGGTGATAGTACCTATACTCATCTCAAAACAAAGTGCAAGGACACAAGATTCGTAGATTAATCCCGGATACAAATATTCACACGCTTTACCGTTTACAATTTTCCATCCTTTATTTACCCTAAGAGCAAAAAATATAACTTACAAAAAATTAGCTCTTGCCACGTGTGCATCCCTCTGGTACTAATTATTATTGGTTTTTCATTTTCATAATATTTTAATAATACTGTGCCAACCTGTATTCTTTCAAAACAGAATATAAGCCTAATATTTATTCCCATTCCAAACAGTCGATCGCAATCTAACGGTCGACCCATTGATATTGACTAGAGCCTATATCGATGGGTCGATCGCAGCCGCTAATTTGGTCGATCAATAAAAAAGATTGAGAGAAAGAAAATTAAAGAGAGAGTTTGCAGATTTTTCTCAAACCAACGCTATAAAATCGAAATATCGAAACTGTTTGACTGATGACCATTTAACATTCTGCCTTTGTTTATGACAGAATAATTATGAATTCTCATTCAACAAACTATCCTAAGATTATGCAGCGTCATGTAGCAACTTCAAAGTCATATGTTTAATGAGAAAATACCTTTTTCTGGGAAATTATTTATATATTATGTTGTTTGATAAAAAAAAAACCTCAGTTTCAGTGTGTTAAATAACTTTAAGTTTTTATATGAAATGTAATTTTACTATTAAAACACGAAATAGGTTATTAATTGTTTACCAATGAAACAAACAATATAAGTCTATAGTTCCGTAGTACAGTAGATTGTAAAGGGAAAGGATATCTCTTCTATGAAGGAGATACCAAGATCAAAAAGTCTGGACACTCCTGATTTAAATTCTGCGATACTCTTAAGGTTTTGTTTTAGTAAATATATTTGCTCAAATATGTCAGTACACATTTAAAACTATTTGTGCTGCTACCTAGTATTTTTTTAATAGTGTAAAATTAGCCTGGTTAGGTTCTTCTCTATATTAGGAATAGAGTATATATAGTCACACGAATTTCGGTAGCTCACCTAAATACTGGAGGGTGAAGACTTGATTATTATTAGCACCACGTCTTACAACCCGTTCGGGTTATACACACTTACTCTAATGTGTAACGGTAAAGTGGTTGTGAGATGAAATGGAGGAACTACAGTTTAACGTGGGATTCAAACCACGGTGGAGGCCTGGCATTCCACACATTCACAAGTTTTGATTAATACACGTCTTGTCAGAGGTGAAGGAAGGGTTTGGCAATCAGATAAATCTGTGCTGGGACCGAGGATTGAGCCCCAGACCCCCAGCACAGAGTTCTGACACAATACCCATAGACCACCAGGTCATCCACACGTGAAGACTAGACTTTGGAAGTATCCAAAATAAAATATATAAACGTATTAGAACACAACAAATGTCCACTTATTTATTAATCCTCATCATAAATCAATTTCCCTTTATGTATGCCTTGTTTTTTTAAACAAAGAATTATTTACTAGTGAATCAACTATTTTTTTGTTTTCTCTCTCATTATTATGACTTTTTTGCTTTTTTATTATCGTGACTAATTACCCATTCGGGTAGTTATGATTTGTGACTAGATATATTTTATTGGAATCTCTTGTGTACAATGACAACGTATTTTTAATGTTGTAATACATGCGTACTATTGTATGATTTTTCAGTTTTATCCTTTACTTCAAAAAAGGAAAATGAGCTCTTCTTAAGATAAGGTATTTTGGTTGTTAACTTATAAATAACTTTGTAACGATATTAAAATTATAAATGGTAAAATATTGTAAATTTAAACTGTCATAAACTTCAAACTTCAATGTAAACCATGTTTATATAGTTATAGTGGGTGTTTAAATTTTGTTAAAAATTTGATCAAATTTATAATATCGTTATAGTTCTCGGCACATATTAAATTCCGACCTTTACCATAAATGTTTGTTTATTATAAGGGTGATAAAGAGGAAAGGTACCACCAATCGCCAATATAATGGAAAAACAACAATCAGACCAATAAATTCGGAATTAGAACTCCTCCAGTCGAATTGTCTTGCGCCCAGACAGCTATGCTCACTGCTGCTAAAACAATTATAAACGTTTTCAAGGAATGTGGTTCGAATTGTTCATGTACCAATTTTAAACTCCTACATTATCATTATGATCATCTGTTTCCAGTCTGTGGCTAGGTGAGGTCAGTCTAGTAAAATCCTGCATCTTCCTCTAGCCTTACATTACTCTTTCTCCACTATATTTGATTAATTCCAGCTGCATCATCATCATCATTAGATCATAAATCTCGCGATTGATTTGCTGTAGCTCTCCAATTTTGCTTACAATTTTTACATCTTTGTACCTTCTTCTAACAAAGGAATGTTTTAAATTTAATTTTAGTATACTCGTCAAACAGAATTAAACAGACAGCCATCTTGAATCCAAATAAGATATACAACAATGCTGGTATCTTTTTTTAAGATTGATAAGATATATTTGTTTGATAGTAAGTTGTGCTGGTATACCTGAGGAAGGCACACCAGCAGAATAAACATTACAAGCGTATTTGTGATTTATTTCCTGCGTTGTTATTTATCCGTTGACTGGCTAAGAGCTCGGACAAAGTTAACTTGTCAGCAATGTTGTGTCATTCTCAATATACGTTTACTATTTAGCAGTTTTAAACCTCTTGTAAATTTATTTTACCAATTTTTAGAATAATGGCACCCACTTTAAGTAAATATATAACGACACAATCAGTGCTCGGCGCTGCTTCAGTGTCAGTGTTTTTATTGTTACTTCGCATGAGGAGGAAAAGTGAAAGATCGAAAAAATTGAGGTGAGTTTGAGTGGTTTTTTTTTTTTTTTTTTTTGTGAATTCATGATTTGAAGTTCAAACTCCTAAGATATTAATCTTTACACGTAGGCCTACCCATTGTTTAGTAATAAACATTAATTTTGGTTAAATCAACCTAGAAAAATAATTAGTATATGCTAGGCCTGATTAAACTAAGTTTATACTTTATTTAATGATTCTTGAACATTACGTAAAGAGGCCGGGATTCTTTAATTTTTTTTTTCATGTATATTACTATGGAAAATTTAATATTTTTTACCATTAATACATACAAAAACAAAAGCAAATTTCCAAACGAAACAAAATTAATGTTGTTTAATAATTCTATATAGGCCTAATTTAAAAAAAATTAAAAACTCACCTTAATCACAGGAACGTTAACATTTAGAACTTAAATATTTAAAAGAATGTCATGAAAGTCACCAACACATCCATGGAGCGTCATTATTAATGATTAATTAACACATTTAAGCACTTGACATGTTGATATTCATTTAACCATGTTTATTATCACTTCCTTCCATGCATTCATCCATGACAACGACACAGAGAAACAACTAAAATCCCACTTCAGTGGCAACGTGGTCTAACGCGCTACTCTCGTGCCAGACTAGACTGTCGAAGATAGGGAGATCGAGGTTCGATCCAAGTCGGGTGCACCGAGGGAGATTTTCACTAAATCATTTTCAACTCTCCCTCCACGCAAATGCGGGTGCACATCCTCTCAATTAAATCATCCCAATCACTAACCCATTAGTGTAATTAATGCGGTACATAGGTGTATAACTCGAACGATATTAAGACGCTGTGTTAACAAAAACTCAAATTCAAAATCAATGTATTCGCACATACCAGCTTAACCACATAGGGCTAGTTTCAGACAGGAAGGTTAGGTTGGGTTAGCTTACAATGATTTGAAGACAGGTCTGGTACACTTGGCAAGCACTTTATATGCACTTGTTTTGTACCAAAATACTTTAATTAATTTGCTGTCTCTAGCGACATTATTTAAACATTGTTTTTATAACCTTAAGTTTACCTAACCTAATCCTGTCAATCCTAGAAGCACACAACATGAGTTGTTAGAGAATAGTCTAGCGTGGCATGGAGTTAACGCACCTGCATGTGGAGGGAGGATGCTGCCGAGGAAACCACCTCCATTGCACCTGCTCGAGATCTAAACCAAGACCTTCATATCAAAGCGCAATATGAGTCAGACAGAAAATTAGGTTATTGTTTTACAGTCTCTGGGGGAATGCTGGTGACATTTTATAATAAAACTTCACATGGTGGCTACAGACAGGAAAAACCTGAAAAAGTTGGTGAATTTTTAAAAATTATGTTGTCGCCCTGAATCCCTTTCTTTGCTCTGAATCACTTTCTTCGTCGTCCTCAGGTTTATGACAGTTTAAAATTATTGACAGCAAAGTTATCAATATCTCTTTTTAAAACATTAAAAAAACAAAACCAATGCAGTAATGAAGGTCATCTGGATCGACCCTAACTGGAATAAACTAACAGATCGAACATTCATTGTCGTTGTATTTTGTTTCAACACAGAAACTAGCTTTGATACTAGTGATGCCTTTTTACTGCTGAGCACTGCTGCCAACACAACATTTAATATTCCGCTTTAATTACAGCCAATGTTGCCTTTCTGTAACAAGGATAGAATATGCAGGATAAACATGCACTAAGCAGGGCTTGAAGACGTCACTCAGGCTGTGCTAAGTATGAGGCTTAGATTCACAGCTAAGTCAAAGTGAATATTCCCAAAGCTAGATCGAAGTTGGAATATTTTGTTAAAATGTTTTATGTTGAAAAAAATTATTATATATATTTCAACACTAAACATAGTAGTTTAGAAAATGTCTTATTTTAATAATGTCCAACATATTAAGGGCTACTCTGATAGATCTATTTATTACCACAACATGCAATTTAATTGGGTACTGGAGTATTTTTTTCTAGTAAATATTAAATTGTAATTTACACTTTGTAAGCTTGAAGGGGTTCTCTATGGGCTCATCATGTAATCTGTATCATAGTGGAAACAAGCAAGGTAAGCTAGTGAACATTCAGAGGAAAGGAATTGCACATTCGTCTCATAACAGCGATAATTGAACTTACATTTAGTCTTTCAATTGTCAATAATTTTATTGGCAAGGCTTCATAAATCTCGAAGCGAGGTCTAAGCCGTTAGATATTCGAAGCAAAGCAGAAGTGTACAGTTGTTCAGACAGGAGGGGGAGAGGCCGGGAATGTTAGACGAAAATGGGCTCGAGCCCCTCAGATCCTTACAAAGCCAGAAATATACAAACATGTTACACATTTACACATATACACATATACATAAAATAAAAAACTAGTAGCCTAAATATGGAGCGGATATATTGTGACGTGCAGGGCTTTGTCAGTAGTGCTATACAAGGAAAACACAATTATTATCAAAATAACACAAAATGTTCAAGTTTGGTAATATAGGTTTATCTATGCTTAGCTAATATTGCAATTCAAGATCTCATCCCTTAAACTCTTGTTACACATTAAAGTAATCAACTCTTTCTATGACCGCGACCTTGATAGTCGGGAATGGTCACTAAACTATGTTTTATGTTCCTCAGGAAGGCAGCTCACACCGATATTCAATATGTCGTCGGAGAAGTGAGTATAGACATCTTGTAATTTAGGTGAGGTTTGGTGTCGGTTGAAACGTGGTGTTCTGTTTACTGATGAAACTGGGTGAAACGTGGTGCTCTGTTTACTGATGAAACTGGGTGAAACGTGGTGCTCTGTTTACTGATGAAACTGGGTGAAACGTGGTGCTCTGTTTACTGATGAAACTGGGTGAAATGTGGTGCTCTGTTTCCTGATGAAACTGGGTGAAACGTGGTGTTCTGTTTACTGATGAAACTGTGTGAAGCTTCACACAATGTTTCCTGATGAAACTGGGTGAAATGTGGTGCTCTGTTTCCTGATGAAACTGTGTGAAGCTTCACACAATGTTTCCTGATGAAACTGGGTGAAACGTGGTGCTCTGTTTCCTGATGAAACTGGGTGAAACGTGGTGCTCTGTTTACTGATGAAACTGGGTGAAACGTGGTGCTCTGTTTACTGATGAAACTGGGTGAAATGTGGTGCTCTGTTTCCTGATGAAACTGGGTGAAACGTGGTGTTCTGTTTACTGATGAAACTGGGTGAAATGTGGTGCTCTGTTTCCTGATGAAACTGTGTGAAGCTTCACACAATGTTTCCTGATGAAACTGGGTGAAATGTGGTGCTCTGTTTCCTGATGAAACTGGGTGAAGCTTCACACAATGTTTCCTGATGAAACTGGGTGAAACGTGGTGCTCTGTTTACTGATGAAACTGGGTGAAATGTGGTGCTCTGTTTCCTGATGAAACTGGGTGAAACGTGGTGTTCTGTTTACTGATGAAACTGTGTGAAGCTTCACACAATGTTTCCTGATGAAACTGGGTGAAATGTGGTGCTCTGTTTCCTGATGAAACTGGGTGAAGCTTCACACAATGTTTCCTGATGAAACTGGGTGAAACGTGGTGCTCTGTTTCCTGATGAAACTGGGTGAAACGTGGTGCTCTGTTTCCTGATGAAACTGGGTGAAACGTGGTGCTCTGTTTCCTGATGAAACTGTGTGAAGCTTCACACAATGTTTCCTGATGAAACTGGGTGAAATGTGGTGCTCTGTTTCCTGATGAAACTGGGTGAAACGTGGTGCTCTGTTTCCTGATGAAACTGTGTGAAGCTTCACACAATGTTTCCTGATGAAACTGGGTGAAATGTGGTGCTCTGTTTCCTGATGAAACTGTGTGAAGCTTCACACAATGTTTCCTGATGAAACTGGGTGAAATGTGGTGCTCTGTTTCCTGATGAAACTGGGTGAAGCTTCACACAATGTTTCCTGATGAAACTGGGTGAAATGTGGTGCTCTGTTTCCTGATGAAACTGGGTGAAGCTTCACACAATGTTTCTTGATGAAACTGCTATCAGCTATGCTAAAACAAATACCTCTGGATGTTGTATGCCAACATAATGTTGATGAAGTGTACCCCACAGGGGTGAGAGGGCTCAAGGCTGAGAGGGGCAAAGTAAAGAACATTATTTGTATTAATAAAACAAAAATCAACAATTTTTACTATATATTTATGTTAATCAACAACTAAAGTTTACATAGAAAAATTAGATACATAACGAGCTAACTGGAGTAAAACATAATAAGTTTTAGGACTTTGAACATGGGATATCACTTTATTTGACATTCATTATGTAATGTGTGGGTCTACATTCTGTATTTTGAAACTTGACAAGCATATTATTGTGCTAATTTATTAAATTAAAATACAAATATACTTGTTAGTACATTAGGCTGTACCTGCGCACACGACTCTGGTAGATTAGTTGCAGGAAATAGACACAAATACGTCGATATCTCCTGAGTTTGGTTGGAAGAACGGCCAACATTCGTAACATTTCACCATGGCATAGTATTTGTGTTATTTTATAGATATTGATAACATCTCTCAGACGTGGCAGTTGCAGATAACATGACTTGCTGTATGAATATATTAACATGGTTTTAGTAACTTCAGTAACTACCAGAATCAGCATAGGGTATAGTTTAACACAAGCAGGATTGTAACTCTTATTAAAGGACATATCCGACAGCTAAATAGGCACTAGATCTACTTTCATGTGTTCATACATCAGTTCATGATATCTGCAGCTGTCACTTTTGATAAATATGATCAATACATATATAATAACAATAATAATATAATAAAATGCTATCAATGTTGACCACAAAGAACATGTTTGTGTTTACTGGAAGGTTACCCAAATGTCCATCCATTAGAAAATCAAGGTAGATCTCACTTGGTGATTAATTTATTGAGACAATTTTTTCAAATCACATTTTTAATAGCTTTTTGGTCAAGTATTAAAAAAAACCACACTTTGGAATATTATAGTTTTTATTTGTATCTTTGTGATCACTATGGCTGTCTAAAGGATAAAACAATTTTGTTGTTGTTTAGGAAACCTAGAGATATTGAATAATTTTGAAATTTTCAAAGCACATCAACAACCAAAAAATATTAAAATTTATTCTAGCTACAGTAGCCCCATGACTTCTTTGGTGCTGACTGACAGTTCACAGCTGTCACTTCTGACAGTCAACAGTCAGGTATATACCTAAATTTTGACTGTCAGAAGTGACAGCTGCTAACACATGTTTTTTTGTAGATCATATGATTCGGCGTAGGGATACATAATTTGGTCTGGTAGCTTTTCAAAGCCATCAGCTGTCGGTCAGCACCATAGAAGCCTTGGGGCTACTGTAACGATTGTCTAGAACTAATGGTTCTTAGTTTGACTCCAACTAAGTGCAGTGTATATAGTTGGCCTACTCTAACATTCCATTTTGATGTTTGAAACTCTCGTAGTTACGTAAAGAATGTCTATAACATTATCGACAAATCAAGCACTTGCTCTAAGAAATAAAACCAAGTTTCACCAACCCTGGCGCATTGGCTTGTCCTCTTTGCTGCCTCGATGCCGGTTCTTGTCACAATGTTTGGGTTTGTTTCAGAAATCCACCACTAAAACGAAAGCGCAGGTGGACGCTCTATTCTTCAGACAGCTGAGGAAGCTGTTGGGGATAGTCGTCCCTGGTGTGCTCACACCGGAGACCGGATACCTGGTTTTAATCGCCGCAGCGCTGGTCGCTCGGTCGCTCTGTGATCTCTGGATGATTCAGACTGGGACACACATAGAGACGTGAGTTGTTCGGACCAGGGACTGAACGCAACTCTCCTCAACTCATCCTTCTTCTTAGCACCGCGTCATACTACCCCCCCCCCCCTTTCGGGCTGTACTCTTGTGTGTTAATTACACTAATGTGCTAGCGAGGAGGAGCGTTCAATTTAGAGGAATTGTACCTGCATTTGTGTGAAAGGAAATCCACTTAGTTAAATCCCCTTCACCACACCCAGCCAGTAATTGAACCCTGACCTCCCTGTCATCATGAGTCCAGTTTATTGCGAGAGCGAGAAGAACCTAGCTCTCACCTTTTTGGCTCCGTATGAGCCTTCTCCCAAATATTGACAGTGGCCTTTTTATTTTCTGAATAATTCTCCAAGCATTTATCAAACTTTTATTTTACCTTGCAAACTATGCACTATCTAATTGTGCGCATAGTTCAGGATATTGTAACACACTCTCTGTCAGGCTAGCAGAAAGAAGGGGTCACTAAACAGGCCACTCTCCTGTCAGGCTAGCAGAAAGAAGGGGTCACTAAACAGGCCACTCTCCTGTCAGGCTAGCAGAAAGAAGGGGTCACTAAACAGGCCACTCTCTCTGTCAGGCTAGCAGAAAGAAGGGGTCACTAAACAGACCACTCTCCTGTCAGGCTAGCAGAAAGAAGGGGTCACTAAACAGGCCACTCTCTCTGTCAGGCTAGCAGAAAGAAGGGGTCACTAAACAGACCACTCTCCTGTCAGGCTAGCAGAAAGAAGGGGTCACTAAACAGACCACTCTCCTGTCACACTAGCAGAAAGAAGGGGTCACTAAACAGACCACTCTCCTGTCAGGCTAGCAGAAAGAAGAGGTCACTAAACAGACCACTCTGTCAGGCTAGCAGAAAGAAGAGGTCACTAAACAGGTTATTCATATTCTGTAGGCCGTGACCTGTCGAAATCTCCCACGATTGTTAATACCTCATTGTTATTTTCAAGGCCAGTTTGTCGAACTATTGGGTGTGTTATCTATCATATCACTGAGACTGGTTAACACTGGCTCGAGCAAGGGGTGCTATTGGGTGCTCGTGAGGAAACATACCACCCAGTCAACAGGAATGTGAGAGTAACTAAATACAGCCAGTGGACTTGTGGGAGAAATGTTGGGATATAACCTAAGTCTGATCATGAAAGATGGTCATCAAACTTCACCGTTATATTGTAGCATTCTTTCACCTTAGCTCAGACCAGCTATACACCAAGATAAGGGTCCCGGGTTTGATGGCCGAAAAAATTATGCTGAGGCGAGACCTCTTTTTTGGGGATGAATTACCAGCCGGGGGACTAGCCCAATTAAGCTAGTTTGTAAGTTGTATGTTGATATAATACCCCTTGTTGCCAATGTTTTGTACAAAACACAACATTAACAATAACTAAGCATATAACCTGAACAGGTAGTAAGGCGCGGTGCTAAAAAAAACTAATTGGAAATAGCGTCTTGTGTGTTTTATATTGTCATGTTGTGTTAGTGCACAGTCACTGGGTTTACAGCTGACTCATTGTCGACCTCACTAGACCCTGGCTTCTTCCTTGTGTCTCTCTTTGTATGTCCTGCCAGGAACACTCCTTGTATGTCCGTCCAGGAACACTCCTTGTATGACCCTCCAGGAACACTACTTGTATGACCCGTCAGGAACACTCCTTGTATGTCCCTCCAGGAACACTCCTTGTATGTCCTGTCAGGAACACTCCTTTTATGTCTCTCCAGGAACACTCCTTGTATGACCCTCCAGGAACACTCCTTGTATGACCCGTCAGGAACACTCCTTGTATGTCCTGTCAGGAACACTCCTTTTATGTCTCTCCAGGAACACTCCTTGTATGACCCTCCAGGAACACTCCTTGTATGTCTCTCCAGGAACACTCCTTGTATGTCTCTCCAGGAACACTCCTTGTATGTCTCTCCAGGAACACTCCTTGTATGTCTCTCCAGGAACACTCCTTGTATGTCTCTCCAGGAACACTCCTTGTATGTCTCTCCAGGAACATTCCTTGTATGTCCGTCCAGGAACACTCCTTGTATGTCCGTCCAGGAACACTCCTTGTATAACCCGTCAGGAACACTCCTTGTATGACCTGTCAGGAACACTCCTTGTATGACCCGTCAGGAACACTCCTTGTATGTCCCGACAGGAACACTCCTTGTATTTCCCGACAGGAACACTCCTTGTATGTCCCTCCAGGAACACTCCTTGTATGTCCCTGCAGGAACACTCCTTGTATGTCCCATCAGGAACACTCCTTGTATGTCCCCACAGGAACACTACTTGTATGTCTGTCCAGGAACACTCCTTGTATGACCCGTCAGGAACACTCCTTGTATGTCCCAACAGGAACACTCCTTGTATGACCCGTCAGGAACACTCCTTGTATGTCCCTCCAGGAACACTCCTTGTATGTCCTGCCAGGAACACTCCTTGTATGTCCTGTCAGGAACACTCCTTGTATGTCCCATCAGGAACACTCCTTGTATGTCCTGACAGGAACACTACTTGTATGTCTGTCCAGGAACACTCCTTGTATGACCCGTCAGGAACACTCCTTGTATGTCACATCAGGAACACTCCTTGTATGTCACATCAGGAACACTCCTTGTATGTCCGGTCAGGAACACTCCTTGTATGACCCGTCAGGAACACTCCTTGTATGTCCCGTCAGGAACACTCCTTGTATGACCTGTCAGGAACACTCATTGTATGTCCCGTCAGGAACACTCATTGTATGTCCCGTCAGGAACACTCCTTGTATGTCCTTCCAGGAACACTCATTGTATGTCCCTCCAGGAACACTCCTTGTATGTCCGTCCAGGAACACTCCTTTTATGTCCCACCAGGAACACTCCTTGTATGTCACATCAGGAACACTCCTTGTATGTCCCGTCAGGAACACTCCTTATATGTCCCTCCAGGAACACTCCTTGTATGTCCCTCCAGGAACACTCCTTGTATGTCCGTCCAGGAACACTCCTTGTATGTTCGTCCAGGAACACTCCTTGTATGACCCTCCAGGAACACTACTTGTATGACCCGTCAGGAAAAACTCCTTGTATGTCCCTTTAGGAACACTCCTTGTATGTCCCTCCAGGAACACTCCTTGTATATCCCTCCAGGAACACTCCTTGTATGTCCCGTCAGGAACACTCCTTGTATGTCCTGTCAGGAACACTCCTTGTATGACCCGTCAGGAACACTCCTTGTATGTCCCGTCAGGAACACTCCTTGTATGTCCCGTCCGGAACACTCCTTGTATGTCCCGTCAGGAACACTCCTTGTATGTCCTGTCAGGAGCACTCCTTGTATGTCCTGTCAGGAACACTCCTTGTATGTCCTGTCAGGAACACTCCTTGCACGGGATATTTATGAATTTGGGACATTTAATTGAAAGCTATATACAACAGACCATTGCGTTGAATGAAAGGCAAACTGATGTACTAACTGCACTGATTACAACATTCCTCCCCCTTGAGACATTGGTCTATGTCTCTCAGTATATTAATAATGCAGTAGAATCTGGGAACTGAGCAGGAAATACTTTTTTAAATTAAATCTACTTATTTATATCCTGAATCCAAAAGCGCTCATTTGAATCTAAATATCCTGGTATTGGTCTTGAACCCTTGTCAGATATTGTTTTATTTATATTTTTAGTTGAGCGCTCTCCACCACTATCAGAGGTCATCAAGGATATTTTACCACTCGGCTCTTTGTCGAAGAAAGGTTAGAGTGATGTGCGTGCATGCACACACACACATCCATTTTGTTAGTGGCACATTCACATATTTACCACAGGGGCAAGGGGGACTGCTTTAAATACCTTTTTTTTTTTCGGCTGGGGCGGGTCTCATTTTTTTTTTCAATGTTTATGTTAATACAAAATCTAAAAAAAGTCAGAAAGTAAACATATTCACTATAAAATTTTGTATCACTCACTTTATTACCATTCCTTATGAAGTCTTAAGCAATTTACGGACAGTCCCATACACGAATATCAAGTTGTAAACCTGGCTCTAAAATGTAACTCGCGTGTCCAGAGTGGCAATTGTCGGGGTAGTTTAGGGGAGGGGGAAGGATGCCCTGTCTCTGTTTATTTGTCGTTAAATGCGACCACACCCTCTTGACCAACTTGTTCTGGGGCCCCAAGTGTTCTCTTGCCACCGATGGAGAAGTTGGTCAAGAGTGAGAGGATTTTTGTCTTGTCCCTTTATCCCTGTCTCTGTTTATTCGTTGTTACACACGACAACACTTTACTCCTAAGTTGTCTAAACATTTACTAATTGTCTCTTCAAGTGTTGGTAGTAATGTGATAACAGAATGCATCTTGGGATGTGTTTGTTTTCAGGGCAATTGTAAACATGAATGCGAAAGTATTTCGAAGGAAGATTCTTCTGTTCGCCCTGGCTATGCCCTTCGTAAGTACTTGATAAAATGTTGAATGGTTATTATAGTATTTTTTGTGTAAGATGTATTTTGATGTGGCGGCTGATATTTTGTTGTGTTTCAGATTGCGATGGTGAACAACGTCTTAAAAGTAAGTGTTGCCAAATATTCTACAAATAGATTCTAGGTATTTCCTTGTACACGGGGGCTAAATGTAATTGTTTAAAAATGTTCACTTTGGTAACAATGGTACTAATCGGATTTATTATCCGGCTCCCTAGTGTAGTGGTCATAGCACATGGGTATGAGTCTAAAGGTCCCGGTTTCTATTCCTGGCTGATACCAGACTTAAGTTAGATTAAAGTGTTTCGACTGGTTCCACACCCTCATACTCACTATCAGCATCACCTCATCTCATCGGGACATGGAAAGAGCCTCCACGGAAAGGATGTACTATTAGTATATTCGGGTGTCCCCTGGACAACGGTACATTAGTACTAGATAATATTTCCACTACTGGACTACAAATGATGTAGCCCAGACATGCAATATCATTATCATCATCAGATATATCGTAACAAAACAATTATTATATTTATTTGCTGTACATTATAATTACTTAAAACATACATTTTTTTTAAAAATATCTGAAATTAATATTTTTGTACCGACTTGAGTGTGTATTTCACTTGGGCAGTGTACAAATATTGTTTATTCAACTGTTTGTCCACACAATCACACATGCAACATTTGGACATTGCTTTAAGTCAGGCCTCAGCAACCTTTTTAGGCCTCGATCGACTTACAAACCTATCAGAGATCACTCTCCCCTCCTACCTAGAAAGAAAATATAGACTAGATAAAATGTGTATTTTCGAATTAAACTGTCAACTCTTATTATAAATATTAAAAGTTGCTCAGTAAATATAAAACTGTATGAAACATAAGAACTGTGCGGATACCGGCTGGGCGCAAAGACCGATACCATTCTGGATTGTGAGTATTTTCATTCCATTTGCAGCAGAATTTAGACGATTAGAGACCGAATGATCTTCCTGAAACTCACCGTCCACATCACAGGGAGGAAATTAGCTTAAAATAAATCTTACGGCTGGTTCTAGTTTGCGAAATGTCGCGAATCTTCAAGCCAACTCTGCTCTCAGATGGTCGAGGATTTTGAGTGTTTTATTTCTGGATCGAAGTTTTTGTAGTCAGAATCACTAACCGCCCTTTTGAAGCAAGTAAATAAAAAATATATATAAGTGATCCTGGGTCCTCCAGTTCTGGCTGTTATTGATTCATCATAACCTGAGACCTGAAGTAAACAAATACTCCCATATCACTACGCGAAGGACATACATGATTGGTGGAACATAAGTGATATATTTTAAACAGGTGCGACCATGTATAGTCATTACCACAGCAGTGTAGGACACCATAAATTTTTGTATTGTTTAATACTTTTAAATTTTATGTTTCAACAAAACTCAGGACAAACTCAACATAAGCCATAAATACACGGAGAGTACTCGACTCACCATCATCATGTAACACTGCCGAGATGAACTGTCGGACAGACCGTTGCTAACTTGACGTTAACATGTGATGAGGACTGTACCATGGGGTCCCTCAACGCGGAGTCAGCGGTTTGTTGGTATTCGAATAGCGCTCGCAAAGCTTAACGTATAATTTCTAAATCAAATGAAGTTATGATAATGTTCTAATGTTATTTTAAAACAAGTTTAATACAAAATATAGAAGGGACTATTTAGTGAAAGGATACCGTTACAGTCCGTTCAGTAGCGAATCGGAGCATAGACTTCCACGTGGCTTTGTTTGCATCAGTTCTCAACTAAGGATGAATCAATAATAAATAGGAGATCATATCCATTTATTTTGGATAATATTTTATTTGAGGAGGCAGTTCTTTGAATCTCCGCAAGACTTTACCTTTATCTAGCCAACATACCTGCGTGCGAAGATGATGCTCTCCAAACTGACAGTTCAGTTCTTCTGTAGACAGTTTCTAAAACAGCCTTCAGGACACTCTCCATACACACGAACTTTCACCAAAGAGGTTGTACACTGAAATTACAGAAATGACGAAAACTATCAATTGCTCTGACATAATGAAAGAAAGTCCTTATGAATGCCTGTCAATTCACAAGTAGCCTCTATGGTTAATTGGTTATGCTGGTTAATTTTTATATAAGTAAAATTTCCTCAAAAACGTAATTCTTGAATTTGGTGAAAATATCTGCTCCTGTTACGGTTATTAGTATGGTTTTCAAAAACTGCCTAGTTGAACCGTGTCGACAATAGCATTTGATTCATCCGTCTGTGAACGGTTAGAAAATAAAAGGACTCTATGTCTCCCTTTGATTACCTCTCTGTCCATGAAAGAGAGGTTCCACGGTGTACGCTGGTAGTTGGTCAGAATCAATATTTTGAATTCATCAAATAGTTCTACAGCAACTTGAGTAAAGGCCTCCTTCAAAAACTCATCATCGGTGAAAGGTTTTTTTCTTCTTAGCCAGCACATGTGAAACTTTGAACGAAGCTACATTAGTGCAAACCACTTCATTAGACGTCTAAGAAAAGGATCAGTTTGTATCTGCTGTCAATATCAGAGTCTAAACCCGAACTTGCATATCTTTATCCACCAATATGACTGGAACATGCTCACACTAGGGCTACCAATGATGACTGATCAAGGTTATCTTGGTCTCACTCAAAAATCATGTGAAATAATTTGATATATTTTCAATATTAGAAGACCACAAGATTAACTTTTAACTATGATGTAGTTTTATCACTCAATAAACCGGTTTATTATGGTCGACTGGCTGCCGACCCCCCTCCCCCTTTTAAGTGATAGTGGTTCATGCGTCACAAGTTAGGCGAGCTACTTCACTGTTTGGGTTCTCAGACCTAGAGACTGGTGATTAACAAGCACTTTTTATTTACCAGGGCAGTGATCAAATGTATGTTGGTGATTTCAGTACGGCATTTGGGAGCTGAAACTGCGCTTTAGGACAAGATTAACTCACTACCTGTATGATCACTACCTCAAGTAAGCTATTGTTACTATATGATCACTATCCACAAGTAAGCTAATGTTACTATATGATCACTATCCACAAGTAAGCTAATGTTACTATATGATCACTATCCACAAGTAAGCTAATGTTACTATATGATCACTATCCACAAGTAAGCTATTGTTACCTTTTGATCACTACCTCAAGTAAGCTATTGTTACTATATGATCACTATCCACAAGTAAGCTAATGTTACTATATGATCACTATCCACAAGTAAGCTAATGTTACTATATGATCACTATCCACAAGTAAGCTAATGTTACTATATGATCACTATCCACAAGTAAGCTAATGTTACTATATGATCACTATCCACAAGTAA
The DNA here is from genome assembly GCA_033556935.1 of Timema podura. Lineage (NCBI taxonomy): Eukaryota > Metazoa > Arthropoda > Insecta > Phasmatodea > Timematidae > Timema > Timema podura. Next base: position 2,911,853 of record JAVRXN010000001.1, read on the forward strand.
GCTAATGTTACTATATGATCACTATCCACAAGTAAGCTAATGTTACTATATGATCACTATCCACAAGTAAGCTAATGTTACTATATGATCACTACCTCAAGTAAGCTATTGTTACTATATGATCACTATCCACAAGTAAGCTAATGTTACTATATGATCACTATCCACAAGTAAGCTATTGTTACCTTTTGATCACTACCTCAAGTAAGCTATTGTTACTATATGATCACTATCCACAAGTAAGCTAATGTTACTATATGATCACTATCCACAAGTAAGCTAATGTTACTATATGATCACTATCCACAAGTAAGCTAATGTTACTATATGATCACTATCCACAAGTAAGCTAATGTTACTATATGATCACTATCCACAAGTAAGCTAGTGTTACTATATGATCACTATCCACAAGTAAGCTATTGTGATCACTAGAACTAGCTCTGAGCACTAATCCTCACATGTGATTGCACACCTCAGGGGGTTCACATACTACAAGATGAGTAACTTGGACAATCGTATTGCCAACGCTGACCAGCTGCTGACCACAGATGTTGACAAGTTCTGCGAGACAGTGACTGATCTCTACTCTAACATCAGCAAGCCCATGTTGGACATGAGCATCTATGTGTACAGGCTGACCACAAGACTGGGCTGGGCGGTGAGTCACACACCTCACCCCTCGCATTCATGTAACACACAGGTTGGAGTTCCAACCTTGGACAGGCGAGCTGGCAGGGTCTACGCACACACTGCGCTAATGTGGGCTCATTTTCGCTAAACTACCCTCCTGATACTTATCCTTCAAATTGAGCCGTTAATAACCAGGGTGTAAACATGCCAGTTAAACATGATAGTTAAACATGACAGTTAAACATGATAGTTAAATAGATTTGTATAAAGTATTATTACATACAAAATAATCTGGATATTGTGAGTTGAACGGAGGCCGGGCCCATCTTGATCTTTCGGGAACTAGAACCACAGAATAGCCAGAAAAAAACAACTTTTTTTTAGTATGGCGTTCAGGTTATGCGCTTAGACACTAATTACACTCTGTGTTTTAGGGATTAGGAAGGCTATATTTAGAAGAAATTCACCCACATTTGCATGAAAGGAGAATGGTAAACCATTTTGGAAAAGCCACCCTCGATACACCCGACCGAGATTCAAACCTCTATCTCCCCGTCATGGGCAGTCTAGTCTACTGCGGGAGTAACCCGTTAAACCATGCCGCTCCTTGTTGCCTACTCCTCTCACAACATTGTTCACTATGAGGAAGACTGTTTTACCCATGAGCGTACATGTCCCGCTGTTGCTCCAGACTCCTTCACTGGTGTTCCTGTACCTCTTGTTTGCTGGGTTCCTGCTGACATACCTGAGACGCCCCACTGGGCGCATGACAGTTGTCGAACAGAAGCTGGAAGGAGAGTTCCGTTACATTAATTCCCGGCTCATCACCAACTCTGAGGAGGTGGCCTTCTACCAGGGGAACCACCGCGAGAAACTTACTCTCCTAGCGTCCTTCGAGAAGCTGGTGCGTTCTTTATTTGGGGGGATGTTTTGGGTTCAAGTACTTATCAGAGGGTTCTAACAAGATGTTGTGCGCTAATAGTACACAAGTTGCCAACACTTATATAAGGTGTGCTAATAGCACATGAGCTGCCAACACTTATATAAAGTGTGCTAATAGTGCACGAGCTGCCAACACTTATATAAGGTGTGCTAATAGTACATGAGCTGCCAACACTTATATAAAGTGTGCTAATAGTACATGAGCTGCCAACACTTATATAAGGTGTGCTAATAGCACATGAGCTGCCAACACTTATATAAAATGTGCTAATAGTGCACGAGCTGCCAACACATATATAAGGTGTGCTAATAGTGCATGAGCTGCCAACACATATATAAGGTGTGCTAATAGTGCATGAGCTGCCAACACTTATATAAAGTGTGCTAATAGTACACGAGCTGCCAACACATATAAGGTGTGCTAATAGTACATGAGCTGCCAACACTTATATAAGGTGTGCTAATAGTACATGAGCTGCCAACACTTATATAAAGTGTGCTAATAGTACATGAGCTGCCAACACTTATATAAGGTGTGCTAATAGCACATGAGCTGCCAACACTTATATAAAATGTGCTAATAGTGCACGAGCTGCCAACACATATATAAGGTGTGCTAATAGTGCACGAGCTGCCAACACATATAAGGTGTGCTAATAGTGCATGAGCTGCCAACACTGTCGTATCAGGTACGCTAATAGTACATGAGCTGCCAACACTGTTGTATCAAGTGTGCTAATAGTACATGAGCTGCCAACACTGTTGTATCAAGTGTGCTAATAGTACATGAGCTGCCAACACTTGTATCAGGTGTGCTAATAGTACATGAGCTGCCAACACTGTTGTATCAAGTGTGCTAATAGTACATGAGCTGCCAACACTTGTATCAGGTGTGCTAATAGTACATGAGCTGCCAACACTGTTGTATCAGGTGTGCTAATAGTACATGAGCTGCCAACACTTGTATCAGGTGTGCTAATAGTACATGAGCTGCCAACACTGTTGTATCAGGTGTGCTAATAGTACATGAGCTGCCAACACTTGTATCAGGTGTGCTAATAGTACATGAGTCACCAACACTGTTGTATCAGGTGTGCTAATAGTACATGAGCTGCCAACACTGTTGTATCAAGTGTGCTAATAGTACATGAGCTGCCAACACTTGTATCAGGTGTGCTAATAGTACATGAGTCACCAACACTGTTGTATCAGGTATGCTAATAGTACATGAGCTGCCAATACTGTTTGTTAAGATACAAACCATGAATGTATTCTTGTTCGAACAAACTATTGACGCTGTAACAATGTATCTTGTCCTGTCCTGTAGACAAACCACCTGAGGAAGTTTCTAGAGTTCCGCGTGGGGATGGGAATCATGGACAACATTATAGCAAAGTGTAAGTCCAGTATAACACCTTACTATTGAGTGTTGTCTTAGTTTAGTGTGTAAGTCATCAATCATGTCTGTTGTTCTCTGCGTCCAGATTTCGCGACAGTTGTGGGCTACTATGCTGTGAGCGTCCCGTTCTTCAACAGGAACCACCCGTTACTGTCTGGACTTGCTCAGGAGGAGAGATTCAGGGTGAGTGTTCCTTCACTTGTCAGGGAGAGAGAGAGTACTATCTGTCCCTGTCATCAGAGTACTATATGTCCTTGTCAGAGTACTCTCTGTCCTTGTCATCAGAGTACTATCCGTCCTTGTTACAGCAATACTACACGTCAGGCCGCATGTTGGTGAAGCTGGCCGAGGCTATCGGTCGTCTGGTCTTGTCGGGACGTGAGATGACACGCCTTGCTGGGTTCACCACCAGAGTCACTGAGCTCATCAAGGTGCTTAATGATCTCAACCAGGGACACTACGAGAGGACTATGATCACCAATGGCACTGTCAGCTCCATCATCACTGACAAGAGTGGACTGCTCGTCAGTACGTACTGGATTTACAGCCATCAAGTATCTCATGTTAGACTGTATTGATAATGACTAGGAGGTCTGTTTTACTATCCAGGTTGGGTATGTTGAGGGTGGTTTTAATTAAATAATTTCCCATTCTCCTTTCACACAAATGCAAGTACATTTTCTTTAAATTCGATGTTTTTCTCTTCTTCCACATTAGTGTCACTAAACGTGGATGGGCAATAAGATGCAGAGCACTGAAACACGTGGGATTGTTCTCTTGTTTGAAGGCCATTGCTATGAATGTAATGTCATTTATCACTGTCGATGTAAGCCTAGCAGTAGTACCGATATGTCTAGCAGTAGTACTGATATATCTTGCAGTAGTACCGATACCTCTTGCATTAGTACCGATACGTCTTGCAGTAGTACTGATACGTCTTGCAGCAGTACCGATACGTCTTGCAGCAGTACCGATACGTCTTGCAATAGTACCGATACGTCTAGCAGTAGTACCGATACGTCTAGCAGTAGTACCGATACGTCTTGCAGTAGTACCGATACGTCTTGCAGTAGTACCGATACGTCTTGCAGTAGTATCGATACGTCTTGCAGTAGTACCGATACGTCTTGCAGTAGTACCGATACGTCTTGCAGTAGTACCGATACGTCTTGCAGCAGTACCGATACATCTTGCAATAGTACCGATACGTCTTGCAGTAGTACCGATACGTCTTGCAGTAGTACCGATATGTCTTGAAGTAGTACCGATATCTCTTGCAGTAGTATTGATATGTCTTGAAGTAGTACCGATATCTCTTGCAGTAGTATTGATATGTCTAACAGTAGTATCGATATGTCTAACAGTAGTACCGATATGTCTAGCAGTAGTACCGATACGTCTTGCAGTAGTACCGATACGTCTTGCAGTAGTACTGACACGTCTTGCAGTAGTACCGATATTAGTTCTCCTTCTGACGATGTTGCGCAGGTGCCAGCAAGAAGTCTTCCATGCCTCTCATACCAGGCTCGGGCAGAATCATATTCCAGGACAACATCATCAGGTTCGACAGAGTTCCCTTGGTTACCCCCAATGGGGACATTCTGATCGAGGAGCTCACCTTCGAGGTCCAGTCTGGGATCAACGTTCTTGTGTGTGGGCCCAACGGATGTGGCAAGAGCTCACTCTTCAGGATCCTTGGAGAGGTAAGGACACTCGAGGAGATACAAAGTACTTGTTCTTCAGGATCCTTTGAGAGTAAAGGGCACTTGTATTGTTCCCAGTACAGTGTTGACTTTAAATCTCTTGTGTTTGTCCCATTTAACCACTTTCGAGGTGAATGTGTGCATGAGTGTGTTTGTTTGTTGCGTAGCTGTGGCCTCTGTTTGGTGGCACGCTCACCAAACCTCCACGAGGGAAACTATTCTACATCCCCCAGCGGCCCTACATGACCCTAGGGACACTCAGGGACCAGGTGATCTACCCTCACACTCGAGAAGAAATGATGCGTCGCGGACGTACGGACGCCGAACTCACCCAGCACCTGGATCGTGTCAAGTTGTCTTACCTGCTGAGCGCTCGAGAGAGCGGCTGGGACGCCATCGAGGACTGGATAGACGTTCTGTCCGGGGGCGAGAAGCAGAGGATTGCGGTGAGCCAGACCCCCAAACCACTTGTATACTAATGAGTATCTCAGGGTTATATTGGATTGATATAAATGTTACACGCATCATTGATCGCGCGGGCTGACATGTCACTGTTGTAGGGATATAAGGGTTTGAATCACGGTCACAAGTATTAACGGGGATTTCCACTTTACCTCACGTAAATGCAGGTACATTTCCTATTCATTCTAAATTGACTTTACTTTACATTCATTACTGTTACCATCCTGGGTCAGTTTTTTATTCAAGCCATATATTTGTCCACTACCAGCTCGCTAGGCCTGTCGTAGCTTTGTATGACTTATAATCTAACTTAAGACTAGGACAGGCACAACATCCAGTCCCCGGATGTTAATTCATTACTGTGAAAGGGTAAACCCACATTTCACCAATGATAAATTTTTCGGCCATGCCGGGAATCGAACTCGGGACCCTTAGCTCAACAGACAGACACGCTACCGACTGAGCTAACGTGACATACTCATATACATTGTAAATTGTTCATCCCTAATATATTAGTGTAATTATATTGCATGTGTACAACCCTAACGGGTATTGAGGCGCATGGTAGAAGATAATAATGGTTAAGGCCTGTGTTATCTCAGTAAGAGGAACCAAGGCAGCCTTTGTCTCGACGTTGCTGTGGCATAGTTCTTGAATAACATCTATTTGGATCTACGATGCCTGTATGGTATGTTGTGTGTTCTAGATGGCACGTCTGTTCTACCACAAGCCACAGTTTGCCATACTGGATGAGTGCACGTCAGCTGTCAGTGTGGACGTAGAAGGGTCTATGTACCAATATTGCCGAGAGAGTGGCATTACTTTGTTCACAGTCAGCCACAGGAGGTCGCTGTGGAAACATCACGAGGTAACACTTACTGATAGCTTCGGTGGCACTTGATACTTGAGGTAACACTTTGATAGCTTCATTAGCACTTGATACTCGAGGTAACACATATTGTGATAGCTATGGTAGCACTTGATACTCGAGGTAACACTTATTGTGATAGCTTCATTAGCACTTGATACTCGAGGTAACACATACTGTGATAGCTTCATTAGCACTTGATACTCGAGGTAACACTTATTGTGATAGCTTCATTAGCACTTGATACTCGAGGTAACATACTGTGATAGCTTCATTAGCACTTGATACTCGAGGTAACACATACTGTGATAGCTTCATTAGCACTTGATACTCGAGGTAACACTTATTGTGATAGCTTCATTAGCACTTGATACTCGAGGTAACACATACTGTGATAGCTTCATTAGCACTTGATACTCGAGGTAACACTTATTGTGATAGCTTCATTAGCACTTGTTACTCGAGGTAACACATATTGTGATAGCTATGGTAGCACTTGTTACTCGAGGTAACACATACTGTGATAGCTATGGTAGCACTTGATACTCGAGGTAACACATACTGTGATAGCTTCATTAGCACTTGATACTCGAGGTAACACATACTGTGATAGCTTAATTAGCACTTGATACTCGAGGTAACACATACTGTGATAGCTTCATTAGCACTTGATACTCGAGGTAACACATATTGTGATAGCTATGGTAGCACTTGTTACTCGAGGTAACACATACTGTGATAGCTTCATTAGCACTTGATACTCGAGGTAACACTTATTGTGATAGCTTCATTAGCACTTGTTACTCAAGGTAACACATATTGTGATAGCTATGGTAGCACTTGTTACTCGAGGTAACACATACTGTGATAGCTATGGTAGCACTTGATACTCGAGGTAACACATACTGTGATAGCTTCATTAGCACTTGATACTCGAGGTAACACATACTGTGATAGCTTCATTAGCACTTGATACTCGAGGTAACACTTATTGTGATAGCTTCATTAGCACTTGTTACTCGAGGTAACACATATTGTGATAGCTATGGTAGCACTTGTTACTCGAGGTAACACATACTGTGATAGCTATGGTAGCACTTGATACTCGAGGTAACACATACTGTGATAGCTTCATTAGCACTTGATACTCGAGGTAACACATACTGTGATAGCTTCATTAGCACTTGATACTCGAGGTAACACTTATTGTGATAGCTTCATTAGCACTTGATACTCGAGGTAACACTTATTGTGATAGCTTCATTAACACTTGATACTCGAGGTAACACTTATTGTGATAGCTTCATTAGCACTTGATACTCGAGGTAACACTTATTGTGATAGCTTCATTAGTACTTGATACTCGAGGTAACACTTATTGTGATAGCTTCATTAGCACTTGATACTCGAGGTAACACTTATTGTGATAGCTATGGTAGCACTTGATACTCGAGGTAACACATATTGTGATAGCTATGGTAGCACTTGTTACTCGAGGTAACACATATTGTGATAGCTATGGTAGCACTTGTTACTCGAGGTAACACTTACTGTGATAGCTACGGTAGCACTTGTTACTCGAGATAACACCTCCACCACACACTTAAGGAGTTGTAGTAATGTCCTGTATGTAACCAGTGTTCATCCCCTAAGTGAACACTACCCCTGTAAATTGCAAGCACCCCTTGGTTGTCACCACCACAAGTGAACACACAGCAGTAGAATCATGTGACATTGTTTTGTGTTCCAGTACTACCTGCGAATGGACGGACGGGGAACATTTGAATTCAAACCAATCGACACAGACACAGAAGAATTTGGTTCATGAAGAAGAATTTACAATAGGAAATAAATATTTTAGTATATAATTATGTTCAACCTTAATATCTACATTCACCCTGTTGTAAGCGGAAGTGACAAAAACTATGTCTACATTATACCTGTTGTAAGCAGAGGTGACAACATGTCTACATTATACCTCTTGTAAGTGGAGCTGACAATTATGTCTACGTTATACCTGTTGTAAGTGGAGCTGATGACAACACTGTTTTTATATACAACTTTATATTTGTGTACATGGAAGAGGGCATGAGAAAAGATTTTCATGCTATTTCTTAAATTTATATAAAACGTGTGTACATAAATATTTGTTTGAATTGAAGTGCCTTTTGCTCGTCATTTATGTATTCACCTCTCGATTAGTTTACGGACACGCTGAGATTAATTCATCGTGCTGAAAGATTAATCCTTACGGAGTGTATTGCATTGTCATGAATATAAGATGTTTGTAAACCCACAACTAGTTTGTAAAGTTGTCGCTGTTGTATCACTGGTTGACGAGTAACATCTGTTAGAGTTGGATGTGTGTTAGTACTCCTGAAGTACTCGTGGTGGTTATACAGACGTTGTCACAACCTGCACCTGTGGTTGTACAGACTTTGTCATAACCTGTACTTGTACAGACCTTGTCATAACCTGTACTTGTACAGACCTTGTCACAACCTGTACTTGTACAGACCTTGTCACAACCTGTACTTGTACAGACCTTGTCACAACCTGTACTTGTACAGACCTTGTCACAACCTGTACTTGTACAGACCTTGTCATAACCTGCACCTCTGGTTGTACAGACCTTTTCACAACCTGTACTTGTACAGACCTTGTCACAACCTGTACTTGTACAGACCTTGTCACAACCTGTACTTGTACAGACCTTGTCACAACCTGTACTTGTACAGACCTTGTCACAACCTGTACTTGTACAGACCTTGTCACAATCTGTACTTGAACAGACCTTGTCACAACCTGCACCTGTGGTTGTACAGACTTTGTCATAACCTGTACTTGTACAGACCTTGTCATAACCTGTACTTGTACAGACCTTGTCACAATCTGTACTTGTACATACCTTGTCATGACCTGCACTTGTACAGACCTTGTCACTATCTGTACTTGTACAGACCTTGTCACAACCTGTACTTGTACAGACCTTGTCACAACCTGTACTTGTACAGACCTTGTCACAACCTGTACTTGTACAGACCTTGTCACAACCTGTACTTGTACAGACCTTGTCACAACCTGTACTTGTACAGACCTTGTCATAACCTGCACCTCTGGTTGTACAGACCTTTTCACAACCTGTACTTGTACAGACCTTGTCACAACCTGTACTTGTACAGACCTTGTCACAATCTGTACTTGAACAGACCTTGTCACAACCTGCACCTGTGGTTGTACAGACTTTGTCATAACCTGTACTTGTACAGACCTTGTCATAACCTGTACTTGTACAGACCTTGTCACAATCTGTACTTGTACATACCTTGTCATGACCTGCACTTGTACAGACCTTGTCACTATCTGTACTTGTACAGACCTTGTCACAACCTGTACTTGTACAGACCTTGTCACAACCTGTACTTGTACAGACCTTGTCACAACCTGTACTTGTACAGACCTTGTCACAACCTGTACTTGTACAGACCTTGTCACAACCTGTACTTATACAGACCTTGTCATAACCTGTACTTGTACAGACCTTGCCACAACCTGTACTTGTACAGACCTTGTCACAACCTGTACTTGTACAGACCTTGTCACTATCTGTACTTGTACAGACCTTGTCACAACCTGTACTTGTACAGACCTTGTCACAACCTGTACTTGTACAGACCTTGTCATAACCTGTACTTGTAGAGACCTTGTCACAACCTGTACTTGTACAGACCTTGTCACAACCTGTACTTGTACAGACCTTGTCACAACCTGTACTTGTACAGACCTTGTCACAACCTGTACTTGTACAGACCTTGTCACAACCTGTACTTGTACAGACCTTGTCACTATCTGTACTTGTACAGACCTTGTCACAACCTGTACTTGTACAGACCTTGTCACAACCTGTACTTGTACAGACCTTGTCATAACCTGTACTTGTAGAGACCTTGTCACAACCTGTACTTGTACCATGGTGGCTACAGACAGGGAAAACAGGGAAAACCTGGAAAAGTCAGGGAATTTTTTAATGACAGGGAAAACAGGGAAATGTCAGGGAATTTAACGAAAAATAAGGAAAAGTCAGGGAATTAAAAAATATGTATAAAATATCCCATTAATTTCGCAATTAAACACTAAAATAAAAGTTAAGAAATAACATTTTAATTTTTAAAATAACTGATAAAATTGTTTATGTTTAGTAGATAAACACTTTTTTTAATATGTGATCAATAATAAATAAAACAAAAGTCATCATCCACCATTAAAACTGGAACAAAGTAGTCAGGGAAAATTGAAAAATGTTGCCTGGAAAACCTGGAAAAGTCAGGGAATTTTGTAAATTATGTTTCGTAGCCACCCTGTTGTACAGACCTTGTCACAATCTGTACTTGAACAGACCTTGTCACAACCTGCACCTGTGGTTGTACAGACTTTGTCATAACCTGTACTTGTACAGACCTTGTCATAATCTGCACTTGTACATACCTTGTCACAACCTGCACTTGTGGTTGTTCATCTATAATTACAATCTAACATTTTTCAACTCTTTATCAGTCCAATCGCCTTACAGATTGTTCCCCCTCGACAATCCAGAGACAACGTGATATGTCACCGTGTGGGTTAGGGAGGTTGTGATATATATACTAGTAAGTGTTTAGTAGTTCTAAAATGGCACGTTTAGCATGATCATTGAATTGAATGCAAGTTAAAACAAAGGGTTTGTGATACTTTATTTTTTGAGAATTTGATTTCTGCTAGTATTTTGCTTTGGTTATACTTTTGTTTATATTTGCTGCCGGTCTAATATATGGGTGACAATAGTTGATTACACGAATTCTTGCACCCATTGCCTTGTAACCCACACAACACTCGTCGTTTTTGCACCGGACGATAAAGTTGCTCAATAATACTGCTACAAGACGTCAAATAATATCACAAGTTGAGTAAAACATTCGCTGTAAATTGGCCTTCGAGAATAAGAGACAGTAAAACAATAAACTAAATTTATCTGTATAGTTTGAGTTGAACAGCGACCGAACTATCAAGAACTATAAGTACACGGAATAACCAGGGAAAATTTAAATAATTGTACAAGTTTTAAGTGTAAAAAACTACTTAATATATATTTTGGTTTAAATTAGTAGGGATAGGCAGCACACTTACCTTGGTGATACTGGAGTAGAAATCGATAGAACATTAAAAAACACACACATTTTTAAGGCCAAGCTTTCACTGTCACAGACAGCTTCATCAGGTTAAGATAGTAGACTGATGCTCCTGGTTGAACTGCAAGGTTGACTGTCCACCCTCCTAATTTAAACCATGATTTAGCCTAGTGCTTTATTCCAAATAACCTTAATATATATTTTTAAATTTCATATACAAAAATAATTTTGTAAATATAAATATATATGCTTATTATTAGAATGTGATAAAACTAGTAAGTGTTTTGTAATTTTTTTACTTGTGATTGTTGTTTTGTCATGTAACCACGCAGGGGTGGGTATTAAAGAGTTTGAACGAACTTTTTACCATCTCTTGTATACAATAACTTACATTATTTTATTTATCAAAGATTGAACAAACTTGAATATGTAATATTTTGAATGAGTTTAGTTGTACAAGAGAGAGAGAGAGAGAAAGAATATTGGGTTTTCTTATCCGGTTCCATGACATTTAAAAATAAGTCGGTTGAATTAGTTTATTAATGGGTGAAAGACTTAACTACAGACAAGTTGTAACAAGAGTCAATGTTTTTCAGACTGGTACAACACTATATAAAGTGTTATTTCTACAGGAAGGACCTATATCTGACAGCTACAACAGTTACTATACTCCATTCATGATAGGAATTACTCTCTCAAAAGTCTTTTTTCTACGCTGAACAGACTTTAGATCTACTTTCACGTATTTATGTTCCAAGCCGTGTGTGGGCTTTAGCTGTTACTTTTGATGGATATTAACAATAACAATAATAAAATAGTATTATATTTGGAAGAAGGTTCAGGAGAGGGGGATAGTGGGAAGTTGCGTTGCGCTCTTCACACTCCTTCCTGATGAGCTCCGATAGAATGAAACCTAGGTCGGGGGATTGGGTGGTGACGATTGATTTTCTTTACGAGGCAACCATTACCTCTTTGTCCAGTAGCAGCAATGTAAAGTGTGAACTGTGTTCTTCTTTTCATTGTAAGAGCCATATTGTGTTCGTCCCTTTTAAATGTTTCCATCCAACTTTCCAAATATAATACAATTAACTCGCTAACCAAAAAGAGGTTTTCCTTACAGAGATATAATGATAAAATAGTGAAATTGTTATCATTGTTGACAGCAACAAAAGTTTGTATTTTCAAAAAGGCCCTTTCTATGGAGCTTGGAGTGTAGCTTTCCATCTTCGGTTGAGGTTGTCGGGACCAATAGCTAATTACGCTGTCTTAACCTTCTGTTGTAGTTGACGACCGCGTCTAAAGTCGACCAACATCTTTGTTTAGTGTTGTATTTATAGTGAATCTTTGCTTGAACGACATTGGATGGTGATTACTTACATTAAAAAAAATAATAAATAAATAAAACATAATTAACAAAGGTAGAGTAGCAATGTTTAGTCGTTTTATTGAACAAAATCAAGTATTTTAATAAAAGTTTGTACATAAATACACTCCCCTATTTTGTTTTTTGGCAAGTCCAATAATAAATAACTGAAATGTAAAGATTTATTTAATGTTTTTCAAGTGAAAAGAATATGTTAATGTTGTTCAATATATTATGATTATAAATGTTGGTTATATAATATAATGACAGATTGTACTGCTCTAGTTGTAATAAATGGTTTGGTGGATCATCTGGATCAACAAAGGAATTACAATTATTGAAGGTTAAACATTTGTAAACATATAATTTTAAAACCAACAATGTTGACAATAAATGTTTAATTTCCTGTTTATTTCTGTTTTCCTTGTTAGTTTAATCTTGTGTATTTGTGGTAGACAGTAACAAACTACAAGTAATATAGGAAGTAACCAGCAATCTAAATTTCGACATCAAGGGTCTGGTTTGCCCAAGACAAGTAGAGTTTCGAATCCTGGTTGGATGTTTTGGGGATATTTTAATAAATTGTTTCCCACTCTCCCTCTATGCAACTGTGGAGACCTTTCCTCTATACTTGACCCTCTAATTCCCACAACACGAGTAGTTTGACCGTGCGTTTGTGTGAGAGGGTAACTAGCACTGATATCAACAGTACCCAATATTAACAAGGATTGAATCCTGGCTGATTATACTGAGATGGTTATTCCTGATCCACCCGACCTGGGTTGAACCCAGTTCTTCCTGTCTTCAGCAGTATGAGAGTAGCACATTAGACCATGTGGCCACCAAAGAGGTATATTTTGAAAGTAATGTTGCCCCCTCTTGCAGAGTTGTCCAGTAATCAGAGGAATGGTTGCTTCACACCTATTGTGGTCACACGCAGTGTAATCTCTAGGAGAGGGTGTGAACTTTTTAGTCAATGTCTGACCAGATTGTACATAGTAGGATACACTGGTTGGTACCAGGAAAGTTAATGTTAGGGCCAGTACTACTGGTTCATACCAGGAAAGTTAATGTCAGGGCAAGTACTACTGGTTCATACCAGGAAAGTTAATGTTAGGGCCAGTACTACTGGTTCATACCAGGAAAGTTAATGTTAGGGCCAGTACTACTGGTTCATACCAGGAAAGTTAATGTCAGGGCAAGTACTACTGGTTCATACCAGGAAAGTTAATGTCAGGGCAAGTACTACTGGTTCATACCAGGAAAGTTAATGTTAGGGCCAGTACTACTGGTTCATACCAGGAAAGTTAATGTTAGGGCCAGTACTACTGGTTCATACCAGGAAAGTTAATGTTAAGGCAAGCACCACTGGTTCATACCAGGAAAGTTAATGTTAGGGCAAGCACTACTGGTTCATACCAGGAAAGTTAATGTTAGGGCAAGTACTACTGGTTCATACCAGGAAAGTTAATGTTAGGGCAAGCACTACTGGTTCATACCAGGAAAGTTAATGTTAGGGCCAGTACTACTGGTTCATACCAGGAAAGTTAGTGTTAGGGCAAGCACTACTGGTTCATACCAGGAAAGTTAATGTTAGGGCCAGTACTACTGGTTCATACCAGGAAAGCTAATGTTAGGGCGAGCACTACTGGTTCATACCAGGAAAGTTAATGTTAGGGCAAGTACTACTGGTTCATACCAGGAAAGTTAATGTTAGAGCAAGCACTACTGGTTCATACCAGGAAAGTTAATAATCAAATGAACTACTAACAGGTATCAGCCATCCTCCTTATGTCCAAGATATTTCCATTTTATTGTGGCCTACTTATAAAAATACTTTGTAAACAAAGCCATTCCAAAGGCCGAATATTTTGGCGACTGCAGGACTGAGGTTATAAAGCAGGAAGCATGAAGAACCTCAATAGGTACTAAACTGAATACTTGGTATTTTTTAAAGACTACGCAATTAAATTATCATTATCAGTAGAATAAAAAATAGACTACCCCAGTAATAATTTGTATTGTGTCTAATTTTTAACATTAAAAGCTAAAACCATTTTTAATGGATATGTTCCATTTTTTATGAAGCTATATATGAATCCTAAATGGAAATTAATATAAATACATCCTCTCCCCAAATAATAAAAGTGTTTATTCAATAGAATTTTGCAATGGCAAACTTGATTAGTTTATTGACAAAATGTTAATTAGGAAACTTTCGTCTGCTTTGGGTGACGTAGCGTATTTTCAGAACGTCGATTGGCTAATGAGAGCTTCTGAGCGAGCTCACCAGGAGCGCTGGTGGTGTTGGTTTTTTTTTATACCGTTCTGGGTACGAGCGTCCGTGGGTTCCAGGGACGAGCCAAGTTTCTAATCATTCAGTTTCGAGGAGGTGGTGGCGGCGAAGGGATACTTATAGTGCGTAGTGTCGGTGTAGTGGTTATTTTTCAAGTTTCGAACAAATACCCCGAGCTCTTGGGGGGAGGCTACTCTTTAGTGTGGCAGTGTTTCCCTTAAACAGACACAAGCCAGCATCAACAATGGATAATAGCGGGAATGCTGGATCGTCTACCGAACCTCCTAAAGCGAGTGGCGCAACAACAGCTGAGCCTGTTAGTAATCGTTCAGGGTGTGGCTGTAGTTCTTCCACAAAAATTACTGTTCGCGTGACTCCAACCACTGGTGGCCAGTTCGATCTTCAAGTGGCCAAGACGGAGAGTGTGGAAAACTTAAAAAAGTTCATCTCTAAGAAACTAAAAGTGCCGAAAGAAAGGATATGCCTGCTGCATCGTGATAGGTGAGAGCAGTTTTTTTAGTTCTGGTGGTCCTAGTTGGGTCCTTAAAATGGAAATAGGGTGGGGAGAGAGGGAGACCTCTCAAGTATGTCTTGGGGAAAATAAAATAAATGGTGATCCCAAACTTGGCAACGCCGCAGGGTAATAGGCTATATCAGCTGTGATGACGTAGCGTTCGCTTTGGGGAGAGCACAATACTCTAGACTGAAAAAAAAAATGGCGGATTTTAAAAACAAATTTGAAGGTCCTACTTTCTAATTATTCCTGTTTACTCATTTAACCACAACTTTATTTTTGGAGCGCTGAATCAATTTATTTCTCGTTTGATTCCAGACAACTTCGTGATGGCACTTTACAAGAGAATCAGTTAATGGATGGTAGCAGGCTTACATTGTTGCCTAGTGTGGAAACTGGTTTATTGGTGAGTGGATATTTCACATTTAATTGCATGAACTGGCTTGGGTAATTAACGAGTGTAGTTAGAAGGGGGGAAGGGGTATTGGTCTGGGCAAGATAGGATTCAACAAGATACTTAATGCGTGACTCTTTGTAAGTTTACTTAGCGTAACACTGGGAACGTTGTTTTAATGCCGCGAAGAGGCCTTAGCACTTTTAGATGAAAGGTATTTTAGCAGGAGACAAAATAGTTTCTGCATATTCCATAGTTTTTGGTTAGAGCTGCTTGTTTGAGAATTATTAGCTTTGATAAACTATAATTTGTATAGGTACAAAAAAAGGCCTACATGAAATGTTTGGAAATTAGAGGTATCTTTTCCTAAGTAAACAGACTTTGTTCCCTTAAATAAAGACCTCGTATTATAATTTATTCCACCTCTGACGTGTGCCTGTTTGGAGTAAATGTGTGTCCGTGTCCTGTTACACACACACACAAACCATGCACGTGTGAGATCTTTAAAACACAGTTACAGTGTTGCCAAGACTGGCCGCGGCGTCTCTGCTCTGCGCTTTTCGTAGTTTTGTTGCTATGCCGATGGTACGGGGCGAGCTGGTTTTTATGGCTTGCAACCCCCTCCCCTCTCCTATTCCCTCTCATCCCCCGGGCGTTGTGCATAGCGCGACCCCTGCTCTGTTAATCTTTGGGTGGGATTTGGGAAGGAGGGATTTAGTCACTTTTCAGTCCATCGGCTTTAAGATAGGAAGGACCATCCCCGGTACGTTGGAAGGTTTCTTAGGTTCAGGCACATTTCAGTTGGAAAAGGATCACATAAGTTACGTAATAAACATAAACCATGCTTGCAAGTGTGAAATATCTTTTGTCACAGTCATCTAACTGTCCGGTGGTCGCAAGGTTGACTGAGTCTGTCTCGCAGTAGGATGTATTGGTGGAAGAGATCGAACCCCGGTCGGGTGTTATTAGTTGACTTGTGTTTAGAACAACAAATAGTCTTGTGACAAACCTAGCCTTTTGAGAAGGGTCTTGTGACAACCTAGCCCTTTGAGAAGGGTCTTGTGACAACCTAGCCCTGTGAGAAGGGTCTTGTGACAACCTAGCCCTTTGAGAAGGGTCTTGTGACAACCTAGCCTTTTGAGAAGGGTCTTGTGACAACCTAGCCCTTTGAGAAGGGTCTTGTGACAACCTAGCCCTTTGAGAAGGGTCTTGTGACAACCTAGCCCTTTGAGAAGGGTCTTGTGACAACCTAGCCCTTTGAGAAGGGTCTTGTGACAACCTAGCCCTTTGAGAAGGGTCTTGTGACAACCTAGCCCTTTGAGAAGGGTCTTGTGACAACCTAGCCCTGTGAGAAGGGTCTTGTGACAACCTAGCCCTGTGAGAAGGGTCTTGTGACAACCTAGCCCTGTGAGAAGGGTCTTGTGACAATCTAGCCCTGGGAGAAGGGTCTTGTGACAATCTAGCCCTGTGAGAAGGGTCTTGTGACAACCTAGCCCTGTGAGAAGGGTCTTGTGACAACCTAGCCCTGTGAGAAGGGTCTTGTGACAACCTAGCCCTGTGAGAAGGGTCTTGTGACAACCTAGCCTTGTGAGAAGGGTCTTGTGACAACCTAGCCCTGTGAGAAGGGTCTTGTGACAACCTAGCCCTGTGAGAAGGGAAGGACTCATAACTGAAAGGTTGACGAGCTCTCATCAAATCATCGATGACCAATAGTTTCTTGTTTTATTTACAAAGTATATATATTTTTTAAATAGCCAAAGATAAAATTCCTAATCTGGATACACTGATTGACACCCATGTTCAGGAATTCAGGAATTGTATACAGAGGGCTTAAAATGTTAAGTGCAGTATTTTTTTAGTTTTTCTGGTCAAAATAAATTAAATACGAATACGTAAATACAATCCATATGAATACATATTTATTTAAAGTAGGCCTACAATAATATCATCTATCTTAGGCGCTGACTAATTTTACCAAGATTGTTACTTCTACTTAAAATGTTTCTGGTTCATAGTCTGCTGTGCTCTTGACATTCAACAACTATTGATATTACTGTGTGCCGAAAATTAAATTAAATGTTTCACCTTAATAAATACGTATCTTGCTTATTTTGGCCAAAAATATGCACAAAATAGGTAACATTTTTGAAATCGCTTTTGAACTAAGGAGCATAGGTGCCGCTAGCTTTTTGTCATTTAATAGGGGGAGGGAAGGGGGTGAAACTGACCCATTCCCACTTAAAATAAAATAAATAGGAATAGTTTTGTACCAACTGAATAATAAGTAGTGTCAATTAATTACAAAGCAGTATGTAATATAGTTTCTCATTCCTCTGATTAAAACTAATATTAATTGTTTCTTTGATGTTAAAAATGTGTCCCAGTTAAATGTTTTATTGGGGGATGGGGTATATTTTACTCACCCCCTCTAACGACGCTCATGGGAAGGGGTAGTTCTCCATACTCTCTCCAGTCGAATATTGGGTGATAACTCAAGACCCTACCCTCATTTACAGAAAATAAACTTTATTATTAAAATGTGACCAACATTTCAGATCTAGGCCATTGAAGCTTCTTTATCAATTGCATGTCGGGTACAAGTTTTACTCGCACCAGGGACCTACAAGAACTTTCAATGCACTATTTACTGTCCATAACATTTCATTGTCAACCAAACTTCCATTCGCATGATAAGTGTGCTAACTTAGCTTTATTCACAGTCAGGATTCGAACCCGATATAGTAGTCCAATAATTGTTGGAAACAAAAAATTTTTAAAAATCTTTTAGGCCTGCCACTAAACGATATTTGCTCCCCCCCCACCCCCCCAAAAAAAAGTGTACAATATTGTTTACAGTTTAAATCGCAGTCCCAATATTGGTTTTGAACAAAATCGTTATAAATAAACTCGAATGTCGTAATTTAAATCTTTCGGAAGGTGTCGTCCATAAGCAAGTAATGTGGGAGGGGTCGAGCGTTTGCATACATTAAGGGGGAGGGGGGGGGGGGCAAATAATCAAGGCCGTGTCCAGAATTAAATCTCTGGAACATTTTTGGAGTAGTCCTTGTCCTGGAAATTAAATTAGTTTCCTCTAGAAGCTATTTAAAGTAGTCTTCCCCCGGAATTTATTTTTAAATAATTCTCTAGAATCTATTTGGAGTGGTCGTATGCTGGCTAACCTTTGGGGGGGGGGGGGGGGACAAATGCCCTGTTCGTCCCCTCCCCGGGATCCAAGAACCTTTGGTTCAAGACCAGTGTAGGGTCTGTATTGATTGGTCCACTATTGTCTAACAAGACAGGTACCAGTTGCCCCTGTGTGTGTGGAGATGTGGCAACGTGGCACAGTCAGTCCTTTCTTTGCCTGTATTGTACCGCACTTTTCGCGAGCCATTGTCTCCCGTGTTTTATGTGGTAGTTATTTTTAAAGTAACACTGAAAACTCTCTTCCTTGGAACTGACAGATAAGGAACACCCCAATGTTATATTGTCTTCCTTGTAGTATCGGCTCACACAATGGAACCTTCCTAAACTGTCTCGCTACTGACCTACTAGTAGTTCGCTGGTTGGATACTGGCCTATTACTAGTTCACTGGCTCGCTACTGGCCTATTACTAGTAGTTCACTGGTTGGATACTGGCCTATTACTAGTAGTTCACTGGATCGCTACTGACCTATTACTAGTAGTTCACTGGTTGGATACTGGCCTATTACTAGTAGTTCACTGGTTGGATACTGGCCTATTACTAGTAGTTCACTGGATCGCTACTGGCCTATTACTAGTAGTTCACTGGATTGCTACTGGCCTATTACTAGTAGTTCACTGGATCGCTACTGACCTATTACTAGTAGTTCACTGGTTGGATACTGGCCTATTACTAGTAGTTCACTGGATCGCTACTGGCCTATTACTAGTAGTTCACTGGATTGCTACTGGCCTATTACTAGTAGTTCACTGGATCGCTACTGGCCTATTACTAGTAGTTCACTGGATCGCTACTGGCCTATTACTAGTAGTTCGCTGGATCGCTACTGGCCTATTACTAGTAGTTCGCTGGATCGCTACTGGCCTATTACTAGTAGTTCGCTGGATCGCTACTGGCCTATTACTAGTAGTTCGCTGGATCGCTACTGGCCTATTACTAGTAGTTCGCTGGATCGCTACTGGCCTATTACTAGTAGTTCGCTGGATCGCTACTGGCCTATTACTAGTAGTTCGCTGGCTCGCTACTGGCCTAGTACTAGTAGTTCGCTGGCTCGCTACTGGCCTAGTACTAGTAGTTCGCTGGCTCGCTACTGGCCTAGTACTAGTAGTTCGCTGGCTCGCTACTGGCCTATTACTAGTAGTTCGCTGGCTCGCTACTGGCCTATTACTAGTTGTTCGCTGGCTCGCTACTGGCATATTACTAATAGTTCGCTGGCTAGCTACTGGCCTATTACTAGTAGTTCGCTGGCTAGCTACTGGCCTATTACTAGTAGTTCGCTGGCTAGCTACTGGCCTATTACTAGTAGTTCGCTGGCTAGCTGCTGGCCTATTACTAGTAGTTCGCTGGCTAGCTGCTGGCCTATTACTAGTAGTTCGCTGGCTAGCTGCTGGCCTATTACTAGTAGTTCGCTGGCTAGCTACTGGCCTATTACTAGTAGTTCTCTGGCTAGCTACTGGCCTATTACTAGTAGTTCTCTGGCTAGCTACTGGCCTATTACTAGTAGTTCTCTGGCTAGCTACTGGCCTATTACTAGTAGTTCTCTGGCTAGCTACTGGCCTATTACTAGTAGTTCTCTGGCTAGCTACTGGCCTATTACTAGTAGTTCTCTGGCTAGCTACTGGCCTATTACTAGTAGTTCTCTGGCTAGCTACTGGCCTATTACTAGTAGTTCTCTGGCTAGCTACTGGCCTATTACTAGTAGTTCTCTGGCTAGCTACTGGCCTATTACTAGTAGTTCTCTGGCTAGCTACTGGCCTATTACTAGTAGTTCTCTGGCTAGCTACTGGCCTATTACTAGTAGTTCTCTGGCTAGCTACTGGCCTATTACTAGTAGTTCTCTGGCTAGCTACTGGCCTATTACTAGTAGTTCTCTGGCTAGCTACTGGCCTATTACTAGTAGTTCGCTGGTGCTTGGACCCTGCGGGGAGGGTAGCGTTACTGAGCAGGCGAAATGTCGCGTCACAGTGACTCACAGGAGAGTTCTGGCTTTGTCACTTCGGTTCAGTTTTGTGACAGAGGAATAAAGATTAACTGTCGCTTTACTCGGTAGTTCACTTTGTTCTAATGTGAACTATAATAATATAGACCAATTTTCTTACAAATGAACATCTTGACAGCTTGAGAAGTTTAGATCTACTTTCATGCATTCATATATCAAGTCATGTGACCTGCGGCTGTCATTTGATGTATCTCCAGCTGTCCATTTGTAAGAAATTCAAGATGTATCAATGAACTACACACTAATTAGCTATGAACATAGTTACTAGCAATAGTTAACAAAGTACTCTCCTGAGCGAAGAATAAAACATGATATTCCAAATGGCCGCTTGTGACACTTTTATATTATAACAGAGTTCCAATGTTATGTTTCTGATCTCTACATAGCTCCAATGTTATGTTTCTGGTCTCTACATAGCTCCAATGCTATGTTTCTGGTCTCTACATAGCTCCAATGTTATGTTTCTGATCTCTACATAGCTCCAATGTTATGTTTCTGGTCTCTACATAGCTCCAATGCTATGTTTCTGGTGCCAGGCCTCCACCGTGGTTCGGATCCCACGTTAAACTGTAGGTCCTCCATTTCATCTCACAATCACCCTACCATCACACATTAGCGTAAGTGCGTATAACCCGAACGGGTAGTAAGACGCGGTGCTAATAATAATAATAATAATAATAATATGTTTCTGGTATCTACATAGCTCCAATGCTATGTTTCTGGTCTCTACATAACTCAAATGCTATGTTTCTGGTCTCTACATAGCTCAAATGCTATGTTTCTGGTCTCTACATAGCTCAAATGCTATGTTTCTGGTCTCTACATAGCTCCAATGCTATGTTTCTGGTCTCTACATAGCTCCAACGCTATGTTTCTGGTCTCTACATAGTTCCAATGCTATGTTTCTGGTTTCTACATAGCTCCAATGCTATGTTTATGGTCTCTACATAACTCCAATGCTATGTTTCTGGTTTCTACATAGCTCCAATGCTATGTTTCTGGTTTCTACATAGCTCCAATGCTATGTTTCTGGTTTCTACATAGCTCCAATGCTATGTTTCTGGTTTCTACATAGCTCCAATGCTATGTTTCTGGTCTCTACATAGCTCCAATGCTATGTTTCTGGTCTCTACATAGCTCCAATGTTATGTTTCTGGTCTCTACATAGCTCCAATGTTATGTTTCTGGTTTCTACTTAGCTCCAATGCTATGTTTCTACTCTCAACTTAGCATGACCGCACCTCAAGCCGTGCTGAGTCGCAAGCCACCTCCCGAGGCTCCGCGCTGTTGCCACGTGTCTCGCCTGTCTGCTGCCCATTTGGCAACATCGTCGTGGACTTTGACATTGGGATATGGAAAGTGGGAATGAAAATTTCACCCAAAATTTCTCGCGATTGAATCCATAGGAGGGGAAAGTTTTGATGATAATATTGAACTAACAAGACGTCCTTGTTCTAGAGGTCGTTAGTTCAAACTTCGTCTCGAGCCTAAATTGAGGCTTATAAACTTAACTTCAAAGTTTTATAATTATATTTTAAAACACCATGAAATGTGAACTTCTCGTTCTCAAGGACGTCTCGGCTGTGACGTCACAATAAATGTTTAGAAACCTGCCCAGCCTCACTCAAACTGTAGTGGGTTTTTAAATTCCCAAAACTCCAGACGGGGGGGGATCTGCAGCAAACTTCACGTTAGTGACTCATTCAACCACCAAGCGCTACAGTCGACACGTGAGAGTGTGAAAAGAACTTTCCTCGTTCCTTTGATAAATGTTTCTGGTGTTAACGTCCTCGGAGCAAACCAAAGTGACGTGTAAACTAATGTCCTAGGCTGTCTGGTCAGCACTGTCTGTCACGTGCCGTTTCAACACGATCTCCACTCTGTCGTGATATTATGTTTACATTTCGTCCAAAGTTAGTTTGATGACGAAATCCCCGGCCGCACCGAATGTGCAAGGTGTCAATACCTGGCTGAGCCGCGCGGTATCTGAGTGGTTGAGGGAGCCGACCTAGTGTTTCTAACCTCCTTGCAACTGGGCTCACTGGAAAAAAAAAAAAAGTAAAACGAGAGGTAAACATGAACAAATCGAGTTTATTCCCTTGTCATCACCAACCCGGCAGGTTTGATTGCGTCATTTCCGACCAGGGCTGCCACAGTCTGTGAATACAGGGAGGCAATCTTGAGAATTTGGGACGTTAAAGTTAAACTGCAAACTTTGAACTTTCTCAGAAGAAAAGCCAGACCAGAAATAAGCACCTTCCGACCAAATTCCGCGTTTATATACCATCTCTTTTTCTCGTGGACATATTGGGGGCTGCGTAGAAACTGCACAAATGTCCCAATCGAGGTCAAATGCGCGAGTTGTTTTGGCTCGACCTGTCAAGAGTCTGGAGAATACAGAACATTTGCTGGTAACCTCTGGATAGAGCTCTAGAGCTGTACTCTGGATAGAGCTCTAGAGCTGTACTCTGGATAGAGCTCTAGAGCTGTACTCTGGATAGAGGCTCTAGAGCGGTACTCTGGATAGAGGCTCTAGAGCGGTACTCTGGATAGAGGCTCTAGAGCGGTACTCTGGATAGAGGCTCTAAAACTTGTGGGGAGAACTGAACTCTTAAGGTGCGTCTATATTATGTCTGTTTCCATGCAACATGAGGTATGCAACTAGGCGCACCGGAGAGAAATGCCCCAAATGTAGCTGTGCGCCATGTTTCAACAATCTTGCCTCACAGTCACTAGAGAACTGTTAAGAGGTATTTTGTACTAGAGCCATTGCGACCTTTTTAAACTCACCTTCACACAACCATAAAGTGCCTTGACGATGGCCACGATTGCTGTCACCCGTGAAGTGACCGATAGTTGTGTACTTGCTGGTACGGCATCCCTAAATGTGTGGTTCAACCGTACTCAGCAAAATATCAACAGCACTCGGGGACATTCTCGTGGAGTTCTTAAACAATCGACCTCTATCTCATTCACGCACTTCTGATAGTATTCCTGCCCTTAATGAACGTGATTCTAGAAACCGACTCGTTCAGAACTCGAGACGCTTTCGTTTCTTTTGACGTCGTAAAACGACGATAGCTGCAGCGGCGCCTGCAGCAAGTACTTCCCGCGACGACATCTCTAACGCATGGAAAGATATGCAAAAGTGTAAACAGATCGGGTTTGATGAGGCAAGAGGCATGCCTCTGCGCTTATAATGTTGCATGAAAGGAGGCATAAGTCTAAACGAACATTAAGAGTGAGTTGCAGGGGAGGGTAAAGCCCCTTCTAACCCCCCTACCCCCCAATATTCACAAAGGTTCCGCTGCTCCTGATTCTTCTATTATAGTAAAATCCTCAGTTTCCCGGAATAAGAGAACAACTAGGTTAAATGCACTTTGCGGACCAAGAACTAGTCTCTCAACTGAACTAACAACTAGACCTTTGAGTTTCTTGCAAAGATATGACTTGACGTATGCACACGTGAAAGTAGATCTAGTAACTTCTCAAGCTATCCATCCGTAAGAAAGTTTCCTCTGAGTGACGTGACATGTAACAATCTCGTCACGAGACTTCTGTTCAGGAACGTTACCGGGTTGGAATCCCGGTTGGGTACGTTGATGATCTAACTAGATTAGACCTTCCTCTACCTTAACACAGGAGTGTGTTCTTTTAACCCAGACAGGTAGCGAGACGCTGCTGTGAGCAGGGGTGTACAAATGGTGTGGCCGCACAGGGCCCCCCGCTTGGTTGGTTGACAAAGGCAAAGAACAAGTTTCGCTGGGAAATGTTTGTATAGTTGGCGCCCTTTATTGGTCATCTAGTGAATAGTGTCCGATTAAAAACATAATCATGTGGTTTGGTCACTGGACGATTGAAGCGAGCTCTCGGTTGATTGGTCTGTCTGTGGAAATGGTCACAAAAGGATGTGGGATGGTTGTAAATGAAATACAGAAACTCACAAGGTATAAACACAGTCCAGCTTGATGATACTTTAGGTATAAGACGCTAGATAGCGCGTGCGGAGTTCACTGGTCAAAATGGCGACCATAGAGAGCAGCGTGCAGTTGTACGGTTCTTGTGGGACTCTCTCTAGACTCTAGAGGATATTCATTAATAAATATCTCCTGTTTATGTCGGAAGTTTTTGTATCGTAAAGCGGTACTCAACTGGGTCGATGAATTCACTCATGGAAGCTCACGACCTGGTCGCACTGTAGAGGTTGCGACAGAAGCACTTGTGGGAAGATATGATTAGAGCTGACAGCGGAGCATGACAATACAGTGTAGCAACTGCAATAGGGTATTTTCATGTCCTAGCCTATATCATAATATACATGTCGTTTGAACTTTTGGAAAGTATGCGCATGTGGGTGCGTTTTAAAACTGACTCTGGAACAAAAATTTGAGTCGTGATGGGTCTATCTTTGCAACATCTCAGATGGAGAAGATACGATTGACAGGATTGTTACTGGGGATGAATCATGGGTGCATCACTCTCAACCCGAATTGAGGCGTGCTTCAATACATCCCAGTTCATCAGGTTACATCATCAGTGTTTTGCGATTCTCAGAGAGTACTCTTAGCCCATTTTCAGAAGCGAGGTGAAAATGTGAATGCTGCATAGTACCATGAAGTTCTGGCAAAAGATCCGTCTTGCAATTCACAAAATACGTCCAAGCCTACTGTCGAGAGGAATATTACTCCCTCACGGCAATGCCAGATCTCGTACAGCTCGATTAACCAAAGAGGGAATTAAATAACTACGCTGAAAACTAGTTGAACAACCACTTTATGGCTCTGACTTGGTCCCTAGCGATTGTCACCTGAAAGACACCTTGGAGGTAAATGTTTCATCATGACTGGGTTGAAGATGAATGTCTTGAGACAACAGACCAAAGACTCCCATACTGCGGGCTTTGAGGTTGTCGAAAAGTAAATGTAATGAATGTTTTTTAAGTTCACATCTCATTTTTTTTTAGAATAATTTGTGACCTATTTACTGACTTACCCTCGTATCAACAGAAATATTCCAAAATAGAGAACGAACTTTAACGGCCTTGATAAAGAACGGGCAATATAAGTATGTAGAGATGACAATTTTTCCGGGAAATTTCGAATCTGAACATTTTCCGCAGTGGAGGGGTTAAATTATAGAGTTGGCACCAAGAACCTATTATACTTCGGGAAATAGTGTGTTAAGAGACGTGTGGGTTGTTATAAGGGGGTATGGGGTTGGATAAGGGGGAGGGGCAGTTAGTAAGAACGGGGGAGGGGGAGACAAAAGTTGGGCCAACCTTAAAATTATTTTAATTAACATAATGCTGATAAAAACTTAAAGTATGATTTCTGAACATAACGGGTCTACAAAGGCTCGCATTCATTTATTTCTTTACTACTTTTCTTTTAAGCACCACGTCTTACTACCCGTTCGGATTGTACGCCCTCAGGGGCATCCTTTGAAATAAAAAAATTTCCCAGGGAAGAAACCCCAGGAACCTTATTTTTTAGGGGGCATATTATCCCCATACTTCAAATCAAATTTCCGAATATTACAGTAATTGAAATATATAATGTTGTAATTATGAAAAGTATTATGTAAAAAGCCCCCCCACCCCCCTCTCAGCTCAAAATCCTGGGTGCGCCTCCGTACACCCTACTAACCGTTCGGGCTGTACGCCTGTGTACTAATTACTCTGTGTTAGGGATGAGGAAGGTTGAATTTAGATGAATTGCACCCGTGTGAGTGTAAAACTATTAGGAAAACCCTCCCTGACGCCCATCAGCTGCGGACCAACATGTAACGATATCACTGGAACTGTCCACCAGTCAGTCTCCTTCATATCTTTGTGCGTGTGTTCCGACAGTCAGCTGGGGAAATGACGCGGTGTTGCCAAGTCTACTGGATCAATGCTCTGCCTCCAACATTGGATCACAGCTTTTTTTTAAGATCTTTTGTTACTTTTTTTACCTACAAAATCCAGTACAGGCACTTAATCTTTTTAATGTATATCCGTTTGAATAAAGTATACTACATACTAGCACACGACTTGGTAATAAACTTTATATATATTTATTATTAACGTTGTCACAACTTGTCACTAAAAGTACTTTGATATATATGACATATATTAGGGAATACGTTTACATATTTTCCTAACTTTTTTGCAAATGTATCAATTTTTTATTTATTGACTCGTGAAAGGTAAGACTGAGGTAATTTTAATTTGAAACATTAATTTTTTTTTTTGCGCCATTTTGCGGTAAATATCGCAGACACCATCGGAATGTTTTGAGGACCACAGCTATGTCTGAGGAAATAATAACTACACCATGGCTGAATGTTTTAACGTCATTTAGGTTAGTTTTTATTAAATTTTTAAATTATATAAAATTTTCTTTCTAAATTCTCATTTTGTCATTATTGGATATATGTTGGACTAGTGCGTGTTGGTGATAAAAAATATGTATTTAGAGATGTGAGAACAGGTGTTAGTGCTGGCAGAGGTACTACTTGGTCCTTGCGGGCAAGTTGTCTGATATTACTATCCCAACAAGGAACTATGTAGTCTCAATTGGCGTCCAAACAACAAGCTAGTCACACGCTTCGCAGTCTCATATTAGGCTAGACTGGAACAACGAGGTTCGAATCTCGGTCGGGTGTAATCAGGGTGGTTTATTTCACTTTTCCTCCACTCAAATGCGGGTACACTTCCTCCAAATATAACCTTCCTAATCCCCAAAACCATTGGAGTAATTAATATATAATCGTTTAATCCGAACGGGTAGTAAGACGCAGTGCAAAAAACACTAGTCTACCTGTGTCGACCTAGTCCCCTCGTTCATTGCTGATACAGACGCAGTATAGTACTGTACCTACCACTGGTTTGACACGAGGCATACTGCTGTACCACTGTTACTGCTACAGCCTGTATAGTACTGTACCTACCACTGGTTTGACACGAGGCATGCTGCTGTACCACTGTTACTGTTACAGCCTGTATAGTACTGTACCTACCACTGGTTTGACACGAGGCATACTGCTGTACCACTGTTACTGCTACAGCCTGTATAGTACTGTACCTACCACTGGTTTGACACGAGGCATGCTGCTGTACCACTGTTACTGCTACAGCCTGTATAGTACTGTACCTACCACTGGTTTGACACGAGGCATACTGCTGTACCACTGTTACTGCTACAGCCTGTATAGTACTGTACCTACCACTGGTTTGACACGAGGCATACTGCTGTACCACTGTTACTGATACAGCCTGTATAGTACTGTACCTACCACTGGTTTGACACGAGGCATACTGCTGTACCACTTACTGCTACAGCCTGTATAGTACTGTACCTACCACTGGTTTGACACGAGGCATACTGCTGTACCACTGTTACTGCTACAGCCTGTATAGTACTGTACCTACCACTGGTTTGACACGAGGCATACTGCTGTACCACTGTTACTGCTACAGCCTGTATAGTACTGTACCTACCACTGGTTTGACACGAGGCATATTGCTGTACCACTGTTACTGCTACAGCCTGTATAGTACTGTACCTACCACTGGTTTGACACGAGGCATATTGCTGTACCACTGTTACTGCTACAGCCTGTATAGTACTGTACCTACCACTGGTTTGACACGAGGCATACTGCTGTACCACTGTTACTGCTACAGCCTGTATAGTACTGTACCTACCACTGGTTTGACACGAGGCATACTGCTGTACCACTGTTACTGCTACAGTCTGTATAGTTGTGTGCAACAACTCACTTCAGCCTGTCGTTACCATGTGCTGCTTGTTTCCCAAACATTCAGCCTTGCGACGAGTGGTCCTAAATCTCCTGAGGGTGCTTTTAGCTAAATATAGCTCATCACACATCGAGGAACACTCAAGAGTAGTGTGTGTTGATCATACTGTGAATGTAGCTCTCCCTTCACAGAGTATAGTATGTTGATCATACTGTGAATGTAGCTCTCCCTTCACAGAGTATAGTATGTTGATCATACTGTGAATGTAGCTCTCCCTTCACAGAGTATAGTATGTTGATCATACTGTGAATGTAGCTCTCCCTTCACAGAGTATAGTATGTTGATCATACTGTGAATGTAGCTCTCCCTTCACAGAGTATAGTATGTTGATCATACTGTGAATGTAGCTCTCCCTTCACAGAGTATAATATGTTGATCATACTGTGAATGTAGCTCTCGCTTCACAGAGTATAGTATGTTGATCATACTGTGAATGTAGCTCTCCCTTCACAGAGTATAGTATGTTGATCATACTGTGAATGTAGCTCTCCCTTCACAGAGTATAGTATGTTGATCATACTGTGAATGTAGCTCTCCCTTCACAGAGTATAGTATGTTGATCATACTGTGAATGTAGCTCTCCCTTCACAGAGTATAATATGTTGATCATACTGTGAATGTAGCTCTCCCTTCACAGAGTATAGTATTTTGATCATACTGTGAATGTAGCTCTCCCTTCACAGAGTATAGTATGTTGATCATACTGTGAATGTAGCTCTCCCTTCACAGAGTATAATATGTTGATCATACTGTGAATGTAGCTCTCCCTTCACAGAGTATAGTATTTTGATCATACTGTGAATGTAGCTCTCCCTTCACAGAGTATAGTATGTTGATCATACTGTGAATGTAGCTCTCCTGACAGCTCTAATAACTGCTACACCTTCACGGGCCAGGAACTTTCAACCGGTGAACTCTTATTCCGGTATTCTCTGCTCTATTTCTCTGTCCGAGCTCCTATCACAGAGACAGAGAGTCTATTGGCGGGAGACCCTCACTGGACCAAGATCTCGATATCTCGAATTGTCACCTTGTTAAAACCTGAGGAGGTGTTTTATATCGGGGATTGTTCTATAACACTTTCCTCGTCTTTCTGGGGGGCAAGATTGGTTTCCAGTCTTGAGAACAGAACATTTCCAGCTCCTTCCATGCAGCCAAAGGACGTGTCGTCGTGGAAACTGGAACTGTGATGTCAGAGCTGTGCTAGAGAACTAACACGTGTTGGTGGATAGCTGGGGGTTCGATGCCAACCAAGTACTTGTAGGTCTGTAATGTTCCTAGTGACTGGTGGATTCAGTTCCCTCACTCTGGTCTCCTAGACTAATTAAGTAGGTTGCCGATAGTAACTATGGGCTCAAACTAGCTTAGAATTTAATTTAATTATAATGTATTTAATTAAGTTAAGAGAAGTTTTATTAAAGAATATTTACCATATTTATATATTTACTAGCAAAAGTCAACGATTTCTTTCAACACTCCTTCAAAATGGTAAAACTATTTAATTGAATTGATATAAATTATAAATTGTAATGTTGCGATAATATCGGCATTTGAGCGTGTCCTGTTTGCCCCTCCATACTAGACTAGTTGTAATATTGATGTGTGTGGTGGTTGCATTGTTCCAGGCGCAGCGGCCCGAGCAGAGCGTAATGCAGGCCCTAGAATCTCTCAACGATTCGCAGGTAAGAACAAACTTTCGGGACTGGGACACACTGGTTCGAATCCTGGGGGATAGCTTTGAGCATTTTGATCCAAACTCTTAACAGCCCCCAAAGCGAGACTTGTATGTTGTCTCTTTGCCCCCCAAAGCGAGACATGTATGTTGTCTCTTTGCCCCCAAAGCGAGACATGTATGTTGTCTCTTTGCCCCCTAAAGCGAGACTTGTATGTTGTCTCTTTGCCCCCAAAGCGAGACTTGTATGTTGTCTCTTTGCCCCCCAAAGCGAGACTTGTATGTTGTCTCTTTGCCCCCCAAAGCGAGACTTGTATGTTGTCTCTTGCCCCCCAAAGCGAGACCTGTAGTTGTCTCTTTGCCCCCCAAAGCGAGACTTGTATGTTGTCTCTCTGCCCCCCAAAGCGAGACCTGTATGTTGTCTCTTTGCCCCCCAAAGCGAGACCTGTATGTTGTCTCTTTGCCCCCCAAAGCGAGACCTGTATGTTGTCTCTTTGCCCCCCAAAGCGAGACCTGTATGTTGTCTCTTTGCCCCCCAAAGCGAGACCTGTATGTTGTCTCTTTGCCCCCCCAAAGCGAGACCTGTATGTTGTCTCTTTGCCCCCCCAAAGCGAGACCTGTATGTTGTCTCTTTGCCCCCCCAAAGCGAGACCTGTATGTTGTCTCTTTGCCCCCCCAAAGCGAGACCTGTATGTTGTCTCTTTGCCCCCCCAAAGCGAGACCTGTATGTTGTCTCTTTGCCCC
Organism: Timema podura; assembly: GCA_033556935.1. NCBI lineage: Eukaryota > Metazoa > Arthropoda > Insecta > Phasmatodea > Timematidae > Timema > Timema podura. The sequence goes on from JAVRXN010000001.1 coordinate 2,943,011, forward strand.
CCCAAAGCGAGACCTGTATGTTGTCTCTTTGCCCCCCCAAAGCGAGACCTGTATGTTGTCTCTTTGCCCCTCCAAAGCGAGACCTGTATGTTGTCTCTTTGCCCCTCCAAAGCGAGACTTGAATGTTGTCTCTTTGCCCCTCCAAAGTGAGACTTGTATGTTGTCTCTTTGCCCCCCGGTGTACCCCAATTAACAAGCTCTGACACTTTAATCTGCAAATACATTATGAAAATGAATTTTAGGAAATGGACTATTTTGGGAGGATACAAAATTCCTAGTAAAAGTCTATTCTGTGTTGTGACGAGCTGTTTCGAGCGTGTGACGTAGACAAACATAATGTGCTGTGACGAGCTGTGTCGGGCGGTGTGACGTAGACAAACATAATGTGCTGTGACGAGCTGTGTCGGGCGTGTGACGTAGACAAACATAATGTGCTGTGACGAGCTGTGTCGGGCGTGTGACGTAGACAAACATAATGTGCTGTGACGAGCTGTGTCGGGCGTGTGACGTATAGAAAGTGCGAGTTGCGACAATACCGCCCGCTACACGTGCTTGTCTTTGTGTCGATAGTTGGTGACGTCACTAGCTACAGCGTGCAAGCCGCGAGTTGGTCCTTAGAACCGTAGCTTGAGGGTCTGTACTATCTGCCGAGTGACGGGTGTCGGTCTGTACTATCTGCTGAGTGACGGGTGTCGGTCTGTACTATCTGCCGAGTGACTTGTGTCGGTCTGTACTATCTGCCGAGTGACGGGTGTCGGTCTGTACTATCTGCCGAGTGACGGGTGTCGGTCTGTACTATCTGCCGAGTGACTTGTGTCGGTCTGTACTATCTGCCGAGTGACGGGTGTCGGTCTGTACTATCTGCCGAGTGACTTGTGTCGGTCTGTACTATCTGCCGAGTGACTTGTGTCGGTCTGTACTATCTGCCGAGTGACTTGTGTCGGTCTGTACTATCTGCCGAGTGACGGGTGTCGGTCTGTACTATCTGCTGAGTGACTTGTGTCGGTCTGTACTATCTGCCGAGTGACTTGTGTCGGTCTGTACTATCTGCCGAGTGACTTGTGTCGGTCTGTACTATCTGCCGAGTGACTTGTGTCGGTCTGTACTATCTGCTGAGTGACGGGTGCCAGGTAGTGTCAAGTTGCGACGTTGCCATATCGCTATAGCCCCGGGGCTACAAGGGATGACCCGAGATAATTTAGCCTGCGGAGGTGTCTCCTTCATTTGTTTTTTCAAAATCGATTTGTTGGTGTCATCTCGACAGCAAGGTTGGCCGGCTGGTTGCCATGACTACGATTGAACGCCAGATGACTGGTTGCCATGGCAACACGAGGCAGCATCTTGAGTCAGGGCTAGTGGGTTCGACCCTTGCTTCCATCATTAACACAAACTACAAACGTTGGTATTCTTGAGTGGTTTATCTTGTATTATCATTTAGTTGAGCTCATCGAACACCTGCTCACCTTCCATTCTTCTTGTCAAATGGAAACAAACCACAACCATAGCTTATGTACGCTGGGAATGTAGGTGACAGATAACAGTAGGTTAGGGAGTGTAGGTGACAGGTAACAGCAGGTTAGGGAGTGTAGGTGACAGGTAACAGCAGGTTAGGGAGTGTAGGTGACAGGTAACAGCAGGTTAGGGAGTGTGGGTGACAGGCAACAGCAGGTTAGGGAGTGTCGGTGACTGATAACAGCAGGTTAGGGAGTGTCGGTGACTGATAACAGCAGGTTAGGGAGTGTAGGTGACTGATAACAGCAGGTTAGGGAGTGTAGGTGACAGGCAACAGCAGGTTAGGGAGTGTAGGTGACAGGCAACAGCAGGTTAGGGAGTGTAGGTGACAGATAACAGCAGGTTAGGGAGTGTGGGTGACAGGCAACAGCAGGTTAGGGAGTGTCGGTGACTGATAACAGCAGGTTAGGGAGTGTAGGTGACTGATAACAGCAGGTTAGGGAGTGTGGGTGACTGATAACAGCAGGTTAGGGAGTGTGGGTGACAGGCAACAGCAGGTTAGGGAGTGTAGGTGACAGGCAACAGCAGGTTAGGGAGTGTAGGTGACAGGCAACAGCAGGTTAGGGAGTGTAGGTGACAGGCAACAGCAGGTTAGGGAGTGTAGGTGACAGATAACAGCAGGTTAGGGAGTGTAGGTGACAGGTAACAGCAGGTTAGGGAGTGTAGGTGACAGGCAACAGCAGGTTAGGGAGTGTAGGTGACAGGCAACAGCAGGTTAGGGAGTGTAGGTGACAGGCAACAGCAGGTTAGGGAGTGTAGGTGACAGGCAACAGCAGGTTAGGGAGTGTGGGTGACGGATAACAGCAGGTTAGGGAGTGTAGGTGACGGATAACAGCAGGTTAGGGAGTGTAGGTGACAGGCAACAGCAGGTTAGGGAGTGTAGGTGACAGATAACAGCAGGTTAGGGAGTGTAGGTGACAGGCAACAGCAGGTTAGGGAGTGTAGGTGACAGGCAACAGCAGGTTAGGGAGTGTAGGTGACAGATAACAGCAGGTTAGGGAGTGTAGGTGACAGATAACAGCAGGTTAGGGAGTGTAGGTGACAGGCAACAGCAGGTTAGGGAGTGTAGGTGACAGGCAACAGCAGGTTAGGGAGTGTAGGTGACAGGCAACAGCAGGTTAGGGAGTGTAGGTGACGGATAACAGCAGGTTAGGGAGTGTAGGTGACAGGCAACAGCAGGTTAGGGAGTGTAGGTGACGGATAACAGCAGGTTAGGGAGTGTAGGTGACGGATAACAGCTGGTTAGGGAGTGTGGGTGACGGATAACAGCTGGTTAGGGAGTGTGGGTGACGGATAACAGCAGGTTAGGGAGTGTAGGTGACGGATAACAGCAGGTTAGGGAGTGTAGGTGACGGATAACAGCAGGTTAGGGAGTGTAGGTGACGGATAACAGCAGGTTAGGGAGTGTAGGTGACGGATAACAGCAGGTTAGGGAGTGTGGGTGACTGATAACAGCAGGTTAGGGAGTGTGGGTGACGGATAACAGCAGGTTAGGGAGTGTAGGTGACGGATAACAGCAGGTTAGGGAGTGTAGATGACAGCAAACGTATCAGATTGACGCACACCTAACTCATGTTGTCCTCGGGGCTAGGCCTCATGTAACAGTGTTTGGGGGGGGGGGGGGGGTGCTTGGTGTCGAAGGGTGTGGCGCGGCTAGTTGAAGAGTTTCTTTATGTTCTGAAACGCGATCGATCCCCGGCAGGCGTTGTTTACAGAGTTATCTTTGGTTACCATGGTGACAGTTGGTTTCCTATTCTTGTTTCTTGCCAGCCTCCATCCTTGTCTCGCTTGCTTCCCCGAGCCACTGATATACCTACCTCCAGGTCTGGCCAATTGATTGACAAGGTGTTAAAAGATACCGGGTGATGACCGAACCAGGGCCTTCTCCCGGCCGCCAGGGCTCGCAACTGTCCTGGCTAGGTCTCTAGTGACCTCTACTGTCTCCTCGGTGAAGTGGCTGGGTCTCTAGTGACCTCTACTGTCTCCCCGGTGAAGTGGCTGGGTCTCTAGTGACCTCTACTGTCTCCCCGGTGAAGTGGCTGGGTCTCTAGTGACCTCTACTGTCTCCCCGGTGAAGTGGCTGGGTCTCTAGTGACCTCTACTGTCTCCCCGGTGAAGTGGCTAGGTCTCTAGTGACCTCTACTGTCTTCTCGGTGAAGTGGCTAGGTCTCTAGTGACCTCTACTGTCTTCTCGGTGAAGTGGCTAGGTCTCTAGTGACCTCTACTGTCTTCTCGGTGAAGTGGCTAGGTCTCTAGTGACCTCTACTGTCTTCTCGGTGAAGTGGCTAGGTCTCTAGTGACCTCTACTGTCTTCTCGGTGAAGTGGCTAGGTCTCTAGTGACCTCTACTGTCTTCTCGGTGAAGTGGCTAGGTCTCTAGTGACCTCTACTGTCTTCTCGGTGAAGTGGCTAGGTCTCTAGTGACCTCTACGGTCTTCTCGGTGAAGTGGCTAGGTCTCTAGTGACCTCTACGGTCTTCTCGGTGAAGTGGCTAGGTCTCTAGTGACCTCTACGGTCTTGTCGGTGAAGTGGCTAGGTCTCTAGTGACCTCTACGGTCTTGTCGGTGAAGTGGCTAGGTCTCTAGTGACCTCTACGGTCTTGTCGGTGAAGTGGCTAGGTCTCTAGTGACCTCTACTGTCTTGTCGGTGAAGTGGCTAGGTCTCTAGTGACCTCTACTGTCTTGTCGGTGAAGTGGCTAGGTCTCTAGTGACCTCTACGGTCTTGTCGGTGAAGTGGCTAGGTCTCTAGTGACCTCTACGGTCTTGTCGGTGAAGTGGCTGGGTCTCTAGTGACCTCTACTGTCTCCCCGGTGAAGTGGCTGGGTCTCTAGTGACCTCTACTGTCTCCCCGGTGAAGTGGCTGGGTCTCCAGCGGTATCTTCTGTCTCTGCCGTGGTCGTGAGGGTGAGGAAAGAGTACAATCCAAGATGGCGTCTTACAACTGTCCCGTCTGTTGTTGCGAGGGCACGGTATGAAAGTGAAACTGGGAACGGGAGGTTTCTCCAACATAGTGAGATCACTGTCGTCACGTCACTAGGGTTCGGACACATGACTGTTACTCTTCCATGTTATATTCCTACATGACAGGGTAGCGAGCGCAGTCCGGGGTCCGGAGATCGGTACCAACAAACATTTCATCACAATGACTCACTTTGTACGTATCGCCCGTCCTCCTCAAGATGGCCCCACATCTCGCCTCCAAGAACCCCCTCTCTGGTCATTCATTCAGTCTGGCCGTAGTTTCGAATGTTACTACACAGGCCACAGGGGGACATTTGGTTATGAGACAAGAATAATTCTAGCAAATACTTTCTAGAAAGTAAATATATGCTTAGTGTGAAAAGTGAGACTTGGGGCAGCTTACCAGCTTGGAACAGTTGCAGATACGTTGTCAGAGAGGATCTGAAACTGTCTGGCCGTTTGTTTACCGGCGAGGTCTTCTTCTAGACGCTTGTTTACCGGCGAGGTCTTCTTCTAGACGCTTGTTTACCGGCGAGGTCTTCTTCTAGACGCTTGTAGCACTTTGTAGGCTTCATATGGGGGAAGGACGATCACAAGCAAAGAGTGGGGGGGTGTACAGCTGGGTGGAGGAGTGTAAGGAGTGTAGGACACTAACTCGGCGGGCCGGTAATTGGATAGAACTGCTCCAGGGTATCTGAAAGGTTGGACATCGCGTTGATTGTATATATGATGTAGATACCCTAACAAACCTCCAAGCGTGCCAACATGGTACATGGTACACGGTACACGAGTGAGCTATTGGCTCTGAGGAAAGGACTCTAATAGGTTTATAAGATGATGCTTGAATACATCCTCCCCATGTTTATTGTTGTAGCGACATATTGGGTCAACTTCCCGGTGCTTGGACACTTCGTAGTACAATAAACAGACTTGAGCTATGTAACACAAACCTTGGGGCAGTATCGCTAGATAGCGGTGACCAATACACGTCTCGCGAAGAGAACAGTATCGCTAGATAGCGGTGACCAATACACGTCTTGTGAAGGGAACAGTATCGCTAGATAGCGGTGACCAATACACGTCTCGCGAAGAGAACAGTATCGCTAGATAGCGGTGACCAATACACGTCTTGTGAAGGGAACAGTATCGCTAGATAGCGGTGACCAATACACGTCTTGTGAAGAGAACAGTATCGCTATATAGCGGTGACCAATACACGTCTTGTGAAGAGAACAGTATAGCTATATAGCGTTGACCAATACACGCCTCGTGAAGGGAACAGTAGCGCTAGATAGTGGTGACCAATACACGTCTTGTGAAGGGAACAGTATCGCTAGATAGCGGTGACCAATACACGCCTTGTGAAGGGAACAGTATCGCTAGATAGCGGTGACCAATACACGCCTTGTGAAGGGAACAGTAGCGCTAGATAGTGGTGACCAATACACGCCTTGTGAAGGGAACAGTATCGCTAGATAGCGGTGACCAATACACGTCTTGTGAAGAGAACAGTATCGCTATATAGCGGTGACCAATACACGCCTCGTGAAGGGAACAGTATCGCTAGATAGCGGTGACCAATACACGTCTTGTGAAGGGAACAGTATCGCTAGATAGCGGTGACCAATACACGTCTTGTGAAGGGAACAGTATCGCTAGATAGCGGTGACCAATACAACTAGACAGGGTGGTTGTCTACCTTGAAGGAGAAATTATGTCGAGGGTACAGTGAAGGTTGTAGATACCCCTCTACTCTCACGTGTTCATACGTCAAGTGATGAGATCTCAGCTCAGGAGTAGGTTGTACAGCTAGTACAGGCTGTTGGGAAGTATGTCGCAGAGTAACGGTAAGAAGGCAGCGGCAGCCTCTCAGCCACTCAGTCAGTCGGTCAACCGCATCCGGAACATAACACTACATTTACACTGGTGGGAATATAGCGAACTACCGGGCTTCAAGGGACAGACCCTCCCTCTCTGCTCTTGTTATTCGCCAGTCTAGAGATCTCTAGCTCTTCCGTGACGTCATAGTGACAATCTAGGTTACACCAGCACGTGGACGATTGTGATACTATCTTTGTGAATTGCGCTGTTGGCTCACTCTCCCGTTGCTGACGTTAGTATGTCCCGTTGCTGACGTTGGTATGTCCCCATGTCCCGCTGCTGACGTTGGTATGTCCCGCTGCTGACGTTGGTATGTCCCGCTGCTGACGTTGGTATGTCCCGTTGCTGACGTTAGTATGTCCCGTTGCTGACGTTGGTATGTCCCTATGTCTCGCTGCTGACGTTGGTATGTCCCTATGTCTCGCTGCTGACGTTGGTATGTCCCTATGTCTCGCTGCTGACGTTGGTATGTCCCCATGTCCCGTTGCTGACGGGGGTATGTCTCGTTTCTGACGTTGGTATATCCCCATGTCCCGTTGCTGACGGGGGTATGTCTCGTTGCTGACGTTGGTATATCCCCATGTCCCGTTGCTGACGGGGGTATGTCTCGTTGCTGACGTTGGTATATCCCCATGTCCCGTTGCTGACGGGGGTATGTCTCGCTGCTGACGTTGGTATGTCCCCATGTCCCGTTGCTGACGGGGGTATGTCTCGCTGCTGACGTTGGTATGTCCCTATGTCTCGCTGCTGACGTTGGTATGTCCCTATGTCTCGCTGCTGACGTTGGTATGTCCCCATGTCCCGTTGCTGACGGGGGTATGTCTCGCTGCTGACGTTGGTATGTCCCCATGTCCCGTTGCTGACGTTGGTATGTCCCCATGTCCCGTTGCTGACGTTGGTATGTCCCCATGTCCCGTTGCTGACGTTGGTATGTCCCCATGTCCCGTTGCTGACGTTGGTATGTCCCTGTGTTACAGGTAAACGACTTCCTGTCCGGCAAGGCGCCTCTTAACCTAACGATGCGCTTGGGTGACCACATGATGTTGATCCAGCTCCAGCTGTCCACAGTGACCCCTAGCTCATCCCGACGCTCCGCCACCGCCTCCAGCACCGCCCCCGCTACGAGTTCCAGTTCCAAGCCGGCGCACACCCCCGCTGCTACCTTCCTTGCCTCCTCCCAGCAGCAACGCCGCCTCAAGGCCGCCACAACCACCTCCCAAACATCCTCCGCCTCGGTTGCTTCCCAAACCACCTCTTCAGTTTCAACCACCGCCCCCGACGCATCCCCAACCACATCTACAGATTCAATTACCACCTGTGACGCTTCTCAACCCCCTCCAGTTTCAACCCCCACCCCAAACCTTTCACAACTTCCCCTTCCTCTTCACACCCCCGCCCCCGACGCTCATCAACCTACCTCTCCCGTTTCAACCACCGCCCCCGACGCTTTTGAAACCGCCTCTCTCGTTTCAACCACTTCCCCCGTTTCTTCGACGTCCCGGACAACCTACCCCATTTCCACCCTCCCCACCACCGGTACCACTGCCCCCACTTCTCCTACGTCCCGAACCTCCACCCCCTACTCCCCTACCGCCTCCCGGACATCATCTGCCACCCCCAACAGGACACCAAGTCCTTCCATAAGGTTCACGCCGCCTCCCAAACCTTTCACTTCCTTCTATTCGCCCAGCGCCGCCCCCAAGACGCCCATCCCTGAAACCTTGTGTGCAACTCCAATCTCTTCGTCACACAGCCCCCTGGAGACCACCACCGCCACTACCACTACCAGTGTCGGCGCCGCCCTCCCCGCCCCCAAGGGGCAGACGACCACACCCGCCGTGTTCGTGTTTTCAGGGAAGAGCACCCCAAGCAAAGTCGCCGCACCCTTAGGTTCCTCTCCGCTGCCTCCGAGGGCGGTCAACCCTGGTGCGTCGCCGCCGTGCAAGTGCGAGCCGCCGGCTGGAGCCAAGCCCACCCTGGACACCCGAGCCCTGGCAGAGGCGTCCAGGAACCTCACCCAGACGCTGAAACAGCTGTCGTCAGAGGTGCTGACGTCACGGGCCGACCCCGCCGAGGTGAGTCTTGCACTAGCTCACTGTACGTCCATGGCGCTTGGTATAACAAACCTCGTATCAGCTATAGTGACGTCACTCGCTTATCCAGACAGGTGACTATCGTGGTCACGTGGCTTCCGGCTGCTCTGAATGTCTGTAGAAGTGCGAGTGACTGTATACTACACTACGTGTCTGTAGAGGTGCGAGTGACTGTATACTACACTACGTGTCTGTAGAGGTGCGAGTGAGTGACTGTATACTACACTACGTGTCTGTAGAGGTGCGAGTGGGTGACTGTATACTACACTAGGTGTCTATAGAGGTGCGAGTGGGTGACTGTATACTACACTATGTGTCTGTAGAGGTGTGAGTGAGTGACTGTATACTACACTACGTGTCTGTAGAGGCGCGAGTGGGTGACTGTATACTACACTGTGTCTGTAGAGGCGCGAGTGGGTGACTGTATACTACACTATGTGTCTGTAGAGGCGCGAGTGGGTGACTGTATACTACACTATGTGTCTGTAGAGGCGCGAGTGGGTGACTGTATACTACACTACGTGTCTGTAGAGGTGCGAGTGGGTGACTGTATACTACACTACGTGTCTGTAGAGGTGCGAGTGGGTGACTGTATACTACACTAGGTGTCTGTAGAGGTGCGAGTGGGTGACTGTATACTACACTACGTGTCTGTAGAGGTGCGAGTGGGTGACTGTATACTACACTACGTGTCTGTAGAGGTGCGAGTGGGTGACTGTATACTACACTACGTGTCTGTAGAGGTGCGAGTTTGTGACTGTATACTACACTACGTCTGTAGAGGTGCGAGTGAGTGACTATACTACACTACGTGTCTGTAGAGGTGCGAGTGAGTGACTGTATACTACACTACGTGTCTGTAGAGGTGCGAGTGAGTGACTGTATACTACACTACGTGTCTGTAGAGGTGCGAGTGAGTGACTGTATACTACACTACGTGTCTGTAGGGGTGCGAGTGAGTGACTGTATACTACACTACGTGTCTGTAGAGGTGCGAGTGAGTGACTGTATACTACACTATGTGTATGTAGAGGTGTGAGTGAGCGACTGTATACTACACTGTGTCTGTAGAGGTGCGAGTGAGTGATTGTATACTACACTACGTGTCTGTAGAGGTGTGAGTGACTGTATACTACACTATGTCTGTAGAGGTGTGAGTGAGCGACTGTATACTACACTATGTGTCTGTAGAGGTGCGAGTGAGTGATTGTATACTACACTATGTGTCTGTAGAGGTGCGAGTGAGTGATTGTATACTACACTACGTGTCTGTCGAGTTGCGAGTGACAATGTATGTTTTCTGCTCGCAGGACACAGCCAGAGCTCGCAGACAAGGAGCCATCATAGAGTCCATGCACCATCACGGCAAGGGGGTCTACTCTGGAACCTTCTCAGGTATGACTCATCTTTCTCTGTACATTGTTGTCTAAACCATTCCATTGTTATTACTGATGTCTTGCTACCATAGAACTGAGGCTTGTTTATTTTAACAATGCTAATAATGTGCAATGTTCCAACAATGTTTTCTTAGAGCTATCAACTGATTTTTTTTTTCAGAAATCTCACAAAAAATATAAAATGCTAAAATATTTAAAATATGTTAAGTACAGCCTTAAACAGTCTTATTAGCATACAGCACTTGTTTGTTTGAATTAGCACATCCACTAAGGGAAATAATGTACAGTCTCCTACACAAACTAAGGGAAATAATGTACAGTCTTCTACACAAACTAAGGGAAATGGGGTAGTAACTAATAAAACATGTGGAATCCCTGAAACAAAGAACTTAATATTTGCTATTTTGGCCCTTTTAACTGCAACATTTAGTGACTCCTTGCGGAGGATGAATAGAAAATGTTTGAGCCCCTCCCCCCTTACCCTCCTTCCTGCGTTTTCTGAAATTTTGGTTTGGATATCAACACAGTTGTCTCTAAAGGTACAAATATTATTTTAAACACCCATCAAACTTCTCACGGGTCACTTTGGTCAAAAATATAAATGTATTCTAAATGTCTGAAAAAATATGGAATTTCTTACTAAGGGAATATCGGATCACCTCGACATTTAGTCCTTGAATGAGGAGTCCCGCCTCCCTGGGGCTTGGCCCTGTTCTCTCTAAAGGTGGTCTCCCTGGGGCTTGGCCCTGTTCTCTCTAAAGGTGGTCTCCCTGGGGCTTGGCCCTGTTCTCTCTAAAGGTGGTCTCCCTGGGGCTTGGCCCTGTTCTCTCTAAAGGTGGTCTCCCTGGGGCTTGGCCCTGACCTCTCTAAAGGTGGTCTACTGCCTTCCTGGGGCTTGGCCCTGACCTCTCTAAAGGTGGTCTCCTGCCTCCCTGGGGCTTGGCCCTGTCCTCTCTAAAGGTGGTCTCCCTGGGGCTTGGCCCTGTTCTCTCTAAAGGTGGTCTCCCTGGGGCTTGGCCCTGACCTCTCTAAAGGTGGTCTACTGCCTTCCTGGGGCTTGGCCCTGACCTCTCTAAAGGTGGTCTACTGCCTCCCTGGGGCTTGGCCCTGTCCTCTCTAAAGGTGGTCTCCCGCCTCCCTGGGGCTTGGCCCTGTCCTCTCTAAAGGTGGTCTACTGCCTCCCTGGGGCTTGGCCCTGTCCTCTCTAAAGGTGGTCTACTGCCTCCCTGGGGCTTGGCCCTGTCCTCTCTAAAGGTGGTCTACTGCCTCCCTGGGGCTTGGCCCTGTTCTCTCTAAAGGTGGTCTCCTGCCTCCCTGGGGCTTGGCCCTGTCCTCTCTAAAGGTGGTCTCCCGCCTCCCTGGGGCTTGGCCTTGACCTCTCTAAAGGTGGTCTCCTGCCTCCCTGGGGCTTGGCCCTGTCCTCTCTAAAATGACTTGTCTGTCACAGGAACCTTGAACCCAGCCTTGCAAGACCGGTTTGGGCGCCCCAAAAGAGACATCAGTACCATCATCCATATACTGAATGACCTGCTGTGTGCCACACCGCAGTACCGGCGGCACGCGCGCCAGGCGCACACCTTCACAGTGGAGGCCTCTAGTGGCAGTCCACCTAAACAGACAACCACCACAGCAACAGTTGACAAGTCCCCAGTAGCGAGTGATGAGTCTACAGGTGAGTCTGCTCTTAATGTTGATAATATGGCTCCGATAGTGAGCAAATAGTCTGCTCTTAATGTTGATAATATGGCTCCGATAGTGAGTAAATAGTCTGCTCTTTATGTTGATAATATGGCTGTAGTCACACAGTATGGACACCCCTCAAACAAATGTCAACTGTTACTTTTGTCCTTGTTCCAGAAGAGACCAACAGTCTGTCCTTGGAGAATCAGGCCACCCGTGGGAAGATGGAGCACTTGCGTCTTATCATGGAGGAGCGTCGAGCCAGGCGCCGAGCCCGCAGAGAGGCCCGGGTTGCGCCCTACACCACTCAGTGGTCCGCCAAGTCTGAAAGTCTCTCCCAGGCGGGGACCTCCCACGAGCCCATGGACACGGACCCATCACCGTCAGAACAGCAGCTGTGCGAGCTAAACCCCCCTGAGCCTGTCGTGGCTTGACAGGCTCTAGCAGCTTAGATTGGCGCATTGGCGATTGTCGGGTCATTTAGGCCACTAGTGATAGCTCGCTGCTCTTGTTTGTATTCCTCTAAGTAGCGAGATAGAAGGAGCGGCCATTGCAAGTATGTGTTCAAGATGTACCCCGGTGGAAGGAGTGTGAATTGGTTCAGACTTCCCGGGGGAATACATGTTGCGTGTGGTGGTACTGTCCGTTAGCACAACACACCGCACTAGTGCACATAAGCGCGCAGAGACAAGCAGTAGAATAAATTGCTGTATTGTGATTAGTGTCGTCAACTTTTACTTTAATATCTAGTTCATATTCTAGCCACCAGATTTAGCGGCAAGTGTTTGAGACTTGACTCGCGGTGGTGGTCGCAGCAAAGCTACCGCACCGTTAGGATGGAAATGTTTGCACCGAATAATATGTGACTCTGTGAATGTTTTGTTCAAATCTGGTAGTTTTGACTGCTAGTTTTTGGCCAGATTTTTTTGTTGTTGTACAAAATGCACATTGTTTTAGCTTTATCAGTAAAATTAATTTTTAAATCCCTGTTGTATTATAAAAAAAAATATTTTTTTTTTTTGTTTCTCAAAGCGATTTTGTTATATTATATCGGGAGACTATACCCAAATTTGTTTTGAGGGCTTTCGTCGGTTTGTGTTTGATCTGAAATTGTTTTCAAGCTTGAGCCTCTTCAAGGTAATAACCTCAAACTTTTTGGCTTTAATTACAAGGACTGTTGTTGTAACTGTTGTAGCTACAGCCGAAACCTCTGAGATAATTATTTACTCAACGCAGCACTAATTCCAAATCCTTACTTTGTTCGGATTAAAGCCATTGTTTCTGCCCTTTAAACTGGATCTGTATGGGTTACATTTGTTCCTGGGAAAGTGTTACAACTCCATAGGATCAATGAATCTAAGAATGACCGTACAAAGAAGTAGCGATTGTAAAGCAAGTCACCCCTGAGTATGGTAGCAACCCGCACCCCAGCAAATAGTCCCATTTGAACCTTTTGTTGTCAAGCTAACACAACAAACCCAGGACAGTTTGCTTGGAATGCTTATAGAAATCTGTGATAGTGTTTTGTCAGATCTTGAAACCAGGCTTGCCATACTCGGTTGTGCTATAGCATGGGAATTAGTTCACTAAACTTAAAACATGTTTTTTTTTTGGAACTATGAGGGGGCTAATTAGGTTTTGTACGCCTAAAACCACTATAAACGCTGGAATGTGCTCTTAGAAGCTGTGTTGGGGTCAACTGTAATGTGCATTTTCTACCTCATTTGTTTTAGGCCCTGCGAAGGAAAGTTGTATATAATATGGTGGTATGCCTGTGCAGGTTTAGTCACAGCTTGTGTGCAGTTCCGATTATCAAATTGTTTAATTGATCTCTGTGATAGAACATGCAGGGATACCACTCCCACCTCCCGGGCTGCATCTCATAGCTACCAACTTTGTAAGGTAAACTCAAGTCAACCCGTGTAAAGTATAAACGGAGCTGTATCGTCTCACATTCGAGCAGTTTGGCAAACAAGCAGACAATTATTTGCTGGAAATAGTTTTTGTTTAATGTAACCACCCCCTTTTAGTAAAACATGTTATGTTTAATGTAACTTTTTATAAGTTGTGAACCTGTTTTTAAAATTGTGTGCAAGTTACACAAAACTAATTGTTGGTTTTGTATCGAGAACACCAACTCATTATGAAAGGTTTAAGTTAGTTCACTGCCTTAAATAAACCAGCATTCGTTTGTTCGATGTTGGCAATGGGTTTGTGGGTCGATTCACATATCTGCTGACTTGACTTGTTTGTAAAGTGTTTTCTTGTGAAGCAAGGGGCTGGACCATACCTAGGCAGGTGGATGTAATTCTATCAATTCTCAGTACTTGTTCCAAATTTTAAATTTAGGGGCACATTCAATACACTTGACCAATCCTCCTGGATGTACTACTGACAAAATAAGATTTTTTTTAAAAAATTTAATCAATATAAAAGATTATATTCATAGGTAAGACGAAAGTGTGCGCCAATTTGTCTCAATTGAAGTAGAATTATGTTAGCATTTTTACAGGAAATTGTCTTGAAACTCTTATTTTTAATGTTTTGATAACACAAGTATTAATTACTGTTTAGGTTGAAATATTTTGAGACACCTGCGAAGCAGGTTTTTTGAGTTGGAATTGAATTCTGAATCAAAGCAAATATTATTAGAGAAATTTCAGAACATCTTGAAATATGCTAAAGGTTGTTAAATAGTCACATAAAAAAACCCAAATAAGATTAGTTGTGTAGTCTTGTATCAGTAGAGGCACGCAAAAGGTGAGGTTATTTTTAGCGGAAAAGTGATATTATATGCTGAAAGCGATATTATTTATGTACATAAATATGAGTCGAATTAATGTCCCGCTTGGACAGAGCGTGAAATCTTTTAAAGGCTGAAAATAAAGAATAGATCAATCCAAATTTAAATATTGTAATGTGTAAAAGTAGAAATCGTGATTTTTAAAGTAAACTTAAAAACAAGCCTAAATATTTGTAAAAATACCCATACATCCCGTGACCCGTTTTATATCTTTAAAATTCACAAAAACAGATGCGATCCGTACTAATGGCAGCCCTGGTATAGCGCCAGTGTTACCACATTGGAAATCATATTGCATGACGTGATATTTGCCAAATTACAAAGGAATTGTGTTTATTTAGGGAAAAAAACACCTTAAAATTCCTGTTTGTGTGAAAATTTGCTTTCGCAGATGTGAATTTTGCATTTCCTAGCTTAAAAGTGATCATGTATTAATGTAAGTTCTCAACATGTTTCTACAACAGTTCACCTTGTCAAATCTAAGTTGTAAAGAACACCATCTGTTGTGAGGATTATTAACTATTTTAATATATCTCATCAGTCCTCAAAGTGAACACATCTATCACTTATTAAGAAAATGTTGCGATTATAGGCTGTACAAAGGTTTTATATGGGAAAAAAGTGTGGTTTAATCTTCGGTCAATATGAATTAATTAATAAGCATTTATTTTAAATCATAAGAATTCTTTATAAAAAATGTTAAGCATGCTGTGGGATTTACGATTGCCCTAAACCCTATGGATTTTTTCTAGTTTGGTTCATTTCTAGTTGTCGAATTGAATAATATAGAATACAAATATATATCGGTTATCGAAGCTTTGCAAACCCCTAAATATGATTAATCTCACTTTTTCTTTGGCAAGTTTTTTTTAGGATATCAATAAACCTAACCTTACCTACCAAAATAAATCTTCAGCTTAATATGAAATTGGTAGCATCTTAAACCTTAAAGTCAAAATACAATATTGTTAAATTTCTGAAACTAACACTTTGAACCAGGTTGTAATACAATTAATGATAGGTTTTAGAACTGCGCATCAATAATGTGCAACACTTTCTCTGCGCACTTAAAACGCAGAGGGTCCCTTTTGGTCCATTTCCTTGTTGAACACAAGATTATTTACAATATGAATGTTGAACTCTGATGATTTGTGATGCGAGCGACATTTCTTAGAGTTAGTCTCCTATTTGACTAAAGTAGCTTGTTTTCACAATAATAAACAGACTGTTGTGGTTTTGTTGTAACATTGTTAGTTCCTGAAAAGAAGCAACCTTTGTTTGGTTTTTATATTTTGTATCTTTTGTTGATTGATAGTGGTTTAGTTTGTTGTTGGTTGAGTGGTCCTTACAGACCCTTGACATTGCTTGATCACAGTTGAATGTGACGCGCGTTAGGTTTGTGCTGTGATTCCTCAAACCACGCGAGGAATTGAAACAAAACTTTGGGGCCCCCAAGATCCTATTTTGGCAGTTTCTTCCAACAGTTTGTGCTAAATATCTTCTTATTTTTAATTTTGCTTTTAATTGGCTATCATAGAGTATCGATGAAACTACACAAAGAGAACCAATTTTAAATTGACTTGCGATTGCAGACACGCAACACACCTTCGTGTCTAAACGGACGTCTCGGTGGGTAATGAAAGTTTTCAGAGTTTGTCAAATTTCGGCAATTGCTGCCATTAAATTGGTACCTATAGTGAGTTTAGTATATTATAAAATTCTTATTAAGCTTCTTTAATGGTTTAGACAACTTGGTTTGAGCTCCAGTTGGGGCACTTTTAATCCTCATATGCTTAGAATAGTTTTGAGTATCATTTGCCTCGATTGTGAATTTAGGCACTAAAGAAAAACTGCCAAAATAGTACTTAATATGCCAAGTATGTTTCTCACATTTTTTTGGAGGAAGTAAATTTAAAATTGTAAAAACATTTTTGTAGAATGTTGGGAAAAAAAAAGTGTGTAAAAAGTGTCTGGAGAAAATACAAATTGTATGGCTAAGTTAGGTTAACTTTTAGGTCTAAAAATAATTTAAAATGGTCTTTTATTTTGTTTAAATGATTCTTTATATATTATGAGTGTTAGTTTTAAATTTTTATGGAAAAAAAAATGTATTTACTGTTGAATAAGTTTTTGTTTGACCTTCCAGTTGGTGAATTGCTTTTTGTCAAGTGATTGTTATTACTACGATTATTATTATTTATGGTGTTCTAATTAGTTTTACTGCTAGTTATTTCTTTTGTGCAAAAATTTCTCCAAGATGTATTCCTCGAGGGGAAATTGGTAAAGAATTTCTTACGAATTAAAGATAGTTCAAACTTGAAAATGTTGTAAATTTTAATTTCAGTTAGTCAAATTTTAAAAAAATGTTCAGCTGGTAATGACAGTTGAAGACTGTGACTATTAACAATGGAGATATTTTGTAACAGGTTGAATAGCGTAGTGCGCTTTAAATAGCGCTGTAGTGATTTACAGTTGGAACACAAATATTTGCTGAATTGGTGTTTTGATGAAAAGGGGTAAAACTCAAACTAGGAACAAAACACTGTCCAAGTGGGTTCATGGTGTTAAACAAATAAAATTTGTATAATTTAGGGGGTGAATGATACCCGTTCTTGTGTACAATCGCTACCTCATTCACCCCTCACTGGCAGCCATTGTTAAATAATCCGCTCCTCTACATTTTGATCCAGTGATATTTTAACGAATAGTCTTTATTTTATCAAACCTATCTGACCGAGAAACCCCCCCACTCTCCTTCCTTATCCAAGCCATGGTTTGTAGCCCTGGCGGCAGTTTAGATGTTTCGTCATTTTTGTACTAATCTACAGTTGAGAGCTTTTTATGTTTTTAGAAACCTCTAATCCCAATTTTAATCTTTCATAGCATCCTTACCTTCGCCGACTAAGGTAAATAAACAAGGGCTACCACACCAGGAAAACTTTGTTTCCGAGAAAAAGATAATTTGGCGGTAAGAAAAAAAAAATGGCAGCCTTGACTAAAGATATGTATATTTTATCAGCATCGCATATTACTAGTCTTTCGGATTATACATTTAATACTAATTAAGTTATTGGTTTTAGGAATTAAGAAGTGTACCCACATTTGTGTGGATGGAGAGTGGAAAGCCACACTCAATGCACCTGCCAATCGAATCTAAATCTCATTATGGTCAGCAGTCACGTTTACTGTGAGACTGGCGCCTTGCGCGATGAGGCTGGTTATATTGTTATATCTGGAAGAAGGAACAGGAAAGGAACAGATACAATATGGCTTTCACAATGAACACACTTTACACTGCTGACACTGGACAAAAAGGTAATGGCTGCCTCTTGAAGAGAATCACTCGTCGCTGCCAAATTCATCAACATTGATGTTAATTTTATCGGAACTCATCGGGAGGAAGTTTGAAACGGGCAACGCAACTTGCTAAAAGAGGAAACCAAAATACACCAAAGGGGGAAAAAAGGAAATTGTTAATTTTTGGACACAAAGATAGGAACAATGTTAAAACACTGGATTTTACATGTTCCTATTTTTGAAGAAAGATAGAAAATGTTCCTAATGTGTGTGTGTGTGTGTGTGTGTGTGTTTGTTTGTGTGTTGTGTGTGTGTGTTTGTGTTTGTGTGTGTTTTTTGTGTGTGTTTGTGTGTGTGTGTGTGTTTGTGTGTGTGTGTGTTTGTTTGTGTGTGTGTGTGTGTGTTGTGTGTGTGTTTGTTTGTGTGTGTGTGTTTGTGTGTGTTTGTTTGTGTGTGTGTTTTGTGTTTGTTTGTGTGTGTTGTTTTGTTTGTGTGTGTGTTTGTTTGTGTGTGTTTGTTTGTGTGTGTTTGTTTGTGTGTGTGTTGTTTGTTGTGTGTGTGTTGTTTGTGTGTGTGTTGTTTGTGTTTGTGTTGTGTGTTTGTTTGTGTGTGTGTTTGTGTGTGTGTTTGTTTGTGTGTGTGTTTGTTTGTGTGTGTTTGTGTGTGTGTAAGTGAAGTAATTTACAGTAACAATCTTACCAATATATTATTAAAATAGACCAAGCCAGGCTGGACTAGATGACGATTTAAATTGGAAGGGGGTAGCTCGCGCGAGCGATACTCCAGTAAAGATTTGTTCAGGTGAAACACTAAATAATGCAAGTTTAAAGGAACCATTCTTTAAAAGTATATTTTTACTTTTGTCTACTTAGCACTGCTGGCACTGGACAAAAGGGTTAATAACTGCATCTTGTAAGTCTATTACTAACACCTTAGCTCGGTAGTAGAGCGTCTCTACTAAGTTAAAGGGTTCCCAGTTTGATTCCTAATATGGCCAAAAAATCTTCATTGGTGAACTATGAAGTTCCCCTTTCAAAGGGATAAATTAATGTGGGGGGGTGGGGCGGGGAGGATGTTGTCTGTTCAGGAAGTGAACCTTTAAGTACCTAAAATAATTTAAAAAAAATCAACCTAAGAGTTGTTTGTTTTATTAGATTTCCATTCTCGTTTCCTGAACTTTATCCATACATAACAAAATGTGAATAATACAGTGTTGCGCTGGCGGAGCGTGGCTCTCTCTTGGAGACTTCACACGGGACAGACGTTGGTGTAGACTATGTCCGCTATGATATTGAAGAACTCGCGACACGTGTCCAACACGTGGAGCACGCACTGCAGACTTTCCTCCAAGCTCCTGTGGAAACCAACACGACATGATGACTTAAGGGATGTTTTTGTTAAGTTGGCGCACAGCTCTCTTACCACTGGTTGCACTAACCTGCACTGCTGCTTGCTCAGCGCAAGACGAGGCAACAATCTGACTGTCGGCTCCTCGTCCTTGGTCAGCAGCGCCGCGAGGGAGGCTCCGCATTGCCTCAGTTGCGATTGCCTCGCCTGCACACACTCCAGGGCTAGGTCTACTGCACACAATTATACCAGGGGGTGAGTGATTTGACCACTTGTATTGAGCGCCAGATGTAAGTACTCTTGTTCCTAAGTTTCATTTAACTGAGAATGGACAGTTACAGTTAGGCTCCGATTTGGATCCTGACGAGAGTTCTCGAACATATTTCCTTCCATTTGGCAGAGTTAGATTCTGTTATTTTGAGTAAGTGACACATTTCAGTTAGATTTTATTATTTTTAGTTACACATTTCAGAGGGGAACTGAGAAATTGAGACACTGTAGTGTATCCAGTCTCTATAACTGATTGAGACAACCTGTATCTCTTGTACAGTCCCTACAACTGATTGAGACAACCTGTATCTCTTGTCCAGTCTCTACAACTGATTGAGACAACCTGTATCTCTTGTCCGGTCTCAACTGATTGAGACAACCTGTATCTCTTGTCCAGTCTCAACTGATTGAGACAACCTGTACCTCTTGTACAGTCCCTACAACTGATTGAGACAACCTGTATCTCTTGTCCAGTCCCTACAACTGATTGAGACAACCTGTATCTCTTGTCCAGCCTCTTCATAGCTTCCTACCTCGAGTGAGGGTCTAGTCTGGACACTTACTTGCCGAGTGTCTGGATTGAGAGCAGACAAACTCTGCCAGAGCGCGGGAAATGTTGGTCATAATATGCAGGTCCGTCTTCTCGGCTGCGTCCATGCACGGCTTCATCGCTGTCGAGAAGACAACGCCACACCGGCCTACACCGCTGCGGAGTCTGGGAATAGACCGCAGTAAACACTACTAGAGGGTGTCTAGAATTCTGCTGGACATGTAACTACCAGTACTGTCAAGCTAATCTAGTTTACCCGTGATAGGTAGGTCGGGGATTAAATCCCAACAGGATGTACTGAGTGTTTTTTTTTCTCTAATAGTTCTCCACCCCACACTAATGTGGGTACCTTTCCTCTAAAATTTTACCTTCATTCCATTAGCGTAGTTAATGTATGCATCAACCTAAATAGGTGTTAAGATTCGGCGTAGAATATATTTATATCCTCTAGTTTTTAAATTACCACCAGTTTCATAAAAACAAACATTCTTTGTGTTCAACATTGATATAATGTGACTATATTCATATTTTTATCAAAAGTAGGGTGACCTGGTGGTCTAGGGGTAAGGTATCGGACTTCTGTGCCGAGGGTCCGGGGTTCAATCCTCAGTCCCGGCACAGATTTATCTGATTGCCAAACCCTTCCTTCACCTCTGACAAGATGTGTATTAATCATAACTTGTGAATGTGAGGAATGCCAGGCCTCCACCGTGGTTCGGATTCCACATTAAACTGTAGGTCCTCCATTTCATCTCACAATCACCCTACCATCACACATTAGCTTAAGTGCGTATAACCCGAACGGGTAGTAAGACGCGGTTCTAATAATAATAATAATAATAATTTATCAAAAGTAACAGCTGCAGATCACATAACCTGACTTATGAATACATGACAGTAGATCATGTAGCTTGTTTGGATGTCAGTTAAGTCCATTCTTAATAAAACTGTGCCACAGTTCTGTTCAGTGTAGCCAATAGGATGCCCATCAAGCCTCAACATAGCCTTGTTAAGTGTAGACAACACTATGCCCGTCAAGCCTCAATGTTACCTTGTTCAGTGTAGCCAACACGATGCCCATCAAGCCTCAACATAGCCTTGTTAAGTGTAGACAACACTATGCCCGTCAAGCCTCAACATTACCTTGTTAAGTGTAGCCAACACGATGCCCGTAAAGCCTCAACATTACCTTGTTCAGTGTAGCCAACACGATGCCCGTCAAGCCTACAAGTTACCTGCACATTCTGTTGTAAAGCTCCAAAGAACCATTTCTTCCAATATCTAAAATGGACGTGTGATTGGTCGCCAAGATGAGGCATTCAATAAACTCTCCGCTCGCCTTCTGTAAGGATGATAACACTGTTTTATTATGTTTGCAAGCACTCATACCACCTGATTAACAGTGATTAGTGATAGCTCATAATAATTGGAAATACTTATTGTTTTAATTGACTACAACATGACACCTTGGCTGAGTCTACAGCGTGTGTGGGTACAAGAGTCTCAACTTCAATTCTCGATAAGGCTGAGAAATGTATTAGTATTTATATTGGAGTTTCCCCTTTCATGGTGTTGCATAAATGTTAGTGTGGGTAGTTGGGTGTTGGTTCTGTGCTAGAATTAAGTTAGTTTTGAAGTCGTTAGTGCTGATATAATCATTAGGTTTGTTCTGATTTGTAAGGACAGAAGAAGATAGATGCACTTCACGAAACTGACCCGGCCACAAGAAGTTGTTGATGTGCTATGGTTCAGAAATGCACATAAAATACCCACAAATAATACAGAAACACAGCAGTTATCAGAGTATCTACAAGTACAGTCAGTTTAGCTTGAAAGCTAGGAACACCATAGCTACTCTACTCATCAGAGACATAATAAGAGTATTAGGCTCTATCCACCAGACACATAGCAGTGTCTTAGGTTATAACCACCTGAGACATCAGTGTCTTAGGCTATACCCACCTGAGACATCAGTGTCTTAGGCTATACCCACCTGCGACATCAGTGACTTAGGCTATACCCACCTGAGACATCAGTGACTTAGGCTATACCCACCTGCGACATCAGTGACTTAGGCTATACCCACCTGAGACATCAGTGACTTAGGCTATACCCACCTGAGACATATCATTGTCTTAGAGCCTAAGACACTGATATGTCTCAGGTGGGTATAGCCTATCACCCTTTAGGTTAAACAGAGTGTACCTTTAATATAAACAGACTATGCTTTCTTACAATTATACAACTAACGGTTCAAGTTTGTTTTATTAAAGCACAAAGACAACAGTTGCGCTACTAGAGGTAAGGCTTGTAAAGACAACAGTTGCGCTACTAGAGGTAAGGCTTGTAAAGACAACAGTTGCGCTACTAGAGGTAAGGCTTGTAAAGCCAACAGTTGCGCTACTAGAGGTAAGGCTTGTATTCTCTCATACAAAGACAACAGTTGCGCTACTAGAGGTAAGGCTTGTAAAGCCAACAGTTGCGCTACTAGAGGTAAGGCTTGTAAAGCCAACAGTTGCGCTACTAGAGGTAAGGCTTGTAAAGCCAACAGTTGCGCTACTAGAGGTAAGGCTTGTAAAGACAACAGTTGCGCTACTAGAGGTAAGGCTTGTATTCTCTCAAAGACAACAGTTGCGCTACTAGAGGTAAGGCTTGTAAAGCCAACAGTTGCGCTACTAGAGGTAAGGCTTGTATTCTCTCAAAGACAACAGTTGCGCTACTAAGGTAAGGCTTGTAAAGCCAACAGTTGCGCTACTAGAGGTAAGGCTTGTAAAGACAACAGTTGCGCTACTAGAGGTAAGGCTTGTATTCTCTCATACAAAGCCAACAGTTGCGCTACTAGAGGTAAGGCTTGTATTCTCTCATACAAAGCCAACAGTTGCGCTACTAGAGGTAAGGCTTGTATTCTCTCATACAAAGCCAACAGTTGCGCTACTAGAGGTAAGGCTTGTATTCTCTCATACAAAGCCAACAGTTGCGCTACTAGAGGTAAGGCTTGTAAAGACAACAGTTGCGCTACTAGAGGTAAGGCTTGTATTCTCTCATACAAAGCCAACAGTTGCGCTACTAGAGGTAAGGCTTGTATTCTCTCATACAAAGCCAACAGTTGCGCTACTAGAGGTAAGGCTTGTAAAGACAACAGTTGCGCTACTAGAGGTAAGGCTTGTATTCTCTCATACAAAGCCAACAGTTGCGCTACTAGAGGTAAGGCTTGTATTCTCTCATACAAAGCCAACAGTTGCGCTACTAGAGGTAAGGCTTGTAAAGCCAACAGTTGCGCTACTAGAGGTAAGGCTTGTATTCTCTCATACAAAGACAACAGTTGCGCTACTAGAGGTAAGGCTTGTAAAGCCAACAGTTGCGCTACTAGAGGTAAGGCTTGTAAAGCCAACAGTTGCGCTACTAGAGGTAAGGCTTGTAAAGACAACAGTTGCGCTACTAGAGGTAAGGTTGTATTCTCTCATACAAAGCCAACAGTTGCGCTACTAGAGGTAAGGCTTGTATTCTCTCATACAAAGACAACAGTTGCGCTACTAGAGGTAAGGCTTGTAAAGCCAACAGTTGCGCTACTAGAGGTAAGGCTTGTAAAGCCAACAGTTGCGCTACTAGAGGTAAGGCTTGTAAAGACAACAGTTGCGCTACTAGAGGTAAGGCTTGTAAAGACAACAGTTGCGCTACTAGAGGTAAGGCTTGTATTCTCTCATACAAAGACAACAGTTGCGCTACTAGAGGTAAGGCTTGTAAAGCCAACAGTTGCGCTACTAGAGGTAAGGCTTGTAAAGCCAACAGTTGCGCTACTAGAGGTAAGGCTTGTAAAGACAACAGTTGCGCTACTAGAGGTAAGGCTTGTATTCTCTCATACAAAGACAACAGTTGCGCTACTAGAGGTAAGGCTTGTAAAGCCAACAGTTGCGCTACTAGAGGTAAGGCTTGTATTCTCTCATACAAAGCCAACAGTTGCGCTACTAGAGGTAAGGCTTGTATTCTCTCATACAAAGCCAACAGTTGCGCTACTAGAGGTAAGGCTTGTATTCTCTCATACAAAGCCAACAGTTGCGCTACTAGAGGTAAGGCTTGTATTCTCTCAAAGACAACAGTTGCGCTACTAGAGGTAAGGGTGACTGTAGACACTTGTGAAAGGAACTGTACCATGGCCTCCAGTAATGCTGCCCCACCTCCTCCCTCAAGACACTTGTGTTCCAAGATTTCCTGGGCCTGATGAAGGTCCATCTCCTTGGGCCCCATGAAGGGCAGGTACCCGAACTTGGGCAGGAAACGGAGTGCCTGGTCTGCAGTGGAGACTGTCGAAAATGTAAACATAATGTGTGTGGCCTAGACCGCTATGCTGCATCTCAAACTGTACCGGTGGCTGCGCGGTCTCTGGTGTCACTAACTATATAAAGTGGCTGGTCGGTGATAAAGAGTCAAGGTTTAAACCTCGCGAGGGTGATGTTTTTCAGCACTTTGGTCCTCCTACATCAATGCAGCCACCTTCACACCACACCTTGTCAAGTCTAGAGAAAGTTTTTATAATTATAACCACTTATATTAGTTTCAGTTTCTTTAGACATAATTTATCCTGAAACGATACAGTAAAAAAAAACTGTTATTGATTAAAATGAACAAACCAAAATGGATCAAATGCAGAAACTATGAACTTGTGTAAATTGTTGCAAATAAATACCTTTTAGAGTCATAAAAACCCAAACTAGTGTCATCAACATTTTAAAATAATCCTTTTGTCAATTACAAGCAAATAACCAACAACTTATCAGCTATTCCACTTTATAATATTAGCTCAAACAATGACCAAAGAGATATAATTAGTTACTGGTTTGTCTCAGAAGCTGTGAAACTACTTTCTCTCTCACACACATGTACTAAAATAGTATATGACCGTTCAACATCAGATCTTAGATTGCATTAATTTTGTTGATCAATATTTCATCTCGTAACAGACAACTCTGAATAACGGATTATTCTTTATAACACAGTCTAAACTTCCCCGGCGAAATATTATGGACACACTAACAATGATACAACTTCTCGATAACAAGCACCCGCCCACTTCGGTGGTCGCAAGGTCTAACACGCTACTCACAATAGACCACAGGGCGATCCGAGTTCTTGTAGTCAACAACATCAACATACAGGTTCATTTTATAGTAAAGGAAATTGATAGAACTAAAGAAAAAGGAAAATGTGGGAAGAATCCAATGCATAAAGCTGACATCTTCTTCCTTTCTTCTGTCTTCTATAGTAGAAGTCACACATTTTAACATAAATAGAATATTTCGAATTTCAAAATGGAGTAATCCAGTGTTTGTGTTATTTGTACTCTCTTCTTTGTGTTTGATAAAGGCAACAGTCACGAAATATTACACTATTTGTGTTAAAATGTGTGTGTGACTACTTCTACTATAGAAGACACAAGAAAGGAAGAAGTTAGTTTTGTGCATTGGATTCCTATCA
This sequence comes from Timema podura, assembly GCA_033556935.1. Lineage (NCBI taxonomy): Eukaryota > Metazoa > Arthropoda > Insecta > Phasmatodea > Timematidae > Timema > Timema podura. The sequence goes on from JAVRXN010000001.1 coordinate 2,968,273, forward strand.
CATTTTTCCTCTTTCCCTAGAAAGGCCTTCATCAAATTTATTCTTAGTAGTTTGTTTTTTTCCTTTAGTTTTATCTATTTCCTTTACTATAAAATTATTTAGCCATTGGGCCACCTCATTAACAACAGGAAGTGGTTTGCTAATAAGAAATATCAGCTTATTGATTTTAGTTTTCATTTTTAAATATAAACAAACACTCAATTGAAATTTTTAAGTTTGATTTGATTAAAGCTTATTCTAGGGGTGTGTGTGAAGCTTCGACTTGCCTTTGAAACAAATACCGGCTTTGCCTTCGCTTTGAAAATAATTCCAGCTTCGAAACTTCACCAATAAAAATATTGACAGCTAAAACTACTCAATTTATATTCAATTACTGCCGTTCTGAGCGGTTTTCTACTTTACAAATTAGTATTTTTTATAGATAAAATCTGAAGTAAATGAACTGCATGCTGTATAACTTGATTTCTCAGGTTGAAACAAACAATTGTGCAATAAAACTAACAAAAAATGTTTGAACTTCGATTTGGCTTCGAGAATATTTTATATATTCTAATAAAATAAACTTTGTCTTCATATATTATAACACAGACGGTAACTTTGAGATGATTAAAATTATATATGTATTAGGCCTATGTGTTTAAACTATAATTGGTGGGCGCCATGCCTAAGTACTAGGAGAAAAAAATAATAAATAAAACCTTGAACTCTGCTAACTCTGAAAGTGAGTGGCACAGTAACTAACACTAGAGACCACTGGGTGTGCTCGGGAACGTTTTCTGGATGATTCAATGTTAATGACACTACCTTACCTACAACAATGGTGTGCTGTAAATCTCTACTAGAGTTGAAGGAAAATAATTAAAAATATAACAAGAGCAATTGAAATAAAAAAATTAAATATACTAATTCAAATTACAATAAACAAAACAATTGTTGAAACTTTTGTTGGTTATTATTGTTTCATTGACACCACATCCCAATCCTACCTATAGAAAACCGAGTAATTATAATCTTACCAAATTATAAAAAAAATTTTTTATAATACATATGTTTTTGAAAAAAAATAAAACAGTTATCAATAGTTTTATTAATAATTTTATAGAAATAAAATATTGAGTTTCTAGAAGAAGTGTCTCTTAATGTTTTAAATTTATAGTGGAAGACTGAAGTGAGAAGAAAATAAATTTAATGTTGAAGATTCAGCTAGATCTCGCCAACAAACATGTCCTGTTAAAATAGCACAAATGTTGGAACATTGTTTCCTTTTCTTAATTTCAACTCGTCCACAATTTAAGGAAATAAACATTCTAGTTATTTCTCAGACACACAGCTTCATATCCCACTTTAAAACTATTTTTCACTTTTTAAATCCAATTTAGTTGGGAGCCACACAGGTTTAGTTCTGTGTTAAAATGACACAGCGGAAGAAGACCCCAATCTTCTTCAAAAAGACGTTATATTTTGTTCAAGTCCAAAGAGAAAACTTATGCATCAAAACAAAAGATAAAATTAAATAGCCAAAGCTATTATTTATGCTTTTAGTGGGAACTACTCCATCTAGATATCATATTTTGAAAATTGAAAAATAACACCTGGACACGGGAATCGAACCCGGGACCTTTGGCTTAGTACGCCAATGCTCTAACCGCTGAGCTATCCAGGATTCGTCCCGTGCCCAGGGTCATTATTCACTCATATTTTAAGGCAGAGCCTATGATGGACGTGCGGAAATCGTCGGCTACAAATGTGTGATTTTATTAAGATCACGAGCTATTAGATAACGCAGCCATCTGCATCCTGGATAGCTCAGTGGTTAGAGCATTGGCGTACTAAGCCAAAGGTCCCGGGTTCGATTCCCGTGTCCAGGTGTCTTTTCAATTTTCAGAATATAAAAAATAAAATGTTGGCTATGGACTAGGGGGAAATATAAAATAAAATGCAATTTAATGTAAAGACTGAAAATATATGTCAACAAATATGAACGAAGTTTCTTAAAATAATTAAAATGTTTATTTCTGTCAGAATTGAAATGTGCGCTAGTTTTGAAGTATTTACATCAATTTATTTTCTTTCATAACTACGAGACTAGCCACCTGTTTAACAGTCCATTAGAATAAAATCATGGCCGACATTGAAAATAAAGAGGAGTTAACAAACTTCTTAGAAGGATAAATGTTTAATAGAGGTAAGTGTTCTTCCATAGCTCAAAATTCATTATTTTAAACAGCGTTAGATAATCTTCCTTACGTTTTATTGTAAATGATAGTATTATTTTGACACACATGGCAACACAGCGCGTTATGCTGCAGACGAACTTCTAAGTACATCATTTAATTCAACCAAAACAATAAATTATAAAATATTTACAAATTAGAAAAATATAGGGTGGCAAATCTCATTACAATATTCGATTTGCGTTCGCTTCGAATTGAAAAAGTGGACTTTGCACACCCCTTCGGTAAGGAATGGATGAAAGAAATTGTTAATCAGATAGATGTTTATTAGATAATTGCAATAAATATTACAAAAACAAAGCACATTTTCACAAATAAGTGCAGTCTAACTTAGAGTGCAAAGTTAATAAAGTTCTTCTTGAGTATGTTTATTAAAAAAAACCAAGGTCCACGATTCTGGTTTACATTCAGATAAATACAACTCTTTACAACATTTGCTTACACGAATCAAATTATTAAATATAACAAGATTTCAAAATATAGGACTAGTCTGATCCTATTTTCCCCTACAAATAATATAATAATATAGTCTAGGATAATAAAACTGTCCCTGAATGTAGACTTTTAGCCAAGGTACACAGGGCAACACCTACCTTCATATGAAACTAGCCCCTCCTAATCTGGTCCAGGTAGGTGTCTAGTATTATAGTGCCCCATTGACTGATCGACTGACCTGGAATGTGCATTTTTACCAATTATACTGTCATTTGTTTGTACACTATGTTTACTCTAGACGACGGTGGAATAAAGCAAAGTGTGTTAGATAAAGTGGACACGGACCGGTCACATTTTAGAAGGAATCTCAGGTCTCTTTGTCACCACGTCTGGTGTTCAAGCCCAAATGACAGTCAAAGATGGTAGAAACAATATTAAAAAAAAGACATCAAAATATTAAATAATAGCACAAATAATCTCTGCAGTTTTGAGATATTTAAAAATATGATAATTCTAAAAGTATTAAAAGTATGGACCAAATCAAAAACAAACTTGTGTAAAATGTTCCTTATTTAACCTAGCGAAAACAATAGTCTGTGAAATGCATAATATATTAATGAAAAAAAAAAAAAAAAAAGTACAGATTGCTACTTATTCAGGTTGACATATTTCCAAAATGCTGGCAAATGATCGTTAACCCAGTTATTGTCTATATATCCACAATTGCGAGGAATTTTACAAATAAAACATTAAAACAAACAATGCAACTCTTTAAAAAAAAATTTTGTCATCACAGACTTAAGGAATTTAATCCTACTTCAAAAAGAGTTCTTGCACTTTAGCCCTCTCTATGTTTACAACTAAGTAGTATATTACAATAATGTACATCATGAGGAACGCAAAAAAAAAAAAAAAAAAAAACTACCACCACCCATTCGTACAATTCATGTGTGTGTTTGAAGAATTGAACTGTTTATTTTCAACATAGGCCAAATGTTCAGAAGTGCTGGTTGTGAAGACAGCTCTTTGAACCTTTAAATAGTTCCATTCAACTACTTTCAAACAAACCACCCTAGTTGTGTACTGTCAGCATAGAAACGTCAGGCCGTTACCAGTGTTGACAACCTTGGTATAGGAATAGCAGGCCTAAATACAAACATGTGTCACATACAACCTTTACATCAACTGCAGGCGAGTATTCAGTCCAAACTGTGTATCCACTCATTGTAATTGCTATGTAAGAGAATTGTTAAAAACCACCAATTAATAACATGATCACATTCAGAGAGAACGCTCAACTTGTTAATTATGAACCATATATTGCTTTTAATGGATGGAATGGAATCGATAAAAGGAGGAAGAGTGGCGAAAGGACATAGAAAGATGGAGGCATTTTAATAAAAATTACCCGCCACAGGCTGGAAACAGTGTATTATTATAATGATCTTGTCCAACTATTTTTTCACTTACACCAATTTGTTATTTCAGCTAAGATTAATAACGTATGAAAAACTAAGTTTGAACGTTGTGTTATCGGCGAGTCTTTATCTATCCAGTGGTTTCCTGGTATTATTATAATTAACATATGAATACATGGAAATACAGTCCGATTTTCGTAGTACGCCCTCGTAATTTGTAAATTGAAAACTCCCTTAAAATGGTGAAAAAAAGTGCATTGAATGGTGTGGAAAAAAAAAATTCTTAGCCCATTTAATTAATGGTAATATGGTGTGAAAATGTCAGAGTAGAAATATTTCAGATGTAACTTGGATGATTGAGCAAATCTTCACCATCCGGAATGTATCTGATAATTATGCAAACGTTTTGTTTATGTTTAAGGAAAACGTATTTTCAATATTTTTGAGATCCACTGGAGAAGGTGCAATTAGCTCCAGTTTCAGTTCAGTTTGTTTAATCCCTCATTCGTTCCTTCTCCCACACATAACAGGTTTATATGTTTCATAATACATTCATCCCAGACTAAACTAGAATTTTAACTAAATTAAGAAATGGTTGCACATGTCCCCGCTACAAGATTACCCAGGTAGCCATGTTTAAATAACAATCTTACAGAGAGAGATTGTACCAAGCTTGGTATAGATATTGATCTTGGTATTACCGTATCAAACTTTATAAGCAAGATGGCCGCCCTCTCCAACATTGGCTCAACGATCTCGCACATTCACAAACTATTGATTGATTTGACGTGTGATATGAAAAATATTGATCTGTCATCGGGAGTGTGTACGGGTTAGACGCGCGAGCCGAGGGCTAGGGCTAGCAACAGCGACGCGACGGTCAGACCCAGAGTGGCTGCTGTCTCGAGGGGAGCGCTGTTGGGATCCGCGCCTATGCGACTCAGACTCTTCATGCCGTGACAAGGAGTCATCTGCCACACATAGTTGAACAGACTCTCGACAATGTTGGCAGGAGTGGGCTCGGAACATCCTTCAAGAACCTTCACCACGCAGATCTGGAGCAGCTTCATGTCCCTGCACAGATACACGGCAGATAGACAAGGATCCTTAACATATGACATGTGGAACAAAGGATCCTTCACCTAGCATGTGAAGATGTGCACTCTCGAGAGCCAACCAATCACAGTTCAAGATGGCTGCCAATGTTTCATTCAGAGCTCAATAAATAAACTTTATGGATCTCTTTTTTAGAAACTTGTCTTACTAACTATTCGGGTTGTACACATTTGTACTAATTACGCTGTCTCATGGATGAGAAAGGTTAAATTTAGAGGATGTGCACCTACATTTACATGGAGAGAGTCTACAACCTTTTATGAAAACCATCAACATCACACCTGACCGGTATATGAACCTATCTCACTATCTTCAGCAGTGTAGTCCATTGTGAGTATGACACCTTAGACCATTTCATCACTGAAGCGAGTTTTTTTGAGTTACCTTGAATTTATTGTTGGGTCGTTCAAGTGTAATCAATATTTATTCAGAAAAATAATATCTTTAGTTTGTATTGTTTTGAAGCAAATATTATAGTTACAGATAGTTTAGCCCAAACCAAGCAACCAAACCTCATATCATTAATTTATCACTCAACTGGATATTATTAATTCAAATTACAGCAGATGCCCGATAGAGCTCAGTGGTCAGGGAACATACTTCACCCTCGTGTTAGACCTGTAGGGCGACAAATGATGGGGAAAAGACTACAGCACAGTGCACTACTATTAGTAAATTTAAGTCATCAAACATGGAAATAAAAACTTCCAGTTATAGAGTTCACTCTTTTGAAACATAAAATACACTATAATTGAAATGTTTTGGATCACTCTACCTAATCGCTCCATTTACTGGATCCCTACCAGTAAGAATTCACTAACACAACACAGTAGGCCCTAATAATATTATTTGTTTTGGGAGACAATCTCTTCATCACGGTATATCCAAAATCACAGTATATCAGACCTTGTTATATCACGGTATATCTAAAATCACAGTATATCAGACCTCGTTATATCACGGTCTATACAAAATCACAGTATATCAGACCTCGTTATATCACGGTGTATCCAAAATCGCAGTATATCAGACCTCGTTATATCACAATGTATCCAAAATCGCAGTATATCAGACCTCGTTATATCACGGTGTATCCAAAATCGCAGTATATCAGACCTCGTTATATCACGGTGTATCCAAAATCGCAGTATATCAGACCTCGTTATATCACGGTGTATCCAAAATCGCAGTATATCAGACCTCGTTATATCACGGTGTATCCAAAATCGCAGTATATCAGACCTCGTTATATCACGGTGTATCCAAAATCGCAGTATATCAGACCTCGTTATATCACGGTGTATCCAAAATTGCAGTATATCAGACCTCGTTATATCACGGTGTATCCAAAATCGCAGTATATCAGACCTCGTTATATCACTGTGTATCCAAAATTACAGTATATCAGACCTTGTTATATTGGACTTGTACTGTATGAAAAAGAAAGTTACTTAGCAGTGATTTCTATTTTATATTATATTTTGTAATAAGTAAAGAGTTATGTGAACAAGAAATGAATTGAATAAAAAAAATGTGACCTGGCGGTCTAGGGGTAAAGTGTCGGACATCTGTGCTGGGGGTCCGGGGTTCAATCCTCGGTCCCGGCACAGATTTATCTGATTGCCAAACCCTCCCTTCACCTCTGACAAGACGTGTATTAATCACAACTTGTGAATGTGAGGAAGGCCAGGCCTCCACCGTGGTTCGGATTCCACGTTAAACTGTAGGTCCTCCATTTCATCTCACAATCACCCTACCATTACACTTTAGCGTAAGTGTTTATAGCCCGAACGGGTAGTAAGACACGATGAAAATAGTAATAATAATAATAGATCTTACCAACGTGAGAAGTACATTTCTTATACTTATCATATCTTTTAATATTTATAATTTGGAGTTAAACTGAAGGTTCCTCCAGTACTAGACTAGGGACAGAAGGTTCCTCCAGTACTAGACTAGGGACAAAAGGTTCCCCCAGTACTAGACTAGGGACAGAAGGTTCACACTCACCTGCACTCTGGTTCCTCCAGTATTAGACTAGGGACAGAAGGTTCCTCCAGTACTAGACTAGGGACAGAAGGTTCCTCCAGTACTAGACTAGGGACAGAAGGTTCCTCCAGTACTAGACTAGGGACAGAAGGTTCCTCCAGTACTAGACTAGGGACAGAAGGTTCACACTCACCTGCACTCTGGTTCCTCCAGTATTAGACTAGGGATAGCGTCCATGGAGGACGTGTTATTGGGCAGATACTGGGACACTGTCTTGTTCAGACAACCCTGGATTTCATCCTTCTTCTCTTCAAAGCACTCGGGTCCCCCTTCGGCAATGAACACTGACAACAGGAAATACACTTTGCCTCTCTTTCACAAAAAACACAGTAATTTAAATGTTGAAACTTACACTTCAAAAACAACTACAACAGATGATTTAAGATTTAACACACATATTGATTTGAAGCTTTAAAAACAATAAAGGAATCATTAGGGGTGGGGGTAGGGTGGATATAAAAATTCAAAAGTATTGAAACCAATACCTTAATAATTTATCAATAAAAATCAATTTTTAGTGAAATTAGGTTGTACAAGTTGTATTAAATTAACATGAAAGACATAAATGTATAGTAGAATATATGAACAATATTTGATTGATATTGTGAATATATATATTATATTATATTATATTATATTATATTATATTACACATTTATGTCTTTCATGTTAATTTAATACAACTTGTACTACCTAATTTCACTAAAAATGGATTTTTATTTATAAATTATTCTTATACGTTCATTATTAAACAATTCAAACATTTTTCAATACCTTAATGTTGTAAAGAGTGACCGATTCCTACACGACCAACACACACCCCCTAGCTCCTACACGACCAACACACACCCCGTAGCTCCTACACGACCAACACACACCCCCTAGCTCCTACACGACCAACACACACCCCTAGCTCCTACACGACCAACACACACCCCCTAGCTCCTACACGACCAACACACCCCCCCTAGCTCCTACACGACCAACACACACCCCCTAGCTCCTACACGACCAACACACACCCCTAGCTCCTACACGACCAACACACACCCCCTAGCTCCTACACGACCAACACACACCCCGTAGCTCCTACACGACCAACACACACCCCCTAGCTCCTACACGACCAACACACACCCCTAGCTCCTACACGACCAACACACACCCCTAGCTCCTACACGACCAACACACACCCCCTAGCTCCTACACGACCAACACACACCCCCTAGCTCCTACACGACCAACACACACCCCCTAGCTCCTACACGACCAACACACACCCCCTAGCTCCTACACGACCAACACCCCCCCTAGCTCCTACACGACCAACACCCCCCCTAGCTCCTACACGACACACCCCCCCTAGCTCCTACACGACCAACACCCCCCTAGCTCCTACACGACCAACACCCCCCTAGCTCCTACACGACCAACACCCCCCTAGTCCTACACGCCTTCCTACACGACCAACACCCCCCTAGCTCCTACACGACACAACACCCCCCTAGCTCCTACACGACCAACACCCCCTAGCTCCTACACGACCAACCCCCCTAGCTCCTACACGACCAACACCCCCCTAGCTCCTACACGACCAACACCCCCTAGCTCCTACACGACCAACACCCCCTAGCTCCTACACGACCAACACCCCCCCTAGCTCTCTACACGACCAACACCCCCCTAGCTCCTACACGCAACCCTCTAGTCCTACACGACCAACACCCCCCCTAGCTCCTACACGACCAACACCCCCCCTAGCTCCTACACGACCAACACCCCCCCTAGCTCCTACACGACCAACACCCCCCCTAGCTCCTACACGACCAACACCCCCCCTAGCTCCTACACACGACCAACACCCCCCCTAGCTCCTACACGACCAACACCCCCCTAGCTCCTACACGACCAACACCCCCCTAGCTCCTACACGACCAACACCCCCCTAGCTCCTACACGACCAACACCCCCCTAGCTCCTACACAACCCAACACCCCCCCTAGCTCCTACACGACCAACACCCCCCTAGCTCCTACACGACCAACACCCCCCTAGCTCCTACACGACCAACACCCCCCCTAGCTCCTACACGACCAACACCCCCCTAGCTCCTACACGACCAACACCCCTCAACGTGGTTTGAAATGAATATTCTCCAGTAGTTAGATAACCAAGCAGTTTTACTAGTGATCAACAGGACGTACTATATAATAATATTGCCATACACAGCGGAAACTGGGTAATGAAGGAGCAGGATTAAAGTCTGAAATGAAATGTCTAGAGAAATTACAGATAAGATGAGAAATGAAAGGGTCAAAGGAATAGTTAAAGAAGGGCAGGTGTAGTTTAGGACCAGTGACGAACCTTGCGCTGATGAACAGGTATAAGGTGTTAGCACTGAAGGACAGTTTTGTTGTTGTCCAACTTAGAATAGTGAGACACCTTATCTCAGTCAGTAACTCATCTGTCTTAAGATATGAAGAGCCCTGTGTTCAATACCCAGCATGGCCAAAATTTTATCATTTGAATAATTGGTGTTTCCTCTTTCCCAATGATGGATTAACAGCCAGGGGACTGGGTGTTGTGTAGGTTCAGAGAGTGAGTGTAATGTCTGACACTCACGAGCGATGCGGTCCCCCTCCTTGAAGCACACAAAGCTGATGAGAGACTCTGTGATGTTCTGGATCAGGCTCAAGCTCTCTTTCTCTTTTCCGTCCAGGCAGGGCTCGATGCTAGACGTGAAGTTGGTGATACAGCTCTGGAGGACTGGGGACTTCCTAGAAACAACACAGGGTCATTCAGGGTCACAGAGTCCGTCACAGACAAGCCTCAGTCAGGGTCACAGTGTCAGTCACAGACAAGCGTCAGTCAGGGCCACAGCTGCAGATCACATGACCTGATGTATGAATACATGAAAGTAGATCTCATTACTCTTCTATCTGTTAGATAAGGTTCTTTCCTAGAGATATGAGGAGAGGCTTGTGAGCCCCGGCGCTCTCAGCCACAGAGCGGCTCATCTCGGCTAATCTGCAGGGCATTACAAGTTGTGAGATCACTCGTGACTGTTGCTCAGCTGGGAGGACAGATAACGTGGCATTCACTGAACTTTGAACCGGTGGAGTTTGGACCACAGAGCTGTCACTCCTATCAACCACCTGACCTGTGTGGTTCAGTGGTAGAGTGGATCACATGTCTCAAGACTGGCTCGCCAGCAATCAGGTCAGGGTTTGAATCATGGTCCATCGAAATGAAGGTGGTTTTTCCTAAATGATTTCCCACCCTACCTCCACACAAGTGCAGGTACATTTCCTTTAAAAACATACCTTTCCTCATACCTATGAACATGTACTAAGACGTGACAAGGGGGGAACAAGTGACTTGACGTATGACTACATGAAAGTAGATCTAGGACTTGTATAAGGCGAGACAAGAGACATACCTGCAGTACTTGCGGAACACAACGTCCAGGTCCCCGGTGGGCTTGGCCTTCTCCACCTCCTGCTTCAGTTCAGTGGTGTTCGCCAGCGATTGGAAACACTCGGACACTTGCGCTTGGGATTCCTGGAACAGTTCCTGGTTCTCTGAGGTACTCAGGGGGAGTTGTAACATTTACAACTGGACAAACTACCCCTGCACCTACTAGTGCTGTGGTGACACAGCATTAGTTTGTTCCAAACATATACACTCTAATGGCCTTTACCGCCTCCCCCCGCCCGGCCTGGTTCTCAACCCGCCAGCCCAGTATCTCCCCCCGCCAGCCCAGTATCTCCCCCCGCCCGCCCTGTATCTCCCCCCGCCAGCCATGTATCTCCCCCCCGCCCCCAGTATCTCCCCCCGCCAGCCCTGTATCTCCCCCGCCAGCCCTGTATCTCCCTCCGCTAGCCAAGTATATTCCTCCATCCTTGTAACAACTCACTATGGCCCTGTATCTCCCTCCACCCTTGTAACAGCTCACCAAGACTCACCATGGCCCAGTATATCCCTTCATCCTTGTAACAGCTCACCAAGACTCACCATGGCCCTGTATCTCCCTCCACCCTTGTAACAGCTCACCAAGACTCACCATGGCCCAGTATCTCCCTTCATCCTTGTAACACCTCACCAAGACTCACCATGGCCCAGTATCTCCCTTCATCCTTGTAACAGCTCACCAAGACTCACCATGGCCCAGTATCTCCCTCCATCCTTGTAACAGCTCACCAAGACTCACCATGGCCCTGTATCTCCCTCCACCCTTGTAACAGCTCACCAAGACTCACCATGGCCCAGTATCTCTCTTCATCCTTGTAACAGCTCACCAAGACTCACCATGGCCCTGTATCTCCCTCCATCCTTGTAACAGCTCACCATGGCCCTGTATCTCCCTCCATCCTTTTAACAGCTCACCATGGCCCTGTATCTCCCTCCACCCTTGTAACAGCTCACCAAGGCCCTGTATCTCCCTCCACCCTTGTAACAGCTCACCAAGACTCACCATGGCCCTGTATCTCCCTTCATCCTTGTAACAGCTCACCAAGACTCACCATGGCCCTGTATCTCCCTTCATCCTTGTAACAGCTCACCAAGACTCACCATGGCTCTGTATCTACCTTCATCCTTGTAACAGCTCACCAAGACTCATCATGGCCCTGTATCTCCCTCCACCCTTGTAACAGCTCACCATGGCCCTGTATCTCCCTCCACCCTTGTAACAGCTCACCAAGACTCATCATGGCCCTGTATCTCCCTCCACCCTTGTAACAGCTCACCAAGACTCACCATGGTCCAGTATCTCCCTTCATCCTTGTAACAGCTCACCAAGACTCACCATGGTCCAGTATCTCCCTTCATCCTTGTAACAGCTCACCAAGACTCACCATGGCCCAGTATCTCCCTTCATCCTTGTAACAGCTCACCAAGACTCACCATGGCCCAGTATCTCCCTTCATCCTTGTAACAGCTCACCAAGACTCATCATGGCCCTGTATCTCCCTCCACCCTTGTAACAGCTCACCAAGACTCACCATGGCCTGTATCTACCTCCACCCTTGTAACAGCTCACCAAGACTCATCATGGCCCTGTATCTCCCTCCACCCTTGTAACAGCTCACCAAGACTCACCATGGCCCAGTATCTCCCTTCATCCTTGTAACAGCTCACCAAGACTCACCATGGCCCAGTATCTCCCTTCATCCTTGTAACAGCTCACCAAGACTCACCATGGCCCAGTATCTCCCTTCATCCTTGTAACAGCTCACCAAGACTCACCATGGCCCTGTATCTCCCTTCATCCTTGTAACAGCTCACCAAGACTCATCATGGCCCTGTATCTCCCTCCACCCTTGTAACAGCTCACCATGGCCCTGTACCTACCTCCACCCTTGTAACAGCTCACCAAGACTCACCATGGCCCTGTATCTATCTCCACCCTTGTAACAGCTCACCAAGACTCACCATGGCCCTGTATCTACCTCCACCCTTGTAAAAGCTCCCCAAGACTCACCACGGCCTTGTCGAAAGCCTGCTCATCAGCGTTCTGCAGACACTTCTTCTTGAAGGCGTTCCCCACCTCCTCTAGTGTAGGGACGTGGGAGGCGTTCAGGGAGGGCCCTCCAGAGAGGGAGGTGATGTTGTTTAGCAGATCCTGAGGGTTCACCTCCTGAAGACTGGCGAGGTCTGAGCTGGTGTCAGCCCTCACTGCGGCTAGAACACAGGACCACAAGTTGTCAGGGAACAGGTAGCGTACCAGTACCGACGTATATCGAACAGACAGCGTACCAGACCGACGTATATCGAACAGACAGCGTACCAGACCGACGTATATCGAACAGACAGCGTACCAGACCGACGTATATCGAACAGACAGCGTACCAGACCGACGTATATCGAACAGACAGCGTACCAGACCGACGTATATCGAAAAGACAGCGTACCAGACCGACGTATATCGAAAAGACAGCGTACCAGACCGACGTATATCGAAAAGACAGCGTACCAGACCGACGTATATCGAAGACAGACAGCGTACCAGACCGCGACGAGTATATCGGACAGACAGCGTACCAGACCGACGTATATCGGACAGACAGCGTACCAGACCGATGTATATCGGACAGACAGCGTACCAGACCGATGTATATCGGACAGACAGCGTACCAGACCGATGTATATCGGACAGACAGCGTACCAGACCGATGTATATCGGACAGACAGCGTACCAGACCGATGTATATCGGACAGACAGCGTACCAGACCGATGTATATCGGACAGACAGCGTACCAGACCGATGTATATCGGACAGACAGCGTACCAGACCGATGTATATCGGACAGACAGCGTACCAGACCGATGTATATCGGACAGACAGCGTACCAGACCGATGTATATCGGACAGACAGCGTACCAGACCGATGTATATCGGACAGACAGCGTACCAGACCGATGTATATCGGACAGACAGCGTACCAGACCGATGTATATCGGACAGACAGCGTACCAGACCGATGTATATCGGACAGACAGCGTACCAGACCGATGTATATCGGACAGACAGCGACCAGACCGATGTATATCGGACAGACAGCGCACCAGACCGATGTATATCGGACAGACAGCGCACCAGACCGATGTATATCGGACAGACAGCGCACCAGACCGATGTATATCGGACAGACAGCGCACCAGACCGATGTATATCGGACAGACAGCGCACCAGACCGATGTATATCGGACAGACAGCGCACCAGACCGATGTATATCGGACAGACAGCGCACCAGACCGATGTATATCGGACAGACAGGCACCAGACCGATGTATATCGGAACAGACAGCGCACCAGACCGATGTATATCGGACAGACTACGTACCAGACCGATGTATATCGAACAGCAGTACACCAGACCGATGTATATCGAACAGCTAGTAACACCAGACCGATGTATATCGAACAGGAAGTACACCAGACCGATGTATATCGAACAGCAGTACACCAGACCGATGTATATCGAACAGGCTAGTACACCAGACCAATGTATATCGAACAGGTAGTACACCAGACCAATGTATATCGAACAGGTAGTACACCAGACCAATGTATATCGAACAGGTAGTACACCAGACCAATGTATATCGAACAGGTAGTACACCAGACCAATGTATATCGAAACAGGTAGTACACCAGACCAATGTATATCGAACAGACAGTATACCAGACCAATGTATATCGAACAGTGTACACCAGACCAATGTATATCGAACAGACATGTATACCAGACCAATGTATATCGAACAGACAGTATATACCAGACCAATGTATATCGAACGAACAATTTTACCAGACCAATGTATATCGAACAGACATATACCAGACCAATGTATATCGAACAGACAGTATACCAGACCAATGTATATCGAACAGACAGTATACCAGACCAATGTATATCGAACAGACAGTATACCAGACCAATGTATATTGACAGAGTATACCAGACCAATGTATATCGAACAGAGTATACCAGACCAATGTATATCGAACAGACAATATACCAGACCAATGTATATCGAACAGACAGTATACCAGACCAATGTATATCGAACAGACAGTATACCAGACCAATGTATATCGAACAGACAGTATACCAGACCAATGTATATCGAACAGACAGTATACCAGACCAATGTATATCGAACAGACAGTATACCAGACCAATGTATATCGAACAGACAGTATACCAGACCAATGTATATCGAACAGACAGTATACCAGACCAATGTATATCGAACAGACAGTATACCAGACCAATGTATATCGAACAGACAGTATACCAGACCAATGTATATCGAACAGACAGTATACCAGACCAATGTATATCGGACAGCTAGTATACCAGACCAATGTATATCGAAAAGATAGTATACCAGACCAATGTATATGGAACAGGTAGTAGTTTACCTAGGTTCTAGAAACCAGTACCTCGCGGTTATAAAGTGGTAATTAGTCTGATAGCGACCTTGAAAACAAGTTTGCAGTGACTGTACCTCAAGAAGAAACCCTACCTACTCATATAATCCTTTTAGACACTTTCAAGAATCGAACAAGAGGGTTTCGGACGACAGCTACTGGGCAACAAACACAGTTCAGTGGGCAATTCTCGACCTTATTTACCAAACAGCTCATGTTGCCCCTTGGTTCAACATAGTGGACCTCACAAATAACTTGCCACAGGAACAGGACGCTGGGACACGACGCTCAAGGTGAGGTTGTAGGGGACACGAGGAAAGGGAACTGTTTTAACAGCAAAAATAAATAAAATATTGCTCCAGTAGAAACAATATAATTTCCTTCAACTGGTGATATCAACAGTTGTTGAATATCTGTCATGAGCATAGCAGCATTAGATGACAAACCTTTTAAATTAAGAGAAAAAGTTTTTCATTAAATTCCAAGACATCCTCGACTGATATTCAAGAACTGTTGATATCACCAAGTGAAGAAAATGAACTGTTTATATCACCACGTGAAGAAAATTAACTGTTTATATCACCACGTGAAGAAAATTAACTGTTTATATCACCACGTGAAGAAAATTAACTGTTGATATCACCACGTGAAGAAAATTAACTGTTGATATCACCACGTGAAGAAAATCAACTGGTTATATCACCACGTGAAGAAAATCAACTGGTTATATCACCACGTGAAGAAAATCAACTGGTTATATCACCACGTGAAGAAAATCAACCGGTTATATCACCACGTGAAGAAAATCAACCAGTTATATCACCACGTGAAGAAAATCAACCAGTTATATCACCACGCGAAGAAAATCAACCGGTTATATATATCACCACGTGAAGAAAATCAACTGGATATATCACCACGCGAAGAAAATCAACTGTTGATATCACCACAAAAAGAAAATCAACTGGTTATATCACCACGTGAAGAAAATCAACTGGTTATATCACCACGTGAATAAAATCAACTGGTTATATCACCACGTGAAGAAAATCTACTGGTTATATCACCACGTGAAGAAAATCTACTGGTTATATCACCACACGAAGAAAATCAACTGGTTATATCACCACGTGAAGAAAATTAACTGTTGATATCACCACGTGAAGAAAATTAAAGTTAGTTTCTCTTGGAGCAATATTTGATCAATTTTTTTTTACCGAAAAAGTTTTGCTATAAAAAGTGCGAAACCACTGCCCTTAGCTCGCTTCCCCTTCCACCCCAACCTAACTGGAGCACGGGCGTGGTGAAAGGACAAACAGAGGTGTGTGGGACATTTGAAGAGTACTCGAGAAAAACGGTCAATTACTTGATTCACAAATTTAAAAAGCCACGTGTGAAGAAGCACTGCATTAAGGTGACTTTTTTATATGACTGATGGAATTATTTGTAACAATTAATATAAGTTTTATTTTCCAATTCTTTCATTATACCCGCCCTCCCCCCTGTAATCTTGAGGCAAGCCTTTGTATTGGAGGTCAAGTTGAACTAAGATTAGATAGTGGTGATGTTAATCTGCCGCTATCAAACAACAAATTACACTAACATGCTATTTCAGATGAAGATGACATGGTCTGGGATTGAACCCTAACTTATCAGAACCTCCTCTACTAAATTGGGTAATAAATGTTGCAGATAATACCACATGGTATGCATGGTATGCACAATTTTAACCGGCTCAGTTCTGCAGAACACATCCATCATGATGAAGCGCTAGTCTGTTGAACAGTTACAATTTGTCTTGTAAAATGAAGGCAAATATTAAACGTATTCAGTGCACGCGACGTTCAAGATGGCACAGACTTGGCCAATGAAAATACAAGTTCAAGGGTGTCCGTAAGAAACCTACATGAACATTGATCAAGATCAGTCATCGTTGAACAAAAAAATGGATCAAGAAAAATAAACAACATTGTAACAATATGTTAGTGTTAATCTCCCCTTTTAGAACAATGGGGTTCTGAATCATTAATCTCTTTCGGTTTGAGAGGAAAATATTATGGTAGTAAGTTTACCTATAAGTTATTTTTGGTGTAACAAGGTTTTCGAAACCACTCTTTGGACCACTAAAAGGCCTTCCCCCCCTTTTTTTGGTGTAACAATTCACAATCACGGACATATTTTCCCCCAACGAGAGGCCATTGCTTCACATAAGAGAGTGATGATATTGAGAAACTCTCCTACAAGTCGTAGGATAGCCTCTGTGTGTGGTGAGTTCTTCCATTTACCTTGAGGCCGTCAACTGAATTGATGTTGTACACCAACCTCCAATATACACGAGTGAATGGGCACGAAATAACTGACCTCAACTTTAGTGCCCAGACAATATCTTATCTAAGAAAAAGTATGATTGAATATATTTGAGGAAACACAATCGCCATCAAAAAGAGTTTGGAAGCCAACTGCCCGGCCAAGAGTCAAGAACTATATCGCTGACTAACTCTGCCAGCCAGGCCAGTGCGGACAATGTAAAATTCTCACCCAACAGACACACACAATCTCTCCATCCACCCAACAGACACACACACAATCTCCATCCACCCAACAGACACACACACAATCTCTCCATCCACCCAACAACACACACACACAATCTCTCCATCCACCCAACAGACACACACACATCTCTCATCCACCCAACAGACACACACACAATCTCTCCATCCACCCAACAGACACACACACACAATCTTCCATCACCCAACAGACACCACACACAATCTCTCCATCCACCAACAGACACACACACATTCTCTCCCATCCACCCCAATCAACACACCACACACAATCTCTCCATCCACCCAACAGACACACACCAATCTCTCCATCCACCCAACAGACACACACAACAATCTCTCCATCCACCCAACAGCACACACAACACAATCTCTCCATCCACACCAACGCACACCCACACACAATCTCTCCATCCACCCAACAGACACACACACAATCTCTCCATCCACCCACCACTACACACACACACACAATCTCTCCATCCACCCAACAGACACACACACACAATCTCTCCATCCACCACCCAACAACTCTCACCACAACGACACACACATCTCTCCATCCACCCAACAGACACACACACAATTCTCCATCCACCCAACATACTCACACACACAAATCTCTCCATACCACCCAACATTCCACACACACACACCAACTCTCTCATCACCCAACAGACACCCACCAACACAATCTCTCCATCCACCCACAACATACACACACACCAATCTCTCCATCCACCCACAGACACACACTCACACACAATCTCTCCATCCACCACACAACACGACACACCACACAATCTCTCCATCCACCCAACAGACACACACACAATCTCCTCCTCCACAACTCTCACACCCAACAGACACCACACACAATCTCTCCATCCACCCAACAGACACACACACACACATCTCTCCATCCACCCAACAGCCACACACACAATCTCTCCAACACACAATCTCTCCATCCACCCAACAGACACACACACAACACAATCTCTCCATCCACCCAACAAACACACACACACACAAATCTCTCCATCCACCCAACATACACACACACAATCTCTCCATCCACCCAACAACACACACACACACACATCTCTCCATCCACCCAACAACACACACACACAATCTCTCCATCCACCCAACACACACACAATCCTCAAAACACACATCTCTCCATCCACCCAACAGACACACACACAATCTCTCCATCCACCCAACAGACACACACACAATCTCTCCATCCACCCAACAACACACACACACAATCTCTCCATCCACCCAACAGACACACACACACAATCTCTCCATCCACCCAACAGACACACACACAATCTCTCCATCCACCCAACAGACACACACACAATCTCTCCATCCACCCAACAGACACACACACACATCTCTCCATCCACCAACAGACACACACACACAATCTCTCCATCCACCCAACAGTACACACACACACACACAATCTCTCCATCCACCCAACATACACACACACACACAATCTCTCCATCCACCCAACAACACACACACACACAATCTCTCCATACCACCCAACATTACACACACACAATCTCTCCATCCACCCAACAGACCACACACACACAATCTCTCCATCCACCAACAGACACCACACACACACAATTTCCATCCACACAACATCCACACCAACATCTCCATCCACCAACACACACACCAAACTCCATCCACACACACAACACAATCTCTCCATCCACCCAACAGACACACACACACACAATCTCTCCATCCACCCAACATACACACACACACACAATCTCTCCATCCACCCAACATACACACCAATCTCTCACCACCACACACAACACTACATCTCCATCCACCAACATACACACACACACAATCTCTCCATCCACCCAACATTACACCACACACACAAATCTCTCCATCCACCCAACAATTTCACACACACACAACCCCCACACATCTCTCCATCCACCAACAACACACAACATTCATCACCAACAACACACACACAATCTCTCCATCCACCCAACAACAGACACACACACACACAATCTCTCCATCCACCACAACACACACACAATCTCTCCATCCACCCAACATCCAATCCATATCTCCCATCACCCAACTGTCACACCAGACTCTATCACTAACTACAACATCAGAATCTTCTAATCACCAACATAAATAACATCTCTCATGCAGAACATATAGCATCACAATGCTTCATCACCAGATGACAGAGGACTACACACATGAGACTGTGGTCACAGGAATATATCTCCTTGAGACTTGGTCAATGGGCAGTATCAACATCTCATTAGACTGTGGTCACAGGGGAAATTTCCTTGAATGTGGTACAGGGGAAACATTCCTTGGGACTGTGGTAAGGGATATATCTCCTTGAGATGTGGTCACAGGGAAACTATATCTCCTTGAGACTGTGGTCACAGGGGAATATATCTCCTTGAGACTGTGGTCACAGGGGACTACATCTCCTTGAGACTGTGGTCACAGGGGATATATCTCCTTGAGACTGTGGTCACAGGGGATATATCTCCTTGAGACTGTGGTCACAGGGGAACTATATCTCCTTGAGACTGTGGTCACAGGGACTATATCTCCTTGAGACTGTGGTCACAGGGAACTATATCTCCTTGAGACTGTGGTCACAGGGAATATATCTCCTTGAGACTGTGGTCACAGGGGACTATATCTCCTTGAGACTGTGGTCACAGGGACTATATCTCCTTGAGACTGTGGTCACAGGGAGAATATATCTCCTTGAGACTGTGGTCACAGGGGATATATCTCCTTGAGACTGTGGTCACAGGGGACTATATCTCCTTGAGACTGTGGTCACAGGGGACTATATCTCCTTGAGACTGTGGTCACAGGGGAATATATCTCCTTGAGACTGTGGTCACAGTGGACTATATCTCCTTGAGACTGTGGTCACAGGAGAATATATCTCCTTGAGATTGTGGTCACAGGGGAATATATCTCCTTGAGACTGTGGTCACAGGTGAATATATCTCCTTGAGACTGTGGTCACAGGGGAATATATCTCCTTGAGACTGTGGTCACAGGAGAATATATCTCCTTGAGACTGTGGTCACAGGTGAATATATCTCCTTGAGACTGTGGTCACAGGTGAATATATCTCCTTGAGACTGTGGTCACAGGGGAATATATCTCCTTGAGACTGTGGTCACAGGTGAATATATCTCCTTGAGACTGTGGTCACAGGTGAATATATCTCCTTGAGACTGTGGTCACAGGGGAATATATCTCCTTGAGACTGTGGTCACAGGTGAATATATCTCCTTGAGACTGTGGTCACAGGTGAATATATCTCCTTGAGACTGTGGTCACAGGGGAATATATCTCCTTGAGACTGTGGTCACAGGGACTATATCTCCTTGAGACTATGGTCACAGGGGACTATATCTCCTTGAGACTGTGGTCACAGGGGAATATATCTCCTTGAGACTGTGGTCACAGGGGAATATATCTCCTTGAGACTGTGGTCACAGGGGAATATATCTCCTTGAGACTATGGTCACAGGGGAATATATCTCCTTGAGACTGTGGTCACAGGGAATATATCTCCTTGAGACTATGGTCACAGGGGAATATATCTCCTTGAGACTATGATGCTATGGTCACAGGGGAATATATCTCCTTGAGACTGTGGTCACAGGGGAATATATCTCCTTGAGACTGTGGTCACAGGGAATATATCTCCTTGAGACTATGGTCACAGGGGAATATATCTCCTTGAGACTATGGTCACAGGGGAATATATCCTTGAGACTGTGGTCACAGGGGAATATATCTCTTGAGACTGTGGTCCAGGGGATATATCTCCTTGAGACTGTGGTCACAGGGGAATATTCTCCTTGAGACTATACAACACGAATGTTACAATTGAATTAATCCTGTATGTCATATAAAAAAAGCACTTATGCATTGCAGCAAACATGTATTCTTATTTTTTTAATAAAACCAGTCACCGAACTTCCTTTTCAAGATCTACTAAGTATGATTCTACACTGTCACTTATATTTGATTAAAAAAATGTATCTTTGACAATCCACAGCTTTTAGCACTTTTAACACTTTAACCTCATTAAACAAAGGGGCTTATGGACCAAGATTTTTTTGTAGTTTAGAAACTCAGAAAAAACAAAATTATTATTAAAACCCATACCATTTATTTGACAGTTAAGAGAACATCTGAAATGCATGTCAAATACAATATTGATTAAATTATTAAATGGAATAAAATAAATATTTTCACTCTACAAGTTCTTTATACTAGATATTATAATATTGAATTGTTGTGATAATGAAACTCACAAAAATGGAATAAATTGTGTATAATATTTAGTGTGACATTTTCGAAAACAAGGCTTCATCATTAGCCGGTCACATCAACCTGCGTTTTAATGTTCTAAGTAAAAACAATTGATGTGTCTGGCTTACAATCAAGTCCTTGTTTTAATAGGACCTCACCAAAAAATACAATCTGTTCGGCTTTTGTTAGTTTTCATTTATTATTATTATTATTATTAGCACTGCGTCTTACTACCCGTTCGAGTTATACGCACTTACACTAATGTGTAATGGTAGGGTGATTGTGAGATGAAATGGAGGACCTACAGTTTAACGTGGAATCCGAACCACGGTGGAGGCCTGGCATTCCTCACATTCACAAGTTGTGATTAATACAAGTCTTGTCAGAGGTGAAGGAAGGGTTTGTGTAACAATAAAACTTATGGCAATGTTTTAAATTTACTAATATAGTGAAATGAGACAATGAGGAGCATAAGTTAAATTTAAATGTCCCCTCAGTTTACTTCATCGGGGGGGGGGGGGGGAAGGGGAGGGGGGCAAAAGTTTAAATAAAATGGCACCAAAATCCATTTTATTCAAACAAGAATATGCTCAAACAATACACGTTAAGATGTTTGATGAATTTTAAGAAAGGCAAATTAATAACTGCTTAGCAGCTTCAACTTTTGTTTGTTTTTTGTAAATGTTTTGTGTTTTCATCTGTTTACTAGTCATTTTTGACAAGAAAAAGGGACTTGGGGACATATATATAGTACAGAGTAGTAAACTATATTCCATAAAACATCTTTCATGGCTTATGAAAGATGTTTTATGGAATATAGTTTACTATTCTTATAGAACATTTACATTATAGAACATGATCTATGGTTTAAACAAAGAAATGGTGAAATCTTAACTAACCCGTTCACACAAAGCAGTTAAAAATGTAATTGCACTTCATGAAGGCCCTTACTTCAACACTCAGTTGTAGCACAAGTGTGTGTTCTTTAATTAATAACACAGTTTTGCTGAGAACATTTTATTTGTCCCATGGCATCTATTTTTGTAATCACATCACTATATATTGTACAGATTATGAAGAAAATGTGATGCAATGAAAAAACACACATATTTTATCAAAGGTGGTGTCAAATCATCTTATCATATATTTTATAAGATAATTTTTTTTTAATTTATAAAGTAAATATGACGACGTGATAGGCCTACAGGGTTGTGTCCCGTTTGCTAGGATTATTGACGGATGGAGGGGGTAAGGGCATGTTTCCCTTTTTAATCTCCCCCCCCCCCCCCAATTAATATTTTGTTAAATTTCCTATTATACTCGAAAGTTTGGTCAAATAGTCAAATAATGGATTTAAATGTTATTTTCCCTCATTACCATGTATATTTTTCGAACTCTGCTACAAAACAAAAAAAACCTTAGCTCAGTTGTTGAAACAAAGACTATTTTTTTAAAAAAGATTTGAAACGTTTGCTGTCATAAGTAGTCAAAAAAGTATATGGATGAGTGTTACTTGTATTTAGAAAACATATTAAGTAAAGTAAGCCTATTTGTTTTTAATGTGTGCTTTTTGTAAAATGTTTATAGAGATATGTAAAATAGGCCCTTGGAAGGCAAAAGTTGTAATGATGCACGCAATTAATAATTATCATTAAGACAAAACAGCAGACTTATAATATATGTGGACCTAAGCCACACAAGAACATTTAAACCTTAAAAAGAAAACACCAAAGACAAGACAAATTTAAATAGAATCCTTTTATCGAAGCTTACCTAAGACCAGAAGAATAAAAGCAAATACTGATGACCTCTGCATTTTAAAAATATAAGTTCTGTAAACGATAATAAACAAAACAGTTTCAAGACAGTTCTTCTGGTTAGTTAACTATGGTTATTTCTTGAATATGTGGGACTCAATAGACAGGCCACAGATAAAAGTTGCCCTTTTAAACAGATAATGTTTGTAATCTCGCACAGTTCAACGTCAAATGAAGTCACAAGAAGAACTGAGAGTAGTTTTCTCGCGGAGTGGACGAGAATGAAGTGGCGTTTTGCAAGTCGTTTGATGCCTGCAAGGTTATGACGTCACAAGATACGCTTTCCAAAACGATCTTAAGTAACCACCGCAAACAGAGAATATTACACATTATTAATTAAACAATTAAATGTTTTGGATGGTCATGAGCTGTGTAAAATAATCAAATTGATAATTGGTATTTTCTACATGTAGTTTTTACGAATTTATTTGTAATATTGGTAGCACTTGTAGAAGCTTCTACTCAGAGAAGACTGTGGACAGTGGAGCATCAATTTTATCTGCGCATGCGCATAAATGAAAAGCGCGGCAAATAATTTTGTATAGAATGGTAGAGTACAATTCTCATAATAAATACCTTATCTGACAGCAAAAATAGTTACTATTCCTACTGTCACGTATTCATACGTCAAGTCGTGATATCTGCAGCTGTCACGATTGATAGATATCATTTTCTAAAGGTTCTTATTTCCAAGAGTTTTGCGAGAATAATGTTGTAATCTACAATAATCTTACATTTTGTTCATCTTTTTTATATGTGCTCCACGCTTTGCCCACCTGAGGGGTTGCAGAATATTTACACTGATGGATGAGGAAAGGGAGTTAGCGACGGGAGATTGGCCCGGGTTCAAGTCCCTGTGACTTCATCAGCCGGTTAAAGTAACTGTTGTCAACTCAGTGACGTCACCAGGTCGTGTTTCTTTTTTTTTTGAAAGTTCCACTGGAGGACATTTCCCGGTCCATTTGCCCATTTGCCGCGGTTGTCACATCGGGTTCATTTCGACAGAACTTGGGTCTTTGGGTGTTGGGGGCGGGGGGGGGGGGGGAGCGTTGTAGGTCAGATTAACCGGCTAACCTCCCTCCCCCCAGCTAGGAATTCTCTCTGACTCACTCGGGCTGGCCGGGGCTATCCTGTACTGTCCTCAGAATAACTCCCTGATACATAGAGTCCAATCAGGGAGACTCCTAACCAGCCTATATCCTGTACTGTCCTCAGAATAACTCCCTGATACATACAGTCCAATCAGGGAGACTACTAACCAGCCTATATCCTGTACTGTCCTCAGAATAACTCCCTGATACATAGAGTCCAATCAGGGAGACTCCTAACCAGCCTATATCCTGTACTGTCCTCAGAATAACTCCCTGATACATAGAGTCCAATCAGGGAGACTCCTAACCAGCCTATATCCTGTACTGTCCTCAGAATAACTCCCTATTATATAGTTACAGAGCCATCTTCACTGGTAGTCATTTTATCTCTATTTCATAATTAATATGATTCATGTTTTTATTAAATATATTCCAAGCCGGAAGGTAGGTATGGTGGGGGGTTATACTAAGGTGTAAACTTTACAACTCAGCGATATCTTGAGGGGATTTCTTCAACTGGAATAGTTTTTTCCATAAGAAAATAATCGAAAACTTTCCATCCGTCATCTGTTGTTGCACTCACTAATGATTTGGCAACAGTCCAACCCCTGAGGTCTCTATTTCGTATGAGAGCAGAGTGTACTTGTCGCTGCGCATTCCGTGGTAGTACTCACTGACTCCTGCAGATGTCGCTGTTATCAGGCGCGCTATCTCTCGGGATGATTAACCAACACTCACATCCTCTATGCGTCACACACCTCACACACCCCATGACGTCACACTAATACTCAAGGGGGGTCTGGGGGCGGGCTTCAAGCCATTTACATTACTATAATTACTATATTCACTTTCATTTCGAGTTTTTATGGAGGGTGGGGCTGTTGAAGGGGGTGAAACAAATATTCCACATACATTGTTGCCTAGATGCCAGGATTAGAGTACTCTACAGGTCCGCAAAAAAAAAAACGCGACCATTTTGTTGTTATTTCCGGGGACAGTCGCTCTAGAAGCCCTGATGGAATCTGGAGAAGAAAGTTACCATTTGATTGGTTCATTCTGAGCCTGTTATTGGACTGTGGCTCCATTAGCTCCATTGTTGGATTTGTAAAAACATCTGAGAGAGAGAAATACTGCTCGTTGGCCCCGA
The DNA here is from genome assembly GCA_033556935.1 of Timema podura. NCBI lineage: Eukaryota > Metazoa > Arthropoda > Insecta > Phasmatodea > Timematidae > Timema > Timema podura. The sequence goes on from JAVRXN010000001.1 coordinate 2,994,468, forward strand.
AGATGCAATTTTATATCTAAACTTGTTATCAACTGATGTGATTAAAACATATTTATTTTAAACAGATCAGTAAGGGCGTGGAAAGATGGAGCTGTACGCACTTCCCGACCATATGTAAGCATACAATTACGTTTATTGGCTAAAGGTATAGTCAAGGAGTTGCTACACAAGCCGCACCACATTTTCTAAACATTTTTATATTTTTTATAGACTGAGTTCTATTACAAAATAAGTTTGTATTTTATTTTTACTTGCATAAGTTTTCAACTATTTTCATAAAATTAAGCTAGCTATTAATTACGAAGAATAAAGTTTTAAGTTAGCTAATAATAAAGAAGAAGAATGTTTGTTGTTCAATAAGTTGTTGTATATAATATTATTATTATTATTATTATTATTATTATTAGCACCGCGTCTTACTACCCGTTCGGGTATATAATATTGTTTATCTTGTACGTAATGTTGTAAACAATGACTACAGCGTCACACGTGACACGGCTGTGAAAGAAATGCTTAGTTTTACCACGAAAACAAAGTTCGGAAGCTCCCGAACATTTTATTTCCGGTGGTAGGTGGCTACACTGTTCGCACCGCACCGCGGAGCAATGCTCTCTCGACGCTTCGTCCGCGCCGGTGCGGTGCGGTGTGGCTTCGTGTAGCCGGTCCTTAAGATTTCCTAACGAACTCCCTCTATAAAAGTTAACCAAACACGCCCTTGCAAATCAGGTATTGCCTGGTTTTGGTTGGAAGAACAGTTTAGAAACATTAAACATATTTAGGTGACCTGGTGGTCTAAGGGTAAGGTGTCAGACTTCTGTGCTGAGGGTCCGGGGTTCAATCCTCGGTCTCGGCACAGATTTATCTGATTACCAAACCCTTTCTTCACCTCTGATAAGATGTGTATTAATCACAACTTGTGAATGTGATGAATGCCAGGCCTCTACCGTGGTTCGGATTCCACGTTAAACTGTAGGTCCTCCATTTCATCTCACAATCACCCTACCATTACACATTAGCGTAAGTGTGTATAACCCGAACGGGTAGTAAGACGCGGTGATGATAATAATAATAATAATAATAATAATAATAATAATAATAACTAAACATATTTATTTATGGCCAACATTATTGAATGATGACATTTTACTATTATTATTTGTGTTGTTCAATATGATTGTAGTGATACTTCAAAGAAAATGATGGAAATTAAGTATGTCGGAAAAAGACCGCAAAGGGAGACCAAGAAAGAGATGGGAGGAGCAGATAACAGCAAGTGTGCAAGAGAGAGGAGAATAATGATGGAAGGACAGAGGAAGATGGAGGCATTTTACTCAACTGAGCCGGTCAAAGTTGATGATGATGTATTGATAATGTCTATCAATACTGACAGCTGCGGATCACATGGCTTGACGTATGAATATATTAAAATTGATGGCCGCCATTGCTCACAGATTGATAGAAGGTGATATTCACCCTCCAGCCGCTTTCAGAACTGAAGACTGAGATTTGATGGCCGCCATTGCTCACAGATTGAGAAATACAAAGGCAGTCGTCGCCTTTTATTGCTTCGGTTGCTAAAGTAGAATATTCTTATATTTTGAAGTTTAGCAAAACTTCAAAAAGTTTGAAAAATTGAGCAAATGTTTCGAAATAGTGAGAGTTGAACCTTATTGGTCTAGGGGGGAAGGGGTGGGCAAGGGGAAGTCGGTAAAATGAAATATTTAGAGTGGTCCTCTTCTGGAAAACTTTGGGAAAATTGGATGCCTGTATAAAGTAAATTGTATTTTGATGCAAGATCCTCTCCCAGCTTCGTATTCGAAGGAGAAATAAATAGCTCTAGAGGGGGCAGATTTATTCCAAAAAGATGGGGAGAGAGGTGAACTATTTCCAGGGGGCGAAACCCCAGATGATGTTAAGGCACGTAAAAGACGTCACGAAGGTCGTCCAGGAAGTCATCTTGTGACAAGTGAGGGATGTGACTGATTGCTCAACTAAGGCCCACGTCACAGTCACACTGTACAGAATAACAAGCAGTGCAAGGCACAGGGTAACAAACAAACAAACAAACAAACAAACAATAGCGCTTGTCACGCGACAACTAGCAGTGTCCCGAGCCACTCAGCCACAGTATAATCTGGACTGAACCACCACATACAAACGGGGATGTCTCCATCCAATCCTGAGTGTGATAATTGACTGTTTCTCGTGTTGTGTGTGATAACGACATCAACATGTGGCGTGAATGGTCGTGAGCAGAACTATATTACAGATAATGTTCTTCTTAGGACAGTACAGAGTGACAGTATCAACCTGCTCAGAGATATAACAGATAATGTTCCTCTTAGGACAGTACAGAGTGACAGTATCAACCTGCTCAGAGATATAACAGATACTGTTCCTCTTAGGACAGTACAGAGTGACAGTATCAACCTGCCCAGAGCTATAACAGATAATGTTCCTCTGAGGACAGTACAGAGTGACAGTATCAACCTGCTCAGAGCTATAACAGATAATGTTCCTCTTAGGACAGTACAAAGTGACAGTATCAACCTGTTCAGAGCTATAACAGATAATGTTCCTCTTAGGACAGTACAAAGTGACAGTATTAACCTGCTCAGAGATAAAACAGATACTGTTCATAGCTATTGGGCAATTGGATGAGATAACCAATGGTGATCTGAAGTGAGTGTACCAGCTAGTCAACTCTTCAGATGCTGAGGACCTTCAGATAACCAGTAGTGATTCGAAGTGAGTGTACCAGCTAGTCAACTCTTCAGATGCTGAGGACCTTCAGCTAACCAGTAGTGACCTAAAGTGAGTGTACCAGCTAGTCAACTCTTCAGATGCTGAGGACCTTCAGATAACCAGTAGTGATCCGAAGTGAGTGTACCAGCTAGTCAACTCGTCAGATGTTGAGGACCTTCAGCTAACCAGTAGTGATCCGAAGTGAGTGTACCAGCTAGTCAACTCTTAAGATGTTGAGGACCTTCAGCTAACCAGTAGTGATCCGAAGTGAGTGTACCAGCTAGTCAACTCTTAAGATGTTGAGGACCTTCAGATAACCAGTAGTGATCCGAAGTGAGTGTACCAGCTAGTCAACTCTTAAGATGTTGAGGACCTTCAGCTAACCAGTAGTGATCCGAAATGAGTGTACCAGCTAGTCAACTCGTCAGATGCTGAGGACCTTCAGTTCGCTACGTCACTTAAATTGATGTTTTTTATGTTATTATCGTCAGACATTACCATCATGGCGTCAATATAAAACACAAGCACAAGATGAATTAGCATAGCAAATTATGGACTCAAGACTTTTAGCTCAGCGACAATGTGCCTGACTCTTGACATGAGAGGTCGGGATTTGAATATCAGTGGGGTCCAATGGGGTTATTTACTTAATGAGGTTGTCCGCACACTTACCGAGAAAATGCAGGTGAATTCCATCAACTTACCAATTACTCTCTTATAGTAAGTCAGTAATACCACTGATGTAAGACAAATACATCAAAAATAAACAAAATTATCAAATTAATCCTAACTTCAATTCATCTAACCGAGTAATAAATACACCATGGCCGCAAATCAGATCGAACAATCTTTACAGAAAATATTCAAATCTTCTCAAGAAGACGTCAAATTTGGGCCTAACTCCCTGTAACCAGAACCGATTTATCCATTTGGCCGACTAGGTACGGTACCTAGGGCCTACAAACCTTTTAATGTCTACAATATTTCATTAAAAAAAATAGATAAACCATAAAAACAAAACAAAAATTCCAAAAACCAAAATAAAAAATACAGAAAATTTTAATTTATGATATTTATTTTGATATTTGTATGTCAAAAACCACAATTTAAGTCGTCTAGTTTCTCAACATCCCCCCTGCCACAATTACTGACACAGTGGGGGGTAGGTCTAGAAGATACTTTCAGTTTAGTGTTTAAATGTTCACTTTGCCACATTTTGTTTGTGAAAATTCAGTAATTATGTCGTCAACTGTCGCATTAACATAATTTTCAGTTGAAAATAGTGAAAGTGACAGCAATAGTTGCTGCCCCATTGTTGTTATCAATTACATCTTTGAGAAACTTCTTTCTCCTTCAACACTTGTTCTGAAAATGGCGCTATAGAGTCTGAATGCTATGTTTACATTCGGGAAACTTGGGATGGGCTTATCATCGGACACACAGGCCTCTAGAAATTACAGTTCTCAGTGTCTATCATAGGACACACAGGCCTCTAGAAATTACAGTACTCAGAGCCTACCATAAGACACACAGGCCTCTAGAAATTACAGTACTCAGAGCCTATCATAGGACACACAGGCCTCTAGAAATTACAGTGCTCAGAGTCTATCATAGGACACACAGGCCTCTAGAAATTACAGTACTCAGAGCCTACCATAGGACACACAGGCCTCTAGAAATTACAGTACTCAGAGCCTACCATAGGACACACAGGCCTCTAGAAATTACAGAACTCAGAGCCTACCATAGGACACACAGGCCTCTAGAAATTACAGTACTCAGAGCCTACCATAGGACACACAGGCCTCTAGAAATTACAGTACTCAGAGCCTACCATAAGACACACAGGCCTCTAGAAATTACAGTACTCAGAGCCTACCATAGGACACACAGGCCTCTAGAAATTACAGAACTCAGAGCCTACCATAGGACACACAGGCCTCTAGAAATTACAATACTCAGAGCCTACCATAGGACACACAGGCCTCTAGAAATTACAGTACTCAGAGCCTATAATAGAACACACAGGCCTCTAGAAATTACAATACTCAGAGCCTACCATAGGACACACAGGCCTCTAGAAATTACAATACTCAGAGCCTACCATAGGACACACAGGCCTCTAGAAATTACAGTACTCAGAGCCTACCATAGGACACACAGGCCTCTAGAAATTACAGTACTCAGAGCCTAAGAAGCTCTTAAAGCGACCCAGCTCATATCTCCTAGTACCTCTCTCTATTTAGGGAAATATTTGGTTTTAAAATAGTATTTGAATCTCTGACCTTTAATTATCGGGGATGATACAGAATTATCGTTGTAATCTTTTGGAGAAAACTAACGTTTGATGGCCGAACATTTTGTATCTTAAATAGCTTCCAGACGCATCCAAATTTTAAAATATTTCGGGGGGGGGGGGGATGACCATTTTAAATAGATTCAAGAAGAATTTAACTGTCAAACACTTACCGGTGGAGGGCCCCCGATATCCCATATGGGGTTTAGTTTTCTAACCCCCCCCCCCCCCCCCCCGACAACCGGCCAGTAAACGTCTTGGTTTGTCCTCTAAGTGAATTGCCAAAAGCTAACTTGATGTTGAAACGATGTATGACGTCACAAAAAGCAATTATGACGGACCAAGGACAAAGATCAGGAATGATGTGCACATGTACAGCACACACGCACTCATATGTGTGCACCCGGCTGTCCTGGAAGTTAGCAGAGCTTACCTTGCTTGGTTCCACTATGGTGTAGCTTATAAGATAGGACCATAGTGTAATATATCAAGGTAAGACTGCTACCTTGCTTGGTTCAACTATGGTGTAGCTTATAAGATAGGACCATAGTGTAATATATCAAGGTAAGACTGCTACCTTGCTTGGTTCAACTATGGTGTAGCTTATAAGATAGAGCCATAGTGTAATCAGTCAAGGTAAGACTGCTACCTTGCTTGGTTCCACTATGGTGTAGCTTATAAGATAGGACCATAGTGTAATATATCAAGGTAAGACTGCTACCTTGCTTGGTTCAACTATGGTGTAGCTTATAAGATATTGAAAGGACCGGTGATGCACCCCACTGGATTGCAGGCTTGTCAAAATGGCAACATATTGGAGGGCAATCCCTGATCTGGTGTTAGGCACTCTCTCCATGTTAGGTGCCTTGCTGTGCCTATTACTACCAGAGACTCTAAATAAGACTCTTCCAGTCACACTGGAAGATGTGGAGAGCGTTTCGGGAAGAAGGAAGGCATCTGGGAATGTTCGTGCTGTCAGAAGAAAGTGAATTCGTGACTAAAATTGCCATAAATTGTTAACACACACTTTTGTTTCTTTGTTGTACAAATATTGTTATTTAATATTTAAGTATAATTTAAACATAAATATGAATATATTAAAAGGTCATATAGATTTGAAAGGTAAATTTAAATAGGCAGTAATTTGTTTAGTTAAATAATTAAGTGTAGAAATCGAGGGGGAGAGAGTTTTTTTTTTCATGGTTGGCGGTGGTGGATGGATTTGTTTTGTTGATTGTTGGGACTAAAAAAAAAAGAAAGGGAAGAAAAATAATGAAGAGATGTAACTGATTGTTGTTTTTAATGTGTGGAAATTGTCAATTCTTGTTGTTGTGGGGAATTATAAGTGTGTTTTTAAGTGTTTGAAGTGTTTGTTTTGAGAGAGACCCGCCTGGAGGTGGCTGAGGTTAGTTTGACGGCCAGAATGGAGGAGAGAGTCCTCGAACTAGTTGCTCCAGTGGAGGCACGTTGCACTCAGTTCGCTGCTCAAGTTGGGGTACTGGAGGAGGAGGCTGAGAAGGAGGCTAGGCGCCTACTCACTGAGGCCGAGTCCAGGAGAGACGCCGCACTTGTTGAGGCGGCGCGGCAGGAGGCAGTGAGGCTCAGCGAGGTAACCGGGACTAGGCTAGATGCTTCACCACCACAGGTTGTTTGGGGGCTGGTAGATGCTCTCGGTGCGCGTCTAGGCTTCCAGATGATGGCAGACCAAGTGCCTCATTTCAACAACCACACGGGGGAGAATCCCATAAACCACCTTAAGAGGTTGAGCAGCTTGTGGGACGGTCAGGATGTTCCTTGGAGAGAGAAGAAGCGTCTCATCGCTGCATCGTTGGAAGGGGTGGCGTCATGCTGGTGGTCCAACGTAGAGGAGGAGATAGACTCGTGGTCCACGTTCGAGTCTTTGTTCCAGCAGGAATTCTGGTCGCCCGAGATACAAGGACTTACCCGAGCCACTTTATATGCCATGAAATATCGTGAGGGCGGGAATAAAAGTATGGAGGCACATTTCCTCACTCTGTTAGATAGGAGCAGACACCTGGATGTGCCCATGACTGACTCAGAGCTGGTTAACATGGCCCTGGGACAATTCCCACTCCGAGTTCAGGAAGTGTTGGGGGCGGTAAGATATGGGGGCGGGGCTGATTTCCGAAGGGAATTGAGACGTCTGGACCACATAGAACAGCTCCGTAGGATAGCCAAGACACCATCAGGGGAGAAGACACCTCAGGGACAGAGACCACAACAACAGATCCAGCCGCCTGGACAACTAAAGGGGCAGCGGCCAGATATTGTGGGTCCACCTCCACAACAATGGGGTAACCGGGGTTTCAGACAATCCTACCCATCAGGATTTCAACCTGGGAGGCCACCGCATACGTACCAGAGGGGGCAAGCCGGCCCACAGCCTCGGGTATCTGTGGCCCAGGTGGGTTATCCTCCTGGACCAGTGTGGTACCCTTTCTGGGAGCCAGCTCCAGGGTTCCTGCCTCACACGGGAGAGGGTCAGTTCCACGGTCAAGTCACCAACGAAGGAGTGTACGTCACTAACGACACTCATGATCGTGAGGAGCCTATGGACCATGCACCTGGGGGCGGTGCCAATAACAAGCGAAAGAAGCGGAAAGGACAAGGAGGAAGTAGGCCTATTTCTCCGTACAACAAGTGGGGAAGAGAAGGCCAGATGGACTCTGGAGCTAGAAGAGAAGAGGAAAGAAGGCAGAGCAATGGCTGTGTATTGTTCGATCCAGGGACCCAGCAGGTGCGGGGTACATTCAACTCAGAGTCACTCAAGCCGTGGAAGCCTGAAATGTGAACAGCACTTTCATTAACAGTTTTTTTGTAGGTATAGTTTGCCGTGGTATGTTAAACCAGCGTTTATCCTATAGAATTCGTGTCAACCAAAAACCGAACCAGATAGAGTAGGTTGCGCTTAAGGGCGTTGAGGTGACACGTTTTTCTAATAGGTTTATTTTTTTTTGTATGTTTATGTTGCATATATTTTGTAACCTATGTGTTATTAGGTTATAGGGGAAGAATGCGCGAGGATAAGGTGTGGTCGCCACAACTTGCATCCCCGTCCTTACTAAAACAGTTTCAGTGCGTCAAGGTCGAACCAAAACTGTGTGGGGGTATCTGAAAGGACCGGTGATGCACCCCACTGGATTGCAGGCTTGTCAAAATGGCAACATATTGGAGGGCAATCCCTGATCTGGTGTTAGGCACTCTCTCCATGTTAGGTGCCTTGCTGTGCCTATTACTACCAGAGACTCTAAATAAGACTCTTCCAGTCACACTGGAAGATGTGGAGAGCGTTTCGGGAAGAAGGAAGGCATCTGGGAATGTTCGTGCTGTCAGAAGAAAGTGAATTCGTGACTAAAATTGCCATAAATTGTTAACACACACTTTTGTTTCTTTGTTGTACAAATATTGTTATTTAATATTTAAGTATAATTTAAACATAAATATGAATATATTAAAAGGTCATATAGATTTGAAAGGTAAATTTAAATAGGCAGTAATTTGTTTAGTTAAATAATTAAGTGTAGAAATCGAGGGGGAGAGAGTTTTTTTTTTCATGGTTGGCGGTGGTGGATGAATTTGTTTTGTTGATTGTTGGGACTAAAAAAAAAAGAAAGTGAAGAAAAATAATGAAGAGATGTAACTGATTGTTGTTTTTAATGTGTGGAAATTGTCAATTCTTGTTGTTGTGGGGAATTATAAGTGTGTTTTTAAGTGTTTGAAGTGTTTGTTTTGAGACCAATCTTTTATCTTGTTTGTTTCTTTTTACTTTATGGTGGAGGGTTGATGAACACGTAGTTTCGTTTGTCTCTCATCCATGATCTTTGTCAGTGAGGAGTCCGGGTACCCAGAAGCCCGAGATTAAGTCCTGGATGTCTCTGCTCTCTGCACTGGCGCCAGCCGGGCAGGCATATAAATATTGTGCAGAACTGAGGGACCATTACAATATGACCATAGTGTAATCAGTCAAGGTAACCTTACAAGGAGTCTAGAATACCACCCTAACTGGTTTTGAACCCCGACTACCTGTTCAAAGACATGTGCTCTTCAAAACCACCATGAAATCACTGGAGAGGGCTTACAATAAAATAAACAAACCTTTATTGAAGATAAAATTTATTATGTAAAACAAAACTATTAACCTGAATACATTTCCAATCTTCTGATCACATCCAATAGGTTATTTAACGAAGAACGATGTGAATATATGTCCGCAGTCGTAAACATTTCAACGCAATTACATTTTGATTGACAACATTTATAATGTAAAAAGCCAATCCTCAACCAGCAAACAAGTTTTATATCTATAAGCGCCCCAAAAATTCTCACTGCAATGACAATGACAATAACAATCCTAGATTAATGGGATTGTTTCAAAAAGTTCATATGAACGTCTACAAATCGAAGCATACATCGGCGAGACTACACAGATAACAAAATGGACAGCTTTTATTCGAATGTTTAAGGACGTAAAAGAATTTGTGCTTATGAGCAAAATTGTACTTTTGTCTTGAAAAGAATATATTAAAACAAGTTTAGTGATATGCACAAGTGTTTCTTCCATCACACATTGAATATAAGGGACGGGGAATAACACACATCAAACCGTGCGTGTTAAAATCATGGACAAACATAGAATACGTGACCGTGTATGGACCTGTTGTATGTAGAGCAGTATGGACCTGTTGTATGTAGAGCAGTATGGACCTGTTGTGTGTAGAGCAGTATGGACTTGTTGTATGTAGAGCAGTATATACCTGTTGTATGTAGAGCAGTATGGACCTGTTGTTTGTAGAGCAGTATATACCTCTATTCTTCCATCACACGATGTCTAGTAGTCTTACAGTTACCAGTGTTTTACTCCCTAAAACTGAGCTACAAGACATGGACGAGAGTTTCATCATTGGCGTCCACTTGTTCGTAAGAGAACTGTTTACAACCGGTCTCCCTGAGTATACTGACAAGTGTGCCTCAATAGACTGACAAGTGTGCCTCAATAGACTGACAAGTGTGCCTCAATAGTTTTACAAGTGTGCCTCAATAGACTGACAAGTGTGCCTCAATATAGGCTACTGTACAAGTGTGACTCAATAGATTGACAAGTATGCCTCAATAGACTGACAAGTGTGCCTCAATAGACTGGCAATTGTGACTCAATAGATTGACAAGTATGCCTCAATAGACTGACAAGTCTGCCTCAATAGACTGACAAGTCTGCCCCAATAGACTGAAAAATGTGACTCAATAGATTGACAAGTATGCCTCAATAGACTGACAAGTCTGCCCCAATAGACTGACAAGTGTGCCTCAATAGACTGAAAATGTGCCTCAATATACTGACAAGTCTGTCCCAATATACTGACAAGTGTGCCTCAATAGACTGACAAGTGTGGCTCAATAGACTGACAAGTATGCCTCAATAGACTGACAAGTGTGCCTCAATAGACTGACAACTGTGCCCCAATAGACTGACAAGTGTGCCCCAATAGACTGAAAAATGTGCCTCAATAGTCAGTTCTGTGGATATAACTTGTCCCATTGCTCGAGAGTTGTTGAAGGAATAATCATGGATATTAACCTAATTAACTCAGTTGGTAGAGCATTGAATAAGACAAAGGTTCATGTTTCGAGGCCTCTCGGCCCGAGCTACATTTAAAAATATAAAATCAACAGTAGTCTCGCTGCTATCACAACTCTATTCGAAACAAGTGAACGCCAACGAGCGCTGGAACGAAAGTTGCCAATAAAACGGTGCAGTGTAATTAGTGGCCTACGTCTGAAGGGGCAGCAAAGAAGGATTGAGAGACAAGCGGGTGAAGGTTTACAATTTGAAGCTCTGCCTCATCATGAGGTCGAAGTACACGTCTTGGTCGATAGAGGCGCTGACTCCGGAGTAGTAGTTGATGAACTCTTCCTTCGTCACCTGGAAACAAGTCAATCCAGTCATAAGATGGCAGCACAGTTCAACTTAGCTTCGAAACGTTGATTTCATGACGTACAAGCAAACGACAATGATCTCTATAGATAGATACCTCACGGAGCAAGGACCAACAAAAAACTAAGGATATCTACGGTTTCAATTTGTTGTTTACATCAATACATTATAAATAATAATTTATGTAACAACTACATGAATTTTAATATATGACTTACAGCAATTATTGTAACACGCTATAGGTTTACAATCTATCTTATTTTGATTGTCATTACATTAAATGTTTTTGATCCAATTTATCAGCAAGCTATCTCAAATTTAACTTGAATACGTCTTATATAAAAAATAATTTAATTAGCTAATTTTGTAAGCGAGGTGTCATAACTTAACATTGTATCACCGAGGTCAATAAACATTTTATAGCATTATTTTAACAAGTGTATAATTATAAACTATAATTAGTGATTCAATGATTTCAAATCATTATAGTTCGCGAGTTAGAAAGGGTCAAACTTATTATTTTATGCTTTTTGCCACCATTGTTGAGGTTAAGTAAATAATGTAGTGGACTGAAATTTAGAATAACTAGACATTCATTTGAGGTGCACACAGCAAAATATGTATAATATTAATTCCTATTATTATTTATTTTAATTTATATTATAAAAACTAATATATTTTAGTAATAATTTAAAAATCATGGAATAACTTTATAGCTTATAATTATACACTTGTTAAAATAGTGCAATAAGATTTTAATTGTCGAATGACCTTAAAACTACGAGTATAATAACTACACAAATTTCACTAGTTTATATGAATTTATTTTGTAAAACCAGCTTAAAGATAGTATTGATAAGTTGTATAATATTTTATTTATATTACACATATAAAATTTCAATGATTGAAATCATTTCCTTCATTATTAATATATACCCTCTTTACTACATAGCTTTAGAATGTTTTCTAAAATTTTACAGCTTTTACTTGAAAGTGTGACGTAAGGCAGCTTAAAACTCGTGTGCAAGCCTCCTTGCTTCTAGTCAATGAGTGTCATGGCGGATATTGTTCAGGTCAGTACAAACATGGCTACCTACTAGCCCTAAACAACATTATCTACCGTGGGTGTATTAAGAGAGATTAATAAATACCCCTTAGAAATGGTGCTTCTACTAATATATTTTTTAATAAATTGATGGGAACTCCTAGGTTTTTAAATGTAGGCATTAGGTCTTGTAATGTCGTGAGTTGGACCAACCTTATCGTCAACGTTCTCATCGTTCCTCTGAAAATTGTTGAGGAACCTCTTGAGGATATCATCTTCTGTCTCCTCCCCGTTCATGAACCGAGGGTTGAACTTGACCGAGTATACGTTCTTCAGGTCGTCGATGGTGATGACACCATCCCCCGTCTTGTCCAGCTTCTTGAAGGACTCGTCGATCACCCTCAGTCTAGACTGGGACATGGGCGGCTGTAGAGTCAGGGGTAGGACATTGTCAGAATCAACCGTTTATCATAACAGTACTAAAGTAACAGAGCTACAGTAACCTAGCTGTACCCGGATCTCAGCGAGGAACTCATCCATGCTGATGCTTCCGCTGCCATCCTGATCGAACTTTTCAAACAGAAGCTTCACTTCCTCCGCGTCCAGGTCGAGTCCCGTATCATTCATTCCCTCCGTGAACTCCTCCAGGTTCAGAGACTTGTTGCCATCGTCATCCATGCGCCTGAAGATCCTGCAACAACCGCCGCACAACCAAACACTTGTATTGTGTTTGATGATTTAGAGGGGAGGTAACACAAGAGGATCAGTACCAACTATAATCAGGTCTCGGATGCTAGCTAGTATCCTTGATAAGTACACGTTGTGTGGCAGATAGTTAGGATGGCACCCTCCCTGCATCTAGAGATAACAGCACCATTCCCCCCATCCAACAGGGAGAATGAGTTGGCAGATAGTTAGGATGGCACCCTCCCTGCATCTAAAGATAACAGCACCACTCCCCCCATCCAACAGGGAGAATGAGTTGGCAGATAGTTAGGATGGCACCCTCCCTGCATCTAGAGATAACAGTACCACTCCCCCCCGTCCAACAGGGAGAATGAGTTATACTTGTTTCCTTGGCTCCTTGGAGAAACAATCTTAGCAGAATATATTACAGGTAATATCCCAGTGTACACCACTAAGAACACCATGAAACACCCCACCTGCCGAGCCCCAGTATCCCAGTAGCACCTCTGGCCAGACACAGGCACCTCAGTTTCTCGACAGAGTCCTTGCTCACGGCTGCCTGTCTCTCGTACTTGTTCATCATGTCAGCCTCCTGCCTGGAGAAGGCGCTCTGCTGCCTGGAAAACATCCCTGGAACATTGAAACAGATCCTTTATATGTAAAAACAGATCCTAAAACAGTTATGGAACGTTTAAGCAACTTTGGGGAACAATCTTGAAGCAGTGAAACTTAATATTTGAGACCAGATACTGAATTATTTTTTAATATATTCAAACTTACAACTGAGTAACTATAATAATAATGTATTGTTTTGTGGTATAATAGAATACAGTAGAAAATAATTATCTTTCGGACAAAATTGCAACGAGGTGTAGCTGCAAATCTGGTCTCACTGCTTTAGAGATGTATGCACTAACTGTAGATTCACACGTTATTGGAAAACGTGAGCAGAGCAGAGCCGAAACGCAATCCCGTGAGAGTTCTAAGTCAATCACAAGATTTCATCACCATCAGCGAAACCTGCTTCACTTTAGTTTAACTAATTTCAGCTTGGTCGGCTCTGCTCGAGAACTTCTACTTGGGAGATCAACCAGTGCGTCAGTCAGTCATATCAGTGCATATGTGCTGTAGGGCTAAAGAGAGGCAACATATTAGTTGATATTTGCGAAAAGATTTCAAATAGCTCGTTAAATGGAAACCATGTGTTGATTTGAGTCTCAAAACAAAACTATGATTTTAAAATATCCATCGTGACAATAATATCCATGTTACATTTATCTACTAGAAAATAATAAAATATGTCGATAGTTAGCTCTTTCTAGTTTATGTCACCAAGCACCATGGACCAACATACATTTCTGCTTGCATGCTAAGTGCTCCGAACTCACGCCTATTTTGTTTTATATTTTTGAAGAATGTGTGAGCCCAGCTTTAGACAGAAATATAATTTATGTGCATTATTTTAATATATTTGTGTAAAGCAGTGGGCTCTATAATAATACTAAAGGGACATGAACACACCATTTATCGTTTGCTAGGGTGATTGTTTGGAAATTATTAGAAAGCTATTATTCTAACTGTAAAGTTATAGGTATAGTATATATTTATGCTATTTATACATTTTAGTAAACCAAATATCATATTAAATGTAATATATCCTGATATAAATAGATTCACATAAAATAGTATTTCCAAATATTTCATAGACTTATACGTGTAAAAGAGAGAGAGAAGTACCCTAAGGTTTCTTTCTTACTCATGCATTGGTGTGCATACGACAGCTCGAAAATCGATGCCACAAATGTCCATCCAATTATATAATAAAGATCATCATGTGTGAGATATTTGCGAAGTTATTTAAATAATATTAAGATATAAGTTATTGTCCATTAAATACAGTGAGGATCCATATTGTTTACAAACTATCGATACATTATGTTTACCTTAGAAGTTATAGTAGACCTACCTTGACTGTTTACTTTTTGTTGCTATCTCAGGATTGACACCACAATGGAATCAAGCAATTTAAGTTTACTATGCAACTAACAAACATTAAACTATATATATCATTGATCTCTATAATATAACTGGATGGACATATTATGTGGCTGAAATTTTCGAGCTGTCGTCTGAGTACCATTGTGTAAGAGAAGAAAGCCTTCGGGTATTTCTTTCTTTCTTACACCCATACAAAGAAATATTGCATTAGTTAAATGAAATAAATGTGTTAGTAAAAGTTTTGAAGAGCATAACAAAGTTCGAAACTGGTGAGTTTTTTCTTTAAATAAGGTGATGTAGTCTAATATATATAATGATTTTTGAAGGAGGCTCGTTTGGAAGGGTTTATCTCATACCAGAATCCTGCCCTATAGTAGTGTTTAGGTAGGATAAAAGACCTTCAAGAAGGAAATTTTTACTTCCATTCTAAATGGTTGTTCATCCTACCAAAATATTAATATATGATAGTATTCTGGTACGAAATAAAGCCTTACAGATTGGGATTCCTACTAAATCAGGATTTAGTAGATAACGTACTTCCTACAATCCTATAACCTAAATTATCATTTGAACGTAAGACTTCTACACAAGTATGTCATTCAAACAAATGTAATACAGTTTTTAGCTAAATTGTTTCATTATAGTTATTGAACTTTCAACATGATATGTTATCTGAAAGCAATATACAAGCTAATAGCCAACTTTAAATATAAGTGTAGTCTTAGCAGACTGTAAACAACATGGATGATAACTACATATTTAAATATATTAAAGATTTATTAGTATTTGTACAGTATTACCCGTAAAATTGAATAGTATATCCTTTAATGTAAATGTTTCTTCAGGAAAGTGTGGTATAATACTTGATTATTTTCAAACAATAGCACTATTATTCATCAGAGACATGTTTTCACATAAAAACATTGAAAGAACCCGTTAAATCTGTCCCCCCCACAATGAAGCAGACGATAAACTTGAATGTCACGCTTTGGTCCTTGGCAATGCGTATATCTATGTCCATCCAATATAATATAGAGATCACCACTGGCGCAGCCAGGATTTGTTTCTGGGGTGGGAGTGAGGGGTGAGGTTAGTTTCAATGATCAACTAAGCGGGGTCCATTGGTTTTTCCCGCGGGAAAATTTGAAAATGTAAGTACTGCAAAATGCAAATTCATCAAAAGAAATACAATAATATCCAAAATAATTTAAAATTTATAAAAATTGTCCTAGTTCTGTAATTATTATGACTATTAGGTTTTTATGAACACATTTTTATATATGCATACTGCTAGAATATACAAACATGCAAGTTTCAATAGATAGTATTTTGGAAATTTGATTTATAAAATTATTTTATGAGCTAAAATCTGAAAATTCAAATAAGCAACTTGCACTAACTCTTAGCTCACAAAACCACTTTTGAACTAATTCACTTTAGTCTTATGTTAATTTTCCTTAGCTTCATAGAAAGTTCATTGAGAACTTTACCCTCCCCATGTGGAAAGATCATATTTGCCCAGAACTGGGGCAGATCTTGGGAAAATCTGGCATTCCCAGATCTGGCCAATTCCAGTTCTGGGATTTTTCCACATGGGTCCGTAACTGACACCTGTAGCCTTATTCTTAAATGTTGACCTGATATCCTTGAAGACCTATATTAAGTAATAATTAATAATCATTGTGTAGTTCTTCAATATAACCATGTATAGATTAGGATAGTTCTATGCCTCATCAATTATTATTATTATTAGCCCCGCGTCTTTCTACCCGTTCGGGTTATACGCACTTACGCTAATGTGCAATGGTAGGGTGATTGTGAGATGAAATGGAGGACCTACAGTTTAACGTGGAATCCGAACCACGGTGGAGGCCTGGCTTTCCTCACATTCACAAGTTGTGATTAATACACGTCTTGTCAGAGTTGAAGGAAGTGTTTGGCAATCAGATAAATCTGTGCCAGGACCAAGGATTGAACCCCGGACCCACCCAGCACAGAAGTCTGACACCTTTCCCCTAGACCACCAGGTCACCTATCTCATCAATTATTAAAAGACTATCACTCAATGTTATTTATTTTCTTTAAGATATATGAATGCGAAAGGTTAGATTTAGATTAAGTGTATCAGCATTTGCGTGGAGGGAGAGTGGGAAAACCATCATCAGTACCTGCCGCGATTCAAAGCCCGATCACCCTGCCATCTGCAGTCTAGTATAACACGGGTGACGCCCTAGACCATGCAGCCACAGAAGCAGGTGTATTGATTCTTATTGTTTAAACCTTACAACTCCCTTCTCAGCTTCTGTGAGTCTGTTATCTTGGAGATTAATGGTCATCTAGCAGTGGTGCACCTAGAAATCTACTCAGAGGGGAAAGGGGTGAACACACAATACATTGAAGCTATTATTTCTGTTTCCCCCCTTCCTCCCCCGATTGAGAATTTTAGGGACACTTTAAATATGTTTATGGGCAGAGCCCTGCGTTTATGGAGATCGCGATAATTCGCGAATGTTAGATATGGCATTTTTTCTTTCAGATGTTCACATTTCAGGTTACCCTGATTGCAAATATATGCTCAGAATTGTCGAGATAATTCGCGAAATCAGCGTTTTAGCGCGATATTTGCGATTTTAAACGATGTCCGTGATAATTGCGATTTAGTCGCAATTTTCGGCATTCGGCATGTTGCAGTTTGGTGATGTTGAGTAGTTATTTTGTATTTTTCTAGCCTAAATTGAGATTTAAAAATATAGTCACAATTTTTGTGAAGTAACAAGATGATTTTTGTGTAATATTTTGTCTTTGTGACTTGTATATACTTTTCCCGGACCAGCTGCCGCTAAATCTTACTTTTTTAATAAGTTGACAGCACATTTTTTTGCGGAATAGTGTTTTTTTACCGTTTTGTCGAAACAAAATGTAATTTTTGGTTTTCACTTCAATATGTTTAGTTTACCTGTTTCAAACATTGTCCTGGAAGTCTAGTTTTAACCCAACAAAGTCACCTTAATCACGAAAGTTTGGTAAAAACCACTTTTTTTAACGCTTGTGTCTTAATTCGATAATTTTGTCACAAAAATAGGATTTTTGTAATTCACCGCATATTCACCGCTTTTGGGAAACTTAAAAACGAAATTGGGCTTTTTTATTCACCATAAAAGCAGGGCTCTGTTTATGGGTATACCTTTTGAATATCAAGGCATAAGCTTGATCTTAAAAATTTAGCCTAAACATGATTACATCTCTCTGTATTAAAATGATATTTTTTGTTCTCAGGAGGGAGTTGGTCGAATTCCTCGCTTGCTTACCTCTCCGCTCTCCGCTCTCTCTCATTTCTATTTCTCCTCGGGTAGTCAACTGTTGGCGAGCCACGCCCTGGATAGCAAGTACTTGTAACATAATCTGTTCATTGGCTAGTGGATCATGGATCATAAAAGCCAGAAAATAGGTCTAGTACCTTTTATAGCTGTCAGGAAAGCGTCTACAAATAGAATCCAGAATGTTGGTACCAAGAGAGGGACACTCGAAATGTATCCAATAAATCTCAGTGCCCGCATATTCTAGCATTCACTTAGAATATTCAGGTTAAGGAGGCAGGTAAAGAGGGGTTAGCGATCATTCCAACATTCGTAGGGAATAAAGCATCGGCAATAATCGGTATGCTGTGTGATTAGGGTCAAAACCCAGCCGGCAACGTATTTTGGAGCTTGCGTCTGCTGTGACGTGAAGATCAATACGAGCCGGACCAAGCAAGAGTGGGTGACCCCTGGCGTGATAACAGGAACTAAGAGTTGGCCACATGCAAACATATCGACCATTGTGTGTCTCCATGGGGCTACCAGCACAACACGCCCTCTGTATGGTGGTGAACAGAGCTACCTTCTTGTGGGCCTGACAAACATAGCGACCATTCCAGCACAACACGCCCTCTGTATGGTGGTGAACAACGCTTATCTTCCTGGAGTCACACATGGAAACATAAGGGGGATGGAAACCAGCCCACTTCATTATCTTAATGTTTCCACTTTTTGTTATACTTATGAGTTTTCAAACATTTATAAACGATAAGGTGGATAGTTGGCTTGATTTCAATGAATTAACTAACCAAAATAGATACGTTATTTGAATGCTTTATCCCGAATTTCACTGGACTATGCTACAGTTTGGAAATACTGTACAAAGAAATTGAATTCGATTCGAATGATGCGACGGTAAAGTCAAAATGGAGAAGTGATACTATTGACTGTAAGTTGACTCAGTCATGCACGCGTATTTCCGTTATCTGTGTTTGAGGGTTGATATAGTAAAACCACGAAATGAAAATCATAGCCCAAGGTCAAGTTAATCCTCTAGGAAATTGTCTCTAGGCTCTATACAACTATATTTAATACAAATAAAACCATTAGCAACTTCTATATTGTTTGACAATTTAGGTCCACGCCATGCAAAAGCATGCTTCTTATCCATTTGTCTAGCACACCAGTGACCATGCAACTAAATACTTGATAGCATCTATATTATTAAATTTAAATTAATCTTATTTTTTAATATTGCAATTATTTTAGTCTATAAAAAAAGGCTTAGCTTGATATTATAGTTGTATTTTTATACAATTAAATTCAAATCGTAATATTTAAACCAATGAATGGTTGTAAGTCTGCAAGTCTCATTAATGTGTATTATATCAGTGAACATTTAGAGTGAAACTTCAGGGCATTCACTAGTAGATGGATAAATGAATCACAGCCACCTCTTTGTAATACATTAAGATTGTGGTTTATTAACTTGCTCGCCAGAACTAGCCGGGAAGAGTATGTATGATCTTTGAAGTAGTAGTGTCTGTTTACAAGTGACGTTCTTTTACTAAACTAGGTAACAACGTTCGCATTTCCTTGAGGTGGAACTAGTTTTTAAAATAGCGACTATTTCAAGGAGCTGGAATCTTCCAGAGGAAATGATGGATTAGGGTCACCCAGGGTAAATGATGGATTAGGATCACCCAGGGTAAATGATGGATTAGGATCACCCAGGGTAAATGATGGATTAGGATCACCCAGAGGAAATGATGGATTAGGATCACCCAGAGGAAATGATGGATTAGGATCACCCAGAGGAAATGATGGATTAGGATCGCCCAGAGGAAATGATGGATTAGGATCGCCCAGAGTAAATGATGGATTAGTATCACCCAGAGGAAATGATGGATTAGGATCACCCAGAGTAAATGATGGATTAGGATCACCCAGGGTAAATGATGGATTAGGATCACCCAGGGTAAATGATGGATTGGGATCACCCAGAGGAAATGATGGATTGAGATCACCCAGAGGAAATGATGGATTAGGATCACCCAGAGGAAATGATGGATTAGGATCGCCCAGAGGAAATTATGGATTAGGATCGCCCAGAGGAAATGATGGATTAGGATCGCCCAGAGGAAATGATGGATTAGGATCGCCCAGAGGAAATTACGGATTAGGATCGCCCAGAGGAAATGATGGATTAGGATCACCCAGAGGAAATGATGGATTGAGATCACCCAGAGGAAATGATGGATTAGGATCAGCCAGAGTAAATGAATAACTAGTATCAGCAGCCCGAGGAAATAAAAAATTAGGATTTAGGATCACTCACCCAACCTCTACAATCATGGCTAACGCTCTAAATAACTAATACTATACTGTCTGACGCATGCCGTTTATTTGAAATAGTGTCCATGTCCATGAATGCCGAGTGTCGACACCACGCTCCATGTAGAGTGAAATAGCTATCTTTGTCAACTACAAGATGCTGGTGAGGCACTGCTAGGATACACCACCAAACATGGATCTGAATGAAAGATGAAACTTACTGTGAGATATGTTGGGCTGTTTTCGAGGTAACATGACAAGTTATTACCTTCCCTTGTGAACGAGTTTCCCCTGGTCGGTTATGTGACGTGCTTGTGGCTCGGACTATTTCCCGGATATGTGGGGCTGGTTCCACAACCTCTCAAACCTGGCTTCGATCAATAGCGGAAACTGCGCTCCAGAAGTCGTGTTCTGCTATACTCTTGCTCCTTGCGCTTATACCTATCGCTTCACATCGTGGCATTTGCCCCAGTACGAGTAGGTCTTAGGTCTACAAACTAATACTACAGTATAGAGTTAATAGAATACTAAATAAATATACAATAGATAAACATTTATTTCAATTACTCTAAAAATGAGTAAATTAAAAAAATTTCTTAGTAAATTTTAATTTATATCAAAGAATTATTAGGAAAATCGCGCCGAGAAATCTTTGAGGTCTAACAGGTTCAATAACCCGGACATTTATGATTTATATTCGTAAGTCAGCCTTAAAAATGGTATATTTAATAACTAGTTTAAATAACCATGTAATGTACATTTAAAAACGTCATAATTGGTTCGCTATAAAACACACTTTTGCAAATATATGAATGTGTCTGAAAATAAAATGTAAGTCGGATAAACCCAAATATCTTCTAAAGTCAAAATATCTGTTTATTTCGTGGTCGTAATTTACAATTTTTCGAGCTATAAATGGAGTGTAGTTTGAACATACTTCGTCCTGCGCCGGCGCGGACATTTTCTTTAAGTTCCTTTCAAGAAGTGTAGGTGGCAGGAGTGCGTGTACGATGGTTTGAAATTGATCGTCGGGAAAGACATTGTTGTGATTAGCGCCAACTCTTAACGGCTGCCAGCATTCAGAGACGAAATATATCTCGCGTCTTTTGTTTCAAGAAATCAAAAACAAAGTCTAACGTGAACAGTTTGATATTTAATCTGTGTTTCGTAACTAATGTGATATCTTGATAATAGTTTATGAATGAAGAGTCAAACTCGATAAATTGATCAGAGACATTACCGATTTATAAATTTATGGGCATAAAGTTAAGTTGAAGTTTGGGATAAGATTCTAATTATCTTGCAAACCCTTTCATTGAATTAAATCTATTGTAATTTCCTCGTGTATGAATAAGACATTAATATTGATAATTAACTACAATATTGTTATTCGCTAAGATTCAACTTCATAAGCCACCAAAAGATGGATATGTCAATTTAGGACGACTTGAACTTCTAAATGTGTGAGTAGTTCCGGGTTAATGAAATCTAGTTCTAATTAAGAACACTTATCAGGAACAGGTTGAAACTATTCACCACACATTTCCTCGTCAGAACCATGGGCCTTCCTTTCAGAATCATGAATAATTGAACAAATTAACACACTCAATGGTTTATTTTTAAATTTTATGAACAATACTATAACAACACATCTAAACAAAATTTTCATGTCCAAACTATAAAGGTAGGAAGAATTAAGTATTAGATTATTAACAATGCACAAAGTAATTAAATCATTCGAAACTCAGATAATTATTTGTTCTATGACCAACTAAAACCATACCACGTGGTTTGGTGGATCGTGGCTGGGACGAATAAAACGATATTGTCGAATTATTTTCGAGCTGTGTAAGTAAGCATTTTCTTAGAGGAGTTCGAGACGAAAACTAATGAGATGTCTTAAAATCAAATTTATAAAAATATTCTTGTACCGGACAAGAAATATACGTTATATAATTATGCTATTCACACGAAAATTTCTGAATAGACACACAAATTATTTAAATCACCACAGATATTATATAACTTACCTTGATTTTATTAAGAATGGAAATTTAAATCAACTTTTACAAAATACAACAATAATAACATTTCATTACAATATTGTTGTTATTTTATAAGTATTGATAATATCTATCAAAAGTGACAGTTGCAGATCAAATGACTTGACGTATGAGTACATGAAAGTAGATCATGGCTGTATCCGAATAGTCAAGTACACTTGACTTGATGCAGACTTGATGCAGTCTTGATAATTTTACACTTCTTGCGGTTTTCATAGCAAAGACTGCATCAAAATATTCGAACGGCAACACACTTGGGCCCGCAGTGCTTCTTCCTACCGAATAACTTAGAAACTATGTAAATTTTATTATTATTATTACACTCTACTAAGCGGTAATTATTTTATATAGCAAAAACTATTTAAATATGCATATTATTTACACGTTTATATCTTAAAATATAACATGTAATTAATTGGCATACTTACATATTTTTTGCGATTTATTTTACAAATACATGACGAGAATCACAAGATGAGAAATTCTATTAAACTTGTTTAAAATGGCGCAAAACGTAAGTCGGTGCTCTAGCAGACGAAACTATAATAATAAAACAATTGCCAGTCAAACACCGCACCAACGTCGCGAGAAAGCCGCATGGCTTGTAGCTTTCCGTATCCATGGTTACCAAAGCCTCGAGAAGACTGCATCAGTCTCGTTCGCGACTATTCGGACAGATCTACACTTGGTCACATGATTACATATGCAGCTATCAACGCCACAAGCCAACGCGACGCCGCATAAGTAGACTATTCGGATACAGCCCTAGTAACTGTCGCAGTTGTCAGATATATCCACATATCCACTCGTAATATAATTGTGGTATAGTTCAAGAATTTTCTAAATCTTCAAATTTCTGGAATTATTTTAAGAAGTGATAATTTTACGTATTTTAACTCTATTATTTTTTTTTCGTGAGTCTGAATGTTCGAAGAAATAATTCTCATGACAACAAAATGGCACACTAAACAATCAGATTATTAAATAAACTCCTCGCCACAAAGTAGTTGTGAGCCGATACCGGATTTGTCCTTGTTTCAACATTTGTTGTTATTTTTCTCCAAATTTCTCAAATCTCGATATCGGCACGTGTACCCCCCCGGTAAAAGAGCCCAGGGTGTTATAACTTGTACGATTGACGCATCATGAGGTCGAAGTACACGTCTTGGTCGATAGAGGCGCTGATGCCAGCGTAGTAGTTGATGAACTCTTCCTCTGTTACCTGAAATTAAAACTAAAATAATGTTTTGTTCGAGTATTTTGAAAAAAATGAACTAAACCAACATTTGAACTATGGCTCAACATAATAAACATGATCTAATTCCCTTACCAGGTCTAAACCCAGGACCACCATCAGAAATAACAAACCTCATTAAAAGTGGGTGACATTAAGTTTGTCTCCGTGGTTTAGTGGTCGGGGAGCCTGTTTCCATTCTGATAGATAGCTGAGAGATGGGTAGTAATACATGGTCTCTCGTTCAGTGGTGTCCTAGGTCAAGATGGGGTGGAAGGGGACGCGAGAAAAGGTCAGTGGCTATCAAAACTATTTGGCCAAAATAAATCCAGTAATTCTCCAGTAGAAACAGAGTCTAGTTGTCTTCACACGGTGATATCAACAGTTGAAGGAAATTATACTCTATATATTTTTACTGGAGCAATATTTTATTTATTTTTGCTATAAGAACAGTGCCCTTTTCTCGCGTCCCCTACAACCTCACATCAAGTGTTGAGCTGTTATTCTTTAGCTCACAAAATTGAGCATCCAGCTGTCTCTTCGGGACATTTCTAGACCTCACTAAACCATATTTAGAGCTCCCCTGCTATCTACAGAACTGCCCCTGTACCTCAAAATACCCTCTGTCCCTCTACAACTCACTCTGTCTTTCCAGAACTCACCCTACAACTCACTCTTCCCCTCCAGAACTCACCCTACCACTCTATAGCTCATCCTGTCCCTCCAGAACTCACCCTACCACTCTATAGCTCATCCTGTCCCTCCAGAACTCACCCTACCACTCTATAGCTCACCCTGTCCCTCCAGAACTCACCCTTCCCCTCCAGAACTCACCCTACCACTCTATAGCTCACCCTGTCCCTCCAGAACTCACCCTACCACTCTCTCCAGAACTTACCCTTCCCCTCCAGAACTCACCCTTCCCCTCCAGAACTCACCCTACCACTCTATGGCTCACCCTTCCCCTCCAGAACTCACCCTACCACTCTATAGCTCATCCTGTCCCTCCAGAACTCACCCTTCCACTCCAGAACTCACCCTACCACTCTATAGCTCACCCTGTCCCTCCAGAACTCACCCTACCACTCTATAGCTCACCCTGTCCCTCCAGAACTTACCCTTCCCCTCCAGAACTCACCCTTCCCCTCCAGAACTCACCCTACCACTCTATAGCTCACCCTGTCCCTCCATAACTCACCCTTCCCCTCCAGAACTCACCCTACCACTCTATAGCTCACCCTGTCCCTCCAGAACTCACCCTACCACTCTATGGCTCACCCTTCCCCTCCAGAACTCACCCTACCACTCTATGGCTCACCCTTCCCCTCCAGAACTCACCCTACCACTCTATAGCTCACCCTGTCCCTCCAGAACTCACCCTACCACTCTATAGCTCACCCTGTCCCTCCAGAACTTACCCTTCCCCTCCAGAACTCACCCTGCTGATCTACAACTCACCCTTCCCCTCCAGAACTCACCCTACCACTCTATCGCTCACCCTGTCCTTCCAGAACTCACCCTGCTGATCTACAACTCACCCTTCCCCTCCAGAACTCACCCTGCCACTCTATAGCTCACCCTATAGCTCCAGAACTCACCCTGCTGATCTACAACTCACCCTTCCCCTCCAGAACTCACCCTGCCACTCTATAGCTCAGCCTATAGCTCCAGAACTCACCCTGCTGATCTACAACTCACCATTTCCCTCCAGAACTCACCCTGCCACTCTATAGCTCACCCTATAGCTCCAGAACTCACCCTGCCACTCTATAGCTCACCCTATCGCTCCAGAACTCACCCTGCCGTCACGAGTGCTCTCGTCCTTCTCGAAGTTGTTGAGGAACTTGATGAGGATTTGCTCCTCAGTCTCCTCCCCGCTGAGGTAACGTGGGTTCCCCTTCACGCAGTACACGTTCCTCAGGTCGTCGATAGTGATGACGCCATCCCCCGTCTTGTCCAGCTTCTTGAAGGCTGCGTCTATAGCATTGAGCCGGGACTGCGACATGGGAGGCTGTAGGAGAAACGTGTTAATTACTGGCAGTTGTTTTTACAGTGAACTCACCCCGAGTACCTGAAGGAACTCACCCTGAGTGCCTGAAGGAACTCATCCATGCTGATGCTGCCGCTCCCGTCCTCGTCGAATATTTCGAACAGTTGCTTAGTCTCCTTCGCGTCCAGCTCCATTCCCGTGTCGTTCATCCCCTCCGTGAACTCCTCCAGGTTGAGAGACTTGTTCCCATCGTCATCCATACGCCTGAAGATCCTGCAACCCGCCACACACTTGACAGACACTCTCGGGTACCTGGCTGGTCTCACCATGCTATATCCAATATACCAATAGTTCTCTCACCTTGCTATACCCGATATACCAGTGGTTCCCTCACCTTGCTATACCCAATATACCGGTGATTCTCTCACCTTGCTATACCCAATATACCGGTGGTTCTCTCACCTTGCTATACCCAATATACCAGTGGTTCTCTCACCTTGCTATACCCAATATACCGGTGGTTCTCTCACCTTGCTATACCCAATATACCAGTGGTTCCCTCACCTTGCTATACCCAATATACCGGTGGTTCTATCACCTTGCTATACCCAGTATACCGGTGGTTCTCTCACCTTGCTATACCCGATATACCAGTGGTTCTCTTACCTTGCTATATCCAATATACCGGTGGTTCTCTCACCTTGCTATACCCAATATACCAGTGGTTCCCTCACCTTGCTATACCCAATATACCGGTGGTTCTCTCACCTTGCTATACCCAATATACCAGTGGTTCTCTTACCTTGCTATATCCAGTATACCGGTGGTTCTCTCACCTTGCTATACCCAATATACCGGTGGTTCTATCACCTTGCTATACCCAGTATACCGGTGGTTCTCTCACCTTGCTATACCCGATATACCAGTGGTTCTCTTACCTTGCTATATCCAGTATACCGGTGGTTTTCTCACCTTGCTATACCCAATATACCGGTGGTTCCCTCACCTTGCTATACCCAATATACCGGTGATTCTCTCACCTTGCTATACCCAATATACCGGTGGTTCTCTCACCTTGCTATACCCAATATACCAGTGGTTCTCTTACCTTGCAATATCCAATATACCAGTGGTTCTCTCACCTTGCAATACCCAATATACCAGTGGTTCTTTCACCTTGCTATACCCAATATACCAGTGGTTCTCTCACCTTGCTATACCCGATATACCAGTGGTTCTCTTACCTTGCAATATCCAATATACCAGTGGTTCTCTCACCTTGCAATACCCAATATACCAGTGGTTCTTTCACCTTGCTATACCCAATATACCAGTGGTTCTCTCACCTTGCTATACCCGATATTCCAGTGGTTCTCTTACCTTGCAATATCCAATATACCAGTGGTTCTCTCACCTTGCTATACCCAATATACCAGTGGTTCTCTTACCTTGCAATATCCAATATACCAGTGGTTCTCTCACCTTGCAATACCCAATATACCAGTGGTTCTTTCACCTTGCTATACCCAATATACCAGTGGTTCTCTCACCTTGCTATACCCGATATACCAGTGGTTCTCTTACCTTGCTATATCCAGTATACCGGTGGTTCTCTCACCTTGCTATACCCAATATACCGGTGGTTCTCTCACCTTGCTATACCCAATATACCGGTGGTTCTCTCACCTTGCAATACCCAATATACCAGTGGTTCTCTCACCTTGCAATACCCAATATACCAGTGGTTCTCTTACCTTGCAATACCCAATATACCAGTGGTTCTCTCACCTGCCAATCTCCATTATACCAGTGGTTCTCTCACCTTGCTATACCCAATATATTAGTGGTTCTCTCACCTTGCTATACCCAATATACCAGTGGTTCTCTCACCTGCCAATCCCCATTATACCAGTGGTTCCTCTGGACAAACAAAGCAGCCTCAGTTTCTCCAAAGGATCCTTGGAGGACCCTATTTCTCTCTGAGCCTTGTTCATCATGGCGGCCTCCTGCCTGGAGTTGGAGGATTGCGGTCTCCTGGACATTTCTGGACACAGACACACCAACTTAACCTAAGACTGGGACAGTTTAGATTCCAGACCAGCCAATCACTGAGCTCGACTTGTCTCCAGCACTTACCCTTGCCAACTTGACAACAAAGATATCAGGGACAGTGATAAGAGCTGATATCAGTTACAGGAAGTCGTTAATTGCCGCCCGGGCTGGAGCTTACTGAACACGGGATTCAGCTCAAAGCTTGATCTACTATTACTTCAAGTTGAAACTGGTTCTAGGAAATGGGAAAAGAAAATCTCCGAAAAATATTGGTTGTCATTTTTAAATTCAGGGATTACCTAACATTAGCTTGACATCTCGTCCACGGCTGAACCAGGTAACATCCACCTGCCATGATGTACAGGGTAACATCCACCTGCCATGATGTACAGGGTAACATCTACCTGCCATGATGTACAGGGTAACATCCACCTGCCATGATGTACAGGGTAACATCTACCTGCCATGATACACAGGGTAACATCCACCTACCATGATGTACAGGGTAACATCCACCTGCCATGATGTACAGGGTAACATCTACCTGCCATGATGTACAGGGTAACATCTACCTGCCATGATACACAGGGTAACATCTACTTGCCATGATGTACAGAGTAACATCCACCTGCCATGATGTACAGGGTAA
Source organism: Timema podura (assembly GCA_033556935.1). NCBI lineage: Eukaryota > Metazoa > Arthropoda > Insecta > Phasmatodea > Timematidae > Timema > Timema podura. The sequence continues at coordinate 3,022,810 of JAVRXN010000001.1, forward strand.
CATCTACCTGCCATGATACACAGGGTAACATCCACCTACCATGATGTACAGGGTAACATCTACCTGCCATGATGTACAGGGTAACATCTACCTGCCATGATACACAGGGTAACATCCACCTACCATGATGTACAGGGTAACATCCACCTGCCATGATGTACAGGGTAACATCTACCTGCCATGATGTACAGGGTAACATCCACCTGCCATGATGTACAGGGTAACATCCACCTACCATGATGTACAGGGTAACATCCACCTGCCATGATGTACAGGGTAACATCTACCTGCCATGATGTACAGGGTAACATCTACTTGCCATGATGTACAGAGTAACATCCACCTGCCATGATGTACAGGTAACATCTACCTGCCATGATGTACAGGTTAACATCCACCTGGCATGATGTACAGGGTAATATCTACCTGCCATTATGTACAGGTAACAGGCTCCAGTCGTCACGAGTACAAAATGGTAGGAGACATGTTCATTTCTAGTGAACATTTGCGCTAAAGCTATGAGTGAAGGAATTGGTGGAACTGATAGTGAACCAGACAGTGAGCATCTACATACTCCTTTGTTCGTGGAGATGTGGTGCAGTTCCTGTTGATTGCGTCACTTAATATACACGGACACGTTCTTGCGCTATGACGTCACAGGAAAAAACTTGACAGTTCCTCTGAGAGTAAACGCCGTGAGATAGACAGACGCAACCAGTCTCACAGCAAGGTATGAGAGGAAGCAATGTGTCAAGGAGCCGTGAGACGAACACGGGAATTGTAACTTCTTGGTAACAAGACGAACACGGGAATTGTAACATCTGGGTAACAAGACGAACGCGGGAATTGTAACATCTGGGTAACAAGACGAACACATGAATTGTAACATCTGGATAACAAGACGAACGCGGGAATGGTAACATCTGGGTAACAAGACGAACGCGGGAATTGTAACACCTGGGTAATAAGACGAACACAGGAATTGTAACATCTGTGTAACAATAATAACACAGGAATTGTAACACCTGTGTAACAAGACAAACACAGGAATTGTAACATCTGGGTAACAAGACGAACACAGGAATCTAGGCTCAGTTGGCATATATACAGGGATAAGGAGAACCATTCGGCTCCCCGGACCACTCAGTCACAAGGATGGGTTTCAGGTCATGCGATACACATTTATTATTGATGGCAAGATAAAAACAAGGTCACGTGACCTGGTTCAAGTCCTGGCTAGTGAAGTAAGCGACATTGTTTGATCACGTGCATACATACTCTACCTTGCAGCGAGAACAATTGTTTTGTTCTGAGCACAATCTTGCGTGAGTCTGGGCTAAGAAGGAAGAAAATCGCCAGAAACCACCACAACTGTCTCCTAGTTAGCCAGAGGTCATGGAGACAAACTATCACCACAACTGTCTCCTAGTTAGCCAGAGGTCATGGAGACAAACTATCACCACAACTGTCTCCTAGTTAGCCAGAGGTCATGGAGACAAACTATCACCACAACTGTCTCCTAGTTAGCCAGAGGTCATGGAGACAAACTATCACCACAACTGTCTCCTAGTTAGCCAGAGGTCATGGAGACAAACTATCACCACAACTGTCTCCTAGTTAGCCAGAGGTCATGGAGACAAACTATCACCACAACTGTCTCCTAGTTATCCAGAGGTCATAAGTTCAATTTACATTACTATAGTTAAATAATAATAAATTTAGCACCGCGTCTTACTACCCGTTCGGGTTATACGCCTAAGTACTAATTACGCTAATGGATTAGGAATGGGTAAGGTTGAATTTAAAGGAAGTGAACCCGCATTTGCGTGGAGGGAGAGTGGAAAACCATTTAGGAAAAACCACCCCCAGTTCACCCGACCGAGATTCGAACCTCGATCTCCCCGTCCTCGGCGGTAGAGCTCAACACGACTGGCGCGTTAGCCAACTACGCCACCGAGGCGGGTCATTACTATAGTTGCTGCCCTAGGTTAAGTTTGTTTCAAAGTATATAGGCTAACTGTTTATGTGCACGCCCTATAACTCAGATATTGCAATTATTGGTGCAAGTTTTTTATGTCAAATGTTGCTGTCTTAGGTTAAGTTGGTTCGTACGTCTTATATTGTTTAAACCCGATGTTCGTAGTCCTCGTTACAATTTTGAAGAACACTCTGTATATAAACCACTGTATAAATGGTAGTGCAATGTCTGTCTCAACTAAAACTCTGTTAAATAATCGATTAGTCCCAGCAATCGATTTGTTCTTGACTCCATACAATCCTGTCTGTCTGGGGACTCGCAGAAACCACGCAATCGTCCACTTTCCAAAGCAGTTGAGGATCAATGGAGCGGAGACCTTAGGGGGTCTCAAGGACATGCTAACTCTTCTAGCCAGGGATAAACTGATATACACTACAGTTTCAATAACATATCATCACATGACTTACATGGTGTAATACGTCAAGGAGAGATTGCTACCTTCCAGGGGAAATGGAGGGTGGATGTTTGTTTGTTTGTTTGTTGGATGTTAGTCGGACAGAGCAACAAGTGGCCGGCTCGCTACAAGGAGCATTCACTAGCTTGGTGCAAGAACGAGCTATGTGCTTCTCATTCGACACATGTGGGCAGAACAGAAAATTCTCCTATTATTATCTCCTCACTGACGTCAGATCAGTCGAGGATGAAGAGATACTCTACTATTATCTCCTCACTGACGTCAGATCAGTCGAGGATGAAGAGATACTCTACTATTATCTCCTCACTGACGTCAAATCAGTGGTGGATGAAGAGATACTCTACTATTATCTCCTCACTGACGTCAGATCAGTGGAGGATGAGGAGATACTCTACTATAATCTCCTCCCTGACGTCAAATCAGTGGTGGATGAGGAGATACTCTACTATAATCTCCTCCCTGACGTCAAATCAGTGGTGGATGAAGAGATACTCTACTATTATCTCCTCACTGACGTCAGATCAGTGGAGGATGAAGAGATACTCTACTATTATCTCCTCTCTGACGTCAGTGGTTACCATTTGGCGTGTGGTGCGTGAAAAGATTCTTGTGTCATGTCGACCTAGATTCATGCTGAATGAAGACGATGAATAATAAATGAACCACAATACGAGGTAGTCTCTTTGATTGATGAACGAGTTACGATAGGCTGGAATATACACTATCAACATTCCTGTGCCGATATACTGGAATATACATAGCTAACAACCTTCCAGTGTCAATATACTAGAATATACATTCCTAACAACCTTCCAGTGTCAATATACTGGAATATACATTCCTAACAATCTTCCAGTGTCAATATACTGGAATATACATTCCTAACAACCTTCCAGTATCAATATACTGGAATATACATTCCTAACAACCCTCCAGTGTCAATATACTGGAATATACATTCCTGACAACCTTCCAGTGTCAATATACTGGAATATACATTCCTGACAACCTTCCAGTGTCAATATACTAGAATATACATACCTAACAACCTTCCAATGTCAATATACTGGAATATACATACCTAACAACCTTCCAGTGTCAATATACTACAATATACATGCCTAAAAACCTTCCAGTGTCAATATACTGGAATATACATTCCTAACAACCTTCCAGTGTCAATATACTGGAATATACATTCCTAACAACCTTCCAGTGTCAATATACTGGAATATACATTCCTAACAACCTTCCAGTGTCAATATACTGAAATATACATTCCTGACAGTCTTCCTGTGCCAATATACTGGAATATACATTCCTAACAACCTTCCAGCGTCAATATACTGGAATATACATTCCTAACAACCTTCCTGTGCCAATATACTGGAATATACAATCCTGACAGTCTTCCTGTGTCAATATACTAGAATATACATTCCTAACAACCTTCCAGTGCCAATATACTAGAATATACCTTTATAACAACCTTCCAGCGCCAATATACTAGAATATACCTTTATAACAACCTTCCTGTGCCAATATACTAGAATATACATTCCTAACAACCTTCCAGTGCCAATATACTAGAATATACCTTTATAACAACCTTCCAGTGCCAATATACTAGAATATACATTTTAAACAACCTTCTAAAAAAAAGGAATGTTCCGATGATCATGTTCTGTTACGGTTAATAAGCTTAGCCTTAAGAGGCAAGCACGCAACCCTCAATAACAATCCTATGATCGCGTGACGACAGGTCGACCACTTGAAGTTCTAATATCAGTACTTAGTACAATATACAGACTGAGCTGAGATAGTACTATCAGTACTTAGTACAACATAGACTGAGCTGTGATAGTACTATCAGCACTTAGTACAATAGTCAGACTGAGCTGAGATAGTACTATCAGCACTTAGTACAACATACAGACTGAGCTGTGATAGTACTATCAGTACTTAGTACAATATACAGACTGAGCTGTGATAGTACTATCAGTACTTAGTACAATATACATACTGAGCTGTGATAGTACTATCAGCACTTAGTACAATAGTCAGACTGAGCTGAGATAGTACTATCAGCACTTAGTACAACATACAGACTGAGCTGTGATAGTACTATCAGTACTTAGTACAATATACAGAGCTGTGATAGTACTATCAGTACTTAGTACAATATACAGAGCTGTGATAGTACTATCAGTACTTAGTACAATATACAGACTGAGCTGTGATAGTACTATCAGCACTTAGTACAATATACAGACTGAGCTGAGATAGTACTATCAGTACTTAGTACAATATACAGACTGAGCTGTGATAGTACTATCAGTACTTAGTACAATATACAGACTGAGCTGTGATAGTACTATCAGCACTTAGTACAATAGCCAGACTGAGCTGTGATAGTACTATCAGTACTTAGTATAATATACAGACTGAGCTGAGATAGTACTATCATTACTTAGTACAATAGTCAGACTGAGCTGAGATAGTACTATCAGCACTTAGTACAATATACAGACTAAGCTGTGATAGTAGTTAAGTGTCAGAACTTAGTACTATCACAGCTCAGTTTGTATATTGTACTATCAGTACTTAGTACATTATACAGACTGAGCTGTGATAGTACTATCAGTACTTAGTACAATATACAGACTGAGCTGTGATAGTACTATCAGCAATTAGTACAATATATAGGCTGAGCTGTGATAGTAGTCATGTGTCAGCACTTAGTACAGCCTTGTATTGCAGTACACGTTTACCTACTAATTCAGTATTGTCTAATAGTACAATATCGTCTGATAGTACAGTAGCTTCTAAGTGTAATGTCCATATAATCCCCAATCAACAAGTCTTGCATCAACTGTTCATTAATTCACAATCGAGTGAGAAATCGAAAACTTTTGTATGAGAATAGCTCCCAAGTCTGTCCATCTCAAAAACAAGATTTATCTTAAATTTACCCCTTTCCTCTCTGGTTTAACAATCAACTGATTCTATTAAAACAATCACAGCAACCTCGATTTGAAATATATTTTTCCTACAGAACAAAAAGTGTACTTGTTATTTTTATGCTACAAACGTTAAACTAATTATTTGTATTTGTATGAAAATGTTGAGCTTCTGTCCGGTCGCGCTATCTGAGCTCTATCGCACTAATAGACATTTAAAAGCTCCTTTTAGGAAACACAAACATATGTTGTTACTGTCAAGGTTAATAACATGCTAATATGTTATTATTATTGTTATTAAATAGGTATTGATAATGTCTTAGACCAATTATTATAAATGCATGCTTTCAAAGTAAAACTTGCAAATGTCCTGCGTTTGGAAATTTTACGTGAAATTGATGAATGGGACTGGTTTGATACTTCCTGGTGCGTTTGTGTTTGTGCTAGCTTTTACTTACGCTTGACTCGGAAACAGCTCGCTTAACACTTGATATTAATTGTATTTAACTTAAGTTCTTGCGTCAAATTGTATTTTTATGTACCGTTGATTTAATTGAAGTCTCATTTAATTGATAATTTTGGCTAAATATAAGAGAGAGGGAGAACAACTTGTCATAAAAGCCGTATTACCTATGAAAGTAAAATCTCTAGACTTGACGTATGAACACGTGAAAGTATGAAGTTGTCTTACCTGTAGCTGGCTGGGATGAGATCAGGATCCACTCACTTCACTCCAGTAGGTCCCAAGCAAATAAACCCCTCCCCCCAGACTGTGTCTGTTGCTCGAGTGTTGGAGGGGGGGCGACTCCGCCCCCCTAATCACCATGACCACCGACACCCACAACCGCTCCTATTGGCCACCAGCTTGCATACACGAGACATTGTTGACGAGGTGGGCCCTTGTATTGTTTCCAAGGATGATAAATAGTTAATGAAATCGATTCTACCCTCGGTTTAAAAAAATAAAACTACAGATGAAACAAAAACACACCCGTTCAGTGGGGAGAAGGTTGTGGACATCATTGGGGGTAGGGGTGGGGGGGATGTAACCATGTGCGCTTGAGGAACCAGAAAAGTGTGGATTATTTTAAAATTGTCTTCAAACGTACAGGATACCATGGTTTAAGGTGTTTCTTTAAAGGCGGGGCAGGAGATGAAAAACACACCGCTTTGCCTAACAGCCCCTGCAATATTATGTTACTTACGTTACTTGCACAGTATTTATAAACTTATGAAAAGTAATTACGATAGAAGTGTAGAGTAAATAAAACCACACACACACACATTAAAACCAGACACACATCTACAGTGTGTCCAATATTCCAATGAACGCCTTCAGCCCATTTTAATGATCCTCTTACAACAGCTACTTGAGGAGTATGACAGGAAGGTCCTGGAATGTTGGACACACTGTATATGTGTGGTTTTATTTCTGCAATTCTATTGTATTTACATATCATACTACACTGTGTTTAGGCTCCCGACTGTCCCATTCGTCGTAATAACTTCCTACTCCAATACAATCTTCTCCAACATCAGTTAACATCACGCGATGCGATACCAGCAATTATTTTTTTTATCTATATTTATTTAGTTGAGGCATTTAACGCGCACTTTCTGAACCGACTGATCATATCAGCACACGAAAATTTCTATGGGCGAGAGCGAAAAGACCTAACAATTTGATCGGGGAAGGTATTTTCACATAACGTCCAGCATTATTTTTACACGCCACTATCGACGGCTTTACTTCACCTCCGAAGAAAGTTGTGCAAGAACAATCCGTCGTCCCCGACTGGGTTTGAACCCAGGAACATTGGGTCTTGAGACAAGCACTTTACCCCAAGACACCCGACAAGTGTTCCTAGCGCCACTGACGACAGGCCTAGTAATAAAGCAGTTGAAATGCCCCATTCTCTAAAAAGAGAAGACAAATGTACAATTGTAATCTGTATCTAATCAATGCTATTGATAGTTTTGCTACCATGGTAAAGTTTGCCCTGACACATAATTTACGTTCCCCCCCCCCAGTTAGTGGTTGTGACCTTGAAACCCTCACTCGAAACTGTCGTTAATAATGTACCGCATCTGCTTTGTATACATCGCTGACGCCCAGACACGACCTCTTGGGAAACTTATAAAAATTTATATCATCAACAACTCAAATTGGTGACCTGGTGGTCTAGGGGTAAGGTGTCAGACTTCTGTGCTGGGGGTCCGGGATTCAATCCTCGGTCCCGGCACAGATTTATCTGATTGCCAAACCCTTCCTTCACCTCTGACAAGATGTGTATTAATCACAACTTGTGAATGTGAGGAATGCCAGACCTCCACAGTGGTTCGGATTCCACGTTAAACTGTAGGTCCTCCATTTCATCTCACAATCACCCTACCATTACACATTAGCGTAAGTGCGTATAACCCGGACGGGTAGTAAGACGCGGTGCTAATAATAATAATAATAACAACTCAAATTATGTCACAATTAGTTTTTAATAACTTGGAAAGGGATTGTTATAAAAAATGGAGTCACTGCTCCTTGAGGGACGACTTCAAACGGACCCTCCATATTCTGGCTGCACGCTTCAACCGAGAGCGGTATACTTTGTACCAGTCTGTTCGTTTCCAGCCAGGAGATAGTTCTGAGACTGTGTTGTTTACAAACAATAACAAGTTTGTTGGACACCCTGTGGTGAAATGGGCGAGCCAGTCAACAAACAGGAGATGAAAGAAGCAACCGAGTGGATATAATGTCGCCATTAATTCAGGACAATGTCTTGGGAGACAATAGCGTCGTTACTGGAACACGACTGATGGAGGACTTGGAGGAAACATAACTGGCATTGTATGTAGGACAAGTAGCTGGGAGCCTTGGTTCTGTCTGGAGCTACTTGTAGCCAGGGACCTAGGTTGTCAGGAGCTAGTTGTAACCAGGGACCTAGGTTCTGTCAGGAGCTAGTTGCGACCAGGGACTTAGGTTCTGTCAGGAGCTAGTTGCGACCAGGGACCTTGGTTCTGTAAGGAGCTAGTTGTAACCAGGGACCTAGGTTATGTCAGGAGCTAGTTGTAACCAGGGACCTAGGTTGTCAGGAGCTAGTTGTAACCAGGGACCTAGGTTCTGTAAGGAGCCAGTTGTAACCAGGGACCTAGGTTATGTAAGGAGCTAGTTGTAACCAGGGACCTAGGTTCTGTCAGGAGCTAGCTGTAACCAGGGACCTTGGTTCTGTCAGGAGCTAGTTGTAACCAGGGACCTAGGTTCTGTCAGGAGCTAGTTGTAACCAGGGACCTAGGTTCTGTCAGGAGCTAGTTGTAACCAGGGACCTAGGTTCTGTAAGGAGCCAGTTGTAACCAGGGACCTAGGTTATGTAAGGGGCTAGTTGTAACCAGGGACCTAGGTTCTGTCAGGAGCTAGCTGTAACCAGGGACCTTGGTTCTGTCAGGAGCTAGTTGTAACCAGGGACCTAGGTTCTGTCAGGAGCTAGTTGTAACCAGGGACCTAGGTTCTGTCAGGAGCTAGTTGTAGCCAGGGACCTTGGTTCTGTCAGGAGCTAGTTGTAACCAGGGACCTTGGTTCTGTCAGGAGCTAGTTGTAGCCAGGGACCTAGGTTCTGTCAGGAGCTAGTTGTAACCAGGGACCTAGGTTATGTAAGGAGCTATTTGTCCCACATGCCAGGGGACATTCACAAACTCTTGTCCAAGGGACATATTTCTCACGATACAGTTGAATGTGTGAGAAACTGACAAGATGACAAATTGTGTGTACAAACTTTATTGTGAATCACAATTGTGTTATTTTCCTCTGCTGTACAGTCACAACACCGTCAACATGCAAATAAACATGGTTTGTACCTTCATTAACAAATTTTTCATTTTAATACAATAAATAACAACATAACAAATCTTATCTTACAAACAGGATATTTTAAGGCATGTTATATTTGTTTTTATTAACATCTTATATTAGTTTTTACATAAAACAGTAATCAGTAAATTAACGCTGTCTACTTTGACATGAATGTTGCGACAAAGACGCCACTGGCCAATCACACACAATATTCAACCTTTGTTTGTCAGTGTACCGCCAGATATAATACAGGTTACACATATTCCATAGTAAATAAAATACGCTGCATCCAAACAAGGTGAGAGACAGTTAATCAAGCGCCGCTCCTAGTTGGGTGTTTTTTCTTAGATGATTTATCACTCCCCTCCACACAAATGAAGGCACACTTCATCTAAAATAAACATTTTTTTTTTTGTCCACATATTACCACTCATTTAGGATATCGGAATATTTACGATAAGAGGGATATTAATAAGGAGTGAACCCCGGACCCTCAGCACAGAAGTCTGACACCTTACCTCTAGACCACCAGGTCACCTAATATTCCATAAAACATGAGAAATTATTAAGTTACACAAGTACTGCGTACGTAAACCGCCTCGGTGGTGTAGTTAGCTAACGCGCCAGTCGTGTTGAGCTAGACCACCATGGACAGGGAGATCGAGGTTCGAATCTCAGTCGGGTGAATTGTTTTTTTTTTTTCCCTAAATGGTTTTCCACTCTCCTTCTACGCAAATGCGGGTTCACTTCCTCTAAATTCAACCTTACAAATTCCTGATCCATTAGTGTAATTAGTACTTAAACGTATAACCCAAACGGGTAGCAAGACGCGGTGCTAAGTATTATTATTATTATTATTACTGCGTACGTATCAATATATTAAAATGGCTTAATGCTAAAATTGAAAAATTGCCGTACAAAGGGGGCCTCAGATTTTCTTAAAACGGCCCTGAGATCATTATAACGTTTCAAAATATTTTGTGCAACAACAATTACACAAACTCTCGTAGAATAATATGTGGCAGGCGCTCTAATATCAGCGCGTCTCACTAATTGTTTGGGTTGTAGACATATTAACTAGGCTATTGTAAGGATGAATTTAGAGGAAAAGTACCTATAACTGCGTGGAAGGAGAGTGTAAAACCCATACAGTGTCTAATAAATTTTCTATTTTAATCTATGATGATATAATGAAGTAATTGTGTGTCTGTCCGGCTGTGATGAGTGTTGCATGATAACCAAACTCAGGGGGATGACATTTTAAAATTAGTAGCCCGCATTGTTTGGGGTAGTCATTCAATGCATTGCATGGCTGAAGGTCCCGGGTTCAGTTCTCGGCATGACCGAACAACTTAAAATTGAAATAGGAGCTTAGCGTCCCATGAAGTGATGGCCGAAGGACAGGATGCTGTCTCTGTTCTAGATTTAAGTCAGTTTGTAAGTCATGTACTTATATGATCAGTCAGTTCATAAAGTACATGTTATATATAAAAAAATAAGCATTTCAGCTGGAAATAAACTAAATCAAATCAGTCTTATCCTAAAGTTAGGTAAGTTTTACAAAGCATGAGGTTATTAGAATTAATTAAATACTAAACTGGGTAATTATTAATTATCTAATTAACAACAATAATATATTAATACATATAAAATACTGATCAACGAATACAATATATTCCTAGATTGTCAAATCAACAAAACTATTGGTCTCTTACCTTACAAGATGAAAACAAATTTAGGGTGTTTGAAAACAAGGTGCTTAAGAAATATGTTTGGTCAAAAAAAAGGATGCGGATACTGGGGAGTGGAGGAGGCTACATAATGATGAATTACATACCCTGTACTCATCACAAGATATTGTTAGGATAGTCAAATCTCATAGATTACGGTGGACAGGACATGCAGCGTGAATAGGAGAATCTAGAACCGTGTTCAGTATGAGACATGCCTCTGTTCGTATTGAAGTCAACTCATGAGACATGTCTCTACTCCTATTGAAGTCAACTCATGAGACATGTCTCTGCTTGTATTGTAGTCAACTCATGAGACATGTTTCTGCTTGTATTGAAGTCAACTCATGAAACATGTGTCTGCTCGTATTGAAGTCAACTCATGAGACATGTGTCTGCTCCTATTGAGGTCAACTCATGAGACATGTATCTGCTTGTATTGTAGTCAACTCATGAGACATGTTTCTGCTTGTATTGAAGTCAACTCATGATACATGTATCTGCTCGTATTGAGGTCAACTCATGAGACATGTCTCTGCTTGTATTGTAGTCAACTCATGAGACATGTTTCTGCTTGTATTGAAGTCAACTCATGAAACATGTGTCTGCTCGTATTGAAGTCAACTCATGAGACATGTGTCTGCTCCTATTGAGGTCAACTCATGATACATGTATCTGCTTGTATTGTAGTCAACTCATGAGACATGTTTCTGCTTGTATTGAAGTCAACTCATGAGACATGTATCTGCTCATATTGAAGTCAACTCATGAGACATGTCTCTGCTTGTATTGAAGTCAACTCATGATACATGTATCTGCTCGTATTGAGGTCAACTCATGAGACATGTCTCTGCTTGTATTGTAGTCAACTCATGAGACATGTTTCTGCTTGTATTGAAGTCAACTCATGAAACATGTGTCTGCTCGTATTGAAGTCAACTCATGAGACATGTGTCTGCTCCTATTGATGTCAACTCATGAGACATATCTCTGCTCGTATTGATGTCAACTCTTGAGAGGTTAAAGTGTTCCCACATTACTTTTCTTCCAATTTTCTGTCGTCGTGAATGTCAATCGACTCAACCAGACTTTCTTCATCTTCCTCTGAGTCTTTGTGGTGGTCTTTCATCTACAAAACAAGATAACAGGATAACAGGCTACTGAGTGCAGCACTGGAAACAGCAGCATGGGAGAGACTTGTGGCGGTCACAGAATTGACAGGTAGCAGAGGGTGACGGCCAGCATTCACCCACACTAACTAATCTAACAGGTTAATTGTGTTATATCTGGAAGAAGATGCAGGAGAGGTGGAAAGAAACATATAAAAGGAACAAACACACAAAATGGCTGTTACAGTGAACACACTTTACACTGCTGCCACTGGACAAAGAGGTAATGGCTGCCTCTTGAAGAAAGTCAATCGTTACCACCCAATCCCCCGACCTAGGTTTCATTCTATCGGAACTCATCAGGAAGGAGTGTGAAACGTGCAACACAACTTCTTAAACAACAAAAGTATTTACACTATTTCCCACTTGCTGAACGTTACACAAATATAAAGAAATGAGCTCTCCATTCAATATTTTAAATCAATAATAAATTAATGAACAGAATGGGGATTCCCTAGCACTAACTACAACAACACAAGGACAGTGTGGTGATATCTGGAGCGCACTCGAGTGCTAGAAACCTCCTCGGCTCGATGGAACTGCGCGACAATCAAACCACGGCAAACATTTGGTTCATATGAAACATTAATTAATAAAACCCTATTTGGTGTATCAGTTAAGTAATTTAATTGTATTCAATTAGCGATTGTTGCACAGGAGAAGAGGAAGAGAGGCAAACAGGAGGATAGACAGACATTCTCTCCTGTTTGTGTCCAGTGGCAGCAGTGCGTCCTACTTGTTTCTATCACAGTTTCCAGAGTTAAACTGTACAGCATTAAAAACACGGAGACAACCAGACTATACAACAACCACAGGTACAGACAGTTCCCAACGTCATAGAGCAGGAGTCGGCAACTGGTCGATCGTGATTGACTCGACGGTCTTGTGGAAATTATTAGTCGAACATGTAAGAAAACATCTTCATTAAAAGTTGATCTCTTGAGTCTTCTAAACTCGCAAATATATCAAGTACAGGGAAGTCTCGTTAGTCCAAACTAATTGGGAGCGAAGATTCTTCAGGTTAAGCGGGAAGAATATGGACGAGTCTACAAAGAGACAAGGATATTTTTACAAATTTTAAATTACACTTGAATGATTTTCATCAAATTTAGATTCATTTGACTGATGTATAGCATGTGTGGCATGTACTGTAGTTTTACATTTACAGTACTGATTAGAGTGAAACGGTTTCTTACATTTCCTTTTGAACGTTGAATTTGTTAACCAATAAAATATAATTTGTTTTACTTAGTCTGTAACCCTTCCCCCCCCTTTTCTAAAAATTTTGTTCGGATTATTCAGATTTTGGACTACCGAGGTTTTACTGTGCTTTCAAATAATGTTCGAGTGTGTCCAAAATTACCTAGACCGGTTCTAGTCGGCAATTACATAATATAATAAAATAGTTTAACTTGAAAAATATACATTTTATTCACTATATATATTTTTTTTTCTAAAAAGGTGGTAACATGTGTATTTGAGGAAAGAGTGAGTTTAAAGAATACACACAAGATTTATTGACCAAAAAAGAAGCCACAGTAGAGTGGATGAGTGATTGTGGGAGTTTTGCAAGTAGATCGGGACTAAAAAGGTTGTCGACTCCTGGACTAGAGCATTTACATGGTTTTAGTATCATGAGTTTATAACAGCCGCCGGCAATAAATACATTCTAATGATGTGTCACAAGTTGAAGTTTAATCCTGCTCACAAACACCGTATGTATGTTCATACGATGGAAAATAAATATTCAAACATGAAAGCTGATATTAAATTTTAGTTCCTAGTTGATAGTGTGACCCCATGTGGTGTATTCACGCAACGTCCATATCGGTGTATCGGTTTCTTGTGACGTTTACCCCTCCTCTAGCCGAGCAAAGACAAAACACAGACACAAGTTTAAATGCTGATGCACCGTTCACAAAGTAGGTTAGATCAGAAAGCTGTCAACGATTCACAAACACGCAAGCACCAAAATGGGACAATTTGGAAATATTGGTTTCCCCCCAATTAATCGAACAATGCTGACATTTAAAATAGGCATTTTATGAGTAAGCTATACAAAGATAAAATCTGTTTTCCTGTTGGCAACATTGGAATGGCTGGTCAGGCAAGATGCGTGTAAGAAAGATGACATTAAGCTTAACTTGGTGAGCCAATTACTGTATTAAAACTTTTTATTTTTACAGTTTGGTATTTGTGATTTTTAATTTTTTATATTATGATGAATATTATTTATGATTTTCCATGCAATGTAATAAATGAAAGAACTGTTCACTTCGTTGCAAGCAAAACAAATGAAAATCTTGTCATCCAAGTCTGTCACTACTCGCTAGGCAGTGATGTCAAAGATACACCATTGACGAATGACGTCAGTGACTTGTAGCTATTTTTTGGAGCGGCTCGTTTCCGATGTTCCGTCCTACTGATGGATATCTTTATAATTATAATGAAGTAATATAAAACATATTTCTAAGTTAGTTCTGATTTCATAAAAATTACGGCTAGAGAATTCAAATTGAACAGTTGTTGATAGAAAGAAGATGATTTGCTGCGTTCCTTGACCATAAGGCTGTGGGGTCCTCTCCTAGCTGAATCCTTACCATTCACTGTACCATAAACGTGTTTTATCTTCATAGCAGTTACAATAATTAGTAAAGTGCGTGTAGTTTAGTTGTAGTTGTGTGCGAAGATGTTCCCCCCGAAGTAACACGTGTCGGGTCAGTAAAATAGCACCTTGAACTCTGACCTCAGATCAGTTTCCTGGGTACCTTGACATGCGCGTACATGGTGACCCCCACGATGGTACATACTATCCCCACCACCTGGTTCACGTGGAAGGGGTCGTGGAAGAGTAGTACCCCACCGAGCACCGTCAGGCAGAACTTCATGTGACCCACCATGTTATATCTGGAGGACCTTGTCAAGGACAACACGCCAGTGTACCACCATAGTACCGGTACCGGTTACCTGTGAATAATATTCTGGACCCAGTTACAAACCTGAGAGTCAGGAGTTATAACCCCCAACCAATCCTGAGGCTATCTTAGGAGTATTCTACTGCAGAGATGACAAGCCTTTCTAATTCTTCAACATTTACAATTCTATTATTATTACACGTGTCCAAAAGTTTTCCGGCATCGAAAGGAAACAGAAAAAGTTTGATAATGGACGCACTGGAATACCTATCCCATTTTTGAACTTTGTTGTTTCGTTTCAATGGCAAAACTTTAATTTACAGGAAGTTGAGAAATAATGCACAGTTTCTAGGAATATGGACAGTCAGTAATGAATGAGTGTTGATGGAGTGCGGTTTGAGCATGTTGAGAGGATGAGTGAGTGTGGATTGAGTGACGAAGCAAATATATGAAGGTAGAGTGTGTGGATCAAAAGGAAGGGGTAGGCCATGTAAGACGTGGTTAAATGTTGTAGATGAATGTGTGAAAAAGAGAAACATTAAGAGTTTTAATAATAAAAGAGCATGTATTACTCGGTGTATGGATGTTGTTGAAGAGAAGAGGTAATGCAAGGATAGGGAAGTGTGGAGGAAGTTAGTGAGGACGGATTAAGTTCGAAGTTGTTTTTTGTTGAGCTATATGTACAGTTTCTTGCCTACCCCATAAGGGAACAGCGTGATTAGTTATGTTTGTTGAGAAATAATAACCAAACCAATGAAAATTAGTAATATTAAGATTGTAAAATATTTCAACCCCAGTAAGAAAAGTGCTTGACATCCATGATAATGTAAAATAATTCAGAAATTCAGAAACCATAAGAAATATTTGGTAACATTTCTTTATACCGTACAACTAAATGTTCCCCCCCCCCCCCCCCCCAGAACATTGCGATGTGTGTTGTCATAAAGGATACGTGAGTGGAGAGGTGTTTCCGATGATCCAGTAAATGGACAGGTTGACAAAGAAGGCGGTCGCACACGAAGCCACCACAAGGCTCTGCAATTAAACACACTTGATTGAATCTGTCATGCGGAGTTCCCACGCAAGATAGTGGCATGTGTGACATCACTGATAAGCTCCAGTAGAGCCGAGACCCCAATGAGCCTGGTTCAATTTCCTGTTAGTCCAAACAGTTACTATAATATAAACAACAATTCAGGCTGTGCTAATTGTATTTTTAGACAAATACAGAAGAAAAAAGGCACTATAGGACAACAATCATTATGTTTTAGACCTGTAGTTGGCCCTAAGAAAGTTCAAAGTTCCCCCTGATACGTACAATGCTGTGTATGGACCAGACGTGATGGATTGTTGACTGGACCGGCTCAAGGAACGGAATCAGGAATAAGAGGATTGCAGCTGAGAGCGGTGCCTGGTAATACAACAGCTGCATCGAATTCATCTGTAGGTCGTGTTGCTTCTGACTGACCCACTGAAACAAGGAACCCCATTATAACTGTCATGAGTTGATGGAACAAACGGTTTCCTTCTGTCAAACGTGATGAAATCATAAAGGAGTGGAGGATTTGTGGAATTTGAGAAATAATGTCTGCAGGAATTGTTCAGGCACAAAGCCTCGTGACCTACTAGGTACTCAGAGTCCTAACACAAAACTTCATTATTGTACAAGTGTGTGTAGGGTAATGTATTCTACAAGGGGCGGTATCAACAAACAGGGCGGTTTGTACCTTTAGGCACAAGGGCGTTAAATTTTATTTTTTACAATTTACAGGCCTAGTTAGTTTTAACTAAAAATACATTATTTTGTGCAGGACAATACAGGTTCAAGATAGTTTTAAAATAGAATGTGAAAACTTCTTGCTAAGAGCACCATTTTTAACCAACGAAGAATGTAGAACACAACAAAACTCACAACTTGGTTCCAACTTCTACGCTACCCCCTGAAGTGAGACACATTTTTACAGCTCAACATAAAACCTGGATCAAAACAATGGCCGGAACGACAAACCCACATATCATTTCTAGATACCGGTACTGAACGTATTTATGTAGCGCCCAACATAGAATCATTGTCCCGCGGTGATGCAGATTTATTTGACCATTCGGCCACTATGAGGGGAGTTTGGCACTTTAACCTAGTAAATTTAGTGGGCCAGGGTTTTATGGACATAGCTTCCATTATTAAATACCGGTAATGAAAACAGGGCTAGTGCTGGGCAGTAATGCGGTGTGACAGAAAGGATACCACGTTGATAGAAACAAATAATCTTCCCTCTTCAAATGTTCATCTAATTACCACATTTACCTCCCACACATGGTTTCCAAGGCATTGGGCCATTTTACATTTCATATAAAGTTAGATTTGCCCGAGTAGATCGGTAAACTATTTTGCTATCCAAACAAAAAGTGCTAAAGATATCTGTGGGAATTATCCAGAATGGACGAGCAGTAATAAGTGATGAGAGAAGAGCCCCTTCGAGCTACAGACGAGTCTCACCACTTGGTACAGCGAGGTCACCAGGACCCCAAGAGTGGCGTACAGCGTGCCCAGGATACTGAACTGAATGTCGTAGTAGAAATTGAGGATCACTCCAACGGTGATCGGGATCTGAAACAGAAGATGGCGTTTTGAGAAACTAATTTCATTAATATATATGTAACTTTAATATTCAATTTAAAATGTCGATAGAAAAAAAACTTTTGGTCAAAACAGTTATTTGGACAGATTGCTGCTGGAAAAGGCTTTTTGCTTATTGACGTAGGCCTAAACTTAGTCATAGAAAATTTACAAACAATCTAGGCTAAATAATGGCATTCTTGTAGTGGGTATTAATAATAATATTGTATTGTTTAGTACGACAAAGAAAATGTGTCTATAATCACACAGGAGATGAGTACTATTCCCAACTTTTTTTCAAACGGTAACTTTTTATAAATATTTGTTTTGTTAACTTACCAAAGTCAATTTCACACCAATAGCAAACTTTTTACCGTAAAAAAGCATCTGTAATAATATTACACACGGTGTAGTCATCACCTTGGCAACTTGATAAGTCCCGACTGTGTTAGTTTCTAAACTTAAATTGGTAAACACAACAAAACCACAGAAAGTGAATGCAAGAGGAACCATGTCCCTTATAGGCACTATTTTCACTTGGAACACATTGCATTTTTGACAAAAGTAAAGTCCCAAGAACGTTGTCACAAAATGAAGGAACGTTAACGTAATATTCGGGAATCCCACATACACGTATACCCATTTGTTAAGAAGAACTAGAACTATCGAGGATATTGTATTTAAAACAAGATAAACACTCGTGGTAATTCCCTTATCCGGCATTTTTTTTAAACACCAAACAAAACACGGATATTAAGTTCTCCACAACTACATTCCATCGTTTATTCTAGTGGAAACATGGCGGCAAGCAGGGCTGCAACGCTAAGATTTAGTAGCCAAATAATCTTTAGTACCTTATCTAATAATTAAATAATAAAAACTAGTTGCAAGATTCTTACGGTAAATAAAAAAATAATTCTAAATAAATCTCCCAAACAGCAGCAAAGTAGCAAAAATTATCATGGAAAATATATTAATAAATTATTTTGAAAATATTTACTAAATTGTATTATCGTTAGTGTTGTATAAAACAGAAAACTAGAGTTTGTTGATCTGATAGCAAAATTTTGTTTTCTTGAAAATTAAAACAATATCTAAATCGGGTGTCGTAATTGTATAAGGTCATTGTTAAGCTCCATTGTAATTTCCTTAATATGCCCTAAACAATATAAATACCTGGTAATTTGTGATATATATTTTCTATTAATTTGAAATTTCACCTCCATGGAGTAACAATTAGTGGAGGTGGAATCTTATCTAAACAGAGAGAAGGGCGAAGGAAAAAAAAGAAAAAAGAGGGGATTAGCCCACCAAGCTAAAGAGGGGGCTGCGGACCCTATATCAATAAATGTTAGAAAATTTAATGCACTTTGATTTCGAGTAGTCCCAGGCTAGAAATATTTTGAACATTTGGTGCCTCTGGAAGCCATTTAGAATTTGATGAGAGGCCATTTTCTGATTCATAATAAGAATATAAGAGGCGGCAAATATTTCCAAGGGGATTGGCCCTCCCCCCTGGTCGCAATATTACGACCCTTATAGTTTCCTAACATCACAACCCCTGAGGTTGTCCTAATTTTTTTTTTATTCAAAGGCTTGTATATACATAATCTTCAGAGTATTTGCTCAAAAGCTGTCTCCAGGTCTGTTTAGTAAAATTCCTCCATCTCCCTCTATCCTCACACCATTATTCTCCTCTCACTTGCACACTTGCTGCTTTCTGTTCCTCTCACCTCTTCCCTACATACTTCATATCCATTAATCTTCTTGGAATCCTCTCCCCTTCCATCCTCATTACATGTCCAAACCATCTCATCCATGAGTTTTTAAATATGACAATTTTTTCATACAGGCTTTTTATTATTATTTATTTATTCTATATTATGAGCTATGTATAATTTTTTCATTTTATAAAATGAAAAATTAGAAAGTTTAAAGAATGCCCAACAATAGTAAGTTGATTAGTGGCCAAATAATAGTAAAACAATGTAGGTCCTACTAATTAAATCATAAATTTACATATAAATTAATTATATACAAATACAATAATGCTATTTTGCAAAATTTTAGCAAAAAGTAAAGAAAGCCACAGCCAATCTGTTATTAGAAACATAACCGATTGGAGCTATGTCTAAAGAATACCTACATGATATACAAATATAAAATGTAAAAACGCTTAATAGAACATGGAACCAATCTCTCTTTTTCCTGAAGTATCCCCAGTCTGAGCTGGTAAATTACCCCTTTTTGATACATTACTTTGATTATTCTGTGATAAAATGTTATTTTACCTAAAGAGTATTTATTGCCTGTCACAGATGAAAATAATAGAATCTATGTTGTAGGATACTGGCTGTATCTGAATTATCTTGTACCCTTGTTAGTTGGATCGATAAGGACATGTCCACATTACAACCAAGGATGCTAACATATCCTTCTGATGCCCTTGGATAAGAGGACTCAAGAAAGTCAGTTCTCGTTTGAGTGTTTTGTGGGACAATCGCCAACATATGAAATGAAGTTTGTGAGATTTCACGACAGTAAATCATTTGGGAGTGAAATAAAATTGATTTGATTACTTTGGTTTATTCAATGAACACAAGACCATTTCAAGGAACCAAAATGTGTTGTTAAGGAGCGACTAAAATTGTCATCTTCCAGGAGCAAAGCTAGTTGGGAGGTTCTTGCATGGTGAACTGTTGATCGTATTGAACCAAACAACTTACCATGGTTCGTTGAAGTGGCCTGCTTCACAAAGTGACGTGATGTTAGTTTTATTAATGTCAACATACACCTTGTATGTGTATATGTACACCAGTATGTGTGTTTGGGATCCATACGGACTGGCTAGCTTAAAGATTATTTAACCAATGGCTTGATTCCAAACCATCAATGATATTAAAAAAATTTACTCTTCCAGTTATCAACGGACCAGTCTACTCTTGCGATCAACAGGCCTATGAAACTGGTTCATTCTACTAGTTTAGGTAGGTGTCGTGTATTTAATGTAGAGCTGTACTCAGCCTATGAAACTGGTTCATTCTACTATAGTTTAGGTAGGTGTCGTGTATTTAGTGTAGAGCTGTACTCAGTCTATGAAACTGGTTCATTCTACTATAGTTTAGGTAGGTGTCGTGTATTTAGTGTAGAGCTGTACTCAGTCTATGAAACTGGCTCATTCTACTAGAGTTTAGGTAGGTGGTGTGTATTTAGTGTTACCTGTTTGACCCTTGAATCTCCCCCAGTATTGAAGGGTTCCATCCCTAATTTAAAGCCATATTTCGTACCTGTGCAGGCTGGCCTGTCAGTGTTGCGACTTTTATAGCCACACGAGAGTTCATGCTTTGAGACATTAACCAAGGATGTTTCTCTTGAGATCTTGGGGTTTTAAAAAATTCTTACTTTTACTTGAGTCAATTTTATTTATTGATATTTTGGTATGAATTCAAATTTCATTTTAAAACCAAATAAAACTGACCCTTAAATGATGTCTAGCACAGAGTTATAGACATTTGTTGCACAGAAATAGTTTCAAACATATTATATAACTATGAGAGTGATTTATTTGTTGAATGAAGTGTGATATAAAAAATATTTGATTAAATTAAATAACTCAGAACAAGGTTTTTAGCCTCCATCTTGTCACAATTCCTGATTAAGGTTTAATCTCATTTCAAATCAAAAAAGTGGTTCTCACAAATCATAAAAAATAATAAGAGTTTATAAAAAAAGACGATTAGCTTGGAAGCAATTCATAAATTGAACAAGGATTGCACAGACGTTTGTGAACAAATATTCAATAATATATTTTATTATAAATTGAACATGTCCACATGAGATAGCATCATGTGTGAACATATACATATGAAGGTAGCATGGAAGTGTCCCACATATCGTGTGTGATAGTAGTGTAACTTTACACAAGGAGCATGTGTGTCATAAAACATTAAATAAAACACAATAATGCGAGTATCGACGGAAATGGGCAAGTGCGGCACACATAACACAACAAAACATTAAATCATCCAAAATTAGTCCTCCTACAGCTCTGGAGAAGTGAACTGGGACCTTGTGCTGAAGATATCAGACATGTGTAAGTATTGTATTTACTTGCATATAATTCACACACTTATTTATCATTATAAAACTACGATTAAAAACATACTCGCATACATTAAACCTTCTGACACAGACATAAATACGATCCTAGTCGTCAATTATATCAATCGTTTTCGGTATCAGCACAGTTTCCGCATGTGACGGGTGGGATGCGCTCCCCTGCCTCTACACGAGGGTCTGGCCTCAATTTCTTCAGACTCTGGCTGCTTGTAGACATGACTTAGTATAGTTGTCATCTACCACTTAGATTTTATATGTTCATAATAACATCAGTAGCGCAGTAGCACTAAGGAGAGTGCTGAAGTTGAAGTTTGGAGGAAAAGGAGCGCAAGTAAGAGCAGATAACAGCAAGTGTACGAAGGAAAGGAGAGGAATGGTTGGCATGGAGGAAGTAGCACCATCGCTTACAGTACAATATAACGTGTTTTGTCCACTTATAAATATTTTCCCTCTAAAGTCAGTGTGGATTTCACATACTCAATTGTTTGTCTAAAGATATGTGAGCTACATGTCAGTAAATACAGTAATATACATTCATTATTCATTGATCCCAATCATCTGTCATCACAGAGATTTAAATAGGTAGACAACACGCGCAAAACAGACACATTTACCTGGTTGTGTAACAACGGGGACTCAAACCACTCTCCGAGAGGTTGAAGCTTCAACGCTCTCTCACACAAACACTAGATTTTGAATTGAAAACCTAATGACTGCCTTTTTTACAAACAAAACCGATAAGTTGTGTTCCTCTGTAACTGACTCTAATCATGTGCTGACTGGACTTACTGATCAAGAGTTGTGACACTTGAGTAAACAATTATATTCAGACATTCTACAAGTTATCAATAACGCGTGAGTAGCAAACAGCAGGTGGGAATGAATTCAACCGAGTCTGTTGATCATTAAGAATATAGTATAGCTTAAAGCTATTTAGTCGGGAATTTCATGGTCTGGCACATTTTTAATCTGCCGCCATTAGTTTGATGGGCAGCCACCAGGACGGTACTATTACATCTGCGGCTGAGTATTTTGGCTGTATTTTATCTCTTATTGCTGTCTTCCAAGAGACCAAGAGTTATTTCCTGTTTCAAGCTTTAATCTACCTCGTATGATGTAGCATTCAGTATGTAGAGTGATATGGCTGGACCAGGCGTATGGGGTGTGTTCAGGAGTCTACTCTGCGTTCCGGTCGCAAGGCTCCTGGGCTATAGTGTTTCAACCTGTAATTGCAATTATTCTTCCTGTGCATCGCTCCTTACCACCCGTTCAGGTTATCTGCAACGCGATTTGTTTCCCACATTCTCAGGATATAGTTTGACACTTCCTGTACTATCCGACTAGTTCACATGTAGCAAACGATAATTACATGATTGAATAGATAGCGCCACATGTAGAGATAATACATCTCACTAACACTTGCTTTCAAACTTTTGACCTTAAAAAAAAAAGTTTTGAACTTATGACTTCGAGGGAAAGTATGCAGATATTTTAAAATACGTAAGATAAGAACAATACAGATTATTTTGTTTTGGATCAATGTATTCAATTTATTTGTCTCGGGTTTTTAATTTTTATCCTCGTGTATTCCCTGTTTTAAAATATCGAATCAGTCATTGGCTCACTAAATTAGAGAGAACAATCAAGATAGGTAATTAGGAAAGAAGGGAGAGTTTACACACCGCCCCTAAATGTGCACCAAGAGTCTGAATAACTGACTCCAGGCTCGGCCGAGCTGATTCGGAACATCAGTTCTTATCAAACAAGCTCAAGACCCACATTTTGCATCCAAAGCTAGACCAAAATAGTCACCATACGAACTAATGAACCAACTTTGTGTATCAGGATACAAAGGAGAGAGAATGCTGGAAATTTGAAATGACGACTAGTCGATATCACAACACAAATAATTATCTTCCACCGGAAACACAGCCCTTCAGAGAATAAGAGAGATAAATACAAGACAAGTTAAGTCATTAGCCCTTGATTAAGAGACTCAATTAATTAGAAACAAACGGCTGATGTGGGCTCTCTCGGACAATATTAACACTTTACAGAGATATTTAACAAACGTGGCCGGTCAAGAGCCGAAGGGAGGACCCTCGTCTTCATGACTTGAACACTTCCTTGATTTCCTCGAGGCGGGATTTCACTTCCGGGGCATGGTCCTTGCTTACGTCCTCCAGACTCTTCTCAAACGTGTTAGCGAGGTTGCGAAGCTGGGTCAGTCGCTGCACGTCTGCACAGAGAAACAACCACCGGTACAACCACAACCACCGGTACAACCACAACAGGAGATCTGGGTTCAAAGCCAAGTTAAGACCATATGTCAGGTGGGCTGTGTAATAGGGTTCAACAGTTTGTATCCTGGTCTGAACATAAAGAGAATTTGTTTTTGGTTCAAATCTTGCTTAGTGCACTTTTGTTTCATATATAAAAATATCAATATTTTAAATGTTAAAATCAAATTATAAATTTCAATTCCAAAAAATCACAGATTTGAATTAAAACTTTTGAATTGATTCGTTATTAAAATACAATCCAAGATGTGATCGTATTCCTAGTGAGAGTCGTCAGTGGCGAGTGTCAAAGTGGTGAGAGAGGATAGGGAAAGAATAAAGATAAAGGACTGGAAGCTGAAGAGTATTGATGTAAGAGACAAGAAACAAGAAGCAAAGAGAGGGCCTGAGAGCCAAGGATGAGGGGGGAAATGGAGGAAGAAGAGCAAGAATGCTGGCTGGGATGGATAGAAAACTTAAAGTTAAAAGAAGTGTCAATTTCTTTGTTTCATACCAATGACCTTGATGTTATTTCTTTATAGGTATTTTTAATTTTTACAAAATTATGTTGGCGATAATGATTATAATATATTAACATTTACTTACCTGCTTTTGATCCATGCTTACGTTATGGTAGTTAAATTACTAGTCGGTGTCAAAATTCTGTTTAGTAACGATTTTAAAATGATCAAATATTGAAATAAGTAATATTTAGTAAGATAAAATTAAATCGTTTAGTAATTTATCAAAGTTTTATCCTTCCTTCGAAATATTCCGAAAATGCAAAGGTTATTGTAGATGTCGAAGCCGAAGGATATTTGACATTTGACTTCGACTTTACGAAGCTTCGCACACCATTCAAGTTTAACAGAATTTTAGATTTTTTTTACTGACCTTTCAATTTTTTCGCTAATAAACATAAAACATTTAAGGCTTCCCTCCTCAGTCTTGTATGTTTTTGAATTCCTGCAACAAATAAAATCAATTCCCTCCATTTTATCAAACAAAATGTTAAGTAGCAAACAATTATGATAGAATTGTATAAAAACACAGACAAACCATCTATAAACACTTCAATATTTCATGTTTTTATTGCATCTTCCTCAGGAAGTAGTAGTAAGAGTGAACAGGAAGTTAGCTTCAGTGATACCAACTTGGGTGTGCAGGATGAAAACTTCTCTGGAGGTTTTTTAATTTAATATCCACTTAGAGAAGTTTTCATTCTGAACAACCAAGTTGGCATCACTGAAGCTAACTTCCTGTCCGGAAGCAATAAAAGCTTCGAAATATTGAAGTTTGTGTAAATATGCGTCAGTGTTTTTACTTTGACTACATATTATATTATAAACGTGAGCGTCATGTTCCAGAAATCTTGCGCAGATCAAACATGTACGTTGTGTTTTGTTCTACATTTCACATCTTTTAGTTGTAGATTAAAAAAACACAACAAAAAACATTAAATAACAAAACTTTACAGTATTTAATAACAATAATATTGCTAATAAGAGAGTGGATGCAAAACTGAAATTGTAAATATTGAAGTTGAAAAACAAACCAACAGAGTCACGTATTCGAGTGAAAGAGAGAAGGTTCTGCTTACCGACATAAAGATGGATAGTTGTGACTATATTTAAGCTAAACATATTTTTGACTAAATTCAATCAAAGCTCAGTTTTTACTACGTACGGTTCACTGACCTAGAGCGTATTTGAGCGCCTCGTTGACCTTGTCTATGAGCCTAACGAGTATCTCCTCATCTTGTACGTTTGTGTCGCCCTCTAAGAGGCAAAGTTTGTCCACGTAGCTGTGCAGAGCGGTCATCATGGCCACCTGAACGGGTCGGACGCTCTTCGGCAGTTGCGACACACACTGGTCCAGGAGCTTCTCTTGGTGGCGTGCTGGAACAATCAAACGTTGTCAGTCAGGTAAACTATCCACACACAACAAAAGCTGCTCGGAATGTACCGTATTGGCTTGAATAGAGTGCAACGTTTTTCATCTAAAAATGTTCTTCAGAAAACTGTACTTTTATGCACCACCTAACATTTTTCACTGGAAAAAAACAATAAGATTCATACAGAATTCTATTTTGTAGCATGCTGGAACTATACCAGCGGTAATCATTGAGGCCCTAATAATAACCTCAAGGTCAAGACAGAGAGAGAGGGAGTATATCCACCCTTGAGTATCAGTAACTGGTAACTCAGTGCGTCAATGTTAGTTGCTGGAAGAAAGTGTTCTGTGTTAATGATACTAAAACATCACACACGGCAGAGCCGCAAGTGAGTGTTGGAAAGATGGCCTCCTCGGTATCTCAAGTAAACAAAGTAAGGAGAAGAAGCTATGATATGAATTCTAAAATAACGGCAACAAACAAATAACTTGCTGGTTGGTGTTTCCAAGGCTAATATACAACTGTGGAGAGTAAACTAAGAACAGTTGAGGAGTCAATACAAGCATTCAAAGGACCATGATGAACACCTTCAAGGTAACAGGGTGGTATTAAGTGCGAGGCCGTGCTATATTTGAGCCAATACGATATTTCACTGTGTCTTAGTAGATGTTCGGGTTATATACCATCAATAATGCTAGTGGGAAGGTTGATTTTTTTGAGTAGCTGTACCCACATTTGTGTGGAGAGATGGGAGGAAAGAATTTAGGGTAAAACACCCACTGTACACCCGATCGAGATTCGAGCCTCGACCTTCCCAATTTGACGAGAGTGATGTTGATGTGGGGGTTCACCTTGCGTGTCTTTGTTACTGGGCCAGGCCTTGCCGAGCGTCTCGTACACCGTCTCTGTGAGTAGCAGACGCTCGCTGCGAGTACCAGACACCTCCTCCTCCTCCACATCCTCCTTGTTCTCAGACCCCGGCTCTCGCTGAACAGACACAAACACAACGTTTGCTGCATCAGTCGAGTCGCAACGCTGTCTTGAGTCTTGTGAAGACAATATTAAATCACAATACATTTCAAGATATTTTGAATTGAATTTGTCTTATGGTTATTATGATGGTCACTAGTGGTTCGGACCAACACCGTCAAGGGATAAACCTGATAAACAGGTCCCAGACCATTAATTTATCACTAAAGCTGAACAAAATTAGAACTTATGAAGAATATCCTGCCAATGTATGCTTATTATGGGTGCTAGGATTCAAATTTAAACCATTTCTACTTTTTAATATAAAAGGAATTCTGGGAACTGCATCTTTACTTAAATTTGGTGCAGACCTTATACCAGTTCAGGATGAAGAAGATGAATTTTAAGGAAATACACCAGCAGTGGCCTGGATAAAGGAAGATAAACCAATCAAGCATTAAGGTAAATGTAAAGTGACCTCCTTGAAAATATCCTTGACGGCGTCATACACCTCGTCAAATCGGTCCACCTCAAGATCTCTGAGAACATCCCCTAGAGCGTGCAGAGCGTGTTTCTTGTAGAAAGGCTGCTCCTTGCGACTCTCTCGCAGTATCACGTCTAACATAGCCTCCATGCGCACCTGGCTGGACACCTCGCGCAAACTGTCCCTGGGACACGAGAAGGTACAAGATGAGACACAGGTGTCGCTATGAGGATGTGAGGGAAAATACTGCCAAGGAGTGACACTCACTTGCAGTTTGTGACGATGGTAGAGAGCGCCTTCAAGAGATTCTCCTTGCCGGTCCACGTCCTGCCGCCAAGCCCCGTCATCAATATGTCGATCAAACTGTCCCTGTGGCCCACACTCAGCGCCGCACCCATCTTGCTGGCCACCGTGCTCACGCCCCTCGCCGCCTGGGGACCCAACAACAACAACAACAACATCACCACCCCTACCTTAGTGGGGTGACAGCAACAAACCCGCCGGTCAGAGCTGTCAATCTCGCAATTACTGGACCGCCAATTGGGGTTACAATCTTGTTGTTCCACACAGGTTTTCCACTCTCCTTCTATGCAAATGCGGGTAGATTACCGCTAAAATCCTTCCTTTGAAAGGGTAAACTCACATTTCACCAATGATAAATTTTTCGGCCATACCGGGAATCGAACCAGGGACCCTTAGCTCAGTAGTGAGACATGATAGCGACTGAGCAAAGGTGTCGGACGAAATTAAGTCAAAGATGACAAATATGTGAAGAAACGTCAAAGTTTTATGAAATTTCACAAACTCTTAGTAACTAGTACACAAATTTGTGTGTAAACGCAACAGGAAGAGAAAGACAGTGACAGAAACAACCAAACTCGGGACAACTCGGTACACGAAACATGACGAACCGAGTCTCAAGTGAACTTGGCTGCGGATTTCTTTGGGTTTGAGCCCCGTAGAAGGGATTTCACCCGAGTTACATTACCTGAGCCTTCATGGTCCAAGAAGGTGATTCCAGAGCCGTCTTGAGAAGCTCGCAGATGCCGGACACATTCTGGCGGATACCGGATTCTGTTCCTGGGGTCAGCTCGTGCCAGATCTCCTCCCAGACACCTACACTGCTGTCTGGTGGCCGATAACAACACTAAACTTGTAAACTTAGTTCGAAAGAATACAAGTAAAGTGAAGACAAATGGAAGTTTGGATAATTTTACTAAGAAAGATATATTATATTATATAAAATCATCTGACACCAAATATAGCTTAGAGAATGTTTAGCAGAATTTTGACTAATTTTGAATTAAAATAATATGTCAACAATCTGAATACATTTTATTACAAAGTAGACATTAATTGTAATGTAGTCAGTTCACGCTGAACGGTAACAAACAGCCTTACCTCGAAGGGTTACATGTAAGTTGCACCATAGAAGAACGAACCAAGGTAAGCCTGCTACCGTACAGGATAAAATGACTTTAATTATCAGCACAAATGTGTATTTTAGCAAAAAACTTATTTTTTTTAAACAAAGCTTCATACTTGTTGAAGCTAGAATGTGAGGTTGAATTTGAAAAATATTTGAAGCAAGGACGAAATTTCCAAATCCCCTCTCAAATAAACTAACAGCAGCAGGAAGAAATATTCTATCAACACTGTTTTCATAGCCCAAGAAGACTGTGAGACAGACATTACCTGGCGCCATGTTGGCGTGTGAGACAAGACATTACCTGGCGCCTTGTTGGCGTGCATGGCAAAGAAAACCAGAGGCGCCACGACCTCAGTGTAGTTCTTCATGAGGTCAGAGCTGTGCTGGCCAATGGATTGAAGAGTGAACGCACAAGCCGAGCGGATTGACTCATCTGAAATACACAAAGTTTTTATCGGGGATGTGTGAGGTACATTTTTTCAATTCAAAACAACCCCAAATCTAGAAACTAAATCCAAATTCAGATTTTTTTCTAATTAATTTAGTGAAATCAAATCACCTTATTTATGACAAACCACGGTCTCTATTTATTGCTCAGTAATTGATTATTATATCTGATTAGTCAGGTTAACACAACGCGCAGTTCAATTACCTCAGATTTGTACAGAGAATTATTTATTTACAGAAATAATTGAATACAAATGAGTTTTTAAATGTCAATATTTTTATTGGTGAAGCTTGATTTTTAAGGTGGAATTATTTTTGACATTGTAATTGATATCTTTTCGAAATCCAAGTCGAGGTTTCCAAATCTTAGTACATGTCTAGTTTTTTATAGTTCGGCGTACAAAGAGAGGAGAGAATTATTTCCCTGGATGGGATTTAATCACTCAACTTTCCGTTTCCGTTTTCTAACTAAATGTTAATAAATCTACCCACTTCAGTGGTTGCATGGTTTAAGGTGTCACTCTTGCAATACACTAGACTGCCAATGACTGCGAGATTGGGGTTCGATCCCGGTTGGGTGTGCTGAGGGTGGGTTTTCCTAAATGGTTTTACACTCTCACTCTACACAAATGAGGGTGTATTTCCTCTAAATTTAACCTTCCTCATTCCCAATACATTAGAGTAATTGGTATATACGTGTCTGATCCAATCAAATAGTAAAATATATATATAATCAAGTTTTTGTGAGGAAAGTGTTGGCTAGTTCTGATAGTTCTGATAGTTCACCTTCCTTGTCGAAGTACCAAGTGCGGAGCTTGGCGAACAGCTTCTCGAGGCTGGAGGTTCTCGCGACAGTCACCAGATGGCCGATGGTGGAAGCATAGTGCTTGCGGATGATGGGGTTTCTGTCGGAGAGACCGTGGACCAGAGCAGCCAGGAGCTTGCCTTTGTAGGGAACAGGAGCATTGTCAGGGGTTTAGCAACACGACTTACAAACTAGAGGGGCATACACACCCAGACCTTACAGCTGGAGCATCACCTGTGTGTGGCTGGAACTCCTCCTTCAGATGGTGAGCCAGAAGTACAACAAGGTGAGATGCGGCAACGCGAGTGCCGAGCCCTACCGAACCTCGCAACAGTTCCAGCAAACGAGGCATCATCTGACTGGCGCACTCAGCATCCACATGGAGTACGCACTGCGGGAAACAAGAAAGGTTCCAACTAAGCCCCAGGATCACAAGTTGTCGTCATACAAGTTTCTCGGGTTGTGGAGTACGCACCTCTGTGACCGTCTTGGTGGTGTGATGGGTCTTAGTTGCAGCGGCGCGCACCGCATCAATGGCCTCTTGTGTGGAGGTCTGCGCACCATACATGACACTCAACTGACTTAGGCTGCGTTGCTCCAGCTCTCCGGCAGCTTCGAGGAGCGCAGGAATCAGGGTAGGAAGGTGCGGGCGCAGGAGCGGGCCTGCCACACCCACCAGCTGAGACACCGTCTGCAAGCTATGACAGATGACAGCGCCAGGGTTGGTACTACAATGCAATGACAGCGCCAGGGTTGGTACTACAATGCAATGACAGCGCCAGGGTTGGTACTACAATGACAAAGTGGAAGTGATGCAGTGAAGCGCGCTAAGATAAAGTTGAATGTCCTGTCCACTGACCTGATGGCTCTGATCTCGGCCACAGTACTGCAGATACCAGTCCCCAGAAGGACCGGCAATATGGCCTCCACTATCTTCTCCCCCGCCTTGCCGTTGGACGCATCACAGCAACGCACGCATAGCTGGAACCCGACACCGTGTATTTATAACAACTGGACAGTATAGTAGAGGAGTTGTTAGGTAGTGGAACTCTTCACAGCGTTTATAATCAGCGAGGGTCACATGATATGACAACAAGTTACTGAGACTCTGTCGGCAGTTTATAAACACTGCCAATATTCCAGAGCAGAGCTACAGAGCTAGTCTATGTCACCTTGCTCAGGTCCTTGGCCGTGTTGGTGGCAGCTTGTCGTGTCCCCTCGTGTACATCATCCATCACCCTGAGTAGCTGACCCCACAGAGAGGAGAGCCTGTCGACACAGTCGTACAGGCTGATGGAGCGCAGGAAGTCCTGGAGTGCAACGCAGCATGAGGTGCGCACACGCCACTGAGAGGAGGTGAGGTTCTCGCAGAGGTCTAGGAGGATCTCTTGCTTGTATTGCTCCACCTGAAAACACACCCTTACGCTCAAGACACTGCTCTAGTGCTTCCATGAGCCCACACTAAGTTGCGTTCTAATTTACTTTCCAAAATAATTCTGGATGATATTTTGTCCTGCTTAACCCAGTGAATATTCTTTCCAAAAATGCTAAATTTCACTCGGATGAATATAATAGACCCAATAACACTGGACGGATTCTCGAACACATTTTTAAATTTATGTTGTCCTCTCATGGGTTGCAAACCGCAAGCGGTGTACGGCTGCTTTAGAGCTTCAGGAAGAGCGATCAAAACCCGTAGCTCAACTTCTTTCGGAGGGGCAGTAAAGTCGTCGGTTGTGACTGTACAAGAGCCCTGGAAGGTGTGAAAATACCTTTCCCGGCAAAATTGGTAGGCCTTTTCAATCTTGCTCATAGAAATCCTCGTGTGCTGATATAATAAGTTGGTTTAGAAAGTGTACATTAATTACCTTAAATAAATAAAATAACACAGAGAAACAATAAAAATTAGGGATGGGCACTCTAATAATCCTCAAGAATGTTCGAGACTCAAATCCTCTATTTTTTTTAGCTCTAATATTGCTTATTGGTGATTCAGAGCCATTATAACTATTTGATGAACTAAACAACCAGGCCCCAGACCAGTAATTTAACACTTAATTCAATGTATGAATGTATTATAAGAAAGAATGTTAACATTTAGTTACTATTCATATTTTATATTATTCTACCATATTATAATTCCTCTTATGTTCATAATTTTTCCAGGATTCAAATTGGTAGAATAGTGGATTTGAGCCAACTCTAATAAAAATTATAAGTGAGAGGGAAATTAATATAAAACTTATTCATAGAAGAGGATCTACAAGTTAAGTAGTTAATCGAGCATGCGAGGAACTGTTTTTAACGATTACTCGGGTACATTTGGTTTGTACCCAGCCTCCGCTGATATCTTACAGTTTTCTGGGTTTCGGGCACGAGGGCGTGCCAGATGCTGGCCATGGAGTTTTGTATCCGTGGGGTTGGGTCGAACCGGTACCGGTACAGTCTGGGGATGATCTTAGGGAGGTGCTCACTGAGCTGCTGGCCGGCCTTTGACGCAATCGTGGAGAATCCAAACGCAGCTCCCTGAAAATAGAGCTCATAGCAGTGGGCGTGGTGGGCATGCAGACTAAGGAGTCGAAGAGGAGGAGGTCAGGAGTTTGAATACCAGTCGGGTGTGTCAAGCTTTGACATCGCTCCGAAAAAAATGAACATGAAAGTGACACGTTAAATCGTGTGACCGTCGATGGGGGTAAGAATTCTTTTTCATTTATTGGCTGATTATACAAATCAGTCGGACTCAATAGCCAACAAAGTCCCTTTGAGTGAACACAACAGTTACCTAACTGTAACAGAGAAGAAGTTATCCCACGCTATTTGCACGAGGAGAGGATGTAAAAGAGCAAACCTAGGTGAAGGATCCTTAGGCTCTGCCGGAACAAACACATCACTTTGTGTGTCAAAACCCTTCATGCAAATATCACAAAGTAGCGGAGAGACGCAGGAATCCTGATCTTGATTACAAATATGAAGTCCTCGACTTTAAATCACAATTTTATGTAATAATTGATGAAAGGAATATCTTTACATATAGACTGGGGTAAATGGCATAATACGTTATGTAAATATTTAATTTACTCAAAAAAGGATATTCTTTGTTTTTTATGATGTAATAAATACGCCAAATAAACAAAAACGTAATTGCCAGTAGAGGCACATATTTAGAAACTATTTTGTTTTAATTCTATTTTCAATATTTTCACATTAACTAAAATAATCGTACATTTTAAAAGATTTTAGGATTAGATTTATATTTCTTATAAAATTCATCACCACTGGTTTGAGGATGTAAGACTTGGTGGGGAAATGTACAAAGACCAGAATATTGCGACTGACCTTCTTGGAGTTCCAGATGGCGTTGTGGTTCGCCAGGTGCATGAACTTGTAGATGAGGTCGGGTTGGTTCAGATCTGAAGCCAAGGAGCACAGTTCCTTGTACGTCGACAAGTTCCCCCTGAGGACAAACAGCGGCTTATGCACGCGTCATCGAAACACACACAAAAACTACTCCATTTTGAATTCAAAAAGAAACAGTTTGGTAAACTGTTTGTTGTAGGGGTGGGGAAAAAAAATCCTCAAATCTTTGGTTGTTTTATTTAATTATACAACAGTTTACCACACTGTAACCGTTTCTTTTTGAATCCAACAAAGCTGAAATATTACTCAATTTGTGTTTGACTGTGTACACGACTACTTGAGCTACAGAAGAAGAAAGGAAGATGTCACATTATTTTGTGCAATGGATTCTTCACAAATTTTCCCTTTTTCCCTAGGTGGGCTTTATTAATTAAATTTGCACTTATTAGTTTTTTCTTTCTAGGGTTGGTTCAGATTCACTATTTTACGAAACTGAATCTTGTAAAAAATTATGAACATAAGAGGAAATTTAAATAAAATAGAAAATACAAATTTAATAACTAAATGGTAATATTCTTTTTTTTTTATAATCTATTCATTATAACCTTCATACATTCACTTAAATGTTAAATTACTGGTCTGGGGCCTGGTTGTTAAGTCCATCTTATAATTATAATTGGTTCTGAACTATCATTAAGAAGTATTATAGTTCTGGAACAAATTTCACTTGGAAAATTAAACAAAAAAAAATATTTTTTTTAAGGATTTGATCTCAAATACGAGATTTTCTTGAAACCTCGGATCTCAAATATCTTTGAGGAGTCGAGGGGCCATCCCTACTTTATTTCTTTATTTTATCAATTTCCGTTATTGTAAAATCATTATGCCATCCTCATTGTTAAACAAACATTAGGATTCAGAATTTCAACTCGAGTATGAACCCTAAAGAGATTCCGTTAACAGTCTTGAAGCTTCACACAGGTTCTACAAGGTTCGACGAGGACTAAGTGACAAGTTCCGCACTTACCCTGTGGGGGACTTGCCAAGGGCCCCTTCCTCGAACAGCTGGGTGTCACTAGTGACCTGTACGGCCGCTCGACGACCCGAGGTCAGTTGTTCTAACAGATCCTGCACTAGTTCTGCCTGGGACTCCTCCCCGCTGCTCTCGTACACCAGAGCCAGCCCTTTAGAGGCGACGTCCTGCACAATCTCTGTAAGCCCGGCCGGTATCAGATATCCACACAGGGGCAGGAAAACACTTTCGGAAAATATATAAACATATTATTCTGGGAGAACATTGATAACGATATCCTCTATCTAAAGTGACAGTTGCAGATCACAGGACTTGACTTATGAACATATGAAAATATATCTCATAGTTATTCTAGTGGTCAGATATGTGTTTCAACATTAGATGAACCTCTAAAGTATTTCAAGGCCACCGAAGAAGTTTTCACCATTCACAACTAAGTTGGCACCACTGAAGCCAACTTCCTGTTTAGTATTATCACTAGTATTCCCCGAGGAAGGTGCCATGGAAGCCTCTAAATATTAAAGTGGTTGTAAACATGTGATAGTGTTTTTATTTTTACTTCATTTTTCTACCATTCATTCATATTTATTTAATCAAAGTAAAAATGGCTGTATCCTATGTAACAATGATCGGGGGACAGAATGACAGGCCTGCAAACTTACCACAAAACTGTACGCCTCAAATTTCACAAAACACATAAATATGTAATGATGAAATCAAATGCACTCCAATATATTTAAGTTTGTAAATTGATCCTTGACCCACTACTAGATTACAAAGCTAGTATTAGTCATACTCCGATCACCTCCTATATCTTCACAGATTACATACTACGGGCAACCTCGGACTCTCTGAAACTTTGACTATAATGTAATAAAATCAATCATTTAGAATTGAATCAGACACCTTAGCTCAGTCGATAACGTGGCTGCCTACTGATTTAAGGGTCCCGGGTTCGATTCTCCGCATGACCGATTTTTTTTATCATCATTGTTGAAATGTGGGTTTACCCTTTCACAGTGATGAATTATCAGCCTGGGGGCTGGGTGTTGTGCCTGTCCTTGTCTTAAGGCACATGAAGTTACAACAGGGCTAGCAAGCCAGAAGTGGACAAATATATGGCTTGAATAAAATAAAACTGACCCAGGCTGGAAACAGTAATGGATGTAAAAAAAATATATTTAGAATTGAATGGATGGCTTTATTTTAGTTTAAGTATTTGAGGCAGCCCAAATCGGACCAGTCCACACCTGAGGAAGACGGTAGAACAAGAGTAAACTGGAGTCAGGAAGAACCAAGAACTACAGACCTCATATCCGCAGAGAGAATGTGGGAAGAGCCTCTTTAGGGTATTTTCAGACATTGACAGGTCTATGAGAGTGTTACAAGGAATAAAATGTGGAAATGTCTGGAAGGTGCGAGTGAGTCAAGCTTCCTGCTTGACAAAGTAAAGATGTTAAACCAGAAATGTAAGAGTTGTGTACAGATAGGGAATGGAAGAGTTGTGTACAGATAGGGAATAGAAGATCAGGGCCCAACAAGGAAATGCCGTATCGGTCATCCCTGTCAATAAGTTAATAAGAAATTGTAATCAAGTTTTGAGCTTGGTGTATTGTCCAACCTGCAGGGTCGGCGAGAAGGTCCATGAAGGCCCGCTGCATGTCGGGCAGTCTGTCCCGCAGAGGGGCCCCCTTGGGGCAGTGTTTCAACAGCGCTAACATCCAAATGCAAGCAGCCTGTCGAGGGTTAGGTTGTGGCCGGCGAGCCAGTTCCAGTAACTCGCCGAGAAGCCAGGCTAGATCTGCGTCCATGGTGGGCGAGGCAGCGGGACTCCAGTCTGTCACGGAGGTAGTCCAGACGTCGCGGGCCAGAGGGGAGCTCTGCCCCTGAATGCAGCACACTAGAGCCTCCCCCACTGTCATCTGCACCTCCACATCGCGGGTCTGACAACATCGAGAAAAGCTAAGAGGCTTGTGTCGTCAACATTTCTACCATTATTATTATTAGCTATAGAAATATCGTGAAACGTGTTTTTACAAACTTTTAACTAGCACATTCAAAGTTAGGGTTGTGTCGAATCCAAATTTAAATTTTGGAATAATTATGAACATAAGCGGAAACATAAATATAATGGAATAATCAAAAATACAAATAGTAACTAAATATTAACATTCTTTTTATAATCAATTCATTATAACATCCATATATTCAGTTAAATGTTAAATTACTGTTCTGGGTCCTGGTTGTTAAGTTCAAACTATAATTATAATCGGTTCTGAAACACCAGTAAGCAGCATTAGAGTTCTAAAACAAATTTCACTTGTAAAATTAAAAAAAAAAACTTTTTTTTTAAGAATTTAAGTCTCAAAGTCGAAATTTTCTCGAATATACTTACTGATCCGAGGGCCCATCCCTATTAAAATTACCTCATATAAAAATATTATTTGGATTGAATAATGACACCTGGACACGGGAATCAAACTCGGGACCTTTGGCTTGGTGCACCGATGGACTACTGAGCTAACGAGGAGTTCTCCTGTCCCCAGGGTCACTCAAGGCAGAGTCCGTGATGCACATGCTACTAAGAGCTACCAATGACATTACAGCCGGGATTTGTGCTGTCAAGAGCATATAGTTAGTAATAATGAGGTTAGAGTTCAATTTTTTTTTTTTACCATTTTTAACCGAAAAAAAGCATTTTATTTGCCAACTTTTGGTGCTGAAACACAAATTTTTTATCTAGTAAAATCAAATAATTTAATTTATCACAAATCAGGGTGTCAACTATAGGAGGTGCGAAGAAACCAACCAACCCCCCCCCCCCCCCCCCCAAGATAAAGGAAGTCCCGTGACAAATGTTTGAGAAGAGAAGCTATTTGTAGTTTGTTATTAATCTCGGTACTCACCTCGCTGGCTGTGTCAAGGAACCCTTGCATCACCTCCTTTCTGTGTGGGAACACCTCGCCCAGACACAGTAGTCCCAGGGTCAACGCAGCCCCTTCCTTGGCCTGGGGTCAACAAGTCACCTCCTTCAGGTTATACTACATCTACACACTAATTATACTAATGTGGTAGGAATTAGGAAGTGTACCCACATCTGCGTGGAAAACAAGTGGAAAACTATTTAAGAAAACCACCCTACCCGACCAAGATTTGAACCCCAATCTCCCTGCCATCGGCAGTCCAGTCTATCGCAAAAGTTACACCTTAGACCATGTAGCCACCGAAGAAGGTTGTATGTCACTATCTAGGCGTTACAAACAAAAATCAAAATGATTTGAGAAAATTAATACAAATTTATCGAATAAAGGGAAATCACAACAGAGAGAACATTTTCCTCTTGAATCATTCATCCTAAAACAATCTACCATTTTAACGGTAAACATACACAATATTGTTCACACAAGTCTCTAAGCAACGCAAAACACAATGTTGCCAATTACTATGTAAATATAATGTCTCTCACAACTAGGGGTGTACAAAGATTCAAAAACTTTTGTCTGGTTGTGCCAGTAAAAATATTGCCAGAAAAAATACTAAAATTAAGTTCAATTACTGCCATTCTGAGTTGTTATGTACATTAATATTAATATTCATATCTAGCTATCTGAAGTAATCAAACTGCATGTTGTGATAATAACTTGATTTATCAAATTATAATGGAGTATTAAAAGCAATTGAGAAATAAAACATTTTATAAGTAATTTTAGCCTACAAATTTACATAAATAAGCATAATACAATAATTTTTTAATCATAATACAATAAGTTAATAATATTTGAACTTTTATTCGGCTTCAAATTAAATATATTCTATTTATGTTTGCTTCAAATTGCAGAAAGCTAAGTCGGAACCCTCTTAATTGACAGCGTCTCATGAACCTTGCTAACAAATGTAGCCAGAACATTCCTCCGAAACAGTCCCAGTTCAAACAGAACCAGTTGCCCAACCGGTGATTACCAAGATGTAGAGTTGGGACGATGACTACCAAGAGGTAGAGTTGTGACGGTGATTACCAAGAGGTAGAGTTGTGACAGTGATTACCAAGAGGTAGAGTTGTGACGATGATTACCAAGAGGTAGAGTTGTGACGGTGATTACCAAGAGGTAGAGTTGGGACGATGATTACCAAGAGGTAGAGTTGTGACGATGATTACCAAGAGGTAGAGTTGTGATGGTGATTAACAAGATGTAGAGTTGTGACGGTGATTAACACGAGGTAGAGTTGTGACGGTGATTAACACGAGGTAGAGTTGTGATGGTGATTAACAAGAGGTAGAGTTGTGATGGTGATTAACAAGAGGTAGAGTTGTGACGGTGATTAACACGAGGTAGAGTTGTGACGGTGATTACCAAGAGGTAGAGTTGGGACGGTGATTAACACGAGGTAGAGTTGTGACGTGATTAACAAGAGGTAGAGTTGTGACGGTGATTACCAAGAGGTAGAGTTGTGACGGTGATTACCAAGAGGTAGAGTTGTGACGGTGTTTACCAAGAGGTAGAGTTGTGATGGTGATTAACAAGAGGTAGAGTTGTGACGGTGATTAACAAGATGTAGAGTTATGACGGTGATTACCAAGAGGTAGAGTTGGGACGATGATTACCAAGAGGTAAGAGTGATAGAAGGAAACTTAGACATTGGGCAAAGATTAAAGTGAAGAATTAACTTTTAAAGGTGAAAACTCAGAAATGAGATAAAGTAAAACTTACCTTGGTGGTTAGTTTGTTGGTATGTTCCTGTAGTTTCCTCACCAGGTCCAGTTTCCCAAGTTCAGTTCCTCCGTCTGTCGGTGAGATGGAGCCCTCGACCAATGGGAGGGCAGCGCAGCGAGCCAGCTCACCAATC
Source organism: Timema podura (assembly GCA_033556935.1). NCBI lineage: Eukaryota > Metazoa > Arthropoda > Insecta > Phasmatodea > Timematidae > Timema > Timema podura. Next base: position 3,062,159 of record JAVRXN010000001.1, read on the forward strand.
CCAGTACAAGCGGCTGCCACCATCATGGTATTCTGGTGACTGAGCTGCGACACTGAAAATTATACGATCACATTGGATTCAATCCGTCAGCGATATGACCTTTAAACTCTAGAAGTGTCCTTAAGGATATTCAATACTTTAACTTGAGAAAATATCAAATTAGAGTTTAGATTTGTATTTATTTCTAAAATTTAATTTGTAGCTCGTTTTAGATCTCTACTACTGCCTAATGGCAGTTCAGCCCCAACATAGTTATAGGACAAACTTAATGCTATATTGCAAAGATAGTTATGTTAGTATATTTTGTCTTAAAATGATAAATTAAGTTATTATCACAAAATGTAGTTTAATTATTTTAGATTATTTTTTTCTATGTAAACATTAATTTGTAATGGCAGTAACAACAGAAAATGAAAATAATAAACATAAATGTGCGTTTTAAATTAATTTGTTTTGGGCGCTTTGTAATTGTCGAATCCGAAGTTTCACTTTATAATCTAGGTCAAAGTAAAGGAAAGGAAGGAAGGAAGGAAGCCAGGCTGATAACAAATTTTTTGTTTCCGAGGCTAATATAAAACTGTAGAGAATAAATGAATAAAAGTTAAGGAGTGTCTGTGCATCGAGAAAGCCATTCAAAGGGCCATGATGAACACCTTCAAGATATCAGGGTGGTATTATGTGCGTGGCCGTGCCATATTCAAACCAATGCGGTAGTTAAAAAGGACAAAAACCTGGGCAGGCATACTGGTCCAACCACATGAATATCAACAAACCTCACCTATGGCATTAGTCGCATCCTTGTAGAGGGGCCAAGTAGCGAGTTTATCGGTGGTGCCAAACTTCTTCATCAACATAATCTTCCTCTCCAAGGCGTGTGACAGGGACAGAAGATGTCCGTGCCTCGTCTCCAGACTCTGTAAGCACCAAGAATTGTAATAGCCAAGTTATAGTGTGCCATTTAATATATGTTATAGTCTATAGATGAATATCAACACACATGGGGAAAATTATCGTGATTATGGGTTTGTCCGTATGGAAGAGACCGCAATTCTATTAATTTAAATTAGTTGAAAAATGACACCTGGATAAAGGAATCAAACTCGGGACCTTTGGTTTAGCGTGCCACCGAGCTATCCACGATTCGTCTCGTACCCAGAGTCATTCTTCACTAATATTGTAATTGCTAAGGCTGATATTTTGTTTGAAAGGTTTGACAACAAAGAATTAGCCGTTTAGTTCTCATATTTACTACAATATAAAGGACAGAGAGGACACTTGTTGATATTTTTTATATGACTTTGGCACATCTTTTTGTTCTTATTGTTCGGCCAAACGTCGTGTTTACTTGACAGACGGTCTACTCACCCGGGACTTGACTGTGACTGTGATGAGCTCTCTGAGCGTTTCTTCAAACTGCGGAGTGTCAAGACCATGGACAATGATGAAAGCATAGAGCAGCGCTGCGAGTTCTCGCACAGCTTCCGTGGGCGACGACAGGAACCCCTGGGGACACAGCACCCGCATAATGTCCACTTAAAAGAGTTGAATACTACCCTAAATACACCCAGCCAGAATTTGAACTCTGATCGCATCAAACAAATACCCTCGACAAAATGAGCTTGATGTTTAGTATGCATACTCACAGGAGAAGGTGATTGTTTGTTTTTTAATCTGAGCTAAATTACCGAACAATTGATTAAAAGTGAAATATTTTAAAACAATGAGAACAGAAGGGAACTCAAAAGATATTGAGAATTGAAACTTGTTAAAAGGTTGGCTCACGGGGCATTTCATGAAATGTTCGAAACTGTGTACCTTGAACCAGGCCAGCTTGCCGAGGTATTTGGGCGCCAGCAGGTCGGGGATACTCCCCAGCACCTCCACAAGACAAGCGAGGGGCACAGCGGTACCATTGGCTGTCAGCAGTTGTTCGACCATTGTCAGGTACTCCTGGAGGGCCCCTTGGCCCGGCTCGCTCTCATACAACGAGCGCAGGTAGCGGCTCGTCTGGGGAGCGTGTGGGCCGGGGAACTGAGCGTTCTCGAACGTGATGGGAACGCCAGCGCTCCGCGCCAGACACAGCCGGAGGTAGTTGAGCATCTAGGCAGAGGACACAGGAATCAAACCATAATAAACTGGTGGCTACATAATATTTTAAAAACTTAGATATTGGCTCGAGTGGGGGAGGCGGGGTACGAAGCTCTGTACCTTCAACATGGCTTCACCTTAGCTTCAACTATTAACAGCTAGAATACTCAATTTGTGTTCAATCATTTCCCTTAAGAACTGCAACGTGCATCACAAATTAATATTCTTATGGCAAAAACCTTTAAGTAATTTAATTGCATGCTGTGATAAATTTTTTTTGTACCACATCTTACAACCCATTCAGTTATATGTTTATGTGCTAATTATGCTAACGGGCTAGGCATGAGGAAAGTTGAATTTAGAGGAAGTGTATTCACATTTTCATGGAGAGAGAGTGAGAAACCATTTAAGGAAAACCTCCCTCCATACATCCGACTGGAATCGAACCTCCACCTCCCCGTTATCGGCAGTCTAGTCTACTGTGAGAGTAGCACCCTGGACCATGCAGCCAACAAAGGGGTTGAGAATAAATTGTTTTTTCAAATTATAATGAAATCTTACAACCAAATGTACAGTAGAACATATTCAAATGATGTTGGTGCATAAAGTTGTCAAGTTAAGTTTAGTCGTAAACGCATCTATTTGAAACTCTTCATCTAATTGTTTAATTGAAAACATTAACAGAGAAACCCCCTTCAGGAAAATATCGAGTCCTCTTGGATGTACTCACACAGTCTCACATTAGACTGAGTCGCTAGTGATGGTGAGGTCAGGGTATATCTCACATCAGACTGAGTTGCTAGTGATGGCGAGGTCAGGGTATATCTCACATCAGACTGAGTCGCTAGTGATGGCAAGGTCAGGGTATATCTCACATCAGACTGAGTCACTACTGATGGCGAGGTCAGGGTATATCTCACATCAGACTGAGTCACTACTGATGGCGAGGTCAGGGTATATCTCACATCAGACTTAGTCACTACTGATGGCGAGGTCAGGGTATATCTCACATTAGAGTGAGTCGCTACTGATGGCGAGGTCAGGGTATATCTCACATCAGACTGAGTCACTACTGATGGCGAGGTCAGGGTATATCTCACATCAGACTTAGTCGCTACTGATGGCGAGGTCAGGGTATATCTCACATTAGACTTAGTCGCTACTGATGGCGAGGTCAGGGTATATCTCACATTAGACTTAGTCGCTACTGATGGCGAGGTCAGGGTATATCTGCTCATCCCACCTGACTAGTGTAAGTACGTGACTATCCCAAGAGACTCACGGCAGCATAAGTCTTGGGAGGGTAGGGCAGAACGTGACTGCCCACCGTGTATCTAGTGGCCGTGTTCTGCGTTCTGGCGGTAGACTTTTCAGCCAGGTAACAGGCCATCTCCTTGAAGGGGGGCAGCTCCATCTTGGAGCCAGGACCTTCTTCAGACCCCCCTTCTGAGCTCTTCTGCTTGGAGGATCCGTACAGGGACTTCAACGCCTCGGTGAACACCTCGTCCTTGCTGCGCACAACAAAGATGGTAACATCGAGACCGGAATGGTAATATATGAGCATATGTGGGGATGTAGGGTGTCTATAGCTAGCACATGTGAGGGGCTGTAGGAAGTCTATAGCTAGCACATGTGAGGGGCTGTAGGAGGTCTATATCCAGTCGTGTGTACCTGTCTCCGCAGGCCAACAGTAGCAAGTATCTCGAAGGTACGTGCGTCGCAGGGAACACAGTGGAGGCATAACGCACCGCCACGAACCTGGCCATGGGCTCCTCACTCTCCACTTGGCTGGCCAACAGGGCCTGCATCAGCACTTCATGACTAGATTCCTCCTCACCCTTGGCCCCTGCCTCGACTGGGGTGCCAAATGCGTCCACCATATTTAGCAGTGCTTCACGCACAGCCAGACGGACATCTGCTTCCTCCTAGAGACAGTAACAATAGGTCTACCTCCGGTCCTCCACAATATTCACCAATTACAAAATATATCTGGTGTACACAATAATTAATTTGTTTTTGTTTTTATTTTATTTTTAGCAATGCGTCTTTCTACCCGTTTGCGTTATACATTTATGTACTAATTGCGCTAATGGTTTTAAGGATTAGGAAGGTTATATCTAGAAGAAATGTACCCACATTTGTGTGGAGGGAGAGTGAAAAACCACCCTTAGTAGGCTACACCCGACTGAGATTCGAAACTTAATCTCTCCATCCTCGGAAGTCTAGTCTACTGCGCGAGTAGCGCGTTAGACCATGCAGCCACCAAACTTGCGCTAATGGTTTTAAGGATTAGGAAGGTTATATCTAGAAGAAATGTACCCACATTTGTGTGGAGGGAGAGTGAAAAACCACCCTTAGTAGGCTACACCCGACTGAGATTCGAAACTTAATCTCTCCATCCTCGGAAGTCTAGTCTACTGCGCGAGTAGCGCGTTAGACCATGCAGCCACCAAACTTGCGTGACTTCTTATGTTAGATCCAAATGAACGTTTAACTTCTTTGTCAATGGATTTTAACAGTTATATGTAAATTAAAATGAACAACAATTACTAAATAGAAATATATGACAGTGAGTAGGTACTTAAGACCGTTCAGTTATATATACAATAGTATTATATGCCCTAGGTCTATTTACTCTTAAAATTGTTGATATTTTCTGTAGGTCATTTTTAGCTTGAGATGTTGTGTAATTATTAGGACTAGTCAAAATAAGCACCAAATTTAATCAAGAATAAAATCAAAGAGTTCATGTTCCGTCGATTTGCAGTACATAAAATAAACTATCAGCTGTTATATCTACTCTACCTTGACCGCTATTTTTGTTTACAAAAAACAACTCAAAGTCATTTTCGCGCTCTACCTTGGTTGGAACCAGTTGGTCGATAACCTTCAATACTAAGTGGTAACCAAGTCAATCGTCAAAACTCGCCTATTGTTATAAACTGCACTTAAAACCAAATATTAAAACATTTAGTTATTATTTATCTGGCAGGTTAATCTAAGATCGGAATCAAAGGAAAAAAATAAAACCTCTTGTGTTTATATAATGTTTTACAAGATTCAGATAGGATATTCAGAGTGGAGATTCAGATAGGAGATTCGGATGGGTAAAATGAAGTTTCGGATTTAGTGCAATCAACCCATATCTAGTGATTTATTTTAAGAACTGTAAAAGAGAGCAGAAGATGTGTCAACTTAGTGGTGCAGTGTTACCAACCTGCGACAGAGCCTGGAAGAATGTCTGCAGCAGGACCAGGTCCTTGTTGACTAGGTGAGGAACTCTGCTGCCCAGTTTACCTGCAGCGCTGTACGCCAGAGCTTTGAGAGTTGCGTCTTCCTCAGCTATCAGCTTGAGAAGACCAGAGAGCAGCACTCCTGCTACGGGAGTCAGCCGAGCAGCAGTGGACCTGACAGAGCAGTCACAAGGTGGGAATTGTGGAAATATTTCATTCTAGCCAAGTTATTATCACAACACGCAATTCAATTGAATCAGATTCATGTGAATATTAATTTGTAACATACCCTTTGTTCACCCTACTGCCTAATGGATTACTGTGTAGTTAATCTTTACATCATTAACTAAACAAACTAAGAATGTAAATACAACTGTCATATTTATTATATTCTGTCATTGTGATAACACGAGTTTCCATGGAAATAATTCTGTAGCTTACCCGAGAATAATAAGGAAAGAGAATTGCAGTGCCATTATCTTCAAGCGAAGGTTAGTATTCGTCCCATACAAGGAGTCGAAAAACACCTGAAAGGAACCCACAAACCAAATTAGAGAGGTTTTGGAGGGCATCATAGCCCTGGAAAGTTGGGTCAGAATCTATACCTGGGTGCAGGGGGGTGATATCATAACATTCCCCCGAGGAATCTATACCTGGATGCAGGCGGGGAAGATCAACGCGTTTCCCCGAGCCTTTGACAGGAAGGGCAGTATCTTGAGTCGTATCCTGGTACTGGCGGGCAAGCGGCGGTGTTCCGGTTTGGTGGCGCTAGGGCGGGACTTGGTGGCCAGGAGCTGGGTGCCTAGAAATAGCTGGTACAGTGGTGCCAAGGTCGACACGCTGCTCCAGTTGATAGATCTACCAACACGAAACAAGCTTACTCAAGACTTAACATTTTTTTTTTCAACGATTCAGTCAAATGCTTCGACACAAACAACTTAAAAAAAAAGTATTATTAAATCTGTATTTGGGTCAAAAGGGGTAGGCCATGTAATACGTGTATAGCTGTGGTAGATGAATGTGTGAAAAAGAGAAACATTAATAGTTTTAATAATAAAAGAGCATGTATGACTCGGTGTATTGATGTTGTTGAAGAGAAGGGAGTATGCGAGGATAGTGTGGAGAAAGTTAGTGAGGATGGATTAAGTAAAGAGTTGTTTTTTGAGCTACATGTAGAGTTTCTTGCCTACCCTGCAAGGGAACGGTGTGATTCGGTATGTATGTCTGTATATGTGTAGGAATCAAGCCATGAGCTAACATAGCTAATAGCCAGGCTACAGCTGACTCTTCTAATACAAAAATTACCTATTATAGATTACTATGTTCTGATATGATTGATTTTGTTTCTTAATTTGTGAACCTGTAGTTAATTATCCAGCAGAAACATGGACATTGAATGTAAGAGAGACCAGGTAGGTGGAGGCCTTGGAGAGCATGTTAGCTGTCACAAGGAGAAACAGGATTAGGAATGAAGTTATCCGGGAAAGAGTTGGGATACAGGGAGTACATAAGATAGTAGAGGAAGCAAGGGTGAGATGGTATGGGCATGTAATGAGGATGAAAAAAAAAAGGATGCTAAATAATAATATTTAGCACCGCATCTTACCACCCGTTTGGGTTATATGCTTAAGTACTAATTACGCTAATGGATTAGGAATTGGGAAGGTTGAATTTAGAGGAAGTGAACCCGCATTTGCGTGAAGGGAGTGTGGAAAACCATTTAGAAAAAAAAACCGTTCACCCGACCGTGATTCGAACCTCGATCTCCCCGTCCTCAGCAGATGAGCTCAACACGACTAGTGCATTAGCCAACTACGCCACCGAGGCAGGTGATGCCAAATAAAATTATGGAGATGAAGTATGTAGGAAAAAGACCAAGGTAGACCAAGAAAGAGATGGAAGGAGTATATAATAGCAAGTGTGTGAGTGAGAGGATAAGATTGTAAGCAATTAAAGGAGGAAGAATGGTGGAAGGACAGAGGAAGATGGAGACATTTTACTAAACCTACCCGGTCACAGGCTGGAAACAGTTGATGATGATGTTGATAATGAATTGTTGAACCTTAACAATGACGAGCCATTGAAAACAATAACATGGTTCCTCACCCATTGGTCTCGCTCATCTTTCAGAGTGAGAAAGTTAATCGTCTTCTAGCTAATAGCTAATATAAGAGTCACTCTTAAAAGAGTGTCGTGAAATACCGTAATGTGATTGAAAAGGAAGGAATGAGCGAGCATTTGGTTAGGCCTCGATAGAAATCAAACAAGCTTCACTCTTTCTCATCTTCTTCTCATACTTTCCTCTTTTAGGAAGTTGCGTTGCGAGTTTCACTCTCTCTTCTGATGAGTTCCGATAGAATGAAACCTAGGTGGGGGGATTGGGCGGTGACAATTGACCCATTACCTCTTTGTCCAGTGGCAGCAATGTAAAGTGTGAACTGTGTGTTCTTCTTTTCATTGTAAGAGCCATATTGTGTTCGTCCCTTTTATATGTTTCTATTCACCTTTCCAAATATAATACAATTACCTCATAAACCGAAGAGGTTTTCCTTATAGAGATACATTATAAGACTACCAACAAATTGTTAATTTAAAAAAAAATCCTTAATTATTTGAATTAGAACAAACAAAAATAAAGACATGATTAATTGTCCGTTACACGTGAAAGCGACGAAGAAGATGAAAGTGTGATAAGAGGAGCTTTATTTGTTCCTATCAGGGTCGAAATCAAACTTTATATTTTATATTAGTTCCAACTTCCCATCACTCATTACAGTATTTCACCGTGTTTTTGATCTTTATTTAATAAGAGGTATTTATTTATAATGAGTTAAGTCAATAATGCATGTTGGTGTAGTTTCCGTGTTCATTAGCAGATAGTTAACACACCAAACAAACAATATCGACAACATTATGTTTGGCTCACCCTGATATCTTCTTGAGCTCCATATCCGCGGCATTGGCCACGGAGAAGCGCGTGTCTGCGGCAGCTACTGCCAGGTGGATGAGAATATCAGACTCGGCCACTACCCCACTTGACAGGAACTTCACCAGACCGAGCTTAGTCTAGAAACAATATCCGAGTTATAAAAAGTGTTGTACGACAGGTTTACACATTATACATTGCTACCAACCCACAAATATATACTGTCTTTTATATAAAGAAAAATAATTTGCCCGGTTCAGAGGAGGAAACAAACAGTTCTGACCTACTTGACCTACTGACCTGTTCCCTCCAGTCACTCCTGACCTACTGATCTGTTCCCTCCAGGCACTCCTGACCTACTGACCTGTTCCAACTCCTCAGGCTTGAAGGGGTTCTCTCCAGTTACTCTCTTGAAACTGTAGTCGCTCATCCCAGGAGGCACAGGAAACACAGCCGAGGAGCCCCCGCCACCGTTGTTGGCGGGGGTTGCTGGTGGACGGGGCTGCTCGACTTGTGGCGTAGCCCTGGGGAGGACACACCAACCCATGCATGTTATGGGTTATATATGAGCCTCGAGTAGTAAGACGGTTATACAGGGTGTGATTTGGAGGGCGGGAACAAGAGGGTTATAAGAAGACAGAAAGAGGTGTAAAGATTATAGGGGGATAATGTCACTGTACAAAAATAGACGAAAAGAGAATAAGAAATAAGATGAAAGGAAGGTGGAGCAAGGAACAGCACAAATTTAGGGAACAGAGGTGTAAAATATACTTGATCTATACTATACTATACACGACAGCTGATGGAAAGAAGGTATGAATATAGGAAAGACTTGGTAATGATATTTATGGATGTGGATAAGGCTGAAGTGGATAACAGGAGTTGTGTTAAGACACCGAGTGGTTCCAAATAAAAAATGGAGTGAAGCAGGGGAGTGCCCTTTCACCATTAATATTTGTAATGGTAATGGAAATGGTCATGAACAAAGTGGCAGGAAAACTCGAGGAGGAAAGAATGAAGGCCATAATGTTTGCTGATAACTTGACAGTACGGAGAGTTGTTTTTATAGGTGTGTAAGAGACCTGCTATGGAGAGTTGTTCTATAGGTGTGTAAGAGACCTGCTATGGAGAGTTGTTCTATAGGTGTGTAAGAGACCTGCTATGGAGAGTTGTTCTATAGGTGTGTAAGAGACCTGCTATGGAGAGTTGTTCTATATGTGTGTAAGAGACCTGCTATGGAGAGTTGTTCTACAGGTGTGTAAGATACCTGCTATGGAGAGTTGTTCTATAGGTGTGTAAGAGACCTGCTATGGAGAGTTGTTCTACAGGTGTGTAAAATACCTGCTATGGAGAGTTGTTCTACAGGTGTGTAAGAGAGCTATGGAGAGTTGTTCTATAGGTGTGTAAGAGACCTGCTATGGAGAGTTGTTCTATAGGTGTGTAAGAGAGCTATGGAGAGTTGTTCTGTAGGTGTGTAAGAGACCTGCTATGGAGAGTTGTTCTATAGGTGTGTAAGAGACCTGCTATGGAGAGTTGTTCTATAGGTGTGTAAGAGACCTGCTATGGAGAGTTGTCCTATAGGTGTGTAAGAGACCTTCTATGGAGAGTTGTCATATAGGTGTGTAAGAGACCTGCTATGGAGAGATGTTCTATAGGTGTGTAAGAGACCTGCTATGGAGAGTTGTTCTATAGGTGTGTAAGAGACCTGCTATGGAGAGTTGTTCTATAGGTGTGTAAGAGACCTGCTATGGAGAGTTGTTCTATAGTTGTGTAAGAGACCTGCTATGGAGAGTTGTTCTATAGGTGTGTAAGAGACCTGCTATGGAGAGTTGTTCTATAGGTGTGTAAGAGACCTGCTATGGAGAGTTGTTCTATAGGTGTGTAAGAGACCTGCTATGGAGAGTTGTTCTATAGGTGTGTAAGAGACCTGCTATGGAGAGTTGTTCTACAGGTGTGTAAGATACCTACTATGGAGAGTTGTTCTATAGGTGTGTAAGATACCTGCTATGGAGAGTTGTTCTATAGGTGTGTAAGAGAGCTATGGAGAGTTGTTCTATAGGTGTGTAAGAGACCTGCTATGGAGAGTTGTCCTATAGGTGTGTAAGAGACCTGATATGGAGAGATGTTCTATAGGTGTGTAAGAGAGCTATGGAGAGTTGTTCTATAGGTGTGTAAGAGACCTGCTATGGAGAGTTGTTCTATAGGTGTGTAAGAGACCTGCTATGGAGAGTTGTTCTATAGGTGTGTAAGAGACCTGCTATGGAGAGTTGTTTTATAGGTGTGTAAGAGACCTGCTATGGAGAGTTGTTCTATAGGTGTGTAAGAGACCTGCTATGGAGAGTTGTTCTATAGGTGTGTAAGAGACCTGCTATGGAGAGTTGTTCTATAGGTGTGTAAGAGACCTGCTATGGAGAGTTGTTCTATAGGTGTGTAAGAGACCTGCTATGGAGAGTTGTTCTATAGGTGTGTAAGAGACCTGCTATGGAGAGTTGTTCTACAGGTGTGTAAGATACCTACTATGGAGAGTTGTTCTATAGGTGTGTAAGATACCTGCTATGGAGAGTTGTTCTACAGGTGTGTAAGAGAGCTATGGAGAGATGTTCTATAGGTGTGTAAGAGACATGCTATGGAGAGTTGTTCTGTAGGTGTGTAAGAGACCTGCTATGGAGAGTTGTTCTATAGGTGTGTAAGAGAGCTATGGAGAGTTGTTCTATAGGTGTGTAAGAGACCTGCTATGGAGAGTTGTTCTATAGGTGTGTAAGAGACCTGCTATGGAGAGTTGTTCTATAGGTGTGTAAGAGAGCTATGGAGAGTTGTTCTATAGGTGTGTAAGAGACCTACTATGGAGAGTTGTCATATAGGTGTGTAAGAGACCTGCTATGGAGAGTTGTTCTATAGGTGTGTAAGATACCTGCTATGGAGAGTTGTTCTATAGGTGTGTAAGAGACCTGCTATGGAGAGTTGTTCTATAGGTGTGTAAGAGACCTGCTATGGAGAGTTGTTCTATAGGTGTGTAAGAGAGCTATGGAGAGTTGTTCTATAGGTGTGTAAGAGACCTACTATGGAGAGTTGTTCTATAGGTGTGTAAGAGACCTACTATGGAGAGTTGTTCTATAGGTGTGTAAGAGAGACAAAGAAAGTGGAGGACATGGGAATGAAGTTTGTGAGGAGCAGGTACATGAGATAGTAGAGAGATGGAAGGAGCAGATAACAGAAAGTGTGCAAGTGAGAGAAGAAAGGAAGAAATTAAAGGTGGAAGAATAGAGGAAGATGGAAGCATTTTACTAGGCTGACCCGGCCACAGGCAAGAAACAAATGATGATGATGATGATATAAAATAACCACCAATGTGACCAATTTCACCCTTTATAAGTCTCAATAGTTAAAAACTGAGCTGGTGATTTTTAAGGCTGACTATAAAAGAAATTGGAAGTCTGAAAATTGAAACGTCTACCGTCCATCAATATGAAGTAATTTTATTTCAGAGATTTTAATCATTTTATGAATCAAACATTTCATTTTCGTTTCAGTAGGTGCAAGGTTTAAGGAATCAATCTCGCAATAGACTGGACTGCCATTGATGGGGAGGTCAGGGTTTAAATACCTGTCGTGTGTACCGAGGGTGGATTTTTCTAAATGGTTTTCCACTATGCTTACACACAAATGTGGGTACGCTTCCTCTAAATGTAACTTTCCTCATCTCAAACACATTGGCGTAATTATTTCAAATGTGTAACCTGAACTGGAAAAAAGACAAGGCTGAATAAAATAATGGTTTGGGCCGGTATTAATTCCTATCCTAGAGTAGAGTATAAAATGTCTGATATTGAGAAGAAAAGAGGTGATTCGTTGGGGGTTCAAGTACCGGCTTAGTCGATTGCACACATTCTTTTCCCCCTCAATTGAAAGTGAATTGTTCAAGGTCAAGTTTGTCGACTCACCCGTACGGCAACAGCAGAATGTCAAGAATGAAGTCTGTGAGCAGCTTGGCAACGTCCGGACGCTCGTTCAGGCTAAACAGTTGGTTCCTCTTCTCCGGGTCTGCAGGTACCACCACATGCCCCAGGACAGGCATCAGGATCAACAGCAAACTGCACGACACACATAACACTTGGAGACAAGTAACGATACAGGAGGTCAGGGTTCTAGGCTGAGAGGGTGCATTAGGATAGTTTGTGATTTACCATCTTGTCAGCAGCTAACAATCACTATACTGGCACTAAGACACGGAGTGAAGGACCTTGTGGCACTAAGACACGGAGTGAAGGACCTCGTGGCACTAACACATGTAGTGAAGGACCTCGTGGCACTAAGACACGTAGTGAAGGACCTCGTGGCACTAAGACATGCAGTGAAGAACCTCGTGGCATTAAGACACGGAGTGAAGGGCCTTGTGGCACTAAGACACGGAGTGAAGGGCCTTGTGGCACTAAGACACGGAGTGAAGGGCCTCGTAGCACTAAGACACGGAGTGAAGGATCTCATGGCACTAAGACATGGAGTGAAGGACCCCGTGGCACTAAGACATGGCATGAAGGATCCTGTGGCACTAAGACATGGAGTGAAGGACCCCGTGGCACTAACACACAGAGTGAAGGATCTTGTGGCACTAAGACATGGAGTGAAGGACCTCGTGGCACTAAGACATGGCATGAAGGATCCTGTGGCACTAAGACACATGAGGAAGTATCTACGACACATTGTAAAGACTCTCGGTAACCAGTACTTGACAATTGCTCCTCTAGGAGCTGGCGAGCAGTCAACAGACCAGAGGCTGAGAGGAAAATGGACGAAGCTTTCCCAACAGCCAAGTGGGGTTGTGAGGACATATAACAATAGTCGTGAGAAGTAGTGAGAGCCAATCAAGGACTATACAAGTCAGATGGCACAACATGGTAACATAAGAGATAGAAAATAGTTCATTTAATGTCTATGTTACGTCAGTTAATATAAATAATGGTTCTGCCAAAGTTTATAATCAAGTGAAATTAAACTCAACTGACAAACATTTCACAATACGTGATTTTACGTACTTTTACTCAGAACGTTAAAAGGGCTACCAAAACCAATCTATATAGTTCAGTAAAAAGCATTTTTGAAATCATAATAAATGCGAAAGTAAAACAAAAATAAAATCTTTTCACAAACTTGACTATTTGACCACTTAAATTTATTTTAGCAATACTAAAATTCTCACCCAAAATACATTAGTACTTACAAAAATGTTAAAACCCAGCTGTTATAGCGACCATTTTGTGACCAAAGGCCAATATTCAAAGATAAAGTTGAGAAGAAGAAAAATAAACGCTGCCTAAGGAAAATTATGGCTTTTTAACCTCTGGCAGTAAATTCTTTTTCTATGTAATTATAACGCACTATATTATGTTTAAAAAAAGTTTGTTACTATTTTTAACAAAAAATAAATATATTATTTGCCTTTCAGCGTTTTATCGAAACCCAACTCTTTATTTAACGAAAATCAATCATTCTATTCACCACAAATGGGTATTTATTTAGTTATTATTAATTTAAATCATGGTCCAGTCCAAATAACAATAAATGTTGATACTTCGGTAAATCAAGTTAAAAAGAGCATCCCATAGCAAGGGTTAGGTCCGCACATGGCCATGAATTAATGTGCTCATAAGTTGGCCAACCTGTCTTGGTGAGGCTGAGGTTTCCCTTCCAGGGAGTTGACCAGACTGGAGGCGAGCTCAGCCTGACGAGCGATCGGCAACCGAGGATACCCCAGCTTGATGTAGATTATTGTGAAGTTCTGGAACAAAGTGGCGAGTAATTGGTAATATTTAGTGACGACAGTGTTCGATATAATAGCAGAGTAGTATGCAACTGACCATAATGAAGGAACTATACTACTGTAGTACGCAACTGACCATAACATGGGAACTAGAATACTGTAGTATGCAACTGACCGTAACAAGGGAACTAGACTACTGTAGTACGCAACTGACCATAACATGGGAACTAGAATACTGTAGTATGCAACTGACCGTAACAAGGGAACTAGACTACTGTAGTATGCAACTGACCATAACATGGGAACTAGAATACTGTAGTATGCAACTGACCGTAACAAGGGAACTAGACTACTGTAGTACGCAACTGACCATAACATGGGAACTAGAATACTGTAGTATGCAACTGACCGTAACAAGGGAACTAGACTACGGTAGTACGCAACTGACCGTAACAAAGGAACTAGCGGCCGGGTCCTGGTACTGCAGTAGGAGACTCTCCACCGGCAGCTGGATAAGAGGTCGGCTCTTGATTCTCTTGTTGATGTGGATCAACAGCTCCATCACCTAGAGCAACATCATGCAACTTCACTACCGGCCATCCCTTGCAAGGTAGGCAACACCACAGTCCAACCTCTAAGTCGCAATAACAAGGTCACATGACTAGAAGCATTTTGAAAATATGGGAACAATTGAAGAATAAAATTCAGAGAAGAGAACAAATGTGAGAATAGTAGATCTAGGTCTAATTAACAGAATCCATCACGAATTAATCACTTGTTATTTCCCCCTTGGTGCATATAAGAAACTTAGTTTGTAAATAGAGTTAATGATTATTTAACTTTTTTATCCTAACTTTCTCGAAGTTGTGTTTATTATGTGGCTGATCTCTGACCTCAGCTTCCCCCCAAATAAAGAGCACACCTTCTTGCGGACTCCATCTTGTTGGCTCGACAGTTTCAGAAGCACTGGGGGCAGGAACTTGGACACAGCGCTCTGAAGCTGCTCATCGGTCTCCGCAGAGCCGATACGATAGAACACTCTCTCTAACAAAGCTGAAACAGGGGAGCTGCTGTTGTAGCGCCGATATCATGGGACTTACAGATCACTTTAAAAGCGCTAATTACCATTCTCGGTTAGACAACCTAGAGAGTTTAATATGAGTCTCAAGAGCTATGTCTTCTAGAAAATCTATCAAAATAAACAGCAAGAAAAAACAGTTATGTAAAAAGAAAATACCCCCTCCCCCGAATATTTAAAAATGTTTATTTTTCTTTATCGTTGAAGATGCCGTTATATTGGTTTTAAAAAAAATTCAGTTTTACAAGATTGAAGTTTGGTAGTGAACTGGATTTGGGAGAACTAGTTAATCATGTCAAGCCCTGTAGTCTAATAAAACATTAGATTCAACATTTATTTAGGGATTTTTTTTTAGCTATTTTGTTGCAAATGTAGGATCCAGCTCTTGTTTAGTATGAAAATGATCTGTAGCATAGCCTTCAAGAGAAAAACTACCATTTTCAAATTGAGGTTTGTTTGGTGCCTGATTTACTTCTAAACATCCACACACAATTACACTCCCAAATTACTTTAGAACATTTAGTGACGGCCAGAAAAACTGTGGATTGATGGCGAATTAAGAGTTAAACATCAGTGGTCGAGTAGTCCAAAACATCACTCACACAACAGATTGTATTGGTATCTGGAAGTTCAGGGTTTGTATCTCAAGCTGTGAACAGGGGCATTTTCCTAAATGGTTTCCCACTTTCCCTCCATGTAAATGTGGGTACATTTCTTCAAACTCTACCTAATCCCTGATCAATTTAGTATAGTAAAATTGTATAGTGTGGGGAAAAAAAATTGATCAATTACTGATGAGTGAAGAAACATTTTATGCCAGGTGTGAAAATGACATAAGAATCTCTAGAAAAAGTTTTTTTCTTTACTATCGTAGTCACTTGAATGTCCTTGAAATTTCCTAGATGAATTTTTTTTTAAAGGTTGCATCATAATTAAATGCCCAAAACTTTTTTTTTTATATAATGATTCATTCATGTTCTTTTGGCCCAATGACTCGCTTATAATAGGGTGTACAATTATAGTTACTTCCATTATAAAGTATGTATTAAAAGGTATATTTAAAAAGAAAATATATACTTATTAAAAGAGTAATTTTAACAGAAAAACGTTCACATAATTTTTAAATGAAACTTTTTACTTACTCAATTCATCTGTGGCAGTCGCCATCTTTTCCAACTTGTGTCACCTACAAATTAATGAGAAGAGATTTTCTTAGGTGTGGAAGTGTCACTTTTCAGAAGGCGAGGTAAATTAATCGTTGACTTTTTTAACAAGTTTGTCAAAAAATAATATTCAACAGTATATTAATGACAATATGACTCTTCTTATATAATATAATCACACTTTTTAATAATTATGATACGTTTTAAGGCCCAAATTATCTCTAAGAAAACATTTACAAATACAAAAATTTTCTTCCAATGAAATAATATATGGGTTGGTTAACCTGAATGCACTGTTTTAACGCGCCAATTTTGAAAGTAAGCAAATAAGTTGATATATCATCCTTCGTAATTTTGACTTTTGAGTGCAGTGATGAACAACTTTAGTAAATATTCAATCATATTTTTTTTATAAAGGAAATTGGACCATAAAATATTCTTTTTGATCGATGACACTTTTAAACAAGATTTGAAATCCTTTCAACTGACATTTTAACATTCTTTATTTAGAAGTGAATTGATTTAAGTGATTTCCAAAAAAATATAAGTTTGTGTGGACATAATAATGCCCCGGTTAATTCCACTTGTAGGTTATCGTAGACTCTGCAGTGGTAATGTTTTTATCGTCGGTAAACTGTTTAGACAAAGACGTGTAGTTTGTGAAGATCAACAGTTGAGGTTATGTTATGGTCTAAATTTCTATCACTCTTCTTCTAAATGTTTAAAAGCTCATCAAAATCGCCTGCCATTAAATGACACACCATCAAGAACAATCGCTTACAGTTACACCGCGAGTCAAATAAAACCTCCCCAAAATGCCTCTATCAATATCTTTGACCGGCAAGCCAAGATGTTGCAGAGAGAGAGAGCAGCGCGAGCGTCAGATGTTCACTTGTACGACTATTTAAAAGAGGAAGTAGGTTACAGACTCGCCGATAGAGTGTTCGATATCAAAAGGAAATTCCGCCTTGCCGCCAATCTGGGCTGTGGTCGCGGATACGTCTCAAAGCATATAGTTCCGGAATCTGTTGAAGAACTGATCATGTGCGACCTATCGCCGACTTGGTTGGAGCAGGCCCAATGCTCCGGACAAATCAGCGTCCAGAAGAAAGTCGTGGACGAGGAGAACTTGCCCTTTCAACCAGAATCTCTGGAACTAGTGATAAGCAGCTTGAGTCTGCATTGGGTCAACGACTTGCCAGGGGCGTTCGCCCAGATCTTGAGGAGCCTCAAGAGTGACGGAGTATTCATGGCGGCCGTGTTTGGCGGGGACACGTTGTTTGAGCTGCGCTCCTCCCTGCAACTCGCCGAGCTGGAGCGATGCGGGGGTATCGCTCCCCATATCTCCCCCTTCACCGAGATACGAGACATCGGCAGCCTGTTGACCCGCGCGGGGTTCACGATGCTCACAGTAGACACGGACGAGATAGTGGTCGACTATCCGAGCATGTTTGAGCTGATGTGGGACGTGAAGGGGATGGGTGAGAACAACGCCGCGCGCAACAGGAAACTTCATCTTGGCCGCGACACCATGTTTGCAGCTGCTGCCATCTACGACCATCTCTACGGGAGGGAGAAGGAGGGTAGGCGAGGGGTCCCCGCCACGTTCCAGATAATCTACATGTTGGGTTGGAAGCCGGACTCCTCCCAGCCGAAACCTCTGTCGAGGGGGTCGGGTGAAGTGTCGCTCAAGGACCTGTACAGGTTGGACGAGGTTATCCAGGAGACCAAGAAGATGCCTCTCGATAATCCCGACAAGAAGGAATAGAAACAGTTCATATCCATATCAGTTACCATGTAAATAGTAGACGAGGGAATGTCCTTAGTGGGCCTACAACAAAACTACAAAATGTTATACTATTATTATTACTTATTATATTAATTGTATAATATCTAGAAATTAGAAAACATTCTAATAGTTGAGTAAGGAACAAATAAAATAGTTCTGTTCATGATTAATTTCATTTATTTAAAACAACTTTTTTTCACTATTACAAGTACAGTATCACATTCTATTTAAAAAAATATATCTCTATACTACGCTGCATTACATTTGACATTGTATCAATTATCAACCTGTAATTATAATGTTATCATTCTATTGGATTCTCTTCTTTCTTGTTTCTAAATTTAAATCTTATTTTTTTTAAGGCGGCTCTTAGCCGATCATTAATATTTCACACTAGTATTGATTGTGCAATATATTGTCAACAATGCTTGAAATATGTTGCGCAGTGGGGAAATATCGGTCAGTCTGTTGGTACTATTGCGCACATTTCAAGGAGGAAGCACTCCAGCCTCAACAAATGTGTGTAAGGTAAAACAAAATGAGTGTGTCGAAATTAATAAAACCAAGGAGAGGGCATTTAATGTTCAATGCGTTGAATTGTACAATTCTTTCAAAGAACTATTTGTTCACCCTGCTCCTCCTATTCTATTTCACAAAAAGCCATAGCAATGGCTACACAAGCCACATCTGTATCACTTAACATTTTGACTTTTGAGTTATTGAATTGTCTCGAGGGTTAAAATATTACAGAATATTATTGATTGTCTAGGGGCAGCTTAGTATATCTTATCTAGAAAGTTTACACCCCCACAGAAACTGTCAAGACTGTCCAATCATTTAGTATAGTAATATGTATAGTATTTATTTTATATTGTTTTTGTAGGCCATAAACTTAAAGAAACCATTTCCTTAATAAAACTAAACTGGTAAATATAAAACTATATTTTGTGGTTAAAAGTGAATTGATATATTTCCCTGCACAAAAATATCTTCCAAAGCGACGTTTCCCAAGCTGTGAGGTGTGTAGCCCCCAGGGGTTGTACATCAAATATGTTTTGATATTAGCAAGTCTGGTAGATGTTGAAACGCAGATTTTGACCTACCGTATGTCTTAGAGAAAACTCACCTTTTTATTGGTTAACACTTCTGCATCGTAATATCCTAAACATTCAAAATATCTTCACATGTTGCTGGCAAAGTTAAAATGTTACAGAGAAAATCTACACTCAGTGTATAAAGATTACATTCAATAAATAAACACAAATCATGTTTATTTGAAATATTTTATTTATTAATTTATCAGTGTAAATGAATAAATATTACAAAATTCTCATTTTATGTTCTTTGTAAATGTAATAAATTAAGTGTACATGATACAATTGCACTGTAAAGATGACTAGAAATAGACTAGATCTGTAAAATCTTAAGCAACACAAAGAATGCTATCAAATGTTTGTCTACACCCCAAGAAGTTGAGGATCCTCACTTTGTCATCCAAGGACACTTATTGCTTCTGGCCGAAACAGTTTTTGAACCACTTTTACTCCCTGGGCTCGAACTTTTGCCGTTGTTAGTTTTAATCTTCTGATCAATATTCATTATATTCTCGACGGGACTGGTCCCGGGTTTATGATTACGGACACAATTCCCAGGGTTTTGGGAGTTCACCGCAGCCCCGCAAGAGCAAAGCGGGGTTCTGTTGCCCTGTGGGGGGCACACACATTTCTTACCAGCCCCGGAACGCAGATTCGCACTTATCTTGGATTGGTTGCTTCTCGCGCTGGTCGACTTTGAGTCACCCTGGGACTCTTTCTTTCCACCCTCCAAACACTTGCAAGCCCCCCCGAGATTCTTGCGGCGTTGAGAGCACTTGCATACGACCCCGACGTCTGGCGACGGCACCGGTTGAGGTCCGGGTGACGCCGGTGGCTGGTCCTCTGCGTGAAGCGCCAGATCCTCTTCTCGCAAACTGCAAGTGCTGCGTGTGCCCGCCGAGCCAGGCGTTGATCTCACATCGTCCTCCTCGCTCTCCTCTGCCTCGTGAGGCAGGTCCCAATAGGGGTTCACCCATCGGAATATGCCTCCGTCGGCGCTCACCGACACGATGTACCGGTTGTCTGGGGAGAAGGTGACTGCGGTGATTATACCAGCGTGGCCCAGCCCCACATGGGTGGACACCCCTTCCATGTACTTCCACAGCTGTAACAGATAAAGACATCACTCGATCTAACCTAAAGGAGCTGAATGAAGATCACACACCTAGCTCTGATGATGAGAGAATATTAGTGCTACTCCTTCAACTTATACTACTCCTACCATCGCAACCTTTCCTTTATATGACCTTCACTGAGATAGCTTGCAGAGTTGGGAGGGTAGTGAGGGGGTAGTGAAGGGGTAGTGGGAGGGTAGTGAGGGGGTAGTGAGGGGGTAGTGAGAGGGTAGTGAGGGGGTAGTGAGAGGGTAGTGAGGGGGTAGTGAGAGGGTAGTGAGGGGGTAGTGAAAGGCCTGGTTTCACTGTACCTTGATAACCTGGTCGTTACCACCAGTGACTATGAGGTCCCCCTTGGAGTTCACGTCCAAAGCGTTCAGTCCGGACGCAGTAGAGCCCTCCAGTTCCCGAACCAAGGACCCGTCATACACCTCCCAGTAGCCGATCCTCCTGTCTGTACCCGCAGTGACCACCTGGACGCCCGTCGGGCAGTATCGGGCGCACATGAACTGGGTGTTGGCAAACAGTATCTGCTGTCTGACCATTCGCCTGCCACAAATACCACAACTAATGTACGGGTTCAAATCCTGGTGTGTTCACTCGAGGAGGGGAGAGTGTGGTTATTACTCAGAGCGCAAGTCAAAAGATGTCGCTCAGTCCACACTTCGTTGACACAGAGACAGGAAGTGTGGTCGTGTACAGTCAACAACAAAACTAGTTTTAAAATTTTTTAGGGCTGTATTTTTTGAAACTATTACATTTTTACTCTTTCCTTTTTACCTATTTCCTGTTCCTTCTTTATATATTTTCATCAACTGTCCATTTCTTATGTTTGTCCTTCATATTATGTGTTCTTATATTCTTGTCATTTATTAATCTCCTGTTTATTCTTTTATAAAGTTGTGTTGGGCGCTACTACACTCCCTACTGATGAGGTTCTTTGGAATGGGCGATAACGATACATTTTATTTACAAGGTAGCCATTATTTCTTTTTCCAGTGTCAGCAGTGTAAATGTTATTCTTTTCACTGTGAAAGTCATATTTTGTTTGTTTCTATGACCCTTTCCTCCATTTATAACAAAAAGTATCTCACGAAGGGAAAAGAGGTTTTCCTTAACCCTTTGAGTGCCAACGTCGCTCAGAGCGATGCACGAAATATCTGCTAAACTTGCCAGCGTCGCTCACAGCGATCCCTTGTTTTCGAGCTCTTAGTTCAGTATTAAGTCAACAGATAGAGTAGATTTTATTTCCACTGCATTCTCGTATGTTCAAGCTACTTTTATTTGTCTTTGCAATATATCGAACCTGAAAATTATTTTATAACTTTTTACTTTATGAGTTTTATCCTTGGCCTTGTTTGTAAACATGGCTACTATGAGGAAAGCTGTGATTCAAGACACAGAAATACTTGCAATATTTATTGACAGCTCAACCCAGAATGATCAATTTGTTTGTCATTCTGAAAGCACTGATTCTGAATTTGTAAATAATGAAACTGAACAGGAATTTTATTCTAGTGAAATTGAAAGATCAGATCAAGTAGGAGTGGCAGCTGACATTGATGACACGAGTGTGAATACTAGTTATTCCTAAAGGGATGAAATACATTTTGAAGATCAGGATAATCCACCCCAACCTCTTCATATTTATGCAAAAGTACCAGGTTTGAAGTCCTCTCACCGTCCCCTTCTGATTCCAACCCAATTATTTATTATAGACTTTATTTTACTATAACCCTGCTAAAGTTGATGGTCACTGAAACAGCTGCTATGCATAACCCAATTTTAGCGTAAAATCTAAAATTAGTTTTTTTTTGTAAACGTTGTTATTTACTCAGTTTTTTATGTTCTTTTCAGTGATTTATTCTATTTCAAGCTATTTAAATTTTCAATGCTTAAAAATTAATGTTAAATAAAACAGTAAAAAATTTTTTTTTAAATATCTTGGTTAGTGATTTTTTAATTATATTTAAAAATTAAAAAAGTATATGTATAATTATATCATCGGATTGGCAAGCATGTTAGCTAGTTTATGTAAAAATTTGAGTGCAAGAAGTTCAAAGACTAATGAGTTATTAAAATTTAAACAAACTCCTGCATTTTTCAGGAAAATAGCTTGGCACTTTTAGTACATTTTTTTGTCATTTCTCTTGGCACTCAAAGGGTTAAAGAGACATATTTCTACTCTTTGGATATTTTCGCAAATCCTCCGACCATCAAATTAATAGTACTAAATTTGACAATAAGCTTACACTAGTTAACTGCAAGTTAAAAGCCAGTTATAAGCGTATGACAGGAAAGTTCGTGTCTAAGAAGGAGTTGTACTTACACAATGTCCCAGATGATACACGTGCCATCCATGCTCGCACTGACCACACTCGTGTCTGTCCGACACATGTGGATACTCGATACCGGACTCTTGTGTTCCTTCAGGACTCCTTTCAGACCCTGGATGTTTGGTGATATATCCCACACTCGCACCTGGAAATACATTTGGTACACCTGATTAGACACAGGGTCGGTTGATAACCAATCGCACGAGGGGGATTCTTACAGTGGTTTGTCATTTACCCACCAGGTAGCAATACCGGTGCACTCCTTAAGGAAGTCATTCAGGACACCATCTCACTCTGTACCAACTACGACTGACTATATCCTCCACCGTGGTGGTAAGCACTGTGGACAACCATTTGGCAACTGTTGACTAATTAGTTGGTCCAACGGTATAAAGCGTCACTCTTGCAAAGGACTGGACTGCTGATGGTGGGGAGCTTGGGCCAGTTGGTGATTGTCCACTCTATCTCCACAACACTTCTTCTATATTCAACCTTCCTCATCCCTAGCACATTAGCGCAATAAGTGCGTATGCGTACAACCCTAAGGCAGTGATGTCAAACTAGTAAACTGTTCCTTCTCTGGTCACTGGACCAACCACACACACAATAATGTAGTGGTACCTGCCCCTCCCCTCCGCCGCTGACTATGGTGTCACCACGACTGTTGATAGCAATGGCCGACACACCCCGGTAGTGAGCGTTGTGGATGGCGAAGATGAGTCGCCCGGTCTGTGGAGTGAACGAACGAATCACACCATCATTCCAGCCTGTAACAATATGGTGGCTGCTATCACAATCACATCATTCCAGCCTGTAACAACATGTCTGCTATCACAATCACATCACTCCAACCTGTAACAACATGGCTGCTATCACAATCACATCATTCCAACCTGTAACAACATGGCTGCTATCACAATCACATCATTCCAACCTGTAACAACATGGCTGCTATCACAATCACATCATTCCAACCTGTAACAACATGGTTGCTATCACAATTGCATAGTTCCAACTTGCAATATCATAAAATGTCACAAATTTATATTTGGATTTTTACCAGTAAAAAGTTTTATTTTTTTCATTTTTTGGCCTAAAAGGTGCCTGAACGCTGCTCCTGTGCATCCTGGCATAAAAAAAGCTGTGCCTATGGTATGGATTATAATGTACTGGCTTGGAAATGATATAAAACTGTATTAAATCAAGATGACGTTTTCCTCTGCATTGGAGAATGTGGGAGGTATGTACAAACACAGGCGACATGTTCGAGTTATGGGTAATGTTCACTTAATGTGTGGTCATGATTTACCAAACATAATGTAACGTAACGTAACAATTATAGTAAAACACACGACAATGAATTTGGACTGTTTGAACGTAAACTGTCAACTTGACAGAAACCCAAGCATTTAGCGCCGATCAGGCCGCAAGTCCTTGCAACAGAAGTTACTGGATATACAAAATAAAGTGTAACACGAGGCTACAACAGTTTAAAGTTCACGAGACGCTGATAAACTATACCGAAGATGTCGTCTGAATTCTACGAACAAGCAAATGAAGCAGCTATCAAATAGCCATGTTGATGTTGCTTGCAACATGATTGGCTGGCAAGAACCCACGGTGTCCTTCACTTGACATAGCGTGCAAGTTTTTCTGTGGAAAACTCTTTCTTTAACTGCAATGTGAACGTTTCCATTTAAAAACACGAGGAGAACTTTTATGTTAAGTTTATCGTGATCCCGACATTAGTGTCTGTGTGGAGGGGAGGTGAAGGGGGGGAGTTGTTCTCAATAAGCTGCTCAAATAAGACTCTCTTAGTTCAGTAAAAGAAACACAGATCAGTTCTATTCATAAAACTGAAAACAAATATTGGGAGTAATACAAAATGACTAAGATAATTCTTTTATATATTATTTATTTAATTAATTCTGTTGTCGTATTATTCGTGTTAACTATTTGGTACTAAATATAGTTTTATTTAAAGTGAAAATGAGTTTGTTCTGTCACAAACACAACTTTGTTCCAGGAAAGATTTCTCAAGACCTGATCAACAAAAGAAGACGAGTGAAATCTTCTTTCCACGTTTATGCGGGTCCTGACTTTGTTAACCTGATAACTAATTTAAGTTGAATTGTTGCGACATTTATACACAGGTGCACCAACCGCTGACAATAGCCGTGCCATCGTGCGTGAACTGCAGACTGGAGCAGGTGAAGTTATCCACACATATCCGCAGTAGTTCTTGGGAAGAGGTTGTTTTCCAGATACGGATGTCTTCCTTACTACCGGTCGCAAACAGGTCCGAGCAGTTGCTGCGATAAAACATTCACATTTAGCTCGACAAGCCGTGTTAGTCATGTCTGACACCCCTCTAACCCCTCTATTGCTGAGTGAATAGTTATCATTTACTTAATATAATAATATTTAGCACCGCGTCTTACTACCCATTCGGGTTATACGCTTAAGTACTAATTACGCTAATGGATTAGGAATTGGGAAGGTTGAATTTAGAGGAAGTGAACCCGCATTTGCGTGGAGGGAGAGTGGAAAACCATTTAGGAAAAACCACCCCCAGTTCACCCGACCGAGATTCGAACCTCGATCTCCCCGTCCTCGGCGGTCGAGCTCAACACGACTGGCGCGTTAGCCAACTACGCCACCGAGGCGGGTGTTATAATTTACTGCTTCAACTAATGAACAATGGACTTGTACGGACAAAGTCCGTAATGAATGGGTGCTGAAGGAGTGCGGTTTGAAAGGGAATCCAATAGTTCACTGTGAAAGAAGTGTCTTACATTGGTTTGGGCATTTTGAGAGGATGAGTGTGGATCGAGTGATGAAGGTAGAGTGTGTGGATCAAAAGGAAGGGGTAGGCCGTGTAAGACGTGGCTAAATGTTGTGGACCAGTGGTTCTTAAATTGGGGTACGCGTAACCCCGGGGGTACAAGGGCACCTTTCAGGAGTACGCGAGCAGTTCTCAAGGGAAAATTGGCAAAATAACAGGAGACTTGGAGAAAAACCTAATTGTTGGCAATTACCATTATCTTGTTATTTCCACCCCTCTTTTCGCCATATTTTCTCTCGGCTGGAGATCGAATTCTGAGAATTTTCATCCATCTGACACTTTCTACATTAACAGTTTATGATGTCTTTCTCAACAACATGTCTCTGTTAGAGTGGTTTTTCATCCACGGTGTACCTACAAATTGAGTACCGTATTAGGCTACATTTGGAGCGCTTGAAAGTTTCAACCGGACAACCAGACTTCAAAAATTGTGCCAAGACATGAATCTACACCCCTCTCACTGACAAACTTAGGGATTCATAATATATCAGCTCCAGAATTGCAACTAAAAATTTTGATTTGAAAATATTGTGTTTAGGTTTACTTTTTTCCTTTATTTTTGAATGAATTTGTGAAGAAAATTTATACAACTTTTTACAGTAAAACTATGTTTTTTTTAACTGATTATATCAATTCTCAATAAGAGATAATGTTACAGCTATAACAGTAGGATTCTCTCTAGCTAGCTTTTGTCACATTTGAAATATTTTTATTACAGATTTTTTTACCAATAGATTAAATAGATCAATAATTTACCAAGTGGTCATATTTTTTAAAGCCTGTCATTTGGAATTATTTCTATCTTGGGGCACGGGTGCAGAATATGTCCGAACGCGCAAACGAGGTTCAGGGGAAATTTAAGCAGTCCTGGGGAAATTTGGGGCAGGAAAAAGTCCAACAATTTGTTGACGCTTTTAGCACATTCTGGTTCTGACATAGTAGTTTCATTTGTATAAAAAACTAAGGCAGATGACGCTCAACACCGGCACTATCAATAAGTGCCATATGAGGCAGTGCCCGTGTAAACACAAAGAGTTGCGGTGTCTAGGGGCTAAGATAATGTGTCAGAGTTTGAGATAAGGGGCAAAGGAAAAATTTAATAATTCAACCTGGCTAATGGCGTGATTGAGTGATGAGTCATCAGTCACCTACCCTACCGCGGGTGTTTGGTAGCTATGGCGGGCAGGCGGGGGAGGGTAGGGAACAGTGAGCGATGTTTTGTTTTAGTTTGAATTCAGTCACCCATTATATCGCGGCCTAGTTACACGGCAATGTGCGCACAGTTTATTTAAACTCTTAACATATGTATTGTAATAATTATGTAGCCATGAAATTGTTGTATTTTGTGGACCTATTAGGGTTTGTACATTGTACAATAGATAAGTGTTTATAAAAATTAGATGGTTTAGTGAAACAAATGTTTATTATGTCAACTGTGCTTATTGCGAATGGCGTGGCAGACATGATAAACTTGGACATTATGTATATAATAAACATTCCCAAGGAAAACCTAGAAGTATGGATCAAGGGAGTATTGCAAGTTTTGTAAAACGTAAATTATGTGATCAGAAAAAACTCGTCGTCGTAAATAGCGATAGTATTTCCCCTAGTGTGGTTGATAGTGATAGACCTTGCAGTAGTGGTGAGTCTAAGAAAAAACGAAAGGTCTATGAAAATCAACAATTAAACCGAAGCCTCCCGGAATTACACTCCATTGCCTCTTACTATCAAGATGTAAAATAAAATATTGGTATTGGTAATTCTACTGGTATCAATGAACAATTAATTTTTTATAAGGTAGGTACTATAAAAATAACTATACTTAAAAATAGAGTTGAATTTGAATTTTTCAATCTATGTAGTAAGTAGTAATCTTTATTCCCTTCAACCTCTATAAAAAATTCAATGTTTTATTTTGAGCGCTATGGTTTTCGGGGATTTTTTTTTTTTTTTTAATGTTATGTTCTGGGGAAATATCGGATCTCTGAACATATTCTGCACCTCTGTCTTGGGGTACATTAAACTTTTAGTCATGGCCAAGGGGTAGAATCTAAAAAAAAGTTTGAGAACCGCTGTTGTAGATGAATGTGTGAAAAAGAGAATCATTAATAGTTTTAAGAATAAAAGAGCATGTATGACTCTCTGTATGGATGTTGTTGAAGCTAAGGGAGTATGCAAGGATAGGGAAGTGTGGAGAAAGTTAGTGAGGATGGATTAAGTACGGAGTAGTTGTTTGAGCTACATGCACAGTTTCTTGCCTACCCTGTAAGGGAACGGTGTGATCAAGACCTAGCAATGATAGATGGAGGGCATCAGACACATCATCACAGAAACTAATATCTCACTTCCTGTCTGGGTTATAAGCATATACACTTATTATGCTAATGTGCTAAGATAAAATTTCAAGAAAGTATACCCACATTTGCTTGGATAAAGAGTGGGAAAACCACCTTCAGTACACTCGACCCGAGATTTGAACCCTGATCTTCCTGTAATCGGCCGCCTCGGACCATTTGACCAGCAAAGAGGGTCTGAGAAGTGTGTGCCGAGTTCGATGCCAGGTCTAGTCCTACTCAACTGCGAGAAGGCGATGCCAAAGATGGCGTTGGTGTGGCAGGTGGTGTGCCGGACCACGTCGAACGTCTGGACGTGGACAGTGTGGATCTCGCAGAGCTGCGTGCCGGCAAACAGCAGCTCTCCGTTCAGGATCAGCGACGTCACTCCCGAGTCCACGTTGGTCGACTTCAACTGTTCACACAACACAGGGGGACAAGTTCTCGCCGTCCAGAGTGTAACTCAGAAACATGTTCAAAAAATATTCTACGTTATAAAGAATTAATTTTGGAGTCCACATTCTCTAATTTCTCCTCCCCCCCAACTCCACAGACTTTGTACCATATACGTCGTTATCTCTTAACCCCTTAACTTACCATTTAACCTGGCTATGTTTCACACCATTTCAATTCACGTCAAAATACTTTATGCACAAGTTTAGTTTAGCTGATATAACTTTTATAATATATTTGCAATTTCATTGCCCTAAACAGCATTTTATGTCATGCTAAATCATTTTTTCTCCTCCCTCACCCCATTTACATTCTCCCTCCCATTTCCCCTCAAACTACCACCATTATCACCCCTCTTTCCTAGCACTTCCCTTCAGCATTTAACTATCACATTTTCTTTCCTTTATCACTTTATCACTCTATTTCACTCCCCTCCCACTTATATTATTTCCCCCACATCCTTCAGTCTATACCTCTCCCCCTTCCTCCATACTATGCATGTTCTTATCATAACAAATTATAACTAATATTGACAAAGATTAATTTGTCTGGGCTGTATATATTTTGTTCAAGAAAAATCAAATTTATACATAACATACAATTATTTATAAAGCCTAGTGTCGATTTACCACATAAAGTGTTTTTTTTTCCTCTCAATAACTTTTCTTTGTTTACATTTGTTTGATTGTCTGAATCACTACTGTCAAAGGAGCTGTCACTTTCAGAAGACCTAGCTATGTTATTATTGCTGACACCTTCACTTTCACTATCACAATCACATTCTCGTTATTATTAGTATCTACTAGATCATTTTCATTGTCAGAATTACTAAGTATCTGTCATTTCTTCATCAGTTATCCAGTTTTTAGGCCGAGAAACTTTCTGTTTACTAGTTGACGCCAATTCTTAACTTGACTGCCGTCAATGGCAGTAACAACTGCAATTCATGAACGAAATAAGAAGAAAAAAAAACTAAAAAAATGCACAAAAATAAACGAAAGGTTTGTTTGAAATATAAGGAATAAAACCGCCATGTTTTATTCATACAGCTCCTGCCATCTATGAAGTATAAACAAAAACACAATGTGCGAGCCCGGC
The DNA here is from genome assembly GCA_033556935.1 of Timema podura. Taxonomy (NCBI): domain Eukaryota; kingdom Metazoa; phylum Arthropoda; class Insecta; order Phasmatodea; family Timematidae; genus Timema; species Timema podura. The sequence goes on from JAVRXN010000001.1 coordinate 3,091,468, forward strand.
TCATCAAAGTATCTGTGTGGCGTACTATGTTACGACAAGCCCTGCTCGTCTAAGTAAGTCAAGAGGTTAATTACGGGGAGGGGAGGAGAGGGTACAAACACATTTTCACTTTAAAGTAGAAAATAAAATTATCTGCACAAAATGAATAATATAAATAATATGATAACAGAATTAATTCTCTAAGCCGTGTAGAACAAGTTACTTGAATAATTTATGTATGGCTTCAAAAGTGTGTTTTAGTTCTCGTGTTTCTCTCACGATGCTGTGGGGAGTGGGGTGTGGCACCCTCCCTGTACTCTGTACTCACCACCCGGAGCTGCGGCAGGGAAGGTATCCTGATGGGGCTCCCCTTGGGCAGACAAACCTCTTTCTCTCGAACCATCTCCACTGTTCCATCACCCGCCCCCACCACCATCCTGTCTTCTAGGTCTTTAGGAAGCAGCAGCAGGGCCGTCACTCCTGCCAACACCACAATTCACCCACCAACTCATACTACCAACCTTTGCTGTTTTACTTGATACCAGCCCAAAGCAATACATATCTTGTTACTACCTGTCTTCTTCTTGCCTCTGTGCTTGCCCCATACTTGCCCCTGTACTTGCCATAGGTCAGCCTAAGAGCGAGTCTCTCACCGTTTCTGAACCGCTCGCAGGGCTCCCCAGAAAGGAGCTTCTTCTTGCCCCCGTACTTGCCGTAGCATCCCAGCAGTACTGGGTTCTTTATGGGCTCGTGGGCCCGCACGTCGTGACTGTAGTTCAGCTTCACCTTCATGATGTCACCTGTCGTTGTGCCACAGAAGAGGAATTCGTCCCTCTCGTCAATCTGGCAGACAAAAAACTGACATGACACCTTAGCTTTGACTGTGTTTGTCGATGTGCCAGATGTAAACTGTCATGACACCTTAGCTTTGACTGTGTTTGTCGATGTGTCAGATGTGAACTGACATGAAACCTTAGCTTTGACTGTATTTATCAATGTGTCAGATGTAAACTGTCATGACACCATAGCTTTGACTGTGTTTGTCGATGTGTCAGATGTAAACTGCCATGACACCTTAGCTTTGACTGTGTTTGTCGATGTGTCAGATGTGAACTGACTGGGAAATGAGAACAAATGCTAAGTGTGCAATCAATACATACCACCATACAATGGATGTGTCTGCGGATCATGCCCAGCGCCACCTCGACCACCTGCAGGTTGCGGAGTTTAGGGTTGATGGTCCACACACGCAGGTTGTTGATACCCCCAGACACAAAGCAGAGACCTCGTTGGTTGGTGGTGTATAGCACCGCAGCGTCTCCGGACGTACCGGTGTTGGACAAGTTTCCTGCAGACACAAGTCAGTGACTGTTTCAACACATTCCCCGTTAGTCTCACTCACCACACATTGTGCCTCTGGCCTCCACACAGCTCACCACACATCGCGTCCCTGGCCTCAACATCCCAGACGATGATGTTGCTGTCATCACGACCACCCAATGACACCAGGTACACGCTGTCACACGAGAAAGCTACACATTCCACCCGCACCTTGTGGATTTCATGTTTTGCGTGGAGTTCGCGCTTCTCAAAGTCCCACACAATAACAGATGACTGAAACAGAAAACCAAGCTACAGGTGCATGCACTCCACCAAGAGGTGGACCTCAATGCGCTGTTGGGGGAAAGTAGCACGACATATACGTACCTTGAAGCCCATGTGGTTGATCTGCCCGGAGGCCACGTACTTCCCGTTAGGTGAGATGTCGATGGATGAGATGATATTGGTGTGTCCCGAGAGGAATGACTGATGCTTTGTTTCCCAATTCTGTATGACCACTTTGGAGCCCAGGGGGTACACTATGTGTATATCGTCAGGGTGGAGTCTCAGCCCGTTCACTGTACAACCTTCAACAGACAATCTTAACGAGAAACCAGGTGATATAAAAACTAGGCCTTATTACCAAGGCTGTGGAGTCGGTACACAAAGCCTTCGACTCCAACTCCTTAATTGTTCTACTGTTTGACTCCAAATCCACAGCCCTGGTAATTACTTTTATTATTCACCAGATTTTCCCCACATTGTTGGAATTGTTGCGGCTAATGTCTAGGTTTGCTTTGTTTTGATATGTTGGCTGCACTGGCTTTGAGACTGAGGTCAGAACTCGTGGAATACATCGTCTTGAGTTTTTAAAATGTTTTAGAGAGGTAACATATTTAATCTTGTGGTTCAGTCCAGTGTTACTGTTCCAGTTATAATTATGATAAAGAAGCTATTAAGTATTAAAGTATCAAGGGACAATAATTGTGTCCACATTTCAGTAGATAATCAAGTAATTGATTACGTACGGTATGTATTTTTAAGATGCTTAACACAAGAAGAGTTGTCAGTATCTGTGACCACACAGTTATAAATAGCTAGACTTTGTGAGAATGTCAGAGAGACTGTCTTCTTTGTATCTAGCACCACCAAAATGCATAATTATTAACAATTACCAAAAATGTTGACATAGAGAATATTAATATTAATTATTTTAATTCTGTTAGCAATCAATTCCCGCTAACTAGATTGTTCAATGAATTGTCTAATTGGCCTTCCCGCCATCTTGGTCCTATTCCATTCCTATTGCCATTCATTAAAACTATTTCTAAAAACCTTAATGTTTAGTTTAACGATCCCAATTTAATCTAACGTTACATTTGTTGGTGCATGGAAGGTTAGGTTTTGTTAAGTTGGGAAGTTTAAAGAAATTATAAACATATAGTAACTTTTGCACAATAAAATACATTCTTTCACAGACACCTATTTGTCCTATTAAATTCTTATTATTTCTTTAATTAATTGATTCTTGTTGCACCTTAAAGGATTATGCGTGTCAGAAATTTCTTTGTGTAAATTCATTGGCAAATGTTCAGGAAGTTTTTATATAAAACGATTAGAAAATAATTATAGCCTACCTACAAGAATTGTTCTATTAAAAAACCCCATTAGAATGTACTCATTTATTTACTAATATCTTGATAGATTGATGTGAGCCTATAACCAATTACGTACAAGAGTCATCTTGTAATATGGTGAATGCAATTTTAATTGTCTAATACTAGAAAACCTTTTATATATTAATACTAGAAAACCTTTTATATATTAATATTGGTATGTTCTAATTATTTCCGTGTAGATAGTAAATAACCATCAATTTTGGCATTGTTAGACTTCAAATAAAACTTCTTTCTGACATTCACAAAAAGTGTACTAGACCCGACCTATTGATTGTATTGAGATTTAGGTAAGCTCTGTAAGAATAATTACCAAATGTGTTTAGACTAACTCACCATCAAAACCTATAATTGATGCTAGTTGTAGTTCTGACACTTCTTCTACAACTATATCGTCCTCCATTATTCCTCTTTCAGAAACAATTTAATGTTTTATCTTCCTGTCGGGTCTTTGACGTTTGTTAAATATATTATTATAAAAATTCATTTAAATACCTTGTATACCGCCATTTATAAGCAAGCCGTTGCCTAGTAACCCATGGTAGGAAACCTTTTAGACTATATTTTCTTTATCCAATGAAAATATATTTCCTATTATGGAAAAACTCATTTCCTTCAATGATTTGAGCGGCCATAAGAGATAAGATAAAAAAAGCTATACATTTAGTTACAATAACCGAACATAAGCTAACAGAGAAAATAGACGTGAATAAAACATTATTTCGTTCTGATTTTAATCATAGAAAGAGCTAAGCGAAAACACAAATCGTAAAACTACAAAATTACAGATTATTTATAAGATAATTGAACTAAAATATTAATTTGAGGTTTTTTGCTATAACTTCCATTTTAGAAATATCGAAATGCAATTGTAGTTTATAAAAATATTTAAAAGCTTGTTAAAAGATTTAGCCATAATTCAAATCATTATCTTTGATGACAAAACAGTGACAAAACTGTGATATGTAATGAACAGGGTTAAACATCGCATATATATATATATATATATATATATATATATATATATATATATATTTCGTTACCTGGATTATATTTACTGCCACTCTTATATATATATATATTAAAGAGTGGCAGTAAATATGATCCAGATAACGAATGACAGACCCATCTTTTTTCTGCCAAACATGTTTTAAATATGATTCAAAATGGTTAAGAAGAGAATGGTAAACTAATTCAATTCTTGCTTATACTTTTACAAATACCAGTATGGATTTAGAGGAAAAACTAGCACATTGAATGCGTCAGTCGACATAGTTACGGGTTTAGAAGAAAAACTAGTGGATGGGAACATTTCTAGAGCTATATTTATAGTATTTATAATAAGGCTTTTGATACTCTAAAAGGGCCGGTCTTAAGACTCCTGAATATATATTAATCTGGAAGATAAATATTTCTATCTGGTTGATAAGTTAAAAGTGCGTCTTATGATAGCATTTATATATCAGATAAAATATATTTATCCATCACATTTTTATCGGGAGGTTTAAGTACCTGATAACTTTTATCTGAAAGTTAAAATGGTTGTTGCCATAGTGACGCGTTGTTTTTCATGAGGTTTCGCCTATCAGAATCTGTTTTTAGGCCAAAATCTTGGTTCATGTGTTTAGTAACCAGAGGCCCAGGCTCTAACAATATAAAGTTAGAACATCTAATTCACACTTTTATATAAACTGACAAGCTATTTATATAGTTATATTTATATAAGAACAAATTATCAAAATGTGAGAACAATAAATTAAATTTTGTAAACGTTGTACCCAATTATTGACCATATTTGGGCCGACACCGAAATTACTACTTGCAAGACATCTTAGCTTCTGCGCCCACGTGACGCCATATGTTTACTCGCACTCGTTTAGCCGCCATTATTTAACAAATATTGAGCGTTCTCGCCCCACTCGCTAGGATGTAGCGGTAGCATAAGGGCTTAGACGCATGCACGCACCGGTAAAAAAAATACCAACCTTGCGTTTTCTGAATAAAAATATATTTATCCTTCAGATAGCTATCTGGCAGATAAACTTAGTTCATAATACGCGTAAAATATTAAAGTGGCTGATAATCTTTATCTGGTCGTTAACTTTAACCTCCCGATAGCAATATTTATCTAATAGTCATAAGACCGGCCCTGAGAGAGATTTATGCATGCACTGTTGGATGCTTGGAAAAGTGGCGGGAAAAAGCCCTCTATTATTTCAAGGCTTAGATGGCTGCCATTTATGAAGAACATGGAAAAGTGATAGGTATAGAAACGCTACTCTAATAGTGGCAAGTAAAACCACATCACTAGCGCTTGCGGCGCTAGTGCCGTGAACTAAAAGATTTGAAGCGGGATGTTATACAACACATTTTCTATTGCGGAATGTTAATTAATCAATTCTTATATCAAATTAAATCAAATGTAAATAAATCAGTTGGTTTGTAAGTAAACCACGTTATAAGATGTAGAATATAGAAAATCTAGCTAAACTCCTTCTATAAAATAAACGACAAATTGCTAACAAAACAGTAATATCAAATTTTACAGAGACTTCCCACTTCCTCTACTATGTACCCAAACATCCTTAATTACATGCCCATACCATCTCAGTCTTGCTTCCTTCACTATCTCATGTACTCCCTGTATCCCAACCAAGGCCGTAGCCAGCCAATAGTTTCACGGGGGGTTTAGTGGACACATCCTCCAATTGCCGGAGGCTAGAAAAAATTCTAAATGATAAACAGTTCTAGAATCTATCTGAAGTGTTTTTATATGGCAACAAAACCCCCTAACTACCAGAGGCTAAGAAAAATCTATATATTTAAACACCTCTAGAAGCTATCTGAAGTGTTTATTATGGCAACATAGCCCTCTAATTGCCGGAGGCTAGAAAAAATTCTAAATGTTGAAAACCTCTAGAAGATCTCTGAAGTGCTATTTAAGGTAACACAGCCCCTTAATTTGTATTCATATCTTAATTTTGATATTGTTTGAACCAAAAATAAAGCCATATATACACTTCGTTTATAAAATTTCAGGGGGGGTTTGAACCCCCAAAACCCCCCTTGACTACGGCCTTGATCCCAACTCTTTCCCGGATAACCTCATTCATAATCTTGTTTCTCCTCGTGACAGCTAACATGCTCCCCACAAACTTCATTCATAAAAGGTTATAACAACAACAACAACAACAACAAAAATGCAAATGTTTGAATTCTTTTGAATGATGTTTCTAGTAGAAGATTAAGCTCAAATTATTTCTTATTAGTAGACTTTTATTATGTCCAATGATCGGTATTTCAGTGTTCCAATAATACTCTTACTAAACGATAATCTATTTCTAAATGTGAATAAGGTATTATTATTATTATTATTATTCACAAAGCTTGATTAAAAGAATAACATATTGCCAATTCATTAACTCGGCATGTAAATATTTTTTAGAGAAACATGACATAAGTGTGTAAAATAAAAATAAAACTAACTGGTACGGAACTCCGCACGGACTTTGTCGCTTCATTGTCTAAAAATGGAGATATTTACTAAAAACCCATTACCGGTATATGTGAAACGAAATAATATACACTAGCAAATTCAAGTACAAATTTCCCTATACTTATGTAAAACTTTTTTGACTCCCGGTTTTAAATCTTACAATTGTATTTTTAATGAATTAAAGTCCTCATTTGTCTATTTGGACCAATAAAAAATACCAATATTTGGTCCACAAGGGTCAACACTTCGTATTAAAAGTTCAAATTCCAGTTAAAATTTTTGAAATTTTATTAGGAGTTTCTCATCTTCAGGTCATCGAATTGCTATTAAATTCCTCATTTATAAATTTTGACCAATTAAAAAAGGTAAATATTGACTATTGAGTCTGAAATGATAGAGTCTAGAATGATTGCTGTACAAACATTTTGTATTAATATATTTGCCAATATCTCAGAGACTGTTGGTTTTATAAAAATATATTTCAAGTAATTTCTTTTAATACTACTACAATTTCGCAATGATAAGTTATTTAGTATCTCAAATAGTTGCGTAGATTTGGAAATTTCCGCTTCAATGAACTACTATAAAAGTAATTTTCATGAGAAAATGAAAATATCCAGTTTATTTATAATCTTAATCAACGCCTAGATACAAGTTTTAATCAAAATCGTTAGAGACAATTTTGAGAAAATCAATTTTTAATATTTAGCCCTTTATTAATCTACTCTTAATTTTAGGGTTAGTCAGACACACAGACAGATGGCATTGCAAAAACCACTTTTTAGGGTTCGGGGGGTCATGAAACATCGACATCCATCAATATCTCGGGCCAGATTTTTTTTTTTTTTTTACGTTCGCAATACTTTACCTTTAGTTTTCGAAAAGCTAAAAAAAATTATATTTTTTTTTCAGTAAGCTTATATATATATATATATATATATATATATATGTTTAAAACTTGAAAATTATTGTTTTTATAAAAATATGTTTCAAATAAAAGATTTTCATTATAAATAGACCTAGATATTTGTAATGATAAGTAATTTTATATCTCAAAGAGTTACAGAGATATGATAAACAATTAGAATTTACTCATCAGACCGGAACCCTTAAAGTCATTTTGACGAAACATTGAGAGTAGCCATTTTGTTTATAATACTGATCAATGCTTGGATATGAAATTTAATAAAAATCTTTAGAACCGATTTTCATAAAATCGATTTTTTTTCTCTTTTCACCTTTAAGGAAACTACCCTTAATGTTAGGGTTAGATATCCAATTTAAAAAAACCTCAGGGAAACCCTATCCAATCGGTAAAATATTTTAGGCTCTACTCCGAGATACAGACAGACGGAATTGCAAAAAATACTTTTTCGGATTCCGGGGGTTGGGGGTTGTCATGAAACGTCGACATCATCAAAAACTCGAGTTGAATATTTTTTTACGATCATAATACTTTCTCTACCTGTGAGAAAGTAAACAAGTTGTGAGTGTGAACACAACAACATAGTAATTTACCAGTTCTCAAACACGTGTCCAAATAAATACGATGACATGGATTCATTTTAAGATGGCTAACAGTAGTATTTAATATAAATATAATAACACATCAGATACCGTTAGCGGGAATACCCAAACTCGGTTGTAAACTGTTTTTGTGTTTTTCTGACGCTCTGACCTAGTATGTGAGGTAAATAGTTGAATTAAGGTGGGCGTGAAAAGTGGTTGGGGGGGGGGGGTGAGGGGGGTCGTTGTCTTGAGTGCGCCATTTACCTGGGGGCAGGCCCCTTCTTCAGATGTTACTGACTGGCTGGAGTACTGTGGTCAGGGAGACTGACTACAGGTCTAGGATGTATTCTGACAGTCCTGCTCTAGGTCCATGTAACTGTCCCCCCGGTACACTCAGCTACCAGAGGTTATTCCCACGCTCTACTAAGCGTGTAGGGGACCCCACGTGTGTTAATGTCAACACGACACGTTCTAAGATAATTCTCGAGCCCTTGTCTGGAGCGCGTTGTGGTTGTGATCCCGGCTAATGACGTTGACAATCATTGACGAGCTATGTCCGAGGCCCACAATAACTCTGGGAACCCAAGGACGAGTTACAAAACTTCAGGAAACCTGACAGCTAGAAATGTTACTAGATCCGCTCTCACACACTCGAATACATCTGCTGCTGTCAGTGTCAAGAGATATCATAAATAACTATAAAAATAACTAAGCCTGTGCGAACCTTCGAAATTTCGAATCTAAATTCGAATCTTGCTGAGATTCGGATTCTATTCGAGCTTTCGAGTCTTATTATTAGAGATATTCGTGGTGGATTCGAAATTTTGAATCTATCTAAATTTTAGATTCGGATTCGATGGGTTTAGTTCGAAATTCGAATCTTTTCACACTTAACAATAATTTCAACTTTCTATGGTCTTATACAGCAAACTATTATATAAAAAAAAGTAATTTATTTTGTTTACAACCGATAGTCATGAGGCTTTGTTTACTATGTTTAACTTAAGATTGAGTTTAAAATATTTTCAAAGACTCCTAAGGATATGTTATTTGATTTGGATTTGAAACATTTTCAAAGTAAAATTATTCGATTCGGAATTTTATTTTTGGTATGATATTCGATTCGGATTCGATTATTAAAAAAAAAAATTCTGAGCATGATATTCAATTCGGAATCGATTCGAGATTCGAGCTGGTTTGCCAAGATTCGGGATTCGAATCGAAATGGAAAATCATGGATTCGTACAGGCTCAAAAATAACTATAATAATATAGTAACATGTTATCAATGTTGGTATCAAAAAACATGTTTGTGTTTTCTAAAAGGAGCTTCAAATGTTAATTTGTAATAAAACAAAGAAATACATTCAACGTAAGCTCAACAATAATTTATTGGAGGATTGTAAAGAAACATCTATCTCTTTAATACGAAAGTGTATATTCTTATCAGATCGGATTTGACATATTTTATGGGTCTAAATTTACAAATAAGAGGTATTTAATATAAATGTGTTGTCCTGAAGATGTGCAACCGTCATTAAAATCACATCAATTCTTACCGGAAGTCGAAAAGGTCCCCCCCCCCCCACCCATCCAGATGCATCTCTGGAACCGCTGGGGGTATGGGGTGGATTGTAACAAATATCATTATATAACCCTCTTCGATGGACGCGTGGTCTAACGCGCTAATCTCGAAATAGACTAGACTGCCGATGAAGGGGAGATCGAAGTTCGAATCTTGGTCACGTGAACTAAGGGTGTGGTTTTCCACTCTCCCTCCGCGCAAATTCGGGTACACTACCTATAAATATAACCTTCTAAATCCCTAAAACCATTAGTTTAATTAGTACATAAGCGTATGAACCTAATGGTTAGTAAGACGCGGCGTTAAAAAAAATTATGGCGTGGAAAAAATTAGGTACACAAAAATACAAAAAAAAAAAAAAAAGCTAATGCGATTAGAAAGTGCCAAAATTCTGAATATAAAAAATAAAATAAAAACATCAAAGTTTTCGTCTATAAAGACTGAGAGAGGTTGGTGTTGGGGATAAAATGCCCTCTTTATTGTTGCTGGTCTGAAGACTGTTCACCCCGGCCGTATTTGTGCTGAGCGCAACAATGGCGGCTTACAATTGTTCCGACTGACGACCTTGTCAACAAACTGACCGGGAGTTTGATGACTCGGCACAAATATCGCCGAGTCATTAACTAAACAGAGTCAGGCTCACGGAGTCATCAGGGATGTTGTCAAGGGTCGGATGTTTTGTCGCACGTGTAGCTGAGCTGTCAGAGGATGCTCGCCCGTGTAGCTGAGCTATCAGAGGATGATCACACGTGTAGCTGAGCTGTCAGAGGATGCTCACACGTGTAGATGAGCTGTCAGAGGATGCTCACACGTGTAGATGAGCTGTCAGAGGATGCTCACACGTGTGCAAATTGCGCAATACTTGGGTAGAAATGGAAAAAAAAATCCTTTAGTAAAGACTTTGTCTAGACTCCAAACTATAGAAAACAAATATTTTTATCAAATGAATAAAACACAAAGGGACGTAGTCAATTTTAGTTTTAAGGAAATTTTGGAAAATTTATAACATATACCTGAGGCATTCATATTTACAAAGTGTTTTGAAAAACTTAAGTGTACTTATTTTTTTTCTTCTTAGCACTGCGTCTTACTAACCATTCGGATAGTACTAGTTACGATAGTGGTTTTAAGGATTATGAAAGTTATATTTAGAGGAAGTGTTTCCGAATTTGCGAGGAGAGAGAGTGGAAAAACAATTTTAGAAAAAAACCACCCTCAGTACACCCGACCTAGGTTCGAACCTCGTCATCGGAAGTCTAGTCTACTGCGAGAATGACGCCTTAGACCATGTGGTCACCGAAGCGGTTCATTGTCTCCCCCTGTCCCCCCACTCAACCCCAAAGATTACCAATAACGAAACATTCCAAGTAAAGCCAGGTATTAATATAAAGCGCTCAAGATGTGTCGAGTGCATTCGGTGAAAAGTACATAAATAATATCGTCGATAAATGTTTACTTTCGTGACACCTCGGAGACAGACAGTATTGTGATTGTGAAAATATTGAGTTCAAGATTTTGATAAATATGGAAGTTTTATGGCCCACTGAACCTAAAAAGTGGGTTTTCGTGATACCGTCTGTCTGTCTATCTGTCCACGTGCCTGTCCGTTTGTCTGTCTTTCTGTCTGTCTGTATCTGTATCTCGATCTAAAGCCGAAACAGTTTTACCGATCGGGCTAAGACTTGGTATCCAGGGTCTTTGTAAGACTCCCCAGAGGATTTGTTTAAATAGGACATCCAACCCTAATATTAAGGGTAGTTTACTTAGGAAATTGAAGGGAAAATAGAGATTTTCTTAAAATTTGTATCGAGGCAATGTTTAGCACTACAAACAAAATGACTGATCTCGTTTTCTCATTAAATTACATTGAGACCACTTTACAGATCACATCTCCCCAACTCTTTGAGATAAGAAATAACTCACAGCTGCAAAGTTGTCAGAAACTTAAAAATAAACAACTTTTAGTTGAAACAATATTTGATAAAATCAATATTTTCAGAGTTAAAAACAAATAAATATTTTTAAATAGAGCTTTAGGAAATGGGGAGGTGAAATGTTGAGGACCATTTATTATAGAGAGTACCTCAACTGGGACATTTATTATGGAGAGGACCTCAACTGGGACATTTATTATGGAGAGGACCTCAACTGGGACATTTATTGCAGAGAGGACCTCAACTGGAACATTTATTGTAGAGAGGACCTCAACTGAGACATTTATTGTAGAGAGGACCTCAACTGGGACATTTATTATATAGAGGACCTTAACTGGGACATTTATTATAGAGAGGACCTCAACTGGGACATTTATTGTAGAGAGGACCTCAACTGGGACATTTATTATGGAGAGGACCTCAACTGGGACATTTATTGCAGAGAGGACCTCAACTGGAACATTTATTGTAGAGAGGACCTCAACTGGGACATTTATTGTAGAGAGGACCTTAACTGGGACATTTATTATAGAGAGGACCTCAACTGGGACATTTATTGTAGAGAGGACCTCAACTGGGACATTTATTGTAGAGAGGACCTCAACTGGGACATTTATTATATAGAGGACCTTAACTGGGACATTTATTATAGAGAGGACCTCAACTGGGACATTTATTATGGAGAGGACCTCAACTGGGACATTTATTGCAGAGAGGACCTCAACTGGAACATTTATTGTAGAGAGGACCTCAACTGGGACATTTATTGTAGAGAGGACCTCAACTGGGACATTTATTGTAGAGAGGACCTCAACTGGGACATTTATTGTAGAGAGGACCTCAACTGGGACATTTATTATAGAGAGAACCTCAACTGGACCTTTTTTGAAAAATTAAATCACTCTAGAAGCTATTTAGAGGTTTTTAAAAAATCAAATCGTATTAGATACTATGAGAGTGGAGTAAAATACATCTAGAGAGGAATCAGTTGGTTCCAAGGAGGTGAACCAGCTATTTCCGGAGAAGGGGGTGATACCCCCCCCCCCCAGATCCCGTTCCTACCATGATAAACCAGGTCTAGATTTCCCGTTCAAGGTCCTCCTATTGATGAGAGAAGGGACGAAATAACGAGCGACCATGGATTTGATCAGAGCGACAGTTTTTCTACAAAAACATCACAAAGACGTGACAGGTTTGTAAAACAATAAGTTGGGTGCGTATAACCCAAACGGGTAGTAAGACGCAGTGCAAATAGTAGTAATAATAATAATTTCAATTTCAATTTCCTTTATTATGCTGCTGGCCAACACTCGTAAGACCTATAACAGGCCAGCACTGAAAAGTACACAAGTACCTTACAAATACATATATTTACACGAGAAAATATGATAAACAAAAATGGCTAAAAAATTGTATATACTGATGAATAGTTACGAAAAAAGTAGTAATTAATAATGATAAGAATAAAAAATAGCATCAATAACAAATAGCTAAAGAGTGGTTAAAAGCAGTAACAATATGCAAAAAATAGATCATAATATTGTAAATTTAAATGTTATAAGCAGAACCTCTACATGATAAATTATTGATATGGGATTTCCTTAAATAACTCTCTGAGTTTAGCTTTCCTTTTATGATAGAAGTCGAATTCGACAAATCGAGAATTGGCGCTATGGATACAACTACCTATAGGGCTTACCTTATAAGAGCTATTGAGAAAAAATAATTTTGGATTACGAGAAGCCCGAGAAGGGATATGAACGCCTACATGATCAAGGGTAAATTTGCAAGAAATTTTATTATTGAAAATATTAAAAACAAAAAGGGCATCACAATAAAGTCTACGCGAGAAGAGAGTTTGGAGCCCTAAGAGGTTTCGAATTCTGTCATAATCATAATAAATCCGGTTACTATAGAATTTATCATAGCGCGTAGCGACAAATTTTCTTTGAACATTTTCCAACCTAAGAGAGTCAGTTAAGGTAATGGAATTCCAAGCAACAGTAGCATATTCTAACTTAGATCTAACCAAGGCGTAGTACAGACATAAAAAACAGTCAACTTTCTTAAATTATGAAGTAATAAACTTAAAGTCCAAGCAATTTCAATGATTGAGAAATTACATGGTCGACATGACAGTGGAAATAAAGTTTGTTATCCAGGAGAACACCAAGATCATTAATATAAAGGGTGCGAACTATGTTTTTACTGCCTAATTTATTAGTAAAAAAGAAAGGATTAGTTTTCCTAGTAAAAGATATAGATTTGGTCTTAGATTTATTAATAGACATTCCATTTTCCAAAGACCATTGTAGAATACCATTTACATCATTTTGTAAATCTATACAATCTGCAATTGATTTGATAGTTTTAAATAGTTTTACATCATCAGCAAAGAGTAAATAACTAGACGAGCTCAAATATTTACCAATGTCATCAACAAACACATTAAAGAGAAGGTGTGAGAATCAATTTTAATAGAGAATGATCTTTCGTGCAAATAACTGCTGAACTAATTTACATATGAGTTATAAAGTCCAAAATTACCGAGCTTAGAGAGAATAATACTATGCTGACATAAATCAAATGCCTTACTTTGGTCAAAATAAATAGCATCAACCTGACCTTGGGCAGAGACTTGAGGGGCAACATGCCCAAGAAATTCTACTAAATTAGTGACAGTAGATTTATTTTTTATAAAGCCATGTTGATTATCTGAAAGTTTATTTTTAAGGTGGTGGAAAGTATGCTCAAGTATGATTTTCTCGAATACTTTGGAGAAAGTGTTTAAGAGAGAAATTGGTCTATAATTGTAAAAAATATGACTTAAAACGTAGAGTGTTTTATTTTATTAATCTACTATCTAATAAAATATTAATCAAAATTCATAATATAACACGACATAACCGATATTTTTCAATCTTTCTTTTTGTATATACTGTATATATATATATGTAATATATATATATGGCCGAAGAAGAACCCTCGTTAAGACAGATGTTTTTAATAAAAATAAAACCAGATCTACTATCAAATGCAATAACCGACGTATAAAACAGGAAGGAAAGTTTTCGTGTCAAGCGTCTGGCTGATTCTTCTTGGTGAACAACTTTCGTTAGTAGTCTTATAATATTCTGGTTTACTTTTAATTCTTTTTGAAACAAGGAAGACGGCTTTGTTCCCTTGCTTGTCTTCAAGGCCTTCTTAAGGAATGTAGAGGCTTTGGGCCCTCCCTCATGCTTTTTGAGGCCCCCCACCTCTTTTTTTAAGAGCCTAATTGTTTATAAACTTGTTTGCATATATTGTAACTGTCGCTTCCACCCCTCCCGTAGGCCTACTCGTCAGGATGGCTTAGTGGGATGGGTAGGCAGTGGCAAATAATTGTAGGGTTGTTTTGATCTTGTTTATTGGAATAGATTATTTACCACTAGTAGGACTAGTTGAAGGAGTTTAGAAAAAAGGTCCTCGTCAATGTCCCTACTCAGCAGTTCCGTGCCCCGACCTATCTTTGATGTTATAACTGTAACTGGTGTCGAACCCACGCCCGCCCGGTACTGCGCTGTTATTATCTTACTCTTGACTTCCAAGTTGGGTTGGCGCGTCCCTCTCCCTACTGAACAGGGACTCAATCTGTAGAATATTCTCCCCACATGTGTCTGATTAGTTGTGCCATTATTCTGTGTTTTGCAAATTGGCAAAACAATCTCAGTTTTATAAAAAACATGACCTGCTACGAATACGCGACCACTGATTCAGGAGAGTTGAAAGTAGTTCTTAGGCTTACGTTATCCTTGCATACTCTAGATTGACTAAGGCTGCAAGCTATGACATTATATTAATAATCTAGGGGGTACGGGGTTGAAGGTACTAGCGCAACTACCACCAAAATTAAAACACAAAACAAAGAAATATATCCAGTAAGGTCATGATTTCACAGAAGTGTGACAGTCATCATAAAAGTTGTTTCTCAGTGTTTGATTTTTTTACTTTTTCCTGTGTAGACGAGAAGTTCCGTTCTTTGCTTGTGAAAAGTTGAGAGACCTCAACTCAATCGGATTTGTTGACGGAAAGTGAAGAATATAAAGGAACATCAAACGTTACTGTTTAAGTTTCAGATCCTTGTTCATAAACATGACGGACCTTGACGATGTGTTCTAGAACTCAAACCTGTCTGTCTGTACCTGGTGCTACAATCAAATGGTTTGGAGGATTTTATTCAAGTTTGATATTTAGAAATTATACGGTCGTAACTAGAGGTTTAATCATAAAGTTTACTCCGGCCCTGAAATTAATAGTAGTTTTGTGAAACACACTTAGGTGGCCGCATGGTCTGACGCGCTACCCAGGCAGTAGACTAGACTGCCGGTGAAAGAGGGATCGAGGTTCGAATCTCGGTTGGGTGTACTGAGTCATTTACATAAAATACTTTTCCCCTCTTCCTCCACGCAAATGAAAGTACACTTCCTCTAAATATAGCCTTCCGAATTCCTAAAAGCCTTAGCGTAATTAGTACATAAGCGTATAAAACGAAGGGGTAGTAAGACGCGGTGCTAAATAGAAATAAGTTTTGAGAAGATGAGTAGTTTGGAAAACTGGTTTGTTTTTATAAATCGATCTAAGCCACTCAAAATGTATGTTTATATACTTTCTCATAACTCCAAGGTGTGAGTCCACAAGAATTACACCGACCGAGCGGCCGCCACTGTTAGTGATGATAGTGCCAACACTCGCGGATAAAGGGTGTCATGTGGTCAGCACAATGAACAATTGCTGCTCCTTATTGGTCCTCACGAGGCTGGGGTTGACCCTGTTACAGACACACTGCCTCCCAGGGATCGAACCAGGGACCTCTGGATCTGTTGCCAGGGACTTTAAGGGTAGTTTACTGATTGCCTATTTTTGAATATTTGAAATATAATACACTATATGAGAAAGTTTTAGCGACTGTGTGAGCCCTTTTTTTTTTAATTGCACTACTTTCAAAATTACGATTCATTACTAAATATTAACGTCGTTGCCAACTTGGAGATTTCGAAGTTATTTTATCAAGCGTGTTGCATATTAACTCGACGCACCTAAGCACCCTAAGCACCAACACACTAATGTACGAAATAGAAAGAGAGGGAAGAAAATGAACAGTTCATCCTGTGAAGTCTCCTGTCTACCCGCTGATAGCACTTACCCTATTCCTCTGACGAGTTTACACAGTCACTATACTTTTTGCTCCTTGAAAACATTGACTTGCTTTTTAATATCCCCCTTTTTTCTTGTTTCCTATTCTAGATGGACACACACTTCTACGGAATTTTTCAATCTACATCCTGCCAGGAAGGACTCCTTCCTACAGGACATTTTTGGGAATAAGCCAAATAACTTAAGTTATAAAAAATTACATTTACAAAAAAACTTTACTATACAAATAATAATTTTTATGAATCTATTTTTATAATTATTTAAAAATGCGTGGTTTTTGTTTCAAAGCTTTATCTTTAAAACTCACTGAATAAAACGTAGCTTCATTAACACGGGGAATCTTATTGACGTCACAGGTATGCATCGTGCTCAAACAGTATCAAACAAATAATTAGAAGGGAGTTAATTACTATAACTTGGTCAATAACGACGATCGCACAATAAAGTCGGACTATACACAAGAAAAGCAACAAGAGGAGCTGTAACTAAATATTGGCAGCAAGTTCCGTGTAAAGGCGGACAAGTCTCGCTAAACAAGTTCACCTGCTGAGCGACTGTGATTGTGTCCAGCCCCGAGAAATATCAGGGGGGGGGGGGGGGCAGTTCTACCCGTTTTACCCAAGGTCCAGCTTCTAGAGACGTCCGACCTCCCTAACATGTCCTCCGCTGTCAAAACACGCGATAATTAAAGGTAATTTTTGAATTTTTTTTTAAAAGATGGTGAGCGGTTTATTATTATTATTATTATTATTATTATTATTAGCACCGCGTCTTACTACCCGTTCGGGTTATACGCACTTACGCTAATGTGTAATGGTAGGGTGATTGTGAGATGAAATGGAGGACCTACAGTTTAACGTGGGATCCGAACCACGGTGGAGGCCTGGCATTCCACACATTCACAAGTTGTGATTAATACACGTCTTGTCAGAAGTGAAGGAAGGGTTTGGCAATCAGATAAATCTGTGCCGGGACCGAGGATTGAACCCCGGACCCCCAGCACAGAAGTCTGACACCTTACCCCTAGACCACCAGGTCACCGGTGAGCGGTTTAAGGAAAAAAGATAAGCAAAAAAGCAGAGAGGACATTAAGTTCATCGCCTAGTGATCTTCTTATTTCGAAAACTGTGTGTTTAAAAAAAATTATGAATAAGTAAGTATACATTTATAAAAATGTATATCGTATTTAAAAATACATTTATTCAACAAGAATGCCTAAAAAATTACTCTAAAATCTCTTAAAAATCTTTGAAAAATGACATCAAAATTACGCAAACCAAGAAAATACTACCTTAGGTAAATTAAAAAAAAAAATTGACAATATAAAAAAAAAATTCCACAGCATGAGGATTATGAATTCAGTTCATGTACTTTTGAGCATTTTCTTGGATGAACAAAAGAAATAAAAATACACGCCATCAAAATACGGGCCCTGCTAATGACTATTTTACTCTGCACGGTAACAAGACTAATGACTGTTTTACTCTGCGCGGTAACAAGACTAATGACTGTTTTACTCTGCGCGGTAACAAGACTAATGACTATTTTACTCTGCGCGGTAACAAGACTAATGACTGTTTTACTCTGCGCGGTAACAAGACTAATGACTATTTTACTCTGCGCGGTAACAAGACTAATGACTATTTTACTCTGCGCGGTAACAAGACTAATGACTATTTTACTCTGCGCGGTAACAAGACTAATGACTATTTTACTCTGCACGGTAACAAGACTAATGACTATTTTACTCTGCGCGGTAACAAGACTAATGACTATTTTACTCTGCGCGGTAACAAGACTAATGACTATTTTACTCTGCGCGGTAACAAGACTAATGACTATTTTACTCTGCACGGTAACAAGACTAATGACTGTTTTACTCTGCGCGGTAACAAGACTAATGACTATTTTACTCTGCACGGTAATAAGACTAACAGTTATTGTATTCTACTCGATAACGGGGCTAATTAATGCATTCCATTCTTGTTACCGAGTGGGAAGGCAACAACTTGTCTAGTTTGGCCTTGGGATTGTTTACCAATTGCCAAGATAAACTGAATATCAACAATCGTAGCGTGAGGGCTGAAGGTTGTGGAGGCGCTGTAGGGCTACATAAAGTTTAGAGACGCCACTGTTCTCTTGCCGGTTCAGGTTATACGGATATCTACTAATTACGATGATGAGCTAGTTGAATTTAGAGGAAGTGTGTCCACATTTGCGTTAAGTTTGTCAGTATTACCTGTGCAGTTAGCGTGGTTTTCAAACATACAATTATATTTTCGAATGGAAGCAAGATTTCATCAAAGGAATGTACAGAGATCCTTGTGTAGTTAAAAATATTTAATTTTCTTAAATTGATAAAAATTGTAAATAATCCCCTATAGTAGCACGTTTGTAACATAGGGTAAGCCGTTTTATCAACAAGTACCAACATTCTGATAATTTCTGCGCGTTCATATTCTGAGCGATAGGAAAAAATGGCTGACGTGGCCTATTGTCTGACATCTTAGCGCAGGTCAGCGCCGTGCCTGTCTACTGAGATAACGGTCTTGGATTAGATTTCCTGCAAGGCCGAAACATTTACCATAGGTGAAAAATATGGGTATCCACATTTCTACCTAGGGTATCTTCATTTCTACCTAGGGTATCCACATTTCTACCTTGGGTATCCACATTTCTACCTTGGGTATCCACATTTCTACCTTGGGTATCCACATTTCTACCTAGGGTATCCACATTTCTACCTAGGGTATCTTCATTTCTACCTAGGGTATCCACATTTCTACCTAGGGTATCCAAATTTCTACCTAGGGTATCCACATTTCTACCTAGGGTATCCACATTTCTACCTAGGGTATCTTCATTTCTACCTAGGGTATCCACATTTCTACCTAGGGTATCCAAATTTCTACCTAGGGTATCCACATTTCTACCTAGGGTATCCACATTTCTACCGTGGGTATCCACATTTCTACCTTAGGTATCCACATTTCTACCGTGGGTATCCACATTTCTACCTTAGGTATCCACATTTCTACCTTGGGTATCCACATTTCTACCTAGGGTATCCACATTTCTACCTAGGGTATCTACATTTCTACCTAGGGCATCCACATTTCTACCTAGGGTATCCACATTTCTACCTTAGGTATCCACATTTCTACCTAGGGTATCCACATTTCTACCTTAGGTATCCACATTTCTACCTAGGGTATCCACATTTCTACCGTGGGTATCTACATTTCTACCTAGGGTATCCACATTTCTACCTAGGGTATCCACATTTCTACCGTGGGTATCCACATTTCTACCTTAGGTATCCACATTTCTACCTTGGGTATCCACATTTCTACCTTGGGTATCCACATTTCTACCTTGGGTATCCACATTTCTACCTTGGGTATCCCACATGACTCGGGGTGATCTTCATATAACCCATTACCTAAGGATGTTATATCGAAAGAAAAGTGTCGATATTAATAAAGTATCGATACTTTTTTCCCTTTTCTAACTCAACACCTCATGCAGATTATACCTCACCATAGTTGAGTCTCGCCGCAGCCAACTTGTTTCACCTATAGCCTTATTACTCCTAGACTGCTCGTGACTTGTCACCCCCCTCTATTCGTGGCTGTGACGTCAGAGAAGGCAATGGTAGGGATGTGGAAGAAGTATCGATAATGTACTAATATCAATATTTTTACTCGGTACTTTATTAGTGCCCACACTCCGGTATCGAAAGAAACAACTTTCTTGTTATCTTCACTCGTGCTGGGGTTAAATGTTTACTAGGGTGGACCAAACAAAGGTCCGATCGGGTGAGGGGTGACCAGTCTTACTACCCCTTCCTTTATCAACGAGCATGGTCATCACAAACTAAACAAAAGAAGCTTTTGTGGAGCTCAATAAACTCACCCAACTCAGGGTGCCCCAAGCAGACGAAGCAGACAAGTTTATGTGCGTTGTTTAAGCAGATGAAGCAGGGCAGCCTGTCCCTCTATTGTTTGTGTAATGATATGGAATTACACATCTCAATAATTTATTATTCACATCTATATTCAAAATTACGATATTATAAATGCGAGTGGGTGGTAAGATTTATTTGTGTTAAGTTGCAAGGTATGGCGACATCTTTCTACGTCTCTGTTTGAAAAGCCAACTCAGTCTTGTAAACAGAAACGCACCTGGATGACCACACCCTTTTTTTCTTTTGGGAAGTTTCGAGAAGGAAATGTCGCTGGATATACCTACTTCAAGGTACGCATCTCTTCACTTGCCTTCCTGACGAGGAGCCGTGTAGGTTGAGTCTATGACATATTAATCTATATTCTAAATTTCACGTGTTGGGAATTATCATGCATATAACGCAATAGTCGGGATTTTATTAAAATCTACGTGTGAGATATCTATCAAAAAACTGTTTATCTAATAAAAATAAAAAACTATAAAACACCAGAACTTTATTTTTCTAAAATAAGACATTATCCCTTTTTAATTATTATAATACAGAATAACAAACTTGAAACCAATTCAATAATTGTGTAAAATATCACACTAGTTGTGGCGAACAAACAAATAATATATCAGGCTAGCTCTTTTATACGTTACATTTGTCAATAGAAGATAATCTATCTTTATATTATATAAACGATGAATGTTATTAAAAAATCGCACCTCCATCACACAATATTATCAAACCTTCCAAGTTCCAGCACATAATATATACGTCAATAGACCTAGGTAAGGTTGAATCATTATGATTGTTAGTGTTTAACTAAATATGAAAATACAATTATTATGCAAACAGTTGAAATTATTATTACCAGATTAAAAAAACATTTTTCCAGATTAAAATTTCGATACCACATCCCTATGTTGAGTGTTTCTCTCAACCGGTAATCGAACCGGAGCACACGATGACAAGTGTTTTACATGAGTGATGACTCCACTAAGGTGATGAGAGCATGATGACAGGTGCTTCTGTCGGAGAAACGTCACAGGATGGTCAAATCACGATAAATAAGAATAAAGTCAATAATTAACTGCCCATAACACGAATGACATCATGTTAGTTGTTTGAATCGTAAAACAAGGTCTTAGAAGAACTGTCAGGCTGGCTTTCAACTTTTCTGTCTTTTCTAGTTTCTTCCTTGTCAAGAAGACAAATATTGGTGTGTTTTGTAGTTTCTTCCTTGTCAAGAAGACAAACGTTGGTGTGTTTTGTAGTTTCTTCCTTGTCAAGAAGACAAACGTTGGTGTGTTTTGTCATTTCTTCCTTGTCAAGAAGACAAACGTTGGTGTGTTTTGTCATTTCTTCCTTGTCAAGAAGACAAACGTTGGTGTGTTTTGTCATTTCTTCCTTGTCAAGAAGACAAACGTTGGTGTGTTTTGTCATTTCTTCCTTGTCAAGAAGACAAACGTTGGTGTGTTTTGTCATTTCTTCCTTGTCAAGAAGACAAACGTTGGTGTGTTTTGTCATTTCTTCCTTGTCAAGAAGACAAACGTTGGTATGTTTTGTAGTTTCTTCCTTGCCAAGAAGACAAACGTTGGTGTGTTTTGTAGTTTCTTCCTTGCCAAGAAGACAAACGTTGGTATGTTTTGTAGTTTCTTCCTTGTCAAGAAGACAAACGTTGGTGTGTTTTGTAGTTTCTTCCTTGTCAAGAAGACAAACGTTGGTGTGTTTTGTAGTTTCTTCCTTGTCAAGAAGACAAACGTTGGTGTGTTATTTAGCTGTAACGTTGACGAAGAAAGAGAAGGATTGAATCCCTGGAAGAACAAACCGCAATCTCTTGATTCTGTCAGATTACTAATCCATCTTGTAGTTTTATGAAGCATTCCCGTTGTTGAAGATTTGTGTTTGTACTGTCCTCTGGAGATTATTACTGTCGTAACGTTGGCAATAAAGTGGGGGAAAGAGTCTTTCTAATGTTTACCATCCGTTTTGTCATCGGGTATGGAAAGATCGTCTATCTTTGAGAGCGAGAGGGCTGAAGGGAGATGACGCTATTTCATGTGTGTTTTGTTTGAACGAGGTCCGTGGCTCAGCGGGGAGGGAGGAGGATCGCTGTCTAGAAGTGTCCTGGTTCCAAGTTAAAAAAAATGGTTTTCCAATCTTTCCTCACGCAAATGCGGGTACATTTCCACTAAATACAACCTTCCTCGTCCCTAGCCTACATGCGTACAACCCGAACATGTGGTAAGACAAACAAGTAATTACTAAACATAGATTTTTATTAACCGTTTCATACTACCCGTCCGGGATATCCGGATTTGTACACTAACTGTGTAAATACGAGAGAGGTATAATTGAATAGGAAATGTACCCGCATTTACGTGAAGTAAATGTGATAAATAATTGAGGGACTCTTCCTTTTTCCTCCCAGTACACTCATCCAGAGCTCGAACGTTGACCTCCAAGTGATTGTCTAATCAAACCGTCAGTTCACAGTCATGTCCACTGATGCGAGTAGATAGGTGGATAGATAAGTGGATAGATAGGTGGATAGATAGGTAGATAGGTGGATAGATAGGTGGATAGATAGGTGGATAGATAGGAGGATAGGTGGATGCTCTAATGCCTGAGCTACGCTATTGAGTCACCCTCTGAAATAACCTTGCCCTTAGAAAGTGCGTGTTATATTCCTGAAATGCAACTTAAGAACAAGTGGTGTGGTGGATAAGGTCAGGGTCAAATGGAAACGTTGTATCTTCTTAGCGGTGGGAAAATGGGGGAACAGCAGCCATGGTGGTACTCGTAATGATGTATTCCAGGGTTTATTTTAATGATGTAAACTTGAATTATGACAAAAACTACACATTTGGCTTATATCGACACTACATAGAGATTATGTTGCTATCTTCCCCTCCTGTCATCTGGAGACATTGTGTCTGCTTGCCTGTCATCTGGAGACATTGTGTCTGCTTACCTGTCATCTGGAGACATTGTGTCTGCTTACCTGTCATCTGGAGACATTGTGTCTGCTTACCTGTCATCTGGAGACATTGTGTCTGCTTACCTGTCATCTTGAGACATTGTGTCTGCTTACCTGTCATCTGGAGACATTGTGTCTGCTTACCTGTCATCTGGAGACATTGTGTCTGCTTACCTGTCATCTTGAGACATTGTGTCTGCTTACCTGTCATCTGGAGACATTGTGTCTGCTTACCTGTCATCTGGAGACATTGTGTCTGCTTACCTGTCATCTGGAGACATTGTGTCTGCTTACCTGTCATCTTGAGACATTGTGTCTGCTTACCTGTCATCTGGAGACATTGTGTCTGCTTACCTCAGTCATCTGGAGACATTGTGTCTGCTTACCTGTCATCTGGAGACATTGTGTCTGCTTACCTGTCATCTGGAGACATTGTGTCTGCTTACCTCTGTCATCTGGAGACATTGTGTCTGTTTACCTCTGTCATCTGGAGACATTGTGTCTGCTTACCTGTCATCTGGAGACATTGTGTCTGCTTGCCTGTCATCTGGAGACATTGTGTCTGCTTACCTCAGTCATCTGGAGACATTGTGTCTGCTTACCTGTCATCTGGAGACATTGTGTCTGCTTACCTCAGTCATCTGGAGACATTGTGTCTGCTTACCTGTCATCTGGAGACATTGTGTCTGCTTACCTCAGTCATCTGGAGACATTGTGTCTGCTTACCTGTCATCTGGAGACATTGTATCTGCTTACCTCAGTCATCTGGAGACATTGTGTCTGCCTACCTGTCATCTGGAGACATTGTGTCTGCCTACCTGTCATCTGGAGACATTGTGTCTGTTTACCTCTGTCATCTGGAGACATTGTGTCTGCTTACCTCAGTCATCTGGAGACATTGTGTCTGCTTACCTCTGTCATCTGGAGACATTGTGTCTGCTTACCTGTCATCTGGAGACATTGTGTCTGCCTACCTGTCATCTGGAGACATTGTGTCTGCCTACCTGTCATCTGGAGACATTGTGTCTGTTTACCTCTGTCATCTGGAGACATTGTGTCTGCTTACCTCAGTCATCTGGAGACATTGTGTCTGCTTACCTGTCATCTGGAGACATTGTGTCTGCTTACCTGTCAACTGGAGACATTGTGTCTGCTTACCTCAGTCATCTGGAGACATTGTGTCTGCTTACCTGTCCTCTGGAGACATTGTTTTCTTCATACACCCTTTGTCTACCATGTAAGGTAGCAAGCTTGTTTTAATAAGTACTTGAGACCGCGTCTTACTACCCGTTCGGGTTATACGCTCAAGTACTAATTACGCTAATAGGTTAGGAATTGGGAAGGTTGAATATAGAGGAAGTGAACCCATATTTGCGTGGAGGGAGAGTGGAAAACAATTTAGAAAATACCCGTTCACTCGAGGGAGATTCAAATCTCAATCTCCCCGTCCTCGGCAGTCTAGCTCAACACGAAACTAGCACGTTAGCTAACTAGGCCGCCGGAGCGGATGAGTTGTTTTAATTAGATAGGACCATATTGTAATCAGTCAAGCAATCAGCCCACCATCAGGTCATTGTAAAAACCCCGGCCTGTGTAGAAAGGTTAGTAGACCTCCAGGGGCTGCGTTATGTAGCGTCCAACCAATCTTCCGGTTCGGACCATCAATTTGGGTCATAAGCTCTTGGGACTCCACTTGGAGGGAGCTACAAGCTTCTTGTGGACCAGAGTCAAGTTCAACGACCCATCACTCTCTACCACGGCCGAGGCCAGGTTTAATCTGGACCGTGATCTCGTCTTTAGCTGTCCTCCCCCGACCAGTGTTGCCAATCTAACACTCTCCACCCCGCTAGATCTAGCTTGTTTCAGAGTTGCTCTGGTGGCTAAACTAATCAACTGGTAGGTTGGGGTGTTCTGCGTTACGTGGCTGTTTTTTTGGCGTGCTTTTGTTGATTTGAAGGAAATAAAGGGACGTGGCGAATTAATTAAAATCAATTAAAATAAAATTAAGTTTTTAATTCGTGTCTGAACTTTTCTTTCCAGGTGGACCGTAAGCAATGGTGGATGGTGCATGGTAAATAATCAAAAATACTGAAACCTGTGCCTTAATGTTGTAAATAATAACTAACACCTCCTTATCTCCTAACACACCTCCTTATCTCCTAACACCTCCTTATTTCCTAACACCTCCTTATCTCCTAACACCTCCTTATCTCCTAACACCTCCTTATCTCCTAACACCTCCTTATTTCCTAACACCCCCTTATTTCCTAACACCTCCTTATCTCCTAACACCTCCTTATCTCCTTACACCTCCTTATTTCCTAACACCCCCTTATCTCATAACACCTCCTTATCTCCTAACACCTCATTATCTCCTAACACCTCCTTATCTCCTAACACCTTCTTATCTCCTAACACCTCCTTATCTCCTAACACCTTCTTATCTCCTAACACCTCCTTATCTCCTAACACCTGTATCCTACATGAACTAACACTAACAATTATTTGTACTAAAAACTGTACTTATTTTCTATATTAATACTAATTTTTTATGCCCCTGAATATATTTATTACTTTTATTGCGACCGTGACTATTGCTTTTATGTTTTTTACTATTAAAATTATAAATTTATAGAACAAAATTGTGTTTTTTTCCTTAAAAGTCCTCCTTTTACTTTCTGTCAACCCCTCGTGCAGATAATTATATTGTGATCATCAAAAAAAAATTGATCTCAAGATGTTGATAAAATTAATGACGACGTTTCATGAAACCGAAAAAGTATTTTTTTTGTGTTTCCTTCTGTCTTTATCTCCGACTAGAGCCGACACCATTTACCGTTCGGGCTAAAACTTGGTATCTAGGGCTCTCGTAAGTTTCTCAACAGGAGAATTTGGAACTATATAACTAGTCCTAAGACTACAAATAGCTTACTGAAGGGGGAAAAAGAATCTTTTTCTCAAAATTCGCTCCAATAATTTTTATTAAATTTTGTATCCAAGCATTGCTTAACTCTACCAACAAAATGACATCTCTCGTCTTTCCACGAAAATGTAAACAAAATGACAGCTCTCGTCTTTCCACGAAAATGTAAACAAAATGGCAGCTCTCGTCTTTCCACGAAAATGTAAACAAAATGGCAGCTCTCGTCTTTCCACGAAAATGTAAACAAAATGGCAGCTCTCGTCTTTCCACGAATATGTAAACAAAACGGCAGCTCTCGTCTTCCCACGAAAATGTAAACAAAATGGCAGCTCTCGTCTTCCCATGAAAATGTAAATCAAATGGAAGCTCTCGTCTTCTCACGAAAATGTAAACAAAATGGCAGCTCTCGTCTTCCCATGAAAATGTAAATCAAATGGCAGCTCTCGTCTTTCCACGAAAATGTAAATAAACAAAAATCTCCAATTTGGATCACATTTCCGCAACTATTTAAGATACGAAATATCTTATCGTTGTAAAGTTGTAGTACTGTTTAAATTTTAAATATTTTAATCTGGAATTACACTACTATAAAGCCACATGGATGACTCACTCACTCACTGACATTAATGTTTACCCCCTTACAGATGAGATAGAAACTTGACATTTGGTAAACTTATAGCTTATAACATTAGAAAATATAATTTATGATCTCTGATGTTTCTGTAAATGAGATCAGTTCAGTCACTTCTAGCGTGATCTCATCGCTGTGTCTCCCAGCCGAGCACCCTACTAGTCATACCCTCACTTGTTTTGAATCGCGGTTAAAGCGTATGACTCTGAGCCACTCCAGATCACTGAGCTCGGGTTTGCCCCAAATAGCGGTCAAAAAACAACTATTCTTCTTATCCAGACGTTACTCGCTTCACGGACAGTGTCGCCAACTGATTAACAAAATACCGCCACAAGTGATAGAAATTATGTAATTTACCGCTTAGTTTGGACTAAATGAAGATAGATTTTAGAATACTAATTAACAATAAAATTCAGTGTATTAAGGCCTTTTAGAAAAGAAAATCTAAGTATCTTTTAAATTATTGAAGACAATGCATGGTACTCAAAATATAATGTCCTGCCCAAAATTTAAGGACCAGCTTAAAATCTAATGTCCTGCTCAAAATCTAAGGACCAGCTCAAAATCTAATGTCCTGCTCAAAATCTAAGGACCAGCTCAAAATCTAATGAACTGCTCAAAATCTAATGACCTGCTCAAAATCTAAGGACCTGCTCAAAATCTAAGGACCTGCTCCAAATCTAAGGATCTGCTCAAAATCTAAGGACATGCTCAAAATCTGATGACCTGTTCATATCCCTGTTGCAAGATCAATATTGTTTCAGATTAGTTTTATAAACTTGGATCTATTAAGAGAGAATGTTCGGAGAGTACTTTGAGAGTCCACTTGAAAAGAGAAGGAGAGGTAATTCAAAACTAAATCTCACTTTACTTACTTTACTTTATTTTAAAATCAACGAAACAATGCAATAAACACTCATAGGAAGTGTTTTTTAGCAATATAAAAAGCCCGATTGTGATTATTTTTAAAGCTAAAATCCCCGACAGCCGCTATTTGTAAAATTAAGCTTCTAGAGCCGCTCTGAGGAAAATCTAGCTCTAGTGAATATAAAGCTAGGTTGGCAATACGGGGTATTTCGTGACTAGGTGGTCCTAGTTGTTGCGCCCAAAGGGTAGAGGACCAGTGGAACACTGTCAGCTATTCTCACATGCACAGTCATCTTTATTTGTGATTCCTCTTGACCTCCGAGTGTTTGCGGCGTAAATAGCACCTGGCTTTGACCGACATAGAAGAGGAGTTTAACTGTAGGGAACAGATGAACCCGGTCTCTAGTCTAGCTGTACTGGACAGGAACTGTACTAAGACTGGTCTCTAGTCTAGCTGTACTAAGACTGGTCTCTAGTCTATCTGTACTGGACAGGAACTGTACTAAGACTGGTCTCTAGTCTATCTGTACTGGACAGGAACTGTACTAAGACTGGTCTCTAGTCTAGCTGTACTGGACAGGAACTGTACTAAGACTGGTCTCTAGTCTAGCTGTACTGGACAGGAACTGTACTAAGACTGGTCTCTAGTCTATCTGTACTGGACAGGAACTGTACTAAGACTGGTCTCTAGTCTAGCTGTACTGGACAGGAACTGTACTAAGACTGGTCTCTAGTCTATCTGTACTGGACAGGAACTGTACTAAGACTGGTCTCTAGTCTATCTGTACTGGACAGGAACTGTACTAAGACTGGTCTCTAGTCTATCTGTACTGGACAGGAACTGTACTAAGACTGGTCTCTAGTCTATCTGTACTGGACAGGAACTGTACTAAGACTGGTCTCTAGTCTAGCTGTACTGGACAGGAACTGTACTAAGACTGGTCTCTAGTCTAGCTGTACTAAGACTGGTCTCTAGTCTATCTGTACTGGACAGGAACTGTACTAAGACTGGTCTCTAGTCTATCTGTACTGGACAGGAACTGTACTAAGACTGGTCTCTAGTCTAGCTGTACTGGACAGGAACTGTACTAAGACTGGTCTCTAGTCTATCTGTACTGGACAGGAACTGTACTAAGACTGGTCTCTAGTCTATCTGTACTGGACAGGAACTGTACTAAGACTGGTCTCTAGTCTAGCTGTACTGGACAGGAACTGTACTAAGACTGGTCTCTAGTCTAGCTGTACTAAGACTGGTCTCTAGTCTATCTGTACTGGACAGGAACTGTACTAAGACTGGTCTCTAGTCTAGCTGTACTGGACAGGAACTGTACTAAGACTGGTCTCTAGTCTAGCTGTACTGGACAGGAACTGTGCTAAGACTGGTCTCTAGTCTAGCTGTACTAAGACTGGTCTCTAGTCTATCTGTACTGGACAGTAACTGCACTAAGACTGGTCTCTAGTCTATCTGTACTGGACAGGAACTGCACTAAGACAGGTCTCTAGTTTAGCTGTACTGGAGGTACAAAGGAAACGATTTAAGATCAACCATCCTCAATCCACTCAACTGGTATTTACCTCCGATCTCCCCATTCCCAGTGAGCCCAACGCATAGTCTGCGTGATCCCGATGTTGCTATTGTTTGTTTCCCCGCGAGCTATGTGTGGCCGACTGATGCAAGGCGTCGTCTACTTGCATCAGTGATGCAACCTGTACGTGTCCCAACAGAGGGCCTAACACTACTTTTCGTGACAAGGGTTCAGTCATTGGTGGACCGGCGCGGTGCGTCTTGACAAACTCCTCAACACGTGATAGAAGATGTGTTCAACCTTTGAACCCCTCACTAGTTCCAACACATGGAGTGAGCGAACAATGGACCCTATAGTGGTGATGACACTGGCCTCCACCTGGGCCTCCACCTGGGCCTCCACCTGATGTCTTGTTCAAGTCGTGTGGGAAGTTCACCAGAGTCCAACAAGTGGAATGTTTTGTCAATATTGAGATAGAACCTGTCTTGAAACGCAGCCAGCAGCGAGACACCAAACAGTTTGCCTCAACATCACATCTTGATTCTGGTTTGTTCCTTATACCTGAATACCGGCTGGCAGTAGAAACCCAGGTGAATTCACGACCATCTGTGGACAGGTCAGGCCATGGTATAATGACCCCAAAATAATATATTGTGTATTATTCGAAACTTTTAACCATATTTAAGGTGAATTCACAATATAGGATATAAATTATAATACTAGGATTATATTGAGGCGTGTTTGGTGCGATAATATATTCCATGTACATACTACGGCTGGCTGGAGCTACTATTGGCTACTAGCTCTGGAAGGTGAGTCTATCTCTGCTAGAGGACGTGTAGATACTATACAGGTGTTGATGTAAGCTACTAGCTCTGGAAGGTGAGTCTATCTATGCTAGAGGACGTGTAGAGACTATACAGGTGTTGATGTAAGCTACCAGTTCTGGAAGGTGAGTCTATCTCTGCTAGAAGACGTGTAGATACTATACAGGTGTTGATGTAAGCTACCAGCACTGGCAGGTGAGTCTATCTCTGCTAGAGGATGTGTAGATACTATACAGGTGTTGATGTAAGCTACCAGCACTGGAAGGTGAGTCTATCTCTGCTAGAGGACGTGTAAAGACTATACAGGTGTTGATGTAAGCTACTAGCTCTGGAAGGTGAGTCTATCTCTGCTAGAGGACGTGTAGATACTATACAGGTGTTGATGTAAGCTAATAGCTCTGGAAGGTGAGTCTATCTCTGCTAGAGGACGTGTAGATACTATACAGGTGTTGATATAAGCTACTAGCTCTGGAAGGTGAGTCTATCTCTGCTAGAGGACGTGTAGAGACTATACAGGTGTTGATGTAAGCTACTAGCTCTGGAAGGTGAGTCTATCTCTGCTAGAGGACGTGTAGATACTATACAGGTGTTGATGTAAGCTACTAGCTCTGGAAGGTGAGTCTATCTCTGCTAGAGGACGTGTAGAGACTATACAGGTGTTGATGTAAGCTCTGGAAGGTGAGTCTATCTCTGCTAGAGGACGTGTAGAGACTATACAGGTGTTGATGTAAGCTCTGGAAGGTGAGTCTATCTCTGCTAGAGGACGTGTAGAGACTATACAGGTGTTGATGTAAGCTACCAGCTCTGGAAGGTGAGTCTATCTCTGCTAGAGGACGTGTAGATACTATACAGGTGTTGATGTAAGCTACCAGCTCTGGAAGGTGAGTCTATCTCTGCTAGAGGACGTGTAGAGACTATACAGGTGTTGATGTAAGCTACCAGCTCTGGAAGGTGAGTCTAGCTCTGCTAGAGGACGTGTAGAGACTATACAGGTGTTGAAGCCAAGTGGAGTCGTGTTGATCAGTCACATAAAGAGATCACACAGGTTGTGTGACTTCATAAAGATGTTATTCCCCCAACGTAACGGCTAAGCTAGACCTAGGATGCCTGGAAACCAAGGGAAGAGTCAACCTCCCCCCCACCCCCTCCCCTAATCTTCCAAGACATTTCCGGACTCAATTCATGAACAATCCTCAAGATCACAAACAAGTCTACACTCTGTAGCACATGTTTACTGAACGAGTAGTATAGTAGTCTTACTACCTGTTCAGGTTCTACGAATATGTACTAATTACTCTAGTGAGTAATGGATAAGGACGGATGAATGTAGAGGAAGTGTACCCGCATGTGTGTAGAGAGAGATTGGTGAACCGTTTAGGAAAGACTACCCTCAGTACACCCGACCAAGATTCAAACCCTGAGCTCCGGGTCATTGGCAGTCTAGTCTACTGCGAGAGTGATTGACGCCTTAGACAACGCGGCCACCGAATAAGGCAGGTATTTAGTTCCATTTAAACAGGCAGAAAGCGCTTGTTCACTCGGTTGGACTATAATTGTTATTATCATCTGAGAGAAGCACATGCCGAAATACAAGGGGTGGACTTCAAACAAACAGATTTTGTTCGATTTCCTCAGAATTCCTTGAGGCCTTCATTACCAGACAGTTATTTGGCTGCTGTGGGCCATAAAAACAAGGTCAGGGGTGGCTACGACTTTCGAAAAGTTCAATTGTAATGGTTGATAGTCGTAAGTTACACTCATAGGAAAAACAAGTTCTGCTTCTCCATTGAGGATAGAGGTACAGAGGAATACATCTAGAGCTGAGTATAGAGGTACAGAGGAATACATCTAGAGCTGAGGATAGAGGTACAGAGGAATACATCTAGAGCTGAGGATAGAGGTACAGAGGAATACATCTAGAGCTGAGGATAGAGGTACAGAGGAATACATCTAGAGCTAAGGATAGAGATACAGAGGAATACATCTAGAGCTACGGATAGAGGTACAGAGGAATACATCTAGAGCTGAATATAGAGGTACAGAGGAATACATCTAGAGCTGAGGATAGAGGTACCGAGGAATACATCTAGAGCTAAGGATAGAGGTACAGAGGAATACATCTAGAGCTGAGGATAGAGGTACTGAGGAATACATCTAGAGCTGAGGATAGAGGTACCGAGGAATACATCTAGAGCTAAGGATAGAGGTACAGAGGAATACATCTAGAGCTGAGGATAGAGGTACAGAGGAATACATCTAGAGCTGAGGATAGAGGTACAGAGGAATACATCTAGAGCTAAGGATAGAGGTACAGAGGAATACATCTAGAGCTGAGTATAGAGGTACAGAGGAATACATCTAGAGCTGAGGATAGAGGTACAGAGGAATATATCTAGAGCTGAGGATAGAGGTACAGAGGAATACATCTAGAGCTGAGGATAGAGGTACAGAGGAATACATCTAGAGCTGAGGATAGAGGTACAGAGGAATACATCTAGAGCTGAGGATAGAGGTACTGAGGAATACATCTAGAGCTGAGGATAGAGGTACAGAGGAAGATATATAGAGCCAAATCAATAAGGCTAAAGGATATTTACCAACTTGAGGCCAATCTGGATATCCAGAGAGTTAAGAATACAAACCAAAGTGTGGATCTCTAAGAGTAATGTAAAGTTGGTCCTTCTCTACGGATGGAGTCAAAATCTCAAATAAGAAAGCACCGCTTATTTTAGTCAGGGCAGACCATGAGGTTGAGGGTAACATGTCTTGTTCCATGAGGTAGAGGGTAACATGTCTGGTTCTATGAGGTAGAGGGTAACATGTCTGGTTTCAGTCTGATTTCCTCTCTCCCCTCCTCCATACCGCTGGTCCATGAATTTAAAGAACGCAATTTAAACTTGTCGAACCAAGAAAGACGTTAAGAACCGGTTGGGGCTTGTTTACTTCGATAGCTTAACGTCATCGATTTGAAACAAGCTGAGTGAATCAGGAGGTCAACTAGTCTAAGATACCCCCATGGAAGCTTTAAGAGGGATGGGGGGGGGGGGTTAGGGGATAGAGCCCCTTCCCAATATTTGTGCTCTAAGGTAAAGTCCTCTTCAATAGAGGGTTGAGCTGATTGCTTTGTTTGAATGCTTGACTCACTCGCAAGAGTTCTGTTACTTCACACCTACAATGCTTGCTATTATTAAATAGATCGACCTTTGCTTCATTTACGTGGACAGTAGTGCTTCGAGCTAATCCTCTAATGTGGGAATATCTTATCTACGTCACCTTAAAAACATACTTGAGAACAAGACGTCTCGAAATAACGGGACTGTGTCACTCACATCAAGTATTTTGGACAACATCACAGTTTATTATATTATTCAAACAAGTTCACATTACTTAGTTAATGAAAGAAGGAAGAAGTTGTTTGGTGAAGTTAATGTTCACTTAAGTTAATTGCTAATTATTTAACACTGAGTTAATAAACCTCTTGTAAGTGGGCCTGGGCCTAAATATTTTACAAATATTGGACAGAGATTTAGAAACGTGTTGGAACTTATTTGGATCCGGGGTGCAATGGAAATACTGAATTAATATTAATGTTCGAATTAAATAAAGTGTTTGGAATACGAAACTGAGTATTTATTGGGTAATCTTAGATTAGGCTCCATTTATATTAAATAAGTATAATTAGCTAGGATCAAATTAATAATATGACCCGCTTCGGTGGCCGCATGGGCGCTAGTCTCACCGTAGACTAGACTGCCGATGACTGGAAGATCGAGGTTCGAGTCTCGGTCGTGTGTAATTAGTTTTATTGGGTTTTCCACTCTCCCTCCACGTGAATGTGGGTACACTTCCTATAAATGTAGTCGTCATAGTACCTAAAACCACTGGTAGTAAGAGCGTGTCCCAAGTTGTGAGGCCCCGTAAGATACTATCTAATCATGCTTAGAGCATTCCCGCTATAAAACCAACGTAAAACAACACATTGTGAACTGGTTTATATCCGTTACTGTCCACATTGTGAACTGGTTTATATCCGTTACTGTCCACATTGTGAACTGGTTTATATCCGTTACTGTCCACATTGTGAACTGGTTTATATCCGTTACTGTCCACATTGTGAACTGGTTTATATCCGTTACTGTCCACATTGTGAACTGGTTTATATCCATTACTGTCCACATTGTGAACTGGTTTATATCCGTTACTGTCCACATTGTGAACTGGTTTATATCCATTACTGTCCACATTGTGAACTGGTTTATATCCGTTACTGTCCACATTGTGAACTGGTTTATATTCGTTACTGTCCACATTGTGAACTGGTTTATATTCGTTACTGTCCACATTGTGAACTGGTTTATATCTTTTACTGTCCACATTGTGAACTGGTTTATATCCGTTACTGTCCCCATTGTGAACTGGTTTATATTCGTTACTGTCCACATTGTGAACTGGTTTATATCCTTTACTGTCCACATTGTGAACTGGTTTATATCCGTTACTGTCCACATTGTGAACTGGTTTATATCCGTTACTGTCCACATTGTGAACTGGTTTATATCCGTTACTGTCCACATTGTGAACTGGTTTAAAATCCGTTACTGTCCACATTGTGAACTGGTTTATATTCGTTACTGTCCACATTGTGAACTGGTTTGTATCCGTTACTGTCCACATTGTGAACTGGTTTGTATCCGTTACTGTCCACATTGTGACGGAGCTCCTAAGTATCTTACATTTGAGGCGAGATTGATATTGAATGAAAAACAACCAAAGAACTAATATTAGATGAGGTTTTTATCCGAGATATAACCTTGATTTTAGTCAAACTACCCAAAACATGGTAGATACTGTAGGGGTCTGCTAGTAAGAGTACTGTATTGGTCTGCTAGTAAAGGTACTGTAGTGGTCTGCCAGTAAGGGTACTGTAGTGGTCTGCCAATAAGGGTACTGTAGTGGTCTGCCAGTAAAGGTACTGTAGTGGTCTGATAGTAAGAGTACTGTAGTGGTCTGCCAGTAAAGGTACTGTAGTGGTCTGCTAGTAGGAGTACTGAAGTGATCTGCTAGTAAGGGTACTGTAGTAGTCTGCTAGTAAGGGTACTGTAGTGGTTTGTTAGTAAGGGTACTGTAGTGGTCTTCTAGTAAGGGTACTGTATTGGTCAGCTAGTAAAGGTACTGTAGTAGTCTGCTAGTAAGGGTACTGTAGTAGTCTGCTAGTAAGGGTACTGTAGTAGTCTGCCAATAAGGTACTGGAGTGGTCTTCCAGTAAGGGTACTGTAGTGGTCTGCTAGTAAGGGTACTGTAGTCGTTTGTTAGTAAGGGTACTGTAGTGGTCTGCCAATAAGGGTACTGTAGTGGTCTGCCAGTAAAGGTACTGTAGTGGTCTGATAGTAAGAGTACTGTAGTGGTCTGCCAGTAAGGGTACTGTAGTGGTCTGTTAGTAAGGGTACTGTAGTGGTCTGTTAGCAAGGGTACTGTAGTAGTCTGCTAGTAAGGGTACTGTAGTGGTATGCCAGTAAAGGTACTGTAGTGGTCTGCTAGTAAGGGTACTGTGGTGGTCTGCTAGTAAGGGTACTGTAGTGGTCTTCTAGTAAGGGTACTGTATTGGTCTGCTAGTAAAGGTACTGTAGTAGTCTGCCAGTAAAGGTACTGTAGTGGTCTGCTAGTAAGGGTACTGTGGTGGTCTGCTAGTAAGGGTACTGTAGTAGTCTGCTAGTAAGGGTACTGTAGTGGTATGCCAGTAAAGGTACTGTAGTGGTCTGCTAGTAAGGGTACTGTGGTGGTCTGCTAGTAAGGGTACTGTAGTGGTCTGCTAGTAAGGGTACTGTAGTGGTCTGCTAGTACTCCAAACAAGAGATTGTGGCGATATCCTCCATGTCGCAGTGTAACCGGTGAGGAATGAACTCCAGATATCTGACTCAAAGCCACGCGTGCTATCCTCCTCATGTTGAAGGACCCCTGTCCACTAAGCCACCAGGGACACACTAACCTGAAGTAAGACTGAACTCATGACCACGAACTTGAATTACTCCGCGGCGCTCTATTCTTCCCCGCGTCAAGTTGTGTAAGTACCCCCCCACACCGTCCTCTCCTTCCAGTGCGTTGCGGGAAGGCTATATATATAGGGGTGTAGGCGCCTGCCTCTCTAGGTAGTCAATCGACCGTCTTCGCTCCAACAGGTTGTGCTCAGATCTCTCCTTGGTTCGGATTCCAGAAGACTCTCGCAGAGCAAGTGACGTCACTGTTGTGTTTGTGTGACTCCCTCGACCGAGGCTCGAACAGGTGACCCAGTGCTAGTGCAGACAGCTTTATTGCAAGGTAAGAAACACGAACAATTATTACACATGTTCTTCATTGGGATGTGGTCAATCAAATATAAAGTGGTTGGAGCAGCCTTAATAGTGAGGATGTTCTTACGTAGGCCATCCTCCTCTAAGCTAGTGGACCTGTGTTAGTTCTAGTTGTCTACACTAGAGATAGTTCCCTGTGTTGTTTCCAGGGTAGGTAGTCCTCTAGTACCCATCATTTCCTATGTTAGTTCTAGTTGTCTAGACTAGAGATAGCTCCCTGTGTTCTTCCGAGGTAGGTAGTCCTCTAGTTCCCATAATTTCATGTGTTAGTCCTTGTTGTCTAGACTAGAGATAGTTCCCTGTGGTCTTCCGAGGTAGGTAGTCCTCTAGTTCCCATCATTGCCCATGTTAGTTCTAGTTGTCTAGACTAGAGATAGTTCCCTGTGGTCTGTCAGGGTAGAGAGCCCTCTAGTTCCCTTAATTTCATGTGTTAGTCCTTGTTGTTTAGACTAGAGATGATTCCCAGTGATCTTTCGGGGTAGGTAGTCCTCTAGTTCCCATAATTTCCTGTGTTAGTTCTAGTTGTCTAGACTAGAGATAGTTCCCTATGATCTTCCTAGGTAGGTAGTCCTCTAGTTCCCATCATTGCCCATGTTAGTTCTAGTTGTCTAGACTAGAGATAGCTCCCTGTGGTCTGTCAGGGTAGAGAGCCCTCTAGTTCTCTTCATTTCATGTGTTAGTCCTTGTTGTCTAGACGAGATAGTTCCCTGTGGTCTTCCGGGGTAGGTAGTCCTCTAGTTCCCATCATTTCCTATGTTAGTTCTTGTTGTCTAGACTAGAGATAGTTCCTTGTGGTCTGTCAGGGTAGAGAGCGCTCTAGTTCTCTTCATTTCATGTGTTAGTCCTTGTTGTATAGACTAGAGATAGCTAGTTCCCTGTGGTGTGTCAGGGTAGAGAACCTTCTACTTCACATCATTTCCTATGTTAGTTCTAGTTGTCTAGACTAGAGACAGTTCCCAAACAAAGAACTAACCTCCCAGTGGACTGAATCACCTCGTAACATGAACCCGGAGGAGAATAGTTCTAGATTCCACAATATTGGCTGCTGCGGTGGTTGCCTGAAGCGACCTTTCAGGAGAAACACATGCCATCAAGGGCAAGCTGAGGTATTCACTTCACTTTCATAGGAGTGTCTTCTCTCAATAGAACCTTCTGGAGTGTCTTCCGTCAATAGAACCTTCTGGAGTGTCTTCTTTTAATATACTCTTTTGGAGTGTCTTCTGTCAATAGAACCTTCTGGAGTGTCTTCTGTCAATAGAACCTTCTGGAGTGTCTTCTGTTAATAGAACCTTCTGGAGTGTCTTCTGTTAATAGACTCTTTTGGAGTGTCTTCTGTCAATAGAACCTTCTAGAGTGTCTTCTGTCAATAGAACCTTCTAGAGTGTCTTCTATCCATAGAACCTTCTGGAGTGTCTTCTGTCAATAGAACCTTCTGGAGTGTCTTCTCTCAATAGAACCTTCTGGAGTGTCTTCTGTCAATATAACCTTCTGGAGTGTCTTCTGTCAATAGAACCTTCTGGAGTGTCTTCTGTCAATATAACCTTTTGGAGTGTCTTCTGTCAATAGAACCTTCTGGAGTGTCTTCTGTCAATAGAACCTTCTGGAGTGTCTTCTTTCAATAGAACCTTATGGAGTGTCTTCTCCCAATAGAACCTTCTGGAGTGTCTTCTCTCAATAGAACCTTCTGGAGTGTCTTCTATCCATAGAACCTTCTGGAATGTCTTCTGTCAATAGAACCTTCTGGAGTGTCTTCTGTCAATACAACCTTCTGGAGTGTCTTCTCTCAATAGAACCTTTTGGAGTGTCTTCTCTCCATAGAACCTTCTGGGAGTGTCTTCTCTTAGTAAATTCAGGAGGGAAAAGAAGAACCATAGCTTAGCTTATAAATGAGTGTGAAACCAAACTAACAAAACCTCAGCACAACATAGCACAACATAGCACAACTTAGCACAACATAGCATAGCTTATCGTTCTGTGTGAACCAGCCTTGAGTCTCCCTCTAGGACCACATACACTAAACACATGTAAAGAAAATAATTGTAGCACAAGTTAGCGATTACAAAAATAATGAATCTTTCTAAAGAGGTCGCTAAGGCGAGAAAAGGCTAATGATTTTGCAGTTTTTATCTCAAAACCTTTCTTTGTCCAAAATAAATAAAATATTGTTCCAGTAGCAATGTACAGCTTAATTTTCTTCACACGGTGATATCAACAGTTGTTGACTATCTGTTGAGGGTATCCAATAATTTGATGACAACTTTTTCTCTTCATTTAAAAAGTTTCTCCTTTAATGCCTCTATGCTCGTGACAGATATTCAACAACTGTTGATATCACCGTGTGACGATAATTACACTGAACGTTGCTACTGGAGCAATATTTTATTTACTTTAGCCAAAAAGAGGTTTTGCTATAAAAACTACAAAAAAACACCGACCTTTTCTCGCGTCCCCTACACCCCCACCTTAAGAGCGTTCATCATAGCAGGCCCAACTCAGCTCCCGGCTCGCGCGAGGTATTATGGGAGTAAAATAAAGATTTGTGGACAATGCTATCTGTGAAGCCATTCTCAAATGGTCAAATACGAGCTTTTTAATGCAGTTTTTATCCACATATCATTTAATATTTCAACAAAGTTCTTCATCAGGAAAATCTATTAGCTCTTTATCTCCATTAATGTTTAGTCAGAAATGATCCAGTGCAATAGTGTTGGTGTAAATGTACGATTTCGAGCCGACTGTACCACAAAGTTGATTAAAATGTGATGCACGCTCTTAAAAATAAGTAAATGTTCTCATTATTAATATATATTACTTTTAAAAATGTAATTGACGTAGCTACTGTCTAAAATAACACACAACTATCTGCACCGGTGGTCGCGTGGGCACAGGTGTCAGTCTCATATAGTACTGTGCACTGTTAGGTGTAGAGGGTTGGTCTCACGTAAGGGTTTATTGACGTGTTTCACCCCTCTATGCAATTGCGGGTACATTCTATTCTAGGTACTACCTGTCTCCTCCCCCTAATTTTCCCACCAGTGTTGTCCGGCTGGGTAGTGAGACGTTGATCATACTTTCGAACATCTTACAATGAGAATGTAGATCACTGGCGGATCGTTGCAGATGATCGCGGTAAAATGTGGTGTTTCAAAACCTTCTCTTGGGAGAAGTTCTCTATAACGAGGACTTACTCGACATTCGGGCTAAAAGTTTACTCGTCGCATCTGGGTTTGATTATTGTTTCAAACCTTATTTTCTCCCAACTTCACGCCATGAAGAGAGCTTTAAACTGAACTCTCCCAGCTCTCGATCTATTTATTATTTTTAACCAAAGAGCAATATTGTATTTACCGATACACAATCATAAACAAATCATGGTTTCCATGGAGATGTAAACAAACAATGATCGTACAACTCAGCCACACAGAAGGAAATCTGGAAACTCGTTGGAAAAATAGGACTTTCGATGGACACTACTATCTGGTCCATGCGACCTCTACCTGGCATGAAACCACATAGCACACCCCACACCTTGTCTCAAGTTTTTTTTTTACGCACCCTCTCAATTAAGACTCTCACAAAAACTTGGCCTGGAAGACTCAACAATTAGTTGCCCTATAATTCTTATGTTCACTCTTACTGACTTTGCCTTTGTACAAAGGAATAATGACAGCATTCTTCCTGTCATTAGGAACATTGGAAATCCCAGCAAACACAATGAACAACTCACACAATCTGGCGAGAAGTACTTTGCCCTCACGCCGGCAGCTTTGACATTCTTTAACACTTTCGTAGCCTTTAACATCTCAACCTCGCTAGTTTTTCACTCATAGTAACATTTTCCTTATTTTCTGCTACTCTCTTTATCATACAATTTCTCAACATACTCCCTCTATTTCTGTGTTATACTGTTTCCATCCCAGAGAACCTCACCACAATCATTCAGAATGCCACAGCCCTTTCCTTGCACCTCTTGTTTTGTTCTCTAGACCACTGCCAGGAAGCTGGGACAATTTGATCAAACTAGAGGAAATATGTGAGGAATATTTGATCAGAGTTGAACAGCATGTCGAGTAGATTGTCCCTGGACAGATGTTTCTGAGGTCTCATCTCGGGTCGAAACTGGTTTAGAACGGCTCGAGGTGGACCTGAGTAAACATGGTGATTATCGAACTAATATTAAATGAGAGTTTAACAAGAGGAATTTCACAGGAACTGGCCCGGTATTTAGTCTGTGGAATCCATGGAGAGTCAGACTATGTAACAATTAATGTAACAAGGACTTATCTCCCAGAAACTAGTATTCCTCTCATATTCCCCATGTAATCCTCCTTGTATTCCCCTTGTATTCCTCCTTGTTTACCAAGCAGCCCCGCGGTATATCCCTGGTCACGCCACCACAAAGCAAGTCTCCTGCCAGGACAAACTCAGCTGAGACCCTGTACAGGGAAACATGTTTTGTTCAACTGATGTCAATGGCAGTCAATATACGACCGGGATTCTTCCACTGTCAACTGAAATTGTCATCAGCAGCAACAAAAAAATAAGTTTACTCTCAGTCCGCAGTTTATGTTGCAAATTTAGTACATTCTTCAGTAGGTGTGGGGGAAAAACTTCCAAATGTTGAAGTCAAAGGTGGAATCTCCTTTGCTTCAACTTCTACGCCCACCATAGCCTCCGCATCTTGGAAACATTTCGAAAGAAGATAAAAAAATGTGTATGTATTATGAACAGAGTTGAGATATCTAACTAAATACGTGTTTCAAATATAAACATTTTATAATAGTATTTTAACACCGATTAATTATTAAAGTTCATCTATAACAAGTAGAAATAGATTCAGATGCTAACAGAAAATAATACATTTATTTCTACTTTCTCTCGATCCATCGGAGAAAGAAGGTATTGTAATCGTTTAAAAAAATAGAATTCGTAGTTTTGATTCATGTTGACATTTTATGATCCCCTGAAACAGAGTTTTTTTTTTTTTTTTTTTTGCGATGCCGTCTGTGTGTCTCTGTTTTGAGATGTTCTTTTCCCCGATTGGGCTAAAACTTGGTATCTAGGTTTCTCATAGGGCTCCCTTGAGAAGTTTTTGGAATTACAAATTTTACTTTATATCCATGACTGTTTCCAGCCCGGGTCAGTTTTTTATTCAAGCCATATATTTTTCCACCACCAACTTACTATTCCTGTCGTAGCTTCATATGCCTTATAATCTAACTTAAGACTAGGACAGGCACAACATCCAGTCCCCGGGCCGTTAATATATCAATGTGAAAAAGGTAAATACACATTTCATCAACGATACATTTTTCGACCCTGTCGGGAATCGAACCCGGCAGACTCGCTACCGGCTGAGCTAAGTTTTGGAATTACATATCTAATCCTAAAATTAAGGGTGGTCTATTTAAGGGTTAAAAAAAAAAGAGAGAGAGAGAATAGCGATTTTCTCGAAATTGCCTCTAACGAGTTTTGTCTAAATTTGCATCCATGGATTGTTTTGACGGTACAAACGAGATTCTGCATCTCATTTGTACGGACTTTTTGTAACTTTACCCAGGGCGGATATCTCCAACTCTGTTCGTATCTCTGCAACTCTTTGAGATAAGAAATAACTTATCATTGAAAATTGGTAGAGCTATAAGCCATTTCTTTAAATGAAGGTCTTTGAAATGTGAAATTGATTGTTTGCTCTTCTATGGACAGAGAAGTGCCCTTTTATTATCCGTGTTTCTGCAACAATGTATATTATGTATTGTGACATATCTTACTAGTTTCCAGTAAATATCCATATTTAGGTCAAGGAGCGAGAAGTATGTGCGATGTATTGTCCCATTCATCTTTCTAAACCTCACTATTTACCAAGATGCACTCAATGGATGGTTTGGAAACTAAAGTTAGTGTAAATGTGAGATAACAACAACATAAACCTTATCTTCGACTAAATATTCACATGTTTCAACCTTTTCTTCACAAACATGACCTTCACACAACCCTCTTCTTCAGCAGCTTTGGTTTTTATTCCCAGAATACATCTCGCCTAAGTTATGTTCTTCAAATTTAAAGTTGAATCAAGATTTTGCTATCAATATACATTTTTAAATATCTATAACATAGTTATTGTCTTTAAATGTTTTATAACATGATTTTTGGGATTTTACAATTTGTTGTAAAGTTGGTAAAGTCCCTCAAATAAAACATTTTAAATTCAATTGCTTGAGTCGTAAATTATTTATAGTACGTCTTGCTACTGAAATACCTGTACAAGGTCCGGGTTCGAATACTGGCTTGAGTTTCTCTCTCCTTGGGACACTATCTCTCCTCTCCTTGGGACACTATCTCTCCTCTCCTCGGGACACTATCTCTCCTCTCCTTGGAACACTAACTCTCCTCTCCTTGGGACACTAGCTCTCCTCTCCTTGGGACACTAGCTCTCCTCTCCTTGGGACACTATCTCTCCTCTCCTTGGGACACTATCTCTCCTTTCCTTGGGACACTAGCTCTCCTCTCCTTGAGACACTATCTCTCCTCTCCTTGGGACACTAACTCTCCTCTCCTTGGGACACTATCTCTCCTCTCCTTGGGACACTAACTCTCCTCTCCTTGGGACACTATCTCTCCTCTCCTTGGGACACTATCTCTCCTCTCCTTGGGACACTAGCTCTCCTCTCCTTGGGACACTATCTCTCCTCTCCTTGGGACACTAACTCTCCTCTCCTTGGGACACTAGCTCTCCTCTCCTTGGAACAAGACAAGTTCTCAATATCTTCTGGTTGAGGACCGGTCACTGAACAGTTCCAGGAAATATTGCCTTAACCCAGACCAGATTAAAACAAGCTCTTTAATAGACCATGAGGTATTCAACCTCGTCTTGACATAACTGGTGAGAATAGAGCAGCCTTGTGTAGGAAGGTAGTAAGCAGTCACTATTTCTCCTGGTCATGCTATACTTGCAGCCTTGTGTAGGAAGGTAGTAAGCAGTCACTATTTCTCCTGGTCATGCTATACTTGCAGTCTTGTGTAGGAAGGTAGTAAGCAGTCACTATTTCTCCTGGTCATGCTATACTTGCAGTTTTGTGTAGGAAGGTAGTAAGCAGGCACTATTTCTCCTGGTCATGCTATACTCGCAGTCTTGTGTAGGAAGGTAGTAAGCAGTCACTATTTCTCCTGGTCAAGCTATACTTGCAGTTTTGTGTAGGAAGGTAGTAAGCAGTCACTATTTCTCCTGGTCATGCTATACTTGCAGTCTTGTGTAGGAAGGTAGTAAGCAGTCACTATTTCTCCTGGTCATGCTGTACTTGCAGTCTTGTGTAGGAAGGTAGTAAGCAGTCACTATTTCTCCTGGTCATGCTGTACTTGCAGTCTTGTGTAGCAAGGTAGTAAGCAGTCACTATTTCTCCTGGTCATGCTGTACTCGCGGTCTTGTTAAGGTCAGTCAAAAGGAGATACAGCTTTGAGCTGAATAAGCTGCTTTCAGGAAGTTGCACACTCAGGTAAAAAGAAAGGCATGACTCGGATGAAAGCAAATGAGTTGGGGCGTCGACCTTGGACGCTCCCAGATTGTGGTCATTCATCCGATAATATCGTAAACTTACATCGATATGGGTTTTATAAACCTCGGCCTCCTGGTGGAGATATTACAGGAGCTTCTATGAGCTGGGTTGTAAGATGATGGATATAAGTGTGTAGTGATGGTGGATATCACTGAAACTAGGCTCAGCTCTCAGGTTTTAATGAACCCCCCTTCATGTCAAGCGCATCATCAATCAAACAATATCTTATATTTTAGTTAATATTAGTGTTTCTCTGGAGATATGGGAAAGTATTCTGTCTTGACGCCTTTCTTGGATCCTTTTGACTTTACAATCAGATCAAGCATCGATTTCAGTGGCCATTTTGTTTTTACGAAAGATATCAAGGTTTTAACTTTAAGATTTGAGGTGAGGTTGAAAATGGCGAGAGAGGAAAAAAAAAATGTTGAGAGTTATAGAAAAGGCGGGAAGGTTCGTTTGTTAATGTTGATCAGGGGTCGTTGTGTTGTTCCCCCGC
The DNA here is from genome assembly GCA_033556935.1 of Timema podura. Classification (NCBI taxonomy): domain Eukaryota; kingdom Metazoa; phylum Arthropoda; class Insecta; order Phasmatodea; family Timematidae; genus Timema; species Timema podura. The sequence continues at coordinate 3,136,261 of JAVRXN010000001.1, forward strand.
TGGGGTTCTTGCCGATCTGGGGACTATTAGATCCAGAGCGCGGCGGGACACCCAGCGGGGCAGGGTACCGGGGGTGTAATTTACCTGGGGTGGACCAACTAGTAGGTTAGGTTTAGGGAAGAAGGACAAATAGGACTTTTAGATTTAGGTGCTTATTCTAAACTTATTATTGTATTTTTTTTTAAAAAGTAACGTTAGTTCAAGATGTAGATTTAAGTCCCGAGCTACATGCTAAGAATCGGGATAAATAGTGTAAATAAATAATGTTCCTCATCTTTGGGAACTTGATTCCCTCCGGACCCCTTCCGGCCCCCTCCCGTATGTAATCATAGCGGGTCTCGGGAATTCATAACTATATCCGTTTCACGTCAGTGTGCGGTTGGGATTCGAACGCGTGTCTGTGAAATCGTGGCTGACAAGTTTACTGCGTAGTCTTGTTGAGTCATTGATTAGTTTCTGGTGGATTTATTTACTGTAATATAATTTATCTTTGTTCGAGAGGTTGACCATAAATGTTTAGCTTACAAACATGAATGTTAGGTAAGTACTTTAGTAAAGCGAGCACGAACGTAAATTAAAAAAACCAGTTTGTTTGCACCTCTGTCCAAGATTAATTACGTACGATCAGAGGTTCAAGGTCAAGACCTGCCCATGCAAGTAAATACAAACTGGAGGCCAGACAAAGTTAAAATATGGGTTCAGGAGGAGGAATGTGGATGCTGGTGCATTTATTATTAGCTAGCCTTTATATCACCACAACATTATCAATTTTTATTATGAGAAGTAGAGACAAGATGATCTTACATCTATTATTACAGATACAAGAAACGCGTTATGTTTTATCAAGAGGAAGTATTGTGATCTTAAAAAAACCCAACTAATTCGAGATTTTGGTGGGTAACCCGAAAAAGTTGATTTTACGATCCTGTCTGTCTTTCTGGTGTCTGTCTGTATGTTGACTTTTACTGATTGGGCCAAAATTTGGTATTTAGGGCTCTCATGGGATTCCCCTGAGGGTTTTTAGAATTAGATATCAAACCCCAAATTAAGGTTAGTTCACGAAATTCTCAAAGTCGGTTCTAACAACTTTATTTAAAATTCCTATCCAGGCACTGTTTAACATTTCAAACCAGAGGGCACATCTCATTATTAGCGGATAGTTTCTTAGAGGGAACCTCACATTCGTGCAGATCTACAATTTTGAACTTATCTCCTCAACCCTTGAGATACGAGATAACTTATCTCCTCAACCCTTGAGATACGAGATAACTTATCTCCTCAACCCTTGAGATACGAGATAACTTATCTCCTCAACCCTTGAGATACGAGATAACTTATCTCCTCAACCCTTGAGATACGAGATAACTTATCTCCTCAACCCTTGAGATACGAGATAACTTATCTCCTCAACCCTTGAGATACGAGATAACTTATCTCCTCAATCCTTGAGATACGAGATAACTTATCTCCTCAACCCTTGAGATACGAGATAACTTATCTCTGCAACCCTTGAGATATGAGATAACTTATCTCCTCAACCCTTGGGATACGAGATAACTTATCTCCTCAACCCTTGAGATACGAGATAACTTATCTCCTCAACCCTTGATATACGAGATAACTTATTTCTGCAAAGTTGTGGGATTCTTAAAAATAATACAATTATTAATTTTATTTGAAATATATTTTTATGGAATCAATGTTTTACGAGATAGAGGAATATATTTTTTAAATAAGTTCTAGAAAATGGGGGTGGGCTGCTTGTTTGCTCTACGGTAGCCAGAGATTTTCCTCATTTCTCAATATGTTTCTGTAAGAATGTATATTATTTAATTTATGTTTTTTTGTGGAATACGATATTCTTATTTCTTCTTGGCGTGCCGCGAAGTTTGAGTTGTTGAATAGAATATAAAAAGTAGTCATTGATTAAGGTAAACTGCTAGTTGGAACAGTTAGCCATTGATCGAGGTAAGCTGCTCGTTGGAACAGTTAGCCAATGATCGAGGTAGACTAGAAGTTGGAAAGGTTAATACGTTTCATTGAAACATTTCTTCCTGTTTTGAAAGGAAAGAGTCTATAAAACTGCAGCCCCAAATCAAAACTAAACAAACCGAGTAATATTGTGTCCGGTGGTACAACCCTTGCCATGGGAGAGAGCGTCAAGCCCTGCGAGCCCCCTCCTGTGGTCTCATGTGCTAATAGCCCCTTTTAACCGCGTGTAAAAGCCCGGCCGGAATGCTCGTGTTGAAATGCCAAGGCTGTGTTGTTGTGGTCATAGATCAGTGAAAGCTGGCGAGGACCATCACCTGCCTACAAACGAGGACCAATAGGTCTGCGGCACCTTACCCTCACTTGGCTCAGTGGATAGAGGAATCATTCAACACTTATGTGTCCTACTTCACATGTCGTACACTTGATGGGAACTTATCAGGTTAAGTCACTTTCTAAAGTCATCAACTGAAATATCCTTGGGTCAATATTGATAATGTTCCAAATAGATACAATCAATAAAGAGTAATGTTCTAGTAATAATGTTCCTAGCGTCTGCTCTAGAAAACACCATGTCCTACTACTCGATCGGGTTTGCACGCTTTATGTAATAATTACACTAATAGTTTTAGGCATTATGAAGGTTATATTTATAGGAAGTGTACCCCTATTTGCGTGGAAGGAGAATGGAAAATCATTTTGTAAAAACCACTCTTAATACACCCAACCAAGATTCGAGGTGTTTTCTATTCTATTCCCCTTTCCCCGCATACCTCGCACGAGCCGGGAGCCGAACTTGGCCTGCTACGATGAAAGCTCCCAGGAGGATACTATATTTCCCCCCAAGACGCGAGTATTTGTGTATCCCCCGTAATCAGGAAGTCCCTGACGTCGTTATGAAGCTGAAAGCTAACCATCCCCAGGTACGTTGTTCAGTAATAGTCTACTTCCCTCTTGGTTGTCAGTAACGGACGAGTGGTTAGCACCACGGCTACCTAGAGTTGCAGATAATTATAGTTGTTCCACAACTTGTGTACCAACTGGACATTATTCACGACAAAACGACTATTTGACCTTGAGTAGACCTTGACGACATGAAGTCCCATCCACGGCCTCGTACTGACCATAAATATGTTCCCTCTCGTTCTTCAGCGGGATTTCAACCCAAACCGCGTCTTACTACCCGACCGGACTATTCGCACACTTACACAGCTGAGGGAGGTACAATTTATAGGAAATGTACACACATTTGCGAGGGCGGAAGAGACTCGAAAGCTAACCGGATATCCCCGTTACCAGCGAGTGAAACTAGACGAGGCTAACAACTTAGCCTGCGCGTTCAGCTATGTGAAGGTGAGATCCAGCGAACAAATGTCCATGCAGTTACCAACACGGAAATAAAACAGCACTTGTACTTGCACTTGCACTTGCCTTATTAATATTGATGAACCGAACTCCGTGCTACTGGTGACGTCACAAGAGGAGCTGCTAGAGAAGGAGAAACTAGTCGCACGATCAGGACTATGTAAATAGCTGGGAGAAACTAGTCGCACGATCAGGAACATGTGAACAGCTGTGAGAAACTAGTCGCACGATCAGGAACATGTGAATAGCTGGGAGAAACTAGTCGCAAGATCAGGAACATGTGAACAGTTGGGAGAAACTAGTCGCACGATCAGGAACATGTGAACAGCTGGGAGAAACTAGTCGCATGATCAGGAACATGTGAATAGCTGGGAGAAACTAGTCGCACGATCAGGAACATGTGAATAGCTGGGAGAAACTAGTCGCAAGATCAGGAACATGTGAATAGCTGGGAGAAACTAGTCGCACGATCAGGAACATGTGAATAGCTGGGAGAAACTAGTCGCAAGATCAGGAACATGTGAATAGCTGGGAGAAACTAGTCGCACGATCAGGAACATGTGAATAGCTGGGAGAAACTAGTCGCACGATCAGGAACATGTGAATAGCTGGGAGAAACTAGTCGCACGATCAGGTACATGTGAATAGCTGGGAGAAACTAGTCGCACGATCAGGAACATGTGAATAGCTGGGAGAAACTAGTCGCATGATCAGGAACATGTGAATAGCTGGGAGAAACTAGTCGCACGATCAGGTACATGTGAATAGCTGGGAGAAACTAGTCGCACGATCAGGAACATGTGAATAGCTGGGAGAAACTAGTCGCAAGATCAGGAACATGTGAATAGCTGGGAGAAACTAGTCGCACGATCAGGAACATGTGAACAGCTGGGAGAAACTAGTCGCACGATCAGGTACATGTGAATAGCTGGGAGAAACTAGTCGCACGATCAGGAACATGAGTAGAGATTAACATTTCCCGCTAAATTTTCAATCGGGAAATTTTCCAGGTATATTGGCCATAAAATTTCCCGCAGTTGTGGGTTGCGGCGTTCGTTAAGGCAAACCCGATGTTAGTGACGCGTTCAACCACCAAGCGCTGCAGTCGATACGTGAGTGTGATAACAGAACTGTTATTGCTGTTATTGCCGTTATTGTAACTCACTTGATAATAGTCCTGCTGAAATTAGGCTGAAATGGAATCTTTAAAACTCCTAATATTTCGATTGCATTAAATACATAGATGGATTTTTTTTCCCAGAAAAAAACTTGAATGTTCTACGCCCTGAAAAATGTTCCGATACATTTCCCAAAATGAAAAAAGTCCATAACTTATTTCACATCTGTATGAATTTCTATAGTCTAGTTCACATCTTTAGGAATGTCCATAGTCTAGTTCACATCTGTAGGAATGTCTTTAGTCTAGTTCACATCTGTAGGAATGTCCATAGTCTTGTTCACATCTGAAGGAATGTCTTTAGTCTAGTTAACATCTGTAGGAATGTCCATAGTCTAGTTTACATCTGAAGGAATGTCTATAGTCTAGTACACATCTGTAGGAATGTCCATAGTCTAGTTCACATCTGAAGGAATGTCTTTAGTCTAGTTCACATCTGTAGGAATGTCTTTAGTCTAGTTCACATCTGTAGGAATGTCCATAGTCTAGTTCACATCTGAAGGAATGTCTTTAGTCTAGTTCACATCTGTAGGAATGTCCAAGTCTAGTTCACATCTGTAGGAATGTCTTTAGTCTAGTTCACATCTGTAGGAATGTCCATAGTCTAGTTCACATCTGAAGGAATGTCTATAGTCTAGTTCACATCTGTAGGAATGTCTTTAGTCTAGTTCACATCTGTAGGAATGTCCATAGTCTAGTTTACATCTGAAGGAATGTCTATAGTCTAGTACACATCTGTAGGAATGTCCATAGTCTAGTTCACATCTAGTTCACATCTAGTTCATATTCTTAAATTAAAAATTAAACTATAACTATTCTTACATATCAAACTGTGATTTCTAATTAATAAATTTATATTTTAATGTGAAACTTAAAGATGTATTTTGTTATTTTTACTTTCTCTCTATCTTACAGGTAGAGAAAGTATGGTGATCGTCAAAAAAATCGAAATCGAGATTTTGATGAATTTTGACGTTTCATGACTCCCTGAATCCGAAAAAGTGGTTTTTGAATTTCCGTCTGTCTGTCTGTCTGTCTGTACCTCCAACTAGAGCCTAAACTATTTTACCGATTGAGCTGAAACTTGATATCTAGGGTTTTCATAGGGTTGCCCAGAGGTATTTTTGGAATTGGATATCTACCCCTAAAATTAAGGGTAGTTTACTGAAGGGAAAAAAGAGAAAAAGTCGATTTTCTCAAAATCGGCTCTAACGATTTTGATTAAATTTTATTTATGAACATTAATAAATATTCCAAACAAAATGGCTACTCTCAATATTTCGGCAAAATGGCTTTAAGGGCTCCGGTCTGATGCGTAAATTAATTTTTTTTATAATAGCTCCGAAACTATTTGAGATATGAAATTACTTAGCATTACAAATATGTATATATATTTATAATACAAATATTTTATCTGAAACATATTTTTATAAAATCAATAACTTTCAATCTATAAGCAATTATATGAATTTTTTAAACTTTTTGGAAGTTTAGGTATTGTGACCGTAAAAAAAAACTAACCTGAAATGTTGATGGATGTCAACGTCTCATGACCCTCACCACCCTAAAAAATAGTCTTTGCAATGCCGTCTGTCTGTGTGTCTATAAAAACTTAAAATTAAGGGTATTTTAATGAAGGGCGAAAAGAGAAAAAATTGGTTTTCTCAAAATCTGCTCAAACGATTTTGATTAAAATTCGTATCTAGGCGTTGATTAAGATTATAAATAAACTGGCTATTTTCATTTTCCTATGAAAATGATTTTTAGGGTACTTTACAGAAACGTTAATTTCCGTATCTCCAAAACTATTTGAGAAACTAAACAACTTATCATTGCAAAATTGTAGGACTATTAAAAATAAAAAACTTTTTTTTGACATATATTTTTATAAAAGCAACAGTTTCTGAGATATTTGCAAATATATTAATACAATTTTGTGAGCTTTAGTTATAAACATATACTACTTAAGTCTTGACGCAATAATTCTCCAATGCCATAGAGTAATTAAATATAAGTATCTAAAAAAAAGTATGTTATTTTTCCTTAAAGCTCTTAGGAGAAATGTTTGCACAGCAATGATCTATCTCCATTTTAGACTCAATAGTCAATATTTACATTTTTTATTGGTAAAAATGTATAAATGAATAATTAAATATCAATGCGATGACTTGAAGATCTGCAACACCTTATAAAATGTTAAAATTTTAACCAGAAATCGAAATTTTAATACAAAGTGTTGACCCTTGTGGAAGACATTAAACTGCTTGATATGCTCTTAGGTGGACAAAGATGCGCCTCTTTTCTCATTGATTCTATATAATTGTATATTATTTTATGCGTGTTCTTATGTGGAGTGGTGATGATACAATGTACAGAAATCTTACGAGTTTATAGAAAGAGAGAGAAAGTCTGTGCGGTGCGCCGTACCATTTATTTTTGTAATTCCGGTAATATAATTTTTACATGTTGATCCTAATTTGACGGCACACCATTGAAGGGTTCACGGCACACCAATATGCCGTGGCACACAGTTCTAGAAACACGAAGGAAAAGGTTACAATAAATCTTATATAAATAATCTTACTGCTTTATTTCACAGGAATAGATTTACCTTGTCGCAATGAGAGTTTGTTTAATGACAGAAATATACCAGGGTAACATAATTGTTCTGCCTACTTACCGTAAATAGAATAATTTATCCTTTAAATGAAGCCGATAAGCTTATCTTGGTACATTATTAATAATTGTCAATAGGACATTGTGTTAGTTAATTTCGTGGCAAGACTTCGCCAAGCGATATCGAACAAAACGGTGATTGAGAAACAGCCTTAGAATGTTATCATTGGTTTTGTAATTGTTTGATGGCTGTGAGCTCTTAGAGCATTTATAGTAATTACATAATAATACTAAATGGTGTGAATAGTGAATAGTAGACCGCCCTCCATGTTATTATCATTACTACAGTCTTACTAGTAGTTCTGTGAACAGTAGACCTCCCTCCATGTTATTATCGTTACTACAGTCTTACTAGTAGTTCTGTGAACAGTAGACCTCCATGTTATTATCGTTACTACAGTCTTACTAGTAGTTCTGTGAACAGTAGACCTCCCTCCATGTTATTATCGTTACTACAGTCTTACTAGTAATTCTGTGAACAGTAGACCTCCCTCTATGTTACTATCCCAGACACTAATAACCCCTAGCTAGTAATGTTGTGAGGTCCCAGACACTAATAACCCCTATCTGTTATTGTAGTGAGGTCCCAGACACTAATAACCCCTAGCTGGTGTTTTGGTGAGGTCCCAGACACTAATAACCCCTAGCTATTAGTGGAGAATAGCAGCCCAATCTCCTAAAGACTAAACTGCATTTACTGTTTTAGTTGTTTCAGTCGGGATATCTTCCATGAACATAGGTTAGTCAATCCTGGCATTGGTGATTGGTCAATTCCTGCTTTCCTCCCCCCTCCTGGCTAGTCTGCGATGTTATTGTATTGCCCAGATTGTTGGAACAGTGAAATGTCTTGTTATGACCCTGTCCTGTCTTGTTCAGGTTGTTGGAACAGTGAAATGTTCTGTTATAATCGTGCTCTGTCAGGTTTTATCAAGAGCCTGTGCTTATTTCCGCATCCATCAAGTGGCCACCACTTAACCTAAAGAGAGGCTGTGGCACATTTGTCACCTCATATTCAAATAAGCCACTGCTTCTAAGCAAACAGCTTGGTTTATTTTCCAGATAACTCTTGCTCCGAACATTCAGTTACGTTAGTTATAGCCACGGTAAATCCCACGCGGTTAAACTCCTAGGCTGGGAACAAGGCAAGTCATGATGCTCTTAACCTAATACCAACAATCCGGTGGTAGAATTTTCTTATGCTTCACTCTTGCAACAGACTGGACTTCCGATGACAGGGAGATTGGGGTTGGAATCCCAGTTGGGTCTACCGAGGATGTTTTCTTTCCTCCACGCAAATGCGGATATAGTGTACCCTCACTCCTTCTTAACACATCATAGTTAAATGCGGATATCCTGTCCGGGTATTTAGACGCGGTGCGGAAATAACAACTGAGTTAGACGCGTGACTCGAATCCCGGACCTCAGACTGGGCGTGTGATAGTTTGAACCTGCGCTATCCAGGCCACGGTCTGTAGGAGAGGGTTGTATAACGTTCAGGGACAGCCCCTCCTGGAGAAACTCAGACTAGAACTAGCTACTCGTTCAATGTCAATAGCGGGACTCGAACTTCAGACTTTGGTCAACAAACCTGAGGGTTGGCTCTAAAAGAAGATGAACTACAAGTAATTCGGAGCTCACTAAAGCTCCAACTTCAGTAACTAACGCCCCCCCCCCCCCACCCCGTGTTTGTGTATCCCAACATTATCAACCGATGCGCTTGACCGATTTGTTTACTAGTCGTGTGAGCAAGAACGCCCGCATGGCAAGCAACACTCCTTACAGACGTGTTGTGCAAGTCCCGGACACTCAAGGTACCATCTCTAACCTTGGATTACCAGCGGCTGTTCATGTCGACACATGTGTGGTGTCTTGACCGGGGAAATTATATACTACTAGTGTACAGGGTGGGCCAGAAGTTGTGTTCGATTAAAGAGAGAGATGGAATCTTCTAACGACAGGTGTGAAACATTTTCTCCGTTCAGTAAGAAATAACCAACTATATGAGTGAAAGGCCAAAAAGTTAAAAAAGGGTGAAAAATAAGTACGACAAAACAAAAACTAAAAATAACACCCCCTGACTAAATTTTATCTCAAATAAAGATAAGTTTGCTTGTAAGCAATCGCACTGAAGTGTTTCTCCAAGCACCACGTCTTACTACCCATTCGAGCTATACGCATATGCACTAATTACTCTAACGGGGCAGCGATAAGAATGGTTGAATTTAGAGGAAGTGTACCCACATGTGTGTGGAGGTATAGTGGAAAACTATTTATGAAAAATCATCCTCAGTACACCTGACTGGGATCGAACCCCGATCTCCCCATCTCAGTCTAGTCTATCGCAAGAGTAACGCCTTAGACCATGCGGCCAGCAAGGTGGGTGACAGTTGTATTGTTTTAGTAGATATTCCACTATTATCCAGCTCTATTCTACCTCGGTTGTATTGGGATAAAGTGCTTGCCTCAGGACCCGATGTTCGTGGGTTCAAACCCAGCCGGGGTTCACGGATTGTTCTTGAGCGATGAGAATCCGTAGCACAACTTCCTTCGGAGGGTAAGTAACGCCGTCAGTCTAATGTCGATTGTGGCAGGTAAAAGAACCCTGGAAGGTATGTTAACATATCTTTACCGGCAAAATTTCCTTATAGACATTCTCGTGTGCTTATAAAACCAGTCGGTTTAGAAAGTGCACACTAATCAGCTCGAATAAATCAAAAGTTGACTATACGCCATGTTACCCGAGGTTAAACTGGAGGTTCCAGGTGCAGACGGCCCGAGGCGTGTCGAGCGCATGATAACCTGACAACCAAATAGTATTTGGACAAGGGACTCCATTAACACGAGATAAAGAAGCCGCCACGCAATGTTTACCTCGCGGGTTGCAGCATCAGGGGGCAACTATTAGCTCAAAGCGGCTGAAAGTGAAAGCTGAGGGAGAGCTGAAATTGCCCCTGACCTTGGCCACGCGATAAAACAGAGCCAATAGTTTATTACCACATTTATATTCACGCCTTAATTACAATTAGTACCGGCCTTCCTTGTCTCGTAAAACGCGTCTGCGCAATGTCCAGGTTTATGTGACTCGCTCTTCAAGTGTTGATTAGGGAGGATGTTCCATACACCCCGTCTTTGATAGGAGTGGATGTAGATGACAGCAGAAACTACCAGATCTAATATAATGTATTCATTCGCCAAACCATATTAACTGTAAGATCATAATATGTTGATTTGTTGTCAATATCGACAGTCAAACCTTTTACGACAAACAGCTCGTTTTTATTTATGTTCTTCTTTTAACCGTTTTTACATTAGACCACGGCCAGACGACCTGTAAAATAAAGCTGCTACAAATTTTGGGTGGCCAGGCGACGGCTGTAGTAATGCCAACTCGCGTTTTGCGTGTTACTTCTCCGACGTCGTCTCCATCTAAAAAGAGAAAGAAAGGGGTGGATTCATCCCTTCATTAGCAACCGAGCAACCCATGGGTAATTTGTTTTACTTCGTGAGAAACTGAAACTGTAGCTACCCTATAAAATTCTTTGAGTACTATCGAATGTCAATTAATTCCTTCGACCACCAAATAAGTTTTATTTTCTTCAAAACCCGAATCCGTCCCAAGGATCTCCTGCTAGAGCGTCCATTACGCTAGACCGACATTGCAACTTCAAATCGCGGTTTATTTTGGAACAAAATGGTAGATAGAATAAAAAGAGAACACACGAGGCAGGAATATGACGCCGCCACACAATACTGCACGTGTGGCCAAATCTCTCGCTGTAAACTGTCGCCAGAATTATGGGCCCAGGACACAGACAAGTTAAAAACAGACTCTCAACCTTACGGGGTTTTCGCTGCGCTCCTTTTGACAGCTTGAGTCCTTCAACACTGGGCTGCGCTAGTGTCACTAATGTGTGATGATAAGACTAACCGCAGCGATCCTAGTGGTGAATTACTCAAGCTGTCAACCATTTTAACCTGGAGGTTGAGTGTCTGGGTGTATTATTTGTTTGTGGCTCAGGACTGTTCGTCTGCAACATGACCTTGAAACGAGTTCCACTTTCCAACTAAGCGGTAGTTTACAGCGTTGTGTTGCCGGCTCCATTTGAATTTGTTGGGGGGGTATTTTCTTGCTTTTTTTCTTCCGCGGTTTTTGCCAATATTTTACAACTCGTCTGGCCGTAGCCTCAGAGAAACACGAACGTATGGAAATAACCGTTTGCATGTTTCATTTTTTGCGTCTGTGGCTTATTTAGAAAATACCTCCCGAGCGATTTATTCTAAAAGAATGCGTTCTCTTCATAAATTTAAGACGGCGAACCGAACAATCTGAGGGTGGTTGATGACATCATACAAACCGTCTTCTGTTGTATTAATACGCATGTGTTTACAAACTAAACATACTTTTTTTTTTTAAATTAATATTTTATATGACTCTTTCTCTGAGTTGTAATAAAATATGTATGTATTTGTTTTGGTGGCCACTTTTATCGAGATACAAATGTGAATATAATATATTTTGATTTATTATTTCATGCACGATATTATCTCTTGTTGCCACAACAGTGAAATAAAACACCTAAATGGTTTTATTAATATATTTTGTTCTTTCAATTAGTTACGAAAACTCCAACTATACAGTAATCCTTAATGACATTTTATTAGAAGTGTTTATGAACTCTTTTGATTGATAGTATAGTATTACTAAGAAAATAATTACTATTTACACATTGAGGAAACGCGAGAAAAAGCGGTTTTTATGGCAAAACATTTTTTGGCCAAAATAAATAAGATATTGCTCCATTACAGACCTAGAGTTTAATTTTCTTCACATGGTGAACTAAAAAATTCTTGAATATCTGTCACAGGATGTCCTGGAATTTAATGACAACTTTTTCTCTTCATTTAAAAAGTTTTTTTTAAGATAGTGCCATCATGCTCATGACAGAAATTCAACAACTGTTGATATCAACAAGTGAATAAAATTAAAATTTATGTTTGTACTGGAGCTATATTTGATTTATTTTGACAAAAAAAAAGTTTTTCCATAAAACCTGCAAAAAAACACTTTGCCTTATCTCTCGTCTCCTATATCCCACCTAAATGTTGTTAAACCAATATTTGTCATAAAACTCTTCTTCCAGCGGTCAGTTACCATTTCTACTACGGTAGATGGAATTTACACTTACGTCACATCCGTTTAACAGAGGAACATATCACCTATATCCCAGGGGTTGCATTGCTCAGAGTCTGACACACTAGCCCTGCAGCCAAACTTATCACTTATCTCTGTGTTGTGTTCTAGATTGCTGCAGAAATCCAAGATGGCGCATCTGGTGAGCAGTATCATTGATGGGTACCATGACCTGATGGAAAACAAGAGTGGTAAGTATCCTTATATCTTTACACTACATCCTTACATACTTTCATCCTAACATTCTTGCATCTTTACACATTTCCATCCTAACATGCTTACACCCTTACACACTTTCATCCTATCATTCTTGCATCCTTATATCCTTTCATCTTAGCATTATTGTACCACTAAGCCCTTACATCCTTGAATCCTTACATCTTTATATTTGTGTTGATAAGATAGTGAGCTAGTGCTAGTGTCTGCTACAGTTGTGTTGATAAGATAGTGAGCTAGGGCTAGTGTCTGCTACAGTTGTGTTGATAAGATAGTGAGCTAGGGCTAGTGTCTGCTACAGTTGTGTTGATAAGATAGTGAGCTAGGGCTAGTGTCTGCTACAGTTGTGTTGATAAGATAGTGAGCTAGTGCTAGTGTCTGCTACAGTTGTGTTGATAAGATAGTGAGCTAGTGGTAGTGTCTGCTACAGTTGTGTTGATAAAATAGTGAGCTAGGGCTAGTGTCTGCTACAGTTGTGTTGATAAGATAGTGAGCTAGGGCTAGTGTCTGCTACAGTTGTGTTGATAAGATAGTGAGCTAATGCTAGTGTCTGCTACAGTTGTGTTGATAAGATAGTGAGCTAGGGCTAGTGTCTGCTACAGTTGTGTTGATAAAATAGTGAGCTAGGGCTAGTGTCTGCTACAGTTGTGTTGATAAGATAGTGAGCTAATGCTAGTGTCTGCTACAGTTGTGTTGATAAGATAGTGAGCTAGGGCTAGTGTCTGCTACAGTTGTGTTGATAAGATAGTGAGCTAGGGCTAGTGTCTGCTACAGTTGTGTTGATAAGAAAGAGTGTCTGTTTCAGACCCCAGGGTCAACGACTGGTTTCTTATGGCCAGTCCATTCCCGACCATGTTCCTGTGCTTAGGATACGTGTACTTCTCCAAGGTGGTAGGTCCCAAGCTCATGGAACACAGGAAACCTATGGACCTGCGCTACGTCCTTATCATCTACAATCTGGTGCAAGTGATATTCAGCGCCTGGCTCTTCTATGAGGTCAGTAGTTCGAGGTCTGAACCGTGCACTATCCTTAGTTAAATACCATAAAGCAGTTTTAGAACTGTTTAAATCTCCGAATAGCAACGCGAAATGAATAGTAGCAGTCGTATGTATGTCCTATGTCCCCAGTGTCTATACTGACAGTGTATGTCCTATGTCCCCAGTGTCTATGCAGTGGGTGGATGACCCACTACAGCTACAGATGTCAGCCTGTGGATTACTCCTTCAGTCCCACCGCCCTCAGGGTGAGTTGTACCACTGGTACAGTACTGTACGGTCCTCACAGCCTAGATACATGTACCACTAGTACGGAAGCAAACATGTTTATGGAGCTCCGGACTGTTTAGTTCTGAGCCGATTAGAAGATGATATAACTTCTGGTACATGGACCTGCATCACTTTACAATTGGGGGGAGGGGGGGCCAAACAAAAACTATGAATCATTTACTTTCAATAATCAATACCTTTAGAGCCTAATATAACACTACCCAATAAATACTCTGTTTCGTATTCCAAACACTTTATTTAATTCTAATATTAATATTAATTCAGTATTTCCATTGCACCCTGGATCCAAATAAGTTCCAACACGTTTCTAAATCTCTGTCCAATATTTGTAAAATATTTAGGCCCAGGCCCACTTACAAGAGGTTTATTAACTCAGTGTTAAATAATTAGCACTTAACTTAAGTGAACATTAACTTCACCAAACAACTTCTTCCTTCTTTCATTAACTACGTAATGTGAACTTGTTTAAATAATATAATAAACTGTGATGTTGTCCAAAATACTTGATGTGAGTGACACAGTCTCGTTATTTTGAGACGTCTTGTTCTCAAGTATGTTTTAAGGTGACGTAGATAAGATATTCCCACATTAGAGGATTAGCTCGAAGCACTACTGTCCACGTAAATGAAGCAAAGGTCGATCTATTTAATAAGAGCAAGCATTGTATGTTCAAAGTAACAGAACTCTTGCGAGTGAGTCAAGCATTCAAACAAAGCAATCAGCTCAACCTTCTATTGAAGAGGACTTTACCTTAGAGCACAAATATTGGGGGGGGGGGGGGTAGGAAGGGATGCCCCCCATCTACCCTTCTCCCAGCAGACACGCACATAACCTTGATTGTACAACCTTGACAAGTATTTAATGATTCCATTAGATCTAGTTAAAATATACTCGTTGACTCTAGTGCAATGTTCAGGAACTGATCTCGTAGTTCTATGACAGAACTAACCGTATGCTAGGAACAATCTTGAAGAAGCTCATGTGTGTTTTGTGTGGTTGCAGATGGCCAAGGGGTGCTGGTGGTATTACATCTCCAAGTTTATAGAGTTCTTGGACACGGTAAGTGGTTTCTTGCGTCTGGAGATGGTAACATCCAATATTAACCAAAAGGATTAGAAAAATAATTGAGTCAAACATCTTAGCTCAGTCGGTAGCGTGTCTGCCCAGTGAGTTAAAAGTCCCGGGTTCGATTCCCGACATAGCCGAAAATGTATCATTGATGAAAATATGGGTGAACCCTTTCTCATTGATAAATTATCGCCCGGGGATTGAATGTTGTGCCTGCCCTGGTCTTATGATAGATTATAAGGAATACGAAGCTATGACAGGCCTAGAATAAAAAACCTATACAGACCATAGGCTGGAAACAGTAATGAATCAATTAAAAAATAAGTGAATTACCAACTCTGGTTCACTTATGAACTAAGTCAGAGGTCTTCAACCCTTTTAAGATCCAAGGGGCAGAGTTTCTGTCTCGTGTTGGCTCGCAATACTCTACCCACAATATTACCAACACTTGATATTATAATAATAATAATAATAATAATAATTATTATTATTATTATTATTATTATTATTATATTGGCGTCCCGAGTGTCTCAGTGGTGAAGAACGAACACGAACAGTCCCGACTATGTCCGAACGTTCCCGAATGTGTCCGAACACTCCCGACTATGTCCGAACACTGCCGACTGTGTCCGAACACTCCCGACTGTGTCCGAACACTCCCGATTATGTCCAAACTCACTCACTTTTCTGCTAGAATAGTCATTTGGCGGCTCAAGGTACATTATTATAGAAACTTAATATTTTTCTTCAAGTATAAAGCAAAAATAGTTTATAAAATAACTTAAAGTAGGTATTTATTTTATTATGTAAAAATAAACCTGTATTTGTCCCTTTTTTCTCTTGAATTAATTTTATATCTTTCCCGAGCCGACGGTCCGCGTGTTGAAGACTCCCTGATCTGAGGCGACGCACTCGTAATAGAATGAACCGTTGATCGGTGTGAAAATCCTGCTCGTTTGTACTGAGTATTTTTATAAATGGTTTTACACTCTCCCTCCACGCAAGTGAGGGTACCCTACCTCAGTCTCCTCCAGTCTCCACCAGTCTCCTCCAGTCTCCTCCAGTCTCCTCCAGTCTCCTCCAGTCAGTATCCTCCAGTATCCACCAGTCTTCTCGTCTCCACCAGTCTCCTCCAGTCTCCTCCAGTCAGTATCCTCCAGTATCCACCAGTCTCCACCAGTCTCCAGCAGTCTCCTCCAGTCTCCTCCAGTCTCCTCCAGTCTCACCAAGTGTTGCTTGCAGATCTTCTTCGTGCTGAGGAAGAAGAACGACCACCTGTCAAACCTGCACGTGATCCACCACGGCGTGATGCCCATGAGCGTGTGGTTCGGAGTCAAGTTCACTCCAGGTAGGTCCCGCTTAGTTACCTGGAGCCTCTCCCACTGCGAGACATGTGGATCTAGTCGAGTATCTAACTCTCGCAAGCCTAGGCACCGTGTGTTGATATCAGGCAGGTTCTGGAACAAGGTTCCAGTCCTAGAACCTTTGGGGTACATCTCTATCAGGTGCAGGGTTAGTCATTATTGCTCCACAAAGTGGTATGACACGTAATGTACTAAACAATTATTGAGAAACATTTTTATAATAATAGATGTTGATGAGAAACTAGTATTGTATTGTATTGTAATAAAGTGTACATTTTGTTTGAGTCTAGAAAGGATGGGGAAAATAATTAATTGATGATTCCACTATAGTTTAGAATATTTATAAAAATCTACCCGCTATGAACGGAATATATAAATGTTTGTAGTTTGAGTGTCGCCATTGTATTGGATTAGTGTATCAAAGTGTAGTGAAATGTGTAGTGTGTGAATGTCACGACTATATATTTGTCTCCAGGGGGCCACAGCTCGTTCTTCGGCCTGCTCAACACCTTCGTACACGTCATCATGTACTCGTATTACCTACTGGCCGCCCTGGGACCACAGTTACAGAAGTACCTGTGGTGGAAGAAATACCTGACAGTCTTGCAGATGGTAGGTCTGGAGTGTTACCTGCTGCAAGTAGGACAACTCATGTTGCATGTGGATAGGTCCGACTGAAGCACCACTTGATAATACAGATATGTAGGACAACTTGATATTACAGATATATAGGACAACTTGATATTAGAGACATGTATGACAACTTGATATTACAGATATGTAGGACAACTTGATATTAAAGGTTTTTTGGTATAACTTTAATATATATTATAAATACCTATAAAATAATACAGTAAATTGTTATCAACGTCTCCTAGTGAGCTCCTAGTCTCCTGTAGAGTACCTGTTCTCTCTCAAAGTGAGTATTAATCCCCTTATTAGTCAAACAAATCTCTCAGGGAGTTTCGGTGTGAGGCCCAGCGAGCTCGAACATGGCAGGTCCCAGAAGGTATGTTGGTCAGTTATCTGACTTCTATCCCCGATGAGTATACTCCCCTCAACACACAGTACAACTAGTGTTGAGAGAATGGTGTCATTAGAGATTCCCCCTGGGGTTTGTTCACCGCACACAGTATAAGTTACGTCAGTATATATATATTTTATGGCGAAGATTGTGTTGGTTTTTTGTCGGCCATCAGTAGTGAAAGGGAGAGTTGGTCAATTTTGATGGTCAATGACTCACACGCAGTGACCGACAGGTGGTAAATGATTTGGTTGAAGATGGACACAAGGTTAAGCAAGACATTTACAACTACTACATAATCAGTACAACTGCTCGTTTGATCTCAGGACAACTGCTATGTTGTCATCAAGAATTTCAATGTGTTGTTACCATAGCAACAAAATACGCCAAATATCACATGTAATGTTCTGTTCTCTGTGGATGAAAGGCAAGAAGTCACAGATCACATGTAATGTTCTGTTATCTGTGGATGAAAGGAAAGAAGTCACAGATCACATGTAATGTTCTGTTCTCTGTGGATGAGAGGAAAGAAGTCACAGATCACATGTAATGTTCTGTTCTCTGTGGATGAGAGGAAAGAAGTCACAGATCACATGTAATGTTCTGTTCTGTGTGGATGAGAGGAAAGAAGTCACAGATCACATTTAATGTTCTGTTCTGTGTGGATGAGAGGAAATAAGTCACAAATCACATGTAATGTTCTGTTCTGTGTGGATGAGAGGAAAGAAGTCACAGATCACATGTAATGTTCTGTTCTCTGTGGATGAAAGGAAAGAAGTTACAGATCACATGTAATGTTCTGTTCTGTGTGGATGAGAGGAAAGAAGTCACAGATCACATGTAATGTTCTGTTCTGTGTGGATTAAAGGAAAGAAGTCACAGATCATATGTAATGTTCTGTTCTCTGTGGATGAGAGGAAAGAAGTCACAGATCACATGTAATGTTCTCTTCTCTGTGGATGAGAGGAAAGAAGTCACAGATCACATGTAATGTTCTGTTCTCTGTGGATGAGAGGAAAGAAGTCACAGATCACATGTAATGTTCTGTTCTGTGTGGATGAGAGGAAAGAAGTCACAGATCACATGTAATGTTCTGTTCTGTGTGGATGAGAGGAAATAAGTCACAGATCACATGTAATGTTCTGTTCTGTGTGGATGAGAGGAAAGAAGTCACAGATCACATGTAATGTTCTGTTCTCTGTGGATGAAAGGAAAGAAGTTACAGATCACATGTAATGTTCTGTTCTGTGTGGATGAGAGGAAAGAAGTCACAGATCACATGTAATGTTCTGTTCTGTGTGGATGAGAGGAAATAAGTCACAGATCACATGTAATGTTCTGTTCTGTGTGTATTAAAGGAAAGAAGTCACAGATCACATGTAATGTTCTGTTCTCTGTGGATGAGAGGAAAGAAGTCACAGATCACATGTAATGTTCTGTTCTCTGTGGATGAGAGGAAAGAAGTCACAGATCACATTTAATGTTCTGTTCTCTGTGGATGAGAGGAAAGAAGTCACAGGTCATATGTAATGTTCTGTTCTCTGTGGATGAGAGGAAAGAAGTCACAGATCACATGTAATGTTCTGTTCTCTGTGGATGAAAGGAAAGAAGTCACAGATCACATGTAATGTTCTGTTCTCTGTGGATGAAAGGAAAGAAGTCACAGATCACATGTAATGTTCTGTTCTGTGTGGATTAAAGGAAAGAAGTCACAGATCACATGTAATGTTCTGTTCTCTGTGGATGAAAGGAAAGAAGTCACAAATCACATGTAATGTTCTGTTCTGTGTGGATGAAAGGAAAGAAGTTACAGATCACATGTAATGTTCTGTTCTGTGTGGATTAAAGGAAAGAAGTCACAGATCACATGTAATGTTCTGTTCTGTGTGGATGAAAGGAAAGAAGTCACAGATCATATGTAATGTTCTGTTCTCTGTGGATGAGAGGAAAGAAGTCACAGATCACATGTAATGTTCTCTTCTCTGTGGATGAAAGGAAAGAAGTCACAAATCACATGTAATGTTCTTTTCTCTGTGGATGAAAGGAAAGAAGTCACAGATCACATGTAATGTTCTGTTCTCTGTGGATGAAAGGAAAGAAGTTACATCTGTTCCACTGGCGAAGGAAATCTGACATGTCAGATACAGACAGTTGTGTAAACTCTTGAGTAACTTCACTTGTTAAACTGTTTATTGCCTATGAGCGGCGCTAAACAATAATAATATCTACGGTTCAATTCCTCCCGCACTGACGGTGGGAATCAGATGACTCATTTGGGTGCGTTCTAAGTGCTTTTTGCGCAATTGATATTAAGACGAGAAACATGAAGTAAATAGTTCACTGATGTTTTCTTCTAGAGGCTTTCAAAGCGATACTTCGTTCAGTGGCGCAACCAGAAATATACTTTAAGGGAGGTAATCAACCAAGACTGTAGCCTCATTAAAGCCACCGCATAAAAGAGGGAGGTGGGGTGTGGCAAAGCCCCTTGACTGCCACAGGCTAAGACGATGTATGAATTCCAATGCCTCTGGAAGCTATTTGAAGGCTGTTACTTTCCCTAGATCCTTCGGAGAGAGATATTTTATGATCATCAAAAGAAATCGAGTTCAATATTTTGATGTATGTAGACGTTTCATGATCTTCAGAAAATGGAAAGTATTTTTTGTAATGTTGTCTGTCTGTTATTGGGCCTAAAGCCGAAACCATTTTACCGATCGTGCTGAAACTGCGTATCCAGGGTTTCAATAGGGTTCCACAAACGATTTTTGGGAATTATATATTTAACCCTAAAATTAAGGGTAGTTTATTGAGGGGCAGAAGTATTAGAAAAAAATCAACTCTCTACAAATCCACACTAACAATTTTTATTAAGTACTGTTTAACGTTACAAATAAAATGGCTACTCTCATTTACCATAAAAATGGCTTTAAAGGCATCTTATATCGGTGGAAATTTCTGATTTTGATTATATTCGTAACTCTTTAAGATACGAAATAAATTTTATTTCAAAAAATGTAGAAATATTAAAAATAAACATATTTTATTTGAAATATATTTTTATGAAACAGTTTCTGAGCTATAAATAAATAAATATATATATTGTAAATGTTTGTGTGTGTTTTGTGTTTTATAGAAGTCACGTCCATATTATTTCATTAATGCTCTTTGGTGGAGTGTTTCTGCAACAACGTATATTATTTATGTTGTTCCTCCACGGCTGTAGACACCATGTTGTAATGTTTGTTGTTTAATGAAGTGGTTCCTCCACGGCTGTAGACACTGTGTTGTAAGGTTTGTTGTCTAACTAAGTGGTTCCTCCACGGCTGTAGGCACAATGTTGTAATGTTTGTTGTCTAGCGAAGATGTTCCTCCACGGCTGTAGACATTGTGTTGTAATGTTTGTTGTCTAGCGAAGATGTTCCTCCACGGCTGTAGACACCATGTTGTAATGTTTGTTGTCTAACGAAGATGTTCCTCCACGGCTGTAGACACCATGTTGTAATGTTTGTTGTCTAACGAAGATGTTCCTCCACGGCTGTAGACACCGTGTTGTAATGTTTGTTGTCTAGTGAAGATGTTCCTCCACGGCTGTAGACACTGTGTTGTAATGTTTGTTGTCTAACAAAGTTGTTCCTCCACGGCTGTAGACACTGTGTTGTAATGTTTGTTGTCTAACGAAGTTGTTCCTCCACGGCTGTAGACACTGTATGACGTGTTTTGCAGGTACAGTTCGTGTTGGTGATGGTCCACGCCTTCCAACTTCTGTTTATCGACTGCAACTACCCCCGAGCCTTCGTCTGGTGGATCGGAATGCACGCTATCATGTTCTACTTCCTCTTCTCTGATTTCTACAAACAGGCCTACAAGAAGAAGGTACGTAGCTCGTCTGGACATTCCTTCTCTGGACCAAACGGACCTGTCTCCTTGCGCTCAACATTTGCAACATGTTAACATGTTATTAGTGTTATTTCCTAGGTATCCATCTAAGGGACATCTGAAGATCACGTGACTTTACGTGTGAATACGTGAAGGTAGATCTAGTAGATTTCCTAGCTGTTATAAAGAACCCTCTTATTAAAATTCGACTGTAGCTATTAGTTTGAAACTTTAGCCCTGTCGGTAGCGTGTCTGTCTACTGAGCTTAGTGTCTCAGGTTCGATTCCTGACATGGTTGAAAAATGTATATTTGGCGAGATGTGGGTTTCCCCTTTTACACGGGGGATGAGTGCTGTGTTTGTTTTAGATTTAAGTTCGTTTGTAATTTGTGTGCTGACATAATCAGTCGGTTCTAAAGTGCATGTTCAAATACCTCAACTCAATGAAAAACAAATGAATGTAGCTATTCTACTGACATAAGCCAAGTCATGTCTGCTAAGTTTCCCTGTACTTGTACTTTGTACTTGCTATTCTTGTCCTATTGAGGGGTTTATTCCTGCCACTAGCTCCCCTGGTGGTTGTTTAACTCAATCATTATTAGTAGCACGTGCGTACGGAGAATTTAATTTCAAGCAGGATTTTGAAATCTTAAGTTTATGACATGATGTTAAAAATTATTATTGAAACCCTAAGAAATAAGAGCAGTGTTATTTTATACAGTAATTGGGGGAGGGGGGGGCAAGTAACAACCAGTTGTTAGGGACTTTCCACCCTCCTCCCAGTTAAGGTTAGAACATGGGACTTTCAACCCTCCTCCTCCCAGTTAAGGTTAGAGTATGGGACTTTCAACCCTCTTCCCCAGTTAAGGTTAGAACATGGGACTTTCAACCCTCCTCCCAGTTAAGGTTAGAACATGGGACTTTCAACCCTCCTCCCAGTTAAGGTTAGAACATGGGACTTTCAACCCTCCTCCCAGTTAAGGTTAGAACATGGGACTTTCAACCCTCCTCCCCCAGTTAAGGTTAGAACATGGGACTTTCAACCCTCCTCCTCCCAGTTAAGGTTAGAACATGGGACTTTCAACCCTCCTCCCAGTTAAGGTTAGAACATGGGACTTTCAACCCTCCTCCCAGTTAAGGTTAGAACATGGGACTTTCAACCCTCCTCCCCCAGTTAAGGTTAGAACATGGGACTTTCAACCCTCCTCCCAGTTAAGGTTAGAACATGGGACTTTCAACCCTCCTCCTCCCAGTTAAGGTTAGAACATGGGACTTTCAACCCTCCTCCCAGTTAAGGTTAGAACATGGGACTTTCAACCCTCCTCCTCCCAGTTAAGGTTAGAACATGGGACTTTCAACCCTCCTCCCAGTTAAGGTTAGAACATGGGACTTTCAACCCTCCTCCTCCCAGTTAAGGTTAGAACATGGGACTTTCAACCCTCCTCCTCCCAGTTAAGGTTAGAACATGGGACTTTCAACCCTCCTCCTCCCAGTTAAGGTTAGAACATGGGACTTTCAACCCTCCTCCCAGTTAAGGTTAGAACATGGGACTTTCAACCCTCCTCCCAGTTAATGTTAGAACATGGGACTTTCAACCCTCCTCCTCCCAGTTAAGGTTATAACATGGGACTTTCAACCCTCCTCCCCCAGTTAAGGTTAGAACATGGGACTTTCAACCCTCCTCCCAGTTAATGTTAGAACATGGGACTTTCAACCCTCCTCCCCCAGTTAAGGTTAGAACATGGGACTTTCAACCCTCCTCCCAGTTAATGTTAGAACATGGGACTTTCAACCCTCCTCCCCCAGTTAAGGTTAGAACATGGGACTTTCAACCCTCCTCCCAGTTAATGTTAGAACATGGGACTTTCAACCCTCCTCCTCCCAGTTAAGGTTATAACATGGGACTTTCAACCCTCCTCCCAGTTAAGGTTAGAACATGGGACTTTCAACCCTCCTCCCCCAGTTAAGGTTAGAACATGGGACTTTCAACCCTCCTCCCCCAGTTAAGGTTAGAACATGGGACTTTCAACCCTCCTCCCCCAGTTAAGGTTAGAACATGGGACTTTCAACCCTCCTCCCCCAGTTAAGGTTAGAACATGGGACTTTCAACCCTCCTCCCCCAGTTAAGGTTAGAACATGGGACTTTCAACCCTCCTCCCCCAGTTAAGGTTAGAACATGGGACTTTCAACCCTCCTCCCCCAGTTAAGGTTAGAAAATGGGATGTTCCTAGAAGCTATTAGTAGTGATCCTCGTTTAGAGAGTTTTCGAAAATCATACTCTTTTAAAAGTTATTTAGAATGGTTATAGCAGCCTAAATATTTTGAAATTTGGATACTCCTAGAGAATAATTGGTGTAATATTATTCGGCAGATTTTTGAAAAGTCAATGCCTCTGTAAGTTATGTGAAGTTTGGTACAATACCATCTTCAAGCTTCATATTAAAACTTGGGAAAATTTCGGGGTGGTCTGAATATCATAAACCCCCCTCCCCTCCCCCATGATTAGTAGGTCATAGTTCACTCATAGTTTAGTGCCGAGTCTGTAATGGACATGTGTAATCGTCAGCTTCATGTGAGCGACCAATAGTGTCGCTAGATGTCAGATACCACAGCCATCTGCTGCCAAGGCCACAATAGTATCGCTAGATATCAGATACCACAGCCATCTGCTGCCAAGGCCACAATAGTATCGCTAGATATCAGATACCACAGCCATCTGCTGCCAAGGCCACAATAGTATCGCTAGATATCAGATACCACAGCCATCTGCTGCCAAGGCCACAACACAAGATTGTCATTAATATACACACAAATCATTGTGGTTACAACACCGTCCGTATGGACTCAGCCTTAAACTAGGAGTGAGCTATTATCCCGGGCACAGGATGAACCCTTGATAGCTCAGTGGTAGAACATTAGCGCGCAAAGCCAGAGGTCCTGGGTTCCATTTCCGTGTCCAAGTGTCATTTTTTCAACTAATTTAAATCAATTGAATTGTGATCCCCCTCCATATGGACATTTCAGTAATTACAATGATATCCCCCAACTCTGTTAGCGGACATTTTTTTGTAATGCTCGTTACTTTGGCATTCCATTACTCGAGTAAACATCGACGTTCACACTCGTTTTCAAAATCACATCTTAGTCCCCTCCCTAACACTTATCTCTCTGCTCGTGCGTGTATAGTATCTGATCTCGTGTCTTGAAGCATCTGGTCAAGGTTATGCAATGACCTTGAGGAGCCGGGAATGTAGTTTAGTTCCCACCAACGTATTTGTCTGGTATCATAACCGTGTTGGGATGTTGTAACAGGCGCTGGCGGCAGAGAGGAAGAGGCTGGCCGACCAACTCGCCAACGGGAAGGTCAACAGCAGTTCCGGACCGGTGACGAACGGCTACCTCTCGAACGGACACCACCTGAAGAACGGTGACGCCACCTATCATCAAGCCGGGAAACCTACGATCGCGTCGTTCCTGAACGGTAGCGCGCTCAGCCAGCGCACCGTGGAACTAGTACGAGCCGGCTACTCGTCTCTAGGCTCGGCCGCTACGCTGCGCCACCAGTCGCGAGTCCACTCCTTATTGGCCGACGAGGACAGGCAGTCTTGAGGAACTTTATGCTCTACATAACATGTTAATATTTGAATGGTCTCAATTATATTTCTGTGGACCGAGTACTGGATTGAGTGTAACAAGACGGATGTGCGTGTGATTTACAGATACAAGGAGGTATCGGTTTGCAAGACGCTAAGGTAAAGACAGGAAATGAACAAAAGTCTCTTAGAACTAACAAGCTAGCCACGGCGAGGGGGGGTTGTAAGACTTAGTAGCGTCTGTAAATTCTCGATGCGGAAGAATGCGAGCAGCTGTGTTGTGATATCGCTTGATATGCGCATGCGCTAAGAAATTCCATGGATCAAAGAGGCGTTGATACTCCTCCATCATAAACTAACCAAGAAACCAAATACGAGATATTTAAACTCCACAAAATAACCTTTTTCATTAAGTTTTGTTTGCCATTTTTTGAGGTTAGGTCAGACATTCTGGCAACACAGGTTGAGCTTCTCGTTCTATTGCAGTTGTCTGAATCTCGCGCTTGCGCAGATCATAAAGATGTCACACACAGCCCAGATGCTCAACTTCCGTTCTGTACAGTGTTGCCATTTTCTCTAGTTAGTATAAAGTGTTGAACAGAATGTGCCAAACTACTCACAGTTAAACTTAAATATGTCAACAACTATCCTACTACAGGTACATTTATTATAAAACTATAAACTCTCGAACAATTTTATATTCAAACACATCATTAATTGTCCATTTAAAGATGTACTCCGTAGCTATCGTACATCTGGCAACACTGTTTTTTGTTTTACTTCTGATATGTCATAGCGGCCATGTTCTAGCCTCATAAAAATATTAATATTATCATAAAAATAAATGGCTTCATAATGGTTTACTCAATGTTAGTATGTGACATGTGGGTTAGCAACAACGCATTTATTTTAAAATAATGATTAAAGCCGATATGGGCTATTAAAAGAAACTTGTGTTGTAATAAATATGTTTTAATGTTGTTTTACACCCATGTTTTACTGTATATTTCTTTAACTATTTATTATAAAAATATTAAATAAAAAACTCCAATAAATAATATGTACTAGTATAATTTTACAATTTAATTGAAGTGTTAAATGTTTGTTTTCCCCCTCACATGTGGCTGAAAGAAACTTTTCTTGCAAGGCCAAGTGACGACATTTAACCCAGAATATTATCAAGAGCTGGCTGTGTTAATGATGTGTTAGTCTTTAGTTGGGGGTTATTGTGTGTTACAGCACTGCTGCTGGCAATACGACTGTGAGACAGACCACGTGGTGATACATGACAAGATTGGAAACACTGACATGACTAGCAAATATCAGCCAAACTATTTTTAATTTTGGAATCATCATCTGCTCTTTTTTTTTATAATATTTAAAAATGTTCTTATCTTAAATCATTGGCGTGGTATTTTATGTTAGCATTTTCTGGCTATTAAACCCTTCAGTAAATTGTATCAGCATGAAACATTGATCAATCAATCATCTGCACCCAAATGCATGCTATAACTTGTTCATTTCGGATGTAGTTTCCCCACGTTAGGCTGACAAGGGTTCAACCCTCCCCTGGTGAACTAGGGGATGTTACCCCCCTTCAACCCCTTCGTGACTCCACCCTCACATCAGAGGAAAATGTTTGTCGAGTTTATTAAAACTCACTCCACAATCGTGTCTCAGGCTTAACCCGCAAAGGGTCAGCAGTTGTTCTAGATGACACTAGTTTTGGCGAAACAACCTATCCCCCCCCCCCCCCGGAGTGACGTTACCCTCAATACCTGTTGGCCTAGAAGGGTCTGGGGAGTTTTAACACTATGTGTACATGTCGAAGTACAAATCCAAATTAGACATCTCATCGAGCAGGAAAATAAATCCTCAATGAAGGTTACGCTTTAAATTATACAACCAAAATGGACGTTAGGTCTAATCTACCCTCGACAGATTATATTTTATATAAATATTAGAACAAATGTTGGATATAAAGAAAATGTTCCAGAACAATTCAATGCAGCAAATGCAACCAAAATAGTCCAACTAGTTTTATATTTGCCCCAAATGTCTGCAATAAAGAGTAAGGCGCCATCAGCTGTTGTTATTTGTACTAATATGTGTGGTACAATAAACTTATTATTAAATACCTGAGTTTTATTTTAAAAACAAACATTTTCAAGACGGGCCAGTAATAAACATGAATGCAATATTATTATAATATCGGATTTTGATCCTACAAGCACCAAGCCTTATTTATTTATTATTAATTTCCTAGCACTGCTTCTTACTGTCCGTTCGGGCTATATACTTATGTAATAATTACACTAATTGTTTTAGGGTTTAAGAAGGTCATATTTAGAGGAAGTGTACCCGAATCTGCTTTGAGGGAAAGTGGCAAATAATTTTGAAAAAAAAATCACCCTTAGTACACCCAACCGAGATTATAACCTCAATCCCCCCGTCATCGGCAGCGGGTATTTTGGTATCCACTCTCTCTCTCTCTCTCTCTCTCTCTCTCTCTCTCTCTAATTCGCGCGTTGTCATCAACATAATATTTGCTTTATTAAGTCTGTCTGCGCGGCCATGGATCGCTTCTCTCATTCACGGGGACAGCAGTAAGGACCAAATTCCTCTTCTTGGTACCGTCTCAAGCGACCTTACTGCGCGTCTGTTCGGCGCTAACTCAATTATTATTCGCGAGAGGCTCAGCCGGGAATTTCTTCATTATCGTTCGTTAAAATCCACCGGTTCCTCAGCTACGTGTGTGTGTGAGAGAGAGAGGGATACCCCCGGTGTAGCTGGCTAGCGTCTCAGTCACTTTATTACCCCCTCACTTGGGGTGTATTACAAGCGGAATATTGAATTATGAATGCGGAGACTTACATTCGCTCAATATGCGCGTCCTTTACATTCAGGGTAGCTACTTATTAACTTGGGTAGTTATGAAGTGCCCCCTTTTTAATAAGTATTTTTAAAAAAGGCGACATACAAACAAGGGACAGTAGAGAGGCAATTATAATACTAAAAAATAATTCCTAGTTAAGGGGAGGGTTCCCCAAATAGTAGATTTACCACACAGAGCTCGGTAATGTAAATATAGTTTGCTCAATATTAACAACAAAAAGGGTTCATCAGTAAATAAATTGAAAAGCAGCCTAAATAACACGCGTCCATAGAATACAAAATGGAATCCAGTTAGTAATGGACAGAAAAAATACAATAGTTCTTAAAAGCGAATAATCGCTTAGTCTAAAATACTCCCGAATGTCATATTACAAGGAAGGAGCACAACTTAACAGGGGAAGAAAAGCTCCCCGAACTTATTTTACTTATGACGTAAAACATAGCTTTATATATATATATATATATAAATAAAACATAGCTTTTTATATATATATATATATTTATATATATATATTTATATATATATATATATATATTTATATATATATATATTTATATATATATATTTATATATATATATATATATATATATATATATATATATATATATAGGTAAATATTGGCAAGTTTTGACACCAGAAGCTTGGGGGTCTGATAAGATTTAATATAGGCATAACTGTAACGGACCATTTGGTATAATTGTTTGGATTATTTCGTTGTTCTAGTTTTGTTAATCTATATACTAATAAAAGGAAGTGTGTGTGTATGTGTGTGCGCGCGATGCCCAGCCAAATCTACGGCACGGAGAGATCTGAAATTTTTAACCTAAGTGGATGGAAGGGGGTCCAAATGCACTTCAAAGCAGGATTTTTTAATTTTTAAATAGCTTTTTACTTAGGCTATTTTTAACAAATTTTTGAGGAAAATATTTTTAATCTAGTTGAGAATTACGTTTCAAAATGAGATCGGGCACCATGGGGGGGGGGGGGGGAGGCCTTGAAATCCAAGGATAAATCATATTAGATATTTCGACTTGAAATCCAAAGAGAAATGTTAAGACTGTACTAATAATAAGAACATGATATAATTCTTAACATGACGTAATTTTCATTTCTTGAATGCGTATTAAATTTTTACATAAATTATCTAAAAATAAAACTGATTCCCGTCAAAAAGTAATAGTAGTTTTCATACACGTTCCTACTTGTATGGTTACAATTGAGTACTTCTTTGTGTACCGGCAATTGCGAGCCAAGGATCGGCCTGTGAGCCACAGGTTGGTAAACACTGTCCTAGATTCTACCGCTTGCTTTAAATCATCCATTCAAGTATTGTGAAATCATGTGCTTATTCAATAAAATATATAAACAAACAAGGAAACTTCAGGAGTGTATAAATAAATAGCACATTTTTTTACAATAATTTAATCATATATTAACAAAAACGAATAGGATAAAATATAACCATTAAAATCCAGTGTTCATTCGACTAAAGCAAGCGCGGCTTTCATTTCTTGACGAGCGTTAGTTGATGCCAGTCAATGGTAACAAGCTCTAAACAAGGCAGAGTGATTACAGAAGGCTCTCTTCTTTCGTAGCTTAATTCTAGTCACACTTCCACGAGGAAATACTTGCCATTACATTATTAATTAGTAAATTGATTAGTAAAGATTGTTCCACACGTTTGCCGAAAACAGAGCAGAATATGTCCAAGTGTCACGCGCTGACAGAAATATATGTTGACCCTTAAGACTTTGCAACCAAACTTAGATCAACTCTTTGTCAATATGTTTTATTTTCTAGCTGTATAGACAGTATAACACTATAAAGCCACATGGCTGACTCATTCACTCACTGACATTAATGTTTACCCACTTCCATATGAGCTAGAAGCTTGAAATTGGGCAAACTTATAGCTTCTAGCCTGTAACAGACGGAAAAATTCCAAAAAGTTTTAAAAAAATAAAAAAATTCAACCCCCGAAAAAAAATTCAAAATGGTGGAGCAACTTTAAAGTCTGTGCGGTATATACAATACAATACCGGTAACTTTAAGTTGTTGCGTTTAAAACAACGTTGGAATTACATTAGTTTGCATCCACTTGTAAAGAAAACCCACCGGGGGTTTGGGGGCAGAGCTCCCAACGAGCAAAGCGAGTATATTCTATATGACTGTCGGGATGTTTGTTCTCAAATTCCAGGGCTATTTGTGACACAGCCAAACACACACGCTTCATATTTATCGAGTTATTTCAAATATAGTCATGCACTAAGTTACCGCACGCCTTAACCTCTGAGTCTACCGTGTGTAACGATAGAGGGCAGGACAGGCAGTCCTACTCTGTGGTCCTACTCTGTGGTCCTACTCTCTGGTCCTTCTCTCTGGTCCTATTCCCTGGTCCTACTCTCTGGTCCTACTCTGTGGTCCTACTCTGTGGTCCTACTCTGTGGTCCTATTCTGTGGTCCTACTCTCTGGTCCTACTCTGTGGTCCTACTCTGTGATCCTACTCTCTGGTCCTACTCTCTGGTCCTACTCTCTGGTCCTACTCTGTGGTCCTACTCTGTGATCCTACTCTCTGGTCCTACTCTGTGGTCCTACTCTGTGGTCCTACTCTGTGGTCCTACTCTGTGGTCCTACTCTGTGGTCCTACTCTGTGGTCCTACTCTCTGGTCCTACTCCCCGTCTCCCACGCGTACTGGACCTAGGTTCTTGTACACACACTTGTATTCCACGTCTAGACTATGGAGGATCATTGGAGTAACAGGTCACAGAACAGCCCTCAACATTTAATCTGTGTCTAAACGTGGACTCCAGTTTGTTTTCGAGAACGTAACTCGTTACTGTGATGTTTAATAACTGGTTCAAACTTACTCCAAGTGTTTTTTTAAGTAACATTAACATAACGTCACCAACATTGATCAAGGACGGACCAGTTCAAATGTATAACAGACAAGACGTTTCCAGGACATCCAACAACGTGGTAGGTTGAGGCTCAAACTCTAAAAGGAAGGAAGGATTTCAAGGAAGCAGATCAAACAACAAGTACAGCAAGGGATTTCCTGGAACCCACTACTGCTTCATCCTGTGCTTAAGTTGCTTAGTGCGCTTCAATTTCCTCACAACAGTCGACGAAACTGTCTGCTTGTCTCTAGCGCCTGCGCAGTGATTGAGTCTCCCAAGCAGATATTGTCGTGCAGAGCCGGGTGAGTTGGGATCAAGCCGCGCCCGAACGGACAACGCTGCTATCCTGTGATTGGCTCAGAGCTAATCACGTGGACCATGTTTCTGCTCTTGTTAATCGGCGAACATGTGGAGTCACAGTAACACACATTTTATTGTGCAGGAGTATAAGTAACACTAACAAATTAATCTACAAAAACAATAAATAGTTTAAGGAATGTTTATTTCAATGCAGGCTTAAATAAATCCTTTGACACCCTCTCCGCTTTTACAATGTTTAACTAAAGTCTTCGTTACGTAACCCCTCGTTATGTATAACCCTGGGTTAGACCTTGTTTTTAATTCTACATTAATGTTTTGGTGGGCCCCAATAGCCGCGCTGGGCTGGCGGGACCGACTGGCGCTCTTTACTCTTAACTGGGAGTCCAGTATTTAAATCCCTGCTGGGGTCTTTAGAGAAAATTTGTCCCTCATTAATGTCCTCTCATCCTCTGTTCAGACCAATTCTTGTGTAATTATTTAAGACTCACCTTTCTAATACTTTGCGCTTGGATAAGTAAATGAGACGCGTGGTCTCCACAATTATCTACAGAGTAAAGAACAGGGCTCTTGGCGAGTCATGTTACCCGGTAAGTAGACTCCTAAGAGCTGTCACTAGGTCTCGAACCCCACACCAACAGGGGCCGGTGGACTCTTCCCACACAACTGTGTGAAAATTGGATGCCCCTAGAATATATTTATAATTTGATGCAAGGACATCTTTCAGGTTCATATTCTAGAATATCAGAGGGGAGGGAAATAAATATCTAGGGGGATTTATTCCAGGGGGGCAGTGCCCCCTGCCTCTTACCCTGTTACGCTGCCGAGGGTCGTATTCAACCAGACGCACTTTTGGCGCCCCCCACTGAGTACCAGGTTCGCAACCCACAGTTTAGGAACTATTTCACTAGCCCAATGGATGGACGCATTAGGAAAGGTCATGGGTTGCGTTACATGTCCTGATGGTTGCTATCACTCGACCTAGCGTTAAATGTCCTGATGGTTGCTATCACTTGACCTAGCGTTACATGTCCTGATGGTTACTATCACTTGACCTAGCGCTAAGCCCTAACGAAGACATTAACCCAACATTGTAAAAGATGGTCTAACAAAACACACCCTGTTGTTTGTATTCACAGATGTATTATGTCCAACACGAGTGGGGCTCTCAGCACCTGGGACTAGTTGGTCTGAAACAACGTCTCGTGATCTATAGATCACTACAAGGTAGGTCCCAAGTGCTAACAGCCCTCTTCTCTCGTATTAAACTGAAGTAGACTCGAGTGAGTGACGCGTGTCACATAACTTGTGGCGCAGGACCCCGCAACACAAACCTTCACTCCCACGAGATACAATACAAGTGTATTAAATCAATGTAATAGTTATGTTAAACTAGGCATAGGAGCTACTTGAGCTCTCGACCACGGTAGAGGCTCTGTTAAATCGGAGTTTTTAAGACCTTAGATCAGTCAAAACAAATGGTATTTTTGGCGGGATACAATTTGAAAATGATTTATTTTTAAATATATTTTATAGATTGTTTTTGGTTACTTTATATATTACATTGATCTATTATATATTTACAATAAAAATTTAGTAAAAAAGCCTATAATATGCCACTGCCATATGCTTACAAGGAATTTAATATAATCCCATTTAGTTAATTACAGAGCGATATTTTAATTTGTTTCCAACTAAAAATTCAACAACCATTTAATTTAAATTCCGTTTAAATGATCTTTTAAATTGCACTAGAGAAATTTCTCCCAGATTATTTGAAGAGAATCTTCTCGAGCCATTAAAGTTTGAACACAAGACGTGGAGACACCAGTCAAATGGGCCGGACCACAAGACACAGGTCAAATGGGCCGGACTACGAGCCACAGGTCAAATGGGCCAGACCACGAGACACCAGTCAAATGGTCCAGACCACAAGACACAGGTCAAATGGGCCAGACTACGAGACACCGGTCAAATGGTCCAGTCCACAAGACACAGGTCAAATGGGCCAGACTACGAGACACGGGTCAAATGGTCCAAACCACGAACCACCAGTCAAATGGGCCAGACCAAGAGCCACCGGTCAAATGGTCCAGACCATGAGCCACCGGTCAAATGGGCCGGACCACATACAAATACACAGAAGACAAGTTGGACGGTGCTTGAAAATGTTTCACTTCAATTCAGTGCAAGGGAACAGATAGAACAGCTGAACTAACGACGTCGCCTGCTTGGAGAGCTCAAAGCCACTTCGCGAAGAGGGTTGCATCTTAACTTGACGCGCTTAAGCCTTCTAAGCACTATCTCACTTAGACGTCAATTTGATAAACAGAAAGAGAGAGGAAATGGGTAGTTCACCCTGTAAAGTCTATCTGTTGATAACACTTTCCCTCTTTCTCTGGCGAGTTTAAACACCCACTCTATAGGTATATTCCTACTGGCCATTTCCGTGAATAAACCAAATAATAGCCTGAGCTGTAAAAGATTTTAAAAAACATTTCAAGATCAAAAGAATAATCTTGTGACAATGTAGGAGTATTTTTGGAATTATTTAAAAGTGTATGCTTTTTTTTTTCTTCAAATGTTAGAACTTTAAAATCCTCTAAATAAAACCTAAAATACGAGGTATCATCTTGACAGGCTCCTACGTCCCAGGGAGGCAACGTCGATAAGGTGTGAGTGTGTATGTGTGAACTAACCACAGGTATAAACCTCTTTACAGTAATAAGATCACTGGGGGGGAGGCATGGGTTTGGAACTGTTGAATTAATAGACGGACTTTGACAAAACACAGAACGTCTCTGGGGTGTATTCTTTATCGTCCGTCGGTCGACCATTTTGTATTCAAGTTTAAGAAACTGGACGGGCTCAAGGTGTGTCTCATGCTGAAATGAAGCCCACTTATCAAAGATAGTTTAGTTATCTCTGATTGATAGGGATAATCTGTGGACACAGTAAGTGGTTGGTAACTAGTTGGAACTAAGATGCCCTTAGTTTTGGCCAATGGTGAAGAAATAAAAACAAGTAATTTGGCAACATTTGTTTCATATTTTGTAGCGATAGTAAGCCTCGTAAAGTGACAGTTTTTGTGTGGGCTTCTCTTGCAACCTTTTTCGTCTCGTCCATAGTCCTGTTGCTATGAAGAGGTTTGTGAGGCTGGTTCACACATACACACTCTCAACATAACAGATATAAACACTACAGGGACAATATTTGTTGCGACAAATATTAGAGGTAGACAAAGTTCGTATTTGTAGCGGTGACACTTTGTCCGGAAGAGATCATTGTTGACTAAAACAAAGGAGAGGTGCAGCAACATTATTTTATTGGCCGGGGAAATGCACTCGCCCTCAATCGATTAGAACAATAGCCTCTTTTCGAACGGATGCGGGCGTTTTGGGTTGAGGTTATGTTAGTGTTTCAAGCGGTGAGATAGATAGATACCTCGGAGGAATAAAACAAGGTTCGTCTATAATAGACCTGTATGTGGCAGCCATTTTGGCTTGAATCTCTGAATCTTTCTCTCCGACCAAACATGGCGAGTGCATGTCCCTGGGGATAGACAGTCTAATCGGGTATAATGGGTTTATTTATTGCCAGGAACACTATCGAATTAACGTTCAAGTGACGTAAAGAAACATAGTGTGTGATTAGGATTCATATAACGTTTCTTAAAAAAAAATTTTTTTTAAATTGAGAAAAACTTTGCCATTGAATTTGAACAGTTTGAAATCAAATTGCTCACTTCATTATAACTTTAGAAGTTTGAGACTGATTAGTCTGCAAAATAATCTTATTATTGAACAACTAAGATGGCGTGTGTACGCTAAACAAACAAATGAAATACTAAATAGCCGTGTTTAAGTTGTACGCAACGTGACTATCTGGTAGGAACACGTGATACCCTCCAATTAACGTAATCTGAAGACAAAGCTCTCGTTAAGTGTCACGTCAAAGTTAATTTAAGTGCATTGTTATTGTTTCCATATAAAATCCCGAGGAAAAACATTTACGTTATGTTACATTACGTTACGTGAACGTTAAGTCTAATCGCGATCCCGGCGTGTGGTTGTTTGCTGCAAATATTCCCGAGTGAAGTTATTAATTTCACTGAAAGATGAAGTTGAAGTTGTAATCCTATTGGAGGGCGGCTGTTCTCTTCAGCTGCTTGTTGCACTATTAGCTGGTAGCTGAGTATTTCCAAAATGTTTAAGGCGATAGAGTTGTGCGTGACTGTTAAAAACTACAGTGTTCACTAGACTTAATGCGACTGGACGTAAAGAAGTTTGAACAGACAGACAAAGACTGAATACATAAAGAATATCGTAGTCCTCATTTGTTTTCTCGAAACATTCCACCGACTAAAGGAGCTCGAGATATATTCCCAATCACTGTCTTTATTGAACTTGCGGTGAAGGTTTGTGCGCCTGATTATGGACCGGATATATTCCGAGAGTACATACCAACCACATGCATCAAGGGATGTTCATTCTTTCAAATGCGCGTCTTTCATTTCTTTTCAGGGTACCCGTTCCTCTCATCTACTAAACTCATTGATTATAAACCTGATGTTAACATCACACGTTTAATTTCCCACGTGAAATATGTTGGATCGTGTGATACCGGTCTGTAATGAACACTAAGGGGTGTTGGCTCGTGTGAAGCTGGTCTGTAATGAACACTAAGGGATGTTGGCTCGTGTGAAGCTAGTCTGTAATGAACACTAAAGGATGTTGGCTCGTGTGAAGCTGGTCTGTAATGAACACTAAGGGATGTTGGCTCGTGTGAAGCTGGTCTGTAATGAACACTAAGGGGAGTTGGCTCGTGTGAAGCTGGTCTGTAATGAACACTAAGGGATGTTGGTCGTGTGAAGCCAGTCTGTAACGAACACTAAGGGATGTTGGATCGTGTGAAGCTGGTCTGTAATGAACACCCAAGGGATGTTGGCTCGTGTGAAGCTGGTCTGTAATGAATACTAAGGGATGTTGGCTCGTGTGAAGCTGGTCTGTAATGAACACTAAGGGATGTTGGCTCGTG
Organism: Timema podura; assembly: GCA_033556935.1. Taxonomy (NCBI): domain Eukaryota; kingdom Metazoa; phylum Arthropoda; class Insecta; order Phasmatodea; family Timematidae; genus Timema; species Timema podura. The sequence goes on from JAVRXN010000001.1 coordinate 3,172,237, forward strand.
TGAAGCTGGTCTGTAATGAACACTAAGGGATGTTGGCTCGTGTGAAGCTGGTCTGTAATGAACACTAAGGGAATGTTCGCTTATATATTAAGATATGGTCCATCTTAATTCTACTTATCCCTCTACATCCTGTGACAGTCCCAGCCCCTCTCCCGCATCGTGACAAGGCCTGTCACTGGTAACATGGTCTTAGCTTGTAAGGGATCTTTGGACCTTTCAGCGCAGCGAATTCCTAGGAACTATTCTCGAATCTCAACCAGAACATGTTCCAAGGAGCCTTTCTTTGAATCTCGACCTGGGACGCTAGCAAGAGCGTTGTCAGATTATGTCCAAAGGGTGTCTTAGTATCATGACCAGGAACGCTAAGGGGTGCTTTGTCAAAACATGTCCCGAGGAGGTCTTGTTATGTTCTCTGCTTGGAACGCCATAGGAACGTTGTTATATCAGGAGTGTTTATTTCTACCTACACTATCCACCCAGACGATTTAAGTGCCTGAGAAAAACTTCGTAGTAGGTCTACGGCTGAAGAACGTGTTCCATGATCAGCTGGATGTAGGAAGCACTTCTACAAGAACTCGAATATATCCTAGAGACAACACTGCCAGATCATGTGACTATGAAAGCTTGTTATAACCGCAGTAAGCTAAGCAATTAATTCCACACGACAGGTCCACATGACCAGCTTAGAGCCGGTATCTTCAACGGCTCTTACGAATCAGGAGAGCCGAGGTAGAATTTCCAAAAAGCCAATCAAATATGCAACAAAATTGCAAAAATATTAGCATCGCGCATTTCTATACACTAATCTCCATGATGACGAGCGTATGTCCAAACCTCGGCTGAACTCGGCTCTTGTTGGCCTAAGACACGACTACACCCGAACATAACAGTGTATAGTATCCACGCGCACTGCTATACACTAATCTCCATGATGACGAGCGTATGTCCAAACCTCGGCTGAACTCGGCTCTTGTCGGCCTAAGACACGACTACACCAGAACATAACAGTGTATAGTATCCACGCGCACTGCTATAAACTAGTCTCCATGGTGATGAGGGCTCGGCCAGACCTCGGCTGAACTCTGATCCTGTCGACCTCGGACACGACGGCACTAGAAAAGATGCACGTGCTCCCCCGCCGGCAGATGTCACCCCGGTCAGTAAGGGAGCGACGCAAGCGACCAAGAGCGGGCAGACGTAGGGCGTCCTCGTAAGGAGGTGGGTCCTCTGTCGGTGTCGTAACGCTTCTTCCCTGGAACGGGTCGTCGGGACAATGTTCCACCAGAGGACTGGGCAAGAACACGAGGCGGTGGCCGTGGTATGAAGTCCTCCGCTGGGGTCGGGCGTCCCTGCACAGCGAGCTACGACTACCCGACGTGAAGATACCGCCCCATGAACGGCGGTTAAGGGCAACCGCAGCAGTGGCCGCCGCTCGGATGTTGAAGGAGGAAGTGTGTCAGGGGAATTCTGGGGACAACGGGGATGTTGACGTTGGGGTCTGCCTGTATGGTCGGTCCCTGGTGCTCCTGGCCCGTGGCGGCCATAAGCAGTGACTCAGAATAGCTTAGGAACCAGCGAGGAGTTGTCTCTGATGTCGAGCTCTAGTTCACCGCTATCTATGGTACTGTCATGCGAGAGCTGCCCCCGAGACTCGTGCGGGGCGTCGGGCGTGGGAGACAAGGCGGCGTCAGCATCGTAGTTGACGCCAAAGAGCTTGGTCACCTGCAACAGTGCCACCGGGACTCGTGTTTATAATGGAGAGCAATTGGACCACTAACGATCCTACAAAGGATGAATCTGATCTGCTTCCTCATCCATCCAGAACTACGCGTGCACTTGGCCCTTCGGATGGTTAAGGGTTGCCCACCAGTTACCTTTTGGAGAAACTTCATGCACTAGGAGAGTCGTGAATAGGTGAGGTGGTTTCCCATTGCCTTCCGTACTAAGTTTATATGAGCGAGCGATAAAGAGCCTACACTGTTCTATCGAAAAAGTGTCTCATATCATACATTTCAAGAATTTTTTACGTGCCTCAATTAACGTGGGCTCTACTTCCCTCCGAATAAAAGCTGTGCTATCGATTATTGTCTCTCAGTTAAGCCCAATTTGGCCTCGGTCAGGTATGAACCCGTGATCTCCGGGTGCGAGGCTAGCACATTACCCCAAGACCAATGAGGTCAACCTTACTTTTCTACTGAACAAATTAAAGAGAATAGTCTATAAGGGACTTTCCTGAATCTCGGTTGCAATTCAAAGAAATTGGGTGAGAATAGCAATTATTGGTTTGTGTGCGAGAGGCTAGGTCTAAGTTTAATATAAACGTACCTAGAGCCAAGATCCCTGGCTTACATGTACAGTTGACCAGTTACATGTTAGATACGTTATTAGTGGCCAGAAAATAATACTGGAGATACTGCCACGTTGAGAGAATAGTTAGTGGCCAGAAAATAATACTGAGAGGAGTACTGCCACGTTGAGAGAATAGTTCAGATGGGGGACAGTACCTGATAGTGCAGGTAGGCTGTGTTGTACTCTATGATCATGCGCAGTGGCCACGAGAGCAGACAGAAACTGAAGAGCCAGAAGACTCCCTGAGAGGAGTACCAGGGTAGTCTGTCGGGTCGCTGTAAGCAACCACGTACTCCTTGAAGCAGGGGATGTTAGACAGGTCCAGTCCTTCCCTCATCTCCATATAGTCGTCGTAACGTTCGTGCTCGGAGAAGAAGCGGCTCCTCTGCTCCTCGAACTCCGCCGCGGCGTCAATGTTGGAGAAGGCGAAACCTGGGATAGACAGTAACACACCCTATGTGACAACAGACCAGTTTAAAACTCCCTCCCCCCCCCGAATTAGACCCCCCCGTGAAACAAGTTCCCTCGTGACCTTTGCTGAATCGTATCTTGGTGATCGGCCCCCTGGCATCCAGCGTGAGATCCCGAGAGACGTCCTTGACGCCGCAGTAGGCGAACACGAAGCATGACCCTGACGCGTGGGAGTTGACGCGCTCGTAGTACACCTGCGTCGTCGTGTAAGAGTCCCCGTTGCGATACCGCGTCACTTGCCGCTTGCGCCGCACGTAGTGGTAACACACGGCCTTCCACCTGGAGACAAATTATTCAGATGTCGCTCCAAACAATATGGCACGGGACGGTGCTTTTTTTTAAGGAATAATTGTTATTTTAAAATGTATTTGTCACATTCATCAACATTTCGGATCATAATCTTTAGAAATGCGTAAAAATGTTTAACTAAACTACCCAATTTGGTATATTCTTGGCTTGATATTGATTGAACACCTGTCTATTAAGTGCACACTTAGTTTAACCTGAAAGTTCTTTCATTTATGGATTACACTATGGCCGTGTCTTATAAGCTACGCCATAGTGGACATGTGCAAAAGTAGGCTTGCTGGCTTTAAGGCTAACTGAAGTGTACATTTATAACTACAAAACCATGAAGAAACCAGAACAAGTCATGAATGTTCCAGGGCAGTGGACATGCATGAGAGTGAGATACAGACCATCAGGACTACTTTTTAATAATTAGAGGCACAGAAAAAGTAGGTCCCATTGAGATTTAAGCACAAGATATTCTCATTTCTCCATATATATAATAAAGTAACAAATGGGACTTACTTGGCCGGCGAGGCATCTTCTCTTCCCACCGGCTCATTCCACAGACTTTAGGCACCAGCACCCATATTTCCATTTACCAAGGCAATGTCTTTCTTCTCACTCACCAGAATATTAGCAGCACCTCTCTATCCACTCACCAGACTATCGGCAACGCCTCTCTCATCTGTCGGACTCTCTCTATGACAGAGTTGATGTCGACTCGGTAGGAGAGCTCTATCCTTGCCGTGCAGTGCCAGCATTCTACCAGATACACGAGATACAGCATAGCCATGAAGGCCACCGGGATGTAGATGTAGCCGTCGTCACAAGGGGACATTTGGCGGGTGCTCTTTATGGGGTACAAGGAGAAGTTGATTATCACCTGCAAACAGAACATGCTCCAGCATCTGACAGATGTCTATGATGGGTTTACAAGGAGAAGTTGACTATCACCTGCAAACAGAACAAGCTCCAACATCTGACAGATGTCTATGATGGGTTTACAAGGAGAAGTTTACTATCACCTGCAAACAGAACAAGCTCCAACATCTGACAGATGTTTATGATGGGTTTACAAGGAGAAGTTGACTATCACCTGCAAACAGAACATGCTCCAGCATCTGACAGATGTCTATGATGGGTTTACAAGGAGAAGTTGACTATCACCTGCAAGCAGAACATACTCCAACTTCTGACAGATGTCTATGAGGGTTTACAAGGAGAAGTTGACTATCACCTGCAAACAGAACATACTCCAGCATCTGACAGATGTCTATGATGGGTTTACAAGGAGAAGTTGACTATCACCTGCAAACAGAACAAGCTCCAACATCTGACAGATGTTTATGATGTGCTTACAAGGAGAAGTTGACTATCACCTGCAAGTATAACAATCTCGAACATCTGACAGATGTTTATGATGGGTTTACAAGGAGAAGTTTACTATCACCTGCAAACAGAACAAATCCAATATTTACCAGCTGCTCTGGATGAGGTTCCACTGTTGATCACCAACTAAGTAAAAAAAACCATGAAGAATACGGACAAAAGACTATGAAAACCCCAATATCCTTAGTGAGATTACTATGATACATTGATAACGTTTCCAACTGGCTATTATTAAGTATGCACTTTATTGACTAACATCTAATGTTGATTGTCTAGAACAAGCTTGCATGAATATCCCATCTAGATGTAATGCTCTATGGTGTTATCATGCACAGTGACCAGAGAAGACATCATCACACTCACGATCGGATACGTAACACGTCTTAATATCGCTTGTACTGTCCCCCTGGTGTAGTCTGACGTGACGACAAGGAACAACATCACGCTCTCTAGACAAACAACACACCTGAGGGGTACAACACAGTCTTGACAGGATTTCAATTAAGTCAGAACAACAACAACAATGTGGAACTTTTGTGAATAAATGAAGGTGACTCCAGTCCAATATTTAGGCTGTCATAAAATTATTCACCACATTAATTTGAGTAATTTGTTATTTTAAGGAGCAAGCTGAGCCTTCGTAGTCTACTTAATTAAATCTAAAAAGTCTTGAGCTGTGTTATTTATTAAACATAGATCGTTTTAAGATAGCTCCTGAAATACCGAACGTACTAAAGCTAATAAATGGCCCAATGGTGTAGTGGTCAGTGTACCTACCTGGCTACAAGCCTAGAGGTCCCAAGTTCGATTCTCTCCTGGAACATTGGGTATTTTTCCTGAAAGGGAATTACCCCAACGGTCACAGGGTTTGGTTAGTTAGGTGTTTCCACTGGTTCCACACCCTCCTACTCACTATTACCATCACCATCATCTTGTGTGGACAGGGAAAGAGCCTCCAAGAAAAAGATGTACGATTAGTACATTCGGGAATCCCTGAACAACAGTACATTAGTACTGGATAATCTTTAAACTATTGGACTAGGAAAGATGTAGCCCAGACGTGCAATATTATTTTTACTAAGGCTTATATTAAGGTGAATGTTTTATGGGCACCCTGTATCTCTAAATGAAAAGTGGTGGCTTCTATCTTCATTATGTTCTAGAAGAAAATAACATTCTAGGGCTGCCAGGTTAGAAAGAGGTTATTTGGAGCTCCATCGATCATGAAGTTTGTTATTTAATACACAATTAAAAGTAAGAACAAGCGATTTCTGTCAGTTGATTGAAAACAGCTTTCTTTAACGTAAGAAATTATTTTGCGATGTTGTGATTGCTAATTTGCGAATGTTTGATGTCTTCTCTCAAGGTCATATACAGTTCCTTGTCCTTATTAGAGTTTGTGTCTAATCTAGGCCATATCTGACGGTTGCAGCAACTAATACGTCTACTTTAAGGTATTCATACGGCAAGTGTTGTCACTGTGAGACCTCAACAAGTGATTGGATAAGTAGAATGGAAAATCATTGGATCATTCTATCTTTCAATGTCCAAACTTTCTATTTCATGTATTGGCGCTATGAGGTGTAGAATGATCAACAAGTGAGGACTGGACAAGTGCTATCTCCCCCTTTCCCTTCTACCCCCTTCTAGAGACTGATAACTCCCTCCTCTTCTAGAGCCTGATAACTACCTCCTCTTTTAGAGCCTGATAACTCCCTTCCCTTCTAAAGACTGATAACTACCTCCTCTTCTAAAGACTGATAACTACCTCCTCTTTTAGAGCCTGATAACTCCCTTCCCTTCTAAAGACTGATAACTACCTCCTCTTCTAAAGACTGATAACTACCTCCTCTTCTAGAGACTGATAACTACCTACTCTTCTAGAGCCTGATAACTCCATCCTCTCCTAGAGCCTGATAACTCCCTCCTCTTTTAGAGCCTGATAACTCCCTTCCCTTCTAAAGACTGATAACTACCTCCTCTTCTAGAGACTGATAACTACCTACTCTTCTAGAGCCTGATAACTCCATCCTCTCCTAGAGCCTGATAACTCCCTCCTCTTCTAAAGACTGATAACTCTCTCCCCTTCTAGAGCCTGATAACTCCCTCCTCTTTTAGAGCCTGATAACTACCTCATCTTCTAGAGACTGATAACTCCCTCCCCTCCTAGAGCCTGATAATTCCCTCCTCTTCTAGAGCCTGATAACTCCATCCTCTTCTAAAGACTGATAACTCCCTCCCCTTCTAGAGCCTGATAACTCCCTCCTCTTCTAAAGACTGATAAATCCCTCCCCTTCTAGAGCCTGATAACTCCTCCTCTTCTAAAGACTGATAACTCCCTCCCCTTCTAGAGCCTGATAAATCCCTCCTCTTTTAGAGCCTGATAACTACCTCCTCTTCTAAAGACTGATAACTACCTCCTCTTCTAAAGACTGATAACTACCTCCTCTTCTAGAGCCTGATAACTCCATCCTCTCCTAGAGCCTGATAACTCCCTCCTCTTCTAAAGACTGATAACTCCCTCCCCTTCTAGAGCCTGATAACTCCCTCCTCTTTTAGAACCTGATAACTCCCTCCTCTTCTAGAGCCTGATAACTCCCTCTTCTTCTAAAGACTGATAACTCCCTCCCCTCCTAGAGCCTGATAACTCCCTCCTCTTCTAGAGCCTGATAACTCCCTCCTCTCCTAGAGTTTGATAACTCCCTCCTCTTCTAGAGCCTGATAACTCCCTCTCCCTCCTAGAGCCTGATAACCCCCCATACGATGTCCCTGCATGGAACTATACCTATACATACAACAGAGAGGTTTGGACATTTAGCGATAGAACCATCCAGCGTTGTTAAATTTTACTGGAGCAGGTGATCACGTGATTATACCTAGTAGGTTGTACAGGTGTCAGAGATGTAGACTTAGTACTACTTTGTCCAGTAGATTAGACCAAACATCACACAGACATCTAGTAACTTCAACACAGATATATTCACACAATATTGAGAGTGTTTTTTGCTGTGAATCACTACTGGACTGATGATGGGAGACAACGCTAGCTAGAAGTCTCTTACATTTGTACAAAGTGTCTGTGATAGCCCGAGCTTAGAGCTGCGATGTTCCCGGTTAGAATAGTGAGTGCATCATATCTCGGGGAGAGGACAATGCAAACAAACAAACAAACAAACAAACAAACACCAACATTGAGATGCAAGGGGAGGTTTAGCGGGTGGGTTCATTCAAATAGACCTAGAGCTAGTATACAAGCTGGGTAACAAGCTAAATATGTACATAAACACAGGTGGGTAGTAAGCTAAATATGTGCATAAACATAGGTGGGTAGTGATCCAGTCAAGATACAGGTGGGTAGTGATCCAATAAAGATACAGGTGGTAGTAATCCAGTCAAGATACAGGCAGGTAGTGATCCAGTCAAGATACAGCTGGTAGTGATCCAGTCAAAATACAGGTGGGTAGTGATCCAGTCAAAAGACAGGTGGGTAGTGATCCAGTCAAAATACAGGCAGGTAGTGATCCAGTCAAGATACAGCTGGTAGTGATCCAGTCAAAAGACAGGTGGGTAGTGATCCAGTCAAGATACAGCTGGTAGTGATCCAGTCAAAAGACAGGTGGGTAGTGATCCAGTCAAAAGACAGGTGGGTAGTGATCCAGTCAAAATACAGATGGGTAGTGATCCAGTCAAGATACAGATGGGTAGTGATCCTGTAAAGATACAGCTGGGTAGTGATCCAGTCAATATACAGGGGATAGTGATCCTGTCAAGATACAGATGGGTAGTGATCCAATAAAGATACAGGGGATAATGATCCAGTCAAGATACAGGTGGGTAGTGATCCAGTAAATATACTGGTGGGTAGTGATCCAGTCAAGATAAAGCGGGGTAGTGATCTAGTCAAGATAAAGGTGGGTAGTGATCCAGTAAATATACAGGTGGGTAGTGATCCAATAAAGATACAGGGGATAGTGATCCAGTCAAGATATAGGTGGGTAGTGATCCAGTAAATATACTGGTGGGTAGTGATCCAGTCAAGATACAGGTGGGTAGTGATCCACTAAATATACAGGTGGGTAGTGATCCTGTCAAGATAAAGCGGGGTAGTGAGCTAATCGTGTGCAGCTTTTTAAAGAAGTGTGTTAAAAAAGTTTTTAAAACCCCATCACTGGCCCAGTGTATTGGAGTAGTGTGAATAGTAAACTGAACTACTTGTTCAATCCAGTAATGTTAACCTTTTGTAGTGACGTGTGATTAAAACATATTGAAGTGAGTGTACAGAATCATTGTTTATATATTTCATTTGTGTTTAAAGTGGTCTTGAGACTGTGAGGGGGTGGCTGGCCTCTTCCAGGGAATTAGTTGAGGCTAAAAGTACTAATAGTACTAATAATATTGATTACAATGGTGAGCACACGAGTAAATGATGTGATTCTGATTCTGAAGATGTCAGTTGTTGGTAACAGACTAGTAGGTGCTTTGCGGTCAACGTATAACTCATTGAACTAAGCTGATGACGTCTTTAGTGTTTGTTTAGAACTTTAGACAACTCCTTTGAGAGTGTTTTTTTTATTGCCAATTCAATCTATCATAGAGTAACGCCCTAGACCATGCGGCCACGTATGTGGATAAAAAACCAATTAAAATCACCTACGTTTATAAAAATATTGTTTGCTCTGAGAAGTCCCGGTGACCCCTCCCCTTAAGAGATACAAAATGTTTCATCCAACCCCAATGTAATTCCTACGGGCTGATGGTCCCAGGATATGAATAGTCCTGCTAATCCTGTGGTTTTATCAAATATAGTCAGCTGGATACAAGGAGGATATAAAATAAGTCCAGTTCCAACATATTCTCCTTGTCCAGTAGAATATATCTCCGTGAGCTGAACTATTTTAGAAACGTTATGAAAATCTGAACAATATTGTTTGAGTAAAATCTTGGAGACGTATTCTATGTGTTATACAGGGTGATACATACTGGCGGGCAGATGGGTGAGTCATTATACAGGTGATACATACTGGTGGGCAAGTCATTACTCACCTCGGTGAGTCAGGTGTGTGTGTGAATGTGTGAGCCATTATACAGGTGATACATACTAGTGGACAAGTTATTACTCACCTCGGTGAGTCAGGTGTGTGTGTGTGTGAATGTATGAGTCATTATACAGGGTGATACATACTGGTGGCCAGATGGGCGAGTCATTACTCACCTGGGTGAGTCACGTGTGTGTGAATGTGTGAGTCATTATACTGGTGATACATACTGGTGGGCAAGTCATTACTCACCTCGGTGAGTCAGGTATGTGTGTGTGAATGTGTGAGTCATTATACAGGTGATACATACTGGTGGGCAAGTCATTACTCACCTCGGTGAGTCAGGTGTGTGTGTGTGAATGTGTGAGTCACTATACAGGGTGATACATACTGGCAGACAGTTGGGTGAGTCATTACTCACCTCGGTGAGTCACGTGTGTGTGTGAATGTGTGAGTCACTATACAGGGTGATACATACTGGTGGGCAGATGGGCGAGCATAAGGACGGGCGGACAGACGAGCGAACTATGCTGACCTTGGTGACCTCTGCCATCCGACACCACGTGACCGCCCCGAGGCAGCCGTAAATGAGAAGAGTGAGAATGAGGCACTTCCAGCTGGCCTCCCGCTGCAAGGTACGACAGAGGCTCTGCTGTATGGGCCTCTGTTCCTGCTGCTGTAACAACATTTTACTAAGTAGGTTTCGTTATGGCTGAGCCAAGAAGATATACTACAATTATTCACCTGGTAGTCCCACAAACATTTCTACGGTTTATTGTCCCATAAAACTTGTAGGCTACTCGTTTATTCAATAATGGACGGAGCGTGTATTTAATACTGGTGGGATATTCCTTTAAGATTTGTGACATTTATTTCGAGTACCTCGAGCACTTTATTTATTTCGAAATATTAGTCTCGTTAAGAATCTTCTGGGAAAATGGTTTTAATTAGCCGTGAAATTTGAGAAGGAACCTGTCCCCTTCAATCTTCTTCCCCTCCCCGCCCCCCCCCCCCCCCACCCACAAAACAATTTGTTCCAGTCAGTTTAATAGAAGGAACTGTAAGAGGGGGGTGATATAATTTAATTGAACAACTCACCAATACCCTCTTGTTGATAAAAAGTTGAAGGATGTTGATCATATTAACGTCGTCACTATATGTGAGATTAGCTCAGGAAATGTACAATCTTAGTCAGACCGGAGAGTCGCTGGCAACAGTCCATCAGCAGCTGCAGCTGGTACATCACATGTGTTGTGTTTGAGTAGCTGCCGCTGGTACATCACATGTGCTGTGTTTGAGTAGCTGCAGCTGGTACATCACATGTGTTGTGTATCAGTAACTGGAGCTGGTACATCACATGTGCTGTGTCTTAGTAACTGCAGCTGATACATCACATGTGTTGTGTCTCAGTAACTGCAGCTGGTACATCACATGTGTTGTGTTTGAGTAGCTGCCGCTGGTACATCACATGTGCTGTGTCTGAGTAGCTGCAGTTGGTACATCACATGTGTTGTGTCTGAGTAGCTACAGCTGGTACATCACATGTGTTGTGTTTGAGTAGCTGCCGCTGGTACATCACATGTGATGTGTCTGAGTAGCTGCAGCTGGTATATCACATGTGCTGTGTCTGAGTAGCTGCAGCTGGTATATCACATGTGTTGTGTTTGAGGAGCTGCAGCTGGTACATCACATGTGCTGTGTCTGAGTAGCTGCAGCTGGTATATCACATGTGCTGTGTCTGAGTAGCTACAGCTGGTATATCACATGTGCTGTGTTTGAGTAGCTGCAGCTGGTACATCACATGTGTTGTGTCTGAGTAGCTGCAGCTGGTACATCACGTGACCTGTATTTTAGCAGCTCCCGCTAGTAAAGTAGCCAGCTCATTCATGCAGTCCTATGTCTCATGATGAGTTGACCTGACTGTACCTGGATCACCCTACCTTGCGTGGGGCTAATTGTGTCCCCTCGAATAATAGGAGGGTGAAAAACAAGGGATGATTGTAGAACAGAGGGAGGAAGCAATAATGGATAGGAGCGGTTCAGTGACACTGCTCTGTATTATAACAGGTGACCTTGGAGCCAGCTGCCAGGGAGGTAGGGCACGATGATGATTAATGACGTAACTTATCTTTGGAGGAGCTTTTTAATATTCGAAAGTAAGTTTTCTTTTGGTATAATTAGATAGTTAAATAATATTTCTATAAATTACAAGCATAACTTACATAACTTTTATTTATCAAAATAGTCAATAATCTAATCATGTTTGATAAATGTTAATTAGTAAGGATCAATTTAGCCTTAAAATGACTATCAATAGAAGTTGGTAAAAAAAGTATTCTTAAAGCACATTTTGAGGATTGTATTTCTTGATATCAGGTGAAGAAACAACTAGTCAGGGATATGGACAGATATTCCTGGATATCAAGTAAAACAACTAGTCAGGGATATGGACAGATATTCCTGGATATCAAGTAAAACAACTAGTCAGGGATATGGAAAGATATTCCTGGATACCAAGTAAAACAACTAGTCAGGGATATGGACAGATATTCCCGGATATCAAGTGAAACAACTAGTCAGGGATATGGACAGATATTCCTGGATACCAAGTGAAACAACTAGTCAGGGATATGAACAGATATTCCTGGATATCAGGTCAAACAATTAGTGAGGGGTATGCACAGATATTCCTGGATATCAAGTCAAACAACTAGTGAGGGATATGGACAGATATTCCTGGATATCAAGTCAAACAACCAGTCAAGGATATGGACAGATATTCCTAGATATCAAGTAAAACAACTAGTCAGGGATATGGACAGATATTCCTGGATATCAAGTCAAACGACTCAGGGATATGGACAGATATTCCTGGATATCAAGTCAAACGACTCAGGGATATGGACAGATATTCCTGGATATCAAGTCAAACGACTCAGGGATATGGACAAATATTCTACTAAATTTAAATTACATTTATTTCTAAAACCACTTTATATTAAAATCCAAGCAATGTGGGCAGTTGTTACAAACTAGTTTGTTCCCACATTGAATATTTTTGTGGCCTCTCGTAACACCAGGCTACTCAACGACTGAGACATCGCCCCAACAGAGGGTTGAGGGGACACCCCTGGTTCTTTGTGGGGAGGATCCTTACCTGAAGTCCCCACCTCAAGTTAGTGGGAGGGGGGGAGCTGCCCCTGTTGAAGTTTTCCATACATCCCCTCCCACAACCCCCTTTCCTAAATCCCTTAGAATCCATACCTTCAAGAAAACTTATTTTTATGTGAATAAATGTTTCGATTATCAAACCACGCGTGTGTTGGTTCGTGTGATAAGGGCTCCCGTAAGTCGTTTGGAGAATGGACCGGTCCATCCGAAGAAAACAATTTATCATCATCTTTAAAAGATCAATGGAAAAGTTTCTCGCAAAAACTAGCCATGTCCACTTCTACCATTTTTAGTAAAATCAAGCCAAGAGGGAAGGAAACAAAATAAATAAAATGTTTCACCAATAGATAATTTATTTTGACTTTCTACTCATAATCTCTACAGTTGTTAAATATCTGTCAGGGGTATCTTGGAATTTGAATAGGACTTTTTATCTTAGTTGAAATAGTTTCTCATCGGTGGCGCCAGCAGAAATAATTCCTATACCGCATTGAAAGCCATACAATAGCTAATTTCTTATTTAATATTGGAGTAACCGGGTTCGTATCCATGGCAGCCACACATATATAGATATACCTGCTAATGTAACGAATCATGACGAGTATAAAGGACGGGTCCAGCTCCTGAGGGACTAGCAAGGCAACCCGCAATGGAGCTGTGTATGGCACTTTGCCTTCTCGATCCATCTGGCGGCGCTAATAGAATATTCCGACGTCAGTGTCCGTGGTTTGTTATTGTTATGTGTTGCTGTCCTAGGTTAAGTTAGTGGTGAGGCTATGCGGGGTTGGTTGTTGGATGTTTCAGGTCTCTGTGAGGCGCTGGAGGATGGCTAGATCTATTTTGGGTGCGCGTTATTCCACCATCCGACTGAACGAACACCCGCGTCATCACAGGACTGCCAACGGTAGCATCACAGTGGGACCAACCTCACGGAAACACATCTCCATGTAGCCAACCGAACACAATACCTCGCTAACACTGTCCAGATGAGCGACTTTACAGGGGGAACCAAAATATATTCCTTGAAACGTGCAATTATATTTGTCAGTTGAGCTTATACCATCAACAACACGGGCCCAGGAGGGTGATGCAACTGGACCTGTGTTTACAAGCTTACACCGTCAACAACACGGGCCCAAGAGGGTGATACAACTGTACCTGTGTTTACAAGCTTACACCGTCAACAACACGGGCCCAGGAGGGTGATACAACTGTACCTGTGTTTACAAGCTTACACCGTCAACAACACGGGCCCAGGAGGGTGATACAACTGTACCTGTGTTTACAAGCTTACACCGTCAACAACACGGGCCCAGGAGGGTGATACAACTGTACCTGTGTTTACAAGCTTACACCGTCAACAACACGGGCCCAGGAGGGTGATACAACTGTACCTGTGTTTACAAGCTTACACCATCAACAACACGGGCCCAGGAGGGTGATACAACTGTACCTGTGTTTACAAGCTTACACCGTCAACAACACGGGCCCAGGAGGGTGATGCAACTGGACCTGTGTTTACAAGCTTACACCGTCAACAACACGGGCCCAGGAGGGTGATGCAACTGGACCTGTGTTTACAAGCTTACACCGTCAACAACACGGGCCCAGGAGGGTGATGCAACTGGACCTGTGTTTACAAGCTTACACCGTCAACAACACGGGTCCAGGAGGGTGATACAACTGTACCTGTGTTTACAAGCTTACACCGTCAACAACACGGGCCCAGCAGAGTAATACAACTGTGCCTATGTTTACAAGATTACACCGTCAACAACACGGGCCCAGGAGGGTGATGCAACTGGACCTGTGTTTACAAGCTTACACCGTCAACAACACGGGCCCAGCAGAGTAATACAACTGTGCCTATGTTTACAAGCTTATACCATCAACAACACGGGCCCAGGAGGGTGATGCAACTGGACCTGTGTTTACAAGCTTACACCGTCAACAACACGGGCTCAGCAGAGTGATACAACTGTACCCATGTTTACAAGCTTACACCGTCAACAACACGGGTCCAGGAGGGTGATACAACTGTACCTGTGTTTACAAGCTTACACCGTCAACAACACGGGCCCAGCAGAGTAATACAACTGTGCCTATGTTTACAAGATTACACCGTCAACAACACGGGCCCAGCAGAGTGATACAACTGTACCTGTGTTTACAAGCTTACACCGTCAACAGCACGGGTCCAGCAGAGTGATACAACTGGACCTGTGTTTACAAGCTTACACCGTCAACAACACGGGTCCAGGAGGGTGATGCAACTGGACCTGTGTTTACAAGCTTACACCGTCAACAACACGGGCCCAGGAGGGTGATACAACTGTACCTGTGTTTACAAGCTTACACCGTCAACAACACGGGCCCAGGAGGGTGATACAACTGTACCTGTGTTTACAAGCTTACACCGTCAACAACACGGGCCCAGGAGGGTGATACAACTGGACCTGTGTTTACAAGCTTACACCGTCAACAACACGGGCCCAGGAGGGTGATACAACTGTACCTGTGTTTACAAGCTTACACCGTCAACAACACGGGCTCAGCAGAGTGATACAACTGTACCTGTGTTTACAAGCTTACACCGTCAACAACACGGGCCCAGCAGAGTGATACAACTGTGCCTATGTTTACAAGTACCTGTGATTTGCAGAATTAGGTACAGAGCCAGTTATTAGGTGTAATGTTGGGAAGGAGCTGACAATGAGAGATTAGGATTAGTTCCAAAGAAAGCATCAACTAAGGAGAGTTTTAGATAACATCATTAAATTGAACTGCTAGAATGGTCTGGTGCGTTAAGTCCTGAGGTGGGGGAGGGGGGGAAGGGTGTTATAAAGGTCGGGTTAAGGATCCTCACGAAGGGTCCTTAGCAACAACAACGGGACGCGCACGCTTCACCCCAACACACCACTTATGTCCTTACGTCCTTTTGTCCCTAGTCCTCTTTGTGGAACCGCCCTCTCCTCTAGTGACGTCAGCCCTTTCCCTGTCCTTCTCACTTACATCCTTTGTCCTCTCCCCTCCCCCCGCCTTTGCTCCGTCTTGGAGGAAGTGGGCCACGTCCCGAGGGAACGAGAAGGAGTCTGGAAGTGGGAATAAATAAATAACTATGGGGGGAGGAACAGGGGGCTTCTAGGAGCGGGGAATCCGGTGTCTGAGGCCGCGGGAAATGAACTGGAGGCACATATAGGAGGCAGATAACTGGAGGCACAGATAGGAGGCAGATAACTGGAGGCACAGAGTAGAGGGAGATAACTAGAGACACGGAAAGAAAAGAATGAACTGGAGGCACATAGAAGGAGGAATGAAGTGGAGGCACATAGAGGGAGGAGATTGTTAGTTTGAGTGTTCGAGAGTTGAGACAGAACAAGGCGTTACTCGTTTCTGTTTGTAAAGGAACAGCTCACGTATCGACTACAGCGCTTGGTGGTTGAGTGTGTCACTAACGTCGGGTTTGCTGCAGACCACACATTTAATACCTGAATATTGTAATCAATGTCTTCACGAATACATCCCAGTGCTGGTTCAAGGGAACGCAACTCCTCGCGTGGCTAGTATTTGAGCACGTGAGCCTTGATTTCCAAGAGACCGCCCCCCGCCCCTTGTTCTCCTCTCAATGCTGTTCATCATTGTTATTTATGACCTGAGGTTTGTTCTTCCCCTCCACCCCTTCACCCCTCCGACCTTCCTATATCCTCGTAATCTGGTTCAAGGTAACAAATAATGTTCTCTTGATGTGGACTAAACCCCGCGGAGTAGCAGGAACCTGGGAACTAAATACTCAGGGATGAAATACTACATTGTTATTCGCATTAAATGGACGTAGTATAATTATTATGCTGTCAGCTTTGTTGTTATCCAGAGTGATCATTAGGACATGTATATCTGTCTAAATGTGTTTGTTGTACAGCAGAACAACAGCACAGATAGCTATCTGCTTGGTTGGATGTCGTATTGGTGCAATACAGACAAGTAACATATTATACTGTCCTATACTAAAGGTGGGTTAGTATCTGTATCACAGGTGGGTTAGTATCTGTATCACAGGTGAGTTAGTATCTGTATCACAGGTGGGTTAGTATCTGTATAAAAGGTGAGCTAGTATCTGTATCACAGGTGAGTTAGTATCTGTATCACAGGTGGGTTAGTATCTGTATCAAAGGTGAGCTAGTATCTGTATCACAGGTGAGTTAGTATCTGTATCACAGGTGGGTTAGTATCTGTATCAAAGGTGAGCTAGTATCTGTACCATAGGTGGGTTAGTATCTGTACCACAGGGGAGTTAGTATCTGTACCACAGGTGGTTAGTATCTGCATCACAGGTGAGTTAGTATCAGTACCACATGTGGGCTAGTATCTGTATCACAGGTGAGTTAGTATCTATATCACAGGTGAGCTAGTATCTGTATCACAAGTGAGCTAGCCCCTGTCTGCCTGCAGCCCTACTAACATGTAACGCACCTCCGTTCAAGATATTTACGAGAGGCCAGGAGCTAACTTATTGTTTCATTTCCATCGCCCTCTTCTATTCCCGTTGTCCAGAGGAGACTACACTTGTATCTGACACGTGTGGAGATCCCATGTTCCACACATGACACCAGGATATAGGACATTAACGAGCCACTGGACAGTTTCCCCTGCAGGGTAGGTAACCACGACTGCCTCAGACTATTATTGGTTGCTGATTCTGTTTCCCGAGGTCTATATCCTCCTGGAACCGAGGGAAGACGAGGGAAGACGAGGGAAGACGAGGGAAGCAGATGTAGGGAACGGCTCACATTTTTATCTTTATGTCGGAGAAAAATAATGGAATGATAGTTGCCTCAACCTGGACACTAGCTCGGACCCTGCTGAATAAAGCACTGTCATTGGGAGGAAGTTGCCAATTACCACCATCCTGGCCAATACTACTATTATTACTAGTAGTAGTAGTAGTGGTAGTAGTAGTAGTAGTAGTGGTGGTGGTAGTAGTCATGTGAGCAGTAGACCTTACTCCATCCATTCCAAAATGGCTGAGAACATCATGTTAGCAATTATGTCTTGTTCTTATCTTTACTGGGGTCTTAACATTTCTGTTTTAGTTTCCAGTTGGGATATCTCCAATCATTTATCTTTGGATTTCAAGTTGAGATATATCCTCTAATTTCTCTTTGGATTTCAAGTTGAAATATATCCTATTTTTCTCCTTGGATTTTATATATATATATATATATATATATATATATATATATATATATATATATATATATATATATATATATAAAATCAATTTAGACAGAAAACAAATGAATACTGTATTCAATATTACATTATATTCATAAAGAATAGCTGTGGTTCATGCGGCTTAAGACGCCAGTACACAATAGGTTTCAATATTTAAAAAAATACATTCTAGGTACTCGATCTAGTTCTTAGAGTTATAAATTCAAACCCCTTTGTATGAGCTAATTAATGATAATCTTTTGAGCAGCCACCATATTGAAACATTTGACTAGATTGAAAAACTATATAGATAAACCGTTCGGCCTAGGCGCAGAGATTGTCCCTGCCGAATTTTATTCAAATTGGTCAACGTGTTTGAGAGTTATTGCGTAACAAAGATCCGAGTAGACAGACAAAGGAAGTGCCTAATGATCAAGTGACAACAGAACTTCACTTTGCTTGTCCAATTCTTATCGAGTTTTCTCTCTTTCTCCCGTTAGAAAACGTTCTGGGGAGATATTGCATCCTATTTACTGCTAAGAAGTCCAGCCTCCACCTCCATTACACTACAATGTTAGTAGAATAAAGTTTTAAGTGACCGATAGCTAGCTCTACTCATTTTTAATTTCTCATATGGATAAAATATTGTAGTCGTGAATATTTTCCCCTTCGATGTTATTACGTTGCTTGATGTTGTATATGCTTTCAGACTAAAAAAAAAACAAAGTGAGTCCTACGTGGTCTTATTTAAATGTCATATGACCATAAATCTAGGCGAATTTGTGATTTTTATTCTAACTCTAAAATTAACTGATTGATAATTTTTGAAAATTCTACCTTTTTTTTTTTTTACGAAATGTCTTGAATGGTTTTGTGTATCCAAGGAGAGATTCGCATGGTAGATTTTAGTTATAATTTTTTTCTAAATGTTTTTCACATAGACGTAGTTTACTGATTGCTAATTTTTGAAAATTTTGAGATTTTTGAGAATGGCCTTTAAGATTTTACTCAAAGTATATCTGGAGTGCTTAGACAAAATAAATAGTACTGTATGCTTTTTGATTCAAAGAAAAGTTAATTTGGGTAGTTAGCCGATATTTTATAAAATATAAAATGTGTATAAATATAATATATAGATGTATATATAATAAATTATGTAATATTTGGTCGTACCATTTATAAACCCTGTATTCTAAGGTGAAACATAAAATGGCTCATTTAATATAAAATAAACTTACACTCAAGTGTAGCATTAATTAATCTACAATGACCAACAAATATAAATATATAACTAAGCGGGAAACATCAATCTAGGTTGTCACTCACCATGTACTGCAGTCAATACCTCTCTCTACACTCACTTAACCTAAAGACGATCCGAACACACCTGCCCGTGACAAGAGTTGAGTTTCGACTGGCGAGTTAAAGAGGAGTCACATAGCAGTACCACAATGTTAAAGAAGGAAGGGATGACTTCACATCCTGACCCAGAATGTTCCAGATGTTTGATTTGGACTATGTGGCAGCCTGTTGCATAGAATCGCCACCTGACAGTCGACATACGTTTCCTTTCCTTGTTTACCTGACAGTCGATATACATTTCCTCTCCTTGTTCAACTGACAGTCAACATACGTTTCCTCTCCTTGTTTACCTGACAGTCGATATACATTTCCTCTCCTTGTTCACCTGACAGTCAACATACGTTTCCTCTCCTTGTTTACCTGACAGTCGACACACGTTTCCTCTCCTTGTTTACCTGACAGTCGACATACGTTTCCTCTCCTTATTTCCCTACCAAAGGCCTCCTCTATCCTTCCCTGGGGCAACTATTGTATTTTTCACCCCGGTGGTGACAATGTAAAGCCACACTTGATGGAGATTTTATTCGAGGAAGAGCTAATTTGTTAGCTCGTACATTAAATATAATGTAAGAATAATATATATGTTTAAATCTTTTACTCTACTATATTACGTTTTGGCCTGGAATTCATAAAATAATACTTATTAATATTAGGAATCTTTTAGTTAAATTTACTTTTGTTATACATACTTTATTATTTAAATCATATCAATTTTTTTAATAAAGAATGATAGAAATGTATAAGTTATGTAATATGACCTTATGTTATAATTTAAATAAGGCCGTTTTTATTAGCGATTGTTTATACAAGAGTGTGTTTTAAACACACTAATATTGTTCTATGTTCCTTTTGGCCTGATAAAATATTTTGAATTAATGGAACTTTAATCTTTTTGTGAGAACAATGGCAATATGTCATTCTAGGAAATATTAACTAGTTATTAGTTTGTCTCTAAGATTTATTTCCTTTTTGCTCTAGGAAATTAAAATATGTTTGGGAATATAATAATATTCTTTATTTCTGATATAATATTAAAGGTAATTAGATTGCAATTAAATGTCGATTTACCTTTTGTTACTATTAATTTGTTACTGTCACCATAAATTTACTCAAGTTAATATATTAACTTTGTACTTACGGCCCTTCCTTTATATTTCCCGGTCTTCTTGAGTAAGGCTGTTTAAGTTTGTACTCTATTTTGGAATATTTCTCTGTTAAAATGTATAATTATTTATTCTATTAAAACTATTTCTCAAACAGTTATAAATAATGACTTATTAAACTATTTCTCAAACAGTTATAAATAATGACTTATCACTTAAACAAAAAACCAGCCTCATTTAATGACAGAAAGAACTTCAACAAACAGGATCAACAGTTTCTTGAACTTAATATTATTAATCAATATTGTTTTAATATTTGAATTATTGGTCTATTGAACTTAACTTCTATATTTGCTGGGATTCCCCAACTAATTCTTTCTTTTCGGTTTTTTTACCCAATATACCTTGAAAAAAATTGCTTGCGACACTGACACTCTGCTCTTTGTCATTTTATGTTTTTCTTGTATCATATACGTATATGATCCCAATCTGTTCTTTTCTATATTTATATCAAAAAGTGGCTAAACAATTACTTTTCATGGGAATTTGTGATGGTTTTATAAACAAAGAGCACTCATCGAAATAAAATACTACTAGCACAGAATTGTGGAAAATTTCCAAAGGATATATATT
This sequence comes from Timema podura, assembly GCA_033556935.1. Taxonomy (NCBI): domain Eukaryota; kingdom Metazoa; phylum Arthropoda; class Insecta; order Phasmatodea; family Timematidae; genus Timema; species Timema podura. The sequence goes on from JAVRXN010000001.1 coordinate 3,193,253, forward strand.
TGAACAATGGTAATTTTTAACCATTTGTATAAGAACGGAAAATAGTGTCCAGACATTGTCAGGTATGTGACCAATCTCCATATTTATACTGTGCACTTAAAGACGTAACAAGTCAAGTTTGTTACAGCTCTATGATTATATAAACCACTACAAACAGTGTGTGTTATTGCACGTCTATGCCTGTGAGCCAGTATATATATTTGAATGGTCCACCCATGTATGGCTGACAGCATATAACACCATGCCCCGCCCTTGGTAAACACAATTAGGCCTGGTTCAGAGTGGCGGATCAGACGCATCTGTCAGACGCTGGTAGACTGGTTTTGTTTCAAGGACATACTGAACTCAGCTAAATGCTAAGCTTGTGTAGTACAAGAACCTCAGTTCAGTTAAATATAAACTTATGTTTGCGTCCAGTCAGTGCCGCCAACATTCTGGTACTTAATATGTAGGCTATAATGGTTGCTGCTGTGAGGCTGAGTAGTTTTGTAGGTTATTTTATAGTGATTGGGAGGTGATTGGTGGAAGATCGAGAGGTGATTGTTTGGAAGATTGAGAGGTGATTGTTTTGAATATTGAGAGGGGATTTGTTGGAAGATTGAGAGGTGATTGTTTGGAAGATTGAGAGGTGATTGTTTTGAATATTGAGAGGTGATTGTTTGGAAGATTGAGAAGTGATTGTTTGGAAGATTGAGAGGTGATTGTTTTGATTATTGAGAGGTCATTGTTTTGAATATTGAGAGGTGATTGTTTGAAGATTGAGAGAGTGATTGTTTTGATTATTGAGAGGTCATTGTTTTGATTATTGAAAGGTCATTGTTTTGATTATTGAGAGGTCATTGTTTGTAAGATTGAGATGTGATTGTTTGGAAGATTGAGAAGTGATTGTTTGGAAGATCGAGAGGTGATTGTTTTGAATATTGAGAGGTGATTGTTTGGAAGATTGAGAAGTGATTGTTTGTAAGATTGAGATGTGATTGTTTTGAATATTGAAATGTGATTGTTTGGAAGATCGAGAGGTGATTGTTTTGAATATTGAGAGGTGATTGTTTGGAAGATTGAGATGTGATTGTTTTGAATATTGAAATGTGATTGTTTGGAAGATTGAGAGGTGATTGTTTGGAAGATTGAGAGGTGATTGTTTGGATGATCGAGAGGTGATTGTTTTGAATATTGAGAGGTGATTGTTTGAAATATTGAGAGGGGATTTGTTGGAAGATTGAGAGGTGATTGGTGGGAAGATCGAGAGGTGATTGTTTGGAAGATAGAGAGGTGATTGGTGGAAAGATTGAGAGGTGATTGTTTGGAAGATAGAGAGGTGATTTGTTGGAAAATTGAGAGGTGATTGGTGGGAATAGGTTATATGTACATCAAGCTCCTGGTTTGAACAATTGGGTTTTTGCACCGTGGACTCGGCTCTTGACCAGAGGAATCAACTATTGAACAGGGAACTGGTCATAGACCAGACGTAATAAAGATGGCGGGTCTTGTCCCTCCCCCTTCCCCCCTATTATCCCCAAGAGAGGATTCACTCGACCACCATGATGGTTTATAGACCAACATAACAGGACATTTACAGCCCGGCCTTGGGTTTAGTAACCACTGACAGCAGTTTATGTTCCGTAACTCAAACTGGCCGCTATTAGCTCTAGTGCTGCATTAAGAGTCTGTATCAGTCACAGAGCTGGTAAACATAGTTTGTACCAGTCACAGAGCTGGTAAACATAGTTTGTATCAGTCACAGAGCCGGTAAACATAGTTTGTACCAGTCACAAAGCCGGTAAACATAGTTTGTACCAGTCACAGAGCTGGTAAACATAGTTTGTACCAGTCACAGAGCTGGTAAACATAGTTTTGCACCAATCATAGAGCTGGTAAACATAGTTTGTACCAGTCACAAAGCTGGTAAACATAGTCTGTATCAGTCATAGAGCTGGTTAACATAGTTTGTACCAGTCATAGAGCTGGTAAACATAGTTTGTACCAGTCCCAGAGCTGGAAAACATAGTCTGTATCAGTCACAGAGCCAGTAAACATAGTTTGTACCAGTCACAAAGCCGGTAAACATAGTTTGTACCAGTCACAGAGCCAGTAAACATAGTTTGTACCAGTCACAAAGCCGGTAAACATAGTTTGTACTAGTCACAGAGCCAGTAAACATAGTTTGTACCAGTCAGAGAGCTGGTTAACATAGTTTGTACCAGTCAGAGAGCTGGTAAACATAGTTTGTACCAGTCACAGAGCCAGTAAACATAGTTTGTACCAGTCACAAAGCCGGTAAACATAGTTTGTACTAGTCACAGAGCCAGTAAACATAGTTTGTACCAGTCACAAAGCCGGTAAACATAGTTTGTACTAGTCACAGAGCCAGTAAACATAGTTTGTACCAGTCAGAGAGCTGGTTAACATAGTTTGTACCAGTCAGAGAGCTGGTTAACATAGTTTGTACCAGTCAGAGAGCTGGTTAACATAGTTTGTACCAGTCACAAAGCCGGTAAACATAGTTTGTACTAGTCACAGAGCCAGTAAACATAGTTTGTACCAGTCACAAAGCCGGTAAACATAGTTTGTACTAGTCACAGAGCCAGTAAACATAGTTTGTACCAGTCACAAAGCCGGTAAACATAGTTTGTACTAGTCACAGAGCCAGTAAACATAGTTTGTACCAGTCACAAAGCCGGTAAACATAGTTTGTACTAGTCACAGAGCCAGTAAACATAGTTTGTACCAGTCAGAGAGCTGGTTAACATAGTTTGTACCAGTCAGAGAGCTGGTTAACATAGTTTGTACCAGTCAGAGAGCTGGTTAACATAGTTTGTACCAGTCAGAGAGCTGGTTAACATAGTTTGTACCAGTCAGAGAGCTGGTTAACATAGTTTGTACCAGTAAGAGAGCTGGTTAACATAGTTTGTACCAGTCAGAGAGCTGGTTAACATAGTTTGTACCAGTCAGAGAGCTGGTTAACATAGTTTGTACCAGTCAGAGAGCTGGTTAACATAGTTTGTACCAGTCAGAGAGCTGGTTAACATAGTTTGTACCAGTCAGAGAGCTGGTAAACATAGTTTGTACCAGTCACAGAGCCAGTAAACATAGTTTGTACCAGTCACAAAGCCGGTAAACATAGTTTGTACTAGTCACAGAGCCAGTAAACATAGTTTGTACCAGTCACAAAGCCGGTAAACATAGTTTGTACTAGTCACAGAGCCAGTAAACATAGTTTGTACCAGTCACAAAGCCGGTAAACATAGTTTGTACCAGTCAGAGAGCTGGTTAACATAGTTTGTACCAGTCAGAGAGCTGGTTAACATAGTTTGTACCAGTCAGAGAGCTGGTTAACATAGTTTGTACCAGTCAGAGAGCTGGTTAACATAGTTTGTACCAGTAAGAGAGCTGGTTAACATAGTTTGTACCAGTCAGAGAGCTGGTTAACATAGTTTGTACCAGTCAGAGAGCTGGTTAACATAGTTTGTACCAGTCAGAGAGCTGGTTAACATAGTTTGTACCATCTGTTTATACTATTTCCTTTCTCCGTCCATATGAGCTGGAAAAAAGTCCCCTTCTTTCCCTCAGGATGGTGCAAAGTGGTGCAAAGTGGTGCAAAGTGGTGTCAACAACTTAGCAAGAACTTACTCGCCTGTTGTATTGGTGGTGAGAGAGCAGGGGTGAGATCGGGGTGGAAGGAAATCATCCCTTTGTATAATTAAATGTCATCTGAAGTGAAATACACGCTGACAGTTTACATCTTCTCATTAAATGTAACTGGATTAGAAATCTGCTTACCCACCGAGCTACTGGGAGCACTTGACTGCCTCGTGCACTTGTTTTACAGGCTCTCACCCACCGAGCTACTGGGAGCACTTGACTGCCTCGTGCACTTGTTTTACAGGCTTTTACCCACCGAGCTACTGGGAGCACTTGACTGCCTCGTGCACTTGTTTTACAGGCTTTTACCCACCGAGCTACTGGGAGCACTTGACTGCCTCGTGCACTTGTTTTACAAGCTTTTACCCACCGAGCTACTGGGAGCACTTGACTGCCTCGTGCACTTGTTTTACAGGCTTTTACCCACCGAGCTACTGGGAGCACTTGACTGCCTCGTGCACTTGTTTTACAAGCTTTTACCCACCGAGCTACTGGGAGCACTTGACTGCCTCGTGCACTTGTTTTACAAGCTTTTACCCACCGAGCTACTGGGAGCACTTGACTGCCTCGTGCACTTGTTTTACAAGCTTTTACCCACCGAGCTACTGGGAGCACTTGACTGCCTCGTGCACTTGTTTTACAGGCTTTTACCCACCGAGCTACTGGGAGCACTTGACTGCCTCGTGCACTTGTTTTACAAGCTTTTACCCACCGAGCTACTGGGAGCACTTGACTGCCTCGTGCACTTGTTTTACAGGCTCTTACCCACCGAGCTACTTGGAGCACTTGAATGCCTCGTGCACTTGTTTTACAGGCTCTTACCCACCGAGCTACTGGGAGCACTTGAATGCCTCGTGCACTTGTTTTAAAAGCTCTTACCCACCGAGCTACTGGGAGCACTTGACTGCCTCGTGCACTTGTTTTACAGGCTTTTACCCACCGAGCTACTGGGAGCACTTGACTGCCTCGTGAACTTGTTTTACAGGCTTTTACCCACCGAGCTACTGGGAGCACTTGACTGCCTCGTGCACTTGTTTTACAGGCTTTTACCCACCGAGCTACTGGGAGCACTTGACTGCCTCGTGCACTTGTTTTACAGGCTTTTACCCACCGAGCTACTGGGAGCACTTGACTGCCTCGTGCACTTGTTTTACAGGCTCTTACCCACCGAGCTACTGGGAGCACTTGAATGCCTCGTGCACTTGTTTTAAAGGCTATATATCATGAAGGACAGTTACCTACCATCTTTGTGACATGGCCAAACAAACATGTTTCAAAAACATTTACGATCATTTTAACGTGCAATAATTTCTAGACTGTGCACAATTTTTACACACTATATCTGGTTTCCTCAAATACTTTACAGTAAGCTGCAGAGTATTAAAATGAGACAGCAAATTACTTGGTTTTATATCAAAAATTGTTTGTTATTTTTTGTTTAATATTAGACAAAAGAACAATGAATGAAATATTGGGAGGTTATCTTCAGGTAAATTGCTAATCAAGGAGTCATAGGTTAAGAGGGCTGCTTAGGTAGTTTGTAGATTCTCGATCAAATGTTGCGCTTAGGTTAAATATTGTTAAAACCTTTACCATTATACGAGTTCCATTTTTACTGAATTGAATAAAAAATATTTTCTTTGACACTCTACAATTTACATATACCTGTAAACATAGTTTAAGAGTTAAAAATGTCTACCCTGAAAAGTTCAAAGATTCACACAGTTAAGTAAATCACCAAGAGCTAAATGCCCGAGAAACCAAAGATAATTGTTATAGAAGTGAAGAATGGATCGTTGGGAATCGAATGATGTAATGTATTAGGGGGTCACAACACAAATTGTATTGTCGTTTGTATTTTTCTCCTGCCCCTGTTTGTTCGCCTACTGCTGGACAGCTCCACCCAGGAATACTGTTGACCCACTTGCTTTCTGGCGTTTAGGATTTTTTATTACCGCCGCGAGGTAAATTGAATACTATATATACTACATACATGTTGTGAAGGTAAGTCTATGTCACATATAACAGGCGTGTTACTTTACACTTGTTTGGAATATTTTTAATTACCGCCGCGAGGTAAATTGAATACTAGATGTACTACATACATGTTGTGAGGGTAAGTCTATGCAACATATAACAGGCGTGTTACTTTACACTTCTTTGGAATATTATGTTTTTTTTAAATACCGCCGCAAGGTAAATTGAATACTATATATACTACATACATGTTGTGAGGGTAAGTCTATGTCACATATAACAGGCGTGTTACTTTACACTTCTTTGGAATATTATGTTTTTTTTTAAATACCGCCGCAAGGTAAATTGAATACTATATATACTACATACATGTTGTGAAGGTAAGTCTATGTCACATATAACAGGCGTGTTACTTTACACTTGTTTGGAATATTTTTTATTACCGCCGCGAGGTAAATTGAATACTATATATACTACATACATGTTGTGAGGGTAAGTCTATGCAACATATAACAGGCGTGTTACTTTACACTTGTTTGATATATTTTGTTTTTTTTAATACCGCCGCGAGGTAAATTGAATACTAGATATATTACATACATGTTGTGAGGGTAAGTCTATGTCACATGTAAATAGGTAAGTTTAGATGTAATCTGTAGGCAAAAATCACTGTTAAAATAAGGCTATTAATGTGTTTGTAACTGAAAATATTAGTAGTAATGAGTATTAACTCGTGGAACTTTGGCAGCTGGAACAAATAACTCCTTCAATCTGACACACTTTAGATAGAGCTTTGGAGAATAAACAAGAACAGAAACACACAATCACTATCTGTTACTATCAATGGATAGAATGATGTAGATAGTGACTAGTCACACTACCTGGTGGTCAGGCTGATGCAGCAGGAGTGACGTCATTGTCTCTACTCGCTCATCATCCCCTCAAGAGGTCAAGGTCTCCACGAGGTCACCGCATGTCTATTAGGCCCGATGTCAAGGTACCTTCCTCCATCGTCACACTCTTGATGTAAACAGTCGAATACTGGACATCGCTCAGCTGGAATCTGCAACTTTGTGTTACAGGGACCTACTGAAACCTGGCATGGAGTGGTTCAACTGATACTATATAGTGGGCTCATGTTACAGGGACCTACTGAAACCTGGCATGGAGTGATTCAACAGATACTATATAGTGGGCTCATGTTACAGGGACCTACTGAGACCTGGCATGGAGTGATTCAACAGATATTATATAGTGGGCTCATGTTACAGGGACCTACTGAGACCTGGCATGGAATGGTTCAACTGATACTAGATAGTGGGCTCATGTTACAGGGACCTACTGAAACCTGGCATGGAGTGGTTCAACTGATACAAGATAGTGGGCTCATGTTACAGGGATCTACTGAAACCTGGCATGGAGTGGTTCAACTGTTACAAGATAGCGGGCTCATGTTACAGGGACCTACTGAGCCCCAACCTGACCTAAATGACTTGTAAACCTTCATGTGTCACCGGTTGTAATCCCGGCTACAACATAGCGAGCTAATATTAATTGGGATAGGAACGAATTACATGTATTAATATCTTTAATTGTTAATTATGACTAGTAATAACCATACCACCTCTATATTATTAAATAATTTTTACTAAAATTAAAAATAATCATTTACTTGGTATGAATAGAGTGAGTTAAAAGTATTTGAACACTTGTACTTGGTCTGAACACTGTTGATGATTTATAATGGCAATATTCCTGTGAAATAAATTTACAACCAATCACTGAAGTAATTAAACAAAAGGTAGTAACTAATTATCCTCGTTTTTATTCCAGAAATCTAAGAAATGCCAACCAACTCGATGCATGAATAAATGGTATATAAACAAAAATTGAATAGCAGGGTTGATCAGATGTTGACCCAGTCTCCCCTGTAGTATGGTTGATTAGGCAACCAGATGAAAACTGATAAAAATGAGCCATCATTTGAGGATTGGGTTTCACCAACTTTAAATGGCGTCTCTGAGTGGACAGTAAATATTTAGATTTATTAAAAAAACAACGAAATAGCAAACATGCTTTAAATTTTCTTAAATTAATGAGAGATATATCTACATTTAGAAAATGGGAGGATATTAATTTATATATGAAATATAACTTTAATTATATGTGGTTTTATTTAATAATTTAAAGAACTATTTCCAATAAGGCCATTTTTTTTGGTCTGATTATAAAGCAAGGCTATAATTTTGCATACAACTAATTATTTTTAACACAACGTCTTACTACTCGTTAAGGCTACACCGCGTCTTACTACCCGCTAGGGCTAAACCACGTCTTACTACCCGTTCGGGCTACACCGCGTCTTACTACCCGCTAGGGCTAAACAACATCTTACTACCCGTTAGGGCTAAACCACGTCTTACTACCCGTTAGGGCTACACCGCATCTTACTACCCGTTCGGGCTACACCACGTCTTACTACCCGTTAGGGCTACACCACGTCTTACTACCCGTTAGGTCTACACCACGTCTTACTACTCGTTAAGGCTACACCGCGTCTTACTACCCGCTAGGGCTAAACCACGTCTTACTACCCGTTCGGGCTACACCGCGTCTTACTACCCGCTAGGGCTAAACAACATCTTACTACCCGTTAGGGCTAAACCACGTCTTACTACCCGTTAGGGCTACACCGCATCTTACTACCCGTTCGGGCTACACCACGCCTTACTACCCGTTAGGGCTACACCACGTCTTACTACCCGTTAGGGCTACACCACGTCTTACTACCCGCTAAGGCTACACCACGTGTTACTACCCATTCGGGCTACACCATGTCTTACTACCCGTTAGGGCTACACCACGACTTACTACCCGTTAGGGCTACACCACGTTTTACTACCCATTCGGGCTACACCATGTCTTACTACCCGTTAGGGCTAAACCACGACTTACTACCCGTTAGGGCTACACCACGCCTTACTACCCGTTAGGGCTACACACCGTCTTACTACCCGTTCGGGCTACACCACGTCTTACTACCCGTTAGGGCTACACCGCATCTTACTACCCGTTAGGGCTACACCCACGCCTTACTACACGTTCGGGCTACACCGCTTCTTACTACCCGCTAGTGCTAAACCACATCTTACTAACCGTTAGGGCTACACCACGTCTTACTACCCGTTAGGGCTACACCGCGTCTTACTACCCGCTAAGGCTACACCACGTATTTACTACCCATTCGGGCTACACCACGTCTTACTACCCGTTAGGGCTACACCACGACTTACTACCCGTTAGGGCTACACCACGTTTTACTATCCGTTAGAGCTACACCACGGCTTACTACCCGTTAGGGCTACACCACGTCTTACTACCCGTTAGGGCTACACCGCGTCTTACTACCCGTTAGGGCTACACCACGTCTTACTACCCGCTAAGGCTACACCACGTGTTACTACCCATTCGGGCTACACCATGTCTTACTACCCGTTAGGGCTACACCACGACTTACTACCCGTTAGGGCTACACCACGTTTTACTACCCGTTAGGGCTACACACCGTCTTACTATCCATTAGGGCTACACCACGTATTACTACCTGTTAGGGCTACACCACACCTTACTACCCGTTAGGGCTACACACCGTCTTACTACCCGTTCGGGCTACACCACGTCTTACTACCCGTTAGGGCTACACCGCATCTTACTACCCGTTAGGGCTACACCACGCCTTACTACCCGTTCGGGCTACACCGCTTCTTACTACCCGCTAGTGCTAAACCACATCTTACTACCCGTTAGGGCTACACCACGTCTTACTACCCGTTAGGGCTACACCACGTTTTACTACCCGTTAGGGCTACACACCGTCTTACTATCCATTAGGGCTACACCACGTATTACTACCTGTTAGGGCTACACCACACCTTACTACCCGTTAGGGCTACACACCGTCTTACTACCCGTTCGGGCTACACCACGTCTTACTACCCGTTAGGGCTACACCGCATCTTACTACCCGTTAGGGCTACACCACGCCTTACTACCCGTTCGGGCTACACCGCTTCTTACTACCCGCTAGTGCTAAACCACATCTTACTACCCGTTAGGGCTACACCACGTCTTACTACCCGTTAGGGCTACACCGCGTCTTACTACCCGCTAAGGCTACACCACGTATTACCACCCATTCGGGCTACACCACGTCTTACTACCCGTTAGGGCTACACCACGTTTTACTATCCGTTAGAGCTACACCACGCCTTACTACCCGTTAGGGCTACACCACGTCTTACTACCCGTTAGGGCTACACCACGTCTTACTACCCGTTAGGGCTACACCGCGTCTTACTACCCGCTAGGGCTAAACCACATCTTACTATCCGTTAGGGCTACACCACGCCTTACTACCCGTTAGGGCTGCACCACGTCTTACTACCCGTTAGGGCTACACCACGTCTTACTACCCGTTAGGGCTACACCACGATTTACTATCCGTTAGGGCTACACCACGTCTTACTACCCGTTAGGGCTACACCACGACTTACTACCCGTTAGGGCTACACCACGCCTTACTACCCGTTAGGGCTACACCACGTATTACTACCCGTTAGGGCTACACCACGTCTTACTACCCGTTAGGGCTACACCGCGTCTTACTACCCGCTAGGGCTAAACCACATCTTACTATCCGTTAGGGCTACACCACGTCTTACTACCCGTTAGGGCTACACCACGTCTTACTACCCGTTAGGGCTACACCGCGTCTTACTACCCGCTAAGGCTACACCACGTATTACTACCCATTCGGGCTACACCACGTCTTACTACCCGTTAGGGCTACACCACGACTTACTACCCGTTAGGGCTACACCAAGTTTTACTAACCGTTAGGTCTACACCACGTCTTACTACCCGTTAGGGCTACACGCGTCTTACTACCCGCTAGAGCTAAACCACATCTTACTACCCGCTAGGGCTAAACCACATCTTACTACCCGCTAGTGCTAAACCACATCTTACTACCCATTCGGGCTACACCACGTCTTACTACCCGTTAGGGCTACACCGCGTCTTACTACCCGTTAGGGCTAAACCACGTCTTACTACCCGTTAGGGCTACACCGTATCTTACTACCCGTTAGGGCTACACCACGCCTTACTACCCGTTCGGGCTACACCGCTTCTTACTACCCGCTAGTGCTAAACCACATCTTACTACCCGTTAGGGCTACACCACGTCTTACTACCCGTTAGGGCTACACCACATCTTACTACCCGTTAGGGCTACACCGCGTCTTACTACCCGCTAAGGCTACACCACGACTTACTACCGTTAGGGCTACACCACGTTTTACTACCCGTTAGGGCTACACACCGTCTTACTACCCGTTCGGGCTACACCACGTCTTACTACCCGTTAGGGCTACACTGCGTCTTACTACCCGTTAGGCCTACACTGCGTCTTACTACCCGTTAGGGCATACACCACGTCTTTACTATCCGTTAGGGCTACACCACGCCTTACTACCAGTTAGCGCTACACCACGCCTTACTACCCGTTAGGGCTACACCGCGTCTTACTACCCGTTAGGGCTACACCACGTCTTACTACCCGTTAGGGCTACACCGCGTCATACTACCCGTTAGGGCTACACCACGTCTTACTACCCGTTAGGGCTACACCGCGTCTTACTACCCGTTAGGGCTACACCACGCCTTACTACCCGTTAGGGCTACACCGCTCTTACTACCCGTTAGGGCTACACCACGACTTACTACCCGTTAGGGCTACACCACGCCTTACTACCCGTTAGGGCTACACCACGCCTTACTATCCGTTAGGGCTACACCACGCCTTACTACCTGTTAGGACCACACTTCGTCTCACTACCCTTTAGGGCTACACCACGTATTACTACCCATTCAGGCTACACCGCATCTTACTACCCGTTAGGGCTACACCACGCCTTACTACCCGTTATCGATTAGAAATGTTATATTTAAAGGATTTGTACCCACATATGCATGGAGGGATAGTGGAAAATCATTTTGTGAAAACCAGCCTCATTACACCCGACCGAGATTCAAACCTTGACCTCCCCGTCATCAGCACTCTAGTATATTGTGAGAGTAGCGCCTTAGACCATGCGACCACCAACGCAGGTAACTAATTATGGTTATATGTTTTAAAGCATACATTTTGTTGAGTTCTAGGTCAGAACTGTCACAGGACTTGCTTCGCACTCCGACACACGAACTTGACAACACGTGTTGGGCAACACTCGCGAGATAACTCCCCGGTTAAACGGGTTCAACACGGTCACCACGTGGAGAGGGCGTAACTGGGTATCGCACGTGAATCAATACAGGGTTCCTGGCTCGCTGTCTCGTCAGATGTGCAGGGAGAGACTGGGCGAGCTGTGTACGTCCCAACGTCTCTAGACCGACTGCGGCGATGCTGATCTCTCGCTACTCACTGCGCATGCGCGATTGTCCACCCCCCCCCCTCCTCTCAGGGCTCGTTCCTATCACACTGGAGTGATAGTGTTCTAAGGACGGGAATTAGGTTATATCATTGAGACCACGTAGCTCACCAATATAACTGCTGGTAGACATGGCCAATATAACTGCTGGTAGTCGTGGCCAATATAACTGCTAGTAGTCTTGACCAATATAACTGCTGGTAATCATGACCAATATAACTGCTAGTAGACATGACCAATATTACTGCTAGTAGACATGACCAATATAACTGCTAGTAATCATGGCCAATATAACTGCTAGTAATCATGGCCAATATAACTGCTAGTAGACATGACCAATATAACTGCTAGTAGACATGACCAATATTACTGCTAGTAATCATGGCCAATATAACTGTTAGTAGTCGTGACCAATATAACTGCTGGTAATCATGACCAATATAACTGCTAGTAGTCGTGACCAATATAACTGCTAGTAGTCGTGACCAATATAACTGCTAGTAGTCGTGGCCAATATAGCTTCTATGACCAATATAACTGCTAGTAGACATGACCAATATTACTGCTAGTAGACATGACCAATATAACTGCTGGTAGTCATGGCCAATATAACTGCTAGTAGACATGACCAATATTACTGCTAGTAGACATGACCAATATAACTGCTGGTAATCATGGCCAATATAACTGCTAGTAGACATGACCAATATTACTGCTAGTAGACATGACCAATATAACTGTTAGTAGTCGTGACCAATATAAAATGTACGACAGTCCACGTCTTGAATCACATGTTAATCTGTTTCCATGAGTCAGTTAGGAAGATCAATCAGAACTTTCGGTCTTGTACCAATACATTGGTACTATCTCATTCAACTTGTTCTTACTGTATCTTTGTTCATGTTGATGGGTCATTAGCACCATGGATCTACATCACGTGGATGGAAAATATGAGATATTAAAACTTTTTCTGAGAGATCAAAATAAACAACTCCTCATTATAAATTTAGAAAATAATAACAAACGCATTTGACGGTGTTCAAGGACGAAACTGAAGGTCCTCTGAAATATCCGACAGGTTCATGCATCCCCATGACTTGCCCCTGTCAGGCAGTTTCCCGCCAGCCCGTGAGAAGCTCCATTAGTCCCCGACTTCCTGTTTACTTGACAAGGACTTCCGGCCAGAAAACCATTGGTCTAACACCCCTATCTGCTGTTAGATTCGAACTGCTGACCTTTACACATTTATACCATTTTACCATATCATGTCACACAGTCAAAATAACACATTGGTATAAGAGAAATACTGAGAATTATCTTTGGTAACAAAACTGATGACAAACAAACAAACAAACAAACATTCCCATAACACCCACTTGACATCTAACAAAGAATTGCAAACAATCAACGAATACTAATTATAGCGGTAAACAGGAAATGGGTTGAACCAACCCCAAACTATTTAATCTACTAACAGCAACACTCCAAGATATTACTCAAATAGATGGAGGGAGAAATAAAATTAAAGACTTGATGTTTCAAACAATGTAAATATTTCTAAGAGAAAATATTAAGATGTGTAACGTTTATTTAATTATTTTTTATTTTAAAATATTCAACTGCAAGATTGGAAGATAAATCTTGATGTACTTTGGAATTATTGTAACATGAAATCAATTATGTAATTTTCTTTTAAATACTAAATAGATATTAATTGAAATTTAAATATAAGCCCTAAAGTCACTATTGTAATTAATATTATATCAATTGATAAAGAGGATTTAGATTTTTATTTAAACTACCATTATTTGCCTTCATTGGTTTTTATTATGAATACTATTACTACCATAATCTTGACCTACAATTTTTGACATTATTATCATTATTATTACTATTATTATTACTCTTACTATCATCATCAACAATATTAGGTTGCAGTAAATATTTATATTTTAAGGCAAATTAAGTTTTTTTAATTAAATAATTTTATTTTTTATTTTTTATTTTTTACTTTCTAGAAAATGTTCTTACAATCTGCGGTAAAATGTCATTACTAATTCATTAGGCTAGGTTAGATTTTATTTAGAAAAGTTTTAGATTTATGTTATCATATTATCTGATAACTAGATTGTCATATTATCTGGGCCTTAAAGCTGGAATTTAGAACTATAGACTAGAGCTGGAACTCAGAGCTAGATATTAGAGATGGAACTCAGAGCTAGAGACTAGAGATGGAACTCAGAGCTAAAGACTAGATCTGGAGCTCAGAGCTAGAAAATAGAGCTGGAACTCAGAGCTAGAGAATAGAGCTGGAACTCAGAGCTAAATACTAGGGTTGGAACTCAGAGCTAAATACTAGATTCTGGAACTCAGAGCTAGAGACTAGGGTTGGAACTCAGAGCTAAAGACTAGATCTGGAACTCAGAGCTAGATACTAAATCTGGAACTCAGAGATAGATAATAGGGTTGGAACTCAGAGCTAGATAATAGAGCTGGAACTCTGAGCTAGAGAATAGAGCTGGAACTCAGAGCTAGAGATTAGAGCTGGAACTCAGAGCTAGAGAATAGAGCTGGAACTCAGAGCTAGAGAATAGAGCTAGAGACTAGAGCTGGAACTCAGAGCTAGAGACTATATCTGGAACTCAGAGATAGAGAATAGAGCTAGTGAATAGAGCTGGAACTCACAGCTAAAGACTAGAGCTGGAATTTGGAGCTAGTTAATAGAGCTGGAACTCAGAGCTAGAGACTAGATCTGGAACTCAGAGCTAGAGACTAGATCTGGAACTCAGAGCTAGAGACTAGATCTGGAACTCAGAGCTAGAGACTAGATATGGAACTCAGAGCTAGAGAATAGAGCTAGTGAATAGAGCTGGAACTCAGAGCTAGAGACTAGAGCTGGAATTTGGAGCAATAGTAAAACTAAACACAACAATAAACGGTGAGAGTTCTTCCATTGGATATGGCAAGACGCCAAGACAAGAGATCGATGGCGTCGCGGCGCCTGGCGCCACTGTGGAGACTGGCCCAGCGTCCCTTTGTTGCAGGATACACTGAGAAGAAACGTCCCCCACCTCTTGCCTAGATACAGGGGCAACTACTCTCTGAGTCTCACTCGGAATAGCCTGGTCATTTATTAGATGGCTACCGATCCGGGAAAGTTCTGGTCAGTAACAGCTGATTAACATAGACTGTAGACTTCTGGTCAGTAACAACTGATTAGCATAGACTGTAGACTTCTGGTCAGTAACAGCTGATTAACATAGACTGTAGACTTCTGGTCAGTAACAACTGATCAACATAGACTGTAGACTTCTGGTCAGTAACAACTGATTAACATAGACTGTAGACTTCTGGTCAGTAACAACTGATTAACATAGACTGTAGACTTCTGGTCAG
Source organism: Timema podura (assembly GCA_033556935.1). NCBI lineage: Eukaryota > Metazoa > Arthropoda > Insecta > Phasmatodea > Timematidae > Timema > Timema podura. The sequence continues at coordinate 3,208,759 of JAVRXN010000001.1, forward strand.
TAACAACTGATTAACATAGACTGTAGACTTCTGGTCAGTAACAGCTGATTAACATAGACTGTAGACTTCTGGTCAGTAACAACTGATCAACATAGACTGTAGACTTCTGGTCAGTAACAACTGATTAACATAGACTGTAGACTTCTGGTCAGTAACAACTGATTAACATAGACTGTAGACTTCTGGTCAGTAACAACTGATTAACATAGACTGTAGACTTCTGGTCAGTAACAACTGATTAACATAGACTGTAGACTTCTGGTCAGTAACAACTGATTAACATAGACTGTAAACTTCTGGTCAGTAACAACTGATTAGCATCGACTGTAGACTTCTGGTCAGTAACAACTGATTAACATAGACTGTAGACTTCTGGTCAGTAACAACTGATTAACATAGACTGTAGACTTCTGGTCAGTAACAACTGATTAACATAGACTGTAGACTTCTGGTCAGTAACAACTGATTAGCATCGACTGTAGACTTCTGGTCATAAAGCGATTCCCAAGTTTCAAAGTTTCAATGTAATATCTACAAAGCATGTTCCTCTATCATCTATCTATTTAGACCATAGACAAGATGGATTCTTAGAGCTGATGACATGCCTTTACAACAAGTTGACAAATTCAAATAGTTAGGAGCTTTGCTAACAGATAGAAATAACACTCACGAGGAGGCCAGAAACAGAATTAATGCAGGCAATACTTGCTAATATTCAGTTTGTAAGTTGTTGTCGTCTCACCTTCTGTCTCTAAGAATTGAACACTTAAAACGTGTAAATTTTTTAATTATATTCATACTAATACTTACTTGCTCTTTTACATTATGAACTCAAAGGTTCATTGCCACGCTATCCTTATATTTAGCTAGTTATATCCAGTTCACCTCATTAAACCTATTCCTATCTTGAGCTAGTTATATCCATCCACTCATTACTCTTACTCTATTCGACTAGTTATATCCAGTCCACCTTATTACATCTTATCTCTATCTTGAACTGTTATATCCAGTCCACCTTATTAAACCTATTCCTTCTTGAGCTAGTTATATCCAGTCCATCTCATTACATCTTATCCTATCTGACTAGTTTATCCAGTCCTCCTCATTACACCCATCTCTATCTTGAGCTAGTTATATCAGTCCACCTCATTACATCTTATCTCTATCTGAGCTAGTTCTATCCAGTCACCTCATTACACCCTATCCCTATCTCGAGCTAGTTCTATCCAGTCCACCTCATTACACCCTATCCTTATCTCGAGCTAGTTCTATCCAGTCCACTCATCACCCTATCCTTTCTCGACTATCTTCCAGTCCCTCATTACACTTCCTATCTTGCGCTAGTCCTATCCAGTCAATACCTGAACAAGGTTCTAGATTCCTCCACACGCGCCACATGTCCTGCCCTCGGTAATCTACAAGACTTGACTATCCTAACAATGTCTTGTGATTAGAACAAAGTACGTAGCTTGTCACTATGTAACCTCCTCCACTCCCCAGTATCCTCATCCTCCACCTTGTTTTCGAACGCCCTAAATTTGATCTCATCATGCAAGTTAAGAGACAACGTTTCACACCCAGAAATACAACAAGTCAATTTATTGTTTTGTATATTCTGAGTTGTACATTCCTTGACGGCAGGTGATATGTCACAACTTACTGACAGATTCATAGCATAAATGATGATAAATATTCTATTTTATTAAAACATATCTGTAGCCAAAATAAACAAACAATTCAATGCATTTTCAAGCAGCAAAAAAATCAGGTGGAATTAAGAAAAGAACCGAATATATTTGAATAAGCTTGATTATATATATATATATAAGTAATAATAATTTGCTTACACAAAAGGGTCTTAATTCGTACTGTTTCAGATTGTTCAAATATAATTAAAATGTTATATCAGTCAATAATGGCTGAAAAGTATGCCACTATTTTCAAGAGGAAGGATATTATTAGTTTATTTATTTTGAATCATATTTGTCAAACAAGCTGATTCTACTAGTCAATGTGGTTTCAATTTTATTGGGGCAGCCCAGATGTTATCAATAGAGCCACCGAAAGTGGCGCAGGAAGTTTGTTTTAGTCTCACAGAGATCACTGCTGTTCTGATAAGGTCAAGGTTTATCTATAAATAAAGGTTAAGTCATTGAATAAACAACGAGCAATATTGTAAAGAGGCTTGAACCAAGCTTGGATGGTAAGTTATTGATACTTAAAAGTTAAACATAATGTTACTGGGTGTTAAAATAAACATTGTAAGCCGACAGCAAAGCACTCATAGCTACACCAGTATAGGAAAAACTTGTACTCTTGTTATTTTATTTGACAATAATTATTTTATTAGTAATTTTACAGATATATTTACTTTATTTATTCTTATATCAATCAAATACTTTTAAACAAAATAAAACCTTGTTTTTGTTGTTGTTAAATCTCACTTTTCGGTGTTATTTCTTATCAAAATAATTACAAGTTATTTAAGGTTTTTAAGTATTATTTACATATTGAGACAAATTATACAATGTTAAAAATTATTTTTTAAACCTTATATATTTGCTTTAAAATTCTTTGTCAAGTTTGTCTGCATATTTCACAATTTTGTAGCCTAAAGTTAGCTTAACTACAACAAAATACTAATCAAATTACTGCATGGTCTAAACTTCTGCTTAATTTCTTCTTAATATCATGTTTATTTTTTTAAATTAGTAAAAGCAGTGTTATTTCGTTTTATCTGAGGATTTCGTGTAACAAGACAAATTCGTTTTATTTCACTTTTCAAAAACATTGTAAATCATATATAAAAAACTACAAAGGAAAAAGTACTTGATTCCATCTTGGTATGGAACTTTTCGATTTATCGCGTCTCACCATATTTACGGGGCTCTAGCCATAGGCCGAATTGTTAACCGATTTATATTATGGCCTATTGTACATCAATTATATATTAAATTTTATAGATTATATTATTAAGTTCTAATTGTATAATTGTTTATAGAGTTTTACTAAGGAATTGCTACTTTAATACAGCTCTACATTAGCACTCCATCCAAACAAAGAATGTTCCCATCATTATCTCACGAATAATCTGACAGTTTATTTTAATTTGTCTCCCGCGAATATGGTAGTTTTAATAAAAATGAAAACATCTCTTGAAACCACTGTTAAATAACTTATTGCGCGTGTACTGACACAACACTCAAATAAGGTTAAACTGTCGAGTCACGAGATTAGAGCCAAAATGGCGCCCACGGAGCTAGATTATAAAACATTAAAAGGTTGACGACTCTTCTCTGGGAAACCAAGTGGTCTTATATGCAGGTTTGGAGGTCCCGACTGTATCAGCATTCAACGTCAGGTCCAGACAGGCCACCTCACGACGGCGCGATGAATGTTAGGACGTGCTGTAATGTGTCAACACGTGCTGATAGAGTAAGAGGCGTGGAACCCAACGTTGGCCAGGGAGTGTCTGTACTGTGTAACGTATCAACACGTGCTGATAAGTAAGAGGCGTGGAACCCAACGTTGGCCAGGGAGTGTCTGTACTGTGTAGCTGTCAACACGTGCTGATAGAGTAAGAGGCGTGGAACCCAACGTTGGCCAGGGAGTGTCTGTACTGTGTAACGTATCAACACGTGCTGATAAGTAAGAGGCGTGGAACCCAACGTTGGTCAGGGAGTGTCTGTACTGTGTACGTGTCAACACGTGCTGATAGAGTAAGAGGCGTGGAACCCAACGTTGGCCAGGGAGTGTCTGTACTGTGTAACGTATCAACACGTGCTGATAGAGTAAGAGGCGTGGAACCCAACGTTGGTCAGGGAGTGTCTGTACTGTGCGTGTAAACACGTGCTGATAGGTAAGAGCTGGAACCAATCGTTGGCCAGGAGTTGTCTGTACTATTACGTGTAACACGTGCTGATAGAGTAAGAGGCGTGGAACCCAACGTTGGCCAGGGAGTGTCTGTACTGTGTAACGTATCAACACGTGCTGATAGAGTAAGAGGCGTGGAACCCAACGTTGGCCAGGGAGTGTCTGTACTGTGTAACGTATCAACACGTGCTGATAGAGTAAGAGGCGTGGAACCCAACGTTGGCCAGGGAGTGTCTGTACTGCTCGCTGTGGAAATACACGTAGAAAGGTCCAGGTGCACGGGCTAGAAGCAGAACACATCGTACATAACGTTATACCAAGATAGTAATTACATACGAATTAATCCAAGAGCCAAATGATATGATTACTCCAAATAGGACTGTTTCTAATATTTTATATTTACATTAAACATTGAATAGTTTGTCTTGCCATCTTTAGATATATTGAATAAGAAATATAAAATAGCTCTCATGACCGAACAAAGCTTCCAGTTCCTTCAACAGTTTTGTGATCTACTCAGGAAAGAGCTCGAAGCACGCATTTAATTACAGAGGTGAACAATTCCTAGGCGTGGAGGGTAATTTATATATCAGGCGTGCGAGGGTATATTTATATATCAGCGTGCGAGGGTAGGGTATATTTATTTTCTCCTAAGGCGTGCAAGGGTAGGGTATATTTATGTCTCCTAGGCGTGCGAGGTGAGTATTTATATATTATGGCGTGCGAGGGTAGGGTATTATGCTAGCGTGCGAGGGTATAAATCTATTATATTATGGCGTGCGAGGGATGGGTATCTTTATCTCTCTCAGAATTGTGAGGGTACAAATCAGTGGTCACCAAATGGCGGACCGTAGAAACATTTTTAAGGACCTTGACGAGATAGCGATAAAAGAAGAAATGGTGCTATTTCGGTGGTGGGCGGGTAGTAGACACGGAAGGCCAGCGATAATAAATAAGTGAAAAACTAATAGGAAAGAAAATCACGTTTTTGAATTAGTATAGTCATATAAGGCTTGAACTTGAGTCACTGTTAAAGTTTTGTCGGACCGCGGAAGTATGTCGAGTTTTTAAAAAATGACCTCCATAAAAAATAATTGGGGAGCGCTGGTATGAATGAATAACAGCTCGTCATCAAGTCCCCTCTCTGTCACATGGTGTAGTACCACTGGATATCAATGTACGCTGTATCATGAGGGTAACCCCATTGAACTGTGTGTCCGTGGTACAGGTACTGTGATCTGTGCCAGTGGTAATGTACGGTAGTCACCCACTAACCAGATGAATCTTCAGACCTCGTTGTAGTATGGTTCACGTCATGGGTATATCAGTCTGTTCAAAGCAGCAGACCGAATGGTCGAATGTTTCTGAAAATAACAGGACATCACACACACAACACACATATGATATATATATATATATATATGACATATTAGTGTCTTAAGCTCTACTCAACAGTGACATATCATTGTATTAGGTATATATATATATATATATGAGCCTGCTGCCCATATACCATACCTAGTCAACAGGTCAAGAGATACCTATGAGTTCGGTATACTAACAGTTTAGTGGCGTCACTTGGCTGTAACTCGGAAACAAGGTCAAATGGGACATATCTTAGTGTTTTCATTGTTTTTTGGTCTTTGGTCCACTGATGAAGTGAACACCATGGTATAATATATACATACATTCACAAAATAGTAATTTTACTACGAATCTCCTCCATTTAGATCACATAGAATCAACTAATATATCAATTATTTCTCTTATCTAAATATCATTTTCGAAATGTCCTTTGTGGATATATATATCATAAAATCGTAATATAACATCCCAAAATGATGATTCTAAAACAAAATACGATATTATTTATGACTAATTTGAGTTTGGGTTTGTTAATAGTACCCAGAACTAACTTGAACTAACCTGATAGCACAAGCATCAGGGTCTCTCTTGAAGCAAATGGCGTAGTCAAGATCACTGAGGTACAGTCCCCGTAGTTGAAACTAGAGTAAGTACCGTGTCGTAGACGAGTAGTACTGCACACAGCCGGGGGGCGCTAGCAACACATGCAGTACAATAATAATGTATCTATCATACAACATTCGTGAGATGCAATCAAGCCATTGCAGTGGGGAATGTAGCTCTATCGGAGCAAGGCTTGCCAATGAACATCTATTATAAACTAACACGTACAATTAATAATTACTATCAAGCACATATGAATTACAAATCACGCGAATAGTAAATTATAATGTTTAAGTTTATTTGTTATTGTTGTTATAACCGCAATAACAAAGCAATGTAAATATAACCAGGGTTCGAGTTAGACGTTGCACCAGGCACGAGAACAATTGTTATTTCTCTTCCTCTTCATAGAAACATTTTTCATGTACTGATATTATATCATTAGCGCTTATAAAACTTGGATAAAAAAAACAAGAGAGGACAGTTGTAGTTATTTTTTGTAAAATACAGGTGTATAAATCATAAACTTATTTAAATTTGGAGAATCTTTTAGATTAATTAAAGATAAAAAACTCGTTTAATCACGTCATCAACAAAACATAATATATTATTTTACATAGATAGAAAGATAGTTTGTGTAGATAGATAGGTTTATATAATATATATTTACATTAGAGGTAGAGAAATAATAGATAGATAGCTTAACTGGTAAAAGTAAAGTATACAGGTGTTGTGCTGTTTTGGTTCCTTCAAGATTAGTGTTGTTTTTAATTGTGATATATGGGGAAGCATGCCATTTTAGACACATAAACAAAGAAGCCGGTACTTTGGAAAACTTTCAGGCATTCCCGTGGACCAATCCGCCCCTGGCTAGAACCAATCGACCGTCTTGGTATTGGTGTATCTGTTTACAAATTACCGATCTTGTCTGTGTCGCGGTAGTTGAGGTTTCCGCCGGGGGATGGCAGCAGCGTGTAGTTCCTCTCAGCCCCGCACTCAAGCTGGGTGATCTTGATGCGCCACGACGCCCCTGAGGCGCCTCCCAGGTAGGTTGCGTCTGAGGCGTCGCCTAGCTGGAGGTTAGACTGATGGACGAGACGCCCATAGTTGAGTTGACAGGAACGTACACTGTAGACATGATAAGTCAGCTTGGGGTCAAAGGTCACCATCACAGCCTCATGAAATGCTCTTTGTTCAGTTATTAAACGAGTATTTATGTCCTACAGCAAAAATGTTCTTTATCATAAACCATATGAATATGTTAAAACCTAAGATTAACGTTAATTTTTCTCTCTTATAATCTAATATTTGAAAATAAATTTTTTATTTTGCATGAAAGATGGAATTAAAACACCTAATCAAGAATTGTAGCAGTCATGACAGATTACACTATGGCCCTATGTTATAAGCTACACCATAGTGGAACTTTGTAAAGTAAGTTTGCTACGCTCTAAGGTAAACAAAGATTGCATAATATGAAACTTTATCGTTAAGTGCTCTTAGAGTATCAGGGCGCTCACCACTAATGAACCAGTATATCTAGAACTTTAGTGAAATATTGGTGTTAAAGTTCCGTAGTAATATTTTCAACAATAGGCCTGGACTATAAAACGTTGTGGGTGCTAGCCGAAACATTTCTTTAAAGCCGCCATTTTGCTATTCACTAGTCTAGTTTAATGCTGGCCTTTCAACATTTAACTCTGTTGAAGATCAAAAGAAAGGAACAGGCAAATTGGAGTAGAAAATTGGGGGTTGAAGGGGTAGAAAACTCCCCTCTTGTGTAAATCATTGGACCCCCTCTAAATTAATTCACATCTTAAAGTGGTTGTTCCACATTACTTAAATAGATATGGTAGTCAATACCACTTAATATACGTCAATGTCATTCCAAGATTGTTAGACTCGTATTATTTAAATAATTCTTTGGGCATATTTAATTTGTTGCATTTCGTATTTTTCAATCCACCCCTCCACAAATATACATTCACGGCCCCCTCTGAACCCTCTTTTCACCCCTAAATATATATATTTTGTTTGACAAACTATGTTCATATTCTAGTCTTCCTATTTACATACGCCATTTCAAGTATAATCTCGTAAAGTAATTGCTACTAGAGCTCCCCCGGCCACTGAGGGAACTACACTCACTGTGTTGCCCCGTGTTGACGCCGCACAGCGCTAGTGTTCCCCTGGACATGGCGCTCCCCACCGTGAACTTGTCAACCTGACATTCGGCAGATATCGGGGTGTATTCAGGCTCGTCGATTGTTGACGGCGCGTTGATGGTCGGCTGGGCGAGGACAAACACTTCAAAGTCCAGCCTGGAACACAAGTTTTAAATATTGTATAATGAGGCAACTAAGATAACTCCGTTCTCACGTGTCTCCCCTCAAAATCTCCGAAACAAGGACTGAGCGTCCACAAAGCCAATACAGGAATATACCTCACAGAACAGTTTGTTTCGATACAAACAGCTTCGTGTGTTGAATACTGCTACTGACATATTTCCTAGCATTTCATTGGCTGATACGTCTCGAGTCCATGGGTTTTATATGTTCTACTCCAGTCATTGGGATGCTGAGAATAATTTCAGAGAGAAAGCTGAAGTAAAGGAAGAGGTGTGCATCGGTTTCATCGACTGGCAAAAGGCGTTCGATAGATGAAGAAAAATGATGAAATATTCAAGAAGATCGGCATCAATGGAGGGACAGAAGGCTGATTACAAACCTGGGACAGCGAGTGAAGGTGAGGCTGAATGATGGAGAGATAAACAACAGTAGAGATAGGAAGAAGGAGGATACAGGGATGTTGTGTGTTGACCAGTCTGTTCAAAATTGTTTGGAGAATTAATCAAAATTGGAAACCAGGAGTTTGGAAAATATAGAGCAATTCAAGTAAATGGGAAGTCTTCTGACAAGGGATGCCTACTGCACTAAATAAATTGGGTCGAGGATCGCCAAGGAAGCTTTTCAACCAGAAGAGGTTACTGCTGATCAGAAGTTGGGTTTGCAACTGAGGAAGAAACTGATTAAATGCTACATTTGGAGCAGAAAATTGGACTCTTAGGAAGATGGAAAAAAATACTTGGAGAGCTATGAAATGTGGTGCTGGAGAAGAGTTGAGAAGATCAGTGGACAGACGGGGTGATAAATGAAGAAATACTAAGACGAGTGGGTGAGAAGAGAACCATTTTGGATGTGATTCTTCAGCGCAAAGCAAACTAAATCGAACACACCCTTAGGAGGAACTGTCTTCTAACAAGACGTCATAGAAGGAAAGGTTGAGGGAAGAGGAGCTTAGGAAGAAGGAGGATTCAAATATTGGATGACTTGAAGGAAAGAAGAACATTCGGAGCTGAAGGAAGAGGCAGAGGACGGGTGCATTGCCGGTCTAAGTTCACTGACAAAAGGAATGGAACTGTCGTAAGACAGAACACATAACAATAACTCAAAGTATAATGCATAAAAACTAAAAAGTTATATAACAACACATTTGACGAGTGTGTATCACCACATGTACGAGTGTGTATCACCACATGTGACGAGTATATCACCACATGTGACGAGCGTTGTAACACCACTGCTACAAATGTATCACCACATGTGACGAGTGTATCACCACATGTACGAATGTATCCACCACATGTGACGAGTGTGTATCACCACATGTGACGAGTGTATCACCACATGTGGACGTTGTATCACCACATGCTACGAGTGTGTAACACCACATCTAGAGGTGTAACACAATGTGCGAGTTTACTCACCACATGCTACGAGTGTGTATCACCACATGTGACGAGTGTATCACCACATGCTCGATGTATACACTGTACAGTGTATCACCACATGTCCCACCTGATCTGACAGACGGCCGGGCTGCTAAGCTCCACGTTATAGTTGCAAGGAGTCTCGGTCTTCCCAGAGCCCACGAAGTACGACACTTTAGAGATGTGGAGTTGTAGACAGGTCCGCTCCACTGGAACATAGCACTCACTTAATAGCACTCCTCTCAAGTTGTGTAGCATATTTCATCTGCAAGCACTCCACAAACTACCCAGGCTAGTAGCTGTATCATACCTGCACAACAGGCTCCCAGCACTCCACAGACACTCAGGCTAGTAGCTGTATCATACCTGCACGAACAGGCTCCCAGCACTCCACAGACACCAGGCTAGTAGCTATGATCATACCTGCACACAGGACTCCCAGCACTCCACAGACACCAGGCTAGTAGCTGTATCATACCTGCACGACAGGCTCCCAGCACTCCACAGACACTCAGGCTAGTAGCTATATCATACCTGCACGAACAGGCTCCCAGCACTCCACAGACACTCAGGCTAGTAGCTATATCATACCTGCACGACAGGCTCCCAGCACTCCACAGACACTCAGGCTAGTAGCTATATCATACCTGCACAACATGCTCCCAGCACTCCACAGACACTCAGACTAGTAGCTATATCATACCTGCACGAACGGCTCCCAGCACTCCACAGACACTCAGGCTAGTAGCTGTATCATACCTGCACAACAGCTCCCAGCACTCCACAGACACCCAGACTAGTAGCTGTATCATACCTGCACGACAGCTCCCAGCACTCCACAGACACTCAGGCTAGTAGCTATATCATACCTGCACGACAGGCTCCCAGCACTCCACAGACACTCAGGCTAGTAGCTATATCATACCTGCACGACAGGCTCCCAGCACTCCACAGACACCAGGCTAGTAGCTTATCATACCTGCACACAGACTCCCAGCACTCCACAGACACCAGGCTAGTAGCTGTATCATACCTGCACAACAGGCTCCCAGCACTCCACAGACACCCAGACTAGTAGCTGTATCATACCTGCACAACAGACTCCCAGCACTCCACAGACACCCAGACTAGTAGCTGTATCATACCTGCACAACAGACTCCCAGCACTCCACAGACACCAGGCTAGTAGCTGTATCATACCTGCACGACAGACTCCCAGCACTCCACAGACACCCAGGCTAGTAGCTATATCATACCTGCACAACAGACTCCCAGCACTCCACAGACACCCAGGCTAGTAGCTATATCATACCTGCACAACAGACTCCCAGCACTCCACAGACACCCAGACTAGTAGCTATATCATACCTGCACAACAGACTCCCAGCACTCCACAGACACTCAGACTAGTAGCTATATCATACCTGCACAACAGACTCCCAGCACTCCACAGACACCCAGGCTAGTAGCTATATCATACCTGCACAACAGACTCCCAGCACTCCACAGACACCCAGACTAGTGCCTCCCATTGAGGAACATTCGAGCCTCCCAAGACAGACGCCCTCTCTACTCAGAGCCCGTGGAGCAGTACATGGCAGATTGTGAACTGCATCAGTGAGGCTAGATCTGAAACAAGAAGTACTCTGACTGTATCAGTGAGGCTAGATCTGAAACAAGAAGTACTCTCTGTTCTGTATCAGTGAGGCTAGATCTGAAACAAGAAGTATTCTCTGTTCTGCATCAGTGAGGCTAGATCTGAAACAAGAAGTATTCTCTGTTCTGCATCAGTGAGGCTAGATCTGAAACAAGAAGTACTCTCTGTTCTGTATCAGTGAGGCTAGATCTGAAACAAGAAGTATTCTCTGTTTTGTATCAGTGAGGCTAGATCTGAAACAAGAAGTACTCTGTTCTGTATCAGTGAGGCTAGATCTGAAACAAGAAGTATTCTCTGTTCTGTATCAGTGAGGCTAGATCTGAAACAAGAAGTATTCTCTGTTCTGTATCAGTGAGGCTAGATCTGAAACAAGAAGTACTCTGTTCTGTATCAGTGAGGCTAGATCTGAAACAAGAAGTATTCTCTGTTCTGTATCAGTGAGGCTAGATCTGAAACAAGAAGTATTCTCTGTTCTGTATCAGTGAGGCAAGACCTGAAACAAGAAGTATTCTCTGTTCTGTATCAGTGAGGCTAGATCTGAAACAAGAAGTATTCTCTGTTCTGTATCAGTGAGGCTAGATCTGAAACAAGAAGTACTCTGTTCTGTATCAGTGAGGCTAGATCTGAAACAAGAAGTATTCTCTGTTCTGTATCAGTGAGGCTAGATCTGAAACAAGAAGTATTCTCTGTTCTGTATCAGTGAGGCTAGACCTGAAACAAGAAGTATTCTCTGTTCTGTATCAGTGAGGCTAGATCTGAAACAAGAAGTACTCTGTTCTGTATCAGTGAGGCTAGATGTGAAACAAGAAGTATTCTCTGTTCTGTATCAGTGAGGCTAGATCTGAAACAAGAAGTACTCTGTTCTGTATCAGTGAGGCTAGATCTGAATAATAAGTATTCTCTGTTCTCTTTTATTCTGGTACAAGATTTATCAGTTGTTTTATTCACATATTCTGTCAGTAGTACAGGAGGTAGTACAGGAGTTGTAAGTTAGCTTCAAGTCTGGTCGAGGTCGTCAAGACAAGTTCGTTGGACGAAATTGACAACATCTGACAGAGTTTGGTTTATATTGAGCCTTCATGGGATGTGATATACTCCTCTCTCAGACGCTAATGACCCTATTTGCACCTTAAACATGCTAAACGACGGTTAAGTTAAACAAAGACGTAATTTTCGTGGCATTAACTTTGAAGTGGTATAGGTTCTTGTTTAATGCAAGACAATAATAATTCTTTATATTGAATATTGACACCTGGATACGGGAATTGAACCCGAGTTCTTTGGCTTAGAACGCCAATGTTATAGCCACTGACCTAATCAGAAGTCGTCCCGTGCCCAGGGTCATTATTCACCTCCCGATCTGATATCTGATAGCTCACGATATCAATTGATCGCTCACCACAAGTCTATTACAGACTCTGCCTTAGTATATGCGTGGAGAATGACCCTGGGCGAGGGACGAATCCTGAACAGCTCAATGGTTAGAACATTGGCGTTCTACACCAAGAGTCCCTGGTTCGATTCCCATGTCCAGGTGTCATTTTTTAATTTAAAGAATATGATATTTATATGCGTTTATAACCGTAAATAACAAATATAATAGCTTTGTTTTAATCTATCAAAATAATTAGGATATTTTTCAATAGAAAACTGTCGGCTACCTAACAAAAAATAAGAAAATGTAACACCTGTTAAACATTGATACGTTATCTCAGAAGAGGTGTTGAAAATATTATTATAAACATTTCACTCGTTCTCGAGAAAACTGACATTTCCAAACGTATGATTTTTCCGCAAGACCTGTCCGGTAGCCAGCGCCATCTATGGTTTCCGTGATTCATCTGTTCTTGTTGACGTGGAAGGATACTTTGGTCGGTTGTGAAGCCACGCCATGCCTTTCACCCTCCCGCCCACCTTCCCATAAAATAGGTTTTAGACTTGCACTCGACAGGGCCGGGGGCCTTAAGTTTATATCCCGAGCTAGACAAGACATCCCATGTAGTTATTCCGTGGTTGTAGGGGAGGGCATAAGCCACAACTTTGGGACCATATCAATAACAGAAGAAACATGAGATTAAACATTTACCGGAAAAATTTAATCTTTCGGGAGATTCACCTCAAAATGTAATCTTAGTTTTTTAATGAGAATTTCTCCATTTTAGAAAAGGTCCTAAATTGTACAGTCAATTATTAAAAAAATGAATCATCTGCAAGTTGACAGCTATCAAGTGCCCCCACATAGTTGTATATATTTGTTTTCACCGCACCATGGACTTACATTTTTCCTGTGGCAGCTGTTCTTGGTCCATATCAACAGCCAATGAGAGGTGTTGGAAGGCTCCAGATAGCAGGATCAGGATAACTATGGACTCCAGCATCTGTTGTCATGGAAACAAAGATTGTTACCACTCTCCTAGGTTGGCTACAACCAGGCTTCACTTTACAGATGATAATATAGAGGGGAGAGGGAATTATTTAATAGTTTTAATAAATAAAGTAGGATCTGGCTAGTTCAACATTGATTAATTCGAAATATTTGTTAGTTCGAACTCTTCATGATGCCCCATCAAGTTCCTATTTAAATCAATGTTAAAAAAATAACATTTAATACACAAATATTTGGCTATTTCGAAGCCTATACAGTTCATTGTTAGTTGTTTTGAGTAATGATCTTTATTAAATCACCCCATTTACCAATAATGTCGAATAAAGTCACTCATTTTTACCACCATAATATCATTTAAGTGCAAAAACTCATTTTTCCAAGTTCTATATTTTGTGTTTAAATTGTTCTTTTATTTTCATTAGTGTACAGTACATATTGTGTGTGTGCTTTATATAGAATATTTTGAGGTTATTGATTTATTGTGTACCAGCTGCCCAGATACTCATAAAAATGATTAATTCAATTTTTTCAGATATTCCTTGAACTTGGAATGTTAAAAAGTTATGCTGTAGTTTGTAAACGAGCTATTGAACTACTCAGGTCTATGAGGGGGGCTAATAGACCATACATGGAGCTAGTAAGAAGCCTATTACAACAATACCTAAACACGCGATATATCCGTGGATAGAACCCAAGTCCCTTCATGTATCCCTGCCCACGGAGCTATAGTGACAAAATGATCTTACCTTGAACTTGACTGAGGAACGCAGATGAAGGAAAATCTGCACAGTTTAAAAAAGTACAATAAGTTCCTCACCCTTTTATAAAGAATCTGAGGACATGTTTAGTTCCTTGTTTCCACACCTGGAGCGCCAGGCGGTATTTATATTTGCTATAGCCCCGGTCAAGTCTAAAATCTCGCACTCGAACTTGACAAACTCCCTTTTGTTGATTGTTTTAAGACAGTAAAATGGTAAAAACAGACCTGTACCCTCACGGTCGATGAAAGTGGAACACCTTGCCTGAAACTGTAATTTAGTTTTGTTTTACTACCGTGTCTCCTTTCCCGTTCGGGTTGTAAGAAAGAATACATTAAAACTACAGGGATGGGACAGGGGAGAGAGAGGTAGAATTGATAGGAAGTGTACCCTCATTTGTGGGGAGGGAGGGTGGGAATAATCACCATCAGTACCCCCCGACAGAGAGTCTAACCTCGAACTTTCCACAACCGGAAACCAGACTAAGCGATGTTGTCATTGGGACAGTGAGAGTCCTAGGGTAGTTAATGTTATGTTTCTAACTAGTTCTAAAGCTGTTCACCGTAAGAATTGTATTTCTAAAAGCCTTTTCCCTACCAGAAGTCTTTATACGTAAATTTTTGTAGGAAAAAGACCTTTCAGAGAGTAATCCCTACCAGTGAATGAGTATGGTAGTTAATGCTATGTTTCAACTAGGTTTTGGTAGGAACATTTCTAACTAGACTTCTAGGGTAGTGATGTAATTTCCTAACTATCTAGGTAGTTGATGTATTTCTAGTAGAGTCCAGGTAGTTAATGTATGTTTCTAGCTAGAGTTCCAGGGTAGTTAATGTTATGTTTCTAACTAAGTTTAGGGTAGTTAATGTTTATGTTTATAACTAGTTCTAGGTAGTTGATGTTATGTTTCTAACTAGATTTCTAGGGTAGTTGATGTTATGTTTCTAACTAGAGTTCTAGGGTAGTTAATGTTATGTTCCTAACTAGTCCTAGGGTAGTTAATGTTATGTTTCTAACTAGTTCCAAGGTAGTTGATGTTATGTTTCTAACTAGAGTTCTAGGGTAGTTAATGTTATGTTTCTAGCTAGTTCTAGGGTAGTTAATATTATGTTTCTAACTAAGTTCTAGGGTAGTTAATGTTATGTTTCTAACTAGAGGGATTTAACACAAATACACGATTTACAAAATAACGATCCACATCAAAACTAAGGCTCAAGACTTGAAAAATGTGATATTGTTTAAATAAAGTGATGTTGATGTTTAGGGAGCTTGGCTATGTTGTTATAATGTTGTTGTAATGCTGTTGTAATGTTGTTGTGATGCTGTTGTGCTGTTGTAATGTTGTTGTGATCATGGGGGGGGGGGGGTTACATTTATTTCGTCCTGATTGGTACTAGCTGAGATATTCTCTCCTCATTTAAGAATGTACAGCGCTTGGCACAAACAATGGCTAGCCGAAAGAGTAGCTCATATTTTGTGATAGGGAATGTACATTTAATTTATCCTGAAAAATATGTTTTACCTTGACTGATTACACTATGGCCCTATCTTATAAGCTACACCATAGTGGAACCAAACAAGGTAAGCTCGCTACCTTACAGGTTTACTGAAGGGTACATTATTCTACTTATTAGTTGATACAAATTAAATATTTTACTTTTAAATTTTAAAACCAGTCGAATTTCATGTCAATAATTTCAAGATTGTTCTAAAGTGTTTATGATATTAATAAAAAAATACAATAAGATTAAATTAAAATATATAAAACTGTGGTGTTGTACAGAATGTGACTCCAGGAATGTTAAGGGGGGTCACTCGCACCAGAGACCTGCAGACAAGGGTATCAATGCTGCTGTAACCAGACTGTCCAATGTCTCACGTGTATTTGCTAGCTCAGTGTCGTTGATCGTTGAATTGATCTGCGGAACTGAACAAATATCCTCTAGTGGTCGTTGCTCCGTGTGACCCTCTTTGTCCCCGTTGTCCCACCCAGGACTTGGGGACATGCATGTTTCAGACCCCCCCTTCCCTCTTAGGTGATCCCAAGTTCAAATATCTTGCACAACAATGGTTCAGGGTATCAGTTGTTTGCAACAATCACCCAGTCTTGATAAAAACATTTCTATCAAACTTCTTAATACCAAAATCGTCGAAATAGTTCATACTCTAGTTCACAGAATGCACTCTTCACAACAAAATTGTTTCAGCGTTAAGTTATGTAAATACATTAAGTCACGGCAGACATATTTGGTTGAATCTCAAACTTCACATACTTTTCTTTATCTAAATACTGACCAGATTTAAATACAATGTAACCCCGTTTAAATATAAATTTATGTTTAGTTTCAAATAAATGTAATACATACTAAATAACAATAATAATATAGTAAAATATTATTAATGTCGAGGACAAAAAAAAATTTGATTTTCTAAAGGTTTCAAATGACAGTTTGTAATAAAATCAAGTTATAATAAGTAACGTGTTGAACTGTTATATACAACACTTCCCCCCGTGTTCTTACTTGTTACCATTTAAGAGGAACGGTCTATCTATTTTTTAGAGGAGTTTATGTCAAGCAATGTAAACTCAGCTCAGTGACACTCGTAGTGATTCATGACCTTCTTAAAAGTTTGATCGATCCTGGAATATCTGCTGGATCGGCCTGAAGTCTATTGGAGATATGTGGAACTACTAACACGAGCACCTGACATTTTCATACCGTCCTGTCAGACTATCGCAGCTTTCACCGTCATCCAAGGACACAGAAAGAGGAGTTTAAATGTTTCAGCCTTAGCCTGACTAAAGACAAATACCCATCTGAAAGTGCGTACGTCCGGGTTAGAACTCCTTCCCGGCGGATTAGAACGAGTAGTGCAGCCATGTTTGTAGTCAGATCAATGACGTATTCTGACACAGCAACTGTCCCCCGAGCATAGTTCTGATGCAGGGCCACAATGTTAGCAGAGTCGTGGTTTGTTCCGTTCCTCAGAGATCAGCCTGAAGCTGACAGAGCTCGTATCACTCTCTGGGTCTCGTATCACTCTCTGGGTCTCGTATCACTCTCAGGGCTTGTACCACTCTCAGGGGCTCGTATCACTCTCAGGGTCTCGTACCACTCTCAGGGGCTCGTATCACTCTGAGGGTCTCGTACCACTCTCAGGGGCTCGTATCACTCTGAGGGCTCGTACCGTACATCTGCCCGGCTAAAAAGGTCCTTGACCCCACGATTTGTGTTGAATATTAGGGATTGAGGCTTTAGGTTAAGATAGTCGTCACCTTTTGCTCAGTTTAAAGTGGTGATGTATTTAAAGTTGAATGTTGGACTGTTTTATGTAGAGTATTAGACCCACTCTCCAGACTGTGGTGTGAACTATTTGTAATGCAGACGTTGTTTGACCCGGTCACCCCGTTCCCGACAGCTGGGAACAGACAAGAGTACGACACGTCTGGAGTAATGTATGTATAGAGGCCATGTTGCCTCGTGTGGTGACTGTAGTAATGTATGTATAGAGGCCATGTTGCCTCGTGTGGTGACTGGAGTAATGTATGTATAGAGGCCATGTTGCCTCGTGTGGTGACTGTAGTAATGTATGTATAGAGGCCATGTTGCCTCGTGTGGTGACTGGAGTAATGTATGTATAGAGGCCATGTTGCCTCGTGTGGTGACTGTAGTAATGTATGTATAGAGGCCATGTTGCCTCGTGTGGTGACTGGAGTAATGTATGTATAGAGGCCATGTTGCCTCGTGTGGTGACTGGAGTAATGTATGTATAGAGGCCATGTTGCCTCGTGTGGTGACTGTATTAATGTATGTATAGAGGCCATGTTGCCTCGTGTGGTGACTGGAGTAATGTATGTATAGAGGCCATGTTGCCTCGTGTGGTGACTGGAGTAATGTATGTATAGAGGCCATGTTGCCTCGTGTGGTGACTGGAGTAATGTATGTATAGAGGCCATGTTGCCTCGTGTGGTGACTGGCCTGTCTATCACTGGTCTACGTATCTCAGTCAAGTTTGAGGGTTGAAGAGCCTTGCTATGTTCTGTATTGGAATGTAACTAAAGTAGTCCTCTTCTACAGACCCTTGCTGTGTTCTGTAGTGGAATGTAACTAAAGTAGTCCTCTTCTACAGACCCTTGCTATGTTCTGTAGTGGAATGTAACTAAAGTAGTCCTCTTCTACAGACCCTTGCTGTGTTCTGTAGTGGAATGTAACTAAAGTAGTCCTCTTCTACAGACCCTTGCTGTGTTCTGTAGTGGAATGTAACTAAAGTAGTCCTCTTCTACAAACCCTTGCTGTGTTCTGTAGTGGAATGTAACTAAAGTAGTCCTCTTCTACAAATCCTTGCTGTGTTCTGTAGTGGAATGTAACTAAAGTAGTCCTCTTCTACAGACCCTTGCTGTGTTCTGTAGTGGAATGTAACTAAAGTAGTCCTCTTCTACAAACCCTTGCTGTGTTCTGTAGTGGAATGTAACTAAGGTAGTCCTCTTTCTACAGACACTTGCTGTGTTCTGTAGTGGAATGTAACTAAAGTAGTCCTCTTCTACAGACCCTTGCTGTGTTCTGTAGTGGAATGTAACTAAAGTAGTCCTCTTCTACAAACCCTTGCTGTGTTCTGTAGTGGAATGTAACTAAAGTAGTCCTCTTCTACAGACCCTTGCTGTGTTCTGTAGTGGAATGTAACTAAAGTAGTCCTCTTCTACAAACCCTTGCTGTGTTCTGTAGTGGAATGTAACTAAAGTAGTCCTCTTCTACAGACCCTTGCTATGTTCTGTAGTGGAATGTAACTAAAGTAGTCCTCTTCTACAAACCCTTGCTGTGTTCTGTAGTGGAATGTAACTAAAGTAGTCCTCTTCTACAAACCCTTGCTGTGTTCTGTAGTGGAATGTAACTAAAGTAGTCCTCTTCTACAGACCCTTGCTGTGTTCTGTAGTGGAATGTAACTAAAGTAGTCCTCTTCTACAAACCCTTGCTGTGTTCTGTAGTGGAATGTAACTAAAGTAGTCCTCTTCTACAGACCCTTGCTGTGTTCTGTAGTGGAATGTAACTAAAGTAGTCCTCTTCTACAAACCCTTGCTGTGTTCTGTAGTGGAATGTAACTAAAGTAGTCCTCTTCTACAGACCCTTGTAATAATAAACCAGTTAACTTTTGAAGCCGCCTTGTGTGGGATGGGACACTTGGATTTCACTGTCTGGTTCAACTTTCCTGAAAGTGGAACACGCGTCAGCAAACCTGATCGCTGTCGAGGAAGGTCAGCAAATACTTCACATTTATTACCGCATTGTTTGGTCAATAATGCAGCGGTATGTACCTAGTTGGTTTTGAAGTGGTGACCTTCGTCTGAGAGCAAGATGGACCACAGGTAGTTGGAAATCAAGAGCTCATTTTGGAGAATTTAATGATGGGTTAGAATTGAACCCCGGGCCGCAAGATCAGAGTCGGGAACAGAAGATCTACTGATACAGCACTGCCAGCTGGGAATTAAGAGATTCTTGCTCTCCTTAGTTTTTGTGATCAACACCTGAAGGTGCAAGTTGAAACTTGAGCTACATTTTACAAACAATTTGTCGTGCTAGCTCCTAACACTTACAAACTCCTCACAACAAACTATTATCATTAATTATATAAAATACACTTGTATGAGAAAATTATCCGTTTTAATTATCTTAACGATCATAATAATTATTAAATACATTAACATATTTTCATTTCGCTGTGTTTAGAAATAGCTCCTCTTTGTTCTACTTTGTTCTATTGTAATATAAACTTTTCCATGTATGTTGGTAAATTCTAGTTTAGAGATTAAAATTAGCCTTTACTTAATGTGTTTTAATCCACGATACTTATAAAATAAACTTACAATGAACTCACATTTTAAATCTAATGTTGGTAAGTTTAGTTGAGTTCCGTTTTCTCTCAGTGGTAAAACTATACTCACTCTTGTCTCTTAGCCTAAACTCACTCTTTCTACCGGTTTGGACAGTTTTATTTTCAACCTATAAACGGCCGCTTAGTGGTATATACCTGATCTGAAGTGGAGGGCAGCACGAAATCAGGTCAACCACCGCAAAACATGTTTAACTCAAACCCTCTCATTGAGGTCTGGCTGAATGTTTGGAGCGGGGGACTGGACAAGTAGGTCATCTTGAGCTTTACCGTGCTTTCAGCTACAGGTCATCTGGAGCCTTACCTTGCTTTCAACCACAGGTCATCTGGAGCCTTACCGTGCTTTCAGTTACAGGTCATCTGGAGCCTTACCTTGCTTTCAGCCACAGGTCATCTGGAGCCTTACCGTGCTTTCAGTTACAGGTCATCTGGAGCCTTACCTTGCTTTCAGCCACAGGCCATCTGGATCCATACTGTACTTTCAGCCATAGGTCATCTGGAGCCATACTGTGCTTTCAGCCATAGGTCATCTGGAGCCTTACTGTGCTTTCAGCCACAGGCCATCTGGATCCATACTGTGCTTTCAGCCATAGGTCATCTGGAGCCATACTGTGCTTTCAGCTACAGGTCATCTGGAGCCATACTGTGCTTTCAGCTACAGGTCATCTGGAGCCATACTGTGCTTTCAGCTACAGGTCATCTGGAGCCATACTGTGCTTTCAGCTACAGGTCATCTGGAGCCATACTGTGCTTTCAGTTACAGGTCATCTGGAGCCTTACCTTGCTTTCAGCCACAGGTCATCTGGAGCCTTACTGTGCTTTCAGCCACAGGCCATCTGGAGCCTTACTGTGCTTTCAGTTACAGGTCATCTGGAGCCATACCGTGATTTCAGTTACAGGTCATCTGGAGCCTTACCTTGCTTTCAGCCACAGGTCATCTGGAGCCTTACTGTGCTTTCAGCCACAGGTCATCTGGAGCCTTACCGTGCTTTCAGCTACAGGTCGCCGCCGAGGACGGGGAGATCGAGGTTCGAATCTCGGTCGGGTGAACTGGGGGTGGTTTTTCCTAAATGGTTTTCCACTCTCCCTCCACGCAAATGCGGGTTCACTTCCTCTATGTTCAACCTTCCCAATTCCTTATCCATTAGAGTAATTAGTACTTAAGCGTATAACCCGAACGGGTAGTAAGATGCGGTGCTAAATATTATTATTATATTAGCTACAGGTCATCTGGAGCCATACCGTGCTTTCAGCTACAGGTCATCTGGAGCCATACTGTGCTTCCAGCCACAGGTCATCTGGAGCCTTACTGTGCTTTCAGCCATAGGTCATGTGGAGCCATACTGTGCTTTCAGCCATAGGTCATCTGGGGCCTTACTGTGCTTTCAGTTACAGGTCATCTGGAGCCTTACCTTGCTTTCAGCCACAGGCCATCTGGATCCATACTGTGCTTTCAGCCATAGGTCATCTGGAGCCATACTGTGCTTTCAGCCATAGGTCATCTGGAGCCTTACTGTGCTTTCCCCTCCCTTCACTCCCGTCCCTCCCTTCTATGAAAGAACTGATAGAACGAAGAGAAAGACGGAGCTCGTAAACAAATCAATCACAACTTTCCTTTTTAACCTACAACACGTCCGAGGGATACCCCGGGACTCCCTTCGTGGGCGGGGAGGCTCAGTAGACACGGTTCATTCAACACACTCCCGCTCAACCGGGCCTTGTATTCCGATACAGTCAAAGTATTAAGCCTCACTCCCAAATTTATGTCGACGTATCTGACAGCTTCACAAAGTATTCATAGGTCAAGTAATGTTATCTGTAGTTCTCACCTTTGATAACTATAGATTAACGTCCGACACTTTAGTTCAGTCAGTAGCGTGATTGTCTATTGAGCTAAGAGTCCTGGGTTCAATTCCTGGCATGGTCGAAAAATGTATCATAGGTGAAATGTGGGTTTCCCCCTTTACAGTGAGGGGAGCTAGATGTTGTGTCTGTTCTAAGTTAGTTTATAAGTCTTGTGCTGATATTATCAATAGGTTTAGAAAGTGCAAGTTTAAAACATCAAATAAATTAAAAAATTATATATTAACACTTATAAAATAATAAAACGTACTCACTGTTGACCACAATAAAATATGTCTGTGTTTTCTAAAAGGTGGTTTAATTGCGCATTCATAGGGAGATCCAGGTGTTTTATTACTTTAGCACGTTATTTATTACTGCCCAGTTCACGGTCGCAATCAAGTATTTGAGGGAGACTAATATTATTTTTCTTAGGTGTTCAATCTTACGACAGGTCCATTCCTTTTGTCAGTAAACTTAAGACCTCCAATTCGCACTGACCTCTGCCTTCAGCTCCCGGAATTTTCTTCCTTCCTTCCTTCGAGTCATCCAATATTTGAATCCTCCTCCTTCCTAAGCTCTTTTTCCGCTCAATCTCTCCTTCTATGACGTCGTGCAGAAGACAGTTCCTCTTGAAGATGTGTCCGATCCTGTTTGCTTTGCGCCGAAGAATCACATACAAAATGTTTCTCTTCTCACCCCACTCTTCTCAGGACGTATTCATTTGTCACCTTGTCTGCCCACTTGATCTTCTCAAGTCTTCTCCAGCTCCATATTTCAAAGTTCTCCAAGTATTTATTTTCCATCTTCCTGAGAGTCCAAGTTTCTGCTCCAAATATATTTAATCAGTTTCTTAATGAGTTCCAAAGCCAACTTTCTGATCAGCAGTAACCTCTTCTTGTTGAAAGCTTCCTTGGCGATCCTCGACCTAATTTATTTAATGCAGTAGGTATCGTTTGTCAGCAAACTTCCCAGGTACTTGGACTGCTCAATGTTTCCCAACTCCTGGTTTCCATTGTTGATCTCCATGCCATATATTCTCTCTATCTTCCTCAGCTGGTCCATCAATTCCTGCGACTCATCTTTATTTCAAGCAACCCATGCTAGATCATAATCAATAATATAAAATGTCGATATAATATTTTATTTTCATCTTTCTTGTTTGTCAATATATTTTTAATGTGTTTATTGAAGCGTAACGCCCTCGCTGTCCTCATTGTCCTCATTGTCCTCATTGCCCTCATTGTCCTCGTTACCCTCATTGTACTCATTGCCCTCATTGTCCTCATTGTCCTCATTGCCCTCATTGTCCTCATTGCCCTCATTGCCCTCATTGTCCTCGTTGCCCTCATTGTCCTCATTGCCCTCATTGCCCTCATTGTCCTCATTGTCATCATTGTCCTCATTGCCCTCATTGTCCTCATTGTCCTCATTGTCCTCATTGTCCTCATTGTCCTCATTGTCCTCATTGCCTTCATTGTCCTCATTGTCCTCATTGTCCTCATTGCCCTCGTTATCCTCATTGCCGCACAATATCTATTGAACGATGTTCTTGGTAACTATAATCTGTAAGGCTGTTTTTCTTACCAGAATCCTACCATACATCAGTATTCTTCTAGGAATAAAGACCTTTCAGATGATGATAAATAAAAATATTAGGCTTCACGTGTGTGGGATTATTGTTTGCAACTTTAATTAGTGAAAGATCCGAAGCTTCGGTGGCCGTATGGTCTAAGGCGCTACTCTCGCAGTAGACTAGACCACCGATGACGGGGAGATTGAGGTTTGAATCTCGGTCGGGTGTACTGAGAGTGGTTTTTACAAAATGTTTTTCTACTCTTCTTCTACGCAAATACAAGTACACTATCTCCAAATTCAACCTTCCTCTTCCCTAAATATGTAAATGTCAGGCCTGTGCGGTCAATGTTCATGGCAGAACAAATCTTCATGTTATTGACAGATAAATACCATGATGGACAGTTAGACATGGAGGACGGTTAGACATGATGGACAGTTAGACACGGAGGACAGTTAGACATGATGGACATTTAGACATGGAGGACAGTTAGACATGATGGACAGTTAGACACGGATGACAGTTAGACATGATGTACAATTAGACACGGAGGACAGTTAGACACGGAGGTCAGTTAGACATGATGGACAGTTAGACATGGAGGACAGTTAGACATGGAGGACAGTTAGACACGGAGGGCAGTTAGACATGATTGACAGTTAGACACTGAGGACAGTTAGACACGGAGGACAGTTAGACATGATGGACAGTTAGACATGATGGACAGTTAGACACTGAGGACAGTTAGACACGGAGGACAGTTAGACACGGAGGACAGTTAGACACGGAGGACAGTTAGACATGATGGACAGTTAGACACTGAGGACAGTTAGACACGGAGGGCAGTTAGACATGATTGACAGTTAGACGTGGAGGACGGTGTCCCATGACAAGCTACTGATAGAATGAGAGACTAAATATATACAATATACTCTGGTTAATTTATTCTTTATATGCAGAATGGGCTGTGCCTGCTCTACATGCTGCTCTACCTGCTCTACATGCTGCTCTACCTGCTCTATATGCTGCTCTTCCGCTCCTCCCCGGTTGTAAGTGTAGCAACTACAGAACATTCCAGTGACCCAACCTAACCCAACCTTGGAGAAAGTCCAGGTTATTAAAAACACCTTTTGTTAAACGAACCTTGATTCTGTTGTGTCGAAAGGGAAATGTTGTTATGGCGACATAACTCGAGACAAACAAAGGGGAGTAGAGAAATGCGTGGTTCGGAACCAAACTTAAAACAATGACTTGGCAAGAGCTAATTAGATCTGTCGAGCTTTGTACCAATACCCTGACGTCTCGTGTAGACTAACCTGGTACCAATACCTTGACGTCACGTGTAGACTAACCTGGTACCAATACCCTGACGTCACGTGTAGACTAACCTGGTACCAATACCCTGACGTCACGTGTAGACTAACCTGGTACCAATACCCTGACGTCACGTGTAGACTAACCTGGTACCAATACCCTGACGTCACGTGTAGACTAACCTGATACCAATACCTTGACGTCACGTGTAGACTAACCTGGTACCAATACCCTGACGTCACGTGTAGACTAACCTGGTACCAATACCCTGACGTCACGTGTAGACTAACCTGGTATCAATACCTTGACGTCACGTGTAGACTATCCTGGTACCAATACCCTGACGTCTCGTGTTGACTAACCTGGTACCAATACCCTGACGTCTCGTGTAGACTAACCTGGTACCAATACCTGACGTCACGTGTAGACTAACCTGTACCAATACCCTGACGTCACGTGTAGACTAACCTGGTACCAATACCTTGACGTCACGTGTAGACTAACCTGGTACCAATACCCTGACGTCACGTGTAGACTAACCTGATACTAATACTCTGACGTCACGTGTAGACTAACCTGGTACCAATACCCTGACGTCTCGTGTAGACTAACCTGGTACCAATACCTGACGTCACGTGTAGACTAACCTGGTACCAATACCCTGACGTCACGTGTAGACTAACCTGATACCAATACCCTGACGTCTCGTGTAGACTAACCTGGTACCAATACCCTGACGTCACGTGTAGACTAACCTGATACCAATACCCTGACGTCACGTGTAGACTAACCTGGTACCAATACCCTGACGTCTCGTGTAGACTAACCTGGTACCAATACCCTGACGTCACGTGTAGACTAACCTGTACCAATACCCTGACGTCACGTGTAGACTAACCTGGTACCAATACCCTGACGTCACGTGTAGACTAACCTGGTACCAATACCTTGACGTCACGTGTAGACTAACCTGGTACCAATACCCTGACGTCACGTGTAGACTAACCTGATACCAATACCCTGACGTCACGTGTAGACTAACCTGGTACCAATACCTTGACGTCACGTGTAGACTAACCTGGTACCAATACCCTGACGTCACGTGTAGACTAACCTGATACTAATACTCTGACGTCACGTGTAGACTAACCTGGTACCAATACCCTGACGTCTCGTGTAGACTAACCTGGTACCAATACCCTGACGTCACGTGTAGACTAACCTGGTACCAATACCCTGACGTCACGTGTAGACTAACCTGATACCAATACCCTGACGTCTCGTGTAGACTAACCTGGTACCAATACCCTGACGTCACGTGTAGACTAACCTGATACCAATACCCTGACGTCACGTGTAGACTAACCTGGTACCAATACCCTGACGTCACGTGTAGACTAACCTGGTACCAATACCCTGACGTCACGTGTAGACTAACCTGGTACCAATACCCTGACGTCACGTGTAGACTAACCTGGTACCAATACCCTGACGTCACGTGTAGGTACTAACCAGGTAGCATTGCACTGTCCCTAGAGGAAGGAAGAGCCTCGTACTCCCCCCCGCCTCCCCCCATTCTCGCGAAAGACTCAGTGAGACGGTCGTCCCTCGGAACTAGGCTCTAGAGGGGAAGGGAAAGGCGGAGAGAAACTGGCGAGGGAATCCCTCCAGTGGAGAAAACAGTTTGAGCCAGTGTGGTTGGTAGTGCGGGTCTCTGTCACTGTCCAGTGATGTGAATACAGAGTACTGCGAGATTACAGTGCTGAGTGCACCCCTAGTGACGGCAAGGAGCGTGCAGGTGACAGGCTGTGCACACCTAGTGACTGCAAGAAACGTGCAGGTGACAGCTGTGCACCCTAGTGAAGGCAAGAAACGTGCAGGTGACAGGCTGTGCACACCTAGTGACGGCAAGGAGCGTGCAGGTGACAGGCTGTGCACCCCAGTGACTGCAAGAAAACGTGCAGGTGTACAGTGCTGTGCACACCTAGTGAGGCAAGGAGCGTGCAGGTGACAGGCTGTGCACACCTAGTGACGGCAAGGAGCGTGCAGGTGACAGGCTGTGCACCCCAGTGACTGCAAGAAACGTGCAGGTGACAGGCTGTGCACACCTAGTGAAGGCAAGAAACGTGCAGGTGACAGGTTGTGCACCCTAGTGACTGCAAGAAACGTGCAGGTGACAGGCTGTGCACCCTAGTGAAGGCAAGAAACGTGCAGGTGACAGGCTGTGCACACCTAGTGAAGGCAAGAAACGTGCAGGTGACAGGTTGTGCACCCTAGTGACTGCAAGAAACGTGCAGGTGACAGGCTGTGCACCCTAGTGAAGGCAAGAAACGTGCAGGTGACAGGCTGTGCACCCTAGTGACTGCAAGAAACGTGCAGGTGACAGGCTGTGCACACCTAGTGAAGGCAAGAAACGTGCAGGTGACAGGCTGTGCACTTAGTGACTGCAAGAAACGTGCAGCTGACAGGCTGTGCTCTGAATAATTTGTGTTTGTTTTGTCGAGGAGAACAAACTTGAAACTTGAGACGGAAACTAAAAAGAGCGACGTTCTTTCGGTAAATATCCAAACAAGCCGCAACTGCTCGACGATGGAGGACTCCGGTCGCACGAGAAGACGCTGTAAGCCCTAGTTTCTCGGGGACTCGAACCTTTCCCTCGTGTTTTTGTTGACATTGGAGGAACTACAGTGGCGCTTCAAGCGGCGAGGAGGGTCAACGGAGCAGGGGACACCGCCGTGACCTGACCTTCGAAAGGAAAACGAGAAGAAGAAGAAGAAGAAGAAGATATAACGGTAGAAGGATGAAGGATTGGAGCGGCGTCACTTCCACAATCATCCATTTCTCGCTGCTCTTTGGTGAGTGTGTAGTCCCCGTCCACGGCAAGTTCGGGGACACTGATGTACCCTTTGAGGTACCAGTCTTACCTTCATTCATTACACTATGACCCTATCTTATAAACTACACCATAGTGTAACCAAGCAAGGTAGCAGTCTTACCTTGACAGATTACACTATGGCCCTATCTTATAAACTACACCATAGTGTAACCAAGCAAGGTAGCAGTCTTACCTTGACTGATTACACTATGACCCTATCTTATAAACTACACCATAGTGGAAGCAAGCAAGGTAGCAGTCTTACCTTGACTCATTACACTATGACTATCTTATAAGCTACACCATAGTGGAACCAAGTAAGGTAGGCTTGATACCTTACAGCAGCTTTTTTCAAACAGAGAACCGCGAAGGTTCCCCGGCTATGCCGTGGGAGTTTGGGGGAAGATAAAAAACACGAGAAAAAACTCTGACACAAAAATACATCCTATTAAATCAATGATAAATATTATTTTTGAAGTAACACTTGTTATAATTTAAGCTGTTGAACTTTAAACACAATTTTAATACTCGTTATTTTAATGATAATATCGCTTCTTAAAAAACTGATGGTGTGCCCTGACAATTTTAGTGCCTTGTTCACTGTGCCGTGAGTTGATGAAGGTTCAGTGTGCCTTGAGTTGCTGGTTCAGTGTGCCATGGGTTGCTGGTTCATTGTGCCTTGAGTTGCTGGTTCAGTGTGCCGTGGTGCTTGTTCAGTGTTCCTTGAGTTGATTGTTCAGTGTGCCGTGGGTTGCTGGTTCAGTGTTCCTTGAGTTGCTGGTTTCGTGTGCCTTGAGTTGTTGGTTCAGTATGCCATGGGTTGCTTGGTCAGTGTGCCTTGAGTTTCTTGCTCAGTGTGCCGTGGGTTGCTGGTTCATTGTACCTTGAGTTGCTTTTTCATTGTGCCTTGAGTTGCTTGTTCAGTGTGCCTTGAGTTGCTTGTTCAGTATGCCTTGAGTTGCTGGTTCAGTGTGCCTTGAGTTGATTGTTCAGTGTGTCATGGGTTGCTGGTTCAGTGTGCCTTGAGTTGTTGGTGCAATGTGCCGTGGGTCGCTGGTTCAGTGTGCCTTGAGTTGATTGTTAAGTGTGCCGTGGGTTGCTGGTTCAGTGTACCTTGAGTTGTTGGTTCAGTGTGCTTTGAGTTGTTGGTGCAATGTGCCTTGAGTTGCTGGTTCAGTGTGTCGAGGGTTGCTGGTTCAGTGTGCCTTGAGTTGATTGTTCAGTGTGTCGTAGGTTGCTGGTTCAGTGTGCCTTGAGTTGTTGGTTCAGTGTGCTTTGAGTTGTTGGTGCAATGTGCCTTGAGTTGTTGGTTCAATGTGCCTTGAGTTGCTGGTTCAATGTATTATAATTGAAGTAAGGGTGATAATCGCTAGCTTGATGTATGAACGAAGGTACAATGGTCATGTTTTTATTTTTTATTTTGGAAGGCTTAGCTCAGTGGCGATGTAACTTGGAAGGGAGGGGGCATTACCCCCCAGAACAGTCCCCCCTTATATATTTAGTTCCCTCCCCTCTGATATTCTCGAATACAACACTGAAAGACAACCTTTCATCACGCTCCAAATATCTTCTGGATAGAGGATAGCCCAGTAGACCTGAAGTTATTTGAAGTTAGGTTTGGGGGTCCTGGCCTCTTGAAACCCTCTCTTTTTGCTAGTTACCCCCCTTCCCCTTGGGGGTCGTGGTCTCTTGAAACCCCCTCTTTTTGCTAGCTACCCCCCTTCCCCTTAGGGGTCCTGGCCTCTTGAAACCCTCTCTTTTTGCTAGTTATCCCCTTCCCCTTGGGGGTCCTGGCCTCTTGAAACCCCCTCTTTTTGCTAGCTTCCCCCTTCCCCTTGGGGGTCCTGGCCTCTTGAAACCCTTTCTTTTTGCTAGTTACCCCCCTTCCCCTTAGGGGTCCTGACCTCTTGAAACCCTCTCTTTTTGCTAGTTACCCCCCTTCCCCTTAGGGGTCCTGGTCTCTTGAAACCCTCTCTTTTTGCTAGTTATCCCCTTCCCCTTGGGGGTCCTGGCCTCTTGAAACCCTCTCTTTTTGCTAGTTACCCCCCTTCCCCTTAGGGGTCCTGGCCTCTTGAAACCCTTTCTTTTTGCTAGTTACCCCCCTTCCCCTTGGGGGTCGTGGTCTCTTGAAACCCTCTCTTTTTGCTAGTTATCCCCTTCCCCTTGGGGGTCGTGGTCTCTTGAAACCCTCTCTTTTTGCTAGTTACCCCCCTTCCCCTTGGGGGTCGTGGTCTCTTGAAACCCTCTCTTTTTGCTAGTTATCCCCTTCCCCTTGGGGGTCCTGGCCTCTTGAAACCCCCTCTTTTTGCTAGTTACCCCCTTCCCCTTAGGGGTCCTGGCCTCTTGAAACCCTCTCTTTTTGCTAGTTACCCCCCTTCCCCTTGGGGGTCATGGTCTCTTGAAACCCCCTCTTTTTGCGAGTCCCCCCCCCTCTACTCTCTGTTTTGACTTACTGCGACATTCTCTCATTGCTGCAAGCAAAGGTTAGAGCAAGTTTTAGTTCATAAGGTGCTTACAAAATTATGTAACAATATTTCTTACTTTTTTATGACCTATTCATAAATATTTATGACGGTCTGTCATGCCAAGATCCCACTGGCCTCCAATAAAACTTCCTAAAGTGCTAAAAAACAAGTTATTAACTATCCCCTCAGACTGAGTTTTTAATTCAAAATTTCCTGAAGTATGATTTCTGAACTAAATCATCACTGGGGAGTTATTGTAAATTGATCCTAATTTTGAGCAAAGTAAATAAAAATAATATTCCTACACCTATTATACTGTATTGAACTTGTTGTGGACGCAGTATACAGCCACTAGCGGGTTTTGAACTTGCTGTGGACGCAGCATACAGCAACTAACATGTATTGAACTTGTTGTGGACGCAGTATACAGCAACTAACATGTATTGAACTTGCTGTGGACGCAGTATACAGCAACTAACATGTATTGAACTTGCTGTGGACGCAGTATACAGCAACTAACATGTATTGAACTTGCTGTGGACGCAGTATACAGCCACTAACATGTATTGAACTTGCTGTGGACGCAGTATACAGCAACTAACATGTATTGAACTTGCTGTGAATGAAGTATACAGCAACTAACATGGTTTGAACTTGCTGTGAATGAAGTATACAGCCACTGAGCCGGTAATGTTCTGGACCAAGTGTTTTGACCCCGAGTGGAAATGAGCCGTGCGAATGGTCCGTTATGACCCAATGGGAAGCAGACGTCGCTACAACTGCTTCATTGATGAAGCAGAAGCTTCATATAGTAATAGTAATAATAATAATAATGTGTTTATTAATCCTTAAAAACACGCGCTTGAGTATAGTTGGGATTAATTCACATTTTTTTATTAGTGATTGTCTCCAAGCGAAATAAAATAGAGCATGAAATAATTTCTTTTCTTTACTTACTGAATATCTGTCCTCCCCTCAGAGCAGTAATCCAAGAACAATTAACTAAACTCAATTAAACAGTTTTATTCCCCAGGACTTCATTTATCCTCGAGAATGGCTAAGTGTGAGAAACTACCGGCCTTAACTTCTCATAAATAAAGACGATATTATTATTGTTATTGTTATTGCTATAAAGAGTGAAATCTGCCCAGTAATTAGGATCCTCCCAAGTTGGCAGTGAATATTCCCCCTATCTTGATAAACGACATCTCGCCGCCCTTCCGGTAAAATAAAAAACAAAATCAAACAACTGAAAATAAACGACTTGTGTTTTAAAACTCAAATCAACCGTTTTAGGCCGTCGATGTTGAGAACTGGAATGAAAAAATAAAATAAAATGATGTCACTTATGAATAAAGTAGCCAAAATTCTAAAATAGTATCTTGGGACAGATGCTATCGTTTGAATTAAGACGCAAATAAAGAGTAGAGTGTTTGTTCCAAGCCTCTATGTTTAGATTGGTCAAGTTCCAGTATCTTATGATGATAAATTGACATTAATACACATGACGTCATCCTGTAATGAATTGACCTGTTGGCTCAAATTAAACTAATGTTACCTTAGTGTATTTAATTGATGTCTGACCCATTTTGATTTGTTCCGTTAAAGCCGGACAAATAACCCGATGCCATTGTCCCGACAGCTGTAGCTCCAATCACAGAGCAATGAAGGACCCCACCTTGTCATTGTCACGACAGTTGTAGCTCCAATCACAGAGCGATGAAGGACCCTGCCTTGTCATTGTCAAGACAGTTGTAGCTCCAATTACAGAGCAATGAAGGACCCTGCCTTGTCATTGTCAAGACAGTTGTAGCTCCAATCACAGAGCAATGAAGGACCCAGTGAGTTGTTAAGTCAGCCTTGGCATAGAAAGCCAGATTAGTTCATTAACTCTCAGCGTCCGCACTGCCGGGACAAGGTCACAGAACACTTGTATCTCACGAGACAATCACACACGTCTGTACGTGCATGACTGGAAACATACACTCACTCACATGTACTGTACTTCAGGAAACATACTCACTCACATGTACTGTACTTCAGGAAACAGCTATAAACTCGTACCAAACTTCAGGAAACATACACTCACCCACATGTACTGTACTTCAGGAAACAGCTATAAACTCGTACCAAACTTCAGGAAACATACACTCACCCACATGTACTGTACTTCAGGAAACAGCTATAAACTCGTACCAAACTTCAGGAAACATACTCACCCACATGTACTATACTTCAGGAAACACCTATAAACTCGTACCAAACTTCAGGAAACGTGTTTACAAGTGAACTTCATCTTGAATAAATAGAATGATGCACTCTTGATAGCAATTGGGTTCGTATCGAGTTCTGAAGTATCACACTTCACCGGAGACACAAGTTTATTACAAACAAATGGACATATCTGACACCCAGAAGAGCTAGTAGCTCCACTTTAACTTGTTAATACGTCAAGTCATCTGATCTGCACCTGTCACTCTTGAGAGATATTATCAATGCAATATATAATATAGAGAAATGTTTGTTAACGTTGACCGCAACAATATAAGTTGGTATTTTATAAAAGTTGCTCTAAATGTCCTTTTGTAATAAAATTAGCGCATGGAACTATTATCAGTACATCCAGCCAGGATTACAACCCCAACCTCCCAGTCCCCGGCAAACCAGACTAAATGAGCTTGACATTTAGACGTCGTGACCACTAGCGCGGATAACTAACGTAATCGTATGTTTCTTTGTCTTTACACTCGCGATGAAAGATGCTTTGCAGTTCTCCTATATAATACCAACAGACGGTAGTTCCAAGTGTGTCAGTTCTGCTATATAAGACCAACAGCCGGTAGTTCCGAGTGTGTCATTTCTGCTATATAAGACCAACAGACGGTAGTTCCAAGTGTTTCAGTTCTGCTATATAAGACCAACAGACGGTAGTTCCAAGTGTGTCAGTTCTGCTATATAAAACCAACAGACGGTAGTTCCAAGTGTGTCAGTTCTGCGATATAAGACCAACAGACGGTAGTTCCAAGTGTTTCAGTTCTTCTATATAAGACCAACAGCCGGTAGTTCCAAGTGTGTCAGTTCTGCTATATAAAACCAACAGACGGTAGTTCCAAGTGTATCAGTTCTGCGATATAAGACCAACAGCCGGTAGTTCCAAGTGTGTCAGTTCTGCGATATAAGACCAACAGCCGGTATTTCTTGTTTTTAACTGGTCAACTTTCTTTCTCCTCGCACCAAAATGAACAAAGTTACGTCTGTTGTCTCCATGGAAAGTATCGCTAGGGTTTGATCAATGGCGGACAAACTACAATACTTGGTGCTTCCGGGGGAGTACTTGTCTGATCACAACATTAATGTTGTTGCTTCCCTGCGGACGTGATAACTGCTCGGCGAGTGGCAACTTTCCATCACTTTGGATTGTTTGTCCTCTCGGGAGCTGAAACTAAGCTGAAACTAAGCCGAAACTAAGCTGGAACTAAGCTGGAACTAAGCTGGAACTAAGCTGGAACTAAGCTGGAACTAAGCCTTTTAATTTAATCCCACGGTATTCTCGTGAAGTTTTAGAATACTTATTGTATTATCATGAATAATTTTTTTAAAGTAAATTTTGGTTGGTTGACTAAATAAAAATAAACATTAAGTTTTAGTTTTGATTATATACAAATAATTTTATTTTTATTTGTAATGTTACGCCTTATTGTCCTTCCCCACCCTCACTAAGCCATTTATACGACCATGGGCCCCCTTTAACCAGCCTTGGGCCCCCTTTAGCTGGCTCTAAGCCACCTTTATCCAGTTGGCATTTGGTATTATTCACACCCAGATTAACTATGTAGGCCTATCTTATTACCGTATTATACACACCCTGGTGGACTGTGTACTGTGTTATACACATCATGGTGGACTGTGTACTGTGTTATACACATCATGGTGGACTGTGTACTGTGTTATACACATCATGGTAGACTGTGTACTGTATTATACATATCATGGTAGACTGTGTACTGTATTATACACATCATGGTGGACTGTGTACTGTATTATACACATCATGGTGGACTGTGGACTGTGTTATACACATCATGGTAGACTGTGTACTGTATTATACACATCATGGTGGACTGTGTACTGTATTATATACACCCTGGTGGACTGTGTACTGTATTATACACATCATGGTAGACTGTGTACTGTATTATACACATCATGGTGGACTGTGTAATGTATTATACACATCATGGTGGACTGTGTACTGTATTATACACATCATGGTGGACTGTGTACTGTATTATACACATCATGGTGGACTGTGTACCGTATTATACACATCATGGTGGACTGTGTACTGTATTATACACATCATGGTGGACTGTGTACTGTATTATACACATCATGGTGGACTGTGTACTGTGTTATACACATCATGGTAGACTGTGTACTGTATTATACACATCATGGTGGACTGTGTACTGTGTTATACACATCATGGTAGACTGTGTACTGTATTATACACATCATGGTGGACTGTGTACTGTATTATACACATCATGGTGGACTGTGTACTGTATTATACACATCATGGTGGACTGTGTACTGTGTTATACACATCATGGTAGACTGTGTACTGTATTATACACATCATGGTGGACTGTGTACTGTATTATATACACCCTGGTGGACTGTGTACTGTATTATACACATCATGGTAGACTGTGTACTGTATTATACACATCATGGTGGACTGTGTACTGTATTATACACATCATGGTGGACTGTGTACTGTATTATACACATCATGGTGGACTGTGTACTGTATTATACACATCATGGTGGACTGTGTACCGTATTATACACATCATGGTGGACTGTGTACTGTATTATACACATCATGGTGGACTGTGTACCGTATTATACACACCCTGGTGGACTGTGTACTGTAGTATACATACCCTGGTGGACTGTGTACCGTATTATACACACCCTGGTGGACTGTGTACTGTAGTATACACACCCTGGTGGACTGTGTACCGTATTATACACACCCTGGTGGACTGTGTACTGTATTATACACATCATGGTGGACTGTGTACTGTAGTATACACACCCTGGTGGACTGTGTACCGTATTATACACATCATGGTGGACTGTGTACTGTATTATACACATCATGGTGGACTGTGTACTGTAGTATACACACCCTGGTGGACTGAGTACCGTATTATACACACCCTGGTGGACTGAGTACCGTATTATACACACCCTGGTGGACTGAGTACCGTATTATACACACCCTGGTGGACTGTGTACTGGAGTATACACACCCTGGTGGACTGTGTACTGTATTATACACATCATGGTGGACTGTGTACTGTGTTATACACATCATGGTAGACTGTGTACTGTATTATACATACCCTGGTGGACTGTGTACTGTATTATACCCATCATGGTGGACTGTGTATTGTGTTATACACATCATGGTGGACTGTGTACTGTAGTATACACATCATGGTAGACTGTGTACTGTAGTATACACATCATGGTGGACTGTGTACTGTATTATACACATCATGGTGGACTGTGTACTGTATTATACACACCCTGGTGGACTGTGTACTGTATTATACACACCCTGGTGGACTGTGTACTGTATTATACACATAATGGTGGACTGTGTACTGTATTATACACATCATGGTAGACTGTGTACTGTATTATACACACCCTGGTGGACTGTGTACTGTATTATACACATCATGGTGGACTGTGTACTGTATTATACACATCATGGTGGACTGTGTACTGTATTATACACACCCTGGTGGACTGTGTACTGTATTATACACACCCTGGTGGACTGTGTACCGTATTATACACACCCTGGTGGACTGTGTACTGTATTATACACATCATGGTGGACTGTGTACTGTATTATACACACCCTGGTGGACTGTGTACTGTATTA
The DNA here is from genome assembly GCA_033556935.1 of Timema podura. NCBI lineage: Eukaryota > Metazoa > Arthropoda > Insecta > Phasmatodea > Timematidae > Timema > Timema podura. The sequence goes on from JAVRXN010000001.1 coordinate 3,245,090, forward strand.
TACACATCATGGTGGACTGTGTACTGTATTATACACATCATGGTGGACTGTGTACTGTATTATACACACCCTGGTGTACTGTGTACTGTATTATACACATCATGGTGGACTGTGTATTGTGTTATACACATCATGGTGGACTGTGTACTGTATTATACACATCATGGTGGACTGTGTACTGTAGTATACACATCATGGTGGACTGTGTACTGTATTATACACATCATGGTGGACTGTGTACTGTATTATACACACCCTGGTGGACTGTGTACTGTATTATACACATCATGGTGGACTGTGTACTGTATTATACACATCATGGTGGACTGTGTACTGTATTATACACACCCTGGTGGACTGTGTACTGTATTATACACATCATGGTGGACTGTGTACTGTATTATACACATAATGGTAGACTGTGTACTGTATTATACACATAATGGTAGACTGTGTACTGTATTGTACACACCCTAGCTAACTGTACTACACAAGTGTATGATATCTTGTAGTTCTAATATCCAGGATGAGGAAGGTGTTTGTACTATCTATTAAATAAACCCATTGAGGTTTGTGGTTGAAGTCTTGGTGCAGCATATTTAACAGTGAGCAGTTTCTACCTTTGTTAAAACAACAACACAACGAAAAGTGCGGGTCACAGATGCATAACCACTTTCAGCTCTACCCACGCCCAGTAAGAGTGGAAATTACTACGCACGGAACTTTTATTTTTATCCGATTATGACGTAATTGAACGCCACGACAATAAAAACCGCCTCAGGATCATCAACTAGAAAGTTTTTATCTGTCCCGAAACGTAATGTCTCCTAGTTGATAGCTTATCTTCCACCGGGGGAAGAGTTCCTGGTTGGAATCTCGGCTGGGGACGTCCAAGGAAGGCCGACTTGGTGCGTGTTTTGGAGGTCCAAGACGCCAATGACGCGTCTGATTGGAGTAATAGGGCCTATTGGCGCTATTTGGCACCAGGGGATAGCTATAAAATAATTGTCTCCATCTTGGAAAATGTTGTAATGCAAGCTTCATTATTTGTCCTGATATTTGGCTACAGACATCCATATTACAGACATGTTTCGATGTTTTATCTTCAATTGTGTCTGAATTTAAGGGATTGGGGGAACAGATAGTAACTAACCCTTCTTCCTTCATTGTACGAGTGAAACGTGTTGTTGAGATAGCTACACTAGTTAGGGGCTTCGTAACAGGGGAGGTGGAGGGGGCTTGAGCCCTCTTGTTTTTTTCTTGGGGGGCTGTGACTATCTTAAGCCCCCCTTAATATTTCCCAAGTAAATTCAAAACCCATTGTATAAAACATACATCTGTTACCATCAGTTTTATAATTTTAAATAATAAAGACATAAATGTATAATTAATTTAATAGAAAACTGAAATGCCCTAATTTTACAGTTTATTTATCTCACACGAAAAAAAAACTACTTCATAAAAATATAGTAACTAACATTAGGCCTAATTGTGATTGCCTGAAATACAAATAATACCAGAATAGTAAAGCCAAAAGCTAATACTTATTTTTTAAACAAATATGAACAAATTGAAGAGAAAAAAATCCCAGTTGAATTGTAAGTTTAATTTTAACACGAGGCGATTTTTCAACCACAGTTCGAATTTATTTTATAGCACATTTTTATCTACCCTTGTAAAATTAAAAATCTGGACATCTATAAAATTAATAGGCTTTCTTGTTGTGATTTGAATAAAATATTTTATTATTCTTAAGCCTACGCTAAAAATTGTTGTGAGAATATATTTAAATTTATATGCTTGGTTTGTAAGAGAAATACTAAGTATTTGATCAACCCTGGTTTAAAGGTCCATTACGTTGCCTTCCACGATGTGAGCCTTGACAGGGTTGATACAAACACTTAGTTAATGCCAGGCTTACCTTGCAAGGTTCAACTATGGCGTAGCCTATAAGATAGAAACATACTATGGGGGAAGAGGGGCTATGGGGTTCGAACTCCCTACCTACGAGTTTTTATTGTTTATAGCAAAATAGTGTTTAAAGAAGTCGATTTGTGAACCTATTCATCTTAATTTGATTCTGCAATTCGATCTTCAGCGATAATATTTTATCATCTAATAGCATCCAATTTTCAAAAATATGTTGGGGTTTAAACCACTTAAAATAGCTTCTAGAGGCATCTAATTTTCAAAAACTTTCTAGATGAGGACTACTCCAAACTCTAGGATTATCCAAATTTAAAAAAAAATTAGGTGTAGATCTATTCTAAACCTACCTAGACCAGAATGGAATGGGCTCTTTTTTTAACAACCAAAATAATTTCAAGGATAATGGAATATTAATTTTATATCTGCACCGCGTCTTATTGCTCGTTCGGGATAGCCGCATATTTACACCAATTGAATATGGATGATAAGGGCAGAATATTAAAGAAATGCGTCCACATTTGCGTGGAGCGAGAATGGAAAACAATCCGGTTGGAGCAATGATGGTTTAAGTTGTGAAGAGAGGTATTAGGCGCATCCTCAGACATTTCATTGACCTCAGCAAGAAGTCATCAGGGAGGTACAGGGTAAAGAAGTGACATCGGGCCACCATACCACTGAGCTACCTGTGTACTGTTGTACAACTGAGGAATACCAGATCTTGGACTTCTCAGTGAGTTCAACGCACGACTAGGAAAACCTCTGACCTTGAAACCTAAAATATGTTCGCTTGAACTGTTTCCTCCACAAACTCACTCATTGACATGTCGATAGCAACATGTAGACGGTAGCCAGACAACACATTGACAGTTACAAGCCTACATATTGCTAGTAACAAGCCCACATATTGCTAGTAACAAGCCCACATATTGCTAGTAACAAGCCCACATATTGCCAGTTACAAGCCAACATATTGACAGTTACTAGTAACAAGCCCACATATTGCCAGTTACAAGCCAACATATTGACAGTTACAAGCCAACATATCGTCAGTAACAAGCTAACATATTGACAGTTACAACCAACATATTGACAGTTACTAGTAACAAGCCTACATATTGCCAGTTACAAGCCCACATATTGACAGTTACAAGCCAACATATCGTCAGTAACAAGCTAACATATTGACAGTTACAAGCCAACATATTGACAGTTACTAGTAACAAGCCTACATATTGCCAGTTACAAGCCCACATATTGACAGTTACAAGCCAACATATCGTCAGTAGCAAGCTAACATATTGACAGTTACAAGCCAACATATTGACAGTTTCTAGTAACAAGCCCACATATTGCCAGTTACAAGCCAACATATTGCCAGTAACAAGCCCATATATTGACAGTTACTAGTAACAAGCCCACATATTGCCAGTTACAAGCCCATATATTGCCAGTTACAAGCCAACATATTGCCAGTAACAAGCCAACATATTGACAGTTACTAGTAACAAGCCTACATATTGCCAGTTACAAGCCCACATATTGCCAGTAACAAGCCCATATATTGACAATTACTAGTAACAAGCCCACATATTGCCAGTTACAAGCCCACATATTGACAGTTACAAGCCCATATATTGCCAGTTACAAGCCAACATATTGCCAGTAACAAGCCCATATATTGACAGTTACTAGTAACAAGCCCACATATTGCCAGTTACAAGCCCATATATTGCCAGTTACAAGCCAACATATTGCCAGTAACAAGCCAACATATTGACAGTTACTAGTAACAAGCCTACATATTGCCAGTTACAAGCCAACATATTGCCAGTAACAAGCCCATATATTGACAATTACTAGTAACAAGCCCACATATTGCCAGTTACAAGCCCACATATTGCTAGTAACAAGCCCATATATTGACAATTACTAGTAACAAGCCCACATATTGCCAGTTACAAGCCCACATATTGACAGTTACAAGCTAACATATTGACAGTTACAAGCCAACATATTGACAGTTACTAGTAACAAGCTAACATATTGACAGTTACAAGCCAACATATTGACAGTTACTAGTAACAAGCCCACATATTGCTAGTAACAAGCCTACATATTGCCAGTTACAAGCCCACATATTGACAGTTACAAGCCAACATATCGTCAGTAACAAGCTAACATATTGACAGTTACAAGCCAACATATTGACAGTTACTAGTAACAAGCCTACATATTGCCAGTTACAAGCCCACATATTGCCAGTAACAAGCCCATATATTGACAATTACTAGTAACAAGCCCACATATTGCCAGTTACAAGCCCACATATTGACAGTTACAAGCCAACATATTGACAGTTACTAGTAACAAGCCTACATATTGCCAGTTACAAGCCAACATATTGCCAGTAACAAGCCCATATATTGACAATTACTAGTAAAAAGCCCACATATTGCCAGTTACAAGCCCACATATTGACAGTTACAAGCCCATATATTGCCAGTTACAAGCCAACATATTGCCAGTAACAAGCCCATATATTGACAGTTACTAGTAACAAGCCCACATATTGCCAGTTACAAGCCCATATATTGCCAGTTACAAGCCAACATATTGCCAGTAACAAGCCAACATATTGACAGTTACTAGTAACAAGCCCACATATTGCCAGTTACAAGCCAACATATTGCCAGTAACAAGCCCATATATTGCCAGTTACAAGCCAACATATTGCCAGTAACAAGCCCATATATTGCCAGTTACAAGCTAACATATTGACAGTTACAAGCCAACATATTGACAGTTACTAGTAACAAGCCTACATATTGCCAGTTACAAGCCAACATATTGCCAGTAACAAGCCCATATATTGACAATTACTAGTAACAAGCCCACATATTGCCAGTTACAAGCCCACATATTGACAGTTACAAGCCAACATATTGACAGTTACTAGTAACAAGCCCACATATTGCCAGTTACAAGCCCACATATTGCCAGTTACAAGCCCACATATTGACAGTTACAAGCCCATATATTGCCAGTTACAAGCCAACATATTGCCAGTAACAAGCCCATATATTGCCAGTTACAAGCCAACATATTGCCAGTAACAAGCCCACATATTGCCAGTTACAAGCCCACATATTGACAGTTACAAGCCAACATATTGACAGTTACTAGTAACAAGCCAACATATTGCCAGTTACAAGCCCACATATTGACAGTTACAAGCCAACATATTGACAGTTACTAGTAACAAGCCCACATATTGCCAGTTACAAGCCCACATATTGACAGTTACAAGCCCATATATTGCCAGTTACAAGCCCACATATTGCCAGTTACAAGCCAACATATTGACAGTTACTAGTAACAAGCCTACATATTGCCAGTTACAAGCCAACATATTGCCAGTAACAAGCCCATATATTGACAATTACTAGTAACAAGCCCACATATTGCCAGTTACAAGCCCACATATTGACAGTTACAAGCCCATATATTGCCAGTTACAAGCCAACATATTGCCAGTAACAAGCCCATATATTGACAGTTACTAGTAACAAGCCCACATATTGCCAGTTACAAGCCCATATATTGCCAGTTACAAGCCAACATATTGCCAGTAACAAGCCAACATATTGACAGTTACAAGCCAACATATTGACAGTTACTAGTAACAAGCCCACATATTGCCAGTTACAAGCCAACATATCGTCAGTAACAAGCTAACATATTGACAGTTACAAGCTAACATATTGACAGTTACAAGCCAACATATTGACAGTTACTAGTAACAAGCTAACATATTGACAGTTACAAGCCAACATATTGACAGTTACTAGTAACAAGCCTACATATTGCCAGTTACAAGCCAACATATTGCCAGTAACAAGCCCATATATTGACAGTTACTAGTAACAAGCCCACATATTGCCAGTTACAAGCCCATATATTGCCAGTTACAAGCCAACATATTGCCAGTAACAAGCCCATATATTGACAGTTACTAGTAACAAGCCCACATATTGCCAGTTACAAGCCAACATATTGCCAGTTACAAGCCCACATATTGCCAGTGTCTTGCAGACACTCCATCCTGCCCTGGTAATGACACAACCTCCAGCCATGAGCGACTCCCGTTTTGACATAATGTTACCGAGTGTAGGTCGGGTGCAAATAGCCCCTCCCCCTCCTGTTAACGGGGTCAGTGCTCGTGTGGGAAAGATAGATGGATAGATCACGCACAACAGCTCGCGTTACTAACGCTACTTTCTAAGACAGCTTGCGATGACACGGATGTGAAGAAAACACACTTAGCTGACACCGCGATGATCCTACAGCGGTCTACAGTTCTAGAGGGGGGAGGGTCACCTTGTGCTAGTCACGAGGGTGCACATATGGGAGGTGGGGGTAATCGGGTACTACAATACCACTTCACACACACACACAATCGGCTCTAAAGAGGAAACCTTTGTTCTACAATTACTTCTTTATTGCCCGCCTGTGAGTCATGTGGATTATATCCGCTTCCGCCCTCCCCCCCTTTCCCTGACCACCCACCCATACCATGAACTGTAATGTTCTAAACGTGCCTCAGTGAGCCCAGATCCCGGCTCAAAGGACCTTGGTTCTATTCTCACCGATGCTGGGGACTGGAAACATCATGTGTCTGTTCTGTCCTTGGACTACTCAAAATACTCGTCCTCATGTGTGGAATATTGTATGTTGCTGTAGTGGGTTAAGTTAGTTTATAACCTATATGAAAATAGGCCATTTAGCACGTGAAGCGTCACAATTAAAAAAAATTACGTGAAAGTGACTCATAATGGCCTCAAACTCAGAATGTGTGGCAAGAATTCCTTTTATACAGACCTTTGTAGCCACTAGTATCAAGTACTACCCTCCATTTGTAGCCACTAGTATCAAGTACTACCCTCCATTTTTAGCCACTTGTATCAAGTACTACCCTCCATTTGTAGCCACTAGTATCAAGTATTACCATCCATTTGTAGCCACTTGTATCAAGTACTACCCTCCATCCGTAGTCACTTGTATAAAGTACTACCCTCCATTTGTAGCCACTTGTGTTGTAGCATCGGATGGTCAATAAAATACACAACTGCTATATCGATGGTTGAACCTTACCCCATTTGTCCGTGATTGGAGGCGACGTGGAAGAGCGACCTAACTTCTGCTATGCACACCTTCCTTCACCCGAGAGAAAAAGTATACTGACGGAGCGAATTGAACGGCGATTTTGCGAACCCCACATGTGGGCTGGACATGCGCAGTTATAGTTATTCTCTTCTAGATTGCGCCAGAAAAGAACCACCGGTCTCCCGAGGCACGAAGAAATGCGCATAACATTGTTCCTTGATATTCTAGAATCTTTCCCCTCTTGCTTACCCTTCATGCCCCTCCTCTTTTGTTGTATCTGTATATATATTTGTGTCTGTCCCAATGTTCGACACAATTGGGACAGAGCTGGTTTAGGACTAGTACAAGCTTCGGCTTTCTGCTTTTGAAAATGTAAGAACCCAAATTCAATCTCGGCTAATTTAACATCTTTTTTTATATATTTTCTTTATTATTTCAAAATTCCTTTTTGGCTTAATATTTTCAGTTATCTTAAAAAAATAAAATTTAAATAGAAGTCTGGCAATTAACTTGTAATGGCGTCTTGTCACCGGTTGAGGTGTAATGATTTATTTGTATTAATTACGGTGGAACTCTAAATTAATTTTTGCTTCATATTGTGGTATTGGACTTATAAGCCTATGTTGTCTTTTTACAACGCGCCAGGGCGAATTGGGCGTAGTCACGATTTATAACTAATACAAATTGTTATGTTAGGGGAACTATTGACGTTTACTGTCATGTTTATATTAAATAGTCTTGTTGACATAATACTTAGTTTTCTTGGGGTTATTTTGCAACCTATTAATGTTTTCTTCTTAATAAATATTTACCTTTTAGACTTGAGAGTCAATGTTGTCGCAATACAACACGCCAGCGCTGATTGACCAAATCAGGATTGATAGGGTAAATAATTATTAGACCGATTGTATTGTCCATATTTACTATTATTATATTATATATATATATATAACCGTACATTCTTTGTTTACTTGTAAAGAAAATGTTACTCTAATTGTAACTTTATTGTTGGCAGAATATCATTTCTGCCCAGACCCGTTATAACGGGCTAATTTTCAATGTTAAAGTCCAAAGCACTTGTACATAATGTACATATAATTGTTATAACAACAATAATTAGTACTTATTTGAATTGTTAAACTTCGGATTGTCCTATCCAAAATAAATATTGGTTCAACATGACTAATTCTTTTATTTTTAACTACTATATACCATCACATGTCCTAGGTTTTTTTGGTTGTTTAATGTAATGTATCTAATATTTTTCAGTGGTTAGGAAGGGTGACGCATTTTAAGGCTCTCTAGTGATAGACGACTCCCATATATTTTGATACTCTCAGTAACAGGTGGGAGTGGCGGGATTAGACGCGTAATGTTTCTCTATGGAACATTTCTAGTCTTGAACTCATGTGCACTCACTCTTGTTATTGTTATTTAACCTTTTGTATTTTCCTTGTATTATTTTGTGGCCTCCTCACCTGAGGACGCTACAAGAAAAGCTGCGCAAACTCTGCTTTTTTTTTCAGAGTGAAGGCACCTTGTGAGTTTTATTTGTTAATTGTCTTTGAAATTGTTTCATGAATCACTCCCGCCATGGACACCACCACCTCTGGAGGCGTAATCAGCACAAGAACTGATGTATACCGGCTCAGTAGCTCCGATCTTCGCCAGGAGCTCAAGAGAAGAGATATTCAATTCCCCCCGACGCTCCTATGGCCGTGTTGCGGTCATTGCTGTCCGAGAACATTATTAGTAAGTCCAGCGATCCTTTTAATTTAGAACCTCGTGATGACGTTAGCCATCCTTCCCTTGAAGATAAGGAACAGGAAAAAATAGAAGCTGTAAGGATAGAGGGAGGTAGTGGGCTCCCGATCCCCCCTAGTGTTCCCGCCGCTAGTTTAGTGTTATCTAATTCACTTGCCAAAACTCAAAGTATTGTAGCTAGCGAGCGTGTAAAACTATGGCCGATTTGCGATGGGTTATCGTCCTCTGATTTATTTAACTTTCTGTTAGAGGTGGACAGGATTTGGAAATTGAGACTTGTAGGAGATTTGGAGTTACTCACGCTATGCGTTGGAAGACGTCAGGGTTTTTGGCGCATCTAATCACTGAATGCATCCAACTAGGTCTCCCCTGGGTTAGAGTGAAAAGTCGAATATTAGAGTCTCTAATATCTAAGAGAGAGAAGGATACTCTATGTAATCGAATGGTTCGGCGCTTCCAACTTCCACACGAACCCTTTAGATTATTTATTTTGGCCATTTCAGAGGCTATTGGGGTGTTAGATCTCAAAATGCCGGAGGAAGAGGTAGTTGAAATCATTCTGGAAAATGTGTCCCCCCTGACGAGAAGGCATTTTGTGTTTTTGAATAAGCCTTCTACCCTTTCTGAGCTTTACTCATTAGCTTCTTGTATTGAGGGTTCTCTGGTAGCCGAGAGGGAGTATTTGCACGAGTTCCCTACACAGGTGTCCCGTAACTTTAAACAGGAAAGGTCCCCCCCATTTTCAACTATAACCCGGCCTACTGAGGGAGCCAGTTCTAGTTCTGCTGTGAGGGAAGTAGGCGCGATAAGGGCAAGGAGACCTTTTGATATCACTCGCGTCCGATGTTACCGTTGCCGCCAATTAGGGCATCTTCAGAGGGATTGTAATGGGGGAAACGCGTAACGCGTGGTGTTAGCAAGGGGACCACCGCGCGTACGATTCCAAAACATTCTAGCCCCCTTCCCCCCATCATTAAGTTTTCTATCAGATCGGTGTCGGGCTCTGCCTTACTTGATACCGGCTCATGTGGTTCATTTATTAGTAATAATTTTGTGGATATCTTAAAGAAAAATGGGAAGATATCGGTGGAAAAAACTGGTATTAGGACCTTTGTTTTGGGTAATGGTAATCTCTTAAGAGTTAGCGAGAGAGTAGTCTTGTCCATAAAAATTATGGGGTTTTCGTGGAAGAGAAGCTTGTTTTGTGTTCCATTGCTTCCCTTTGACATTATTTTGGGGAACGACTTCCTGTGGGGAACTGGGGCCGTTATTAGTCTGGCGAGAAGGGATTTAAGTTTTGAGTTCTCACCCAGAGTTAGAATCCCCTTTTGTAAAGATTGTATTGTTCCTAGCTTATGTTCGTTCGGAATTGGGGAAGAAGCCATTAGGGAGCTGATTTCTAAATTTTCTGACGTCATTACTAGCAGGTGGGGTAGGTGTGAGGTCCTACCGTACGAAATTGTAATGACTGACAATATCCCCATAAGATCTGGTCCTTACTCGTGCGCTCCTCCCAAGATGAAAATCTTCCGGAAATTGATTGATGACTTGGAATCAAAAGGGGTAATACGCCCCTCTAACTCACCATTTGCTAGTCCCGCGTTCATCATACCCAAAAAAGGGGAGGGATATAGGTTAATTGTAGATTACAGGAAGGTCAATAAGAAAATCCTGTTCGACCCATACCCGATGCCGAGCATTGAGTCGGCATTCCAGCATCTCGGTAGAGCTAGAATATTTAGTCTGATTGACCTCAATGCGAGTTTTCTACAATGTGCCTTGACAGAATCGTCAAAAAAGTTTACCGCCTTTGTCACTCCCTGGAGACAATACGAATTTAATTGTGTTCCCCTTGGGTGTAGCATTGGGGGACAAGCCTTAAGTCGCGTATTAGATCTTGTTTTTTCTGACATTAAATTTGAGTATGTATTTAACTACTTGGATGACATATGTGTGTACAGCAATACTTTAGAGGAACATTTGGTGCATTTGGAGGAAGTTTTGACTAGGCTGCGGCGAGTAGGACTAACCGTGAATCCCGACAAGGTTACTTGGGCTAAACCCTCCATCAAATACCTGGGGTACGTCATTTCAGAGGGGAATCTTCTTATTGATCCCGAAAGGATCAGTCCCATTATTAATTTTGCTCCCCCCTCTAATCTTAAGGGAGTTATGCGTTTTGTGGGCATGTGCGCCTATTACGCCAGGTTTGTCCCGTCCTTCTCGGAGATTACTGCCCCCCTTAATGCCTTAAAAAGAAAAGGAGTGGCCTTTAGTTGGGGTGAAGAGCAGGCACGAGCTTTTAACCTGTTAAAGGAGAAGCTAATCTCTCCGGAGGTTTTGAGAATGCCGGATTTTTCTCTCCCCTTCCTCCTCCACGTAGACGCGTCTTCTGTGGCGCTTGGGGCTGTATTGTCTCAGAGGTCATCGGAGGGAGTCCGACCGGTAGCTTTTGCTAGTCGAACTCTCACCGATGCTGAGAGGCGATATAGCACCTATGAAAAGGAATGCCTTGCCTGCGTCACGGGCATTGAGCGTTTCGCTGACTACCTCGAACAGAGGGAGTTTGAGCTGTACACGGATAACCAGGCCCTTGCGTGGATGCTGAACCACCCCAAGCAACTAGGGAAAGTGGGGAGATGGGTGTGGAGGTTATCTAGGTTCAAGTTCTCCACTAATCATGTATCCGGTAAACATAACGTAGTAGCTGATGCCTTATCCCGCATGGCCGAGGAAAAGTGTCCCATTGGTTCTCTCGAGGTGGCTCCCGCCTCCTGCGTCATTAGATCCATTCCTGAATCCTTTGTGGCAATCGGGGATCACCAAAATAGTGATCCGTGGTGTATTGATATCATGAGTAAATTATCTAGAGGAGAAAAGGTAGGGTCATATTCTGTATTTAATGGGCTATTAGTTGTGACTAATTCGAAAGGGAAGAATAGGAAAGTGGTTGTACCGGGTGCGGTCAGACCAATGCTACTTAGATATTTTCATGATTCTGCCTTTGGTGGTCATCTTGGAGTTTTAAAAACCGTACGGAAAATTTCTAATGAGTTCTTTTGGCCAGGTTTATACAACGATGTAAAAGCGTGGGTTGGCAAGTGTGAGAGCTGTCAGAAAGCTAAACCAACCCAAAATTCCAGAGTTGGGTTTCATTCGGCCGGTGTTGCCCAACGTCCCTGGGATAAAGTCTTCATCGATTATATTGGGCCAATCACCCGTTCTACTCTTGGCAATTCATGTATTCTTATATTAGTTGACGCCTTTTCCAAGTTTGTAGTGCTCATTCCCTTGCGCAATATGAAGGCGACCACTACCGTTAACGCCCTCTGCAGACGAGTTTGGAATCTTTTTGGGGCACCTCGTGTCGTGGTTAGTGACAATGGGCCTTGTTTCCGTTCTCTTGGTTTTAAGAATATGTGCTTTAACTGGGGGGTTAAGCACGTGACTACCAGCCCCTACCACCCGGGACCCAATCAGGTGGAAAGATTTAACCGCAATTTGGTAATAGCGCTTACTATTTATCACTGTGAGGCACAGCATAAGTGGGATCAGGATTTAGACTTCTTAAATTTAGCATTTAATTCTGCCTTCCATGAGTCCATAGGCTGTTCGCCAGCCTCTATCCTTCTTGGTCGGGAATTAAACCACCCCCTCTTAGCGATTTGGAACGTTGATTCGCTGTTAGAGAATTCCGATGATTCCTCCCATAAGGAGAGATGTCGGCGTGCCCTGGATCATCTAAAAAGGGCTCAAAAAAGGGTGGCTAACGCCTATAATAAGGGTAGACTCCCCGTCCCTTATATTGTAGGGGATTGTGTGTTATGTAAGGAATTCCCCTTGAGCTCCTCGGCAGATAGAAGATCGGCGAAGCTGTGCCAGAGGTGGAGTGGCCCATGGACCATTGATAAGTTTTTAACCCCCGTGACCGTCTATCTTAAGAGTGTGAAAGATGCGTCTATTTGTAGACGAGCTCATGTCAGTCATTTAAAGAAAGCCTGAGCCCAATTGTCCCTAGTGACATGGTGTGGTATAAATATTTTTAAAAAAAAATAAAATTATTTTGTAAATGTTTTTTTAGTCTTTTGTGTCGACGATATCTTGATTTAGATTTGCAATACCAAATTCCCTGGGCCCAGGGCAAAGAACTTGAAAAGGTATTAAGAGGAATATTGGTGAAATGTGCCGGACACGTGTATGCTTGATCAAGAAGTATCTACGTGAAAGTGACGAGTGCGCGCCTAATGAACCAGTGCGCCATGTGACCATAGACTGGCTGCGGCATATGATGGCTAGTTTGTTAAAAACTTTATATATATATATATATATTTTTTTTGACGTTGGATATAGGTCCTATTAGTTAGGAGTGTAAATTTTTTTGGTCAGTTTACTGCTTATGTTTTTTGTTTGTTGTACAGCCCAGAGGAGTCCTGTCATCTCCTTCTTCTCCCTCCCCTTCCCTTGTCTTGGTGCGCATGCCTCGTGGGTAGATCCTGAAGAGGCGAGCGTGGTGTGGGAAAGACTATGGTGACGGCTCTCGAGTCAACGGTCGGCAGGAACAGTTTGGAGCTCCCACTGCTATTGTGTGCAGTAGAACGTCCCGGCGTAAAGAGCGGTGCCGAATCCCAGCGGCAGCCCAGGGCGGATCAACCCATCCGATCTACAAGGACTCGAAAAACAAAAAAAATGATCTGATGCCAAGGATGAGAAAGATCATATACGATGGGGAAATCCTGGAGAACAACTTCCCGAGTACACCGTTGCTGCCCCATGGGATGTTCCAAAGGTCGAGTAGAAGAATGTGACAACCTTCTCCCTCCTCCCTGTCAACCCTGAAAGGGGGGGAGATTTGTAGCATCGGATGGTCAATAAAATACACAACTGCTATATCGATGGTTGAACCTTACCCCATTTGTCCGTGATTGGAGGCGACGTGGAAGAGCGACCTAACTTCTGCTATGCACACCTTCCTTCACCCGAGAGAAAAAGTATACTGACGGAGCGAATTGAACGGCGATTTTGCGAACCCCACATGTGGGCTGGACATGCGCAGTTATAGTTATTCTCTTCTAGATTGCGCCAGAAAAGAACCACCGGTCTCCCGAGGCACGAAGAAATGCGCATAACATTGTTCCTTGATATTCTAGAATCTTTCCCCTCTTGCTTACCCTTCATGCCCCTCCTCTTTTGTTGTATCTGTATATATATTTGTGTCTGTCCCAATGTTCGACACAATTGGGACAGAGCTGGTTTAGGACTAGTACAAGCTTCGGCTTTCTGCTTTTGAAAATGTAAGAACCCAAATTCAATCTCGGCTAATTTAACATCTTTTTTTATATATTTTCTTTATTATTTCAAAATTCCTTTTTGGCTTAATATTTTCAGTTATCTTAAAAAAATAAAATTTAAATAGAAGTCTGGCAATTAACTTGTAATGGCGTCTTGTCACCGGTTGAGGTGTAATGATTTATTTGTATTAATTACGGTGGAACTCTAAATTAATTTTTGCTTCATATTGTGGTATTGGACTTATAAGCCTATGTTGTCTTTTTACAACGCGCCAGGGCGAATTGGGCGTAGTCACGATTTATAACTAATACAAATTGTTATGTTAGGGGAACTATTGACGTTTACTGTCATGTTTATATTAAATAGTCTTGTTGACATAATACTTAGTTTTCTTGGGGTTATTTTGCAACCTATTAATGTTTTCTTCTTAATAAATATTTACCTTTTAGACTTGAGAGTCAATGTTGTCGCAATACAACACGCCAGCGCTGATTGAACCAAATCAGGATTGATAGGGTAAATAATTATTAGACCGATTGTATTGTCCATATTTACTATTATTATATTATATATATATATAACCGTACATTCTTTGTTTACTTGTAAAGAAAATGTTACTCTAATTGTAACTTTATTGTTGGCAGAATATCATTTCTGCCCAGACCCGTTATAACGGGCTAATTTTCAATGTTAAAGTCCAAAGCACTTGTACATAATGTACATATAATTGTTATAACAACAATAATTAGTACTTATTTGAATTGTTAAACTTCGGATTGTCCTATCCAAAATAAATATTGGTTCAACATGACTAATTCTTTTATTTTTAACTACTATATACCATCACATGTCCTAGGTTTTTTTGGTTGTTTAATGTAATGTATCTAATATTTTTCAGTGGTTAGGAAGGGTGACGCATTTTAAGGCTCTCTAGTGATAGACGACTCCCATATATTTTGATACTCTCAGTAACAGGTGGGAGTGGCGGGATTAGACGCGTAATGTTTCTCTATGGAACATTTCTAGTCTTGAACTCATGTGCACTCACTCTTGTTATTGTTATTTAACCTTTTGTATTTTCCTTGTATTATTTTGTGGCCTCCTCACCTGAGGACGCTACAGTGTCAAGTACTACCCTCCATTCGTAGCCACTAGTATCAAGTACTACCCTCCATTTGTAGTCACTTGTATCAAGTACTACCCTCCATTTGTAGCCACTAGTATCAAGTATTACCCTCCATTTATAGCCACTAGTATCAAGTATTACCCTCCATTTATAGCCCCTTGTATCAAGTACTACCCTCCATTCGTAGCCACTTGTATCAAGTATTACCCTCCATTCGTAGCCACTAGTATAAAGTACTACCCTCCATTTGTATCCCCTTGTATCAAGTACTACCCTCCATCCGTAGCCACTTGTATCAAGTACTACCCTCCATTCGTAGCCACTTGTATCAAGTACTACCCTCCATTCGTAGCCACTTGTATCAAGTACTACCCTCCATTTGTAGCCACTTGTGTCAAGTACTACCCTCCATTCGTAGCCACTAGTATCAAGTACTACCCTCCATTTGTAGCCACTTGTATCAAGTACTACCCTCCATCCGTAGTCACTTGTATAAAGTACTACCCTCCATTCGTAGCCACTAGTATCAAGTACTACCCTCCATGTGTAGCCACTTGTATCAAGTACTACCCTCCATCCGTAGCCCCTTGTATCAAGTACTACCCTCCATCCGTAGCCACTTGTCTCAAGTACTACCCTCCATCAGTAACCTCGTGTCTCAAGTACTACCCTCTATCAGTAACCTCGTGTCTCAAGTACCCCTGGAGCGTAATCTGTTTATAACAGACAAATATCAAACCAAACCCCATCTCCTTCTTAGCATCCAAGGAGAAATATTAACAGAAACACAAAATTCACATTTCAATGAAACCAATTGAATATCACCATTTTAGAGGCAAAGCTAGGAAAAGATTTCTTAGAACTGCACAATTATTATCAGAACTATTCATTTTGTGTAGAACTGCACATTATCCAGTGATAAAAGTCTAGGGTCTGTTTCAGAGAATGTTTGTTTTTCTTTTCAATTTGTTTGATTTTAGGTTCGAATTTGATTAACTTTGAGCAAAATAAAAAAAAGGGCAAATCTTATTAGATTATTTTATAATTTTTCTTTTGATTTAAATGGATTAAATATCTGAGCTAATATATTTGATATTTACGGCTGTAGCCACATCCAAGTATCATATTATTTAAATTGAAAAACGACACCTGGACACGGGAATTGAACCCGCGACCGTTGACTTAATTATGTAAATACTCTAACCACTGAGCTATCTAGCAATCGCCCCGTGCCAAGGATCATTCTTCACTCATATTCTAAGGCAGAGTCTGTTATGGACGTACGGAAATCTTCAGCTAGATATGAGCGATCAATTAAGAACAGGAGCTATCAGATAACGCAGCCATCTTGGACTCGGTAGTTGGCTTTATGCTACCAATAGTTTTCCGAGTCAATATAATCTTCTTGGTGATCGAGTTGGACCGAGAACAAATGAATACATGATAGAAAATTACACTGTAGATAATAATCGTTGGTCACGTGTTTTAAGACGTCAGTCTCGCAATATTTGTCGACATTTACAGAAATACACGCAAGGTGCTCAATCGGATGCTTAGAGTTTTAAATTCGAAAAAACTTGGTATGAGCTTCAACGAAGCATATTCTGAATGGCCGTCAGATCACAAAAACATATACAGGCGTCGTTCGGCCTAGGCTCGAATAATGTCTCAGCCTAATTTAGTTAAAATGGGTCGACGCGTTTAGCATTAGTCGCGGAAGAGACAGACGAAATGCCAAAAGGTCGAGATAAAACAGGACCTGGCTCCACTCAGTCAACTTATTTAAACCGGAGTCAATGAAGCCATTGTTCAGACCTGCCACCCCTTGTCCATTCCTCGCTGGTCTGTAAGAAGGGTTGCATATGTGGAGAGGGAATTGTTCTAATGGCGGGTTTCGGAAAGCTGCTCTAACATCACTCCTGTGTTGATGATGTCTCTGAGACTGCTCTAACATCACTCCTGTGTTGACGATGTCTCTGAGACTGCTCTAACATCACTCTTGTGTTGACGATGTCTCTGAGACTGCTCTAACATCACTCCTGTGTTGACGATGTCTCTGAGACTGCTCTAGCATCACTCCTGTGTTGACGATGTCTCTGAGACTGCTCTAGCATCACTCCTGTGTTGACGATGTCTCTGAGACTGCTCTAACATCACTCCTGTGTTGACGATGTCTCTGAGACTGCTCTAGCATCACTCTTGTGTTGACGATGTCTCTTAGACTGCTCTAGCATCACTCCTGTGTTGATGATGTCTCTGAGACTGCTCTAGCATCACTCCTGTGTTGATGATGTCTCTTAGACTGCTCTAGCATCACTCTTGTGTTGACGATGTCTCTGAGACTGCTCTAGCATCACTCCTGTGTTGATGATGTCTCTGAGACTGCTCTAGCATCACTCCTGTGTTGATGATGTCTCTTAGACTGCTCTAGCATCACTCTTGTGTTGACGATGTCTCTGAGGCTGCTCTAGCATCACTCCTGTGTTGATGATGTCTCTGAGACTGCTCTAGCATCACTCCTGTGTTGATGATGTCTCTGAGACTGCTCTAGCATCACTCCTGTTTTGATGATATCTCTGAGACTGCTCTAGCATCACTCCTGTGTTGACGATGTCTCTGAGACTGCTCTAGCATCACTCCTGTGTTGACGATGTCTCTGATGCTGCTCTAGCATCACTCCTGTGTTGATAATGTCTCTGAGACTTCTCTAGCATCACTCCTGTGTTGATGATGTCTCTGAGACTGCTCTAGCATCACTCCTGTGTTGACGATGTCTCTGAGACTGCTCTAGCATCACTCCTGTGTTGACGATGTCTCTGAGACTGTTTTCCTCGCAGTGTCGTCATCAAACTTTGTAAATACAGGTTGAAAGTGGGTTGTCTGATGCGTGGAGGGTGTATCAGGTTGAGTGGCCCAGATTCACTCACACATTGTACATCCTCAATTGTAGCACTCTTACCTTGACTGATTACACTATGACCCTATCTTATAAACTACACCATAGTGGACCCAAGCAAGGTAAGGTCAAAACCAGGTCAGGCGTACAGAGGGTGGATTATCCAAATGGTTTCCCGCTCTCTTTACAAAAAATGCGGGTACAATTAATATGATACTATACCTTATGTACTTAGATCCATTGGTCTGAGAGTAATCACACGATCATTTAACTCATCAACTTAACCTACAGTTACATTCATCTTAGATCTGCCCTTTTCAAAATATTTAAATGTAGAAACAGAAAATATATTTTATTTGGCAGTTGAAATAAATAAAGCACGGTGTAGCCTAGTTTTCTGTTGAAAGAACTGTTTTTTTGAGGTCCACGTTGATAATACTTTACTATTATTATTGACAATATCCATCTAAAGTGACAGCTGCAGATCACACGACTTGACGTATGAATATATAAACATTGTTTTAATAACTTTGGTAAATAACAGATACTGTACTTTTTACCAAAATGATAATATATTTATACAGGGTGTATGTTAATTGGTGTAAAATATTTCAGGGACTTATTCCCATCCACCAGATATTAAGAAAGGTTTATGTAAACATGGGTGACCTGGCGGTCTAGGGTTAAGGTGTCGGACTTCTATGCTGGGGTTCGGGGTTCAATCCTTGGTCCCAGCACAGATTTATCTGATTGCCAAACCCTTCCTTCACCTCTGACAAGATGTGTATTAATCACAACTTGTGAATGTGTGGAATGCCAGGCCTCCACCGTGGTTCGGATCCCACGTTAAACTGTAGGTCCTTCATTTCATCTCTCAATCACCCTACCATTACACATTAGCGTAAGTGCGTATAACCCGAACGGGTAGTAAGACGCGGAGCTAATAATAATAATAATATATAGACATGGCTCTAGAAACACTTAGTTCTAGAGCTATTAAAGGTTTTCCTTAAAGATGGATTGGTCCTGGGGGTACGTTCAGTGGCCAACTTACCAGATGTATTTTTTTCTCTGGGGATACCGCTGTTTACTCAACTCCTGTGCCTGTCGTTGAGGTTTTAAGAGAGCGCATCTTATGTATGTGAGAAAATGCTTAACAACGCAGGTAAAGTTTTGTAACAAAATGTCCAGTCTTGTGTTTTTTGTTCAATTGTGTTGTGTTTAGTTGCGTTTCTTCTGTTGGATTGGTTATTAATTGAAGAGTAAAATTACTCCTAGCTCGGAAACTAAGTGTTTCTAGACCTATCTTTGTATAGACTTTTCTTAGTGTTTGTTGACTGGGAATACGCCCCTAGAATATTTGACGTCAATTAACATATACCTAATATACAGAGTGTTCGGAAACTCATGGCCCAAACTACACATACAGCTTGTTTGAACCAAAAATAATACAAAATCCTCATACATTCACATCCGGGAAACTACGATAATACCATTTAATTGTATTTAAACTGTCGGCGCATATCGCCGGGAGAGCAAAGCTGTTCAAGCATGCGTGTACAACAGGTTGCATAGGAGCTAGGCGCGCTGCACTACATACCTCGACATCTTGGAGCACGGCAGCAGAACATACCACAATTAATAGTAAACAACACACCAGTCCATCTAGAAATGAGAATATGTTCTGAGGGTCATCATTAACGGTCCTACATCACAGACAGTGATTGCCATTATTACATGTATAGTGTCACGTGCCTAACTCCTATGCAACCTGTTGTACACGCATGCTTGAACATCTTTGATCTCCCGGCGCTGTACTCCGAAACTTTGAACACAATTTAATGATATTAGCAGAGGTCTCCGGATGTAAGTGTAAAAGGAATTTTTTATTACTTTTGGTTCAAACAAGTTATATTTGTAGTTTGTGCTATGAGTTTCCGAACACAGTGTATATATTCAGTTTAAAAGTTCAATTTTTTTTATCTATATTTTTTTGCTTGTGATCGTTGTAGGTCCGGTTATTTCTAATTCACTTTGTGAACTAGTTTTATCTGTGGTTTGTTTGATGGAATGTAAAAATGGGATTAATATTATATTATTTAATTTAAAGGGACCTAAACTACAACACTTAAATTGCCAAAAATACCACTCATATTTTATAAAGTGAAAGTATTTTAGAGTGAATATATTTTTTCATTTGATAAAAGTAGGAACTTTTTTTTTGATTTTGTTGTTGTTGAGGAATTTGTACATTTTTTTTTTCAAATGCTATAAAACCATTTTAAATAACGAGACTAATTTGTATTTGCCAGTTCTCAAACCAAGGACTTGTCCAACATAGCGTAGGGTGTCACTAGTTAAAAACCCTGGAGTGAAACGGTCATGATTGGGCCGACAAGGTGTGAAAGTTGGCGAGACAAAAATTAGATCCTATTAGTAATTAATATTCACAAATTGACACTTGTGTTTGTTTGCCCTTAGGAGGGTGCTTAGTAAGTATCCGCGTGAGTGAAAGTACTCCCGGCATGCACCGCGGGGGGCAATAATGCATGTTATTTTATAGACGACACGACAATGGACGGGAGGAGGTGAAAACTACACCTACTTTCTTTGTTTGACGTGACTTCTCTTTCTACACAACACTGCTGACAAGTTGCTTGCGTCATTAGGCCAGGACTGAGTCAGGTTGGATGTGTGGTGGTATACCTCACTTGTACCAGGACTGAGTCAGGCTGGATGTATGGTGATATGACTCACTTGTACCAGGACTGAGTCAGGCTGGATGTATGGTGATATGACTCACCTGTACCAGGACTGAGTGAGGCTGGATGTATGGTGATATGACTCACTTGTACCAGGACTGAGTCAGGCTGGATGTATGGTGATATGACTCACTTGTACCAGGACTGAGTGAGGCTGGATGTATGGTGATATGACTCACCTGTACCAGGACTGAGTGAGGCTGGATGTATGGTGATATGACTCACTTGTACCAGGACTGAGTCAGGCTGGATGTATGGTGGTATGACTCACTTGTACCAGGGATGAGTCAGGCTGGATGTATGGTGATATACCTCACTTGTACCAGGGATGAGTCAGGCTGGATGTATGGTAATATGACTCACTTGTACCAGGACTGAGTCAGGCTGGATGTATGGTGATATGACTCACTTGTACCAGGACTGAGTCAGGCTGGATGTATGGTGATATGACTCACCTGTACCAGGACTGAGTAGGCTGGATGTATGGTGATATGACTCACTTGTACCAGGGATGAGTCAGGCTGGATGTATGGTAATATGACTCACTTGTACCAGGACTGAGTCAGGCTGGATGTATGGTGATATGACTCACTTGTACCAGGACTGAGTCAGGCTGGATGTATGGTGATATGACTCACCTGTACCAGGACTGAGTAGGCTGGATGTATGGTGATATGACTCACCTGTACCAGGACTGAGTAGGCTGGATGTATGGTGATATGACTCACTTGTACCAGGACTGAGTCAGGCTGGATGTATGGTGATATGACTCACTTGTATCAGGACTGAGTCAGGCTGGATGTATGGTGATATACCTCACTTGTACCAGGGCTGAGTCAGGCTGGATGTATGGTGATATGACTCACTTGTACCAGGACTGAGTGAGGCTGGATGTATGGTGATATGACTCACCTGTACCAGGACTGAGTGAGGCTGGATGTATGGTGATATGACTCACTTGTACCAGGACTGAGTCAGGCTGGATGTATGGTGATATGACTCACCTGTACCAGGACTGAGTAGGCTGGATGTATGGTGATATGACTCACTTGTACCAGGACTGAGTGAGGCTGGATGTATGGTGATATACCTCACTTGTACCAGGGCTGAGTCAGGCTGGATGTATGGTGATATGACTCACTTGTACCAGGACTGAGTGAGGCTGGATGTATGGTGATATGACTCACTTGTACCAGGACTGAGTGAGGCTGGATGTATGGTGATATGACTCACTTGTACCAGGGCTGAGTCAGGCTGGATGTGTGGTGGTATACCTCACTTGTACCAGGACTGAGTCAGGCTGGATGTATGGTGATATGACTCACTTGTACCAGGACTGAGTAGGCTGGATGTATGGTGGTATACCTCACTTGTACCAGGACTGAGTCAGGCTGGATGTATGGTGGTATGACTCACTTGTACCAGGGATGAGTCAGGCTGGATGTATGGTGATATACCTCACTTGTACCAGGGATGAGTCAGGCTGGATGTATGGTAATATGACTCACTTGTACCAGGACTGAGTCAGGCTGGATGTATGGTGATATGACTCACTTGTACCAGGACTGAGTCAGGCTGGATGTATGGTGATATGACTCACTTGTACCAGGACTGAGTAGGCTGGATGTATGAGGATATGACTCACTTGTACCAGGACTGAGTCAGGCTGGATGTATGGTGATATGACTCACTTGTACCAGGACTGAGTAGGCTGGATGTATGAGGATATGACTCACTTGTACCAGGACTGAGTCAGGCTGGATGTATGGTGATATACCTCACTTGTACCAGGGTTGACATGATCTTCAACACGTGTTTGATGTTGCAGTGAGCTGCTCCGTGGTGCGAGGCTCGATCTGGGCGACGCCAGCTCAGGAGGCGGTGGATGAGCGTCACGACGCCGAGATACTGCAGGCAGTGCTCACTTCCATGGCGCAGTACCACCAGAGACGGGCGTCACACAGGTATATAGCAGCTCACCTGGGTATATAGCAGCTCACCTGGGTACATAGCAACTCACCTGGGAACATAGCTCAATCCTTGAACATTATTTAAACTGCGGTATTTGATAGAATTTCAACATAACTTCTAATCAAACAAATTGACTCAACTTAGTTTTACCAAACCAATACAAGTTATACAATATTAAAAACAATATGTTCTAAATACAAAAGCCTATCAATAGTTTCCCCTGGTTGATGTAATTGTTAATATTTGGTGTAGGAATATAATTTATCCCAGTATCAGAAAGATGTAAGCCTGTAATAATAACTGGACCAGAAGTCAAACAGTTCAATATGTTCGTGATTGTTTGGTTTGGCCTCTCCAGTAAATGAGGACAATTAAATTCCTAGTGAATTCACATCTCACGAGTATTTATTTAAAGATAACAGTTTTAAAATGAACTACAGTGGTTAATTTACGTTTGTTCTGTTCTAATATTAAGCTTGTCTGTAAATCATGAGCTGATATTATCAGACGGTTCATAAAATGACCGTTTTAACTGTATTGGTCGCTAGCTAGCTATTCCCCGGTCACCAAAGTGTCAAGGGTGAAGCCTAGTTTCAGGGGCAACTCCCCACTTTCTCTGTTGCCTCTCAGAGCGTGAAAGTACTTTTTGTTACGTTTAGAATAGATTCAAAACAAACTACTCAATGGTTGGTGGAGAGTTGCCTCTGTTTGCCTCTTATTATCATCATCTGAGTTGCCTCTTATTATCATCACCTGAGTTGCCTTAGTTTGCCTCTTACTATCATCTGAGTTGCCTCGGTTTGCCTCTTATTATCACCGGAGTTGCCCCTGTTTGCCTCTTATTATTATCTGAGTTGCTTATGTTTGCCTCTTATTATCATCATCCGAGTTGCCTCTGTTTGCCTTCTTATTATCACCTGAGTTGCCTCTATTTGCACTATGATTTCTACCTGAGTTGCCTCTGTTTGCCTCTTATCATCATCTGAGTTGCCTTTGTTTACCCTCCGATTATCACCTGAGTTGCCTCTCTTTGCCCTCCGATTATCACCTGAGTTGCCTCTGTTTCCCCTCCTATTTATCACATGAGTTGCCTCTGTTTCCCCTCATATTATCACCTGAGTTGCCTCTGTTTCCCCTCCTATTATCACCTGAGTTGCCTCTGTTTCCTCTCCTATTATCACCTGAGTTGCCTCTCTTTGCCCTCTGATAATCACCTGAGTAGTATCTAATTGATTTGTGAGCTGCCTCAGATTGATATGTGAGCTACCTCAGAGTTGCCTTTCTTCCAGACGTTGCCTTGTTGCATCGGAGAGCCAAGATGTCAGACACAATTGTTATAATATTGACATAGTTGAATAGCGAGTGTTTTAAACATCCTTTTACATAAACATGAAGACTTCCACTCACTACAATGTTACGTTTCAAAGCTGTCACCACGTTTGATGATCAACCCACGTCACGAATATAGCAGTGGAATGTTATCAGGGGGCGTCAGGTTTGACCAAAATATAGGCCTACTTGTTTATAGCTGTACCAAGCTCGCAAATACACACCAATATTCGCTCGCCACATTACCGTCCAGTCTGACCTCTCCTGGAAACAATCCACAAGCCGCCACTAGAATAACAACTCTTCATAGCGAGGTTAAGAGATAGATAAATGACCGGCCAGGGAAGAATAAGTCACAGATTAGGTTGAAAGGTAATTAGCAGCCTGATCAAGGTCACGACCAACTTTGAGTTTAAAGGATTCAATAATTACTTTACAAACCGCTTCGGTGACCGCACGGTCTAAGACAGTGATTCTCAAGGTTTCGGTGATGGAAGTCCACCAGTGGAAGTTGTTCGCACCTGGGACTACCGGGGCTCTGAGAGTAAAACGGAAGGGGGAGGGGGTTGAAAATGATGCAGGAAAGTAATAATTCTAGGCAATTCCATTTTAGGACAATAAATACAATACCAAATTAAATTAAATGTTGTAAAAATATATTTAATATCATTACATTTAATTAGTAAGTAATAGTGGTTTGATTATTTTCAACATTTTAAACCTCATAATTTTGTACCTATAAATGATTGTTCAGAATTGTTGACTTTAGGTTATTGAATATTTTACAGTTCAACTGCTTGTATTAAATGTGATCAATGTTCTTTATTTTTAGTCATCATTACGTTACTAAAGTTCCTGGGACTACTCGATAGAACATAATTTGAGGAACAAAAGTCTAAGGCACCACTCACTCTATCGCAATAGAATGGACTGCCAATGTCACGGAGATCAAGGTTCAAATCCCTGTCGGGTGTATTGAGGAGGGTTTTCCACGCTACCTCCATACAAATGCGGGTACACTTCCTCCTCTTCCCTAACACACTATGGCAATTAGTACATAAGCGTGCAGCCCGAACGGGTAGTAAGACTCGGTGATATATGACAAAATAATAATAACTTTCCAATTTATTTAAGATGAGTCAAATCTCCAAATTATCAAACCATTTCTAAAACTGAGCTTGCTCGATGGTATTAAATACTTTTTCAAACAAATACTAGCAATACATTAATTTATTTAGTTGAGGTATTTAACGTGCACTTTCTAAACCGACTGATTATCTCAGTACACGAGAATTTCTATGAGCGAGAGCAAAAGGACCCACCAATTTTGCCGGGAAAGGTATTTTCACATACCTTCCAGTGTTCTTTTACCTGCCACAATTAACATCGGACCAACGGCTTTACTTTCCCTCCAAAGGAAGTTGTGCGACAGGTTTTTATCGTTCCAGAACAATCTGTCGACCCCGGCTGGGTTTGAACCCACGAACATCGGGTCCTGAGGCGAGCACTTTACCCCAAGACCACCAAAGAAAACATTATAGTAATAGAGATAAAACTATTTTACTTATTAATTGGTCCGTGTGTATCAGGCCTACAGCCAATCCAGGCCATGCATTTAATCAGATAGGGGTGAAGAAGGTGAAATCTATAGGAAATGTATCCACATTTGAGTTGACGAAGAGTGGAAATTCATTTAGGGGAGACCAACTAGATACCTCTGGTCAGGATTCAAACCCCGATCTATGTCACTGGTAAACCAGACTATACGTAAGCGACGTCCCAACCGATGCGGGTACACGATATTGCCTACTAGGTGAGTTAAGGGGCAGATGTAACATGGCGAGCACAGTTCGATCGAGGTCCATAGAAGTGCAGTTTTAAAGCAAGTTAAGGGTGAAACAAGGGCTCGAACCAAGTACTCGCCTCGAGAGGAAGGTGTATGAAACGTGATGTAACCTGGACGGAGCGGATGAGAAGGGCAATGACCTGCAAATATTGCTACAGGAAACCAGCTTGGCGAGGAAATCGTGCGTGGCCCACAAACCCAGTTCTGCAGGAATAATGTGATCTACCAGTCCTGCAGAGCGATAGATGAAACCTAGAAGTAGATGTGTAGGTCCAAATTATGATCTATAGTTCTATAACATCTATAAATTAGAGCAACGGGGGTCATTGGTAGCGGGGACTAGCTGATGATTATCCGCAGACATCCGAGTAAATAGTTCTGATTGTAAGATTGTACAAACAACTTACAAGCAGTCCAAGTGGCATGACAATGTACTACACGAGTGCTAACCAATCAGATTTACAGTAACACCCAGTAACTAATGTTTCCCTCAACAGTAACACCCAGTAACTAATGTTTGTTTCCTTCAGCAGTAACACCCAGTATCTCGTGTTTCCCTCAACAGTAACACCCAGTAACTCATGTCTCCCTCAGCAGTAACACCCAGTAACTCATGTTTCCCCCAGCAGTAACACCCAGTAACTCGTGTCTCCCCCAGCAGTAACACCCAGTAACTCATGTTTCCCCCAGCAGTAACACCCAGTAACTCGTGTCTCCCCCAGCAGTAACACCCAGTAACTCGTGTCTCCCCCAGCAGTAACACCCAGTAACTCATGTCTCCCTCAGCAGTAACACCCAGTAGTTCGTGTCTCCCTCAGCAGTAACACCTAGTAACTCGTGTCCACAGGCAGAAACGTGCAGACTCCTCCGTCTGTTACACGGGTGTGGGATGTTTCCAAGACTCCGGCCCGTTCGGTTACCTGGACATGCTCCCCTCACCCCCCGAGGAGGTGGGGACCAGGTTCATGGTCTACTCTGGCCGCGGACCCCCGGTCTTGGACGCCGCCTTCAGCAATCTGACGGATGTGTGGCGCTGGGCCGCCACCCCCGGCGCTTTCAA
Organism: Timema podura; assembly: GCA_033556935.1. NCBI lineage: Eukaryota > Metazoa > Arthropoda > Insecta > Phasmatodea > Timematidae > Timema > Timema podura. Next base: position 3,272,225 of record JAVRXN010000001.1, read on the forward strand.
CACCACCGCCCCCACCAAGGTCATCGTGCATGGGTTCGGCAGTTCCTGCTCCCACGTGTGGGTCTACGAGATGAGGTCTGCGCTGATGTCTGTGGTGAGTAACATTTGGGTCTGCGAGACGAGGTCTGTGGTGAGTAACATGTGGGTCTGCGAGATGAGGTCTGTGGTGAGGTATGTGGTGAGTAGCATGTGGGTCTACGAGATGAGGTCTGCGCTGATGTATGTGGTGAGTAGCATGTGGGTCTGCGATATGAGGTCTGTGGTGAGTAGCATGTGGGTCTGCGAGATTAGGTCTTTGGTGATGTATGTGGTGAGTAGCATGTGGGTCTACGAGATGAGGTCTGCGCTGATGTATGTGGTGAGTAACATGTGGGTCTGCGATATGAGGTCTGTGGTGAGTAGCATGTGGGTCTGCGAGATTAGGTCTGTGGTGAGGTCTGTGGTGAGTCCATGATTACAAGGAATGTCAGGGCGACAAATCTCATGGTTTCTAGTTGAGCGACTGATCACCCGATTGGGCTATAAGCACATGTACTAATTACGGCAATGTGTCAGGAATGAGGATGGTTGAATTTTAGATAAAGTGTACCCACATTTGCATGTAGGTCAAGTGGGAAATCATTTAGGGAAAACCACCCTTAATACAACTGCCGCGGATTCGAAGATCTCCCCGTCATTGGCCGTCCAGTCGATTACGAGTGTGGCGCCTTAGACCATATGACCATTGAAGCAGGATCCATTCTTGTTATAGACAGCTAATTCCATCAAAGTGGTTGTTGACGAACATAACTAGAGGGAAATGCATCAGCGTTTGCCTGAGACAGTGTTGATGACGATCTCCCTTAGTGCGTGTGGAGAAGTTGGCAACACTGCAGGGGTAATAATAATTGTTCAGTCTGGTCAGGTTCCCTGCCGTCTATTGTCTGTGCGCGGGATTTGATCCACTTTCTAAACAAGAACATGCGGTGTAACAAGTGTACTGTCCTGGGAGAAAACATTCACTTGTATAGACCTACTCAGAAACATTGACTCGTTGAATGTCTCTGGTTGGTATCCCGGCTGTATACTTCTAAACAAGAACATGCGGTGTGACAAGTGTACTGTCCTGGGAGAAAACATTCACTTGTATAGACCTACTCAGAAACATTGACTCGTTGAATGTCTCTGGTTGGTATCCCGACTGTGTACTTCTAAACAACCTATACATAAATATTCATGACGGACTGGACTACCAAGAAGCCTCTGGCCTCCATTAAAGCCTCCTTAACGCTAAACACAACAACCAAGTTATTAACTATGCCCACAAACTGAGACTTTCTTTCAAAGTTTCATAAATTCTTATTTCTGAACAAGTAATCACGTGGGAGTGGTTGTAAAGAGGACCAGATTATAGACAATTCCTAACCTGCGAAATGAACTTAACCCACAAAAAATTATGATTTTTCTTAACCTCTTTGATGATCAAATTGTCTAAGGCGTCACTCTCGCAAAAGACTGGTCTGTCGATGATGGGAAGATCGGGGTTTTAATCCCGGCTGGATGTACTGGGCGATTTTTCCTAAATGGTTTTCCACTCACTCTCTCTCTATATACATACAAATTCAGGTACACTTCCTCTAAAATTCAGCCTTTCTCATCCTTAACCCACTCTCGTAACTATCACATAGCGCGTACGGGTAGTAAGACCCAGTGATAAGAAAAAAATGACTTTAATGAGCAACATTGAATGTCATGACTTTCATGACTGACATAAAAACTTGTCAATCGACCTTAATTGTTTCAGAAAAACTTGGTGGCTTCTTAAGGTGCGGCAGAAGGGAGCTCAAGTTATTTTACAGTTTTTATAGCATTACAATTTTTTGGCCAAAATAAGTCAAATATTTCTAAAGTAGCAACATACAGTTTAGTTTTCTGCACATTCTAATATCAACAGATATTGAATACTTGTCAAGGGTGTCCTGGAATTCTGTCAAAACTTTTTAAATAAAGAGAAAAAGTTTTGACATAATTCCAGGACACCCTTAACAGATATTCAAGATCTGTTGACATTAGAATGTGCAAAAAACTAAACTGTATGTTGCTACTTTAGAAATATTTGATCTATTTTGGCCAAAAAAATGTATTGCTATAAAAACTGTAAAATTACTCACGCTCCCTTCTGCCGCACCTTAAGGGCAGCGTCTACTTGAAGGGAAATATTAACACCCTCCTGTGTTTCTGATAGGAATGGAAGCTCTGAAACAATCCTAGATTATCTTATAATATTGTTCTGTTGTGACCTTGACAACTCTCTTTGTTCAAGGAAGGCCCGGATCTGTCTCTAAACATTGACTGTGTTCTCATCATAGAGGTATTTCTCGTGGAACGTCCATGAAAATGAGCCAAGTTCGCGTTTCATGATTTTATTTATTGTAATTATATAACTTTTATTCTAATGTTTCTAGCCCCGTCTGGACGTCTGTAGCGCATCTCTGCGTCCTGTAGTCGGGGTCCTTAACGCGATATTATAGTGTTCTCGGACCAAGTAGGCAATTTCCTGGACCACCATCCTTAACTCAGCACCCGCGCATCAATAACGAGCTTACTTAACTAAAAACTGGGTAGCTCTGGTTTAACACGTTGCTGAAAAAACAAAAAAACAAAAACCAATCACAAGATCCCAGTCTCATCGGCACGAGCCGCTAGAGTTCAACCAATTTCTGCTTCGCCCGCTCTGCCTGAGATCTTCGGCACGGCAGAACCAATCGAATCTCAGAACCAACCATCTCAAATAAGTGCGCATGCGCTGTAGAGCTAGAAGCAAGCAGACAGCCTCACTGGTCGTTGTGGGGAGATTTGAAATAGCCCGTTAATGTAAAGCGTGTGTATCGATGTATTGGATTGTGCCCCGACATTCATTTGAAAACATCCATCGGAAAAATGATCTAGAATATATGTTGATAATGAGTGGTTTTAACTTTCCGTTGCAATGCATCATGGGTCAACATAGAGCGAGTTAATTACTGCGCCCCTTTAAACAGATTCTGTGTAATAGCCTGCAATGTTTGTTTCTAAGGTGTAATAGCCTGCAATGTTTGTTTCTAAGGTGTAATGGCCTGCAATGTTTGTTTCTAAGGTGTAATGGCCTGCAATGTTTGTTTCTAAGGTGTAATAGCCTGCAATGTTTGTTTCTAAGATGAAATAGCCTGCAATGTTTGTTTCTAAGGTGTAATGGCCTGCAATGTTTGTTTCTAAGGTGTAATAGCCTGCAATGTTTGTTTCTAAGGCGCAATGGCCTAGCCTGGGGAAATTAATATTTAATCTAGTCGTGTTATAAAATAAAAAAATAATATAGTTCAATCTACTTTGGTGCAAACCATTGAGTTGACACTTTCTCTCCAAGTAAATTGTCTGACCGATTAGAAGATCTCCCGTGACGTAAGAGGCCCCAGTTGCATTCCTCTCGAAACAAACAATGGAACTGTATCAAGAGCTTGTCCCTCACATTCAAGACGAACACTCTACACTTCTGTATGGAGCATGCGCAATAGCCATCCCATTGTGACAACTGTAAGGAACAATGAATCTCGAGGCTTGTTAACTCGTTGGTTGGGCTTGGGACACAGTTTGCGCCATTCTCGCATATCCGCCGCTCTTTCCGTTGGGAAAGTTGATACAATTGGAACAGAGCCTGCTTTACGAGAAGAGCTACGTCTCCTGAACTAGATGTTGCTCTCGGGAACGTGCAATAGTAGGTGTCGGGGTAGAACATTTGGTAAGATGTGATGGAGTGTAGTAGTCTTGTTATATTTTGGAGTAATGATATTACTACAGTATCCATGTTATTATCGTTACTACAGTCTTACTAGTAGTTCTGTGAACAGTAGACCTCCATGTTATTATCGTTACTACAGTCTTACTAGTAGTTCTGTGAACAGTAGACCTCCCTCCATGTTACTATAGTTACTACAGTCTTACTAGTAGTTCTGTGAACAGTAGACCTCCCTCCATGTTATTATCGTTACTACAGTCTTACTAGTAGTTCTGTGAACAGTAGACCTCCCTCCATGTTATTATCGTTACTACAGTCTTACTAGTAGTTCTGTGAACAGTAGACCTTGCTCCATGTTATTATCGTTACTACAGTCTTACTAGTAGTTCTGTGAACAGTAGACCTCCCTCCCTCCATGTTATTATCGTTACTACAGTCTTACTAGTAGTTCTGTGAACAGTAGACCTCCCTCCATGTTACTATCGTTACTACAGTCTTACTAGTAGTTCTGTGAACAGTAGACCTCGCTCCATGTTATTATCGTTACTACAGTCTTACTAGTAGTTCTATGAACAATAGACCTCTCTCCATGTTATTATCGTTACTACAGTCTTACTAGTAGTTCTGTGAACAGTAGACCTCCCTCCATGTTATTATCGTTACTACAGTCTTACTAGTAGTTCTGTGAACAGTAGACCTCCCTCCATGTTATTATCGTTACTACAGTCTTACTAGTAGTTCTATGAACAGTAGACCTCGCTCCATGTTATTATCGTTCTACAGTCTTACTTAGTATTAAGTTCTAGTTGAACAGTAGACCTCCCTCCATGTTATTATCGTTACTACAGTCTTACTAGTAGTTCTGTGAACAGTAGACCTCCCTCCATGTTATTATCGTTACTACATTCGTTACTAGTTCTGTAACAGTACTAGATGTTCTCAAATTGTTAAAATTTTGCCAATTTAGTTAAAATGGGTTGACACATTTTGTAGTAGTCGCGGAAGAGACAAATAATACGAAATGCCAAATGGTCGAGATAAAACATGACTTCGCAACGCTCGCTCAATAAGTTAGATAACGAAGATGGGTCGTGTGACACGAATCCACGTTTTCTCGATTCAAACTGAAGGTCTCAAGTTCATTTCAAATCATAACGTCACGTGATGTACACCTTCCAGATAACCAGCCAGACATTCGGGAAGTTTGTCAACATCGCCTTCGGTTTACGTTCGTGTCGAATGTTGTCTTGGTGGCAGGTCGGAATGCTGTCACGTACTCTGATAAGGTGTCAGAGGAAGGAAGACTGTTGTGGAGAATGTTGACCAGAGTACAGTCGCGGCATCTTGCGGGTGTCGTCCATCGCCCAGGACTTGGTTCGACCTTGTCTCTGTCATTAAGACGTTCGAAATTTACAACCAGATTCTGAGCTTAGGTAAAATATTGACGAAACCTTCAAGAGTCCACGAGTTTGTTGTTTGCTGGAATTAATACAAAGCTATACTCCATGAATCTATAAATATACAAATAGAGAGAGAATGATGTCATTTAATAAGAGGGTCACAACAAACTGTATTGTAATTAGTATCTCCCTCTCTCCCTGTTTGTTCTCCTACTGCCGGACAGCTCAGATCCACCCAGGAACGTTATAAACCTACTTTATTTCTGGCATTTATGAGTTTATACTCGACTATTTCAGCACCTTAAGGCAGTTTTTATACTTTTTTTCGTCAAAATAAATAAAGGATTTCTCCATTGGATACTTTTGGTTTAATTCTCTACAACTGTTGATATCACCATTTGTACTAAATTAAGATATATCTTGGAGATATGCGTTATTTATTTTGTTTATAATAGTTTTTGGTATAAAACTGCAAACTGACCTTAACTCCCGTTATCTTCTCCCACTCGAACTATCGACACTCACACTGACCTTAACTCCCGTTATCTTCTCCCAATCGAACTATCGACACTCACACTGACCTTACTCCCGTACTACTCCACTGACTTATCCGTTATCTTACCACGAACTACGACACTCACTGACTAACTCCAGTTATCTTATCCCACTGAACTATCGACACTCCACTGACCTTAACTCCCGTTATATTCTCCCACTCGAACTATCGACACTCACACTGACCTTAACTCCAGTTATCTTCTCCCACTCGAACTATCGACACTCACACTGACCTTAAACTCCAGTTATCTTCTCCCACATCGAACTATCGACACTCACACTGACCTTAACTCCAGTTATCTTCTCCCACTCGAACTATCGACACTCACACTGACCTTAACTCCAGTTATCTTCTCCCACTCGAACTATCGACACTCACACTGACCTTAACTCCGTTATATTCTCCCACTGAACTATCGACACTCAGTGTGGAATAGTCAGTTTGTACTATATTATCTACTTCTGCAGGATAATCCAGCTCTCAAGTCCCAAGAGAAAGTACACAGTGCTGAAATGGATCTATCTTGTCCAGTTTGGATTATTTATATATATTATAAACATTCGCTTATTCCACGATCAGTGGCGCTGACACCCGTAACCGCGAGCCCACCGGAATGAAAGATAAAGATATGTGGGGGGGAGGGGGGGGATATTTCGTTATGAAAAGTTTAAAGTTATAAAGCAGAGTCTTGACAACATTTTATTTGACATATTTAAACTTGCACTTTCTAAACCGACTGATTATATCAGTAACACGAGAATTTCTACGAGCGAGAGCGAAAGGACCTAGCAATTTTGACGAGGAAAGGTATTTTCACAAAACCTTCCAGGGTTCTTTTAAACATCACAAACGACACGGGACCAACTTTCCCCTCCGAAGGAAGTTGTGCTACGGATTTATATCACTCAAGAGAAATCCAGCGACCCCAGCTGTGTTTGAACCATGAACTCGGGTCCTGAGTCGAACACCTTACCCCAAGACCACAGAGGTTGACAGTAACTTTTGATCACTCAGCCTATTCTTATAAGTAGTTTTTAATTACCATATTCTATTGTTACTTTATATTAGAAGTGTGCAATACTACCCAAGTTGGATCATACAGCTGTACAGGAGTTGTGGAAAATGTTGTATCCGAACCGTAAATTCAATTATTGTACGTACTCTACATTCTACTATGGCTCTCTGTACACAAACTATTATTCCTGGTCACCTATGACCTTCCACACCACACAACAAGTAAGTGTCGATCAGACTTTGAAGCTTTTTAGTTTGCCGCAACAAGAGGAAGCGCTGCGATCACCTCAGATGTTGTAAGCTAGCTGATAGGACTGTCGCCAAAGGGCATCTCTCTGCCTTTGCTACGTTTTATTTTTAATAATAATAGTTTGCAATTATAAATACGACACAATGTGTATACCCCCCTAACCCAGTCACTAATAAGTTACTTTCATTTGTCATACTAACTATTTTATCTTCTCACCATATTACCTATAAGTTATTACCATTAAATTAAATCGTAGTAGTTAAAACTTCTTTACGATATTTGAACTGCGCGCGTGCTAATGTGCAGATATACTAGCGCTTTACAATGTCTGATTACTGGAACTAGAGAGTAGCTAGACAGCACTCTGACGCCGTGTAGATGAACTAACTGATCGTCTCCTGTCCGGTCACGATAGTTCACTCGGTAAGACGATCTAGTAAGAGTGTTGCGTGTTGTATTTCCAGGAGCAGTGTAACGTGGTGTGCGTGGATTGGTCAGCTGGTGCCGCGGTGCCTAACTACGTGCGGGCGGCGGCCAATGCCAGACTGGTAGGTCGCCAGGTGTCCATGCTGCTGGCAGGACTGGGGACCCCCTTGGAGAATGTGCACATCATAGGGTTCAGTCTGGGGGCCCACGTGGCTGGGTTTGCTGGGGCGCAGCTCAAGAATGTCAGTCGAATCACAGGTCGGTACCCTTTAGTAGAACTATGTGATGTGGGGTAGACTATTGTTATAATTTTATATAGGCCCTCCACCAGTAACATGTATTAAGCCCCCACCAGTAACATCTATCAAGACCTCCACCAATAACATGTATCAAGGCCCCCACCAGTAACATATATCAAGACCCCCACCAGTAACATGTATCAAGGCCCCCCACCAGTAACATATATCAAGACCCCCACCAGTAACATGTATCAAGGCCCCCCACCAGTAACATATATCAAGACCCCCACCAGTAACATGTATCAAGGCCCCCCACCAGTAACATATATCAAGACCCTCACCAGTAACATGTATCAAGGCCCCCACCAGTAACATGTATCAAGACCCCCATCAGTAACATGTATCAAGACCCCCATCAGTAACATGTATCAAGACCCCACCAGTAACATGTATTAAGGCCCCACCAGTAACATGTATCAAGGCCCCACCAGTAACATGTATTAAGGCCCCAGCAGTAACATGTATCAAGTCCCCCACCAGTAACATGTATCAAGGCCCTCACCAGTAACATGTATCAAGACCCCCATCAGTAACATGTATCAAGACCCTCACCAGTAACATGTATTAAGGCCCCACCAGTAACATGTATCAAGGCCCCACCAGTAACATGTATTAAGGCCCCAGCAGTAACATGTATCAAGTCCCCCACCAGTAACATGTATCAAGGCCCTCACCAGTAACATGTATCAAGACCCCCATCAGTAACATGTATCAAGACCCTCACCAGTAACATGTATTAAGCCCCCACCAGTAACATGTATCAAGACCCCCATCAGTAACATGTATCAAGACCCCACCAGTAACATGTATTAAGGCCCCAGCAGTAACATGTATCAAGTCCCTCACCAGTAACATGTATCAAGACCCCCACCAGTAACATGTATCAAGACCCTCACCAGTAACATGTATCAAGGCCCCCCACCAGTAACATGTATCAAGACCCTCACCAGTAACATGTTGTATCTGGAATACACAGGTCTCGACCCAGCAGGTCCTCTGTTCGAGAGTCAGGACCCCAGAGCCAGACTTGACTCCTCTGACGCGATGTTTGTTGACGTGATCCACTCTAACGGGGAGAACTTGATCCTCGGCGGTCTGGGCTCCTGGCAGCCCATGGGGCACGTAGACTTCTACCCTAACGGCGGCCGTATGCAGAAGGGCTGCAGTAACCTGTTCGTGGGCGCCGTGTCGGATATCATCTGGTGTACGTTCAACTGTCCTAATATGGACCACTGCATGTTGCATGTCTTCTCCACACTCCATGTCTCCTAATATGGACCACTGCATGTTGCATGTCTTCTCCACACTCCATGTCTCCTAATATGGATCACTGCATGTTGCATGTCTTCTCCACACTCCATGTCTCCTAATATGGACCACAGCATGTTGCTTGTCTCCTCCACCCTCCATGTCTCCTAATATGGATCACTGCATGTTGCATGTCTTCTCCACACTCCATGTCTCCTAATATGGACCACTCCATGTTGCTTGTCTCCTCCCACTCCAAGTCTCCTAATATGGACCACAGCATGTTACTTGTCTCCTCCACCCTCCATGTCTCCTAATATGGACCACTCCATGTTGCTTGTCTCCTCCACCCTCCATGTCTCCTAATATGGACCACAGCATGTTACTTGTCTCCTAATATGGACCACAGCATGTTGCTTGTCTCCTAATATGGACCACTGCATGTTGCTTGTCTCCTCCACCCTCCATGTCTCCTAATATGGACCACTCCATGTTGCTTGTCTCCTCCACCCTCCATGTCTCCTAATATGGACCACAGCATGTTACTTGTCTCCTAATATGGACCACAGCATGTTGCTTGTCTCCTAATATGGACCACTGCATGTTACTTGTCTTCTCCACCCTCCATGTCTCCTAATATGGACCACAGCATGTTGCTTGTCTCCTCCACCCTCCATGTCTCCTAATATGGACCACTCCATGTTGCTTGTCTCCTCCACCCTCCATGTCTCCTAATATGGACCACTCCATGTTGCTTGTCTCCTCCACCCTCCAAGTCTCCTAATATGGACCACAGCATGTTACTTGTCTCCTCCACCCTCCATGTCTCCTAATATGGACCACAGCATGTTACTTGTCTCCTCCACCCTCCATGTCTCCTAATATGGACCACAGCATGTTACTTGTCTCCTCCACCCTCCATGTCTCCTAATATGGACCACAGCATGTTACTTGTCTCCTAATATGGACCACAGCATGTTGCTTGTCTCCTAATATGGACCACAGCATGTTACTTGTCTCCTAATATGGACCACAGCATGTTACTTGTCTCCTAATATGGACCACTGCATGTTACTTGTCTCCTCCACCCTCCATGTCTCCTAATATGGACCACTGCATGTTGCTTGTCTTCTCCACTCTCCAAGTCTCCTAATATGGACCACAGCATGTTACTTGTCTCCTCCACCCTCCATGTCTCCTAATATGGACCACTCCATGTTGCTTGTCTCCTCCACCCTCCATGTCTCCTAATATGGACCACTCCATGTTGCTTGTCTCCTCCACCCTCCATGTCTCCTAATATGGACCACAGCATGTTGCTTGTCTTCTCCACCCTCCATGTCTCCTAATATGGACCAGAGCATGTTGGTTGTCTCCTCCACCCTCCATGTCTCCTAATATGGACCACTCCATGTTGCTTGTCTCCTCCACCCTCCATGTCTCCTAATATGGACCACTCCATGTTGCTTGTCTCCTCCACCCTCCATGTCTCCTAATATGGACCACAGCATGTTGCTTGTCTTCTCCACCCTCCTTGTCTCTTAATATGGACCACAGCATGTTGCTTGTCTCCTCCACCCTCCATGTCTCCTAATATGGACCAGAGCATGTTGGTTGTCTCCTCCACCCTCCATGTCTCCTAATATTGACCACTCCATGTTGGTTGTCTCCTCCACCCTCCATGTCTCCTAATATTGACCACTCCATGTTGCTTGTCTCCTCCACTCTCCATGTCTCCTAATATGGACCACTCCATGTTGCTTGTCTCCTCCACCCTCCATGTCTCCTAATATGGACCACAGCATGTTGGTTGTCTCCTCCACCCTCCATGTCTCCTAATATTGACCACTCCATGTTACAGCGGCCTCGGACGTGGAGGGACGCAGTCTGTGTAACCACAGGCGAGCCTACAAGTTCTTCACGGACTCCGTCTCCCCCCGCTGCCACTTCCCCTCCTTCCCGTGCAACTCGTACGACAGTTTCCTGGAGGGAACCTGCTTCCCCTGCTCACAGGACCGCCACTGCGGCAACATGGGCTACTATGCTGACAGGTCCCACGGGCGAGGGACCCTCTATCTCGTCACTAGAGACGAGGAACCTTTTTGTGGTGAGTGGCGGGGACCTCCTGACATGGCGAGTGCTCCGACCTATTGTGAGAGAGAGACGGGGTTCGAAACCAGCTCATGTACACTGAGGGTGGTTTTCCCTGAATGTGTTTCCATTCTCTCTATGCGAAAATGCGGGTACACTTCCTCCAAATATATCTTTCCTCAGCCCTAGCACATCAGTGTGACTAGGACGACTAAATTTCATGCGAGTCGAACGGGTAGTAAGATGCGGTGTCAAAATTAAAATTACCAGTTCCCTCTTTTGAAACATTTGAAGATGAGTCTGAAATCTTACCTCCCCCCAACCCCCTTTGGTTGAACTCCCCGGAACCGCCTGGTTCCCAGATAATCCTCACCAGATACTAACCACGCAGGACGTTGCCTGCTCTGTGTTCACAGCCCACCAGTACCACGTCAGGTTGGAGCATTCACCCAGAGACGAACCCCTGACCAGCTACGGCAAGATACAGCTCACTCTCATCGGGACAAATAACATCAACGAGACCTTTACTCTAACGCAGTAAGGAGCCTTAAGGGCGAGTTTCCCATATCTTTTGTCGGGCAATAAGGACCCCTAAGGGCTTGTCATTATCTCATGACATTCTCTGATTATCCCCGTGTTATATAGCCCTTGTGTTGTTCCAGGAAGGATGACGAAGAAATAAAGTCTGGAGGATCCTTGACCAGAATGTTGGTCCCTCATCCTATCCTGCAGGATCCTAGTAGTGTCGAGGTCACATACACAGCCTACAGTGGATGGATATCCAGTGGTCTGCCCTCATGGGATGTGAACAAGGTCACTCTCACAGACAGTGTGGGTCAAAGGTGAGGCTAGAACTTGGTCACGTGAGCTTGTTTGGGCAGGGGCGACTGTATCAGCGCTCGGAGACTACAATCACTAAATGGAGAAGCTAACATGGGCCAGCCCCTCTCAGATAAGCCTTGGCATCCAGTGGGAGATATTTCTCAAGGTCATTCCCCTGCCAGCTACACGGTAGTTTATCGGGCCGATCTAGGTGGGCTCGCGATTAGATAAAGATGGTTTATATTTTGTATTAACGTGTGTTAAAGACCCAATAATTAAGATGACAAGTGAAAGTTATTAATTAAAACGAATAAAGTAGATTGTTTACTAAAAAAATCAGTTCTTTTCATTTTAAAACCGCAAGAAAAACTTGAAATTAAACGTTTAGGAGCACATCAGCCTAGTGATTTTACATTTATGCAGGTGAATGGCAAGAAGAAAAGTTACTTTTTCTAATACTTGGTTTGTTAAACAATAATTGTGGCTAATTGTGAGTGAAGAAAAACAGAGTTTATTTTGTTTTTATTGTTCATTATTTGGTTTGTACAAGTAATGTCATCACTTAGTAAGTTTAATTCAAAATCTGTATTATTTTATTCTTTCTGTTTGTAGATTTGTTTAGTGATTTAAAAAAAACAAAAAACATAATGAATTTAATTCAATATATTAACAAGTGGAGAGAAAAGAATCGTGACCGATAAGCTTTGACCTGACCCCACCAAGAATACATATCACGCACCGCCACTGCTAAAGAGTTTATCAAAAGCTGTGAATATTGTGGTAAAAACCTCTTTTTGAAAACGCTTCAAATTGTACAACTGGGTTGGATGTGATTTCAGCTTGTCGGTGTGCAAAAAGGGTCTAACCCTCACTTCGGGTGTCTCTGTAATTCTGCCCCTTTATCCCGGGGAATGCAACCCACCCAGGACTTCCGGCCCTGTCGAAGACGACTGGAGCACCAATCAGACCGCCACCACCACAGTAAGTCCAACAAACCTATGACCCGTATTCACACAAAACTCTGGGGAACGAGCTACAACAGTAGTCAGTCATAGTAACCTTCATTGCTAGTGAGTTGCATGTGTGTACTTGTGTGTACAGACAACTGGAGAAACATGTGTGTACTTGTGTGTACAGACAACTGGAGGAACATGTGTGTACTTGTGTGTACAGACAACTGGAGAAACGTGTGTGTACTTGTGTGTACAGACAACTGGAGAAACATGTGTGTACTTGTGTGTACAGACAACTGGAGAAACATTTGTGTACTTGTGTGTACAGATAACTGGAGAAACATGTGTGTACTTGTGTGTACAGACAACTGGAGAAACATGTGTGTACTTGTGTGTACAGACAACTGGAGAAACATGTGTGTACTTGTGTGTACAGATAACTGGAGAAACATGTGTGTACTTGTGTGTACAGACAACTGGAGAAACATTTGTGTACTTGTGTGTACAGATAACTGGAGAAACATGTGTGTACTTGTGTGTACAGACAACTGGAGAAACATGTGTGTACTTGTGTGTACAGACAACTGGAGAAACATGTGTGTACTTGTGTGTACAGATAACTGGAGAAACATGTGTGTACTTGTGTGTACAGATAACTGGAGGACCGAGGGAACAGACGAACGCCACCAGGTTCAAGCCAACACCCATCATCAGGGTCGGCGACGAAGGACTCAACAGGACCGAGGACCTGTCTGGTGACGTTTTAGAACACCCATCGTGGCACCCACTCGACACCAATAGTCTAGAGGACTCCAGGGCCTTCAACTCGGACATCTTTACCGTCGTCCTCGGTGAGGATAACCTCACTGCTGACGGTGGGCCACACCCTCTGGTGGACAGGTCTTCAGGGGTGTCCATGGATGAGATCAAGGAGCCCGTCTTGAGACAGGTCGTGTGGGTCCCGGCAGGAAAGACACCGTCGTCAAGCGTCAGAAGGAACGGCTCGAGGTCTGAAGACCCCCCCAGACCCGAGATCACGGAGCCGGTGCTCAACCCCAAGACCCTCTTCTCGGCGAGTATCACTTCGACCTTGAAACCATCCGTCGTGCGGACGAGGCACATCTCCGACCTGAGCCCTCCTCCTGAAGTCGCCTGGAGCTCCTGGAGGAGCGATTCCACGGCTGAGGAGCCAAGGTTGGGTCCGATGCAGACCGTCCAGTTGTTCCCTCAGAGACTGGCTTCCATACTGGCTCAGGCGGAGCGCTACGCCAGGACGACCTTGGTTCAGACCCCGACAGGTAACTCCCAAAATAACACCAGCACTGACGGATCTTCCGCGCAGACTCAGAGGCGGGCCAAACTCATGACGACAGACGGACCTGACGACGTCACAGTCTCGCCCATTATCGACGCCCGCGGGGTAGGCATCGTTAGGACGTCGCAAGGCTCGCAGGTCTTGGTACCTTACTCATACAGCAGCGCTGATTCTTCGTCCAATCAGAATGCGCGGTTTATCCCTCTCAGTTACACCAAAGATTCCTCTGCGCCTCTCAGCGCACGGCAGTCCTATGAAAGTACCGAGGGTGCTAGTAAAGACAAGAACGAGGACTCCCGGTTCGGCGGGTACTTCAACATCTTCTATCAGCTGTTCTCAAAGATACCTCCGAGGTAGGGAGCTAGCGCTCGCCGTGAGAGAGTTTGGAAACACTGGCCCTAGCAACTTCCCATGTTTTCTAAGTTCCAAGTACTTGGCCTACACCACTGTTTGATGGCTGTTTGTTTCCCTCACACGTCACAGCACCAAACCAGGACTTTGTGATGTGTGGCGCTCATATGTTACTGTGTACAACATATCAGAGTCAGCCACTAGGACCAGTACTCAGTGTAGCACTAAACTTGGACAAGTGCTCAGTATGTCACATACTTGGTCAAGAACTCAGTATATCACCCCATTCTTGGACAAGTACTCAGTATATCACCCCATACTTGAACAAGTACTCAGTATATCACCCCATACCTGGACAAGTACTCAATATATCACCCCATACTTGAACAAGTATTCAATATATCAGCACATACTTGAACAAGTACTCAGTATATCACCATACTTGAACAAGTACTCAATATATCACCCCATACTTGGACAAGTACTCAGTATATCACCCCATACTTGAACAAGTACTCAATATATCACCCCCATACTTGGACAAGTACTAAGTATATCATCCCATACTTGAACAAGTACTCAATATATCACCCCATACTTGGACAAGTACTCAGTATATCATCCCATACTTGAACAAGTACTCAGGATACCACCCCCATTTTTGAACAAGTACTCAATATATCAGCCCCATTCTTGGACAAGTACTCAATATATCACCCCATGCTTGAACAAGTACTCAATATATCACCCCCATTCTTGGACAAGTACTCAGTATATCACCCAATTCTTGAACAAGTACTCAATATATCAGCCCCATTCTTGGACAAGTACTCAATATATCACCCCATACTTGAACAAGTACTCAATATATCACCCCCATTCTTGGACAAGTACTCAGTATGACAAGTACCAGACTATATCACCACCTTGAGATGCAACATGATACCAAGGTGATAATTTGTGCTATTTCCCTTGTTTAGTGGTGTGGAACTTTATCACCGACATGCTGGGTCTTAAATAAAACAACAGGAGAAGAGAAAGAGAGAGCTGACCGGGATTCCAAGAGGAGACCTTTGCAAGAGAGAGACAGAGTGATAACTGTTTGATAAACATGGAGACCTGTTCCGTCCTCTCTCAACACCATCCACTAGTACTCACGGAGCAGAGTTCTGTCCAATAGCCAAGGAGGAACAATGGCTGCTCATTGGTCGCCAGACTCTTACCTGCATGGTATGAAGGTGATAATGAATTCAAGTGGGTACAGATTGAGACGAAGCTGTGATTAATGAATATTTCGGGGATAGGAATAGTCGTCAACTGGGGGTTTAAAACGACCAAACATCGTCCCTGGTGTCGACAAGTGACAATAGCCGTGGAGGCGCTGTTCGTTTATGCACACAAACAGTGTTGGATGTCTTTTTGTGTGGGACATGAAAATGCTAACTGGAAATATAATAAGTTCAGCTACAAATCAAATGATAGAGAGTTTTAAAATATCTAGAGCACAGAGGAAGGTAAAAGTGTTTGTATTAATGAAATTGAAATGCTGTTCAAGAGTTTTAGTTTGTGAAATAGAAGGACTTGTGTAATTGGTTTCAAATTGTTTCAGCACAAACCATTTAGTTTTATTGTAATAGATTGTTTAATTTATAATTTAAATAAATTCAAACGGTGATCAGTTATAAAAGTTAAATCATGTACTATGTTTAAATATCATATTGTACAAGTTAAATAAAAGTTTATAATAAATGTATATGTTTAATAAACAATATATATGTAAATTCTTATAAAGCCTATAGTCAATATTTAAATAGATTTTTCATTCAATGTAAAATTGTTAAATTGACTGTCCAAGAGTTGCTACGAATTCTGAACATTTCAATAGTTTTTTATGTTGGGCATGATTGTATTCTAAAAAAAACATTTTTTTGATTAATAGCAATTATGCTGATTAATTTTATAATAAAATTAAATTGACCATGATTGTGCTTTGGAAAATAATTTACTACAAAGGTTTAAATCATAGTTACTAATTATTTACTGGTTTCAGTTGGCATTGGAAATAAACTAGAGAAATGGTTGTATAAACATAGCCAACTTTATATTGGGTGTTTCAGTTGGCATTGGAAATGAAACTAGGAGAAATGGTTGTATAAACATAGCCAACTTTATATTGGGTGTTTCAGTTGGCATTGGAAATGAAACTAGGAGAAATGGTTGTATAAACATAGCCAACTTTATATTGGGTGTTTCAGTTGGCATTGGAAATGAAACTAGGAGAAATGGTTGTATAAACATAGCCAACTTTATATTGGGTGTTTTAGTTGGCATTGGAAATTAAAGTATTTGTATTGTGAGTGGACATTTGTACTCCTAAGGTCCTCTTTATGCATACAGTATCAGTATTGAATGTTTGTAATAGTAGTCTTTTTTTTATATATATATATTTTTTTTTTGTGTGGTGTGTGGAGTTCCATTGCACTTTGAATGATACTGTCATGGCTGCTATTGTCTGTCTCCATTACACCCTCTTAACCAATAATCTCATACACTCTGATCTACTTTAGTCTTTCTTGGTGAGGTGGTATTGTTATTGTATTGGAATTGTGAAATTTCAAAGAGGAACTAATTATTGCTATACAATACAATAATACAAAGTTATTTTATGACGTTGGGGATCTATCTTATTATGACACCAAGTGCAAGGGCAACACATGGGTCGAAATTAGCAAGCCTATACATCAGGCTGGTAGTCAAATTTAAGTTTATTATTGAATTGTATAGGTAGGACTCGCTTTGCTCGTTGAGGGCTCTGCCCCCAAACCCCCAGTGAGTTTTCTTTGTAAGTGGATGTAAACTAATGTAATTTCAGTGTTGTTTTGAATACAACTTAAAGTTACCGGTATTGTATTGTATTTTTCACACATTATTTTAGTTTCTCCATACTTATAGGAAAGCTAAAATCATCAAATTTAGCACGCTTATGGCAATGGATGTGCCAATATGCCTGCAAATTTTATGATTCTAGCTTTCCCATAAGTGTGTCAGAAAATTAAAAAATGTGTGGAAAATGTGCAAAATTACCTAAAATCAAAAAATCTAGCTCTATCTAAGGTATAACCGATGGAGATACGACAAAAAGTAATAGGACCAAACTTGTGGATCTCGCCAAATCCGTGGCTGATGGTGCAATCCGTTTAGCCACAAGAGACCTCCAAAGAAAGGTCAGCACCGACTTTAAAGTTGCTCCGACATTATGAATTTTTTTTCAGGAGTTAAAAATTAAAATTAACTTTTTGGAATTTTCCCGTCGGTTACAGGCTAGAAGCTATAAGTTTGCCAAATTTCAAGTTTCTAGCTTATCTGGAAGTGGGTAAACATTAATGTCAGTGAGTGAATGAGTCAGCCATGTGGCTTTATAGTAGTATAATATTAATCTCTTTACTGCCGAACGTCAATGAAACGACTGTTGAGACCAGACGATACAATTTAAACTTAAAACATTTTCTTCTGAGAAGACCTTACCAGGGATTTTACTAACATGTTTAAATAAAACATACTGTGCTATGAGGTGTGTTGAAGAAACTAAGCTGTTTGGGTGTATACAATGCCATACCGCTACCGTCTTGGTACCTATGCTGGTGCGCAAGGAGCTTTAGAACAATTGGTGACCAATCTTTATACTTGTGGTCAAGTAAGATCACAATGATGCAAATCTGCAGCCTAGCCTTGTTTAAGGTCACCAGGAAGAAGGTAGATTTAATCAAATGATATCAGCATTCCTCTGTACCCCTCCCAAGTCAGAGCGATGCATCCCAGTCGATTGAACCAGTGCAGTTCATGATTTTGTAACAAGATAAGACAATGTTCATCTCCCAAAGTGGTGATGAGCTCCAGTTATTTCAAGGTCATCCTAGGGACAAAATAAATCTGGGATCACCCAAGTTGAACTGCAAATCAACACTAGCATGCTAAAGCTGAAGTTTGTATCCACCTTTGGACAAACTGGAGGGATTTTAAACCTCTTTCCAGGCAAGTATCTAGTGTCGAGCCTTCTTTTGCAGGTCACCTTAGAGAATCGAAACATCAGGCCAGCCGACACACATGTATGTAGGGCCCAAGTGCGACGGGAAGTAATAAAAAAAGACAAGACAAAAGCTTCAAAGGTATATTTTATTGACCGACATTTGAACAGCTTGAGAGGTTGAAGTGGTGACTATTTCAGTCAGTTGTGGTCACATTCAACTTTCATTACAAGAACATTTACACAGTCATGTGGTAATATTGACAATACCTCCAAGAGGCATTCAAAGGGGTTGTTTTGGATCACCAACACTCAAATTATTACAAACGAGTCGACTACAACCTCATATCTTCTTTTAAAAACTAAACAAGGTTTTTTTTTTTAACAAGCATAACAAAAAAAAAAAAACTGGTGTGCACATATATTATTAAAGCTCTATATATATATTTTTCCCCACATCAACGATGCAGCGAATCACATATGTTTTGGTTTGAAACTCCACTGTACACAAGGATATAACAACAATAATACTAGTAATGTTAATAATTAACAGAAATCTCACGTGGTACATTTATCACATCTTTGTACATTACTCATGCTTCTGTGGTAACTACTCGGTGGGGGGTGAGAAGGGGGGTGGCCAAGAACAGACATAGCTCGCCATTGGCTGCAGGTGTGGTCGTCACAACTGGCATTACAGACACAAACTGTGGGATGGGGTAGGTCACAAACTAGGACAAACTGTTGAATGGGATGGGTCGCAAGACGCTAGCTAAACTAGGACAAACTGTTACAATTAATACTGTCATAATCATTTAATTAAAACTATTATTTAATTAGATTTTACATTTAAAAAAAAAAAAAGAAGAAGCTGGCAGCGAATGGAGAGCGCAAGTTTCACAAACATCAATTCAAAGAGTTAAAACAAATTGAAAAAAGTATTTATGCTGCTTATAAAATAAACAAATACAAATTATAAACAATTCATATTTTAATGAAAGGTAAACCTTTCTTAAAATTAATTAAAAGTATTTAATAATAATTAGTTGGCATTCAACCAACAGGTAGTAAGACGCAGTGCTAAAAAAGTTAAAAAAAAATAAGTTTTTAAATTTAAAAAAATAAGTTTTTTGCATGGGTAGAGTAATAAACCATCAATATAATTTTTAACATTTCCAGGATACGGCCAATTTTAAGAAATTCTTGATTATAGTAAAATAATTTTTAAAATATCAATGGCGGTTGATATTATAGATTAAAGTTTTTAAATATTACAAAATATACACATCATATAATTTAGAAATTGACATTGAAAACTAAATATCATGTTCAACTTTGACTAAAACTTGAGAAAACTATAAATAATATTACACTGTGCACACAGACAGAAAACAATGTCCAACTTTCCTACAAAACAAAGTATTTCAATCTTTCTAATCCGCCAGTAACATTTTAACTAAGATTTATTGTGAAGATGAATACACAGAATAATTAAGAGTTCAGAAGGTTCTTAAAACTGTGTACACAGAGGTTTGAAGAGGCAGCATTATTTTCTAAACTCTGACAATTTACCACTGTTCGGGACAAGAGTCGGCAAGTAGCTGAATGTGGCCGTGTTGAAACAGTCCAACATCGCCAAGGCAGCAGAGCTAATAGTAAACCAGGAACAGGCCAAACTTCACATTTAACTGTTTAGAGGGAAGTGCAGTTTTGGTTTTGATACAATATTTTATTTAAATACAACCATGTCAAGGAAACAAGCAACAGAAAATGTACCTCTTCAATTCTCAGGGCAGGATTTCAATCATTTTAAGTTTTCATGGTAGATAATACAACTTACCCTGCCAATATGGCTCTATTTGTTCCTGTCCTCAACTTACCTCCAGATGGCTCTACCTGTTCCTGTCCTCAAATCCATGCAATAGGCTCTACTGTTCCTGTCCTCAAATTACCATGCCAAGATGGCTCTACCTGTTCCTGTCTCAACTACCCCAAGTGATCTACTGTTCCTGTCTCAACTTACCTGCCAAGATGGCTCTACTTTTTCCTGTCCTCAACTTCCCTGCCAATTTGGCTCTACTGTTCCTGTTCTCAACGTATCCTGCCAAGATGGCTCTACCTGTTCCTGTCCTCAACTTACCCGCCAAGATGGCTCTACCTGTTCCTGTCCTCAACGTATCCCGCCAAGACGGATCTATTTGTTCCTGTTCTCAACTTACCTGCCAAGATAGCTCTACCTGTTCCTGTCCTCAACTTACCCTGCCAAGATGGCTCTACCTGTTCCTGTCCTCAACTTACCCTGCCAAGATGGCTCTACCTGTTCCTGTCCTCAACTTACCTGCCAAGATGGCTCTACCTGTTCCTGTCCTCAACTTACCCTCAGATGGCTACTGTTCTGTCCTCAACATACCGCCAAGACGGATCTATTTGTTCCTGTCTCACTTACCCTGCAAGATGCTCTTCCTGTTCCTGTCCTCAAGATCGCAAAACGGCTCTACCTGTTCCTGTCCTCAACTTATCCTGCCAAGACGGTCTACCTGTTCCTGTCCTCAACTTATCCTGCCAAGATGGCTCTATTTGTCCTGTCCATGTTCCTCAAACGGCTCTACTGTTCCTGCTCAACTTATCCGCCAAAATGGCTCTATTTGTTTCTGTCCTCAACTTACTGCCAAGATGGCTCTATTTGTTCTGTCCTCAACGTATCTGCCAAGACGGCTCTACCTGTTCCTGTGTTCAACGTATCCTGCAAGACGGCTCTATTTGTTCCTGTCTCAAGTATCCTGCCAAGACGGCTCTACCTGTTCCTGTGTTCAACGTATACTCGTTAGTCGGCCAGTGTTTTAGAACATACACAGCCAATAAGAGGGTGAAGGCGAGGGGGTAAGGGGGGGCTATCTTCTTCTACCCATCTACAATGTAACAAAAACAAAAGCAGTCGAAAATAATATACATTACATATACACAATATTAATGAACGACACACTTATCACACATTTAAAATATATCACACATCTACTAGAGTGATTTTGGTTTCAGTTTTTAACTCTACATACACACAGTAGTATGCCTGGCGGTTTTCCCCCTCAAAACGTCAGTTTTCTATTTTTAACAGAAATTTGAAATGGTCCTGACCAAACATTTTTTGAAAACTTGTGAGAAAATGAATAGCTTTGAGAGTATAAACTAAGTGTCTGGAGATTGATTGCATTTGACTATGATATATTACTTCTACCAAGTAGTAAGGGGTTAGGTCTGGACGTGCCCGGCAAGTGTCTTATCACGTCACCTTAAAACATACTTGAGAACAAGACGCGAAAATAACGGGACTGTGTCACTCACATCAAGTATTTTGGACAACATCACAGTTTATTATATTATTAAACAAGTTCACATTACTTAGTTAATGAAAGAAGGAAGAAGTTCTTTGGTGAAGTTAATGTTCACTTAAGTTAAGTGCTAATTATTTAACACGAGTTAATAAACCTCTTGTAAGTGGGCCTGGGCCTAAATATTTTACAAATATTGGACAAAGATTTAGAAACGTGTTGGAACTTATTTGGATCCGGGTGCAATGGAAATACTGAATTAATATTAATTTATGTTCGAATTAAATAAAGTGTTTGGAATACGAAGCTGAGTATTTATTGGGAAGTGTTAGATTTTAATAGTATTGATTAGCGAGGGTAAGTTGATACCACGTGTTCCCTCAGAGTTGTGAAGTCAGGCACGTCCATGGGGCTATGCGATAGTTTTTATTTGATTCTGGTGTAATTAAGGCGGTATACAACACCATGAATGACCTGGTTGTCGAGTCGACAATGTATATGTCTGCTAAGATCTCGGAGAATCTTCTCCAATGAGCAGACCGAGTGGACATCTGGTCACAAGTCACACAAACAAGGAGAAATTTTTGGAAATAAAACTTTGAGAAAGTTATTTTCTGTGTCCTTAACAGTAGGCCTATACAATGATTACATTTTAATTAATTAATTAATAATAATAATAATAATTGTGACCAGATTTGAACTATTTTTACATTTTGGGATTTGCGCTCAATATCTCAAAAGTGAGTATTTTAGTCGCATGACAAACAAGTTTCTTTTTTTTTTTTAATTTGGTAGAAGGGGCGGAGGGAAGAGACAAGGGCCCTGAAATAGCCCTGGACAAATTTGAAAGTTGACGCGAGTAGAATAACCGCCAGGTAGTTTTTTTTTTTACAGTATTTTAGTTTGTCCACGATATCTACATTAGACACAATATTTCACATTAGTTTTGTAATGTTCGTCAAAGTGAACAACAATTGTTTTTCAGTTTGTGTCATAAACCCTGCTTGTACCCAAGTTACTAATAATACATTTTAAATAGTAAGCATTTGTTTTCAAATTGTTATTGTATTCAATGAGTCAGTATCCAGTAACGCCCAGCGCTCTGTCTCCTGCGTTCAGCGTTCACAGAATGTCAGCTACCAAGATAAACCAAACTTTTGATAGATTTCTGGTTGCTTGTTCCATAGAGGGAAGGGAAGGGGGGGTATGGCACCGCAGGGGAGGAGGGGTCACACGCTGCCCTGCTCGAAATAACACACACACACACACTACTTAGAGGCTAAGTTAGTCAAACATTCTCAAATCCACAACTTATTTTTTATATTGATTTTCTTGATTTTTTTTCGGTGACCTGCACCAAATCAAATACGAGTAAAACTTATTTAAATATATATATATTATCTATAATACATCAGCAACTACAATATCTAGCATGTCAAAACACATTTTTTTTTTCTTTTTTCAAATCCTTACTATTTTGCCAAAAAAACACAAATACCAACTCTCATTTCAAAAGCGCTGGCCGACAAGAATTAATACCCACTTTTCTTCTTTTAATAGAATGACGTTAATCCTTCCAGTCCAAGTTTCCTGAGTTAACCTAAAAACAACAATCAACGCTGTTCAACTCCCACCATGCTAAGTTGGTCCAACGCTCGCACATCGAGGTCGAGATATTAAGGATTATTAATCATATTTTTGGCAAAGTAGTTTTAAAATATCTTTGATATGGTGATTATAGAGGAGATTGAAAAGATCTTCCCCTTAACGGCTTCTCTTGTAGCCGTTATTTGTGAGATCAGAGTATTTTGTACGTCATAGAACTTGAAACTTTGGTTTGGACGCCGAAATTAAGTGCAGGATTTATAATTAACTACCGGAATATTTGGACACAATACTCAGAAGACTTGTCTAGCTACAACTAGTTTACAGTATCTTGTGCCTCAGCGACAGTTGAAGAAGACATCCTGAGTGTAGTTTGTAGCTACAAACACAGTTTCTACATGAATAGAGCATTGCAATTAGTTGAGATAATAAAGTGGCAACAAAATGTGAAAGAAATATATTTTTATGCAACCCGCAACAGGAGCTTAAAGATCTTGTCTGAAACGGTTCCTCAAGTACAAGAGAGATGTTGGCTTTCATCTCTCCATAGCGGTGTTAGTCGTGTATTTCTTATCATTCTTAGCCATGGCCTCTAAATTGTCTAAGATCGGTTATTTGATCTGGTTTTTTAAGTGTTTGTGTGTTTGCTGCTAATACAATGACACTTAGTTAACCCCAAATAATACAAATTATAGTGTGACTTATTCCTAATATTTTACTATTTGTTCTCCCAACCAAAACAAGGTCTAGTTCTATTAATGTGAAGTCTCAAGTAGGAAATACAGTAGTGTCTTCCTAGACAAACGGTCCAGAGTGAAGCTGAAACAAATGAAGGCCTTGAAGCACCAAGGCACCAGACAGGTCGTACAGTGTCACCAACATCAACAGTAGAGTTAACCATCAATTTATCAAACGAGGTGTCTAACCGAGATCTTAATTTCCAAGCGCAAAACCAAATTGCAACAAGTTCTAATCTAAAAATAATCTGATGAAGTTTTTAACAAAATAACAAAGACGATCAGGGCCGTACTGAGAAAGGAGGGGGGGAGGGGAGAAATTCTTTGTATTTCTCCTAAATCTTTGGCTAGTAACTTGCTGGAGTCTTAAAACAATTTAAAAAAAACCTCTACAACCACAATTATGTTTTTAAAAAAAACACACACAATTTAAAATTGCTTCAAGAGGGATTCATTGCTAAAACAGTTCCTGTCGAGGACATGAACCCAAACCACCTCAGGTACAGCCCTGAAGACAAGAATAAAATGGCATCAACAACACAAGTTCCAGTTTTGTAACAAACTAAGATTATTAAAATAGACTCATCTCGATACAAACGTTTTGATTTAGAAAATAAAAGTACATTTCCTCGGCAGAAAAGATGCCTCGTCAGTTAAAATAATATTGAGAACGTATTCGTCATCTTCTAAGTAAGACCACTCTCCAGCCAGCAATGGACTCAGGTTTACCAACCAAACAACGTTTTCTTCTCGTGTCGCCGCTACAAACAACAAACCAGGTCCCCGGCCGGAGCCTCGCGGGGAGGGGGTGTCACTGCCGAACTCTCCACCATTGTTGCACCTTCTCGTGCAGTTTCCTGCATAGTCCCAGGAACCTCCGTCACATCCCTCCGGCCCCTGTCTCCTCTTCTCCCTCACCCTCCTCCAGGGTCACCTGGAACCGGATCCTGTCCTGACCCCCTCGACCCCCCCGTTCACTGCCGCTCTCGTCTGTCGTGTCGTCCGGGTCCCTGGGCTCGGAGGGGGGCGGACTGGGGGGGATCATACCCTGGTACCAGTCTCTGTTCTCCTCTAAGGTGTCAAGGATGTCCTGGGCGTCTGGGTGGACCAGGTCTGCCCACGTCTCCCACAAGGGGTGCACGATGTAGTCTATGAAGCCCACCTGTAACAGAGACCCTCACATGTCACTTCAAGTACAAGGGTTGACTGTAGGGGTTACCTGGGACTGCTCTATAGTGGCGCTGTGACGGTCACACATGGGACTAATGTCCATCTAGTGCTAGTAAGGCAGTCATGTAGAGGTTACCTGAGACTTCTCTATAGTGGCGTTGTGACGGTCACACATGGGACTAATGTCCATCTAGTGCTAGTAAGACACTCATGTAGAGGTTACCTGAGACTTCTCTATAGTGGCGCTGTGACGGTCACACATGGGACTAATGTCCATCTAGTGCTAGTAAGACACTCATGTAGAGGTTACCTGAGACTTCTCTATAGTGGCGCTGTGACGGTCACACATGGGACTAATGTCCATCTAGTGCTAGTAAGGCAGTCATGTAGAGGTTACCTGGGACTGCTCTATAGTGGCGCTGTGACGGTCACACATGGGACTAATGTCCATCTAGTGCTAGTAAGACACTCATGTAGAGGTTACCTGGGACTGCTCTATAGTGGCGCTGTGACGGTCACACATGGGACTAATGTCCATCTAGTGCTAGTAAGGCAGTCATGTAGAGGTTACCTGGGACTGCTCTATAGTGGCGCTGTGACGGTCACACATGGGACTAATGTCCATCTAGTGCTAGTAAGGCAGTCATGTAGAGGTTACCTGGGACTGCTCTATAGTGGCGCTGTGACGGTCACACATGGGACTAATGTCCATCTAGTGCTAGTAAGACAATCATGTAGAGGTTACCTGGGACTGCTCTATAGTGGCGCTGTGACGGTCACACATGGGACTAATGTCCATCTAGTGCTAGTAAGGCAGTCATGTAGAGGTTACCTGGGACTGCTCTATAGTGGCGCTGTGACGGTCACACATGGGACTAATGTCCATCTAGTGCTAGTAAGACACTCATGTAGAGGTTACCTGAGACTTCTCTATAGTGGCGCTGTGACGGTCACACATGGGACTAATGTCCATCTAGTGCTAGTAAGGCAGTCATGTAGAGGTTACCTGGGACTGCTCTATAGTGGCGCTGTGACGGTCACACATGGGACTAATGTCCATCTAGTGCTAGTAAGGCAATCATGTAGAGGTTACCTGGGACTGCTCTATAGTGGCGCTGTGACGGTCACACATGGGACTAATGTCCATCTAGTGCTAGTAAGACAATCATGTAGAGGTTACCTGAGACTTCTCTATAGTGGCGCTGTGACGGTCACACATGGGACTAATGTCGAGATTCTGTTCACGTTCCTTGTCGCCTTGCTGGAAGAACTCCTCCATGAGAAGTTCCACCCAGCGCTTGTACAAGGTCAGGGGCTTGGTGGGGTTACTCAGATCTGCGCAGTGGACCAGATTCTCCAGAACCTGCAACACATGTCACCGTCAGTAAAGAGGGTTCCTTGAAGGGCAGAAAGATGTCAAAAAAGGTTTGGCAGCAGTGGTGGTCTTAAATTTATCAGTGCCGGAACGCAAGGTCATAGTGACCCCAAATTTGAAGAGGGGGGTCCCAACCGCCATAGGTGAAAAAATTTCACATATATAAATGCCTCTAGAAGCTATTTGGAACATTTTTTAATGGTTACTAGGGTAGAAACTTACTTAACGCACTTCCCCTAAAATTCCAGGAATTCACATAGAGTAAAGTAAATTTCATCGATTCATAGTATGAAAAAAAAAGTTATTCCATAATAGTGATATGAAATCAATTAGTCAACTTTGAATTGCATAGCGTAAAACTTTACCAAGAAAAAAATTATTTTGAATATTTTTCGACGAAAAGTAGTGCCGGAACGGCGTTCGCCCTCCACTACACCCCTGTTCGGAAGCTGTCAGTGGAAGTTCATCATGTGTGCCTTACATCAGCAAGGATACCATTCGATTGTTGTTGACGATTTTGGGAAGATAAAAAAAAAAAAAAAGGAAAATGTGGTCTCGCTTTGTATGATATACATTAATGATGGAAAGAGGAACAAGTCACTGCAAGTTGAGATTTGATTGAGATGCTATAGAGTCGTCTGTATCTTTTAGAACATGTTTTTTTTTTAATCATAACTGGTGATGAATTCTTGTACTTTGCATACAAACCTAGAAACTAAAAGTCATACAGCTGCACGGGACGGAGAATTGGTCAAGGCCGAAGAAGCCCTGGCTGTCATCAAAAGACTTGATCCAAACCGATGTTGGCGGCGAGTTGTATTTTTATTTGTAAAGGAGTTGTGAACAAAGAGTTTGGCACAAAGAGACGTTTGGGTGCATTAGGCCAGACTTGCTTCACGATGACGCGCCTTCACACGACGCAACCCTCGTCACCAGTTTCTCACAGAGAAGAGGACATTGCAATACTTTCTTTCTCCTGTTGACGGCGTTTCGATACCAAAAACAGCTCAACAAGATAGACAAGGTTCCAAGAATTGAATGACATCTCAAGAGAGATATAATGAGCTGGACAGGAGACAGTTTCAACATAAAAAGGTAATTAATACATTCTCTTACTTTAAATTTAGATTTCTTAGGAACATGCTCCTAAAACGTTTCAGACACACCTTGTACTATTATATATATATATATATATATATATATATATATATATATATATATATATATATATATATATATATATATATATATATATATACACATTATAGCATTGGATAGCAAGGTGGCTTGGACACAAAACAGTATGGATAGCAAGGTGGCTTGCACACAAAACAGTATGGATAGCAAGGATCTTGTCAGTATCTCGCAAGTATCACCTGTATCCTGTCGGTGTAGTTGTCCAGCAGAAGAACACCCGACCCTGCTACCTTCTTGGTCTCCACCATGGTCTTGAGGTCTGCTAGCAGACTCATGTGTTTGGACATGTCTGTCGACAGGACCATGTCTATCACCATCTTGCGGAGGGTCTGTCGCTGTTTCTTGCCCAGGTTGGTGAGGATGTCGCAGCCCTCGTTCTGCAGCAGCTTGAAGGCCACAGCGAGATGATGATTCTCCAGGACAGACTCGTCATTGTACATGAGAGCCAGCTCCGAGCCTGCGTCAAGACAATGGGGGTTACTGGCTGTGCTATCCACAAGGATATGTTCTGTTATATAGTGTTATCTCTGACACTGGGGGTTACTGGCTGTGCTATCCATGAGGATATATGTTCTGTTGTATAGTGTTATCTCCGACACTGGGGGTTACTGGCTGTGCTATCCACAAGGATATGTTCTGTTATATAGTGTTATCTCTGACACTGGGGGTTACTGGCTGTGCTATCCATGAGGATATGTTCTGTTGTATAGTGTTATCTCCGACACTGGGGGTTACTGGCTGTGCTATCCATGAGGATATGTTCTGTTATATAGTGTTATCTCCGACACTGGGGGTTACTGGCTGTGCTATTCATGAGGATATGTTCTGTTATATAGTGTTATCTCTGACACTGGGGGTTACTGGCTGTGCTATCCACAAGGATATGTTCTGTTATATAGTGTTATCTCTGACACTGGTGGTTACTGGCTGTGCTATCCATGAGGATATGTTTTGTTATATAGTGTTATCTCCAACACTGGGGGTTACTGGCTGTGCTATCCATGAGGATATGTTCTGTTATATAGTGTTATCTCTGACACTGGGGGTTACTGGCTGTGCTATCCATGAGGATATGTTCTGTTATATAGTGTTATCTCTGACACTGGGGGTTACTGGCTGTGCTATCCATGAGGATATGTTCTGTTATATAGTGTTCTCTCTGACACTGGGGGTTACTGGCTGTGCTATCCATGAGGATATGTTCTGTTATATAGTATTATCTCCGACACTGGGGGTTACTGGCTGTGCTATCCATGAGGATATTTTTCTGTTATATAGTGTTATCTCCGACACTGGGGGTTACTGGCTGTGCTATCCATGAGGATATGTTCTGTTATATAGTGTTATCTCTGACACTGGGGGTTACTGGCTGTGCTATCCACGAGGATATGTTCTGTTATATAGTGTTATCTCCGACACTGGGGGTTACTGGCTGTGCTATCCACGAGGATATGTTCTGTTATATAGTGTTATCTCTGACACTGGGGGTTACTGGCTGTGCTATCCATGAGGATATGTTCTGTTATATAGTGTTATCTCTGACACTGGGGGTTACTGGCTGTGCTATCCATGAGGATATGTTCTGTTATATAGTGTTATCTCCGACACTGGGGTTACTGGCTGTGCTATCCATGAGGATATGTTCTGTTATATAGTGTTATCTCTGACACTGGGGGTTACTGGCTGTGCTATCCACGAGGATATGTTCTGTTATCTGTGAGCCTACTCACTGGAGTTGATGAGGAACTGGTTGGTGAGTCCAGGATGGTCCACGTCGTGGATGGTGGCCGCGAACAGTGCTGCCATGGTCTCTAGCGGCGTGAACACGGACTCCAGGGCCGGAGTGTTGAGGAGCACGTGAGTGGACTGAGTCACGTCAGCAGCGTGCATGCTGTTGTGGAACGGGTTGTCCTTGACGTAATGGTCCTCCAGCGTCATCATGAACGTGACGAACGTCTTGGGAGGGATCATGAACGTCTTCAGCAGCTCGCGACCCTGAAATAAGAGCTGGTCAATGGACAAATCTGGAGCATACTCTATGTTACTGGAGCATACTCTATGTCACCGGAACTTACTCTATGTTACTGCTACGTCTGGAGCATACTCTATGTTACTGCTACGTCTGGAGCATACTCTATGTTACTGGAGCATACTCTATGTCACTGGAGCATACTCTATGTCACTGGAGCATACTCTATGTCACTGGAGCATACTCTATGTCACTGGAGCATACTCTATGTCACTGGAGCAGACTCTATATTAGTGGAGCATACTCTATGTTACTACTACGTCTGTGGCATACTCTATGTTACTACTACGTCTGTGGCATACTCTATGTTACTGCTACGTCTGGAGCATACTCTATGTTACTACTACGTCTGGAGCATACTCTATGTTACTGCTACGTATGTGGCATACTCTATGTTACTGCTATGGATCAACAAAGATTGTTTGAGAGTGGTTGAGGTAGTATCGACCAGTATGGCAGGGGAAGTGTTTCAAAACTGTCCTCAAGACACGCGAGCTATTCTTCACCTTGGAAGGAGGCCAGCGTCAAGTCATTCCAGGACACGTATGAAACTATCGATCTAAACTGTCTAGATGTTATGGTCATGCCTGGAGACAGTCGAGAGGTAGTTATGTCCTAGAGATAGTCGAGAGGTAGTAGTTATGTCCTGAGACAGTCGAGAGGTATATGTCCTGGGAGACAGTCGAGAGGTAGTTATGTCCTAGAAAGTCGAGAGGTAGTTATGTCCTGGAGACAGTGAGAGGTAGTTATGTCCATAGATACAGTGAGAGGTAGTTATGTCCTAGATACAGTCGAGAGGTAGTTATGTCCTAGAGACAGTCGAGAGGTAGTTATGTCCTGGAGACAGTTGAGAGGTAGTTATGTCCTAGATACAGTCGAGAGGTAGTTATGTCCTAGATACAGTGAGAGGAGTTATGTCCTAGATACAGTCGAGAGGTAGTTATGTCCTGATACAGTCGAGAGGTAGTTATGTCCTAGATACAGATGAGAGGTAGTTATGTCCTAGATACAGTCGAGAGGTAGTTATGTCCTAGATACAGTTGAGAGGTAGTTATGTCCTAGAGACAGTCGAGAGGTAGTTATGTCCTAGATACAGTCGAGAGGTAGTTATGTCCTAGAGACAGTCGAGAGGTAGTTATGTCCTGGAGACAGTCGAGAGGTAGTTATGTCCTAGAGACAGTTGAGAGGTAGTTATGTCCTAGAGACAGTTGAGAGGTAGTTATGTCCTGGAGACAGTTGAGAGGTAGTTATGTCCTAGAGAGAGTCGAGAGGTAGTTATGTCTAGAGACAGTCGAGAGGTAGTTATGTCCTGGATACAGTTGAGAGTATTATGTCCTGAGACAGTCGAGAGGTAGTTATGTCCTGGATACAGTCGAGAGGTAGTTATGTCCTAGACACAGTTGAGAGGTAGTTATGTCCTAGATACAGTTGAGAGGTAAGTTACCTGAAAGGCAGCGTACGCCACAGCAGTGAGAGGTCTGTTGTTGGAAAGTTCTCCTATCCTGAAGATATCAATCCCCCATCTGTCGATCTCCACCAGGCACTGTAACAACATCAACAACAGTCAACTTCCTGTTGTACATCCTCCACTCTTGTACCGACAACAAGGTGAAAGGGATGAAACTGACCTTGCCCAACTCCTCCTCGTGCGGAGTCTCCACTCCATACTGTGGCAGTTTCTCGCCGGTGAAGCTGTTGGTGTGACAGAGAGGTTTCTTAACGCCGATGATCTGGGACATCGTACCAGTGGCATTGCGAGGCTTTTCCTTCTTCTTGGCGGCCCGGGGTTCGGTGTCTTCCACTCGTAAGGAGGGCAGATCCAGCTCCTGCTGCTTGTCTGCAAGAAGACACTGGGATTACTACGTATAGTGGCGGCACTCTGACTGTCAGTATTACTCTTCTTTCCCCTGGTACACACTAGCATTACTGACAGTATAGTGGCGGCACTCTGACTGTCAGTATTACTCTTCTCTCCCCTGGTACACACTAGCATTACTGACGGTATAGTGGCGGCACTCTGA
Source organism: Timema podura (assembly GCA_033556935.1). Classification (NCBI taxonomy): domain Eukaryota; kingdom Metazoa; phylum Arthropoda; class Insecta; order Phasmatodea; family Timematidae; genus Timema; species Timema podura. Next base: position 3,304,188 of record JAVRXN010000001.1, read on the forward strand.
CTGTCAGTATTCCTCTTCTCTTCCCTGGTATACACTAGCATTACTGACAGTATAGTGGCGGCACTCTGACTGTCAATATTACTCTTTTCTTCCCTGACTGTATAGTGGCGGCACTCTGACTGTCAGTATTACTCTTCTCTCCCCTGGTACACACTAGCATTACTGACGGTATAGTGGCGGCACTCTGAATGTAAGAATTGTTATAACATCCATCAAGACAACTATGAAAAATATATTTTAATTTTTTTTTTTTTTTACAAAACATCACTTGTAATTGACACCATCTATAAAAAAAAAGGTGACTGAGGGGCAGAATATACTCCGGTGCGTATGAATATGTGAGAGCATATATTTTAGTAGCATATTAAATCATCCCAGTTGACAATTAACAGAGGAACAATCTTGGGTAGGGATTAAATTGGTTCCTTTCAAACTGTCTGTGTCGAGAAGATGAGGAAACTTCTCCAGAGGGAGTATTTGAGAACATGTCCGCCATCTTGACGAACACTAATGCCGGGATAACGTAACGTAACAACTCGAGCAAAACACAGTCAACGAGTTTGAACTGTTTGAAAACAAACTGTCCTCTGTAATAAAACCCAAGCATTCAGGCTGATTGTGTTAGGATTCCTTGCAAATGTAGCCACATTGAACGCGCTATACTGAATAAGGCTAACCATAAAATAACAAGTTAAGTACTAAATAGCGGTGCTGACGTTGCTTGCGACATGATTGGCTAGCTAGAACACGTGGTACCCTTCACTTAACGTTCATGTAACACGAAGGTTCTCACTTGGACAACACTTTATGTTAGGTTAAGTGAACGTTGGTCGTGATGGCAGCGTAGCAACCCCTGTGTACATGGGACAGTCCTTGTGATATATATGGAGCAGTTCATGATACAGTCCTTGTGATATATCTGGAGCAGTTCATGATACAGTCCTTATGATATATCAGGAGCAGTTCATGATACAGTCCTTGTGATATATCTGGAGCAGTTCATGATACAACCCTTGTGATATATCAGGAGCAGTTCATGATACAGTCCTTGTGATATATCTGGAGCAGTTCATGATACAACCCTTGTGATATATCAGGAGCAGTTCATGATACAGTCCTTGTGATATATCAGGAGCAGTTCATGATACAGTCCTTGTGATATATCAGGAGCAGTTCATGATACAGTCCTTGTGACATCAGGAGCAGTTCATGATACAGTCCTTGTGATATATCTGGAGCAGTTCATGATACAGTCCTTGTGACATCAGGAGCAGTTCATGATACAGTCCTTGTGATATATCAGGAGCAGTTCATGATACAGTCCTTGTGATATATATGGAGCAGTTCATGATACAGTCCTTGTGATATATCAGGAGCAGTTCATGATACAGTCCTTGTGATACATCTGGAGCAGTTTATGATACAGTCCTTGTGATATATCTGGAGCAGTTTATGATACAGTCCTTGTGATATATCTGGAGCAGTTCATGATACAGTCCTTGTGATATATCAGGAGCAGTTCATGATACAGTCCTTGTGACATCAGGAGCAGTTCATGATACAGTCCTTGTGATATATCTGGAGCAGTTCATGATACAGTCCTTGTGATATATCAGGAGCAGTTCATGATACAGTCCTTGTGATATATCAGGAGCAGTTCATGATACAGTCCTTGTGATATATCAGGAGCAGTTCATGATACAGTCCTTGTGACATCAGGAGCAGTTCATGATACAGTCCTTGTGATATATCAGGAGCAGTTCATGATACAGTCCTTGTGATATATATGGAGCAGTTCATGATACAGTCCTTGTGATATATCAGGAGCAGTTCATGATACAGTCCTTGTAATATATCAGGAGCAGTTCATGATACAGTCCTTGTGACATCAGGAGCAGTTCATGATACAGTCCTTGTGATATATCAGCAGTTCATGATACAGCCCTTGTGATGTATCTGAAGCAGTTCATGATACAGTCCTTGTGATATATCTGGAGCAGTTCATGATACAGTCCTTGTGATACATCTGGAGCAGTTCATGATACAGTCCTTGTGATGTATCTGGAGCAGTTCATGATACAGTCCTTGTGATATATCTGGAGCAGTTCATGATACAGTCCTTGTGATATATCTGGAGCAGTTCATGATACAGTCCTTGTGATATATCAGGAGCAGTTCATGATACAGTCCTTGTGACATCAGGAGCAGTTCATGATACAGTCCTTGTGATATATCAGCAGTTCATGATACAGCCCTTGTGACATCAGGAGCAGTTCATGATACAGTCCTTGTGATATATCAGCAGTTCATGATACAGCCCTTGTGATGTATCTGAAGCAGTTCATGATACAGTCCTTGTGATATATCTGGAGCAGTTCATGATACAGTCCTTGTGATACATCTGGAGCAGTTCATGATACAGTCCTTGTGATACATCTGGAGCAGTTCATGATACAGTCCTTGTGATACATCTGGAGCAGTTCATGATACAGTCCTTGTGACATCTGGAGCAGTTCATGATACAGTCCTTGTGATGTATCTGGAGCAGTTCATGATACAGTCCTTGTGATATATCTGGAGCAGTTCATGATACAGTCCTTGTGATACATCTGGAGCAGTTCATGATACAGTCCTTGTGATACATCTGGAGCAGTTCATGATACAGTCCTTGTGATACATCTGGAGCAGTTCATGATACAGTCCTTGTGACATCTGGAGCAGTTCATGATACAGTCCTTGTGATGTATCTGGAGCAGTTCATGATACAGTCCTTGTGATATATCTGGAGCAGTTCATGATACAGTCCTTGTGATACATCTGGAGCAGTTCATGATACAGTCCTTGTGATACATCTGGAGCAGTTCATGATACAGTCCTTGTGATACATCTGGAGCAGTTCATGATACAGTCCTTGTGATGTATCTGGAGCAGTTCATGATACAGTCCTTGTGATATATCTGGAGCAGTTCATGATACAGTCCTTGTGATATATCTGGAGCAGTTCATGATACAGTCCTTGTGATACATCTGGAGCAGTTCATGATACAGTCCTTGTGACATCAGGAGCAGTTCATGATACAGTCCTTGTGATATATCAGCAGTTCATGATACAGCCCTTGTGACATCAGGAGCAGTTCATGATACAGTCCTTGTGATATATCAGCAGTTCATGATACAGCCCTTGTGATGTATCTGAAGCAGTTCATGATACAGTCCTTGTGATATATCTGGAGCAGTTCATGATACAGTCCTTGTGATACATCTGGAGCAGTTCATGATACAGTCCTTGTGATACATCTGGAGCAGTTCATGATACAGTCCTTGTGATACATCTGGAGCAGTTCATGATACAGTCCTTGTGATACATCTGGAGCAGTTCATGATACAGTCCTTGTGATATATCTGGAGCAGTTCATGATACAGTCCTTGTGATATATCTGGAGCAGTTCATGATACAGTCCTTGTGATACATCTGGAGCAGTTCATGATACAGTCCTTGTGATACATCTGGAGCAGTTCATGATACAGTCCTTGTGATACATCTGGAGCAGTTCATGATACAGTCCTTGTGATATATCTGGAGCAGTTCATGATACAGTCCTTGTGATATATCTGGAGCAGTTCAATCCACAAAGCCCGACTGCTCGGATCAGATTGTTTCTTTGTACCAGATATATATCTGGGTCAATGCTACTCTACGTGTTTATGTGTACACCTCCCTACAGATAACACATGTCGAGATAAGAGCTACCACTACGCGCTAACCTGGTTCCTTAACCAACATTTTCCATCGTTATCGTCGAAATGAACTAGGACCGGTTTGATTTACAGGCTCACCCCACAAGATAGCAGGACGGAGAGTTTTTTCATTCAACCATGATCAAATGTCGGAGCTATTAACTGTCGGAGCTATTAACTGTCGGAACTATCAACTACCGGAGCTATCAACTGCTAGTTATTTATCACCATGTCTCCGAAAGGGCAGGCTGGAGGGAGTGTGAAAACCAATTTAGTAAAAAAAGCCCATCCTTAATACATCCGGCAGGGATTCGAACCCTAACCTCGAAAGGAACATTTGTGACTGGTATTTACCAGCATCACAGCCTTGTGAGGTCTGGACAAGCCAGTGTTGCCAACTGTACGATCTGGATACTACTTTTGATATAATTTCACCACCTGTAACAATCCAATTTTAGGATATTTTCCAAAAGTAATATCCTGTGGCCCTGCTATAAAGTAACAGATTTTACATCAATTATTATTTTTAAATGAATATCGCAGTGCTTATCAATATAATGCCATAACGTAGTATCCTACAGGTCAAAATACAATCCATTTCAGGTTTATGTACTATCGCTAGAGACTATAGACTTGGCAACACTGCTACAAGCAGACAAGGAGGGTTGTCTATCTCCCAGGCAGAGCGTGACATGGAGCTAGGCCACTCTTGCACGCATGTATCCCTACACTGGATATACGACAGCCTTGTCGTGTGGCCGCATGGTACAAGGCGTCACAACAGTGACAGGGAGATTGGGGTCCGAATCCCGGTTGGGTGTGCCGAGGATGGTTTTTACACAATCCCTCAATGCAAATGCAGGTACACTTCCTCTTGATTCAACTGCCCTAATCCCCAGCACACCACCTTTAGATATAACTGACAGCGAGGAGACTTGGCAACAGCTAACTGACAGAGTAGACTTGGCAACAGCTAACTGACAGAGTAGACTTGGCAACAGCTAACTGACAGAGTAGACTTGGCAACAGCTAACTGACAGAGTAGACTTGGCAACAGCTAACTGACAGTGGGGAGACTTGGCAACAGCTAACCGAGAGATAGAGCTCTCCTCCAAAAGACCTGCAGTTGTCTCAGAGGTGATATAGTGATAATAAGCCAAAAAACAGTTTGATGGATCTACTGATGATAAAAGTGATGTATTAGTTACCGGCATGAAGGAACCTCCTTGGCATAATGACGTCACAGTCGCCTGCTTCACTTACTGCTGGACAAGTGTTTGCAAATAGACACTTGCGACATCAGGTTAAGAAGAGGGTGAAAGGACAAAGATAACAGTTCAGATAAGTATCCTGATTTACTGACGGCATGAACTGGTTGATCTCGGCAAGGAGCTCTCAAAGTTATCGCAGGTCAAAAGACACTTTAGTCAATCTTGGGAGGGTCTTCAATAACTTGACCTTGAGTCCATCAATATTATCTGACAGTAACAGTTAAAAGTGCAAGAAGTAACTTGGACTCGACCGGTTACTGTCCGGTTACTGTCAAAAGAACGGAAACGATAAGAGCGAATTGATGATAGCAAGCAAAACGTTCACAAGTGGAGGACAATCTACACACATGTTTAAAATAATTACTTTTTTTTTTTTTTGCTAGAGGAAGGAAATAGGGTAGGACAAAGTGTTTTTTTTTGGGGGTAAATACTCGTATATCGAAATATCACGGTTTAATAAAATAAAAAAATGTCACGTAGCTATACTTATTTGAATATTGTGAAATTACCTTAAATTTTTTTTAAAATTCTGTAAAATAATTATTGGCCGATATTTTGACGTTTTTGGATTAATCTCATATTCTTTTAGATTAATCGTCTTTTACCCTGGTTTTTAAAAGATAAAACGTTCAAAATTTAAAATTATGTATCTTATATTGAGGATTATCGAATACTTTTTACTTTCTCTCTATCTTACAGGTAGAGAAAGTATTGTGATCGTCAAAAAAATCGAACTCGAGATTTTGATGAATTTTGACGTTTCATGACTTCCTGAATCCGAAAAAGTGGTTTTTGAATTTCCGTCTGTCTGTCTGTCTGTACCTCCAACTAGAGCCTAAACTATTTTACCGATTGAGCTGAAACTTGATATCTAGGGTTTTCATAGGGTTGCCCCGAGGGATTTTTGGAATTGGATATCTACCCCTAAAATTAAGGGTAGTTTACTGAAGGGCAAAAAGAGAAAAAATCGATTTTCTCAAAATCGGCTCTAACGATTTTGATTAAATTTCATTTATGAACATAAATAAATATTCCAAACAAAATGGCTACTCTCAATATTTCGGCAAAATCGTTTTAAGGGCTCCGGTATGATGCGTAAATTAACATTTTTTATAATAGCTCCGAAACTATTTGAGATATGAAATTACTTAGCATTACAAATATGTATATATATTTATAATACAAATATTTTATTCGAAACATATTTTTATAAAATCAATTACTTTCAATATATACGCAATTATATATATATTTTTAACTTTTTGGGCATTAAAGCTTAAGTATTGCGACCGTAAGAAAAACTAACCTGAAATGTTGATGGATGTCGACGTCTCATGACCCCCCGAACCCTTAAAAATAGTCTTTGCAATGCCGTCTGTCTGTGTGTCTATTAAAACTTAAAATTAAGGGTAGTTTACTGAAGGGCAAAAAGAGAAAAAGTCGATTTTCTCAAAATCGGCTCTAACGATTTTGATTAAATTTCATTTATGAACATAAATAAATATTCCAAACAAAATGGCTACTCTCAATATTTCGGCAAAATCGTTTTAAGGGCTCCGGTCTGATGCGTAAATTAACATTTTTTATAATAGCTCCGAAACTATTTGAGATATGAAATTACTTAGCATTACAAATATGTATATATATTTATAATACAAATATTTTATTCGAAACATATTTTTATAAAATCAATAACTTTCAATATATACGCAATTATATATATATTTTTAACTTTTTGGGCATTAAAGCTTAAGTATTGCGACCGTAAGAAAAACTAACCTGAAATGTTGATGGATGTCGACGTCTCATGACCCCCCGAACCCTTAAAAATAGTCTTTGCAATGCCGTCTGTATGTGTGTCTATTAAAACTTAAAATTAAGGGTAGTTTACTGAATGGCAAAAAGAGAAAAAGTCGATTTTCTCAAAATCGGCTCCAACGATTTTGATTAAATTTCATTTATAAACATTAATAAATATTCCAAACAAAATGGCTACCCTCAATATTTCGGCAAAATGGCTTTAAGGGCTCCGGTCTGATGCGTAAATTAACATTTTTTTAAATAGCTCCGAAACTATTTGAGATATGAAATTACTTAGCATTACAAATATGTATATATATTTATAATACAGATATTTTATCCGAAACATATTTTTATAAAATCAATAACTTTCAATATATACGCAATTATATGAATTTTTTTAACTTTTTGGGCATTAAAGCTTAAGTATTGCGACCGTAAAAAAAAAACTAACCTGAAATGTTGATGGATGTCGACGTCTCATGACCCCCCGAACCCTAAAAAATAGTCTTTGCAATGCCGTCTGTCTGTGTGTCTATAAAAACTTAAAATTGAGGGTAGTTTACTGAAGGACGAAAAGAGAAAAATTTGGTTTTCTCAAAATCTGCTTAAACGATTTTGATTAAAATTCGTATCTAGGCGTTGATTAAGATTATAAATAAACTGGCTATTTTCATTTTCCTATGAAAATGATTTTTAGGGTACATTACAGAAGCGTTAATTTCCGTATCTCCACAACTATTGGAGAAACTAAACAACTTATCATTGCAAAATTGTAGGACTATTAGAAATAAAAAACTTTTATTTGACATATATTTTTATAAAAACAGCAGTTTCTGAGATATTTGCAAATATATTAATACAATTTTGTGAGCTTTAGTTGTAAACATATACTACTTAAGTCTTAACGCAATAATACTCCAATGCCATAGAGTAATTAAATATAAGTAAGTATCTAAAAAAAGTATGTTATTTTTCCTTAAATCTCTTAGGAGAAATGTTTGCATAGCAATGATCTATCTCCATTTTAGACTCAATAGTCAATATTTACATTTTTTATTGGTCAAAATGTATAAATGAATAATTAAATATCAATGCGATGACTTGAAGATCTGCAACACCTTTTAAAATGTTAAAATTTTAACCAGAAATCGAAATTTTAATACGAAGTGTTGACCCTTGTGGAAGACATTAAACTGTTTGAAATGCTCTTAGGTGGACAAAGATGCGCCTCTTTTCTCATTGATTCTATATAATTGTATATTATTTTATGCGTGTTCTTATGTGGAGTGGTGATGATACAATGTACATTATTCCGTTCAGAAATCTTACGAGTTTATAGAAAGAGAGAGAAAGTCTGTGCGGTGCGCCGTACCGTTTATTTTACATAGGCCTAAGTTATTCTACGATGATAATTGACAAAGTTATGACTTAAAATATCCAGAGAAAGTAGTATTCATAGAAAATCTCTGTGACGAGTCTCGTGTCGAACCCGCGACCCAAAACCAAAACTTTAAATACTTCAAATTGCAGAACAAAACAACAAATTGGGCTTTCGGAGCTAACGTGAATGAGTGCTTTATCTTACTCTCTAAGTGACTTCTCGGATAGAGAAGTATTGTGATCGTCAGCATAATTGAACTCGAGAATTTGGTGGTTGTCGACGTTTCATGAATCCCTGAGCCAGAAAAAGTGGTTTTCACGTCTGTCTGTCTGTCTGTCTGTATCCCGGCCTAGAGCTTCAACCAGTTTACTGATCGGGCTGAAACTGGGTATCTAAGCTCTTCCTAAGGTTTCCCAAATTAATATTTTGAATTAGATTTCGAACCCTAGAATTAAAGCTGGTTTACTTACGGGCCAAGAGATTTAAAATAGATTTTCTAAAAATCAGCCGTAATGATTTTTATTAAAATTCTGATCTAATCACTGTTTAATATTATAGACAAAATGGCGATTCTCATTTCACCATGTAAATTACTTTGAGGGTACCTACTTTACATGCGCGGAAGTCTCCAATTTTGATATCTCCGTAACTATTCGAGATACAAAATAACTTATCAATGCAAACATGTAGGACGATTAGAATTAAATATCTTTTATTTGAAATATATTTGTATAAAACAAAGTTTCTGAGTTATAAACAAATACTTTATAAATATTTTACTAAGTAAGATCTGAAATGGAGGAATTATTGTTATGCTCTTTGGTGGACAGGGATGTTATTCTTTTGTAAATATTTCTGTAACAGTGTATATTATTTCGTGTCACAAATCTTACCAGTGTTTGGTATATGTATCTATTTTAAGATGAAAGAGAGAAAAAGTATTTGCGTTGCGCCTTAATAACGAACAATGTATGTATAAGCGAGCGAGACAGAGGGGCCGGTGTTACCTAGAGGGGAAGGGGGGGGGGGGGGTACTGCTACAGCTGACCAATAGAAGTTGTCGAGGGAAATGGGTCAAACAAGCAGATAAGACTCACGTCGTTTGTCACCTTGACGGGGTTCGAACTATGCTGTGGACGGTTGGGACAGCAACAACTATAGCATCGTTATGTCTGGGCTAAGGGATCGACTCCCACACAATCACTAAACCACTGTAGTGTCCTTGTACCTGGTAGGATCTAGTTTGTATCCAGCTCGGACACCAAATACACGATACTATAACTGCCTAGCGGTCACCGTGCCTGTCTAGCGGCCAGCGTGCCTGTCTAGCGGCCAGCGTGCCTGTCTAGCGGCCAGCGTGCCTGTCTAGAGGCCAACGTGCCTGTCTAGAGGCCAGCGTGCCTGTCTAGCAGCCAGGAGGTTTCATCTCTTGCAAGTGAAGACGGAGGTGCTATTCTCGGCCAGGCGTGCTTTCCTTGAACGGTTATTTTTAATGAATTGGGAGAATCGGCTGTAGATGAGGGGGGAGTTAAAAAGGAGGTGGGGGTTCAATGTAATCATCACAATGAAGTGTTTTTGAACCGAGAAGCAGGGAAAAGGAAGATCAAGAATAAATATAGTTGAAAGGCACAATCATCCTCCGAGAAGCAAACTCAGCTCATGGGACTATCTGTAGAGTCTGACTGGTGGCCTATCTACCACGGCTCATGGCACTATCTGTAGAGCCTGACTGGTGGCCTATCTACCACGGGTCATGGGACTATCTGTAGAGTCTGACTGGTGGCCTACCTACCACGGCTCATGGGACTATCTGTAGAGTCTGACTGGCGGTCTACCTACCACGGCTCATGGGACTATCTGTAGAGCCTGACTTGTGGCCTACTTACCACGGCTCATGGGACTATCTGTAGAGTCTGACTGGTGGCCTATCTACCACGGGTCATGGGACTATCTGTAGAGTCTGACTGGCGGTCTACCTACCACGGGTCATGGGACTATCTGTAGAGTCTGACTGGTGGCCTATCTACCACGGGTCATGGGACTATCTGTAGAGTCTGACTGGTGGCATATCTACCACGGCTCATAAGACTATATGTAGAGTCTGACTGGTGGCCTATCTACCACGGGTCATGGGACTATCTGTAGAGCCTGACTGGTGGCCTACCTACCACGGCTCATGGCACTATCTGTAGAGTCTGACTGGTGGCCTATCTACCACGGGTCAGGGACTATCTGTAAGTTGATGGTGGCCTATCTACACGGGTCATGGGACTTCTGTAGAGTCTGACTGGTGGCCTATCTACCACGGGTCATGGGACTATCTGTAGAGCCTGACTGGTGGCCTATCTACCACGGGTCATGGGACTATCTGTAGAGCTGACTGGTGGCCTATCTACCACGGTCATGGGACTATCTGTACTGATGGGGTGCTATAATGGGCTGGGACTTTTTGACCGACAATCTTCTGGAAACTGTCGTTAATAAGAGTATACAGACGACCATTCTAATATCACTTTCTATTTCATACCCATTCAACTGCTCTCACACACACAACTGTCTACCAGTTTATTTCTGTTCTAATTACACACACACACATGCTCAACATGAGCCAATAACTACCTCGTATGAGAACTAGTGGAACCACAAACAGAAGAAGTTGTGAGCACACGAACACACACGAACACACACAATGACACACGAACTCACCGAGAAAGGTAGAGCAGATGTACTCAGAGATCTGGTTGCCCGACTTGCTGGACTCGGAGAAATGGCTAAGTTCCTTGTTCAGCATCCGTTTGAACTGTGAACAAACAAACACAAGGGTTCATAACCTGGTTGCGTCATTCAACAGACAGGATTATGAAGGTGAATATCATCCCTTCCCTTGTGGTTAAATGTTAATAAACGTGTGTGAGGAATGTTCGCAATAAAATCACCTTTAAAACGTTCGTATTTGTTTATTAGAGTTTGTGACTGCAGAAATGATTATAGAGCTACTGGGACCCGGAGAAGAGCGGCCTAAGTCTCAAGGAGAGGGGAGAGAACTGGCCGAGATTGAACTCTGGGTAGAAACAAGAGAGCTCTTCCAAGATATGAACCAGAGCTCTTCTAAACAGTTTATATCTCTGCTCTTCTAGAAAATGTGTATCGAGAATAAACAAGTCACTCGATGCATTTACTGCCACTTTATCTTCATACGCTTAGAATATATTGGTAGCGTTCATACCCACTTCGGTGGGCGCATGGTCTAAGGCACTACCCTCGCAATAGAATAGACTGCCGATGGATGACGGGGAGATAGAGGTTCGAATCTCGGTCGGGTCGGGTCTTTCCAGAGCCAAGTACCAACATCGCAAACATTGACAGTGAAATAAAGTGCACCAGTTGTCGACACTGCACCAGTGAATTATCGACAAGAAAAGATCGAATGTTGGGAATTGTTCACAGGCCATATCAGACTGGATTGTCGGTCGGCGGGAGTTCCGAGGTTCGAATCCCGGCAGGGTACATTATAGGTGGTTTTACACATCGATCTTGAATTTAAATGAGGTTTACTCTCTTTCCACACATGTAAATGATGAATTCGTTTAAAATTCGCCTTCCTACTCCTGTGACCTCAAACTACTTTTTAATTTGAGGTATTTAACGTGCACTTTAATAAGCCGATTTATTATATAAGAAATTAAATCGAGAACAGACACATCACTCAGTCCCCGGTCGTTAATTTATCACTGTGACAGGGGAAACCTACATTTAACAAATGGTAAACTTTTAGGCCGTGCCGGGAATCGAACCTGGTGCCCTTCAGTAGCACAGCATCCAGGGAATGCCATGTTGTGCAGTCTAACGCATATCCTGTGGTGCTATCCTCCCAAGGTGGTAACATGTACTACATGTCATGTTGCACGTCCTGACAGCAGCACATGTGATGCAATGTGTGTCTCTCTCCCCGAGGTCCACACTATCCGCACGACAAGAGGAACTAAAGTAGTCACGTTGTTGCACAAAGTTCTAGGAAGAGAGAGTGAGTCAACTATCTCCAACTATCTCCAACTAGGGACACAGACCAATCCTCTCTGGGAACTCGTCTATTACACCAACATATGTAAGAGCTAGTACATTCTGTTAGCCTTGCAAGGTAGAAGTCTCGCCTTGACTGAATACAATGACCCTATCTTATAAGCTACACCGCAGGTTATTAAACTGTAGGTCGTGAAAAATATATTTACAAACGAGAGTAAATTAAATATTTATTACAGAACTATTGACATTATAATAAATTATACTTATTTTATTCGTGTTTAGTTTATTGCAGAGTTGAACGTGTGGCACGATGACACAAACAAAATTTTAATAAGAATTCATATAATTAACTAATATAATCTAGTGACTTCTTTGACCGTGTAATACCGCCCTATCCCTGGCTGTAGCGCTACTTGACCGCGTAATACCACCCTAGCTATGGCTGTAGTACAACTTGACCGTGCAATACCGCCCTATCCCTGGCTGTAGCGCTACTTGACCGCGTAATACCACCCTAGCTATGGCTGTAGTACAACTTGACCGTGTAATACCACCCTATCCCTGGCTGTAGCGCAACTTGACCGTGCAATACCGCCCTATCCTGGCTGTAGCGCTACTTGACCGTGTAATACCACCTATCCTTGGCTGTAGCGCTACTTGACCGCGTAATACCACCCTATCCTTGGCTGTAGCGCTACTTGACCGTGTAATACCACCCTATCCCTGGCTGTAGCGCAACTTGACCGTGTAATACCGCCCTATCCCTGGCTGTAGCGCTACTTGACCGTGTAATACCGCCCATATCCCTGGCTGTAGCGCTACTTGACCGTGTAATACCACCCTATCCCCTTGGCTGTAGCGCTACTTGACCGGTAATACCACCCTATCCTTGGCTGTAGCGCTACTTGGCCGTGTAATACCGCCCTTTCCCTGTCTGTAGCGCTACTTGACCATGTAATACCGCCCTAGCTATAGCTGTAGTACAACTTGACCGTGTAATACCACCCTATCCTGGCTGTAGCGCAACTTGACCATGTAATACCGCCCTAGCTATGGCTGTAGCGCTACTTGACCATGTAATACCGCCCTATCCCTGGCTGTAGCGCTACTTGACCATGTAATACCGCCCTAGCTATGGCCGTAGTACAACTACACCATGACAAGGTAGGATTTATTTGAGAAAGATACTATTCGGTAAACATGATAACACTTTACTCTATTATTAGAATTATTTTATCAGTATTGATATCTATCAAAAGTGACGAGGTCTTTATGAAAAAAGTTTTAGTAACTTTTGCGATCCTGCATAGGTTGTCACGTGTTCCCATTTGTCTCTCTATGGATTACTGGAGACGGGGTTCGAATCCCGGACGGCTTTACCGAGATTCTCTTTTCCCCTAAATGGTTTTATACTCTCTCTTCATGTAAACGCGGATACATTTCCTCAAACGTTCTATCTTCCGTATCCCTATTCAACTTGCGTGTAGCCCCAACTAGTACCAATATGTCCGGGTGAACCATCATTTCATCCAGTCTCGTGTTTCCCCTGAACTTAGACCACAGGTCGGACACGGGTTACATTGGTGTCTTGTTTCAGTACACGATTTATAAACTGACTTAACCTAGTTCAGCACCACTTAGCACTTGGAAACACAGACAAGAAATTCATAGCAACTGTCTCCAGCACAACGGGAGTGGAACCCGGTTCATTTGACTAACTCACGTAATTAGCTAAACCTTGGAGCGATGCCGGTAGCCTATACCTCTCTACCTTACCTGAAACAGCACCATGCCAGCAACCAAGGCGAGGTCAGCACGAGGGACAGCCAAGAGATGCCTTCCAAGAAGAAGCCCGGACTGTGCTCCTGATTTAAAGACATTATGACTGCGGTGGGACTCGAACACGAGGTCCTTTTCCAAGTTAGTTCCCACAGATTCCTTCACGCACAAGTCAGTCAATCTTAGTAACAAGACACTAACGTTGTCCGCACTGGCACACATTCACAGGTGACGCTGTCCGCAATGACACACCTTCACAGGTGACGCTGTCCGCAATGACACACCTTCACAGGTAACGCTGTCCACAATGACACACCTTCACAGGTGACGCTGTCCGCAATGACACACCTTCACAGGTGACGCTGTCCACAATGACACACCTTCACAGGTAACGCTGTCCACAATGACACACCTTCACAGGTGACGCTGTCCGCAATGACACACCTTCACAGGTGACGCTGTCCGCAATGACACACCTTCACAGGTGACGCTGTCCGCAATGACACACCTTCACAGGTGACGCTGTCCGCAATGACACACCTTCACAGGTGACGCTGTCCGCAATGACACACCTTCACAGGTGACGCTGTCCGCAATGACACACCTTCACAGGTGACGTTGTCCACAATGACACACCTTCACACACCCGTACAGGTACAGAGACACTCACTGAATAACTCTCTAGTCGCTCCGTGATGCCTTTATCAGCGCTCTCTTTCTCTCTCTCGCCAGATGTAAACAATCCCCACCATGTCTTCCCAGGAACCTGGCGTGACGTCAGAGGGGGGCGACCAGCGGCCTACGAGCGTTACCGTTCCGTCGTTACGAATAAATCGACCCCACGACGGCCTTCTAGAGAAGTGTGTCACTCGCTAGACGGGGGAACAGTTGGCGGAATCTGCGAGAGAAGGAACAAAGACCCGAGTCTCGGAAAACTCGCGACAGAGCCAGAAGCTGTCAACTCTCGCCCACGAATGGAAGGGGAAGATGAAACAAAGAGTCAACCAACGCGTGACGTCAGAAGCAAGGATCCTAAGCCTCAAGCAAGGATCCTCGAGGAACCGACAGTTCTAAGAGACGGTGTGTGATCGTCTCGTCAATGGCCGCAGAAGTTGGCCATGGAGATCTCCCAGAGGAGGACGAGGAACCCGGAGGCCGACGACGGGAAGAAAGCCTCTGTGCTGGTCTCCAAGGAGGAGAAGAACGCCTTGGTCTCGAGCCACAAGTCTGGGGCCATGACGGAGGCCGGGTTCGAACCTCGCTTGACGCCCGGACACTTCTTGGGGAACGAGTGGTTGCGTTTGGACTTGACAGAGACGTATCCGCTGCGCCTTGGACACACTGTTACCATCTTCCTCGTCCCGGTGAACGCACGACCCTCCCGATCACGAATATTACAAGTCTTGTTCCTCTGTCACACGACACAACTCTTTCTCTCTTGGACAACTAACGAACACGTGAGGGTCAGTCATGCTAACCACTAGAACAACATGGCGCTACGTTTGAAACAAGGTGATCCACACACTGGAGCTTATTCTAGCAACAAACGAACCGCAGACGGCGAAAATCAGACGGAAAATGAAGCAGAGATGCGAGCATGTTCCATGTTTTATACCCTCCTCGATCCTTGGCCGCGGTCAGAGGTCAGTATCGGAGGTCAGATGGGCACAGAGGGACTCGTGGAACTTACGTCAACAAGTACAAGCGGCGGCGCAAAAACACGAGCCAAAGACAGCTGAAAATTTTGGGGCGGCACGAACACGCCCACTTTCAGGAGGGGGTGGATGGTATATTCAGGGAGATGTTAAATAATTTTTCCCAGGGTGTTAAACATCTTTCCCCAAGTTGTTACACAGTATTTCCCAAGGTGTTAAATAGTTTTCCCCAAGGTGTTAAATAGTTTTCCCCAAGGTGTTAAATAGTTTTCCCCAAGGTGTTAAATAGTTTTCCCCAAGGTGTTAAATAGTTTTCCCCAAGGTGTTAAATAGTATTTCCAAAGGTGTTACACAGTATTTCTCAAGGTGTTAAATAGTTTTCCCCAAGGTGTTAAATAGTTTTCCCCAAGGTGTTACACAGTATTTCCAAAGGTGTTACACAGTATTTCTCAAGGTGTTACACAGTATTTCTCAAGGTGTTACACAGTATTTCTCAAGGTGTTAAATAGTTTTCCCCAGGTGTTAAATAGTTTTCCCCAGGTGTTACATGGTTTTCCCAAGGTGTTACATGGTTTTCCCAAGGTGTTGCACGGTTTTCCCAAGGTGTTGCACGGTTTTCCCAAGGTGTTGCACGGTTTTCCCAAAGTGTAACACAGTTTTCTCCAAGGTGTTACACAGTTTTCTCCAAGGTGTTACACAGTTTTCTCCAAGGTGTTACACAGTTTTCTCCAAGGTGTTATACAGTTTTCTCCAAGGTGTTACACAGTTTTCTCCAAGGTGTTACACAGTTTTCTCCAAGGTGTTACACAGTTTTCCCCAAGGTGTTACACAGTTTTCTCCAAGGTGTTACACAGTTTCCCCAAGGTGTTACAGTTTTCCCCAAGGTGTTACAGTTTTCCCCAAGGTGTTACAGTTTTCCCCAAGGTGTTACAGTTTTCCCCAAGGTGTTACAGTTTTCCCCAAGGTGTTACAGTTTTCCCAAGGTGTTACAGTTTTCCCCAAGGTGTTACAGTTTTCCCAAGGTGTTACACAGTTTTTCCGAGTTGTTACACAGTTTCCCCAAGGTGTTACAGTTTCCCCAAGGTGTTACAGTTTTCCCCAAGGTGTTACACAGGTTTCCCAAGGTGTTACACAGTTTTCCCCAAGATGTTACACAGGTTTCCCCAAGGTGTTACAGTTTTCCCCAAGGTGTTACAGTTTTCCCCAAGGTGTTACACAGTTTTCTCTAAGGTGTTACACAGTTTTTCCGAGTTGTTACACAGGTTTCCCAAGGTGTTACACAGGTTTCCCAAGGTGTTACACAGTTTTCCCAAGGTGTTACACAGTTTTCCCCAAGGAATTAACACCAGAAACATCAAATGAGTGCCAATAAAGCCATAACAGTTATCACAGTTCTCGTTTCTCACTCCTTGTATAGACAATTATTACACTCGTTATATCTAGTTTTGTGTCTTCCAGTGTAGATCTGTACTCAATAAACTACAGCTTTGTATTAGAAGCCCCCATTTCACCATTTTCTTAATTTATCTTGAATTCAAAATAGTATTTCATTTGAAAGACATGATACACGATTCGTGCTTTATAACTAAAACTACGAATTAGATAAATAAATTAATGTAATCTATTACGAGTCGTATGTTATCAACGTTAATAAGTACAATAGTCGGCTAAGTGCCTTTTATTTATTAATATTACGTTCTGCTCGAACCGTTGAAACATCGAATGGAAAGAAAAATGTTGTAAATATAAAAATAACTGTCCATAATTTAGGTCAAATTAAATTCTGGAACAAACGAGATGGTTCAAGATGGGAAGGTCCACTGTCCACATAGACTAGTATAGTATCAATTTTTACGTTTGTTTGATAGTGACTGTACCAAACAAAGATGGTAGCTTCTTGCAGAGACAAGCGGTAACTACGGTACAGTTTATATCCAGCTGGTATCTTATTCCAAGTTGTTGATTTATGATCAACATCATAAAAGAAGAGTTCCGTTATGTAAATGGGTTGATACACTTGATAACATGGCCGGACGAATCTATCTGTCATAATTATAAATAAATATTGGTTCAAGAGTGAAGTAATTGCGACTGACGATTGGATATTCCTTGAATTCATTACGAATATACATATAGAGTCGACCTTGGTGGTCTAGCGGTAGAGTGCTCGCCTCAGGACACGATGTTGGTGGGTTCAAACCCAGCCGGGGTCGACAGATTCTTCTTGAATGATAAAAATCCGTAGCACAACTTCCTTCGGAGGGGAAGTAAAGCCGTCGGTTCCATGTCGATTGCAGGATGTGAAATAACCCTGGAAGGTACGTGAAAATACTTTTTCCGGAAAAATTGGTAAACCTTTCGCTTTCTCACTCATAGAAATTCAGTGTGGAAGGAATCACTCCCCTATTACATGTGCTTTCTACCAGATGGTGCAGTCAGCACTAACCATGTCCTGATGGATATAAATCACATAAAAAAGAAGATACATTTGGAACAGAAAGTTCAAACATGTTCTGTGCAGTCGCCATTGAAAACATTTTATATTATTATATATTAATAAAGTCTTACAAAAGTGACAGCTGAAGATAGCATCACTTGACGTATGAACACGTGAAAATCGATCTAATTATATTTTCTAGCTGTATGTCCATGCGTAAGTAAACTAGGATTTATGTTACAATACTGTTCCCATCTTGCAAGATAAGAGGGTTGGTTCAGAGTGCACCCTAGTTAGCGTGGAAGGAGGATGAGAAACCACAAATCATATATCGCATCCCCTCCCCCTTCCAGTGCACACGGCAGAGATTTAAACCTCAGCTTCTTCACCGGTAGTCCAGTTTAGTGAGAGCCTGACGTTTTAACCATCACGACCACTTATATTTAGTATAGAGGGAGAGAAAGTTAAATAATATGCAACTTTGCACACAGGGCTGTATCATAACACGACTTACAAACAACTTAACATAGGAAAGCAACACTAGCTCGAGAGATCTAGGCTGGGATGGAACCAGGGTACTCTAGACCAGGAGACGTGTCCTCTAGACCAGGAGACGTGTCCTCTAGACAGAGACGCGTCCTCTAGACCAGGAGACGGTCCTCTATTCAGGAGACGCGTCCTCTAGTCAGGAGACGTGTCCTCTATTTCAGGAGACGTGTCCTCTATCAGGAGACGTGTCCTCTATTCAGGAGACTGCTGTCCACTCTTATTCAGGAGACGTGTCCTCTAGACCCGGAGACGTGTCCTCTAGATCAGGAGACGTGTCCTCTAGTCCAGGAGACGTGTCCTCTAGACCAGGAGACGTGTCCTCTAGATCAGGAGACGTGTCCTCTAGACCAGGAGACGTGCCTCTAGACCAGGAGACGTGTCCTCTAGTCAGGAGACGTGTCCTCTAGTCAGGAGACGTGTCTCTAGATCAGGAGACGTGTCCTCTAGCTCAGGAGACGTGTCCTCTAGTTCAGGAGACGTGTCCTCTATTTCAGGAGACGTGTCCTCTAGTCCAGGAGACGCGTCCTCTAGTTCAGGAGACGCGTCCTCTAGTCAGGAGACGTGTCCTCTAGACCAGGAGACGTGTCCTCTAGTCCAGGAGACGTGTCCTCTAGACCAGGAGACGTGTCCTCTAGACCAGGAGACGTGTCCTCTAGACCAGGAGACGTGTCCTCTAGACCAGGAGACGTGTCCTCTAGTTCAGGAGACGTGTCCTCTAGACCAGGAGACGTGTCCTCTAGTTCAGGAGACGCGTCCTCTATTTCAGGAGACGTGTCCTCTAGTTCAGGAGACGCGTCCTCTAGTCAGGAGACGCGTCCTCTAGTCAGGAGACGTGTCCTCTAGTCCAGGAGACGTGTCCTCTAGACCAGGAGACGTGTCCTCTAGACCAGGAGACGTGTCCTCTAGACCAGGAGACGTGTCCTCTAGACCAGGAGACGTGTCCTCTAGACCAGGAGACGCGTCCTCTAGACCAGGAGACGTGTCCTCTAGTTCAGGAGACGTGTCCTCTAAACCAGGAGACGTGTCCTCTAGACCAGGAGACGTGTCCTCTAGACCAGGAGACGTGTCCTCTAGTCAGGAGACGTGTCCTCTAGTTCAGGAGACGTGTCCTCTAGTTCAGGAGACGTGTCCTCTAGTTCAGGAGACGTGTCCTCTAGTCCAGGAGACGTGTCCTCTAGTTCAGGAGACGTGTCCTCTAGTTCAGGAGACGTGTCCTCTAGACCAGGGAGACGTGTCCTCTAGTTCAGGAGACGTGTCCTCTAGACCAGGAGACGTGTCCTCTAGACCAGGAGACGTGTCCTCTAGTTCAGGAGACGTGTCCTCTAGACCAGGAGACGTGTCCTCTAGTTCAGGAGACGTGTCCTCTAGACCAGGAGACGTGTCCTCTAGTTCAGGAGACGTGTCCTCTAGACCAGGAGACGTGTCCTCTAGACCAGGAGACGTGTCCTCTAGTTCAGGAGACGTGTCCTCTAGTTCAGGAGACGTGCCCTGTACTTGGCTAGTTCTACAAATTGTTCTGTTTATCTGCTGGAGATATACAATACATCAACAGCTGCTAGCTACTACAGGCACTAGAGAGCGTTGGATGGATTGTACAGGCTGACCTAACGACGTAATGCGGTTCAGGGTTGAACCAATATGCGCGGCTCTGATTGGTCGACACAGACCGTGCGTGATCAGACCAAGATAACCAATAGGAAAGGAGGAGACGAGTGATATAATAGCTCAGTGGCACGGTACATGGTTCGAGCCTCGGTTTGTGAAACAATGCTGTGAGAGATTCATGTCAACAGCTCGTGGGCCGGAAGTGAGCCTCAAGTCGGTCTGCTATGGTCCACCAGTGATAAAGAGGTCGGGGTTCAAATCCGGTATTTGAGGCAGTTTTATTAGATCTGTTGTCCCAAACTCTACCCTCCCAAGTGCGGGTTCAATTACTCTAAATAATATATTCCTCATCCCTGGGACGGGTTGTAAGTTTTGGTGGACCTCATGACACCCATACGAGACTGATGCCTTAGTCCGTGTGCTCAACGATGCGGCTAATGTTTTGATTGACTGCAGCTTTGTAATTACCGCGCGGGCCCATTTAACTCAGGGCTTGGCCACCTTGTGGTCAGTTACCCTGGCAGGTAACAGTCTTACCTTGGACTGATTACACTATGACTATTTAAGATAGCCATGGTGGAACCAAGGAAGGTAAGCTTGACAAGTATTCAGTAACAATCTGTCCTTCCACGGTATACCCAGCCTACTGTACACACTGTTGTTACCTGACAAACACGCTCCGGTGGGCACAGTTGTCACCTGTACGGGTCTGTTGAGCACAGGAACATCCTCCGACTTTGTGAGTCACTGTGACGGGCTTGCTTGGAGCACAGGACAAATTCCTGCGTCACCTTTGGCACTCAGGTGGACCGGGGCTATGTTGGAGCACAGGAACATTCCTGCGGGCCCTTGTGAATCACTGGTGACGGGCTTTGGTTGTAGCACAGGAAATTCCTCTGATACACTTGTTTAAGTAACCTGGTGGAACGGGGCTAGTTGGAGACAGGAACATTCCTCTCTGACCTTGTGAGTACACCTGGGACGGCTAGTTGGAGCACAGGAAAATTCCTCACAACACTTTGTGAGTCACCTGGTGACGGGGCTATGTTGGAGCACAGGAACATTCCTCTCGACCTTTGTGAGTCACCTGGTGACGGGGCTAGTTGGACACAGGAACATTCCTCTCGACCTTTGTGAGTCACCTGGTGACGGGCTAAGTTGACAAGGAACATTCCTCTCGACCTTGTAGTCCTGGTGATGGGGCTAAGTTGGACACAGGAACATTCCTCTCGACCTTTGTGAGTCACCTGGTGACGGGGCTAGTTGGAGCACAGGAACATTCCTCTCGACCTTTGTGAGTCACCTGGTGACGGGGCTATGTTGGACCACAGGAACATTCCTCTCGACCCTTGTGAGTCACCTGGTGACGGGGCTATGTTGGAGCACAGGAACATTCCTCTCGACCTTTGTGAGTCACCTGGTGACGGGGCTAGTGTTGGACACAGGAACATTCCTCTCGACCTTTGTGAGTCACCTGGTGACGGGGCTAGTTGGACCACAGGAACATTCCTCTCGACCTTGTGAGTCACCTGGTGACGGGGCTAGTTGGACCACAGGAACATTCCTCTCGACCCTTGTGAGTCACCTGGTGACGGGGCTATGTTGGACCACAGGAACATTCCTCTCGACCTTTGTGAGTCACCTGGTTACGGGGCTAAGTTGGACCACAGGAACATTCCTCTCGACCTTTGTGAGTCACCTGGTGACGGGGCTATGTTGGAGCACAGGAACATTCCTCTCGACCCTTGTGAGTCACCTGGTGATGGGGCTAAGTTGGACCACAGGAACATTCCTCTCGACCTTTGTGAGTCACCTGGTGACGGGGCTAAGTTGGAGCACAGGAACATTCCTCTCGACCTTTGTGAGTCACCTGGTGACGGGGCTAGGTTGGACCACAGGAACATTCCTCTCGACCCTTGTGAGTCACCTGGTGACGGGGCTAAGTTGGACCACAGGAACATTCCTCTCGACCCTTGTGAATCACCAAACAACGACACCACATGAGTGATTGCAAGACCAACCGTCTCGTGTGGTGTTGGTAAACAACTCCACTCATGATTGGTCGACAGGATTATCTCCACACATGCTTCAAACTAGTGTTGTTGCTGTGCTTGCGGAAAACAAGGATCGACTGATGATGGAAGGTTGGGACAAATACATCGCTAGTAGGTGCAGGGGTAGACTAACATGTTGCAACACTTGAGACACAGACTGCCTTACTGCGAAGTGCAAGACCGGTATTCATTTCCTAAAAAGGTACATCTACAGTAGCCCCATGGCTTCTTTGGTGCTGATGACAGTTCACAGCTGACTTTTGACATTAAACATTTAGGTATATACCTAAATTTTGACTGTCAGAAGTGACAACTGCTAAATACATTTTTGTAGATCATATGGTTCGGCGTAGGGATACATAATTTGGTCTGATAGCTTTTCAAAGCCGTTAGCTCACAGTCAGCACCAAAGAAGCCATGGGGCTACTGTAGATAGCCACTAATTGGATGATGGATTACACCTAAACCAATATTGGTTTGAATTGGTTGGTCCAAGCACTGGGCTATTTTTTTTATGGTTAAACGCATATGTATTATTACGTACATGTGTTAAGGATGAGGAAGGTTGAATTTGTATGGATTGTACCTACATTTGCGTGGAGGGAGAGGAGGATACTGATATGTATCTTCCCTAAATGGTTTCTCCCTTAGTGTACGCGCATTGCCTGGACGTGCGGTTGAAAACAGAGCACCGTTGAGCAGAGTTGACTGAAGGTAAAGATACTGTAGAGTTTAGTTTGATAACGAACGAACTCTTTAGATCATTGAGACTATGATGTGACCCATGCGTGAGAAAAACAAGTGAATATAATTCCAGTTTGGTAGTCTTAAGGACGTAGAAAGGAGTGGTTTGAACCCCCTGGAATTTGATGGGCCCCTCCTAGGGGTACGTATCAACACTTTTATTGGTTAAAGGCAGTGACATTTTCTAACATAAGTTTCAACTCCCTGGGTGTAGTGTTGTAGTGTTACAGATATAGAGGACCCTGGTTCAACTCCCTGGGTGTAGTGTTGTAGTGTTACAGATATAGAGGACCCTGGTTCAACTCCCTGGGTGTAGTGTTGTAGTGTTACAAATATAGAGGACCCTGGTTCAACTCTCTGGTTGTAGTGTTGTAGTGTTACAGATATAGAGGACCCTGGTTCAACTCCCTGGTTGTAGTGTTGTAGTGTTACAGATATAGAGGACCCTGGTTCAACTCCCTGGGTGTAGTGTTGTAGTGTTACAGATATAGAGGACCCTGGTTCAACTCCCTGGGTGTAGTGTTGTAGTGTTACAAATATAGAGGACCCTGGTTCAACTCTCTGGTTGTAGTGTTGTAGTGTTACAGATATAGAGGACCCTGGTTCAACTCCCTGGGTGTAGTGTTGTAGTGTTACAGATATAGAGGACCCTGGTTCAACTCCCTGGGTGTAGTGTTACAGATATAGAGGACCCTGGTTCAACTCCCTGGGTGTAGTGTTACAGATATAGAGGACCCTGGTTCAACTCCCTGGGTGTAGTGTTACAGATATAGAGGACCCTGGTTCAACTCCCTGGGTGTAATGTTGTAGTGTTACAGATATAGAGGACACTGGTTCAACTCCCTGGGTGTAATGTTGTAGTGTTACAGATATAGAGGACCCTGGTTCAACTCCCTGGGTGTAGTGTTGTAGTGTTACAGATATAGAGGACCCTGGTTCAACTCCCTGGGTGTAGTGTTGTAGTGTACAGATATAGAGGACCCTGGTTCAACTCCCTGGGTGTAATGTTGTAGTGTTACAGATATAGAGGACACTGGTTCAACTCCCTGGGTGTAATGTTGTAGTGTTACAGATATAGAGGACCCTGGTTCAACTCCCTGGGTGTAGTGTTGTAGTGTTACAGGTATAGAGGACCCTGGTTCAACTCTCTGGGTGTAGTGTTGTAGTGTTACAGATATAGAGGACCCTGGTTCAACTCCCTGGGTGTAATGTTGTAGTGTTACAGATATAGAGGACCCTGGTTCAATCTCTGGTTGTAGTGTTACAGATATAGAGGACCCTGGTTCAACTCCCTGGGTGTAGTGTTGTAGTGTTACAGATATAGAGGACCCTGGTTCAACTCCCTGGGTGTAGTGTTGTAGTGTTACAGATATAGAGGACCCTGGTTCAACTCCCTGGGTGTAGTGTTACAGATATAGAGGACCCTGGTTCAACTCCCTGGGTGTAGTGTTGTAGTGTTACAGATATAGAGGACCCTGGTTCAACTCTCTGGGTGTAGTGTTACAGATATAGAGGACCCTGGTTCAACTCCCTGGGTGTAGTGTTACAGATATAGAGGACCCTGGTTCAACTCTCTGGGTGTATTGTTACAGATATAGAGGACCCTGGTTCAACTCCCTGGGTGTAGTGTTACAGATATAGAGGACCCTGGTTCAACTCCCTGGGTGTAGTGTTGTAGTGTTACAGGTATAGAGGACCCTGGTTCAACTCTCTGGGTGTAGTGTTGTAGTGTTACAGATATAGAGGACCCTGGTTCAACTCTCTGGGTGTAGTGTTACAGATATAGAGGACCCTGGTTCAACGCCCTGGGTGTAGTGTTGTAGTGTTACAGATATAGAGGACCCTGGTTCAACTCCCTGGGTGTAGTGTTGTAGTGTTACAGATATAGAGGACCCTGGTTCAACTCTCTGGTTGTAGTGTTATCTATATGTTACAACCCCTCTAGCTAGTGTTGGGTCTTCATTGTCAAGTGATGGTGTCCTAGGTCAAGTTAGCTTGTAAGTCGTGTGTCAACTCACACAGATGACTGTCAGCCTGGAAACAGTGCAGCTGTGAGATGGAAGTATAATATCTGAACACAGCATCTTGGTGCAGTTCCTGTTGCTACTCATTCTCCTGTGAGACTACTGGCATGGCCCATGTCACACGGGCCATATAGTAACCGCCAATACTCTTTGTTTGGACTGTACTTATATACACTCCCAACAACAATCTCGGGCAAGGCTATAATCTGGACTGTGTAAACAAACCGCTCAAATGGAAAACTTTGGCTTTTGAAGGTTAAAACTTTCCTCCCACGATTTGTATTCGAAAGAGGCTGTAACTACCTCCGACCAGAATCAAACACAGGCCTCAGGTTCTCTGATCACACCCCTCAACGGACAATTATTGGTGCACAGCTGATCAAAGGTTTGTTAGTTAGAAACATCACGTGTTGTTTCCAAAACTCAGTGTTGGGATGTAAACATTTCTTTAGAAAAAGTAGTTTTGACTAAAGTAGTGGTTGGAGTTGTTTGTAAGGGCTACGGGCTTTAGAAGACATGGTAGGGCAGACGAAACAGGGAGAGTTGTCAGAGTTATAAGAACAGACCAAGATGTCGATTTCCCAATCAATCATCTTTAGAAGACAAGGTAGGGCAGACGAAACAGGGAGAGTTGTCTGAGTTATAAGAACAGACCAAGACGTCGACTTCCCAATCAAACAATCATCTTTAGAAGACATGGTAGGGCAGAAGAAACAGGGAGAGTTGTCTGAGTTATAAGAACAGACCAAGATGTCGATTTCCCAATCAATCATCTTTAGAAGACAAGATAGGGCAGACGAAACAGGGAGAGTTGTCTGAGTTATAAGAACAGACCAAGATGTCGACTTCCCAATCAATCATCTTTAGAAGACAAGGTAGGGCAGACGAAACAGGGAGAGTTGTCTGAGTTATAAGAACAGACCAAGATGTCGATTTCCCAATCAATCATCTTTAGAAGACAAGGTAGGGCAGACGAAACAGGGAGAGTTGTCAGAGTTATAGGAACAGACCAAGATGTCGACTTCCCAATCAATCATCTTTAGAAGACAAGGTAGGGCAGACGAAACAGGGAGAGTTGTCTGAGTTATAAGAACAGACCAAGATGTCGACTTCCCAATCAATCATCTTTAGAAGACAAGGTAGGGCAGACGAAACAGGGAGAGTTGTCTGAGTTATAAGAACAGACCAAGATGTCGACTTCCCAATCAATCATCTTTAGAAGACAAGGTAGGGCAGACGAAACAGGGAGAGTTGTCTGAGTTATAAGAACAGACCAAGATGTCGACTTCCCAATCAATCATCTTTAGAAGACAAGGTAGGGCAGACGAAACAGGGAGAGTTGTCTGAGTTATAAGAACAGACCAAGATGTCGACTTCCCAATCAATCATCTTTAGAAGACAAGGTAGGGCAGACGAAACAGGGAGAGTTGTCAGAGTTATTGGAACAGACCAAGACGTCGACTTCCCAATCAAACAATAATCTTTAATGGCGGCATTCGAAGCGAAAGTAACAGATGAAAACACGTGAAATTGAAGCCTCCGCCCTCGACAGCAAAGTTAACTTCCCTTGAGGTGGAAAACGTGTTCTGATATTATTACGACGGTTTAAGGACGCGCTCAGCCGAGAAATTGGCTATTCCATCGAACCGCCTTGGAAAAATCCACCAGACATTAGCAAATACATTCAATAAACAATGTTTTAAAATGTTGGTGTTGTCATTTTCTAAATTTCACTCACGAGTTTGGTGTCGAGACGACACAAGTATCACCCGCAGATAATACCTGGCTTGGGTCATATCTCCAGTTCTACTTTATAGACCTGGAGTGAAACAGTTCTACAATATCAACAAATGATTACTTTAAAATTCAAACTAAACTATTACTTCGAAATCACAAGTTCGCTGAAAAAAAACAGATCAGAACTGAAGTGTGGTCACGTGACTATCTCTGAACCAATTACAAGTCAAATGGGCGCGAAATGCGTTTGGTCGCTCTGCGCTAGTTGAAATAGTCTCAGCTGTGTACGTAATGCTTTATGAAATCTTTTTGGAAGAATCAATACAATTTTAAAACCAACCGACTCAATGAGTGCACACGTATCTACAAAGCGAGATACAAGCATACAGCTGCGCTTACTGTTGTTAGATGGTTTGTAATAACTCGAGTGTGTAGTTATTGTTATTTTTAAATCTGTTTCCTGAACACGCACAATAACATGAAATTATTTATCATTACATTACAGAGGTATTTATAAACTAGAAGATAAAATATGTTGATACTAAGTTTCTATTTTGTGTTGTCATGGCCATACCGGGAATTGAACCTGGGGTCCTTAGCTTAAGAGGCAGACAGGTTACTGATTGAGATCAGGCTAACTGGTCATGGAAAGACTATGTTTCTGCACCAGCCGGGATTCAAACCAAAGCAAGCCTTTCAGTCGAGGAGTGGTCAGTTTCAATCTAGAAGTGGTAAGTCTCAATCTAGAAGTTGACAGTCTAGAAGTGGTAGTCCTCCCTAAAGCCCTCCCAGTCTAGAAGTGGTCAGTTCCTGTTTAGGAGTGGTCAGTCTAGAATTGGTCAGTCGAGGAGTGGTCAGTCTAGAATTGGTCAGTCGAGGAGGGGTCAGTTTAGAAGTGGTAGTCCCTCCTAAAACTCTCCCAGTCTAGGAATGGTCAGTTCCAGTCTAGTAGTGATCAGTCTCAGTCTAGTAGTGATCAGTCTCAGTCTAGTAGTGATCAGTCTCAGTCTAGTAGTGATCAGTCTCAGTCTAGTAGTGATCAGTCTCAGTCTAGTAGTGATCAGTCTCAGTCTAGTAGTGGTCAGTCTCAGTCTAGTAGTGGTCAGTCTCAATCTAGAAGTTGACAGTCTAGAAGTGGTAGTCCTCCCTAAAGCCCTCCCAGTCTAGAAGTGGTCAGTTCCTGTTTAGGAGTGGTCAGTCTAGAATTGGTCAGTCGAGGAGTGGTCAGTCTAGAATTGGTCAGTCGAGGAGGGGTCAGTTTAGAAGTGGTAGTCCCTCCTAAAACTCTCCCAGTCTAGGAATGGTCAGTTCCAGTCTAGTAGTGATCAGTCTCAGTCTAGTAGTGATCAGTCTCAGTCTAGTAGTGATCAGTCTCAGTCTAGTAGTGGATCAGTCTCAGTCTAGTAGTGGTCAGTCTCAGTCTAGTAGTGGTCAGTCTCAGTCTAGTAGTGGTCAGTCTCAGTCTAGTAGTGGTCGTAGTGGTCAGTCTAGTAGTGGTCGTCAGTCTCAGTCTAGTAGTGGTCAGTCTGTCAGTCTAGTAGTGGTCAGTCTCAGTATAGTAGTGGTCAGTCTCAGTCTAGTAGTGGTCAGTCTCAGGTCTTAGTAGTGGTCAGTCTCAAGGTCTAGTAGTGATCAGTCTCAGTCAGTAGTGTCAGTCTCAGTCAAGGGTAGTGTCAGTCTCAGTCAGTAGTGATCAGTCAGTCTAGTAGTGATCAGTTCAGTCTAGTAGTGTCAGTCTCAGTCTAGTAGTGTCAGTCTAGTAGAGTGTCAGTCTAGATAGTAGGGTCAGTCTCAGTTAGAGTGGTCAGTCTCAGTCTAGAGTGGTCAGTCTCAGTCTAGTAGGAGTCAGTCTAGGAGAGGTCAGTCTAGGAGGGTCAGTCTAGGAGAGGTCAGTTCTAGGAGAGGTCAGTCTAGGAGAGGTCAGTCTAGGAGAGGTCAGTCTAGGAGAGGTCAGTTAGAGGGTCAGTCTAGGAGTGATGTCAGTCTAGGAGAGGTCAGTCTAGGAGTGGTCAGTCTAGGAGATGGTCAGTCTAGGAGAGGTCAGTTAGGAGGTCAGTCTAGGGTAGTAGAGTCAGTCTAGGAGAGGTCAGTCTAGGAGTGGTCAGTCTAGGAGTGGTCAGTCTAGGAGTGGTCAGTCTAGGAGTGGTCAGTCTAGGAGTGGTCAGTCTAGGAGTGGTCAGTCTAGGAGTGGTCAGTCTAGGAGTGGTCAGTCTAGTCAGTGGTCAGTCTAGAAGTGGTCAGTCTAGAAGTGGTAGTCCCTCCTAAAACCCTCGTCAGTTCTCAGTCTAGGAGTGGCCAGTCTCAGTCTAGGAGTGGTCAGTCAATCGGAAGTTCCCTCCACGAAGCCCCGGATATAGACACAGACAACTCGCGGCCTCGAGAATCAGTTTCATTTCCTCCGATGGTAAAAATTCTCGTCACGTGCTTTGTGGGCCAAACAATTCAGAAGTTTGAGGCCCGACCCGGTTCCCTCATATAAAATAGAACGTGAGAGTGGAGGAACGAGGTAGTTTAAACTCAAGATAACGGCGGCCATAAAAAGTGAACGTGTTCCTAATGAAGCTCTCCTGCCCCTTGCCAGGCAACCCGCCGGACAATTTCGGCCTAACAAGGTTACTGACGTGTAAAGCTTCTCTTGATGATATTTACTTTCCCCATCTCGTGTTTGTACTTGTGTTCAGAGGGTCGACAGAGACACCAACATTACCCCAACTAAATACTGAGTGAGACAGGCAATGTCAGCCTTGTAGACCTGTACCACTGAGCTACAAGTAGACCCTGTAACACTGAGATACAAGTAGACCCTGTACCACTGAGATACAAGTAGACCCTGTACCACTGAGATACAAGTAGACCCTGTACCACTGAGATACAAGTAGACCCTGTACCACTGAGATACAAGTAGACCCTGTACCACTGAGATACAAGTAGACCCTGTACCACTGAGATACAAGTAGACCCTGTACCACTGAGATACAAGTAGACCCTGTACCACTGAGATACAAGTAGACCCTGTACCACTGAGATACAAGTAGACCCTGTACCACTGAGATACAAGTAGACCCTGTACCACTGAGCTACAAGTAGACCCTGTAACACTGAGCTACAAGTAGACCCTGTACCACTGAGATACAAGTAGACCCTGTACCACTGAGATACAAGTAGACCCTGTAACACTGAGCTACAAGTAGACCCTGTAACACTGAGCTACAAGTAGACCCTGTAACACTGAGCTACAAGTAGACCCTGTACCACTGAGATACAAGTAGAACCTGTACCACTGAGATACAAGTAGACCCTGTACCACTGAGATACAAGTAGAACCTGTACCACTGAGATACAAGTAGACCCTGTAACACTGAGCTACAAGTAGACCCTGTACCACTGAGATACAAGTAGAACCTGTACCACTGAGATACAAGTAGACCCTGTACCACTGAGATACAAGTAGAACCTGTACCACTGAGATACAAGTAGACCCTGTAACACTGAGCTACAAGTAGACCCTGTAACACTGAGCTACAAGTAGACCCTGTACCACTGAGATACAAGTAGAACCTGTACCACTGAGATACAAGTAGACCCTGTACCACTGAGATACAAGTAGACCCTGTACCACTGAGATACAAGTAGACCCTGTACCACTGAGATACAAGTAGACCCTGTAACACTGAGCTACAAGTAGACCCTGTAACACTGAGCTACAAGTAGACCCTGTAACACTGAGCTACAAGTAGACCCTGTACCACTGAGATACAAGTAGAACCTGTACCACTGAGATACAAGTAGACCCTGTACCACTGAGATACAAGTAGAACCTGTACCACTGAGATACAAGTAGACCCTGTAACACTGAGCTACAAGTAGACCCTGTAACACTGAGCTACAAGTAGACCCTGTACCACTGAGATACAAGTAGAACCTGTAACACTGAGCTACAAGTAGACCCTGTACCACTGAGATACAAGTAGAACCTGTACCACTGAGATACAAGTAGACCCTGTACCACTGAGATACAAGTAGACCCTGTACCACTGAGATACAAGTAGAACCTGTAACACTGAGATACAAGTAGACCCTGTGCTCTGTACCACTGAGCTACAAGTAGACCCTGTAACACTGAGCTACAAGTAGACCCTGTACCACTGAGCTACAAGTAGACCCTGTACCACTGAGATACAAGTAGAACCTGTACCACTGAGATACAAGTAGACCCTGTACCACTGAGATACAAGTAGAACCTGTACCACTGAGATACAAGTAGAACCTGTAACACTGAGCTACAAGTAGACCCTGTACCACTGAGATACAAGTAGACCCTGTACCACTGAGATACAAGTAGACCCTGTAACACTGAGCTACAAGTAGACCCTGTACCACTGAGATACAAGTAGAACCTGTGCTCTGTACCAGTGAGATACTAGTAGACCCTATGACTATGTACCACTGAGCTACAGACATAAACTTCTAAATAATTCGCCATGAATGTTTATCACCTTTGACCCGGAGTGTGAATACGTGACGCTAGAGAGGAATCTGGTCTAAACCAGACATTTCTGGTTTGTGGGTCAGATCTACGATGGATACGACTTGGCTCTTAGAATCATAGTCCAGTAGAAATCTGCCAATGGTTTTATAACTGAAGCTCTGACCGGTCAGATGTTGTGAGGAGATTGCCAATAAAACTTCGCAATATCATGGAGATACTTGGCAATGTCCCAGAGAAGGGGAACTAGGCATTGTTCCAGAGAAGAAGGGGAACTAGGCATTGTTCCAGAGAAGAAGGGGAACTAGGTATTTTCCTAGAGAAAGGGAACTAGGCATTTTTCCAGAGAATAAGGGGTACTAGGTATTGTCCCAGAGAAGAAAGGGTACTAGCCATTGTCCCAGAGAAAGGGAACTAGGCACTGTCCCAAAATAAGAGAGAATCTTATCTTGTCATTTTATAATAAATGGCTGAACGAAAATGCCGCAAACTTGCAAGTGTAGTAATTATTACATTATTATCATAGTTTTATTTACTTGCCAACATCTGTAGAATGTACAGATCATCTCTCGTTGATAACACCCTCAATCCTGGGTTGAATCTGAGATTAGAGTCCGGCACGTTAACCGTGGACCCAAATGTCCGTCAGGCTAAGAAACAATAACTAGAGTAACGAGCAGCCTCTCCAAGAAGAGTCTTGTTTCTAGGAAGTGCTCACGTGACGTTGTTTGTAACTATTTCAGCGCACGTAGTCCCCGCTCCTAGAAAACAGCTATTGTTACCACTAGTTACACTAACAAGGGACACAAATGTTGCTAAGATCCTAGTTAATGTTTTATGTCAAGATCACTCCGTGACTTCAAGAACAACGTGTAATAATGGAGGGTTATTACTCTAGTTGTGACGTCAAGAACAACGTGTTATAATGGAGGGTTATTACTCTAGTTGTGACGTCAAGAACAACGTGTTATAATGGAGGGTTATTACTCTAGTTGTGACGTCAAGAACAACGTGTTATAATGGAGGATTATTCCTATAGTTGTGAGTCAGGAACAACATGTTCTAGTGGAGGGTTATTCCTCTAGTTGTGAGTCAAGAATAACGTGTTATAATGGAAGGTTATTACTCTAGTTGTGAGTCAAGAACAACGTGTTATAATGGAGGGTTATTACTATAGTTGTGAGTCAAGAACAACGTGTTATAATGGAGGGTTATTACTCTAGTTGTGACGTCAAGAACGTGTTATAATGGAGGGTTATTACTCTAGTTGTGACGTCAAGAACGTGTTATAATGGAGGGTTATTCCTCTAGTTGTGACGTCAAGAACGTGTTCTAGTGGAGGGTTATTCCTCTAGTTGTGACGTCAGGAACAACGTGTTCTAGTGGAGGGTTATTCCTCTAGTTGTGACGTCAGGAACAACGTGTTCTAGTGGAGGGTTATTCCTCTAGTTGTGACGTCAGGAACAACGTGTTCTAGTGGAGGGTTATTCCTCTAGTTGTGAGTCAAGAACAACGTGTTATAATGGAAGGTTATTACTCTAGTTGTGAGTCAGGAACAACGTGATATAATGGAGGGTTATTCCTCTAGTTGTGATTCAAGAACAACGTGTTATAATGAAGGGTTATTACTCTAGTTGTGAGTCAAGAACAACGTGTTATAATGGAGGGTTATTACTCTAGTTGTGACGTCAAGAACAACGTGTTATAATGGAGGGTTATTACTATAGTTGTGACGTCAAGAACAACGTGTTATAATGGAGGGTTATTCCTCTAGTTGTGAGTCAGGAACAACGTGTTCTAGCGGAGGGTTATTCCTCTAGTTTTGTTCTATTAGGTTGAGTGCACCCTAGAAACAAACTATTGCATACTTCCTGAAAGCAAAGTGAAATAAAATGTTCTCCTTCTCGAGACTTGCGATGAGAAATACATATTTAATGAAGTCGCATAATCAACGTCATCAACGTCATCAACGTCCTATCTAGGATTAATTTTTCGCATGAATGCACTGGACGCGATTAAAAAACAATTGCACATGTTCGAGCAATGCTTTTAATTAACTTTTAATCAGCACTGACAGTGACATGCTAAATACAATAAAATATAATTAGGTTTTGTTAAGCTCTTCAATTGGAGTCAACCAAGCCTGAGAAAACCAATTAGAATTACTTGTAAGGTTTGCTAACCAGGCGTATGAATTTATGAAGAAATAAACATTCTGTGGATCTAAAAGAATCCAAACAGCCGATAAAGAATCATATTTTACTGCTTTAAGGAGCAAGAATAGGTGACGTGTATGAGCTGGTGATATGTAGCTAGTGACGTGTACGAGCTGGTGATATGTAGCTAGTGACGTGTATGAGCTGGTGATATGTTGCTAGTGACGTGTATGAGCTGGTGATATGTAGCTAGTGACATGTACGAGCTGGTGATATGTAGCTAGTGACGTGTATGAGCTGGTGATATGTAGCTAGATACGTGTATGAGCTGGTGATATGTAGCTGATGACATGTATGAGCTGGTGATATGTAGCTAGTGACATGTATGATGTACTTAACGTGCACTTTCTGTACTGACTATCACCACACGACTTAGCTAACTTAAATCTAGACCAGACACAACATCCAGGCCCCCAGCCGTTGATTTATTACTTTGAAAGAGTAAACCCACATTTCACCAAAGATACTTTTGTCGGCCATGCAAGGAATCGAACTAATGAATGTTATTCCAGTATTTAGTTTCATATTCATTAATATTCAAGTAATTATTCAGGTGAGATCTGAACCACTCTCGTTTGTTTTCAGAATAAAATGGTGCCATTTCTTTTTATTGTTTGAGAGCGGGCGAGTTCATGTCAGTCGTGCAGGGGTGTTCTTAGTTCAGTTGGAAATATCCTCACTCGGTGTGTTACTACCCCCTCCAGGAGGGAGGGGGGGGGAGCTACTGCCGCTAAATTGCTGACCGGGGCAAACACTCAGAACTGGGCTAACCGCCCCCACCCCCTCTCCAAGCGTTTGGGGAGAAGGAACCGACCAATATTTGGAGAAGGGGCTACCATACCCAACAGTGTCTGCTCTCGACCAAGGGAGAGTCCACATACACTATATGACAGTCTGGAATAATATAGTTCCTAGTGATGTCATGCGATAGTATAGTTCCTAGTGATGTCATGCGATAGTATAGTTCCTAGTGATGTCATGCGATATTATAGTTCCTAGTGGTGTCATGCGATAGTATAGTTCCTAGTGATGTCATGCGATAGTATAGTTCCTAGTGGTGTCATGCGATATTATAGTTCCTAGTGGTGTCATGTGATAGTATAGTTCCTAGTGATGTCATGCGATAGTATAGTTCCTAGTGGTGTCATACGATAGTATAGTTCCTAGTGATGTCATGCGATATTATAGTTCCTAGTGGTGTCATGCGATAGTATAATAATAATAATAATAATATTTAGCACCGCGTCTTACTACCCGTTCGGGTTATACGCTTAAGTACTAATTACTCTAATGGATTAGGAATGGGGAGGGTTGAATTTAGAGGAAGTGAACCCGCATTTGCGTGGAGGGAGAGTGGAAAACTATTTAGGAAAAACCACCCCAGTTCACCCGACCAAGATTCGAACCTCGATCTCCCCGTCCTCGGCGGTCGAGCTCAACACGACACGACGCGATAGTATAGTTTCTAGTGATGTCATACGATAGTATAGTTCCTAGTGATGTCAGACGATAGTATAGTTCCTAGTGATGTCAGACGATAGTATAGTTCAAACAACACTATTATAAGCTCTCACCAGATAACACCATGATACCCTCAGAGCTCTCACCAAACAACACAATGATACCCTCAGAGCTCTCACCAGACAACACCATGATACCCTCAGAGCTCTCACCAGACAACACCATGATACCCTCAGAGCTCTCACCAGACAACACCATGATACCCTCAGAGCTCTCACCAGACAACACCATGATACCCTCATAGCTCTCACCAGACAACACCATCATACCCTCATAGCTCTCACCAGACAACACCATGATACCCTCATAGCTCTCACCAGACAACACCATGATACCCTCATAGCTCTCACCAGACAACACTATTATACACTCAGAGCTCTCACCAGACAACACCATGATAACCTCATAGCTCTCACCAGACAACACCATGATACCCTCATAGCTCTCACCAGACAACACCATGATACCCTCATAGCTCTCACCAGACAACACCATGATACCCTCAGAGCTCTCACCAAACAACACCGTGAAAGTGTCTGTTCCCCAGGGGCAGGAGTGCTTACCACTCTCCTCTTGAGCTGCTTGAGGAAGAAGGTGAGATGGACCACGACGCTGAGGTAGTTGACGCGACACTTGCTCGACAAGGACAGGACAGGCATCGCGACGCTCGGCATCATCAGTTCAACAAACACTAGACGAGGTGACGTCCTCCTGATCACTACTGACGAGACTTAGGGCCGTGTACACCGTCTTCAGACACGAACAACTCCCCTTCAGAGTTTGTTTACAAGCCAGGTTGCTAGGCTACCGTGACGTCATTTGCGACCGGTGACGTCACTGATGGTGCAGTGTGTCCTCCCCACCACCTCTCCGGCACCCTTGCCTCGCTCTACGCCCGGAGGTCGCGATTAGATTTATTGGACAGTTTGGAAACTGGTAAAGGGAGAGAGGGGGATAAATCCACGGACATAAATCAAATAATTGTCGCTACCTCAGAGACTGACATGTTGGTTTGTACGCTCGGGGCAGATAAATATGTGTGGGGCCGCGCTGAGCCGTGTTTTACATTAGTAGTGTCTTAAGGCCTGTTCACACAGAACGCTAGTAGTGTCTTAAGGCCTGTTCACACAGAACGCTAGTAGTGTCTTAAGGCCTGTTCACACAGAACGCTAGTAGTATCTTAAGGCCTGTTCACACAGAACGCTAGTAGTGTCTTAAGGCCTGTTCACACAGAACGCTAGTAGTGTCTTAAGGCCTGTTCACACAAAACGCTACTAGTGTCTTAAGGCCTGTTCACACAAAACGCTAGTAGTGTCTTAAGGCCTGTTCACACAGAACGCTAGTAGTGTCTTAAGGCTTGTTCACACAAAACGCTAGTAGTGTCTTAAGGCTTGTTCACACAAAACGCTAGTAGTGTCTTAAGGCTTGTTCACACAAAACGCTAGTAGTCTCTTAAGGCTTGTTCACACAAAACGCTAGTAGTGTCTTAAGGCTTGTTCACACAAAACGCTAGTAGTGTCTTAAGGCCTGTTCACATAGAACGTTACTAGTGTCTTAAGGCCTGTTCACACAGAACGCTAGTAGTGTCTTAAGGCCTGTTCACACAGAACGCCAGTAGTGTCTGAAGCCTGTTCACACAGAACGTTAGTAGTGTCTTAAGGCCTGTTCACAAGAACGTTATTAGTGTCTTAAGGCCTGTTCACACAAAACGCTAGTAGTGTCTTAAGGCCTGTTCACACAAAACGCTAGTAGTGTCTTAAGGCCTGTTCACACAAAACGCTAGTAGTGTCTTAAGGCCTGTTCACACAGAATGCTAAGCTAAGCTATGCCTTCCTACGCCGCGCTATGTTTTTTCCGATCGCTGGCCGGGCAATTTTTCCATCTCCCATCTCGAGCCATTTTACGTTGCGCATGCGCATAACGTAGCTTGGGCTCAGTGTTCATTGGAATTGGCCCCAATACAAAACGATATAAACCTTGGATTTACCGGTATTTATGGACACGCCGACTAGATGTCAGTCCTTTATAATCCGGCTTGCCAGTGAAGGGCTGATCCGAGTTAAATATAGCCTAGTATATTTAGGACAGTTTTTCCCAAATGGTTTTCTTAACTCCCTCCACTCAAATCCTGGTACAATTCCTCTACATAGCACCTTCTCTTCTATGACCAAATAGCATATTACCCCTCCCCACCCGACCTCCAAATCTTAATACCTGTACAATCCATTTGGATTTTGATTACGTTGTGGGGGTAGGAATGACCAAGGTAGATTTTACATGAAATGTACCCGCATTTGCTTGGAAAGAGAGAGCAGCTGTTTAGGAAAAATTACCCTCAGTAAGCAGTGAAATAACTAGTTTACGTCTGATTTATATAGTAAGAAACATTTACACAGTGTTCCCAAACCATTTTTATACAATCATACGTCAAGCATGATTGACCCCCAATAAATGTGTTTTTAATATTGTATATCTTTTTGAGAGGCTTGGGTTCAAGTTCCGGGGGGAGTGGTTTTCACGTGACGGAAGGAGCAGCAATAGATAGAACTAAGCACATATAACTACATATCACTGCCTCCCAGCAACTTAAACCATATTTGATCAAGGATAGTGATTAATCATTTGCCTGGTGATAGGTCACGTGACCAATGACAATATTGGCTCCATCAAGTATAAAACACATGACCTCTGGACTGAGTAAGGAGTGCTAACAGCTCGTGATGTTAGCCAATAGTTGTTTATATATGTTCTATACAGAGTAAGGAGTGCTAACAGCTCGTGATGTTAGCCGATAGTTGTTTATATATGTTCTATACAGAGTAAGGAGTGCTAACAGCTCGTTATGTTAGCCAGCCAATAGTTGTCCTCAAGTGCCCGAAACTCGCCAATAGTCGATATTTACCGGGTCGATCCCAACCCTGGCAGAGCACAAGGACACTCCACTTACAAGCGGGCTTATTTCCAAAACTAAGTCGTGGAAGGGAGAATGTCCCCCCCCCCCCTTTCCCCGGGTTTAGAGGCCATCAGCTGTATTGATCGTCCCCGCTCTACCCCAACAAATACCACCATCAACCCCCCTCCCCTTTTCCAGTGCGGCAGAGCGGGGAGAGGGGGGATGCACACGTGACACAGGTGGAGTGATCGCTTGGAATTAATTAGCCGCTAGTAAGGTTTGATATAATATAAAATATCATTGAAATGGATTCGAACATGGTCCTAGAAAGTCCGAGGAGGTATTGGGAATAACCCTTTAAAAATATCTAACGCCGAGTGTCAAAATTAATATTAATCTTCTTTTTATCACCGCGTCTTACTACCCGTTCAGGTTACAGGCATATATACTAATTAGGCATATGCTAGTGTTTGATTTGAGCCCCAATCACGTAATCAACGGCAGTTAAAATTGCGACGGCTTATAACAGTCGAATATCGAAGCAGGTCAAGGTTAAATTTAGAACAGTTAAAAATATAATGTAAAGCCAAGTTTGAGAGGAAAAAGGTCATTACTATGTGACATCGAACCTGGACTACAGGACTGTATGGAGGGTTATCTATCACTGGACCAGTAGATATCTAACAAGAGATAGACAACCTGGACTACAGGACTGTATGGAGGGTTATCTATCACTGGACCAGTAGATATCTAACAAGAGATAGACAACCTGGACTACAGGACTGTATGGAGGGTTATCTATCACTGGACCAGTAGATATCTAACAAGAGATAGACAACCTGGACTACAGGACTGTATGGAGGGTTATCTAACACTGGACCAGTAGATATCTAACAAGAGATAGACAACCTGGACTACAGGACTGTATGGAGGGTTATCTAACACTGACCAGTAGATATCTAACAAGAGATAGACAACCTGGACTACAGGACTGTATGGAGGGTTATCTATCACTGGACCAGTAGATATCTAACAAGAGATAGACAACCTGGACTACAGGACTGTATGGAGGGTTATCTAACACTGGACCAGTAGATATCTAACAAGAGATAGACAACCTGGACTACAGGACTGTATGGAGGGTTATCTAACACTGGACCAGTAGATATCTAACAAGAGATAGACAACCTGGACTACAGGACTGTATGGAGGGTTATCTATCACTGGACCAGTAGATATCTAACAAGAGATAGACAACCTGGACTACAGGACTGTATGGAGGGTTATCTAACACTGGACCAGTAGATATCTAACAAGAGATAGACAACCTGGACTACAGGACTGTATGGAGGGTTATCTATCACTGGACCAGTAGATATCTAACAAGAGATAGACAACCTGGACTACAGGACTGTATGGAGGGTTATCTATCACTGGACCAGTAGATATCTAACAAGAGATAGACAACCTGGACTACAGGACTGTATGGAGGGTTATCTAACACTGGACCAGTAGATATCTAACAAGAGATAGACAACCTGGACTACAGGACTGTATGGAGGGTTATCTAACACTGGACCAGTAGATATCTAACAAGAGATAGACAACCTGGACTACAGGACTGTATGGAGGGTTATCTATCACTGGACCAGTAGATATCTAACAAGAGATAGACAACCTGGACTACAGGACTGTATGGAGGGTTATCTAACACTGGACCAGTAGATATCTAACAAGAGATAGACAACCTGGACTACAGGACTGTATGGAGGGTTATCTATCACTGGACCAGTAGATATCTAACAAGAGATAGACAACCTGGACTACAGGACTGTATGGAGGGTTATCTAACACTGACCAGTAGATATCTAACAAGAGATAGACAACCTGGACTACAGGACTGTATGGAGGGTTATCTAACACTGGACCAGTAGATATCTAGCAATAAAGAGGCAGACATTTTAGGTTAGAACTTACCTTCAGCGAGGCCATGTCTGAAACAGAGCGATGTGTCTGTATCGTCTCCAGCTGGTCCAGACACCAGTCCAGCTCTTCCATTGTCTCCAGGGCCATCTTCATGTACCCATCATCTGTAAGAAGACAACATCTGTCAGGTGCGCCCTAGCTCTGTTGGAGACATCTTACAAAACAGCAAACATTCCTTTAGTAACAGTCCATTGGACATATGGTAGACACTGAAGTAGCGTTATGTACGATACAAGCAGTTTAAATATCTTTGTTGTTTTAACGATGTATTTTTTTTTAATTATTAAAATTTGATTCAAATATCTCGAAGGAAAGCCCTTCCTTCAGATTCACGAATTTAAAGCAATCATATCCACACATATATGATCGTTACTCGAAAGACTTATCTTTCTTCGACATTTAGTCTCGTCAAATGGGCCAGACGTTAGGACTGTGTTTCTCAAGGGTTCTGAGATGGAGTTTGAGACTAGGCCTACATGTTAGTTCCCCCGGCCTAACACAAGATAGACTCCCTTATAGTCTATAGTCCCCATCTCGCCTCACCACTGGGAGGTCGTCGTCTGCTCCAACAGATAGTCAAAAGGAACAGTCCCGACAGGAACAGCACTGTCACACAGTAGGCCATGATGTACGTCCTGATGAGCACAAGCAGGTATAACATGTTGTGTTTCACTCACTAACAGCCTTGTTGTTTGTCCTGATGAGTATAAGCAGGTATAACATGTTGTGTTTCAATCACTAACAGCCTTGTTGTTTGTCCTGATGAGCACAAGCAAGTATAACATGTTGTGTTTCACTCACTAACAGCCTTGTTGTACGTCCTGATGA
The DNA here is from genome assembly GCA_033556935.1 of Timema podura. Classification (NCBI taxonomy): domain Eukaryota; kingdom Metazoa; phylum Arthropoda; class Insecta; order Phasmatodea; family Timematidae; genus Timema; species Timema podura. The sequence goes on from JAVRXN010000001.1 coordinate 3,344,918, forward strand.
GTACAAGCAGGTATAACAGGTTGTGTTTCACTCACTAACAGCCTTGTTGTTTGTCCTGATGAGCACAAGCAGGTATAACATGTTGTGTTTCAAACACTAACAGCCTTGTTGTACGTCCTGATGAGTACAAGCAGGTATAACAGGTTGTGTTTCACTCACTAACAGCCTTGTTGTACGTCCTGATGAGTACAAGCAGGTATAGCATGTTGTGTTTCAAACACTAACAGCCTTGTTGTTTGTCCTGATGAGCACAAGCAGGTATAACATGTTGTGTTTCACTCACTAACAGCCTTGTTGTTTGTCTTGATGAGCACAAGCAGGTATAACATGTTGTGTTTCAAACACAAACGACGCACCTCAGCTAACGTCACTAAGTGCCGCTATTTGGGGCAAGGAAACCTATTAGAGATAAGAACCTCGGGCTTTCTACGAGTAAAGCGGGGGGTGGCGGGGTACTTGTCTGGTTAAGGGGGGACAACGCACGCACCATTAAGGCGGGGATGTAAGTAACGCAGTGTTTTACAGTTTTTACATTAAAAACATATTTTTGGTTAAAATAAATCAAATATTAATCCAGTAGAAACATGTGGATATCAACAGTTGTTGAATATCTGTCGAGAATGTCCTGGAATCTGATGACGTGTTCTCTTCATTTAAAAAGTTTGTCATCTAACGCCGCTAGCCTACGTTCATGACAGATATACCGTTGGTATCACCGCGTGAATAGAATTAGAATGGATGTTTCTACTAGAGACATATTTTGGCTTAAGAAATGTTTTGCTATAAAACCGGCAAAAAAAAAACCCCAGAGACCTTATCTCGCGTCCCCTACACTCCCATGTAAAGGGGGCGGGGCGTAAACACATTTCAGATGACATGTTGGTACAACAATTACATACACAAATATAAATAGGGCTGGTTCAGAAACTTTACAAATGGTTTATTTTGTATTTGTGACAAGCAAAACATGGTACCGGCAATACTTCCACAGACTTAGCGTTGCTGACAGGTTTATTATTAATTATTACTATTCCATTGTTTATCAACACACCATTTATAACGTGTTCTCAGAGCAAAAATTGCAGCAATCAACAAAAAACCCGTGATGCAACATTAATCTAGGAGGTAAAAGTTATATTTGGAGAAATGAAGGATTTTAATTCAAATCTGATTGAGCTGTTTTGTGTTTCAATCTTTAAATAAATCATCCGTTTGTGTGATTGTTTACTGTTTATTTATATCTAGGGCTATGACATTTATAAATAACAGATGGGAAGAAATTGTTCAAACTGTTTACTCGCTACAAGAATATGTTAAGAGAAACATTTTGAAGCCTAGGTTGGTATTGTTTTGGAATCTTGAGCCATGCAATATTATTTTGATCTTCACTATTTATAAACTTATCAAAGATAACCAAGAGCATTAGAGACAACTGCGTTAAATTTGAATTTCTATATTGGAGCATGTAACCGAGAGCTGGTGTGATGGCTTTATAACTGATGCATGTAACCTAGAGCTGGTGTGATGGCTATACAACTGATACATGTAACCTAGAGCTGGTGTAATGGCTATACAACTGATACATGTAACCTAGAGCTGGTGTGATGGCTATACAACTGATACATGTAACCTAGAGCTGGTGTGATGGCTCTACGACTGATACATGTAACCTAGAGCTGGTGTAATGGCTATACAACTGATGCATGTAACCTAGAGCTGGTGTGATGGCTCTACGACTGATACATGTAACCTAGAGCTGGTGTAATGGCTTTACAACTGATGCATGTAACCTAGAGCTGGTGTGATGGCTCTACGACTGATACATGTAACCTAGAGCTGGTGTAATGGCTATACGACTGATACATGTAACCTAGAGCTGGTGTAATGGCTATACAACTGATGCATGTAACCTAGAGCTGGTGTAATGGCTATACAACTGATACATGTAACCTTGAGCTGGTGTAATGGCTTTACAACTGATGCATGTAACCTAGAGCTGGTGTGATGGCTTTACAACTGATGCATGTAACCTAGAGCTGGTGTGATGGCTATACGACTGATACATGTAACCTTTAGCTGGTGTGATGGCTCTACGACTGATACATGTAACCTAGAGCTGGTGTGATGGCTATACAACTGATACATGTAACCTAGAGCTGGTGTGATGGCTCTACAACTGATACATGTAACCTAGAGCTGGTGTGATGGCTCTACAACTGATACATGTAACCTAGAGCTGGTGTGATGGCTCTACGACTGATACATGTAACCTAGAGCTGGTGTAATGGCTACACAACTGATACATGTAACCTAGAGCTGGTGTAATGGCTATACAACTGATACATGTAACCTAGAGCTGGTGTGATGGCTCTACGACTGATACATGTAACCTAGAGCTGGTGTGATGGCTCTACGACTGATACATGTAACCTAGAGCTGGTGTGATGGCTCTACGACTGATACATGTAACCTAGAGCTGGTGTGATGGCTCTACGACTGATACATGTAACCGAGAGCTGGTGTAATGGCTATACAACTGATACATGTAACCTAGAGCTGGTGTAATGGCTCTACGACTGATACATGTAACCTAGAGCTGGTGTGATGGCTATACGACTGATACATGTAACCTAGAGCTGGTGTGATGGCTCTACGACTGATACATGTAACCTAGAGCTGGTGTGATGGCTCTACGACTGATACATGTAACCTAGAGCTGGTGTAATGGCTCTACGACTGATACATGTAACCTAGAGCTGGTGTGATGGCTATACAACTGATACATGTAACCTAGAGCTGGTGTGATGGCTCTACGACTGATACATGTAACCTAGACCTGGTGTGATGGCTCTACGACTGATACATGTAACCTAGAGCTGGTGTGATGGCTCTACGACTGATATATGTAACCTAGAGCTGGTGTAATGGCTATACAACTGATACATGTAACCTAGAGCTGGTGTGATGGCTCTACGACTGATACATGTAACCTAGAGCTGGTGTGATGGCTCTACGACTGATACATGTAACCTAGAGCTGGTGTGATGGCTATACGACTGATACATGTAACCTAGAGCTGGTGTAATGGCTATACAACTGATACATGTAACCGAGAGCTGGTGTAATGGCTATACAACTGATACATGTAACCTAGAGCTGGTGTGATGGCTCTACGACTGATACATGTAACCTAGAGCTGGTGTAATGGCTATACAACTGATACATGTAACCGAGAGCTGGTGTAATGGCTATACAACTGATACATGTAACCTAGAGCTGGTGTGATGGCTCTACGACTGATACATGTAACCGAGAGCTGGTGTAATGGCTATACAACTGATACATGTAACCTAGAGCTGGTGTAATGGCTCTACGACTGATACATGTAACCTATAGCTGGTGTGATGGCTCTACGACTGATACATGTAATCTAGAGCTGGTGTGATGGATCTACGACTGATACATGTAACCTAGAGCTGGTGTGATGGCTCTACGACTAATACATGTAACCTAGAGCTGGTGTGATGGCTATACAACTGATACATGTAACCTAGAGCTGGTGTAATGGCTCTACTACTGATACATGTAACCTAGAGCTGGTGTGATGGCTCTACGACTGATACATGTAATCTAGAGCTGGTGTGATGGCTCTACGACTGATATATGTAACCTAGAGCTGGTGTGATGGCTATACGACTGATACATGTAACCTAGAGCTGGTGTGATGGCTCTACGACTGATACATGTAACCTAGAGCTGTTGTGATGGCTCTACGACTGATACATGTAACCTAGAGCTGGTGTGATGGCTATACGACTGATACATGTAACCTAGAGCTGGTGTGATGGCTCTACGACTGATACATGTAACCTAGAGCTGGTGTAATGGCTCTACGACTGATACATGTAACCTAGAGCTGGTGTGATGGCTCTACGACTGATACATGTAACCTAGAGCTGGTGTAATGGCTCTACGACTGATACATGTAACCTAGAGCTGGTGTGATGGCTATACAACTGATACATGTAACCTAGAGCTGGTGTGATGGCTCTACGACTGATACATGTAACCTAAGCTGGTGTGATGGCTCTACGACTGATACATGTAACCTAGAGCTGGTGTGATGGCTCTACGACTGATACATGTAACCTAGAGCTGGTGTGATGGCTCTACGACTGATACATGTAACCTAGAGCTGGTGTGATGGCTATACGACTGATACATGTATTTATGTCTAAGCCGCCAATCATAGGAAAGCATTTATACACACGTGACTGTACATTGGATATACAGCCACCATCAAGTCCTACTTTACATTCTAAAAGCGAAATTAGAAAGCTGCAAACTGGGTTTCAAGCTAAGATAATTCGCAATCTAATTATGTCAAGGTTTGTTGATAATCTGCCATTTTTTCTCGGAGATTACAGAGTGGCTCACACTCTAACATTGTCAACATAGTCAGGTAACAACGGGTGGACATCATCTGTTGATCGTTAACGTAGGCAGTGCTCTCTTGCTCTCCATTACCTCCAGTTTCTCACCGCTATCTTGCTCTCCATTACCTCCAGTTTCTCACCGCTATCTTGCTCTCCATTACCTCCAGTTTCTCACCGCTATCTTGCTCTCCATTACCTCCAGTTTTTCACCGCTATCTTGCTCTTCATTACCTCCAGTTTCTCACCGCTATCTTGCTCTCCATTACCTCCAGTTTTTCACCGCTATCTTGCTCTCCATTACCTCCAGTTTCTCACTGCTATCTTGCTCTCCATTACCTCCAGTTTCTCACTGCTATCTTGCTCTCCATTACCTCCAGTTTCTCATGGCTCTCTTGCTCTTCATTACCTCCAGTTTCCTGCCCTAATGTGGACCACTAAGTTATCCACGGATATAAAGACGATTAGGGCGATATCTTGACCTTGTAAGGATCCCAACACGGGACTTCCAGTGGAAATATGACGCGTGCAGTTACAAGTACGCCCGGCGCCAACCCCCGCACCACCAGCGAGCCAGACGATTAGTCCACGTGCCCACCGATACAAGTAATGTATAACCAAATATAATACCATCTGCCAGCAGGAGATATAACTTACATCTGCAGCAGGAGAGATAACTTACATCTGCCAGCAGGAGATATAACTTACATCTGCCAGCAGGAGATATAACTTACATCTGCCCACAGGAGATATAACTTACATCTGCCAGTCAGGAGATATAACTTACATCTGCCATCAGGAGATATAACTTACATCTGTCAGCAGGAGAGATAACTTACATCTGCCAGCAGGAGATATAACTTACATCTGCCAGCAGGAGATATAACTTACATCTGCCAGCAGGAGAGATAACTTACATCTGCCAGCAGGAGAGATAACTTACATCTGCCAGCAGGAGATATAACTTACATCTGCAGCAGGAGAATAACTTACATCTGCCATCAGGAGAGATAACTTACATCTGCCAGCAGGAGAGATAACTTACATCTGCAGCAGGAGTAGATAACTTACATCTGCCAGCAGGAGAGATAACTTACATCTGCCAGCAGGAGAGATAACTTACATCTGCCAGAGGAGAGATAACTTACATCTGTCAGCAGGAGAGATAACTTACATCTGTCCAGCAGGAGAGATAACTTTACATCTGCCAGCAGGAGAGATAACTTACATCTGTCCAGCAGGAGAGATAACTTACATCTGTCAGCAGGAGAGATAACTTACATCTGTCTTATCGAAATAACTACATTCTGCTAGCAGGATTAATTACATTGTGATCCAGCAGAAGATAACTTAACAATCTGCCAGCAGAGGAGATAACTTACTCTGCCAGTAAGAGATAATTTACATCTGCCAGTAGGAGAGATAACTTACATCTGTCAGCAGGAGAGATAACTTACATCTGCCAGTAGGAGAGATAATTTACATCTGCCAGTAGGAGAGATAATTTACATCTGCCAGCAGGAGATATAACTTACATCTGTCAGCAGGAAAGATAACTTACAATTGTGTTTTTATCGAACATAAATTTACTAATGGTTTGAATTGATTTGTGTGATTTCCAAGCTAAAAGAAACCTAACAAATATCCGAGAGTCGGTATTTTCTCCAAGTCACATCCACCGATGATAAAGGACACTGCGAGTTCCTTTTACCAGATAAGTACCATCTCCAGGCACCAGGGGAAACAATTTCCGCTCCGGTTTACAAGAGGTTTATTTTCAACGTCGGACGGTAAAACCTGCTTCCAGGACTTAGAGGAGGAGAAAAAGGAAAGGAGGATAATCTGAGAATCAATAAGATGTAGCAAGAGACGTGAGAACAACTAGGAGCTGATCACTGATAGGACGGGGAGATACAACTCCTGGAGTATTGTTCTCCAGGAGTACAGATCTGACAGCAGAGCGGCTGTTACAGGGAGAACTGTCCTTGTACACCATAACGTGAGTGTGTTAGGTCAGTGTTTAGAGCTGGTCAGTGTCTGATACTAGCCTCCTGTAAGGTGAGTGTTTAGAGCTGGTCAATGTCTGATACTAGCCTCCTGTTAGGTCAGTGTTTAGAGCTGGTCAGTGTCTGATACTAGCCTCCTGTTAGGTCAGTGTTTAGAGCTGGTCAGTGTCTGATACTAGCCTCCTGTTAGGTCAGTGTTTAGAGCTGGTCAGTGTCTGATACTAACCTCCTGTAAGGTCAGTGTTTAGAGCTGGTCAGTGTCTGATACTAGCCTCCTGTTAGGGCAGTGTTTAGAGCTGGTCAGTGTATGATACTAACCTCCTGTTAGGTCAGTGTTTAGAGCTGGTCAGTGTTGATACTACTCATGTTAGGTCAGTGTTTAGAGCTGGTCATGTCTGATACTAGCCTCCTGTTAGGTCAGTGTTTAGATCTGGTCAGTGTTGATACTAGCCTCCTGTTAGGTCAGTGTTTAGAGCTGGTCATGTTGATACTAACCGTAAGGTCAGTGTTGAGCTGATCATGCTGATACCCAACCTGTTAGGTCAGTGTTTAGAGCTGGTCAGTGTCCGATATAACCTCCTGTAAGGTCAGTGTTTAGAGCTGGTCAATTCATACTAACCTCCTGTAAGGTCTGTTAGAGCTGGGCAAGTCCGATACTAACCTTAACCTCACGGTGTGTTAGGTCAGTGTTTAGAGCTGGTCAGTGTCTGATACTAACCTGTAAGGTCAGTGTTTAGAGCTGGTCAGTGTATGATACTAACCTCCTGTTAGGTCAGTGTTTAGAGCTGGTCAGTGTCTGATACTAACCTGTAAGGTCAGTGTTTAGAGCTGATCAGTGTCTGATACTAACCCTGTAAGGTCAGTGTTTAGAGCTGGTCAGTGTCCGATACTAACGTCCTGTAAGGTCAGTGTTTAGAGCTGATCAGTGTCTGATACTAGACTCCTGTAAGGTCAGTGTTTAGAGCTGGTCAGTGTCTGATACTAGCCTCCTGTTAGGTCAGTGTTTAGAGCTGGTCAGTGTCTATAACTTACCTTCACGATGTGTTAGGTCAGTGTTTAGAGCTGGTCAGTGTCTGATATACTACCTGTTAGGTCAGTGTTTAGAGCTGGTCAGTGTCTGATACTAACCTCCTTTAGTCATGTTTAACTGTCAGTTTTGTACTACTCCCGGCGTCAAGTTGCGGGCCTGGGGGGCTGCACCAGCGGCTGCCCCTGACGACCTTCGCGATCTGCAACACACAACACACAACAATCACTACAAAACTCAACCTTCCTGAGCCTATGTTCTTTCTCTCTCTAGATCCGTACTAACTAGGAGCGCATATATTTAACAAAACAATTTGGTTAAAGCTACCCAAACAAACTCGACTTGGCGTATGAAAGTATTAAAGTAATAAAATTAAAATTGTTACCGTTAAAAAATGGTCTAGTAATTTGTCATGATTCAGTTATGGCTCAATATATTCTGTTTGATGATGTTGCTTGTAACTGTTAGATGGGTCTGAATAGTCATGTACAGCAATGACATTTGTATTTAGCGTATTTAAAGGCATTTTCCTCATCTGTTCCTAATTGTGGATGGGATTGCGCCAAATCTCTCTGAGACCACAAGGCAAGTTTTGTGAAAGGTTAGTTATAAAAGCGCAGGTCCCTCAACAACTGGCCCCGCCCCTCCCCCTCTTGCTAAGTGGATTATTCGGGGCATGCAGCAGAGTGTGTGTGAGAGAGAGAACAAAGCTCCAGGGAACAATTAGACCAACAGAGAGAGATGATAGATGGGGAATTGTACATTATGTTATGCATGTAATCTAACTAAGCAGCTCTTCCAAGAGCCGGGGCGACGAATACTCACTTGGATGTCGGGACATTGGTCAGGTTCAGGAAGTTGTTTCGGACGCTCCGGAGACTGGCCAAGATTTGGGCGAACGGTGTGACGATGAGGTCCTCGCCATGGCTGGAACAAGAGAGAGAGAGAACTGAAAACATGTATATATACTGTCATGTGAACAAGGAACATGTACATATTGTCAGGGAACAAGGAACATGTATACTGTCATGTGAACTAGGAACATGTTCATACTGTCATGTGAACAAGGAACATGTACATATTGTCAGGGAACAAGGAACATGTATACTGTCATGTGAACTAGGAACATGTATATATACTGTCATGTGAACAAGGAACATGTACATATTGTCAGGGAACAAGGAACATGTACATATTGTCAGGGAACAAGGAACATGTTCATACTGTCATGTGAACTAGGAACATGTTCATACTGTCAGGGGAACAAGGAACATGTACATATTGTCAGGTGAACAAGGAACATGTTCATACTGTCATGTGAACTAGGAACATGTTCATACTGTCAGGTGAACAAGGAACATGTTCATACTGTCAGGTGAACAAGGAACATGTTCATACTGTAAGGTGAACAAGGAACATGTTCATACTGTCAGGTGAACTAGGAACATGTTCATACTGTCATGTGAACTAGGAACATGTTCATACTGTCAGGTGAACAAGGAACATGTTCATACTGTCAGGTGAACAAGGAACATGTTCATACTGTCAGGTGAACAAGGAACATGTTCATACTGTCAGGTGAACAAGGAACATGTTCATACTGTCAGGGAACAAGGAACATGTTCATACTGTCAGGGAACAAGGAACATTTTCATACTGTCAGGGGAACAAGGAACATGTATACTGTCAGGGAACAAGGAACATGTATACTGTCATGGAACAAGGAACATATATACTGCCAGGGGAACAAGGAACATGTATACTGCCAGGGGAACAAGGAACATGTATACTGTCAGGGAACAAGGAACATGTATACTGTCAGGGAACAAGGAACATGTATACTGTCAGGGAACAAGGAACATGTACATACTGTCAGGAACAAGGAACATGTATACTGTCAGAGAACAAGGAACATGTATACTGTCAGGGAACAAGGAACGTTTAAAAGGCTAAATGACACATGTTAACAGCTAGATGACTAGATGAATGAATACACAAGTCAAGCTAGATGGCTAGATTAACAGTACATTAGGACCAGTAAACCCCCCCCCCCCAACTTGTCCTAAGAGCTTGTTGACGTAACAGTTTTACCTTCGATTAAAAACATAATTACGTTTACGTGTAAGAGATGGGGTAAAACTTTGTCCAAATGGGGGGTTGGGGTGGACCCAAAAGACCTTCCTCCCCTCTTCTGAAAGGTTGATAGGAAACGTGTCGTGCAGAGGGAGGGTAAATTAGATCACCAGGAACAGGCCTGAAGAGCTCCCTCCCTCCCTCCCACTCGTAGCTACGTCATCGTGAGCTGGAGGAACGTTGCCAGGGCGACAAGAACATGAGGGGTGGTTCGGGTTCCTCTTCGTGTCATTGACTGACTAGAAGATACCTCAGCAGGTATCGTGGTCAAACTAAACCACTTGTTTTATTGTTGGGAGGTGTTTACACCCCGACATGAATGTCCGTGGAGCCATTTCACGAGAAAACAAAGCTTTTTATCATTTACATTGTGTGAGTTCCTTTCAACAGAGTTGAGTACTTTGTAATATTTGATTGACAGTTATTATTATTTGGATTTTTAATGAGATAGAATTATTCATTGACATTATTGATAGCCAAGTTTTAAAACGACTACCAATATAATTAATAATACATTAATAATAATATATACATTAATTTGAAATTTGCAACGTTCGTATATATGTAGCCCCATTTTAACGAAATACGAAAAATTACTATTCATAAGACAGAGACTGTACCATGGCTACCTCTAGGAACCAATCAGTCATTTTGTACAAGACAGAGACTGTACCATGGCTACCTCTAGGAACCAATCAATCATTTTGTACAAGACACAGACTGCACCATGGCTACCTCTAGGAACCAATCAGTCATTTTGTACAAGACAGAGACTGCACCATGGCTACCTCTAGGAACCAATCAATCATTTTGTACAAGACAGAGACTGCACCATGGCTACCTCTAGGAACCAATCAGTCATTTTGTACAAGACAGAGACTGCACCATGGCTACCTCTAGGAACCAATCAATCATTTTGTACAAGACACAGACTGTACCATGGCTACCTCTAGGAACCAATCAGTCATTTTGTACAAGACACAGACTGTACCATGGCTACCTCTAGGAACCAATCAGTCATTTTGTACAAGACAGAGACTGCACCATGGCTACCTCTAGGAACCAATCAATCATTTTGTACAAGACACAGACTGTACCAAGGTAGCCTCTAGGAACCAATCAGTCATTTTGTACAAGACACAGACTGTACCATGGCTACCTCTAGGAACCAATCAGTCATTTTGTACAAGACAGAGACTGCACCATGGCTACCTCTAGGAACCAATCAATCATTTTGTACAAGACACAGACTGTACCAAGGTAGCCTCTAGGAACCAATCAGTCATTTTGTACAAGACACAGACTGTACCATGGCTACCTCTAGGAACCAATCAATCATTTTGTACAAGACACAGACTGTACCATGGCTACCTCTAGGAACCAATCAGTCATTTTGTACAAGACACAGACTGTACCATGGCTACCTCTAGGAACCAATCAGTCATTTTGTACAAGACAGAGACTGTACCATGGCTACATCTAGGAACCAATCAGTTATTTTGTACAAGACACAGACTGTACCATGGCTACCTCTAGGAACCAATCAGTCATTTTGTACAAGACACAGACTGTACCATGGCTACCTCTAGGAACCTATCAATCATTTTGTACAAGACACAGACTGTACCATGGTAGCCTCTAGGAACCAATCAATCATTTTGTACAAGACAAAGACTGTACCATGGCTACCTCTAGGAACCAATCAATCATTTTGTACAAGACAAAGACTGTACCATGGCTACCTCTAGGAACCAATCAGTCATTTTGTACAAGACAGAGACTGTACCATGGTAGCCTCTAGGAACCAATCAATCATTTTGTACAAGACACAGACTGTACCAAGGTAGCCTCTAGGAACTAATCAATCATTTTTTACAAGACACAAACTGTACCATGGCTACCTCTAGGAACCAATCAATCGTTTTGTACAAGATACAGACTGTATTATGATAGCCCCTAGGAACCAATCAGTGACAGTCATTATGAGACTAATTGCTTCTCGCGGAGAAAATAACTCACACACAAAATAAACAATATATTATATTTTAGAGCGCGCCGTAAAATGATTCATTCCTCGAATGATATTGATTGGCTCTAAACGAGCGATACTCCCACTGGAGTTATAGTACATCCATAGCTATACATCGTACATCCATAGCTATACATCGTACACACCTGTTCTAATAACCCACGGCCTGTATTACAACCACAGCTCAAAGTTAAATGTTCACACTAGAGGTCTACTACCACCATGTCTCCTGTCCCTCCTGTCTGAATACACCTGTCTCATCTTGGTCCTCACAGTATCACAGAAATTACCTTCGTGGTCGAGAACATTATCCTCTCGGCTCTAGGGGACTACCAAGAGGTGCCCTCTGGACACTAAATGATAGTGTCACCTAGTAGGGTAGCAGTCTTACCTTGACTGATTACACTATGACTATCTTATAAACTACACCATAGTGCAACCAAGCAAGGTAGCAGTCTTACCTTGACTGGTTTACACTATGACTATCTTATAAGCTACACCATAGTGGAACCAAGCAATGGTAGCAGTCTTTACCTTGATACTGCTTAACACACCATAGGGCCCTATCTTATAAGCTACACCATAGTGGAACCAAGCAAGGTAGCAGTCTTACCTGGACTGATTACACCATGGGCCCTATCTTATAAACTACACCATAGTGGAACCAAGCAAGGTAGTAGTCTTACCTTGACTGATTACACTATGGTCCTATCTTAAAAACTACACCATAGTGGAACCAAGCAAGGTAACAGTCTTACCTTGACTGATTACAACCACGGGTCCCTTATCTTATTAAACTACACCATAGTGGAACAAGCAAGGTAGGTCTGCGACTTTACAGGTTAAACGAAGTGTGCATTAAGACAGGGAACATGACAAACAAACACTTGAGTTTTTAACGGACTGTCAAATGAATGGTATGGAGTCTGGTTGTTGAGGTTGTCCTTATCGACAGACGCAACCAAGATCCTGTCCAAACACCAAATAAGCGATGTTCAGTCGGTCCCACGCGCTGATACCCCAGACAATTAAGCCCCGAGATAGCCTAGTCTAGAGGTAAGAACACAATTTGTAAATAGGATCTGCCCCCCTTCCCTCTAGCCCCGTTTGTAAGCCGGGTATCGGGAAACCAGTCAATCTGACCATTCACAAACTAAACGAGGAATTGGAGCAATCAGGTTTTCATTGTCTCTTTCAACCTTCACTGCTGTCAGGGAAATAAAATAAAATTAACCAAATAAAGAATTAAAAGGGGGAAATTAAAGCTTATAACGCATGGAAATATCATTCTTCCCACCCCCGACCTACAAATTAATCCACCATTTTATTTACCGTTACAGTTCGTTTGAACAATCGGACGGCCCAAGTAACAGGATATCTCTAAGATGGAGTCAAGAAGTTGCACCTGTCTAGCTATACTTCACTGCATGACTCAGTATCATTGTGGGTGGTATCACAGAGGACTCAGGGGAGAAGTTGCACCTGTCTAGCTATACTTCACTGCATCACTCAGTGGGATTGTGGGTGGTATCACATATACATCAACAGGCGCTACATTTCACAACTATCCCAGTATAGTTATCTAGTGTTTACCAACAATTCTCGAAAATATCAGAAAATAGTGTTACTTCCATCAAACTATTGTGACGTCATACGTCTCAGAGTTGGTGTAAGAAAAGGACAACCAAACCTAGTTTGAGATGGAATAATTTTTATGTTAATCAGAGATTTACGAATGAGAATAGCTCACCAGGTCTTTGGATATTTAGCGAACAGTGAGATGGAATGGGGTGTAAAGAGGAATCTAAAAGAGAATCATTAAATAAATAGTAGAAACAAAGTTTTAAGTATTTCACCGGATATTGTGATGAACCTTGTCCCCCCCCCACCAGCTCATCCTGTGATGAACCTTGTCCTCCCCACCATCTCATCCTGTGATGAACCTTGTCCTCCCCCACCAGCTCATCATGTGATGAACCTTGTCCTCCCCCACCATCTCATCCTGTGATGAACCTTGTCCTCCCCCACCAGCTCATCCTGTGATGAACCTTGTCTACCCCACCAGCTCATCCTGTGATGAACCTTGTACTCCCCACTGTGATGAACCTTGTACTCCCCCACCAGCTCATCCTGTGATGAACCTTCTCCCCCCCACCAGCTCATCCTGTGATGAACCTTGTCTCCCCCACCATCTCATCCTGTGATGAACCTTGTCCTCCCCACCAGCTCATCCTGTGATGAACCTTGTCCTCCCCCACCAGCTGATCATGTGATGAACTTTGTCCTCCCCCACCAGCTCATCCTGTGATGAACCTTGTCCTCCCCCACCAGCTGATCATGTGATGAACCTTGTCCTCCCCCACCAGCTCATCCTGTGATGAACCTTGTCCTCCCCCACCAGCTGATCATGTGATGAACCTTGTACTCCCCACCAGCTCATCCTGTGATGAACCTTGTCTTCCCCCACCAGCTCATCCTGTGATGAACCTTGTCCTCCCCCACCAGCTGATCATGTGATAAACCTTGTCCTCCCCCACCAGCTAATCCTATGATGAACCTTGTCCTCCCCCACCATCTCATCCTGTGATGAACCTTGTCCTCCCCCACCAGCTCATCCTATGATGAACCATGTCCTCCCCCACCAGCTCATCCTGTGATGAACCTTGTCCTCCCCCACCATCTCATCCTGTGATGAACCTTGTCCCCCCACCAGCTCATCCTGTGATGAACCTTGTCCTCCCCCACCATCTCATCCTGTGATGAACCTTGTCCTCCCCCACCAGCTCATCATGTGATGAACCTTGTCCTCCCCCACCATCTCATCCTGTGATGAACCTTGTACTCCCTCACCAGCTCATCCTGTGATGAACCTTGTACTCCCCCACCAGCTCATCCTGTGATGAACCTTATCCTCCCCCACCAGCTCATCCTGTGATGAACCTTGTCTCTCCCACCAGCTCATCCTGTGATGAACCTTGTACTCCCCACAGCTCATCCTGTGATGAACCTTGTCTCCCCACCAGCTCATCCTGTGATGAACCTTGTCCCCCCACCAGCTCATCCTGTGATGAACCTTGTCTCCCCCACCAACTCATCCTGTGATGAACCTTGTCCTCCCCCACCAGCTCATCCTGTGATGAACCTTGTACTCCCCACCAGCTCATCCTGTGATGAACCTTGTCTCCCCCACCAGCTCATCCTGTGATGAACCTTGTCTTCCCCACTAGCTCATCCTGTGATGAACCTTGTCCTCCCCCACCAGCTCATCCTGTGATGAACCTTCTCCCCCACCAGCTCATCCTGTGATGAACCTTGTACTCCCCACTTGTGATGAACCTTGTCCTCCCCCACCAGCTCTTCCTGTGATGAACCTTGTCTTCTCCCACCAGCTCATCCTGTGATGAACCTTGTCTTCTCCCACCAGCTCATCCTGTAATGAACCTTGTACTCCCCACCAGCTCATCCTGTGATGAACCTTGTCTCCCCACCAGCTCATCCTGTGATGAACCTTGTATCTCCCACCAGCTCATCCTGTGATGAACCTTGTACTCCCCACCAGCTCATCCTGTAATGAACCTTGTACTCCCCACCAGCTCATCCTGTGATGAACCTTGTCTCTCCCCACCAGCTCATCCTGTATGAACCTTGTCTCTCCCACCAGCTCATCCTGTGATGAACCTTGTACTCCCCACCAGCTCATCCTGTGATGAACCTTGTCTTCCCCCACTAGCTCATCCTGTGATGAACCTTGTCTTCCCCCACTAGCTCATCCTGTGATGAACCTTGTCTCCCCCATCCACTGCTCATCCTGTGATGAACCTTGTCCTCCCCCACCAGCTCATCCTGTGATGAACCTTGTACTCCCCACCAGCTCATCCTGTGATGAACCTTGTACTCCCCACCAGCTCATCCTGTGATGAACCTTGTCTTCCCCCACTAGCTCATCCTGTGATGAACCTTGTCCTCCCCCACCAGCTCATCCTGTGATGAACCTTGTCCTCCCCCACCAGCTCATCCTGTGATGAACCTTGTCCTCCCCCACCAGCTCATCCTGTGATGAACCTTTTCCCCCCCACCAGCTCATCGTGTGATGAACCTTGTCCTCCCCCACCAGCTCATCCTGTGATGAACAGACTATAGCTTGTGGAACCCTGCCCCACGTGATCTATGCACCCACGTGACCACATGACATCTCCGCACCAATTACAGACGTCCTTGGCTACACTAGTTGGCACAGCGCATTGCCGGTTTCCGTGCCATATACAGGCCGAGAGCCGAGAGTTTGGAGAACATGTCTATATTCCTCCTTCCTCAATGTGGCTAGGAGTGAGCACAGATAGTTTACTAAACAAGACAGTTCCTCTTGACAGTTAGAATAACATGTTTTAATAACTTACTATCACTAAGTTTAGCGATTAGTATTTGATTACTTTTTCATGACAAAAACTTCATAAATTCTTATTTCCAGGATTTTCTCATTTCTGAATTATGCCGTCACTGGTTAGTAGTGGAGTTGTAAATCCAAGCTAATTATGAGCAAAGTATAAAACATACTTTTATTATCTTCATAAGGAACTTGGCCTACAAAGCTAGTCTAATGTCTTTTAATTACTTTCACGAGCAAAATTATTATTAAATGTCTTCCATGGTAATAAGATGTTAATAGGATAGTTCTTCCTGGAGTGATATTTGATGTAATTTAAGGAATGAGGTATAAAACATTTAATAATGAGCCGTAGAGATAAGAGCAGTGAAGTCTCATCTACCAATAAACACCAGCGGTGATAGAATATTAATTAGAAGACAGCAATGTTACCAGCCTTTAGACGAGATATAACATTACAATTAGTTCTCAATCAAACTTGGTTGGTTCTATTATTGCTGAGCCATCGTACACATTAGACTCGCTGTTCTAATTAACGTCACTTATCTGTATATTCTACTGTTTTAATGAATTTCAAATAACTTATTTGTTGAAGTCACATGGACACGGGAATCGAACCCAGGTTCTATGAACTAGCCCATCAATTCCCTACAAATGAGATATCCTTTGATCAAACATAGCTCGATTATTTATATTAGAGTAGGAAATAAATAAATATGTGAGCAAGTGGAGCGAGGTCTACTGTTCACAGAACTACCAGTAAGACTGTAGTAACGATAATAACATGGAGGGAGGTCTACTGTTCACAGAACTACTAGTAAAACTGTAGTAACGATAATAACATGAAGGGAGGTCTACTGTTCACAGAACTACTAGTAAGACTGTAGTAACGATAATAACATGGAGGTCTACTGTTCACAGAACTACTAGTAAGACTGTAGTAACGATAATAACATGGAGGTCTACTGTTCATAGAACTACTAGTAAGACTGTAGTAACGATAATAACATGGAGAGAGGTCTACTGTTCACAGAACTACCAGTAAGACTGTAGTAACGATAATAACATGGAGGTCTACTGTTCATAGAACTACTAGTAAGACTGTAGTAACGATAATAACATGGAGGGAGGTCTACTGTTCACAGAACTACTAGTAAGACTGTAGTAACGATAATAACATGGAGGTCTACTGTTCATAGAACTACTAGTAAGACTGTAGTAACGATAATAACATGGAGGTCTACTGTTCATAGAACTACTAGTAAGACTGTAGTAACGATAATAACATGGAGCGAGGTCTACTGTTCACAGAACTACTAGTAAGACTGTAGTAACGATAATAACATGGAGGTCTACTGTTCATAGAACTACTAGTAAGACTGTAGTAACGATAATAACATGGAGGTCTACTGTTCATAGAACTACTAGTAAGACTGTAGTAACGATAATAACATGGAGGTCTACTGTTCATAGAACTACTAGTAAGACTGTAGTAACGATAATAACATGGAGCGAGGTCTACTGTTCACAGAACTACTAGTAAGACTGTAGTAACGATAATAACATGGAGGTCTACTGTTCACAGAATACTGTAAGACTGTAGTAACGATAATAACATGGAGGGAGGTCTACTGTTCACAGAACTACTAGTAAGACTGTAGTAACGATAATAACATGGAGGGAGGGAGGTCTACTGCTCACAGAACTACTAGTAGATATATAATACGAGTTTGTTACTGTAGGTAATATTTTTTTTTTAGAACTTTACAAAATAATGATTGTGTCATACTTCAAAGAACCTCAATATAAAAGCGTTTAGAACATTTATAATATAACGTTAATATTTGATTTTAAACCAATCGTTCTTCGTTTCTTACTGTCCGTCCAGGTATATCAACACTAATGAGGTAGCAGAAAGGTACAATTTTAGGTAAGGCTACCCACATTTTCATTACAGTATTACAGAACTGGTGGAATAGTTGATACGCTATATTTCCCACCCACTCTTGACCTTGGAGATCATTCCGTCAGATGCCCGGACCTAATATAGAGCACCTTCTTCTCTAAGTGTGTGGTTATCTCATGTCCACATATGTGCCCCAGTGTGTGGATACGTCATCGGCAGTCTGGTCTAATACGAGAGTCACGCCTTAGACCGGCGGCCACCGAATCAGGTAGTTCCACTTTTGTTTTAATATGAGTAAGGTTAAGTTTATAGAAAATGCACCACATTTTCTTGTAGGAAAATGAAAAGCGTCCTGGTCGGATGTATGGAGGGTTGTTTTCCCCCTCCACCTCCAGGCAATCAAATACCGGTACACATATTCTTGAATTAAACCTTTTCATACCTTACATATGAACGTGATTAGTTCGTTTGGGTTTAAATGGAGCGGTGGTGAGCCGGTGTAGTAAATAGAATGTGTTTAATGGATGCGATATTGTCAGAGAACAAGATATAGTTCTTCTATCTTGCCAGAGAGCAAGATATAGTTCTATCTTTCAGAGAGCAAGATATAGTTCATCTTGCCAGAGAACAAGATACAGTTCATCTTGCCAAGATACAAGATATAGTTCATCTTGCAAGAGAACAGATATAGTTCTATCTTGCCAAGAAACAGATATAGTTCCATCTTGCCCAAGAGCAAGATATAGTTCCATCTTGCCAGAGAGCAAGATATAGTTCATCTTGCCAGAGCAAGATATAGTTCCATCTTACCAGAGAGAAACAAGATATAGTTCATCTTGCAGAAACAAGATATAGTTCTATCTTACAGAGAGCAAGATATAGTTCTATTTATCAGGAGCAAGATATAGTTCCATCTTATCAGAGCAAATATATTAGTTCCATCTTATCAGAGAGTAAGATATAGTTCCATCTTGCAAGATACAAGATACAGTTCCATCTTGCCAGAGATACAAGATATAGTTCTATCTTAACAGAGAGCAAGATATAGTTCTATCTTATCAGAGAGCAAGATATAGTTCTATCTTATCAGAGAGTAAGATATAGTTCCATCTTATCAGCAGAGTAAGATATAGTTCCATCTTGCCAGAGACAAGATACAGTTCATCTTGCTAGAAACAAGATATAGTTCTATCTTGCCAGAGAACAAGATATAGTTCTATCTTGCCAGAGAACAAGATATAGTTCCATCTTGCCAGAGAGCAAGATATAGTTCCATCTTGCCAGAGAGCAAGATATAGTTCCATCTTGCCAGAGAGTAAGATATAGTTCCATCTTGCCAGAGAGTAAGATATAGTTCCATCTTGCCAGAGAGCAAGAGTATAGTTCATCTTGCCAGAGAACAAGATATAGTTCCATCTTGCAACAAGTAGTTCATCTTGCAAGAACAAGATATAGTTCCATCTTGCCAGAGAACAAGATATAGTTCCATCTTGCCAGATGAACAGATATAGTTCATCTTGCCAGAGAACAAGATATAGTTCCATCTTGCCAAAAAGCAAGATATAGTTCCATCTTGCCAGAGAGCAAGATATAGTTCCATCTTCCAGAGAACAAGATATAGTTCCATCTTACAAGAGAGCAAAGCAAGATATAGTTTATCTTACCAGAGAGCAAGATATAGTTTTCTTATCTTACCAAGAGCAAGCCACTATATTATCTGCAAAGAGTTCCATCTTGCCAGAGAGCAAGGTTGATGATGTTTGTCAAAGTCAAGCCGAGATAACTGAAAGTTATGTTTTGTTAAGTTCCACAGAGCTAATAAACCACCAGGGGATAGTCTGCCCCGCGATGCTGACATATTTCCCACGACAATAGCACCCCCCTCCCCTCTTCCAGGTCAACGCCCCCTCGACGACAAAACAGAATAGTTAATGAAAGACTTGGCCGCTTGGAAAGGGTTCATTGAACCAAACAAAGATCGACTTATTTTCATTTGGGCCGGAATTCCGATTTGTTACTTTGGTTTTAATTGTAGTGTTAAAACTGTGTCCACATGGTAGAACATATTGTGAACGTTCTGATTGATCCGAGGAACAAAGGCAGGCGCATTTTCTCATTACGTCACTAGCTATTAAAGGTACAGATGAAAACATTTCCGGTTCATTTACTATTTCCAAGAGGACTGCTATTCGCTTGGGCTGCAACTTATCTATGTTTAGTTCGCTGAGCCCTTTCTTACTAACCGAGACTTCACCTGGCGGTCTAGGGGGTAAGGTGTCGACTTCTTAGCTGGGGGTCCGGGGTTCAATCCTCGGTCCCGGCACAGATTTATCTGATTGCCAAACCCTTCCTTCACCTCTGACAAGACGTGTATTAATCACAACTTGTGAATGTGTGGAATGCCAGGCCTACACCGTGGTTCGGATCCCATGTTAAACTGTAGGTCCTCCATTTCATCTTACAATCACCCTACCATTACACATTAGCGTATGTGCGTATAACTCGAACAGGTAGTAAGACGCGGTGCTAATAATAATAACAACACTATTATGTATGTCAATTGTGACGAACCGACGTTAGTGACACGTTCAACCACCCAGCGCTGTAGTCTACACGGAACTGTGAGAACAGAACTATACTCACTGTTGACGTAACTCATATTATAATGTTTCTGGAGTTGTCTTTGAGAGAAATCAAACTGAGGTGGACTGGATAGTACTAGCTCAAGATAGAGATAGAGTGTAATGAGGTGGACTGGATAGAACTAGCTCAAGATAGAGATAGGGTGTAATGAGGTGGACTGGATAGAACTAGCTCAAGATAGAGATAGGGTGTAATGAGGTGGACTGGATAGAACTAGCTCAAGATAGAGATAGGATGTAATGAAGTGGACTGGATAGAACTAGCTCAAGATAGAGATAGATGTACTTTTATAAGTGAGATGACCCTAGAAACGGTTTAAAGTAATCTTCCCTATATTTTTTTTATCTTCACCAATGTCTTTCAACTAAATATATTAATTTTTAGAGAACTTTTAAATTCATTGGATTTTTTTTTCACTTTATTTTGGTGAAAAGTCAGCTTTCAGCTTCGTATTCAAGGCTATCATTAAAATAGAGTTAGATATATTCCAGTGGGAATAGAGCCTCTATCACCTCCCCTCTGAATGATAACTAATCAGGAAAGCTAGTAGTGACGTAATATGACTGTTGTGCTAAACCTATTTATTGTAGCTACTAAGAGACATAAAAAACCTTGAACGTTTTGTCAAATAATTTGAACATAAGTTCGTAGTTTCCAGGTGACATTGAAGCTCCTTTATGACCACAGAGTAAATATTTGAGTCCTCTTTACAAGCCGCCGACAGGAAGATTACCCCTGGGGACTCTCGTCAGCTGGTTACGAAACTAGAACAATCACCCGCATGGCCTACCGCAGAGGTCGGTCACCTTTTGGAGGAATAAATGGTCCGGTGCATTACACACACTTTATCTCTCTTTTATTTTAAAATAGAGACATTTGATAAAAACTAGTGAGGTTTGTGAAACTAAATAATATACTTTGTTGCAGAGAAAAATCACCAACGAGCATAAATGAAATAATATATTTTTACAGAAACAGTGAGACAAGAGGAACATCTCTTTCGAGCAAAGAGAATAACAATCAATTTCATATCTAAGACTTCCATTAGAAGTATATATATGGTTATAGATCAGAACTGTTGGTTTTATAAAAAGATATTCCAGATAAAAGATATATCATTTTGAATAAAACTACAATTTTACAATGATAAATTATTTCGAATCTGAAACAGTTGCAAAGATATGATCAAAATTTGAAATTAGTGCTTATGTAAGGTGGTGTTTGCAGTGCTCTGAACAAATGTTGGTGTGTGAGGTGGTGTTTGCAGTGCTCTCATCAAATGTTGGTGTGTGAGGTGGTGTTTGCAGTGCTCTCATCAAATGTTGGTGTGTGAGGTGGTGTTTGCAGTGTTCTCATCAAATGTTGGTGCAAGAGTTGTCCTAAGCTCTGTAAATACCTCGCAGCGCTAAACCCGGGCTAGAATGAAGACGTGCACGAGACCGGGCTTTTGGACAGGTGAACTAAGACGAGGATATAATTATATACCTCTCTCTCTGGACGGGTGGATAAGGGCAGCTCAGATAGACCACCAATAGACACATAGTAAGTAACAAGAGCCTCTCAGCTAGACCACCAATACACACGTAGTAACAAGGGCAGCTCAGTTAGCCCACCAATAGACACATAGTAACAAGAGCAGCTCAGCTAGCCCACCAATAGACACATAGTAACAAGAGCAGTTCAGCTAGACCACCAATAGACACATAGTAACAAGAGCAGCTCAGCTAGACCACCAATAGACACATAGTAACAAGAGCCGCTCAGCTAGCCCACCAATATACACATAGTAACAAGGGCAGCTCAGCTAGACCACCAATAGACACATAGTAACAAGAGCAGCTCAGCTAGACCACCAATAGACACATAGTAACAAGAGCCGCTCAGCTAGCCCACCAATAGACACATAGTAAGAAGAGCAGCTCAGCTAGCCCACCAATAGACACATAGTAACAAGAGCAGTTCAGCTAGACCACCAATAGATACATAGTAACAAGAGCCGCTCAGCTAGCCCACCAATAGACACATAGTAACAAGAGCAGCTCAGCTAGCCCACCAATAGACACATAGTAACAAGAGCAGCTCAGCTAGTCCACCAATAGACACATAGTAACAAGGGCAGCTCAGCTAGCCCACCAATACACACATAGTAACAAGAGCAGCTCAGCTAGACCACCAATAGACACATAGTAACAAGAGCCGCTCAGCTAGACCACCAATAGACACATAGTAAGTAACAAGAGCCTCTCAGCTAGACCACCAATAGACACATAGTAACAAGAGCAGCTCAGCTAGAACACCAATAGACACATAGTAACAAGAGCAGTTCAGCTAGTCCACCAATAGACACATAGTAACAAGAGTGGCTCAGCTAGCCCACCAATAGACACATAGTAACAAGAGCAGCTCAGCTAGCCCACCAATAGACACATAGTAACAAGAGCAGCTCAGCTAGTCCACCAATAGACACATAGTAACAAGGGCAGCTCAGCTAGACCACCAATAGACACATAGTAACAAGAGCAGCTCATCCTGCCCATCAATAGACACATAGTAACAAGAGCAGCTCGTATAGACCACCAATAGACACATAGTAACAAGAGCAGCTCATCTAGACCACCAATAGACACATAGTAACAAGAGCAGCTCATCTTGCCCATCAATAGACACATAGTAACAAGAGCAGCTCGTATAGACCACCAATACACACATAGTAACAAGAGCAGCTCATATATCCCACCAATAGACACATAGTAACTAGAGCAGCACAGCTAGCCCACCAATAGACACATAGAAACTAGAGCAGCTCAGCTAGCCCACCAATAGACACATAGTAACAAGGGCAGCTCAGCTAGCCCACGCACACATTATAAGCGCTAGTAAATACCAGAAGTTCCCACATTTCAAAGTAACGTTCACCGTCCCTGCTCTAGAAGACCTGACCTTTCGGACTGGTGACAAGTACCCCCTGCGACTATTGCACTCTATGGTGAATGTTATGAGTCACATGTCGTCATATATGAGCTATAAATTGTTTTTACAGCCCAAGTGACCTTTCAATCCCCATCAAAGCTAATGCTTCACTTCATGTTCGTTACCGAAATGGTGAATGAAGCGCCTCCGTTTTAAAATCAATGTTTGGTGTCGTAGTTTGTGTAACGCTGTCCTGTCGATTACGTTCGTAAACTGGCTGAAGATGCAACCAGTTCCTGACCACAGTGGTATGGGAGGTAATGTTCCATATCGAGGAGCGTGGCAAAGACATCGGTTTCAGGATGGACCTACCTTGTTTCAATTCCTAAACGAATGTAGAATTAGGCAGCTATGTTAATCAGCCTCTGATGTGTCTTTAGGGCCTAAGTAAAAAAATTCTAAGTTAGACACGAGGAGTCAGGAACTAAAGTGACGAGGAGCAAGGAGGACCAGGAACTAGATTGACGAGGAGCAACTAGGACCAGGAACTAGATTGACGAGGAGCAAGTAGGACCAGGAACTAGATTGACGAGGAGCCAGGAACTAGATTGACGAAGAGCCAGGAACTAGATTGACGAAGAGCAAGGAGGAGCCAGGAACTAGATTGACGAGGAGCAAGGAGCCAGGAACTAGAGTGACGAGGAGCAAGGAGGACTAGGAACTAGATTGACGAGGAACAAGGAGGAGCCAGGAACTAGATTGACGAGGAGCAAGGAGGACTAGGAACTAGATCGACGAGGAGCAAGGAGGAGCCAGGAACTAGATTGACGAGGAGCAAGGAGGACGAGGAGTAAGGAGGACTAGGAACTAGATTGACGAGGAGCAAGGAACCAGGAACTAGATTGACGAGGAGCAAGGAGGAGCCAGGAACTAGATTGACGAGAAGCAAGGAGGAGCCAGGAACTAGATTGACGAGGAGCAAGGAGGAGCCAGGAACTAGATTGACGAGGAGCAAGGAGGAGCCAGGAACTAGATTGACGAGGAGCAAGGAGGAGCCAGGAACTAGATTGACGAGGAGCAAGGAGGAGCCAGGAACTAGATTGACGAGGAGCAAGGAACCAGGAACTAGATTGACGAGGAGCAAGGAGGACCAGGAATTAGATTGGAGGAAGGTTGTAGTACCCACAGTGATGTAAAGACACGTCTAGCACCAGAACAAGGCCCCAGGCAATGGGTTAATACCACCAGGGACTTCTTATCAGACAGTTCCAGACGGTATCCACTAAACAAGCGGAGAAACATGCAATATTGCCCGAACAAACGGGACTGGGCACGGATGATCGATCCTAGATCTCGTCTGAGCAGGCCATCATCTGCTCGTAAAGAAATCACACACAGCTCTTGGATACAACTTGTATCAGAAGTCGTGAGGGTCAGAGGTCATCACAAACACTCACCATGTTGTATCAGGTAGTGTGGTTACGTCTGAACACCGGCTGTCTCTCTCATCTCACTGTGTGTGTGTGTGTGTGTGTATGTGTGTGTGTGTGTGTGTGGGTGTGTGTGGGTGTGTCTGTGTGTGTGTGTGTGTGTGTGTGTGTGTGTGTGTGTGTGTGGAGGAGGGGGTATTAGCTTCAGAGGTTCGACGGATCAAACTAACCATGGAATAGGCCTAAGTACTCAAATTCACTCATTGACAAGTCTTGTTTCATTTGGGTATTCCTATTTCCCCTCCAGTCTGTCTCCTCCAAGTTTCTTCCTTGTTTCATAAGTGTGTTCCTAGCTCCCCTCCAGTCTATATCCTCCAAGTATTGTCCTTGCTTCATAAGTGTGTTCTAGCTCCCCTCCAGTCTATATCCTCCATGATAAAGAGGCACGTCTATATTAGTTCAAATTGTAAGTTTATCGCTAGAGAAAGCAATGTTTGTATAGTGCATTCAAATGGTGGAGTGGTATGTTAGTTGTTTAGGTGGTATCTGCCACCTTTGTTTTGTTTACATGGATGATACAATGTTAAACTACGATAGTGATTACTATAATCAGTGAACACAGTATATTAACTTTGTTATAGAAAGTAGTCTATTGTAGTAGTGTATACAAGATTATACTATCGTGTATGTTCTAACAGGACCCGTGTATGTTCTAACAGGACCCGTGTGTGTTCTAACAGGACCCGCGTCTGTTCCAACAGGACCTGTGTCTGTTCCAACAGGACCTGTGTCTGGTCCAACAGGACCTGTGTCTGTTCCAACAGGACCTGTGTCTGGTCCAACAGGACCTGTGTCTGGTCCAACAGGACCTGTGTCTGTTCCAACAGGACCCGCGTCTGTTCCAACAGGACCTGTGTCTGGTCCAACAGGACCTGTGTCTGTTCCAACAGGACCTGTGTCTGTTCCAACAGGACCTGTGTCTGGTCCAACAGGACCTGTGTCTGGTCCAACAGGACCTGTGTCTGTTCCAACAGGACCTGTGTCTGTTCCAACAGGACCTGTGTCTGGTCCAATACTCACGTATCTCGACGGGTCCTTTGCTCCCAGAACTTCTCCCAGAAAGAGGACCTGTGTTTGATCCTTAGCACGCTAGTACTCAATGTCCTGGGAAGTTGCCCACCCGAGCCCCCATCTTCTGGGTCGGGGCCCGCCCGCTCAGATGGGGCCGACATTCCAGACAGCAGTGAGGGAGACGACGAAATGGCGAGTCCTCCCCGGGCCCCGAGGCCCACCATTAGGCCCCCGTTAGCGTCCTCCTCCGACGTACTTCGTACCCCTTGCCCCATGTGTAGGCCCCCGTCACTGTCTTCCTCTGATTTACTCCGGGCCGCGGGGCCCATATGTAGGCCCCCACTACCGTCTTCCTCCGACGCACTTCGGGGCCCCGGGCCCATATGTAAGCCCCCGTCATCATCGTCGTCAGCCATAACCGGGCCCTGGTTTACGAGATGTATAACAGTGGATTGTGGCTACACTTGAACTTGGCTATGATCCGTCGCTGGACACTCCCCTCGACCAACACACTCATCTCCGATACTATTACTATTGGAACAGTTCACTCATTGATTACAACAAACCACACGTCACTTTCAATCATTCCCGACACTAAATGATGACGTGTTTGGGGTCTCGACGACTGGGAGGTCGGGCTCTTGTAGCGTGACGAACAAGCCGACAATCGATCTTGGTTTCATTCATGAAACAGTCCCCATGTGGACCAGCGGAAGTGACTAGGGGCGCAGAACACGACTATACGCGACAGAAGCGGCCGCCTGACTAATCTGAATCCTCCTGCCAGAGTACATACGGGAAAAAGGGGGTGTGTTAGTTTGGGTACGAAGAATGCGCGGTGGTCCATTGCGCATCTACTGCTCTTCACAGCTGTAATAATATGTATGTAAGTAGCCGGGACAGACTTGAAGGTGTGGATAGCATCAAGTCGCAGGTATTGTAAGTCTCTGATTGGCCAGTCCCTGTGTTGATATAACTATACAGTGTCTGGTATTGTGAGTCTCTGGTGGCCAGTCCCTGTGTTGATATAACTATACAATGTCTGGTATTGTGAGTCTCTGATTGGCCAGTCCCTGTGTTATATAACTATACAGTGTCTGGTATTGTATCCTCTGATTGGCCAGTCCCTGTGTTGATATAACTATAGAGTGTCTGGTATTGTGAGTCTCTGATTGGCCAGTCTATGTGTTGATATAACTATACAGTGTCTGGTATTGTGAGTCTCTGGTGGCCAGTCCCTGTGTTGATATAACTATACAGTGTCTGGTATTGTAAGCCTCTGATTGGCCAGTCCCTATGTTGATATAACTATACAGTGTCTGGTATTGTGAGTCTCTGATTGGCCAGTCCCTGTGTTGATATAACTATACAGTGTCTGGTATTGTGAGGCTCTGATTGGCCAGTCCCTGTGTTGATATAACTATACAGTGTCTGGTATTGTGAGTCTCTGATTGGCCAGTCCCTGTGTTGATATAACTATATAGTGTCTGGTATTGTGAGGCTCTGATTGGCCAGTCCCTGTGTTGATATAACTATACAGTGTCTGGTATTGTGAGGCTCTGATTGGCCAGTCCCTGTGTTGATATAACTATACAGTGTCTGGTATTGTAAGCCTCTGGTTGGCCAGTCCCTGTGTTGATATTCAGACACAAAGGCAGTAAGGTGAGCTATGCACTAGAACACGAGTGGGACGAAGGTTCCGTTGAGGCATGAAATGTGCCAGCGAGTCCAAGTAACAAGAGAAGACTAGGAAGAGAATGGATCATAACATAATATCTTCGTCACAAGATATATAGTATGATTTTGGTAGGAAGAACAGTAGAAGCTAGTTATTAAAGTTACTAAAACAATTTTAGTATATTTATATATCAAGTCATGTTATCTTCAGCTGTCACCTTTAATAAATATTATCAATAACTCTAAAATAACACAGATAAAATATTAAAATGCAATCAATATTGGTCGTAAAGAAATATGTTTGAATTCTCTCTACTGTTCTTCCAGCCAAAATCAGGGTATAGCATAGATACAGGGGAATATGGAGAGAAGACCTAGTAAAGAGGACATGGCCTAGTAAAGAGGACATGATGACCTAGTAGAGAGAGGACATGATGACCTAGTAGAGAGAGGACATGATGACCTAGTAGAGAGAGGACATGATGGCCTAGTAGAGAGAGGACATGATGACCTAGTAGAGAGAGGACATGATGGCCTAGTAGAGAGAGGACATGATGACCTAGTAGAGAGAGGACATGATGACCTAGTAGAGAGAGGACATGATGACCTAGTAGAGAGAGGACATGATGACCTAGTAGAGAGAGGACCTGATGGCCTAGTAGAGAGGACATGATGACCTAGTAGAGGAGATGATGATCTAGTATAGAGGACATGATGACCTAGTAGAGAGGACATGATGACTAGTTGAGAGGACATGATAACCTAGTAGAGAGAGGACATGATGGCCTAGTATAGAGGAGATGATGACCTAGTACCATATCATTCTGTGAACAGCGTCACGGCTCTCTGGCCAGTGTCTCAAGGGTCGGTCCCTGCTGATGAGGGGTTGATTGCACCCCTGTGCAGGGGTTGAAGGAGGGGGCTGTTGTCATTTCCTCGAGAACTCAACTTCCAGCGACAGGAAAGGGGGGTAAGGGGTGTTCCACCTTCATCACGGCTCTTCTCTTCCTGCGGGACTACTGGGGAGCGAGGAACTGGCTCACAAGGGCTGGATTTATAGGGTCTCTAACCCCGCGTGGACTGTGTTTGAAACCGGGGTAGGACAATACACACATTTTCAGTTTCTCGTCATTGACCACTCACAAATATATACACAAAATGTATATAACATGTGCTGACAAGATGTTTCTACACTAACACTAGAACAAGATATAACTAGACTTACACTAGGAAAAGATGTAACTAGACTGACATTAGGACAAGATATAACTAGACTGACATTAGGACAAGATATAACTAGACTGACATTAGGACAAGATATAACTAGACTGACATTAGGACAAGATATAACTAGACTGACATTAGGACAAGATATAACTAGACTGGCATTAGGACAAGATATAACTAGACTGACATTAGGACAAGATATAACTAGACTGACATTAGGACAAGATATAACTAGACTGACATTAGGATAAGATATAACTAGACTGACATTAGGACAAGATATAACTAGACTGACACTAGGACAAGATCTAACTAGACTGACATTAGGACAAGATATAACTAGACTGACATTAGGACAAGATATAACTAGACTGACATTAGGACAAGATATAACTAGACTGACATTAGGACAAGATATAACTAGACTGACATTAGGACAAGATATAACTAGACTGACATTAGGACAAGATATAACTAGACTGGCATTAGGACAAGATATAACTAGACTGACATTAGGACAAGATATAACTAGACTGACATTAGGACAAGATATAACTAGACTGACATTAGGATAAGATATAACTAGACTGACATTAGGACAAGATATAACTAGACTGACACTAGGACAAGATCTAACTAGACTGACATTAGGACAAGATATAACTAGACTGACATTAGGACAAGATATAACTAGACTGACATTAGGACAAGATATAACTAGACTGACATTAGGACAAGATATAACTAGACTGACATTAGGATAAGATATAACTAGACTGACATTAGGACAAGATATAACTAGACTGACATTAGGACAAGATATAACTAGACTGACATTAGGACAAGATATAACTAGACTGACATTAGGACAAGATATAACTAGACTGACATTAGGACAAGATATAACTAGACTGACATTAGGACAAGATATAACTAGACTGACATTAGGACAAGATATAACTAGACTGACATTAGGACAAGATATAACTAGACTGACATTAGGACAAGATATAACTAGACTGACATTAGGACAAGATATAACTAGACTGACATTAGGACAAGATATAACTAGACTGACATTAGGACAAGATATAACTAGACTGACATTAGGATAAGATATAACTAGACTGACATTAGGACAAGATATAACTAGACTGACATTAGGACAAGATATAACTAGACTGACATTAGGACAAGATGTAACTAGACTGACACTAGGACAAGATGTAACTAGACTGACATTAGGATAAGATATAACTAGACTGACATTAGGACAAGATATAACTAGACTGACATTAGGACAAGATATAACTAGACTGACATAGGACAAGATATAACTAGACTGACATTAGGACAAGATGTAACTAGACTGACACTAGGACAAGATGTAACTAGACTGACATTAGGATAAGATATAACTAGACTGACATTAGGACAAGATATAACTAGACTGGCACTAGGACAAGATATAACTAGACTGACACTAGGACAAGATATAACTAGACTGACATTAGGACAAGATATAACTAGACTGACACTAGGACAAGATATAACTAGACTGGACACTAGGACAAGATATAACTAGACTGACATTAGGAAAGATATAACTAGACTGACATTAGGACAAGATATAACTAGACTGACATTAGGACAAGATATAACTAGACTGACACTTAGGACAAGATATAACTAGGACTGACATTTAGGACAAGATATAAGCTAGACTACACTAGGACAAGATACAACTAGACTGACATTAGGACAAGATATAACTATACTGACACTAGGACAAGATATAACTAGACTGACATTAGGACAAGATATAACTAGACTGACACTAGGACAAGATATAACTAGACTGACATTAGGACAAGATATAACTAGACTGACCTAGGACAAGATATAACTAGACTGACATTAGGACAAGATATAACTAGACTGACACTTAGGACAGATATAACTAGACTGACATTAGGACAAGATATAACTAGACTGACCTAGGACAAGATATAACTAGACTGACATTAGGACAAGATATAACTAGACTGACATTAGGACAAGATATAACTAGACTGACATTAGGACAAGATATAGCTAGACTACACTAGGACAAGATACAACTAGACTGACATTAGGACAAGATATAACTAGACTGACACTAGGACAAGATATAACTAGACTGACCCTAGGACAAGATATAACTAGACTGACCCTAGGACAAGTATATAACTAGACTGACCCTAGGACAAGATATAACTAGACTGACCCTAGGACAAGATATAACTAGACTGACCTAGGACAAGATATAACTATACTGACACTAGGACAAGATATAACTAGACTGACACTAGGACAAGATATAACTAGACTGACATTAGGACAAGATATAACTAGACTGACCCTAGGACAAGATATAACTAGACTGACATTAGGACAAGATATAACTAGACTGACATTAGGACACGATATAACTAGACTGACATTAGGACACGATATAACTAGACTGACATTAGGACACGATATAACTAGACTGACATTAGGACAAGATATAACTAGACTGACATTAGGACACGATATAACTAGACTGACATTAGGACAAGATATAACTAGACTGACATTAGGACAAGATATAACTAGACTGACATTAGGACAAGATATAACTAGACTGACATTAGGACAAGATATAACTAGACTGACATTAGGACAAGATATAACTAGACTTACACTAGGACAAGATATAACTAGACTGACACTAGGACAAGATATAACTAGACTTACACTAGGACAAGATGTAACTAGACTGGCACTAGGACAAGATATAACTAGACTGACATTAGGACAAGATCTAACTAGACTGACACTAGGACAAGTGGTTACAACAACGTAAGACCGACCATCCAGAAACAAATTTGGACGCAATGGTCGATTTAAAAAGTTAGCTCGGCTCAAATCAGGCAGCCAATCAGGTAATTTTGGGCGTTAGGACCTAATTAAAGATAGAATGGGGGGCACTTTAGGTCAGTTTGCTCCTCGGCCGATCTGAATCGTGAAAAATACATTCATCGGTATCTCTTACTCTTAATCATCATAGCGGACAGAATGAACAGATTTTCGTTTATAAAAGAAACTAAAAATCATTTCGTACCAAATGAATAAAACAAATTAATTCTGAAAGTCGTAAAGCAAAAGTTTCCTTAAAAATAAAACGTTTCACTGTTATTTTAGGGTAGGTACGAGTTGTGTCCCATTTGACTAACCCCGTACCACTCACGTTTGAACAGTTGAGTTGTTCGTGCGATACAACAGCTCAGTGGTTGAGGGAACGCTTGTGTTGGCCCTTTCCGATTCCTGGGGGGAGGGAGGGTGTTCAGGGGGTTTCACACGAAATATATTTTGTGTGGGGGAGGGGGGAAGTTGAACCAGTGTCTTTCTCAACTCCAAGCATTTTTAAATTAGAAAAATAATTCCCAAATTGCAAAGGGGTAGTTTCCAGGAAAATAAGGAAATAATTAATTTTTTTTTCAATTTTTTTTTTTCAGTTTACCTGAATCTGAGTTAAATATTCAATTGAGCTTAAATATATTTATTTAGATTTGTAGATATCGTTTCAATCGTGTATTTTTATATAAAAAATATAACTGACTTTACTACAGCGGTTTCCAACATTTTGTAGTTTATGATAACTTTTCCCTCTGTGGGGCCATCGTAACCCTTTGATAACCTACAAGTGTTCAAATCCTGGTTTTTAACTCCTTTTTTCACTGTGTCTTACTACCAGCCCGGGCTATCTACATTTAACCACACCCGTTGGGTAGGCTAAATTTAGAGTAAATGTACCCTTATTTGAATGGAGAGATATTAGTTTAGACTATTCCTGGCCAGAATTAAAATCCTTACTTCTCCGTCACCAACAAACCAAACCAAACGAGCGTGACGTTAAACCTGCATGTCCACTAATGCTTGTTTTAATTATTATAATAATGATTATATGCGACTAATATGTCGTAAAAAAGAATCAACAAGCCCGAGGTTTGGGGGAGTGTTTTTATGTTATGCTATCAACATTACAGGGCTGCTATAGTAAACCTAGTCAGCAAGAAACTATCAGCAGAATGTAACAGCCAAAAGGAACGTTCAGTCCCCAGGTTGGAAACCGCTGCTTTATTATAACACACTTGGAAGCAATATTTAGCTAGTTAGCTCCCTGAGATGTACAATGGCCCCATGGCTTCTTTGGTGCTGACTGACAGTTCACAGCTGACTTCTGACAGTCAACATTTAGGTATATACCTAAATGTTGACTGTCAGAAGTGACAGCTGCTAAACACATGTTTTTACAGATCATATGGTTCGGCGTAGGGATACATAATTTGGTCCGGTAGCTTTTCAAAGCCGTCAGCTGTCAGCTGTGAGCTGTCAGTCAGCACCAAAGAAGCCATGGGGCTACTGTACTTGTGCATCATAGCAGGCCCAACTCAGCTCCCGGCTCGCGCGAGGTATTATGGGAGTAAAAGGGAAAAGAAAATACCAAGATCTGCCAGAAATGTGTGCAGTGCATTCGTATTTGAATGAATACTCGACATTCTCCGCGGTGAAGATTGGAGACAAGGCGATGAAGTTTCTCGTTAATAATTACAGTATATCCCTATTATGACAGAATAAAGATTTGTGGACAATGCTATCTGTGAAGCCATTCTCAAATGGTCAAATACGGGCTTTTCAATGCAGTTTTTATCCACATATCATTTAATATTTCAACAAATTTCTTCATCAGGAACTTCTATTAACTCTCTATCTCCATTAATGTTTAATCAGAAATGATCCACGTGCAATAGTGTTGGTGTAAATGTACTATTTCGAGCCGACTGTACCACAAAGTTGATGGACATGTGAGTAAGCTTTCTACAATCTACTACAGAAGGAATCTACTTTCAATGTTTGGGGTTTTTTGAAGAGTAGGGATCAACAGTTGGACAATTTTTAAATTTGTCTCTACTAAATCTGTGGTTGAGGACTTTCATAAAGAGAAAGTACTGGGGTACAGAGTAATCCTAGAATTTGCAACTTTCAAGATTTTAACCAACCTCAGTGTGAGTGTTAGTTTGTAAGTCGAGCCTCAACCGCGAGACGAACCGCCGTCAATCAAGTGAAGTGTGTCTGGCAGTCACCTGGCAACGCGGGTAAGCATGTGACTACAGTGACGTCATTCCGAGCAGACAATCGAAATAGACGCAAGATGGCCGATAGTAAACCTGACATTTCGAACTTGTTACCGGCAGTAACTAACTAACTGTCCACCAGAGCTCAGTGGCGGCTTGCGACCGACTGAGTCGGTGAAGGTGAAATGGTCTCAAGGCAGGGAGATCGGGGTTCGAATCTCAGTTGGATCTACTGAGGGTGGTAGTTCCTAAATGTTTTCCCACTCTCCTTCCACGCAAATGTAGGTACATTACCTCTAAAATGCTTCCTTCCCCATCCCCACACCATTAGAGTGATTATCATCCACGCGTGTGACCTGAACAGGTAGTGAGGCGCGGTGATAAAAAAAAACTGGTGTAAACGAGCAGACACTCGAGACCACGGCTGACGGAGACCAAACACTCGAGACCACGCTGACGGAGACCGAACACTCGAGACCACGACTGACGGAGACCGAACACTCGAGACCCCGACTGACGGAAACCGAACACTCGAGACCACGGCTGACGGAGACCAAACACTCAAGACCACGGCTGACGGAGACCAAACACTCTAGACCACGGCTGACGGACACCGAACACTCGAGACCACGGCTGACGGAGACCAAACACTCGAGACCACGGCTGACGGAGACCAAACACTCGAGACCACGGCTGACGGACACCAAACACTCGAGACCACGGCTGACGGAGACCGAAACACTCTAGACCACGGCTGACGGACACCAAAACACTCTAGACCACGGCTGACGGACACCAAACACTCGAGACCACGGCTGACGGACACCAAACACTCGAGACCACGGCTGACTGAGACCAAACACTCGAGACCACGGCTGACGGACACCAAACACTCGAGACCACGGCTGACGGACACCAAACACTCGAGACCACGGCTGACGGATACCAAACACTCGAGACCATGACTGACAGAGACTAAACACTCGAGACCACGGCTGACGGAGACCAAACACTCGAGACCACGGCTGACGGACACCAAACACTCGAGACCACGCTGACGGATACCAAACACTCGAGACCATGACTGACAGAGACCAAACACTCGAGACCACGGCTGACGGAGACCGAACACTCGAGACCACGGCTGACGGACACCAAACACTCGAGACCACAGCTGACGGACCCCAAACACTCGAGACCATGACTGACAGAGACCAAACACTCGAGACCACAGCTGACGGAGACCGAACACTCGAGACCAGCTGACAGAGACCAAACACTCGAGACCATGACTGACAGAGACCAAAACACTCGAGACACAAGCTGCCGGAGACCGAACACTCGAGACCACGACTGACGGATACCAAAACACTCGAGACCATGACTGATAGAGACCAAACACTCGAGACCATGACTGACAGAGACCAAACACTCGAGACCACAGCTGACGGAGACCAAACACTCGAGACCATGACTGACAGAGACCAAACACTCGAGACCACAGCTGACGGAGACCGAACACTCGAGACCACGACTGACGGATACCAAACACTCGAGACCACGGCTGACAGAGACCAAACACTCGAGACCACAGCTGACGGAGACCGAACACTCGAGACCACGACTGACGGATACCAAACACTCGAGACCACGGCTGACGGACACCAAACACTCGAGACCACAGCTGACGGACACGACAATGAAAATGACAAACACAAGTTTTAAAGCCTAGTCCACGCCCCTCCCCCCTCTCCTTGAGAGTGTAGCAATAGTTTTTTTAAAATGTGGTCTCCTCAATATTTTGACACTCCCTACTCACACGATTGCTGGTGACGGAAAGACCGGAGTTCGAAGACCGGTCAGGTGTACGTAGAGTGATTCTGTGCCCAAATTGTATTTCACACTCCCTGCAAGAAAATGTGGGTAGATTTCCTCTAAATTCTACCTTTCTTTCCAAATGATGTAAATATCTGCCAGATATAGAGGCTTGCCGTTGTCAGAGTAGACTAATAATAAATAAAAGGGGGTGCTAATGTAAATCACGGCACACCCTCCCCACAAACACATGGAGGAGGGGAAACACATGGAGGAGGGGAAACAAGAAGAACCGCCAGAGGAACCCCCCCTCCTTTATTAGCTAACTAATCACTAACTTCTTCCTTTCATAACAAACCTGGGAAACTTTGTTGGCGGCTAGAAGAGAAGTTGGTCGGGAGATTCACTCCTCAGTTCTACTGTGACAATTAGGACTTCATTTTCCTTCAGTCTTGCGTTTTATTGGCGAATCACTTGTCTTCCCCCCCCCCCCCCCCCGAGCTTGCGTATTATCACGCCACTGACACCAAATTAACAGCCGTTAGCTTAATTATATACATTTTCCTTTCCTCCATTTCTTTCTTGCTTTCGCCTTGTAAAAGAACGGATCGAATGGGCCAAAGTAATGGGTGGAGGATGGAAATATAGGTCCAAACTTACTGCTCAAACTTCCCGGTTCAACCCAGCGATACAGACAGGAAATATAGTCCAAACTTACTGCTCAAACTTCCCGGTTCAACCCAGCGATACAGACAGGAAATATAGGTCCAAACTTACTGCTCAACCTTCCCGGTTCAACCCAGCGATACAGACAGGAAATATAGGTCCAAACTTACTGCTCAAACTTCCCGGTTCAACCCAGCGGTACAGACAGGAAATATAGGTCTAAACTTACTGCTCAAACTTCCGGGTTCAACCCAGCGATACAGACAGGAAATATAGGTCCAAACTTACTGCTCAAACTTCCCGGTTCAACCCAGGGTTACAGACAGGAAATATAGGTCTAAACTTACTGCTCAAACTTCCCGGGGTTCAACCCAGCGGTACAGACAGGAAATATAGGTCCAAACTTACTGCTCAAACTTCCCGGTTCAACCCAGGTTACAGACAGGAAATATAGGTCTAAACTTACTGCTCAAACTTCCCGGGTTCAACCCAGCGATACAGACAGGAAATATAGGTCCAAACTTACTGCTCAAACTTCCCGGTTCAACCCAGGGTTACAGACAGGAAATATAGGTCTAAACTTACTGCTCAAACTTCCCGGGGTTCAACCCAGCGGTACAGACAGGAAATATAGGTCTAAACTTACTGCTCAAACTTCCCGGGTTCAACCCAGCGATACAGACAGGAAATATAGGTCCAGGAAATACAGGTCTAAACTTACTGCTCAAACTTCCCGGTAAAGTTTGATTGATTTTTTTTTATTTAGCACCAAGTCTTACTACCCGTTCGTGTTATACGCTTTTGAATGATTGATTAAAAAACGCTATTTATTAAGTAAGTGCGCGATAAAAGGCAAGTTGTATCCGGCCTTAGGTTAGGTGCGCTGTAAGAAGTGCTTCATTACACTCAAGAGAGAATTCAGACAACATCAGAAACTACTCCCGCCTCCAGATAATTGCAGTTCTTAAGTTCAATAAACTTCCAAGGGCGATGAGATGAACTATTCAAACCAGTTCAAGATATTACAGCTTTACTTCGATAAAGTAAATAAAGACATTTAAATAAAGATACTGTTAAAACTTTTGATGGCACGCTCGGAACAATTTCACCTTTGACTGGGAGGATTGAAATTAGAAAATGAATTTGGAGTTATTTATTGATTATATTTATTACTAAGAGTTTCGTGTCCTTTCTAGACTGAATACGACTTACGGGCTAACTTAATTCTAAAATATAAAGTCATAATATCCAGTCCACAGACCCGATAAAACCTTAATTTATAATAGAATTTGTTTTTCGGCCACGGGGAGAGTCAAACGCAACACTTTTCTCTGAATAGGAAAACGCAATATAGACACAAAGTCCCATCCCTCCATAAGCAACAGTAAAGTTGTGCACATATGTTGGCAACACATGTAGAAGTGTCAATCAGGCCCTATTTGCCTCCATCCTATTCGGATTCCAGTGTTCAGATAAAACATCATTTCCAATCAATGTTTACCTGAATAACATTTTCACCCAGAAATGAACAGTACATTCCTCAGCAGTAACTCAGATTACAGAGGCACATTGGCCAAATGTGTGTTTACTTTCTACTGCAAACATTGGCCAGATATTTAATTACTTTTACTGCAAACCATTGGCCAGATATTTATTTACTTTCTACTGCAACCATTGGCCAGATATTTAATTACTTTCTACTGCAAACATTGGCCAGATATTTATTTACTTTCTACTGCAAATATTGGCCAGATATTTAATTACTTTCTACTGCAAACATTGGCTAGATATATATATTACTTTCTACTGCAAATATCGGCCAGATATTTAATTACCTTCTACCGCAAACATTGGCCAGATATTTATTTACTTTCTACTGCAAACGTTGGCCAGATATTTAATTACTTTCTACTGCAAACATTGGCCAGATATTTATTTACTTTCTACTAGCAAACGTTGGCCAGATATTTAATTACTTTCTACTGCAAACATTGGCCAGATATTTATTTAATTTCTACTGCAAACGTTGGCCTAATATTTATTTACTTTTTAATGCAAACATTGGCTAGATATTTATTTACTTTCTACTGCAAACATTGGCCAGATATTTATTTACTTTCCACTGCAAACATTGGCTAGATACTGTTTTTACTTTCCACTGCAAGCTTGTCATATGCTTTTTGAGCGTTCTAATATGTACTTATGCTAGTGTTCATCTTTCTACGCATGCGTGCACACAACCACTCAAAACTACAACTCAAGACAGGAATACAAAAACAACATGCAACGAGACAGACATACAAATTAATACGCTAATTAATGAAACTAGCTCAGTTATAGAAACAGACTCTAGAAGCTCAGAACAAAATATGTTTAAATGAGACGTGTGAGGGCTAACAAATTGTCCAAGAGATTAACAGAGCTACTTTCACTATTACCGCTTTATACGGTTCTAACATGTATTAAATAGAGTGTATTTAAGGTGCGGCAGAAGGGAGCGCGAGTAATTTTACAGTTTTTAAAGCATTACATTTTTTTGACCAAAATAAATCAAATATTTCTCCAGTAGCAACATAGAGTTTAGTTTTCTGCTCATGTTAATATCAACAGATCTTGAATATCTGTCAAGGGTGTCCTGGAATTTTGTCAACACTTTTTAACTAAAGAGAAAAAGTGTTGACAAAATTCCACGACACCCTTGATAGATATTCAAGATCTGTTGATATTAACATGAGCAGAAAATTAAACTCTATGTTGCTTCTGGAGAAATATTTGATTTATTTTGGTCAAAAAATGTATATTCTATAAGAACTGTAAAATTAATCGCGCTCCCTCTGCCGCACCTTAATGATGTTAGTAAATACTAATATCATATTGTAAATGATAGTTATCACTAGTGATATTACCATTTGTATTAATGTAAGCTAAATCTTAGACAATTTGTTAGGTAGACACGGTAGATCTAGCTTGGCAGTCAATAAAACACCAATACAAGAGAGTAAGAGAAGAGATAGAGAGGAGTTAAAATCAAACAGGGAGGGAAAACTAATCGTTGTGTTAAGAAAGTACATACGGA
The DNA here is from genome assembly GCA_033556935.1 of Timema podura. Lineage (NCBI taxonomy): Eukaryota > Metazoa > Arthropoda > Insecta > Phasmatodea > Timematidae > Timema > Timema podura. Next base: position 3,384,510 of record JAVRXN010000001.1, read on the forward strand.
CGTTCGAAGACAGTTTCAGTCTCCTTGAATCTGGAAAAAAATGACAATTGCATGTGAGGCATTTGTAGTGGAAACAACTTCCTCGTCAGAAACAGGGCTAGGGATCTTTATATAGTATACAGTAGCTAGTGTACAGCCTGGAGCCTCTCCTGTGTGACCCACAATGCAGCTGGTCAAACAATAGTCTGCATGGTCGAGTCCAGAACACTAGTCGTGCGGCTAGGATTGGACATACTGCTGCTATAAGGCCGTCTTTCCTATCAGAATACCGCTAAATGTTAGAATTTTGGTAGGATAAAAAGCCTTCATGTATAGTAAAACCTTGGATTGCGAGTAACTTGGTCTGCGAGTGTTTTGTAAGACGAGCAAAAATTTTCAATAAATTTTAACTTGATAAACAAGCGATATCTTGCAATACGAATAGTACTATGTCTGCCGAGCAGTGTCATTGGATAGGCTCTTGTTAAAGTCGCACAAAAAGAAAAATATTCCAGTGATCCAACATATAGCAGTGATTCCGTTAGTGACAGTGAAAGTCATCTAAACAATAACCCACCTCTTCCTCTCCTCTCTATCGTCTACCTCACACCAGCCACGATTAAATTTAATAAATAAATTTGATTACAGTACAGTCACATTTAAATAACGAAAATAAAAAAGGTATTAATCATTTTTAGATTAAATATTTTTGGGTTGTGGGACGAATCATCGAGTTTTCCATTATTTCTTATGGGGAAATTCGCTTTGATATACGAGTGCTTTGAATTACGAACACGTTTACGAAACGAATTATGCTCGCAATCCAAGGTTTTACTGTATACTGTACTTTTCTTTTAAAAAATCTGTGTATATTTTTTATTTGGTTTGGAGATAAAATAAAATTAAGGATATAACATTTTCAATTCTTTTATATTTGGTACTTAACAAAGAAAAATTTACAAATATTATTTTAGAGATGTAAAATAATATCATAATATGATCTGTGTCTGCGATTAGAGAATCAATTATAAAATAAACATATCAGCCTAATATTAGTAATAGTAAGTTGTGTTTTTAGCTCATACTTAATAAACACACAGATTATATCCACACGCGAATTACATTCTAACTTAACTTAGCAGAATATCCCTGAAGCCACATAGCCAGCTATATTGCCTAGCTATATTTTTAATTGAATAGCAGGTCCCACCCGACATCGAACCAGGACTCCCTAAGCTCGTGGTGGTTCCCTCTAACCCCTCACCTACAAAGACCGGTCAGTACGAAGTGTGACGTCATTTTTAAAATGATTTGTGAACAACTTCTAGAACAAGGGATTTATTAAAACTCGGAATGAAAACGTGTTTATGTCCCTCGTAACAAAGAAAGTCTGTTCAGTGTCTAGTAACATAGGGACATAGCTATGTTACATAAAATACAGTTCCCTCGTAGCAATGAAAGTCTGATCAGTGTCTAGTAACATAGGGACATAGCTATGTTACATAAGAGATAGTTCCCTCGTAGCAATGAAATTATTATCTGCATCAGTATGTCCTCTAGTAAACTATAGGGTAACATAGCTATGTTACATAAGAGATAGTTCCCTCGTAGCAATGAAAGTCTGATCAGTGTCTAGTAACATAGGGACATAGCTATGTTACATAAGAGACAGTTTCCCTCGTAGCAAAGAAAGTCAGCCAAGCTATTCAGACAGTCTACAATAATCTTACACGTATGTTTTGAAAGTCAGCTTTGCTTGCGTGTGGTCACATATCAGTAGATCACCCTCAGCAAAACATCAGTAAGCATGAAAATGTTAATTGTGCGAAACTAGGACAAGTTGTTCTTGTTTCTCGGAGATCCTTTGGATAGTTCTGATAGTCGAGGTAGTAGTTCTTGTCCAGGGCGAGCTGGAGTATTCACCGATATATACGTATTCAAGGACTGACTGTTTGCTACAACTTTCCTAGTATTTTACCTATTAACTATCTACATCACATCATGTACTTCAGTCAAGTTTGACTGTTTTGAATGCTCCTACCGGACAACTCCCACCCTCTGGTAGGCTATCCTGACTGGCTATCATGATGGGTAGGAGGGGGACAGCGACAGTTGATAACATTCACATATATATGAGTGTGTGGTTAGGAGGGGGGGGGAGGGGCAGCGACAGTTGATAACATTCACATATATATGCAATTAGGCCAACATTTTGACATAAGCAACTGGGCAAACATTGACCTAGTACCTGTTCGGATTATAATATGATAGGGATAAGAAAGTATGAATTTAGAGGAAATTTACCCGCATTTGCTTGGAAGGAAAGTAGGAAACCATTTAGGACAAAACCCTCTCGGTCACCCGACCAGGATTCGAACACCGACCTCCTCGCCAATGACAAACCAAACGAGACGAGCCTGACATTTATACAAACGTGCCCACCAATGCGGGTCGGTATTATTGGAAATGTTACAAAAAAGTAGAGAGTTAGGTGGGAAATCTCAGTCAACACAATAAATACTTAATAAAATAATTAGATCCTAAGTTTACATATTTTCTTTGATTGACAACTTATCGACACAGGTGGGCAAGCGGACCAAAATGTTAGGCTCATAAAGTTGAGTTTATTGGTGACGGGGAGGTCGGGGTTCGAAGTCCCGGCCGGTTATATTGAAACTAGATTTTATTAAATGGTTTCCCTTTCTCCCTTCACGCAGCTGCGGGTAAATTTCCTCTTAAATTGTACCTTCCTAATACCTAATTAACTAAGGTAGTTTAATCAAACGAGTCTAGCTCGGACGGGTAGTAAGATGCAGAGTAAAAACATACATTCATAATTCAATAAACATATCTAATTGGTTTCTGTTCACGAACCGCTGGTTGTACTGTATTGTTCCTCCCCTCCCATCCCCCAGACGTATCTCTGAAACTATGGAGCCCATATTTGGAGGAGAGGGGGGGGTTACTCCTTGATACCTTTTCCAAAAACAAATCTACGGAAGAATTCCTCCACTCCTTTCCAGCCCCCTTTCCCATAATTTGTTTTTATTTTTACCTAAGAAGATAATGTAGACAATGAACTTTGTGTGACAGTTGTCAGAATGAGAAGACAATGTAGACAATGAACGTTGTGCCACAGTTGTCAGAATGATAAGATAATGTAGACAATGAACGTTGTGTCACAGTTGTCAGAATGAGAAGATAATGTAGACAATAAACTTTGTGTCACAGTTGTTAGAATGAGAAGATAATGTAGACAATGAACGTTGTGTCACAGTTGTCAGAATGAGAAGATAATGTAGACAATGAACTTTGTGTCACAGTTGTCAGAATGAGAAGATAATGTAGACAATGAACGTTGTGTCAAAGTTGTCAGAATGAGAAGATAATGTAGACAATGAACGTTGTGTCAAAGTTGTCAGAATGAGAAGATAATGTAGACAATGAACGTTGTGTCAAAGTTGTCAGAATGAGAAGATAATGTAGACAATGAACTTTGTGTCACAGTTGTCAGAATGATAAGATAATGTAGGCCATGAACTTTGTGTCACAGTTGTCAGAATGAGAAGATAATGTAGACAATGAACTTTGTGTCACAGTTGTCAGAATGAGAAGATAATGTAGACAATGAACGTTGTGTCAAAGTTGTCAGAATGATAAGATAACGTAGACAATGAACGTTGTGTCACAGTTGTCAGAATGATAAGATAACGTAGACAATGAACGTTGTGTCACAGTTGTCAGAATGAGAAGATAATGTAGACAATGAACGTTGTGTCACAGTTGTCAGAATGAGAAGATAATGTAGACAATGAACGTTGTGTCAAAGTTGTCAGAATGATAAGATAACGTAGACAATGAACGTTGTGTCAAAGTTGTCAGAATGATAAGATAACGTAGACAATGAACGTTGTGTCACAGTTGTCAGAATGATAAGATAATGTAAACAACGAACGTTGTGTCACAGTTGTCAGAATGAGAAGATAATGTAGACAATGAACGTTGTGTCACAGTTGTCAGAATGAGAAGATAATGTAGACAATGAACGTTGTGTCAAAGTTGTCAGAATGATAAGATAATGTAGACAATGAACGTTGTGTCAAAGTTGTCAGAATGATAAGATAACGTAGACAATGAACGTTGTGTCAAAGTTGTCAGAATGATAAGATAACGTAGACAATGAACGTTGTGTCAAAGTTGTCAGAATGATAAGATAACGTAGACAATGAACGTTGTGTCAAAGTTGTCAGAATGATAAGATAACGTAGACAATGAACGTTGTGTCACAGTTGTCAGAATGAGAAGATAACGTAGACAATGAACGTTGTGTCACAGTTGTCAGAATGAGAAGATAACGTAGACAATGAACGTTGTGTCAAAGTTGTCAGAATGATAAGATAATGTAGACAATGAACGTTGTGTCACAGTTGTCAGAATGATAAGATAATGTAGACAATGAACGTTGTGTCACAGTTGTCAGAATGAGAAGATAATGTAGACAATGAACTTTGTGTCACAGTTGTCAGAATGAGAAGATAATGTAGACAATGAACTTTGTGTCACAGTTGTCAGAATGAGAAGATAATGTGGACAATGAACTTTGTGTCACAGTTGTCAGAATGAGAAGATAATGTAGACAATGAACTTTGTGTCACAGTTGTCAGAATGAGAAGATAATATGGACAATGAACTTTGTGTCACAGTTGTCAGAATGAGAAGACAATGTAGACAATGAACGTTGTGTCACAGTTGTCAGAATGAGAAGATAATGTAAACAACGAACGTTGTATCCTGTTTGCTTTTCTGGTTGTTAAATACACATTCCTGGTGAGATTGCAAATAGGCCGGAGAGGGTTGCGTTGGGAGGGGGTGGCAGGTATTTGTAAATCAATATTATATTTAGCAGAATCCAACAGTTTAGTCGTTTAAGACTTTGCATTGCATGCATATTTTTCAGTTTCCATTTGTAAAGGGCGTGTTTGATTTAGTCGTGTTCATTACGATATTTTATTCATATATTTTTGTTGTTGTTGTAAATTTGAAGTAATTTTTTTTAAATAATTTTAAATAGTCCAAGTTCGGATCCTGTGGATAAAGAACCAATGTAGGTGGGATTTTGGCTTGTCCACAATCTCTTACGATTGGCCAGAGTTGAAGTTGTTCAAATGGTGGCCATGAGAATTAAACCCACGGAAAGTATTTCCTCTACAGTTTTAACGGAGCAAAGACCTTCCTTCTTTCAGGACGAAAAGCCGGACAGCGGGAAGTTAAGAGGCTTACATAACAAAACGTTCCATTGCCATTTGGCGCTTGACCTTTCAAATCATTGCAATGGCGACCCCTGGACTACTAAGAGCTTTCATATTTTGTTCGACATTAAAATAGTTTATAGTACTTTTGTATCTCAAGTTTATTATTTATTAATTTTGTCACTGCACTCACTGTATTGTATCCATTTACAATCTATTATTGTTGCCTAGTTATAACTAAATTAATACGTATCTATTCTATCTATTAAGTTCTTTTCATGTAATTATCGGTGCTGGTCTGTTACAGGTCCTGTAGTGTTGCTCAGCAATTTAACAAACAAAATTGAAATAATAATGTCTAATTATTATTATTATTATTATTATTATTAGCACCGCGTCTTACTACCCATTCGGGTTATACGCACTTACGCTAATGTGCAATGGTAGGGTGATTGTGAGATGAAATGGAGGACCTACAGTTTAACGTGGAATCCGAACCACGGTGGAGGCCTGGCATTCCTCACATTCACAAGTTGTGATTAATACACATCTTGTCAGAGGTGAAGGAAGGGTTTGGCATTCAGATAAATCTGTGCCGGAACCGAGGTTTGAACCCCGGACCCCCAGCACAGAAGTCTGACACCTTACCCCTAGACCACCAGGTCACCCAATAATGTCTAATGATAATAGTAATAATTTCAACAATAATAATAATTATTATTATTATTAATATACATATTTACCTAATCACGCCGTTCCCTTACAGGGTAGGCAAAAACTGTGCATATAGCTAAAAAAAAAGTACTTAATCCATCCTCACTAGCTTTCTCCACACTTTCCTATCCTTGCATACTTCCTTCTCTTCAACAACATCCATACATCGAGTTATTCATGTTCTTTTATTCTTAAAACTATTAATGTTTCTCTTTTTCACACATTCGTCTACAACATTTAGCCACGTCATACATGGCCTGCCTCTTCCTTTTGATCTAAACACTCTATCTTCATATATTTGCTTCGTCACTCGATCCACACTCATCTTTTCAACATGTCCAAACCAACGTATAACACTTCTTTCACAATTACATATTGGATTCCCTTTCAAACCGCAATCCTTCAGCATACATTCATTACTGACTCTGTCCATACGAGTTTTTACACAAACATTTCTCATATCTCATTCCAACCACATTCACCTTGCTCTTGTGTTTCTCCTGACAAACCGACATCCATAAAACAATGTTGGTGTTAACAGACTTTTATATATTGCCATCTTTGCCTCTTTCTATATTACTTCATTCTTTGCAATAGTGCACATAGCTCCAATTACTCTCTAAGATACATTCACGCGCCTGTCGATTTCACCATTCATCCTTCCATTTTTACAGAACATTCTGCCCAGATACACAAAATAATTCACTTGTTATAAGAGTTTTCCGTTTATACTAAGCTGACAATCATTTCCTGATCCATCTCTTATCAAAAACTATCACCTTGGTTGCGGAGACATTTATCCATTCTCCCTGTCGCCACATTCAAACTATTTTAATACATTCAACAAGTCACTTTCCTTCTCAGCCATTAATACTGCATCATCTGCATATAACAGCACTCTCACGTTCACATTGTTATTTGTACAATAATTGCGTCCTCACACGCATCCCTCATACACTTATCCATGAATATATTAAACAACCATGGATACATAACACAACCTTGTATAACACTGTTCAATGTCAAACCCTCCGCTCAAAGCTCCATCCACCCTAACGCATGCTTTACTTCCATCATACACCGCCATAAATACATTTACTACCCATACATCCACACCATACTCTCTCAGAACATATCATAATATACCCGATCCTACACTTTCTCCAGATCAACACATGCACAATACACTTTCTTCCTTAATCCCAGACCTTGTCTCAATCAACTGTTGCAATGTAAATATCTGGTCCATGCGACCTCTACCTGGCATGAAACCACATAGCACACCCCACACCTTGTCTCAAGTTTTTTCACGCACCCTCTCAATTTAAATTTATATTATTATTATTATTATTATTAGTGTAATATACAAAATGTGACAGTATTTTAAAAAAACACTCCCCCACGTCAACCCAGAAGCGAGCTATCCCGACCGAGCGGCCACCGCAAGTTCGCAAAGATATTGCCAACATTTGAGAAAAGAGGGTGTCATGTGGTCAGGACGACAAACCATTAATATCAGTTTTCTGTACCGGAACCGCTACTTGTTTGTATAAGTATTTCCTCATCTGTCCTCACGAGGATGAGTTGACCACTTCCCAGACCCAGAGAGATCTGTCAGCGCCGGGGATCGAACCAGGAACTCTGACCACAAAGGGTGTCGTTGTAACGTAATGAAAAGTTATATCTATTGTTTCTAGATAAGCACAAACATTCTATCAAGAGAAAAGCACCGCAACATGAAGAATCAGTAAAAACCTTATATTCCGAATTTGAATACGAGTGTGGTATCGATATTTTCCTCTCGATACCACACTCCTAATGGTGGTATTGACCTTTTACTTTCTATACCACACTCCTAATGGTGGTATCGACATTTTACTCTCGATACCACACCCCTAATGGTGGTATCGATATTTTCCTCTCGATACCACACTCCTAATGGTGGTATCGACATTTTCCTCGATACCACACTCCTAATTGTGGTATGTCTGTATCGACTAGGAGATAGAAAGAACAATATGCTGGTGGATCAATCCCAATCCAAGAGGGTAGTTGAGGTGTGGGGGGCTGCGACGCCCTTAAAATGGGGTGTTATTGGCCTCAGAGTAGTGACGTCATACAGACACGTGCGAACGTAGCTCTGACGTCATACGGCGTGGGACAAAGAGGGAAGATGAGACAAACCAACACCCATGGGTGGAAAACATACATAAAAACCAAAACCAGGTGTAAATCAAAATTGTGGGTATTTGGTGAAGTGTACTTTGGGTTCCGAACTTGAAACAATAAAAGTGTCCGGTTATGAAGGTAGTTTATTTAAAAAGTGAATCACAAGATTTCTATGTTGAAAACCAAACAAACAACAAATTTTTAGGATTTTTCTATTCTCTTGCCATACTTTAGTATGACAACGGAACAAGAAAACATTTGAAGTTTAGTTAAGGTGCGGTAGCTTTAAGGTGGTGGCTTTAAGGTGGCAAGGAAAGAACAAGAGCTACTCTTAGTTTTTTGGTCAAAATACAATGTATAGAATATCGCTTCAGTAACATTTAGTTTTTATTAACACTTTTACTACTATTTCATCATTTAAGGTGTTTAACGTGCGCGCCGGCTGATTATATCAGCACATGGCTTGTTAGCTAATTCGAATCTAGAACTGACACAACATCCAGCCCCCCGGCCGTTTATTCATCACTGTGAAAGGGTAAACCCATATTTCACCAATGGTACTTTTTTTCAGCCTAGCCAGGACTAGGAATCGAACCCGGAACCCTTAGTTCAGTAGGAAGACACGCTACCGACTAAGTTAAGGTGTCAGATTACGTTTAGTTAAATGTTCTATCCGTATTAATATAGACCCGCCTCGGTGGCGTAGTTGGCTAACACGCTAGTCGTGTTGAGCCCGACTGCCGAGGACGGGGAGATCGAGGTTCGAATCTCGGTCGGGTGAACTGGGGGTGGTTTTTCCTAAATGGTTTTCCACCCTCCCTCCACGCAAATGCGGGTTCACTTCCTCTATTCAACCTTCCCAATTCCTAATCCATTAGGGTAATTAGTACTTAAGCGTATAACCCGAACGGGTAGTAAGACGCGGTGCTAAATAAATAAATATTAATATAGACTACATTTCACGAGCATAGCAGCATTAGTATTGGACATCACGGCTGTTGACACTGACTCATGAGCTCATAACATAGTCAACGACTGTTGACACTGACTCGTGAGCTCATGACATAGTCAACGACTGTTGACACTGGCTCATGAGCTCATAACATAGTCAACAACTGTTGACACTGACTCATGAGCTCATAACATAGTCAACGACTGTTGACACTGACTCGTGAGTTCATGACATAGTCAACGACTGTTGACACTGGCTCATGAGCTCATAACATAGTCAACGACTGTTGACACTGACTCATGAGCTCATGACATAGTCAACGACTGTTGACACTGACTCATGAGCTCATGATATAGTCAACGACTGTTGACACTGACTCATGAGCTCATAACATAGTCAACGACTGTTGACACTGACTCGTGAGCTCATGACATAGTCAACGACTGTTGACACTGGCTCATGAGCTCATAACATAGTCAACGACTGTTGACACTGACTCATGAGCTCATAACATAGTCAACGACTGTTGACACTGACTCGTGAGCTCATGACATAGTCAACAACTGTTGACACTGACTCGTGAGCTCATGACATAGTCAACGACTGTTGACACTGGCTCATGAGCTCATAACATAGTCAACGACTGTTGACACTGACTCATGAGCTCATAACATAGTCAACGACTGTTGACACTGACTCGTGAGCTCATGACATAGTCAACGACTGTTGACACTGACTCGTGAGCTCATGACATAGTCAACGACTGTTGACACTGACTCGTGAGCTCATGACATAGTCAACGACTGTTGACACTGACTCATGAGCTCATAACATAGTCAACAACTGTTGACACTGACTCATGAGCTCGTGACATAGTCAACAACTGTTGACACTGACTCATGAGCTCGTGACATAGTCAACAACTGTTGACACTGACTCATGACATAGTCAACAATTGTTGACACTGACTAATGACATAGTCAACAACTGTTGACACTTGCTCATGAGCTCATAACATAGTCAACAACTGTTGACATTGACTCATGAGCTCATAACATAGTCAACCACTGTTGACACTGACTCATGAGCTCATAACATAGTCAACAACTGTTGACACTGACTCATGAGCTCATGACATATTCAATGTGTAGACAGTTATACTCTTATGTTCGTACTGGAGAAATATTTGAGCCTAAAATGGTTGTTTGAGCCTAAAAGGGTGTTTGAGACAAAATCTCCACAAATAGAAACCATCACCTCGCACCCTCGACATTACACGAGGAAATAGTGCGAGCTAAGGGTGAGGTAGAGAAGAGGGAAGGGGGTAAACAACCCCCCAAGTGCGTTGTAATCGACCAAATGCGCACGGTTTGTTTATTTAAGTTCCACTCAGGTGATATTTTAAGAAGTAAAATCCAAAATAACCGCTTCGGTGGCCGCGTGGTCTAACTCGCTAATCTCGCAGTACAGGCTAATAGTCTGCAGATGATGGGGGAGATCAAGGTTCGAATCTCGGTTGGGTGTACTGTGGGTGGTTTTCCTTCAATTATTTTCCAACTCTCCCTCCAGGAAAATGCGGGTATTTTGTTGATTTATTCAGGATAGTTACAGTAGCCCCATGGCTTCTTTGGTGCTGACTGACAGTTCACAGCTGACTTCTGACATTAAATATTTAGGTATATACCTAAATTTTGACTGACAGAAGTGACAGCTGCTAAACACATGTTTTTTGCAGATCATATGGTTCGGCGTAGGGATACATAATTTGGTCTGGTAACTTTTCAAAGCCGTATCGTTACACGCACAGTTAAACACAACACAGTGAATGTCAGTATATTCTGTGTCGTTCATCTCAAGGTATATTCTACAATAATATACTATAGGGGGTGTTCAGGTATTACGGGCGCTAACAAGGGGGGGAGGGAGGTTCAGAACAGTGCTTACGTAAGACAAAGAGAGACAGACAATAGTGGGTCAGAGACCCCCCCCGCCCCCTAAAATGCACACATAATGACGTGGATTCAAGGGCCTCTCGGTCAGCATATTAAAAGTGGTCAGAGCTTTTTGTTTATTGTTTCAATTAAATGTAAATTAATCTTTTTAAATTCAATTTAAAACATTTTTTAAATCATACCTCTTCAGTACAATGAATTTAAATTAATTTTACAGTAGTGTTTAGTGTGAATATTTCCTAACATTAATGTACATCTTTACGTTAATAATTACCCGAAATGTATAAATTGCATAGTAAATAATTGTTATTAAGGTGAAAATAAAATAAATAAAAGTAATCGACAAATATAAAATAAGACGGTATGGAAAGGGGGGGGGGGGCGAGTCGGAAGTTGGCTTATTTTTGCTTTGAAGGGGTAGAGGGGGTTTTTCCAAAATGGCCAAAAAGGTGCTTACGTTATATTAGCCGGACATCGCCAGCAAGTTAGTCCACCCCGGTGATATGCTGGTTGCATGCCCGGGAGTATGCAGGCGTATACAACTGTTCAGTGACTATAACAGCTATAAACCCACCGATATACCCTGATCAACATTTGAACCAATAGTTTGTCTAATAGGAGGTTTAAAATAACGTGATTATGTTCATTACTTACTCAAATAAGGGCTAGCGTAAAGTGTTAAAGGCCGAACATTTAAAAATATTTTTCAATTCTATATTTATATAAAAAAAAGCTTATTTCAAACTGTTTTCTCAAACGCAATGGGGTGGTTTTAATCCACATATAATAATATGTTCTATTATTTATAAGGAAGGCTAATCGCACGTAGAAACATACTTCTAGTGAACTCCGAAACAAGTTCCACACAAAGAGAAGAGATGGCTACGTCATTATTTACCAGAGAACAAAAGAACAGGTCGAATGTTCTGTCATACAAAACGGAAAGTTAGTTTATTATCTTTGTAAACTCTCCCAGAAATTTAAACCCTCTCCTCCCCTTCAGTTATATTTATGTAGTTCCTGGCAAGGAGGGGGTAGAGGTGTGCTAGAGACCTGAGTTCGGATCCAGATGCTCTCAAATTACAGAACAAATAATCTTACCTAAGGTGTGATTATTTTGGTGACTGGATTGTACCTGAACGCGCAAGCAAAATCAATGAAGCCCTTTACAGTTCGCTTTTCGGCCCCTAGGGGCATCGCTGTCTCATCTCGTACGTCACAAGGTCTCCGCCCCCCCTTAAACATCCTCACGACATTCTGCAGGTTGACAGCTTAGGGAGGAATGGACATTATCTGCAGGTTGACAGGCTAGGAAGGAATGCACATTATCTGTATGTTGACAGCTTAGGGAGGAATGCACATTGTCTGCAGGTTGACAGGCTAGGAAGGAATGCACATTATCTGTATGTTGACAGCTTAGGGAGGATTGCACATTGTCTGCAGGTTGACAGGCTAGGGAGTAATGCACATTGTCTGCAGGTTGACAGGCTGGGGAAGAATGCACATTATCTGCAGGTTGAGAGCTTAGGGAGGAATACACGTTGTCTGAAGGTTGACAGCTTAGGGAGGAATGCACATTGTCTGCAGGTTGATAGGCTAGGAAAGAATGCACATTGTCTGCAGGTTGACAGGCTAGGAAGGAATTCACATTGGCTGCAGGTTGACAGGCTAGGGAAGAATGCACATTATCTGCAGGTTGACATCTTAGGGAGGAATACACATTGTCTGCAGTTGACAGCTTAGGGAGGAATGCACATTGCCTGCAGGTTGATAGGCTAGGGAAGAATGCACATTGTCTGCAGGTTGACAGGCTAGGGAAGAATGCACATTGTCTGCAGGTTGACAGGCTAGGAAGGAATGCACATTGTCTGCAGGTTGACAGGCTAGGAAGGAATGCACATTGTCTGCAGGTTGACAGTTTGATCACATCCATCTAGCGAGTCTGATTTACCGCCAAGCAGACAAGATTGTTTCGGCGCGTTCTGCCACCTGGTAGAGAACATTAGAACTACGTAGTAAGGTTTGTGGCGCCAGAGAGAGACTGACGCCATCTGTTGAACTTTTCTGGAACTAACATTCCCTACCCTCAGTCTATTGTATTGTTGGTTCTTAGTTGTGCCGTGCGTTTCGCCCTGTCAGGGGATATCCATGTTTTTACCCTGATGGGGCAGGGATAGGGAAGGGAGAATTTAGAAGACGTGCCCGCACTTTTATGAAGGTAGAGTGAAAAACCCTTTAAGGAAAGAACACTTTCAGTACATTACACCGAGATTTTAAACCTGACCTCTTCGTCACCAGCTAATGAAACCATGGCTGGCGACTTAACCTGCACGCTCAAAGACCCGGGCCCTGGTTATTTAGGAAATGTTTAAATCTGTCTATCCCCCCGTTACCCCCCAACAACCCAGCCCTCACTTTGACCTGTCTATCCCCCCGTTACCCCCAACAACCCAGCCCTCACTTTGACCTGTCTATCCCCCCGTTACCCCCAACAACCCAGCCCTCACTTTGACCTGTCTATCCCCCCGTTACCCCCTAACAACCCAGCCCTCACTTTGACCTGTCTATCCCTCCGTTATCCCCAACAACCCAGCCCTCACTTTGACCTGTCTATCCCCCGTTACCCCCTAACAACCCAGCCCTCACTTTGACCTGTCTATCCCCCCGTTATCCCCCAACAACCCAGCCCTCACTTTGACCTGTCTATCCCCCCGTTACCCCCTAACAACCCAGCCCTCACTTTGACCTGTCTATCCCCCCGTTATCCCTAACAACCCAGCCCTCACTTTGACCTGTCTATCCCCCGTTACCCCAACAACCCAGCCCTCACTTTGACCTGTCTATCCCCCCGTTACCCCCAACAACCCAGCCCTCACTTTGACCTGTCTATCCCCCCGTTACCCCCTAACAACCCAGCCCTCACTTTGACCTGTCTTCCCGTAACCCCCCCCCCCCCCCCCCCCCCTCCCTCCAACAACCCAGACCTCACTTTGACCTGAATTGTTTCCTCCCTTGTTCTGTTTGTTAATGATGATGGACATATATAATGTATCATGGAATTAGCCAAGTTGTGTCCAGCTGTGTAAGAGGACAGACCCAGTTTGTGTCCAGCTGTGTAAGAGGGACAGACCCAAGTTGTGTCCAGCTGTGTAAGAGGGACAGACCCAAGTTTGTGTCCACTGTGTAAGAGAGACAGACCCAAGTTTGTGTCCTGTTGTGTAAGAGAGACAGACCCAAGTTTGTGTCAGCTGTGTAAGAGAGACAGACTCAAGTTTGTGTCCAGCTGTGTAAGAGAGACAGACCCAAGTTTGTGTTCAGCTGTGTAAGAGAGACAGACCCAAGTTTGTGTCCAGCTGTGTAAGAGAGACAGACTCAAGTTTGTGTCCAGCTGTGTAAGAGAGACAGACCCAAGTTTGTGTTCAGCTGTGTAAGAGAGACAGGCCCAAGTTTGTGTCAGCTGTGTAAGAGAGACAGACCCAAGTTTGTGTCAGCTGTGTAAGAAGACAGGCCCAAGTTTGTGTTCAGCTGTGTAAGAGAGACAGACCCAAGTTTGTGTCTAGCTGTGTAAGAGAGACAGACCCAAGTTTGTGTTCAGCTGTGTAAGAGAGACAGACCCAAGTTTGTGTTCTAGCTGTGTAAGAGAGACAGACCCAAGTTTGTGTCTAGCTGTGTAAGAGAGACAGACCCAAGTTTGTGTTCAGCTGTGTAAGAGAGACAGACCCAAGTTTGTGTCCAGCTGTGTAAGAGAGACAGACCCAAGTTTGTGTTCAGCTGTGTAAGAGAGACAGACCCAAGTTTGTGTCCAGCTGTGTAAGAAAGACAGGCCCAAGTTTGTGTTCAGCTGTGTAAGAGAGACAGACCCAAGTTTGTGTCTAGCTGTGTAAGAGAGACAGACCCAAGTTTGTGTTCAGCTGTGTAAGAGAGACAGGCCCAAGTTTGTGTCCAGCTGTGTAAGAGAGACAGGCCCAAGTTTGTGTCTAGCTGTGTAAGAGAGACAGACTCACCTCTCGCTGGCGATGGACGAGTTCCTCGACATGGACTTGGGCGACATCTCGAAGTCCGAGTCCGACCTGTACAGGAAGGACTCGCGCCTTGAGGCAGGTTTTGGAGCACCAGACCCGCCGAGGGAGAGGCGCCTCCATCCAGGGGGCTCCGCCCCGGGCTGGCCCCATTCTCGACATCGAAACTGCAACAAAGATACAAGCCACGTCACTATCTCGTCAACCGCGAGGATATACACATACAATGACCTTGCTTTCTGGCAGCTCAAAACATGACTACTAACAATGACCTTGTTTTCTGAGTAGCACAACACATGACTACTAACAATGACCTTGCTTTCTGGGCAACAAAACACATGACTACTAACAATGACCTTGCTTTCTGGGTAACACAACATATGACTACTAACAATGACCTTGTTTTCTGGCAGCTCAAAACATGACTACTAACAATGACCTTGCTTTCTGGGTAACACAACACATGACTACTAACAATGACCTTGTTTTCTGGCAGCTCAAAACATGACTACTAACAATGACCTTGCTTTCTGGGCAACAAAACACATGACTACTAACAATGACCTTGCTTTCTGGGTAACACAACATATGATTATTAACATAGCTCGCTCTTAGATTACTTTAACATAAGTTCCCACAGGAAACCAGTTTTAAATAAACTTAAATTATGTTAAAATAATAAAATACTGAAAAGTGACCCTTGAGAAATTTTTGAAATATATTATTGTCACCAAGTCTAAACCATTGCATTAAAAAAACCAAGCAGAATATTCTTATTTAGAAATTATGTAAGGAATTGTCTTGTGAACCAAAGCAATTTTAACACTGTTTGAAGTTATCACTAAAGGTGGGGACACACTGCCGTCACGTCACGTGAGCTCATGTGACCTCATACAGTAGAGATATGACGTGACGTGCTGTACATACTCACACTATAGTCACGTCATGTCACTTAACATGCGCTCTCGTTTCGTTTTCAGTAATACGTTTCTTATCTAAAGTTCTTCATTCTTGGACTAACCATGGAGAGAAGTGGATCAAGCAGTTTGAAGAAGAGTTGGAAAATGCTTGTCCAGTATTAGTGGCTAACACAGTGGCTCGTAGGAAAAGGGTGTGGGTGCATCAAATAAATTTGAAAAGGAAGGAGAAGGGCGAACTTTATCATTTGGTTAAGGAACTTAAAGAACACCCAAGTCGATATGAAATGTATTTTAGAGTGACAAAGGAAGAATTTCAGTTCTTACATGATCTTATAAAGGAGCTCGGCTACGCACTTTTTCAATAAGCATTTCCTCCATAATTAACACACTCTAACAACCAAGAAAACTAAACGACTTGTCCACTGACGACACTTCAACGGACTCACGGCTCACGAAATATGTGCTGCCGCAGATATTGTGAGAGCGCGTGAGGGCGTGACGAGACATGAGGAGACATGACCTCACGCGATGTGTATGTAGTGACGCCAGTGTGAATGCGCACCCCTCTAATCAACAGAAATAAATCTACTCACACTTTGATTGCTTACGTGAGCTCATGTGACCTCACGTGACGTGACGCCAATGTGTCCCCACCTTAAGAGATCAGTATTGTGTGTTTACGTTCGCTCTGTAAGGACAGAGGTAATGTTTATCGCAGTTGTTTACATAAAACAGATGAAAACACAGTAATGAAATGGTATGAAAGCACTAATCAACTATAGGTTCTGCACTGTTTATTTACGTTGGTTCCGAAGATTACTGTGACAAGTAAGTCCAGTTACTTGACGTGGACATTCAGTTGTTCCAACCCGTGAACTTGTTAAAAGTGCTGAGTTAGTTGCGGTGACGACTCTATAGCAGCTGTTTAATGTTTCTGTTGGCTGAGACTCAACTACTGCTGCAAGATATTGAACACAACATGGCTTTCAAGATTAGATCAGCCGCGGTCTGGTATCATACAGTGATGTCAACAGTGATGTTATCAGGCAGTGATGTCAACAGTGATGGTATCATACAGTGATGTTATCAACGGTGAGTGTATCAGGCAGTGATTGTATCAACAGTGATGAAATCAGAAAGTTATGTCAACAGTGATGGTATCAACAGTGATGTCAACCGTGAGTGTATTAGACAGTGAGTGTATCAGACAGTGATGTCAACAGTGATTTCAACAGTGAGTGTATCAGACAGTGATGTCAACAGTGAGTGTATCAGACAGTGATGTCAACAGTGAGTGTATCAACAGTTATTTCAACAGTGAGTGTATCAACAGTTATTTCAACAGTGAGTGTATCAGACAGTGATGAAATCAGAAAGTGATGGTATTGACCGAACAAGCTTTCCTTTAAACGCATGATTTGAGACTTATTATCACACTCACGTGAGTCCTGTGAGTTCCTAATATATTGTTCTGTATAAGATTATAACACTCACGTGAGTCCTGTGAGTTCCTAATATATTGTTCTGTATAAGATTATCACACTCACATGAGTCCTATGAGTTCCTAATAGATTGTTCTGTAGTTTTATAAGAGGAGAATAACAGCAGCATATTTATAAGAAAACATTTAGTTCAAACAAGTTCCAATGTTTTGATGATCAACTTAAAGAGGACAATGTTGGCTTGCGCGAGATTGGAATATTGTTGGTTAGAACAATACCTCTTTTGTCAGACTGGGACCAGACCTTTGTCAGACTGGGACTAGAACTTTGTCAGACTGGGACCAGACCTTTGTCAGACTGGTACTAGAACTTTGTCAGACTAGGACCAGACCTTTGTCAGATTGGGACTAGAACTTTGTCAGACTAGGACCAGACCTTTGTCAGACTGGGACCAGACTTTTGTCAGACTGGGACCAGACCTTTGTCAGACTGGGACCAGACTTTTGTCAGACTAGGACCTATACATTTTATTTATTATTCGTCAATTTTTTTTCCTTGAAATTTATTCCTTCTATTCCTGCGCTGTTAAAAATGATGTAGGCTATATGAGCCCTTCTGTATTTTTTAATCAACCTAAGTTGACCTGGATTAGAAGGCACCCCCTGTACCCCTTCCCCACCAGACAAAGATTGTTCCAGCGCTCATGAATTCCCCAGCACGCAATAATATAACATTTGGTCAGCTTTGTCCTTGACTGGCGGACAATAGGACAACAGCTCCACTTCAAGAACAAGGTCAACCCATATTAAAACACTTCCGTAGCAGTTGACAGGAGATACAGCACAGTTGGAGTAATTCAAGGCACACTAGTCGTGCATCCATTACCACCTCGAGTATAATATATTGATCCTCCTTCTGTCATCAGCTAATGGAGTGCTCCTATGATCATATCAGCAGCTAATTGAGTGCTCCTATGATCCTGACAGCAGCTAATTGAGTGTTCCTATGATCATATCAGTAGCTAATGGAGTGTTCCTATGATCCTGACAGCAGCTATTGGAGTGCTCCTATGATCATATCAGCAGCTAATGGAGTGCTCCTATGATCATATCAGCAGCGAATGGAATGTTCCTATGATCATATCAGCAGCGAATGGAATGTTCCTATGATCATATCAGCAGCTAATGGAGTGTTCCTATGATCCTGACAGCAGCTATTGGAGTGCTCCTATGATCATATCAGCAGCTAATGGAGTGCTCCTATGATCATATCAGCAGCTAATGGAGTGCTCATATGATCATATCAGAAGCTAACGGAGTGCTCCTATGATCATATCAGCAGCTAATTGAGTGCTCCTATGATCCTGACAGCAGCTAGTGGAGTGTTCCTATGATCCTGACAGCAGCTAATGGAGTGCTCCTATGATCATATCAGCAGCTAATGGAGTGCTCCTATGATCATATCAGCAGCTAATGGAGTGTTCCTATGATCATATCAGCAGCTAATGGAGTGTTCCTATGATCATATCAGCAGCTAATGAAGTGTTCCTATGATCATATCAGTAGCTAATGGAGTGTTCCTATGATCCTGACAGCAGCTAATGGAGTGCTTCTATGATCATATAAGCAGTTAATGGAGTGTTCCTATGATCCTGACAGCAGCTAATGGAGTGCTCCTATGATCATATCAGCAGCGAATGGAATGTTCCTATGATCATATCAGCAGCTAATGGAGTGTTCCTATGATCCTGACAGCAGCTAATGGAGTGCTCCTATGATCATATCAGCAGCGAATGGAATGTTCCTATGATCATATCAGCAGCTAATGGAGTGTTCCTATGATCCTGACAGCAGCTATTGGAGTGCTCCTATGATCATATCAGCAGCTAATGGAGTGCTCCTATAATCTTGATAGCGTCCCTAGCATTTAATTAATAGTTTGTTGATCCTTTATTGAGGTACGTTATTGGCCAGTAAAACATGCATGGGGGGGACTTGTCAAGATAACTCAAGGTGAAGTGTCGATACGAACAATATCACAAGCTCTCACATATCAGAGCATTAACACCGGCTCCATAGTCTCTACTTCGGGCCTGTGTGATGGGACAGAAGGAAACAGAACATGAGGCTAGGACAGGCAGGATTATGAGGCTAGGCCGGACAGGATTATGAGGCTAGGCCGGACAGGATTATGAGGCTAGGCCGAACAGGATTATGAGGCTAGGCCGGACAGGATTATGAGGCTAGGCCGGACAGGACTATGAGACTAGGACAGGCAGGATTATGAGGCTGGGCCGGACAGGATTATGAGGCTAGGCCGGACAGGATTATGAGGCTAGGCCGGACAGGATTATGAGACTAGGTCAGACAGGATTATGAGGCTAGGCCGGACAGGATTATGAGGCTAGGCCGGACAGGATTATGAGGCTAGGCCGGACAGGATTATGAGACTAGGACAGGCAGGATTATGAGACTAGGACAGGCAGGATTATGAGGCTAGGCCGGACAGGATTATGAGGCTAGGCCGGACAGGATTATGAGACTACCAGAGTAATCCCTGAAACACGTGTATTCTTGTTTGTTTTAGTAACAAAGCTTTCTTTTCTTGGTGAAACAGTTCGTTTGTTGGTTTGACGTCACAGTTTGAAGGTGAGAGGGGCGGGGGGGAGGAAGAGTAAATAACGTTTAAAATAGAACATTGTCGGAACAGTGAGATCTGCGGAGAGGCCTCTGACAAACTCGGAGGAAGAACGAGCCAACCCACACCACAACAGTTTCACGTGTAACGTCAGATATCGGACATTTTGTTGGATCCTCACCGTAACCATCACGTCCATTGGAACATTTCAGCCCGGTATAACCGATCTACACATCACTTTGCTTGCGGCGGGAGAGTAGGGGACGCGAGATAAGGCTCCAGTACAAATACAGAGTTCAATGTTCCACACACGGTGATATCAACAATTGTTGAACATCTGTCATGAACATAGCGGCATTAGATAGCAAACTTTTGAATGAAGAGAACCCCGCTTGGGTGTAATGAGTTTTCCCCCTAAATCGCTTCCCACTCTCGGTCCACGCAAATGCGGGTGTACTTCCTCTAAATTAAACCTTCCCAATATTTAACACATAAGTGTAAATATTACATAGGCGTGTAACCCGAGTGGGTAGTAATATACACTGTTACAGAAACAATGATAAGAGAGGGACATCTCGGCCCACCAAATATCATAGAAATCAGCCCCTCATTTTCTAGATCTCTATTTTAAAATATATTTGGTTGCTAATATCTCAGAAACTATTGATTTTATAAAAATATCCTTCAAATTAAAGTTTTTTACTATAAATAGCCCTACGACTTTTTGCAATAGAGAGTTATTCTAGCTCAAAGAGTTGCAGATATATCAAAATTGGATATATCTGCTGATGTAAAGTACCCTCTAAGTCATTTTCACGGATAAACGAGTTGTGCAATTTTGCTTGAAATGTAAAACCATGCCTGGATTCGAATTTTATTCAAAATAGTTTGAGCAAATTTCGAGAAAATTGATTTTCTCACTTTTCTAACTAAGTAAGCTACCCTTAATTCTAAGGTTTGATTAATATCATTCCAAAAAACCCTCTGGGGAACCTTAAAAAAAACAAAACCTAGTTACCAAGTTTTAGCCCAATCAGTAAAATGGTTTCGGTTCCAGGCCGAGATACAGACAGACATACAGAAAGTCCTGAAACAAATGTTGGTTCTTGTTAATTCATGTTAGTTCACGTTGGTTCACGTTAGTTCACGTCGGGTGCGACACGATCCAATGTACAGTTTCATGAGGAATCCCACGCACTCGTACGGACGTATGTGATGCAATATGTGAAACTAGCCTGGAGTAATTAAGATGTGATCTGTGATAAACGGAGGCTGAGTGGTTCTTGAGTGAAGACATCTTCAAGAGCGGAATTGTCACGAGGGACACAATCTGTCCTCTTATTAAGTAAAAACAGCTCTAAATCACTACCTTTTTTACTACAAATAAAAATTAAATATATACAATAATAAGACGTTCACAATATTTGTTGCCATGACTGATCTGAATGTCAATCAAACAAGCATTCCATGTACGATGTTGTAATGGTGACAAGGTATAACACTCCCTGTTTTTACAACTTTGTGTTGGTTCGTCATAGCATCCTGCTCCTCAACATAGGCTACCCGCCGTGGTTTAGCTCAGGAATGGATATTAATGGGTAGTTTCTAGGATTCCTTCATCTTGGAATAGCAAAGGTCAAAATGGAGGATTATCAGCTTGTTCACGAGGTAGCTCACCTTTAACTAGAGATAATAGAGAGTTATCAGCTTGGTCACGAGGTAGTTCACCTCTACCTAGAGATAATAGAGAGTTATCAGCTTGGTCGAGAGGTAGTTCACCTCTACCTAGAGATAATAGAGAGTTATCAGCTTGTTCACGAGGTAGCTCACCTCTACCTAGAGATAATAGAGAGTTATCAGCTTGGTCACGAGGTAACTCACCTCTACCTAGAGATAATAGAGAGTTATCAGCTTGGTCACGAGGTAACTCACCTCTACCTAGAGATAATAGAGAGTTATCAGCTTGGTCACGAGGTAACTCACCTCTACCTAGAGATAATAGAGAGTTATCAGCTTGTTCACGAGGTAGCTCACCTCTACCTAGAGATAATAGAGAGTTATCAGCTTGGTCACGAGGTAACTCACCTCTACCTAGAGATAATAGAGAGTTATCAGCTTGGTCACGAGGTAACTCACCTCTACCTAGAGATAATAAATAGATAATTTTCCATTTAAAAAAAATTTCAATAATTTTTCTCTGGGAAAAAAGAAAACTCCGCTATTTAAATGGAATCACTGCAATCAAGTCGGTTCCAGTTTAATTTCTCCAGAGTACGAATAACAGCAATAACAGTTCTCTTCACACAACCACGTATCGACTGCAGTGCTTGGTGAGACCAGGTATGTTAATACTTCAAAACTGTAATACATCCCCTTCCCATGAGATTGAAACATTTTCAGATGAGTTACAATAACAGCAATAACAGTACTCTTCACACAACCACGTATCGACTGCAGTGCTTGGTGAGACCAGGTATGATAATACTCTAATACTGTAATACATCCCCTTCCCTTGAGATTGAAACATTTTCAGATGAGTTACAATAACAGCAATAACAGTACTCTTCACACAACCACGTATCGACTGCAGTGCTTGGTGAGACCAGGTATGTTAATACTTCAAAACTGTAATACATCCCCTTCCCTGAGATTGAAACATTTTCAGATGAGTTACAATAACAGCAATAACAGTACTCTTCACACAACCACGTGAGACCAGGTATGTTAATACTCCAATACTGTAATACATCCCTTCCCTGAGATTGAAACATCTGAGAATCTTACCGAAAGATGTTCCTCTCTAATTGACATTATTTGTTTTAATTCAGTGTCTACCACCCCGTCCCCCGTCTCGCCCCAGACTAGTCAAACTTGGTTAGAGCACATTCTCGAAAGTTAGAAACCTCCACAGGTGTTAAAACTATATAAACGTGGTAACAATAACAGTAATTATCTTATTTCCTGAGGGTGTTTGTATAAGACAGCGGTGACTCATGTGGTTGGGTGGTATCTCATCACTTCGGACACTCCAGTCTTCATTACGGAGCCAGTCCAATTTGTTTTCTTTATTCAAACAATGACTGTTTCTGTTATTGTACGTTATACGGGAATAACGTCGTAGCGGCCGTTTCTTTGTTCAGTAAATATGATCGGTCCGTTCGGATTAACCTGAACATTTACACTAGCGCGGTAAGGGATGAGGAAGAGTGAATTAAGAGAAAATGTACCCGAATTGAAACAATAAATAGCAAGATTATATTTAGAGCCATATCTGGTGTTTTGTTAGTTTAATATACACACATGTGACGCGATAGTATCAGGATTAGTGTAGTGTTGTACTCACTAAGAATGTAACATACTCAATAAAGCCCAACTTATCGAATAAAGTGTAGTATAGCTTACTTCCGGTGATAACACACATACACACATCACTCCCATTACAATCCAAACAAGACCAACAGAAAGTAATTGCTAGTTTTTATTTGTACAGTCGTGTCCAAATGAAATGCATATCACTAACATACACTGAGGATCTGTTTACTTAGCGATGGGTGGTCTAAGCGGGCTGCATAAACACTGGGAGTAATTTAATCTGGCTCCAGCAGAACAAAACTGAAACCAATATCTTCGTTGATTGAAATGAAATGGATTATAAGTTCACGTGAGTGAGAGTAGTCATTCTCATGAGTGAGACTAGTCATTCTCGTTAGTGAGACTAGTCATTCTCGTGAGTAAAACTAGTCATTCTCGTGAGTGAAATTAGTCATTCTCACGAGTGAGACTAGTCATTCTCATGAGTGAGACTAGTCATTCTCATGAGTGAAACTAGTCATTCTCGTGAGTGAGACTAGACATTCTCGTGAGTGAGACTAGTCATTCTCATGAGTGGGAGTAGACATTCTCGTGAGTGAGACTAGTCAATCTCGTGAGTGAGACTAGTCATTCTCATGAGTGAGACTAGTCATTCTCATGAGTGAGACTAGTCATTCTCATGAGTGAGACTAGTCATTCTCATGAGTGAAACTAGTCATTCTCATGAGTGAAACTAGTCATTCTCGTGAGTGAGACTAGTCATTCTCATGTTTGAGAGTAGTCATTCTCGTGAGTGAGACTAGTCATTCTTGTGAGTAAGACTAGTCATTATCGTGAGTGAAACTAGTCATTCTCATGAGTGAGAGTAGTCATTCTCGTGAGTGAGAGTAGTTATTCTAGTGATTGAGACGTCATTCTCGTGAGTGAGAGTAGTCATTCTCATGAGTGAGAGTAGTCATTCTCATGAGTGAGACTAGTCATTCTCGTGAGTAAGACTAGTCATTCTCATGAGTGAAACTAGTCATTCTCATGAGTGAGACTAGTCATTCTCGTGAGTAAGACTAGTTATTCTCATGAGTGAAACTAGTCATTCTCATGAGTGAGAGTAGTCATTCTCGTGAGTGAAACTAGTCATTCTCATGAGTGAGAGTAGTCATTCTCGTGAGTGAGACTAGACATTCTCGTACAAACAAATATGTTTTCAAGTTCTTGAGGACCAAAGCAGAATTTGCTCTCAAAAAATGGGAGTTAGGATAAATTAAAATTCGCCCTCACTGTGCAGTGTCCCTGAACCAATGAGCCGGCAGGTAGGGCTGGTTGTAAGGGTAGCGCGCCTGACTGTTGCTTGGGTCGCCTGTATTTTGTTTCATGTGTATTCAGACAAACGTTGGAGCAGTTATCCAAGATATTGACTACTAGATTATAAAATAGGGCATAGTATAATCAGTCAAGGTAAGACTGCTACTTCGATTGGTTCCACTATGGTGTATCTTATAGCTAGGACCATAGTGTAATCTGTCAAGGTAGGACTTCTACCTTGCTTTGTTCCACTATGGTGTAGCTTATAAGAGAGTCATAGTGTAATCAGTCAAGGTAAGACTGCTACCTTTCTTTGTTCCACTATGGTGTAGCTTGTAAGATAGGGCCATAGTATAATCTGTCTAGGTAAGACTCCACACTCACACATGATCCTGTTCCCCTTGGTTAGCTAGTTCAAGGCACTAATAGCACTCACAATTTACTCTCAATGTTTTAATTCCTTACACAAGAAATATGAACTAGAAGTTAAATACTAAGCAGGCGAGTGTGAAAATAGCGCAATAAAATAATCAATGAGACAAGATTTACTGGGGCATGAGTTACAGCCCGCAATCGATCACTGACGTCATCACCAGGGCTTGTTCTATAAAGATACAAGACTACAAGTTACAAGAGAATCCACTTGTAGATGCTAAGAAATGAGGAAACTATGTTTAATAGAGCTACTTGCAGCTAACAAGCACTTGTATATCAAGGGGTGTTTTCTACTAGTCTCAGCCAATATCCAAAATACTTAACAAGTGCAGTTTTAATTAGTCCAATATACTATTTTAGTGAATAGATCATTTGTGTAAATACTGTATTATGTTTATAGACTTATGACGAGGTTAGTACCTTGACTGATTACACTATGGCCCTATCTTATAAGCTACACTATAGTGGAACCAAGCAAGGTAGCAGTCTTACCTTGACTGATTACACTATGACCTTATCTTATAAACTACACCATAGTGGAACCAAGCAAGGTAGCAGTCTTACCTTGACTGATTACACTATGGCCCTATTTTATAAGTTGAACCATAGTGAAACCAAGCAAGGTAGCAGTCTTACCATGACAGATTACACTATGGCCCTATCTTATAAACTACACCATAGTGGAACTAAGCAAGGTAGCAGTCTTACCTTGACTGATTACACTATGGCCCTATTTTACAAGCTACACCATAGTGGAACCAAGCAAGGTAGCAGTCTTACTTTGACAGATTACACTATGGCCCTATTTTACAAGCTACACCATAGTGGAACCAAGCAAGGTAGCAGTCTTACCTTGACTGATTACACTATGGCCCTATTTTACAAGCTACACCATAGTGGAACCAAGCAAGGTAGCAGTCTTACCTTGACTGATTACACTATGGCCCTATTTTATAAGCTGAACCATAGTGGAACCAAGCAAGGTAGTAGTCTTACCTTGACTGATTACACTATGGCCCTATTTTACAAGCTACACCATAGTGGAACCAAGCAAGGTAGCAGTCTTACCTTGACTGATTACACTATGGCCCTATTTTATAAGCTGAACCATAGTGGAACCAAGCAAGGTAGCAGTCTTACCTTGACTGATTACACTATGGCCCTATTTTACAAGCTACACCATAGTGGAACCAAGCAAGGTAGCAGTCTTACCTTGACTGATTACACTATGGCCCTATTTTACAAGCTACACCATAGTGGAACCAAGCAAGGTAGCAGTCTTACCTTGACTGATTACACTATGGCCCTATTTTATAAGCTGAACCATAGTGGAATAATGTAAGGTAAGCTTGAACGAAGTGTACAAACGGAGCTCATAACGGCAATAATTGAGCATAAATTGATTAGTTGTCAATATTTTTATTGGTGAAGATTAGTATTTGTCAAAGCCAATTTTTTTTTTAAACGAAGTTGCTAATATTTTGTTAGAAGCTTCACACACCTCTAGTATTTGGGAAATCTTTTTTTCTAAAACTACTCCGTAATCTATGAAATAACACAATCCCCGGACACGCATTATGAACCAAACTGTTTGGGTAGTCGACCCAGATACAAAGGGAGATGTAAAAAAAAAAACTCTTTTGAGTTCGGGGGAATGTCCAGAAACAAATCTAGAGGCAAACAATGTTCACGATTACAATAATTCAGCTACATGACCAATTTTTGTTCATCACAGACAATGTTCATAAGTTCATAAACTCTGTTCATGATCCCCTTCTTGTGAAAATGTTTATTTTATAAATAATTGTTTTGTAATTTTAGATTCTTACATTATATTTTCATGGTTTGAATAATCCTGTGCGGGATATTGTCGATGTTTAGTAAATTCCTGAAGACTGAAACATAAGATTATCCATCTCACAGTTGTCGGAATGACAAGATAAACTTCTTACATTCTTTAATTTTGTGTCAGGGGTAGATTCACATTCCTGCTACAGCTCTGCAGCTAAGCTTGAAGTATTTCAGTGGGGTAGGGGCAGCTATTGCCCTTGAAGTAGGGATTGGTACAGCTCTGCAGCTAAGCTTGAAGTATTTCAGTGGAAAAGGGCAGCTATTGCTCTTGAAGCAGGGATTGGTACAGCTCTGCAGCTAAGCTTGAAGTATTTCAGTGGGGAAGGGGCAGCTATTGCCCTTGAAGCAGGGATTGGTACAGCTCTGCAGCTAAGCTGGAAGTATTTCAATGGGAAGGGGCAGCTATTGCCCTTGAAGTAGGGATTGGTACAGCTCTGCAGCTAAGCTGGAAGTTTTTCAGTGGGGAAGGGGCAGCTATTGCCCTTGAAGTATTTCAGTGGGAAGGGGCAGCTATTGCCCTTGAAGTAGGGATTGGTACAGCTCTGCAGCTAAGCTTGAAGTATTTCAGTGGGGAAGGGGCAGCTATTGCCCTTGAAGCAGGGATTGGTACAGCTCTGCAGCTAAGCTGGAAGTGTTTCAGTGGAAAAGGGCAGCTATTGCTCTTGAAGCAGGGATTGGTACAGCTCTGCAGCTAAGCTTGAAGTATTTCAGTGGGGAAGGGGCAGCTATTGCCCTTGAAGCAGGGATTGGTACAGCTCTGCAGCTAAGCTGGAAGTTTTTCAGTGGGGAAGGGGCAGCTATTGCCCTTGAAGTATTTCAATGGAAAGGGGCAGCTATTGCCCTTGAAGTAGGGATTGGTACAGCTCTGCAGCTAAGCTTGAAGTATTTCAGTGGAAAAGGGCAGCTATTGCTCTTGAAGCAGGGATTGGTACAGCTCTGCAGCTAAGCTTGAAGTATTTCAGTGGAAAGGGGCAGCTATTGCCCTTGAAGAAGGGATTGGTAAATCAATGTTAATATTTAGCGAAACGCAAGAGTTTGGTTGATAAAGGTGGTTCATTGCAAACGGATATAAGTTTCAATTTGTAAATTACTTGTTTGATCAAATTACGTGCATTCTTTCTGAGTTTTAGTTAAAGATTTTAGGTGATTTTTTGTCATTCTTTTATCAATTTTAATATAAATTTAATAGGTCAATTTTTTGGTACCATTTTTAGGTAATCGAAATCCGGACCCTGGTTATCAGACTGACTGCCAATTATTTGACTCTGTCTTCATAACAAGTTCGTGGTTCGGATCCATCAAATGAAATAACTCTAATATTTGTTAAATTCCTATCTAATCAACTTGAAAGTTTGACGCAGCGATTTATTCAAACTTTATGACTTTGACTACGACTTAAAGTAAGAGTGATAAGATTAATCGGCGGCTTTTGATCAGAGTCGGTGGTTTGTGCCTGGTCGAAACAAATAACACCAATGGCGGGTTTTATGACAGTGCCTTTTTTTTTTTTTTAATATCTGATATGAAGTTTAATATCCCAACACGATGAACACTATCATAAATTTATCTCTGCCCGAAGAAGAACATTTTACGGGAAATCTTGAATAGAAAAAGTCTCCAGAAATTGTTCAGGTAAACTCTCCGCAGTGGCGGTTTGCGGCTTGTTTAGGGATGACGTTACCTATAACCGCTGTTATTGCTCTATTTGTGAATGTTTCTAATGATAACGTCATTGGGAGGATTCAACAGAGGTATGAACTTGATAATTTGGGCTACCTCCCTCCAGAGCACTCATTTCATTTAAATAGCTGCAATTATTTATTAAATAAATGGAGCATTTAACAATACTTAACATTTTAAAGATTTTTATTTAAATTAATTTAATATATTTAACATGTACTTTAGGAATCGACTGATTATATCAGCACACGATCTAAAAACTAATTTAAATCTAGTACCAACACAACATCCATCCCCCTTCCGTTAATTCATCACTGTGAAATGGTAACACCACATTTCACCAACGACCCATTTTTCCGTCATGCCGGGAATCGAACACGGCACCCTTAGCTCAGGTGGTAGCGTGTCTGTCTACTGATAAGGTATCGGACTTAAAATAAAAATGTTTTATGGGTAAGAGTCGTATACACTCTACACTAGCCTGGGTAAGAGTCGTGTACATTCTACACTAGCCTGGGTAAGAGTCGTGTACACTCTACACTAGCCTGGGTAAGAGTCGTGTACACTCTACACTAACCTGGGTAAGAGTCGTATACACTCTACACTAACCTAGATAAGAGTCGTGTACACTCTACACTAACCTGGGTAAGAGTCGTGTACACTCTACACTAGCCTGGGTAAGAGTCGTGTACACTCTACACTAGCCTGGGTAAGAGTCGTGTACATTCTACACTAGCCTGGGTAAGAGTCGTGTCCACTCTACACTAACCTGGGTAAGAGTCGTATACACTCTACACTAACCTGGGTAAGAGTCGTGTACACTCTACACTAACCTGGGAAAGAGTCGTGTACACTCTACACTAACCTGGGTAAGAGTCGTGTACACTCTACACTAACCTGGGAAAGAGTCGTGTACACTCTACACTAACCTGGGTAAGAGTCGTGTACACTCTACACTAACCTGGGTAAGAGTCGTGTACACTCTACACTAGCCTGGGTAAGAGTCGTGTACACTCTACATTAGCCTGGGCAAGAGTCTGTACACTCTACACTAAGACTGTATTGTAAATATAATATACATGCTAGTTTACATTTTTTCTATTAATAAATAAATACACTATTCTGAGAATGAAGCGAGAAAGGTTTGAAGCCAGTTTGACTAGGTAACTTGTCATGTAAATTGTACACAAAGGTTCCTAGTACGCACAATGTGTTGAAGTTTCACATCTTCAACAGATTTACTGCGGGTGGTATTTACCGATGGAAATGTTATTTCTAGGGCGGACTTGCTGACATATCAAGGATCCTCCTGTTCACAGAAACTTGCTGACATGTCAAGGTGTTGAAAGTGTTGTCTCAAGTCATTGATCGTGTTGTATGTTCAAGTTACAGCAAAGAGAGCATTGGTCAGTATTTGATGTGCACACAACAACTACAAACAAACTACAAGGTATCACGTGACTAGTTTAAGTGGACAGAATGAGGAACGTGAGGATATGGACCATTGTTTGGATTACATCAACCTGTGTTCTCAACAGATCATTGCTATGGAAGCTGAAACTTTGACAGAAGATTCATTACAACCTGAACAGAGATATCATTTGTTATTTTGTGTGGATATAGCTAGTGAGAGTAAGAGTGAGAGTGAGAGTGTCCCGGGTAACTCACGCGAGTATGATGATCCGTGGGGCTCGTCTCAGGTTGATAGTTCCCAGACTGTCCGCCCTCCTCCTGGAGGCAGCTGCCCCCGTCTCTCTGACCACCAGGCCCGACATAACCCCAGGGGGGTCCTATACTCGCCCTGCTGTCACTGAGAGGGTCCTACACTCGCCCTGCTGTCACTGAGAGGGTCTTACACTCGCCCTGCTGTCACTGAGAGGGTCCTACACTCGCCCTGCTGTCACTGAGAGGGTCTTACACTCGCCCTGCTGTCACTGAGAGGGTCTTACAACTCGCCCTGCTGTCACTGAGAGGGTCTTACACTCGCCCTGCTGTCACTGAGAGGGTCTTACACTCGCCCTGCTGTCACTGAGAGGGTCTTACACTCGCCCTGCTGTCACTGAGAGGGTCTTACACTCGCCCTGCTGTCACTGAGAGGGTCTTACACTCGCCCTGCTGTCACTGAGAGGGTCTTACACTCGCCCTGCTGTCACTGAGAGGGTCTTACACTCGCCCTGCTGTCACTGAGAGGGTCCTATACTCACCCTGCTGTCACTGAGAGGGTCTTACACTCGCCCTGCTGTCACTGAGAGGGTCTTACACTCGCCCTGCTGTCACTGAGAGGGTCTTACACCGCCCTGCTGTCACTGAGAGGGTCCTATACTCGCCCTGCTGTCACTGAGAGGGTCCTACACTCGCCCTGCTGTCACTGAGAGGGTCCTACACTCGCCCTGCTGTCACTGAGAGGGTCCTACACTCGCCTTGCTGTCACTGAGAGGGTCTTACACTCGCCCTGCTGTCACTGAGAGGGTCTTACACTCGCCCTGCTGTCACTGAGAGGGTCTTACACTCGCCCTGCTGTCACTGAGAGGGTCTTACACTCGCCCTGCTGTCACTGAGAGGGTCTTACACTCGCCCTGCTGTCACTGAGAGGGTCTTACACTCGCCCTGCTGTCACTGAGAGGGTCTTACACTCGCCCTGCTGTCACTGAGGGGAGGGGGGTGCCTCAGAGTTAACCTACAATATTCCTCACATGGCCTAACTCTGTCAATGTCAATGTGCCAATGTGACGTCACAGAGCCTTGTAACAGTGTCTCCATTCACCGCGGGTCCTCTAGTTCCCAGGAGCAAACATTACTACCTCTACGAGTTTACTGTTTAAATCATTGAGAGGGGAAATCGGAGCTGTTATCACGTGGCCCAATGTTCATACATAGTCATATCTGACACCTTGAAAACACAGTTACTAGAGCTAGTTTCATGTATTCATACGTCAAGTCATGTGATCTGCAGATGCAATTTTTGATAAATATTATCATTAACTATAAAATAATAATATTATCAATGTTGACCACAATAAAATGTTTGTTTTTCTAGAAGCTGCTCCAAATGTCCAGTGGAAAGATAGACAAAGTGCAATAAGAAGTTAACATTTAGGGTGGGGGTCTCCCAATATGAGACCCACGGGGATTCCCCACGTCTCAGGAAATGAACGACTGGGAGGTTCATCGGGACAATAACTCCTTGTAGAATGTAGTACTGACGTCATTGTCCAATTGTCCACTTGTCCACTCGCTACACCGCGACAAGCGCTCAAGTGCCCCGTGGGTGCAGTAACAGACCAACCTCCCACGTGGTCAGGCCTATCCTGTCTAGGATCTACTGTAGTAACAGACCAACCTCCCACGTGGTCAGGCCTATCCTGTCTAGGATCTACTGTAGTAACAGACCAACCCTCACACCTTCAGGCCTGTCCTGTCTAGGATCTACTGTAGTAACAGACAACCCCTCACACCTTCAGGCCTGTCCTGTCTAGGATCTACTGTAGTAACAGACCAACCCTCACACCTTCAGGCCTGTCCTATCTAGGATCTACTGTAGTAACCCACCCCCTCCGTTATGCTCCTTGCGACTTTCCTCAGAGTTCACGAAGAAGTAAAATCAAAATGCGCCCTTCCTGAATAACATTCCTTTTCTTTCAATAAAATCTCTTTAATTTCCCTCTGGAAACCTAGGTTTTCTTCCCACTGGAAACCTAGGTTCTCCTCCCTCTGGAAACCTAGGTTCTCCTCCCTCTGGAAACTTAGGCTCTCTTCCCACTGGAAACCTAGGTTCTCTTCCCTCTGGAAACCTAGGCTCTCTTCCCTCTGGAAACCTAGGTTCTCTTCCCTCTGGAAACCTAGGTTCTCTTCCCACTGGAAACCTAGGCTCTCTTCCCACTGGAAACCTAGGCTCTCTTCCTACTGGAAACCTAGGTTCTCTTCCCACTGGAAACCTAGGCTCTCTTCCCACTGGAAACCTAGGCTATCTTCCCTCTGGAAACCTAGGCTCTCTTCCCTCTGGAAACCTAGGCTCTCTTCCCACTGGAAACCTAGGCTCTCTTCCCACTGGAAACCTAGGCTCTCTTCCTACTGGAAACCTAGGTTCTCTTCCCACTGGAAACCTAGGCTCTCTTCCCACTGGAAACCTAGGCTATCTTCCCTCTGGAAACCTAGGCTCTCTTCCCACTGGAAACCTAGGCTATCTTCCCTCTGGAAACCTAGGCTCGCTTCCCAATGGAAACCTAGGTTCTCCTTCCTCTGGAAACCTAGGCTCTCTTCCCACTGGAAACCTAGGCTCGCTTCCCACTGGAGTCTTACTACCCGTCCAGCCAGGCTACACGCTTTTTTTTTTAATAAAGGGGACGTAGTGATAAAAGTAGAATTCAGAGGAACCTGCTTCGGTGGTCGCATGGTCTAAAGTGTCACTCTCAGGGAGATCGGGGTTCAAATCCCGGTAGGTTGTACTGAAGGTGGTTTTTCCACTCTCCCTCCACGCAAATGCAGGTACACTTCATTTAAATACACCATTCCCCATGCCTAGCTCATTAGTGTAAGTATCACATATGCGTATTAGAGGAAATGCACCCACATTTGGGTGGAGAGTGTGGGAAGAACTCTTTCTGTACCCCCGGCCGGGATCCTTACCCCGACTTCTCCGTCACCAACAAACAATACTGAATGAACTTGACGTTTATGCCGTCGCGCCCCCTCTAGATGACGATACTCCCATCCTGTGATGATATGTATCGACGGTCCAAGAGCGAGGAGTCGTATCTTGTATTGTATCCTCAGATATCGGAGAGACGTTGTTGTTATCCAACGACGTCAGCAGAGGCTCGAGTTATCTTAGCTCCGTAATCCTCTCTCTGACATCGTTCGATATTCCCGATAGTAAATGAACGAAAACAAACGTAAGTATAATTCAGTAGTTTACATTTTACAGTGAAACTCTTTTAAAAATGTGTCAAGAGGGTTGCCTATGTAGCCGATATATTGTCAATCAGATGTTGCGCTTAGGTTAAATAATGACAAAACCTTAAAACAGTAGGCTACACGAGTTTAGAGTTTACTGGAGTGAACTCAAAACTATTCTCTATGGAGATAAATATAATATATAATATAATATATATATATATATAGACATAGTTTCAAAGTCGAAAATGTCCACCTTGGAAGTCCAACATATTTCTGTTGATTATTAAGAGCTAAATAAATGCCAACACTAATTAAAATGTAGAGTTAAATAGCCAAAGCTATTATTTATGCTATTAATGGGAATTACACCATCTAGATATTAGATAATTAAAATGCCAGTTGTATTTTACTCCTCTCCTGTTTGTTCTCCTACTTCTGACAGCTCCACACAGGAACGTTATACGCCCCACTTTTTTTCTTTTTTTTTTTGTAGTTTAAGAATTCATGATATATTATAGCTCCTTTAGGGTGTTTTAAATGCATGACACGTGACATTTTCAACAAAGTTCGGCTGATCACACAAACTACCCTTAACAAAGTTCGGCTGATCACACAAACTACCCTTAGCAAAGTTCGGCTGATCATAAAACTCCTAACAAGTTCGCTGATCACACAAACTACCCTTAGCAAAGTTCGGCTGATCATAAAAACTACCCTTAACAAAGTTCGGCTGATCACACAAACTACCCTTACAAAGTCGTGATCAAAAGACTACCTTAACAAAATTCGGCTGATCACACAACTACCTAACAAGTCGCTGTCACACAACTACCCTTAACAAAAGTTCGGCTGATCACACAAACTACCCTTAGCGGCGTTGCATACTTGGGTGAATTCGAAGATTTATTGCTAAGCGGGTTGCATCTTAGCTTGACGCACTCTAAACATTATTACAACCAGAGGGTAACGTCTGAAATTGAATAGTTCACCCTGGGAGGCCTCTCTTTTATCTGGTGATAGCACTTTCCCTCTTCCGCTGACGAGAATTTGCACTTTAAATAAACATTTTCTTAATTCCTATTCTAGACAGATGCTTCCATGAACTTGTATTGTACATCCTGACAGGTATCTAGTACATCCTGACATATATCCTAGTGTACATCCTGACAGGTATATTCCTACTGTACATCCTGACAGGTAGATTCCTAATGTACATCCTGACAGGTATATTCCTACTGTACATCCTGACAGGTATATTCCTACTGTGCATCCTGAAAGGTAGAGTCCTACTGTAGATCCTGACAGGTATATTCCTACTGTACATCCTGACAGGTAGATTCTTACTGTACATCCTGACAGGTAATTCCTACTGTCATCTGACAGGTAATTCCTACTGTACATCCTGACAGGTATATTCCTACTGTACATCCTGATAGGTATATTCCTACTGTGCATCTTGACAGTGAGAGTCCTACTGGTAGATCCTGACAGGTATATTCCTACTGTAATCCTGACAGTAGATTCCTACTGTACCAGTCATCCTGACAGGTAGAGTCCTACTGTACATCCTGACAGGTATTTCCTACTGTACATCCTGACAGGTATATTCCTACTGTGCATCTGACAGGTAGAGTCCTACTGTAGATCCTGACAGGTATATTCCTACTGTACATCTAAATACTGAAGGTAGATTCCTACTGTAGATCCTGACAGGTAGATTCCTACTGTGCATCCTGACAGGTAGAGTCCTACTGTAGATCCTGACAGGTATATTCCTACTGTACATCCTGACAGGTATATATCCTACTGTACATCCTGACAGGTATATTCCTACTGTACATCCTGACAGGTAGATTCCTACTGTACATCCTGACAAGTAGATTCCTACTGTGCATCCTGACAGGTAGATTCTGTGCATCCTGACAGGTAGATTCCTAATGGACATTTTTCGTGACTAAACCAAATAGTTTGAGTGTAGACTAATAAAAATACATAGATATGTGTGTGGTGACAAAAAACTACTTCAAGGTTAAAAAACTGCTGCGGTGGCCGCATGGTCTATGGCGTCACTCTCGCAATATATTAGACTACCGATGGTATTGAGATCGGTGTTCAATCCCAGTCGGGTGTATTAATAGGGTTTTTAATTGGATGGTTTTCGACTCTTGCTCTGTATCTCCACACGCAAATGCGGGTACACTCCCTCTAAATTCAAACTTTCTCACCCCTAAACCATCAACGTATAGACCGAACGGGTGGTAAGACGCGGTGATAGAAAAAAAGGACCAAAAAATTAATTTTGTGATTATGTAAGATCATATTTTTTATGTTTGAATAATTTGTGGTTTTAGTTACAATGCCGCTACGTCACAAATATGCAACACCTCCGATACGTCACAATAAGGCCCAACTTTCGACTGCGTCACAAAATATGCAACACCTGCCGGTACGTCACAAGAAGGTCAAACATGCCACTTGTCACAAAGAGACAACACTTGCCACTACGTTACAAATATGCAACACCTGCCGATACGTCACAAGTAGGACAAACTTGCCACTACGTCACAAATAGTCAAAGTCGTCAACTAGTATAAGCTATCCTGTCGGTGAAATGACTGTCAACTGTAAGGAGGAATGGCCAGGTGTTTACAGACACACCTGCTCTTAATACTGTGTGGAGGACCTTGTCCCCCCCTGCCACAGGATCGTCACATGTGACATCCCTGATACGAGTGACACACTATAATAACACTGAGCTCTCCGACTCGCACGCGCCGCGCGACTGAAGTTGTAACAGGCACTATCTCAGATAACACCTGACTGCAGAGCGCTCTAGCGGACCAACTACACACTAACGTCCATGTTCATGTCGGACAAGAGTATTAACACCTCTGTGAGATCAGTGGCTGGGACCATAAGTACCAGCAGACAGTACACATCCCCCTCACCACGTCCATTAGACGGCCACAAGGGTGGAGGAGAGTGCTACCACTTGAGCAGTCAAAGACTCAACAAGGTTTAATCAGTCAAAACACTCTCTCTCTTTTCTTTCGCTTTTCTCTCGACTGTCATTTCTTTCAAATCGTTCAACGTTTTCAGAGAAATTTGTGTCTATTACAATGCCGACTACGTCATACAAATATGCACAACCACACTGCCGATACGTCACAATAAGGCCACAACTTTCGACTGCGGTCACAAGATACAACACTGCCGTACGTACAAGAAGGTCAACATGCACTGGTGTCACAAAGTAGACAACACTTGCCACTACGTTACAATAGAACTACCTGCGAAGTCACAAGTAGGAAAACTGCCAGATGACGTCACAGATAGTCAATACGTGAGCGTCTATAGTAAGAGATCCTGTCGGTGAAACATACTGAGCAGACTGTAGGAGGAACTGCCACGAGTTTACAACATCACTAGCCTCAATATGTGTGAGAGACCCCTGAGGTGTCACATGACATCTGATCATGACCCAAATGAGCCGTGACCACTGAGTACACACCTGAACGTCAGGTACTGTCGGACAAGAGTATTAACACCCTCTGTGAGAGATCAGTGGCTTGGGACCATAAGTACAGCAGACAGTACGACATCCCTCCTCACCACGTCATTAGACGGCACAAGGGTGGAGGGGAGTGCTACCACTTGAGCAGGTCAAGACTCAACAAGGTTATATCAGGTCAAAACATCTTCTCTCTCTCTTTCGTCTTTTACTCTCGTACTTGTCATTTCTTTCAAGATCGTTCAACGTTTTCAGAGAAACGTGCATTTAGAGGATAGTAATGACTAGATGGACACATCTCGCTACTGAGCAGTTGACGTAGGACTAGGAAGTAACATACTGAGCAGTTGATGTAGGACTAGGAGTAACATACTGAGCAGTTGACGTAGGACTAGGAAGTAACATACTGAGCAGTTGATGTAGGACTAGGAGGCAACATACTGAGCAGTTGATGTAGGACTAGGAAGTAACATACTGAGCAGTTGATGTAGGACTAGGAGCAACATACTGAGCAGTTAATGTAGGACTAGGAGGTAACATACTGAGCAGTTGATGTAGGACTAGGAAGTAACATACTGAGCAGTTGATGTAGGACTAGGAAGTAACATACTGAGCAGTTGATGTAGGACTAGGAGGTAACATACTGAGCAGTTGATGTAGGACTAGGAGGTAACATACTGAGCAGTTGATGTAAGACTAGGAGGTAACATACTGAGCAGTTGATGTAGGACTAGGAGGTAACATACTGAGCAGTTGATGTAGGACTAGGAGGTAACATACTGAGCAGTTGATGTAGGACTAGGAGGTAACATACTGAGCAGTTGATGTAGGACTAGGAAGTAACATACTGAGCAGTTGATGTAGGACTAGGAGGTAACATACTGAGCAGTTGATGTAGGACTAGGAGGTAACATACTGAGCAGTTGATGTAGGACTAGGAAGTAACATACTGATCAGTTGATGTAGGACTAGGAAGTAACATACTGAGCAGTTGATGTAGGACTAGGAGGTAACATACTGAGCAGTTGATGTAGGACTAGGAGGTAACATACTGAGCAGTTGATGGACTAGGAAGTAACATACTGAGCAGTTGATGTAGGACTAGGAGGTAACATACTGAGCAGTTGATGTAGGACTAGGAGGTAACATACTGAGCAGTTGATGTAGGACTAGGAGGTAACATACTGAGCAGTTGATGTAGGACTAGGAAGTAACATACTGAGCAGTTGATGTAGGACTAGGAAGTAACATACTGATCAGTTGATGTAGGACTAGGAAGTAACATACTGAGCAGTTGATGTAGGACTAGGAAGTAACATACTGAGCAGTTGATGTAAGACTAGGAGGTAACATACTGAGCAGTTGATGTAGGGTTAGTAGGGAGATTGAACTCTTCACTAAATCGTAGATAGTATGTTATCACTGTTCAAACTAAGCTTGACTAGTGTGTGTGTGTGTGTGTGTGTGTGTGTGTGTGTGTGTGTGTGTGTGTGTGTGTGTGTGTGTGTGTGTGTGTGTGTGTGTGTGTGTGTACAACTTGTGTTCAATAGTAGCTGTAGTGTTGACTCCCACATGCAGGCAGATAACAGAAACTGGGTCTACTTTGACAAAGGGTCATGTCCGCTACTCAGTATAGTCGCTTAAGAAATGTTATATTTTTTTTAATATTTGTGTTATGAATAGTGATGATATATTTTTTAAACGGTGACAGTTTTAATTTTGTTAAGGAACAATAAAAATGATCTCCCTAAGGCTTGGTTATAATATTACTGGCTGTCCGCTGAAGTCATCTGTTTGGTGAAATAATGACCTCATAAAACAATGATAGTATAAATGGTAAGTGTGATATTGTGAGGTCAGGTGACTTCTGTTCTGCTCTGCTTCGTCAGGTAGAATGTTGTGAGTGTGGTTTAGGTTGTGTGCGTCACACCACCCGCAGGATTGTGGGTATAAATACATTGTAGAAATACACGCTCGTAAAATGAACTAGAATCCTGGAAGTGGAATTTGTTGGCCACGGTTGAACAAAGATAAACAGAATAGTTCAAATGTGTCGAAATAAGGGCGATTTTGGAATCTCTTTCTCCCAATGTTCTGAACAGCCCATGGCTAAAAACACGTGTCTCACTTGAGTGGCCATGTTCTATAGTCCAGGAGCTACAGACACGTGTATCACTTGAGTGACCATGTTCTATAATCCAGGAGCTACATACACGTGTATCACTTGAGTGACCATGTTCTATAGTCCAGGAGCTACAGACACGTGTATCACTTGAGTGACCATTTTCTATAATCCAGGAGTTACAGACACGTGTATCACTTGAGTGACCATGTTCTATAATCCAGGAGCTACAGACACGTGTATCACTTGAGTGACCATGTTCTATAGTCCAGGAGCTACAGATACGTGTCTCACTTGAATGACCATGTTCTATAATCCAGGAGCTACATACACGTGTATCACTTGAGTGACCATGTTCTATAATCCAGGAGCTACAGACACGTGTATAACTTGAGTGACCATTTTCTATAATCCAGGAGTTACAGACACGTGTATCACTTGAGTGACCATGTTCTATAATCCAGGAGCTACAGACACGTGTATCACTTGAGTGACCATGTTCTATAGTCCAGGAGCTACAGACACGTGTATCACTTGAGTGACCATGTTCTATAGTCCAGGAGCTACAGACACGTGTCTCACTTGAGTGACCATGTTCTATAATCCAGGAGCTACAGATACGTGTCTCACTTGAGTGACCATGTTCTATAGTCCAGGAGCTACAGACACGTGTCTCACTTGAGTGACCATGTTCTATAATCCAGGAGCTACAGATACGTGTCTCACTTGAGTGACCATGTTCTATAGTCCAGGAGCTACAGACACGTGTCTCACTTGAGTGACCATGTTCTATAATCCAGGAGCTACAGATACGTGTCTCACTTGAATGACCATGTTCTATAGTCCAGGAGCTACAGACAAGCTTCCTACTTAGTACAAATATTTCCGTTCCAGCGGACATTTGAAACTTTGGCTCGAGATAAATAACTTTATTTACATCTGTAGAACAAACTGAAGAATGTTGAGATTCTAAACAAATGAAGTGTTTTGTGAAATCTGATGATGTAAACGGACTGTTAAACTCCGGGAGATTTGTGTAACATTTCAACTACAATTAGAGGATGACTCAGGTTAAGTCATTTGTTGAGGTTGGTCCGCAGCTTGGCGGTGATCATATTTATGTTTCAAATGCGGCTTCAAGTTGTTCGTTGTTCGTGATATTCTAGATATACTAATGTAATGTCTAAAGGGACGTTCAAGTATTATGCGGGCAACTTAGGGGTTGGGGGTGCTTAAGAAGCCTTGTTCACACGAGGATAGTAAACCGTGACAGTACCGACAACTATCACAGTCACTTGCACCGTGTGAACCGGTCTGTTGTCCATTGACCTTTCCTTTCCGCGCCAAGCACGTGCAGGTGTAGGTGTTGGAGTTTAAGTTATTTGATTTATTAGATCTTCCAATGTTAGCTTTTTTAGCAGTGTATTTGAGTCGTATAGATTATTTCTGTGTGCCACCCACTTTCTTTTGTTTTATGTACGTCTATTTACCTCTATAGCCATCTACAGTAGCCCCGTGGCTTCTTTGGTGCTGACTGACAGTTCACAGCTCACTTCTGACAGTCAACATTTAGGTATATACCTACATTTTGACTGTCAGAAGTGACATCTGCTAAACACATGTTTTTTTGCAGATCATATGGTTCGGCGTAGGGATACATAATTTGGTCTGGTAGCTTTTCAAAGCGGTCAGCTGTCAGTCAGCACCCAAAGAAGCCATGGAGATACTGTACTCTAGGAAGTGCCTGAACAAGTCCCGTCATCTCACGGCGGTTGTCACACTATCACACTGATTTCAATCCAACGTGTGAACGGAGACCGCCGAGGCAGTGACTATCACTGTCATGACAGTACTGTCACCGTGTGAACAAGTCCCGCCATCTCACGGTGGTTGTCACACTATCACACTGATTTCAATCCAACGTGTGAACGGGGACCGCCGAGGCAGTGACTATCACTGTCATGACAGTACTGTCACCGTGTGAACAAGTCCCGCCATCTCACGGCGGTTGTCACACTATCACACTGATTTCAATCCAACGTGTGAACGGAGACCGCCGAGGCAGTGACTATCACTGTCATGACAGTACTGTCACCGTGTGAACAAGGCTTAGGACAGAGAGGGACGGACAAGAATGGGGCAGTGTACCCAGCCCTCCAAATACACGCATAATAATTACAAGTGTCGAGACGTGGATTCAAGGACCTTGGTCCTTAGATTAAAACTAAATTAGAGCACCTTTACGTAAATAATAACCAGACATTTATATATTGAATTATAATTAATGGTTATTTTTATACAAAAAATTACAAAAACAGTAGACAAATATAATGTAAGCAAGGGGGTTAGAGGTTCCAAAATAGAATGGTGCTTAGGTAATAGTTAAATTCCTCGTAAACATGTATATCTTAACTTGTGAAATCACTGTATCTGCTCCAAACGATCCTTGGTTCGAACCGACAACTTGGGGCGGGTCGGAACCAATAGCAATAGTTCTACATTTCCTGAACAGAGCAATCGCAGTCATTTAAAAATAAGATGTCTGTCGTAAAATGGAATATCGAGCCATTTTGAGAAAGTGTAAATAAGTTTATATTTTAACAAAGATTTATTGTAATTAAATTATTGGAGGGTTTATTCCTAATAGTTTCAATACTCTTAATATTCATTTAATTCAAACAGACACCCCGGAAAAATACATAAAAATCTGGGATGATGGAATGAATATACGATAAATGACAATAGTGGCTGGACTTAAGGTGGGTTGGAAGTAAGCCGAGTTAAGGTGGGTGTAGGGGAAGCGAGAAAGGGTAAGTGGGGTTTTTTTTCCAGTTTTTATATAAAAAATAAATCAAACATTGCTCCAGTAGAAACACGAGAGTTTAAGTGATATCAACAGTTGTTGAATACCTGTCAAAGGTGTCCTGGAATTTAATGACAACTTGTTCTTTTCATTTGAAAGTTTCTCAACCAATGCCGCCATGCTCGTGACAGATATTCAACAACTGTTGATATTACTATGTTTATAGAACCAAGCTAAGCGTATCTGTTGGAGCAATGTTTAATTTAGTTTGGAGAAAAAAAGGTTTATAATAAACAAACTAGAAAACTACTGAGGTTAGCTTGCGTTCCATCCACTCAAACCATAGCTAGTGATACCAACCATCCCACCATAGCTAGTGATACCAACCATCCCACCATAGCTAGTGATACCAACCATCCCACTTTAGCTAGTGATACCAACCATCCCACCTTAGCTAGTGATACCAACCATCCCATCATAGCTAGTGATACCAACCATCCCACTTTAGCTAGTGATACCAACCATCCCACCTTAGCTAGTGATACCAACCATCCCACCATAGCTAGTGATACCAACCATCCCACTTTAGCTAGTGATACCAACCATCCCACCTTAGCTAGTGATACCAACCATCCCATCATAGCTAGTGATACCAACCATCCCACTTTAGCTAGTGATACCAACCATCCCACCTTAGCTAGTGATACCAGCCATCCCACCTTAGCTAGTGATACCAACCATCCCACCATAGCTAGTGATACCAACCATCCCACCATAGCTAGTGATACCAACATCCCACTTTAGCTAGTGATACCAACCATCCCACCTTAGCTAGTGATACCAATCATCCCATCATAGCTAGTGATACCAACCATCCCACTTTAGCTAGTGATACCAACCATCCCACCTTAGCTAGTGATACCAGCCATCCCACCTTAGCTAGTGATACCAACCATCCCACCTTAGCTAGTGATATCAACCATCCCACCTTAGCTAGTGATACCAGCCATCCCATCATAGCTAGTGATACCAACCATCCCACCATAGCTAGTGATACCAGCCATCCCACCTTAGCTAGTGATACCAACCATCCCATCATAGCTAGTGATACCAGCCATCCCACCATAGCTAGTGATACCAACCATCCCACCTTAGCTAGTGATATCAACCATCCCACCATAGCTAGTGATACCAACCATCCCACCAAAGCTAGTGATACCAACCATCCCACCTTAGCTAGTGATACCAACCATCCCACCATAGCTAGTGATACCAACCATCCCATCATAGCTAGTGATACCAGCCATCCCACCATAGCTAGTGATACAACCATCCCACTTTAGCTAGTGATACCAGCCATCCCACCTTAGCTAGTGATACCAAACATCCCACCTTAGCTAGTGATACCAACCATCTCAACTTAGCTAGTGATACCAGCCATCCCACCATAGCTAGTGATACCAACCATCCCACCATATCTAGTGACATCAACCATCCCACCTTAGCTAGTGATACCAACCATCCCACCATAGCTAGTGATACCAACAATGCCACCATTGCTAGTGATACCAACCATCCCACTTTAGTTAGTGATACCAACCATCCCACCTTAGCTAGTGATACCAACCATCCCACCTTAGCTAGTGATACCAACCATCCCACCTTAGCTAGTGATACCAGCCATCCCACCTTAGCTAGTGATACCAGCCATCCCACCTTAGCTAGTGATACCAAACATCCCACCATATCTAGTGACATCAACCATCCCACCTTAGCTAGTGATACCAACCATCCCACCTTAGCTAGTGATACCAACCATCCCACTTTAGCTAGTGATACCAACCATCTCAACTTAGCTAGTGATACCAGCCATTCCACCATAGCTAGTGATACCAACCATCCCATCATAGCTAGTGATACCAAACATCCCACCTTAGCTAGTGATACCAACCATCTCAACTTAGCTAGTTATACCAGCCATCCCACCTTAGCTAGTGATACCAACCCTACCAACCCTCCCACCTTAGCTAGTGATACCAACCCTACCAACCCTCCCACCTTAGCTAGTGATACCAACTTGCACTAGTGATAGTGTACCTTATTACATGTCGACACAAGCCTTTACATCAATGTACTTCCGCTTGATGAAACATTCCAAAGGACTAATTGAAAATAACTTTGTTCAATGTTCACTCACATGAATATTATCCATCGGGAAGAAGTGACCGGACGACGTGAATGGTAAATAGTTTCTAAAATCTCCGCCAGGTGTCACATCAGTACCTTCCTTACAGGTAGTGACATCTAGTGTACAATTTATAACTTTTAGGCGTTGTCTGTCTGGATTTCAGTTTATTTAAAAAAAAATATATATATATATATAATTAATTTATTTTTCTGATTCAAATTAAATAGTTGGCGGGTAGTTTTCAACAGTTGGCATCA
Organism: Timema podura; assembly: GCA_033556935.1. NCBI lineage: Eukaryota > Metazoa > Arthropoda > Insecta > Phasmatodea > Timematidae > Timema > Timema podura. The sequence goes on from JAVRXN010000001.1 coordinate 3,428,897, forward strand.
GCTACATTAGTTCATTCCCTTGGTTTGTGACGTGTTTGGAACAGTTCCTTGAACAGGATTTCCTGGTTTTGAATCCTGTTCATGACACAATTGTACGACTATTCATTTATATCTAATGTAAGGCGGTCACAAAATCTCAGCAATAAAATTGCCTGATTTTCCCCCGATTCAAAAATTTCAATTTCCCTGACTAAGAGCTATATATTTATAGACCTAAAGGAAGTTAAAAAAAAAACTAAACGACTGTGATGAACACAGTTTTAGAATTGGACGCGAATAAGACATTTCTCCGAACCATTTTCACCGGTCGACTACAAAATACTATTACATTTGCCTGATTTTCTTGGAAGTTTTATATTCTCTGTCTTTTCCATATTCCCCCTGTTATATTTAATATATGACTACTCGTGTTTGACCAATCAACTATCTCGCAGGAGTAGCTAGCGACAGTATTGTCAAACTGAGCCCGAATGACGTCACCACGGCCACAGTATGTTCTTTTATAAAAATGAACCGAAGTTAACCTAAATGGTCCCGTTGTCGAAATGTCCGCCGGTGTGGATGGTTTGATTGCCTGCAGCTGTAGCTTGACACGGGTAGCGGGTATTTTAGGCGGTTAGTACAGCTATAGCTTGACACGGGTAGCGAGTATTTTAGGCGGGTAGTACAGCTCTAGCTTGACACGGTTAGCGGGTATTTTAGGCGGGTAGTTCAACTCTAGCTTGACACGGTTAGCGGGTATTTTAGGCGGGTAGTACAACTCTAGCTTGACACGGGTAGCGGGTATTTTAGGCGGGTAGTACAGCTGTGACTTGACACGGGTAGCGGGTATTTTAGGCAGGTAGTACAGCTCTAGCTTGACACGGGTATCGGGTATTTTAGGCGGGTAGTACAACTCTAGCTTGACACGGGTAGCGGGTATTTTAGGCGGGTAGTACAGCTGTGACTTGACACGGGTAGCGGGTATTTTAGGCAGGTAGTACAGCTCTAGCTTGACACGGGTATCGGGTATTTTAGGCGGGTAGTACAACTCTAGCTTGACACAGGTAGCGGGTATTTTAGGCGGGTAGTACAACTCTAGCTTGACACGGGTAGCGGGTATTTTAGGCGGGTAGTACAACTCTGACTTGACGTCACGGCATAGTACGGTAGAGTTAGAAAACTATTTCACTTGTTCCACTTTCACTGTCAATTGTAGAATGCGAGACAGCGTGCTTCAATGTGATATCTGGTCCGAGCGTGTCGTGTACCTAACATTCCGGTGAGTAGGACTATGCTAGGTAGGTTAGGTCAGGTGTATGATGAGAGATGGAGGATTGTTCAGAAAACGATTGTCAGGTCACTTTCTGCTTACACATGAATATTCATTCAATCCCGAGCAAAGCGTCCAAAGTATGATCGTACAGTGATTGAGATGTTGTCCAAAGAATGATCGTACAGTGATTGAGATGTTGTCCAAAGATGATCGTACAGTGATTGAGATGTTGTCCAAAGTATGATCGTACAGTGATTGAGATGTTGTCCAAAGTATGATCGTACAGTGATTGAGATGTTGTCCAAAGTATGATCGTACAGTGATTGAGATGTTGTCCAAAGTATGATCGTACAGTGATTGAGATGTTGTCCAAAGTATGATCGTACAGTGATTAATATGTTGTCCAAAGTATGATCGTACAGTGATTGAGATGTTGTCCAAAGTATGATAGTACAGTGATGAGATGTTTCAAGTATGATGTACAGTGATTGAGATGTTGTCCAAAGTATGATCGTACAGTGATTGAGATGTTGTCCAAAGTATGATCGTACAGTGATTGAGATGTTTTCTGTGTCCAAATATGAGTACAGTGATTGAGATGTGTCCAAGTATGATCGTACAGTGATTGAGATGTTGTCCAAAGTATGATCGTACAGTGATTGAGATGTTGTCCAAAGTATGATCCAGTACAGTTGATATGAGATGTTGTCCAAAGTATGATCGTACAGTGATGAGATGTTGTCCAAGTATGACGTACGTGATTGAGATGTTGTCCAAAGTATGATCGTACAGTGATTGAGATGTTGTCCAAAGTATGATCGTACAGTGATTGAGATGTTGTCCAAAGTATGATCGTACAGTAATTGAGATGTTGTCCAAAGTATGATCGTACAGTGATTGAGATGTCCAAAACCTGATCTGGGCTAGTCGCGTTCCAAGCCCAACTTGCTGATGAGCAATAACCTCTTATTGTTGAAAGTTTCCTTGGCGATCCTCGACCTAATTTATTTAGTGCAGTAAGCATCCTTTGTCAGCAAACTTCCCCGTTACTTGAACGTTCGATAGAACCATTTAATAACATATTATATATATATATGTAGTTTGCCTCTCACACTGTTTTTAGTTGTTAATATTATATATATAATATATATATAATATTAACAACTAAAAACAGTGTGAGAGGCAAACTACTAAATGCTAATTCACGGTCCACTGCTGTGGTTTCAACTGCTAGTAATTACAAGGTTAGTCATGTAAGATAGAACCGAATTGTTCTCAACCAATTGAAGTGGTCTTGTCACGAAAAGAATTAAACAGGCACAGTCTCTTTGGGGGGCGGAGGGTAAAGGACCCCGTTCTCAGTCTTTAAAGGGTTGGCAAAATTGCAACACGCAGAAACAGGACATGTTTCTTTGTCCGTACCGAGCGTAGTCTAAGGGCTCTCGTATTATAAGTTGCGCGGGACATTATTAGAAGCCAGGCGTGCTACCAGCTCTTCCTAGCCCCCCCCCCCCCCTTCAGCCTGTCGTGACGAGCCTGTTAGCCCCCCCGAACCCATCACCATGAGAGCCAGGGCTAAATAAATTACACGCTTCAGCTAATCACAGAGTAACCAAATCTTAGAAACACGGAAATTAATTCCTAAACAACCTGTACCTCCTCTTACTAGAGAATAATTTTCTTATCATGTTGGCAGCGCTGGGGAGGACAGCATTCTGTCCGACCGAGCGGCGGGAATCGAATTACAACTTCATTTGAGCTCGCCCGAACTTTCGTCGCTGTTTATTATCGCACGGTGGAAGCTACTGCTTCAAACTTCCGCTGTCGCTTATTATCCTGGGATGGAAGCTACTGCTTCAAACATGCACTCTCCAGATCATAGTGATGACAGCACTAATATAAAACTAGAGATACACTAGCACTAATATAAACCAGAGAAATACCAGCAATAATATAAACTAGAGATACACTAGCACTAATATAAACTAGAGATACACTAGCACTAATATAAACCAGATAAATACCAGCACTAATATAAACTAGAGATACACTAGCACTAATATAAACTAGAGATACACTAGCACTAATATAAACCAGATAAATACCAGCACTAATATAAACTAGAGATACACTAGCACTAAAATAATAAAACTAGAGATACACTAGCACTAATATAAACCAGAGAAAATACCAGCACTAATATAAACTAAGATACACCTAACACTAATATAAACCAGAGAAATACCAGCACTAATATAAACCAGAGAAATACCAGCACTAATATAAACCAGAAAAATACCAGCACTATTATAAATTAAGTCAGCTGCTATGAGGATATTTATCCACTAATATTTATGCGCTCACATGAAATAGTAAATATATTTGTTAGTCCGGCCTCGAATCGAACCATGGTCCTCTTTACTTGTGCCGACGTCTCTAACCCCTTATCCAGGCAGGCGTGCACTACAGTGAAGCTCTCTACCGTGACGAGTGCTATACTCAATGCACAGCTGTCATCTGTGGCGAGTAGTATACACCAGTAGTTCCTCTCATGGACGAGATAGGTCTTCGCTGAATAATTTGTTCAACTTGATTGTGGGTCAACTTGGAGAGATTCGGTGCATGGCGACGAGTGAGTGGATCCATGGACATATCGTGAGCTTTCAATAGACTGGGACATTTCAATAAACTGGACATTTCAACAGATCTAGTGGACATTTCAATATACTGGGGCATTTCAATAGATTGGACATTTCAACAGACTGGAATTTCAACAGACTGGGCATTTCAACAGACTGGAGATTCAAATGGATTCAATACTGAAGATTTCAATAGACTGGGACATTTAGATCTGGAGATTTCAATAGACTGGGACATTTCAAAGACTGGCATTCAATAGACTGGGATATTTCAACAGACTGGGACATTTCAATAGACTGGATATTTCAACAGACTGGGACATTTTAACAGACTGGGACATTTCAATAGACTGGAGCATTTCAATAGACTGGGACATTTCAATAGACTGGGACATTTCAACAGACTGAGACATTTCAATATACTGGGGCATTTCGATAGACTGGGACATTTCAACAGACTGGGACATTTCAACAGACTGGAACATTCAATAGATTGGGACATTTCAACAGACTGGGACATTTCAATAGACTGAGACATTTCAATATACTGGGACATTTCAATAGATTGGACATTTCAACAGACTGGACATTTCAACAGACTGGACATTTTAACAGACTGGAGATTTCAACAGACTGGACATTCAACAGACTGGGATATTTCAACAGACTGGGACATTTCAACAGACTGGGACATTTCAATAGACTGGGACATTTCAACAGACTGGGAGATTTCAATAGAATGGGGCATTTCAATAGACTGGGATATTTCAACAGACTGGGATATTTCAACAGACTGGGACATTTCAACAGACTGGGATATTTCAATAGACTGGAGCATTTCAATAGACTGGGACATTTAAACAGACTGGGACATTTAAACAGACTGGAGATTTCAACAGACTGGGACATTTCAACAGACTGGGAGATTTCAATAGACTGGGACATTTCAATAGACTGAGACATTTAAACAGACTAGGACATTTAGACTGGGAGATTTCAATAGGCCTTCACAAATCCGCAAGATTTATATAGACCCTCATTAAAACGATCTTCCCCTAGAAGATAGACCTTCAGTTTCACCCTGGTTCTAAATGGACTACGTGTTATCCTAATAACGGTCCAATCACACTCACAGCTCCAAAATGCAGTCAGTATAGTTAGTACAGTCCAGCTCCACAGTTCAGTCAGTACAGTCCAGCTCCACAGTTCAGTCAGTACAGTTAGTACAGTCCAACTCCACAGTTCAGTCAGTACAGTTAGTACAGTCCAGTTCCACAGTTCAGTCAGTACAGTTAGTACAGTCCAGATCCACAGTTCAGTCAGTACATTTAGTACAGTCCAGCTCCACAGTTCAGTCAGTACAGTTAGTACAGTCCAGCTCCACAGTTTAGTCAGTACAGTTAGTACAGTCCAGCTCCACAGTTCAGTCAGTACAGTCCAGCTCCACAGTTCAGTCAGTACATTTAGTACAGTCCAGCTCCACAGTTCAGTCAGTACAGTTAGTACAGTCCAGCTCCACAGTTCAGTCAGTACAGTTAGTACAGCCCAGCTCCACAGTACAGTCAGTACAGTTAGTACATTCCGACTCCACAATACAGTTAGTACAGTCCAGCTCCACAGTTCAGTCAGTACAGTTAGTACAGTCCAGCTCCACAGTTCAGTCAGTACAGTTAGTACAGTCCAGCTCCACAGTTCAGTCAGTACAGTTAGTACAGTCCAGCTCCACAGTACAGTCAGTAGTTAGTACAGTCCAGCTCCACAGTTCAGTCAGTACAGTTAGTACAGTCCAGCTCCACAGTTCAGTCAGTACAGTTAGTACAGTCCAGCTCCACAGTACAGTCAGTAGTTAGTACAGTCCAGCTCCACAGTTCAATCAATACAGTCAGTACAGTCCAGCTCCACAGTTCAGTCAGTACAGTTAGTACAGTCCAGCTCCACAGTACAGTCAGTACAGTCCAGCTCCACAGTACAGTCAGTAGTTAGTACAGTCCAGCTCCACAGTACAGTCAGTAGTTAGTACAGTCCAGCTCCACAGTTCAGTCAGTACAGTTAGTACAGTCCAGCTCCACAGTTCAGTCAGTACAGTCAGTACAGTCCAGCTCCACAGTTCAGTCAGTACAGTTAGTACAGTCCAGCTCCATAGTACAGTCAGTAGTTAGTACAGTCCAGCTCCAAAAGTCAGTCAGTACAGTTAGTACAGTCCAGCTCCACAGTGCAGTCATACAGTCATACAGTCCAGCTCCACAGTTCAGTCAGTACAGTTAGTACAGTCCAGCTCCATAGTACAGTCAGTAGTTAGTACAGTCCAGCTCCACATACAGTCAGTAGTTAGTACAGTCCAGCTCCACAGTTCAGTCAATACAGTCAGTACAGTCCAGCTCCACAGTACAGTTAGTACAGTCCAGCTCCACAGTACAGTCAGTACAGTTAGTACAGTCCAGCTCCACAGTGCAGTCAGTACAGTCAGTACAGTCCAGCTCCACAGTGCAGTCAGTACAGTCAGTACAGTCCAGCTCCAGGTGTTTGTTGTCGACTGAACATGGTTGAGCAGTGTTACAATGACCCAAACCACGTCTTGACAACGAGGGTTCTGAGGTTCTATAACCATCACAAACAGAACCTGAACAAGGTTCCAACAGTCCCTTGGACATAGAACCAGACCCGTGAATGCTGTGGAGCGATCTCAAGTACTGACCAATCTTATGGCCGGTCCCAAAGTAATTATTGTATTGTTCTTCCGTGACGTCACCATGGATGACAATGGAGAGTTGAGAGGAAAACCGGGTTAAGTCTCTGCTCGACGAGAAACCTGGTGGATAATTAATGCTTAGAGAGTGGTAACACTGCTTGACCTGGACTAGCTTTGTCAGGGAGTCCAACATTAACATTATATTCTGAGCAGTATTTTAATACTATTCATATTATTATATAAAACATTATTACCGGTACTTATTATTATTATTATTATTATTATTTAGCATCGCGTCTTACTACCCATTCGGGTTTTACGCTTAAGTACTAATTACGCTAATGGATTAACAATTGGGAAGGTTGAATTTATAGGAAGTGAACCCACATTTGCGTGGAGTGAAAGTGGAAAACCATCTAGGAAAAACCACATTTTCCCGGTACTGTAAAAATTTAGATTTGTATTGTTGGATAATTTATAAGAATTTTTTTCAGAAACCATTTACAAAACTTCTCTCAAATTTTTGTCGGTAAATAAATTAATAAGTGCAAAAATTGCATGTTTTATTTTTGTTTGAATTTTAAATAGAAAGGGGTCAAACCTTATATCTATCGAATCCGAATCTTAAATTTTCCTTCGAATCTTTAAAAATGTACAGTTTTAGTTAGAGAGTAAAGTATTTAAATATTTTTTTTAAAGGTTGTTTTTGATTTTGTTCCACTGACAAATGAAAAGCTATTTGTTTGTCATGTATATTCAGGGGCGCCCATAAATGCATTAGCCTATATACTTTTTTTTGTCAATTTTTATCAAACTAAAATTATGTATTTTTTATTTGGCTGCAATTTTCTAATAACAACTTTGAATCATCAATATCCGAGTTAACAGATAAAAATGATAAAATGTAGATGTCATCTCATTCCCTTTTCATTTTGTTCTGTTCAGTAAACTTGTGAGAAATATTATGTTTCTTGTCAATGGGTTCACCTACAAATAAATTTTATTTCTTGTAAATTTTTCAAAAACTTTTTTTATCACGAAAATTGGCTCTTGAAACTCATATAATTAGCTAAAACTTAGGTTCAGATGCTCTAAAATCGCCTCTCACAAGGTCAAATTCCTGAAATTTTCCCTCCGGACTCCAATCCAACCCCCATTTGGAAAGCCCACCCACACGTACGTCACTAACAACAAAGAGATGTGTATTAACCACAACTTGTGAATGTGAGGAATGCCAGTCCTCCACCGTGGTTCAGATTCCATGTTAAACTGTAGGTCCTCCATTTCATCTCACAATCACCCTACCATTACACATTAGCGTAAGTGCGTATAACACGAACGGGTAGTAAGACGCGGTGGTAATAATAATAATAATAATAATAATAATAATAATAATAATAACAAAGAGAACACTTTTAGTAAATTAATTATGTTAACGCAATTTTGTCCTTTTCTATGATTTTGTTTCCCTTCCAACTACACAAGTCTATATGATTCCTTCCAACTACACAAGTCTATATGATTCCTTCCAACTACACAAGTCTATATGATTCCTTCCAACTACACAAGTCTATATGATTCCTTCCAACTACACAAGTCTATATGATTCCTTCCAACTACACAAGTCTAAATGATTCCTTCCAACTACACGTCTATATGATTCCTTCCAACTACACAAGTCTATATGATTCCTTCCAACTACACAAGTCTATATGATTCCTTCCAACCAATTATTTAAAATTGTTATCTCAAGTCAAGATCTTCATGAATGTATTAAAGATACTTTATTGAGATCTTTATGAATCTCGAATCTCCCGAATACCCGAGGACTCAAGGAATTCAAGGATTCGGGAATCCCAACTCTAATTTTAAAACATTTATATGTTTTTGGGTAAGCCCACAAAATGCTCGCAGGGCTAAGAACCGATCTTCATTTACAAGCGAGGCTTGAATAAAAAAGGTTAGAGCAACCCTTTCGCCAAACGCCGTAACATGACGGTGTGTAACTTGTCACACAACATGACGGTGTGTAACTTGTCACATAACATGACGGTGTGTAACTTGTCACACAACATGACGGTGTGTAACTTGTCACACAACATGACGGTGTGTAGCTTATCACACAACATGACGGTGTGTAACTTGTCACACAACATGACGGTGTGTAACTTGTCACACAACATGACGGTGTGTAACTTGTCACACAACATGACGGTGTGTAACTTGTCACACAACATGACGGTGTGTAACTTGTCACACAACATGACGGTGTGTAGCTTGTCACACAACATGACGGTGTGTAGCTTGTCACACAACATGACGGTGTGTAATTTGTCACACAACATGACGGTGTGTAACTTGTCACATAACATGACGGTGTGTAACTTGTCACACAACATGACGGTGTGTAACTTGTCACACAACATGACGGTGTGTAACTTGTCACACAACATGACGGTGTGTAACTTGTCACACAACATGACGGTGTGTAACTTGTCACACAACATGACGGTGTGTAACTTGTCACACAACATGACGGTGTGTAACTTGTCACACAACATGACGGTGTGTAACTTGTCACATAACATGACGGTGTGTAACTTGTCACACAACATGACGGTGTGTAACTTGTCACACAACATGACGGTGTGTAGCTTGTCACACAACATGGCGGTGTGTAACTTGTCACACAACATGACGGTGTGTAACTTGTCACACAACATGACGGTGTGTAGCTTGTCACACAACATGGCGGTGTGTGCTTGTGGTAACTTGATATTTCCTGCACATCATTGTAAGCATTCCTCATATGCAATGAGTTCATATATTTAGCCAATGTTTATATAGATTGTCACACAAAAGGATTGTCAAAATTCGCTTAAAAATGTCTAACATTTTCACTCCAAACAATGTTCATTATTTGTGTCGGAGACGGCTGTAGCCGAGTATTTAAAGTGTACATGTATTGAGGTGCGGCAGAAGGGAGCGTTGATGATTTTACAGTTTTTGTTAACAATATATTTTTTCTGGCCAAAATAAATCAAATATTTCTCCAGTAGCAACATAAGAGTTTAGTTTTCTGCACCTGCTGATTTCAACAGATTTTGAATATCTATGAAGGGTGTCTTGGAATTTTGTCTAAACTTTTAAAATAAAGATAAAAAGTGTTGACAAAATTCCAGGGCACCCTTCAAAGATATTCAAGATCTGTTGATATTAGCATGTGCAGACAACTAAACTCAATGTTACTACTGGAGAAATATTTGATTTATTTTGGCCGCCAGAAAATTTCAATTATATAAAAACTGTCAAATTAGCCGCACCTGTTCAAACAGTGTGTGTTGTTTTAAATGTTCGATTGAGCAACCTATCTAATTTCTCGATTTTTACACGGTATGGTGAATTTCATTTCTCATTCGCCACACCTGATTTAAAACATAATATAACGTGTTTAGCCGTGCCTGCCACCGAACCCCGGCCCCTTGATTTATATGACTGTAGGCGCGGATTCACGGGAGAGGGGAGTAAAAGAGTCAGTTGACCCCCCTGTGAAAGTTAGAAAATTAATTTAAAAAAAAAGAAAGTTAAAATTTTAGAAAGAAGATACAACACATATAAATTATACAATATTTTATCTGTTTAAGCGCAGACACCTCTTAAGCAGGGTTCACACGTGCATTATCCGTCCACGTTTATTCAATTTTCGATATGACTCACGCAAGTGTGGGAAAAATATTGGTTTTCATGCACGAATATTTGTCGTGAATTGCGAGTAACGAACATTGCTCCATAGAGACGGTAGACTACCTCACATCAAAGAAGACTAATAATCGCCTGAGAGCAGTTCGTCCACGAATACCGAATAGAGAGTATGTGTGGACAGCAGGAGTGGCGGAACTGTGGGGGACTCTGTCCCCCTGGAAATAATTTGTCCCTCCCTGGAATATATTACCCCCTAGATATATTTAAAATCCTCTGATATTATCGAATATGAAGCTGAAAGATTGCCTTATATAAACTCCAAATGACTTCTAGATGCATTCTACTGTCAAAATTTTTATGGAGAGAACCACTTCAAAAACTACTAGACTAGAGGCATCTAGCTGGCACAACAAGTCAATGGAGGAAAGCTCTAAATAGCTTCAAATAACTACTAGACTAGAGGCATCTAGCTGGCATTAAAAGTCGAGGGAGGAAAGCTCTAAATAGCTTCTAGATGCATGTCATTTTGAAGAATTTTCAGGCGAGGACCACCCCAAATAGCCTAGTTTTTGAAATAATTCGATTTTCAAAATTTTGTCGGTGGAAGACCACTTCAAAGATGATCTTCTAGAGGTATTTAATAATCTTAAAAAATTAAGGTGAGAATCACTATAAATAGCTTTGAGGGGCATCCAAATTTTAAAAATGTGTGGGTGAGGAACACTTTAAATGGCTTATAAAATATTATAATTTATAAAAATCAAGGCCAAGACTACTCATAGCCTCTAGAATGAACCATTTTTCAAACAATTGTTGAAGGAGATCCCCTCCAAATGGTTTATAAAAACTATCTGATTTTTAAAAAAATTGGGGAGTATGACCAGTGTTTAAAACAAACATAAGATCAAATATGAATGAGAAACAATTAAACGGCTTTAAATAGAAATGTAACATTGTAAGAAACTATGTTATTTATAATTATGACCCCCCTATGAAAATGATCTGGATCCGCCTCTGTGTGACCGTGTGGGAGGCTTTAGACTCGTACCGGTCTATAAGACCGATGACGTCAGACTCGTGTTTACCAATTGTAGACTCGTACCAGTCTATAAGACCGATGACGTCAGACTCGTGTTTACCAATTGTAGACTCGTACCAGTCTATAAGACAAATGACGTCAGACTCGTGTTTACCAATTGTAGACTCGTACCAGTCTATAAGACAAATGACGTCAGACTCGTGTTTACCAATTGTAGACTCGTACCGGTCTATAAGACAAATGACGTCAGACTCGTGTTTACCACTTGTAGACTCGTACCGGTCTATAAGACAGATGACGTCAGACTTATGTTTACCACTTGTAGATTGAGTCCCACACATCCGCCAGGCTCTCCCTGGCGGGGATCCAAACCTTATTTTATTTTACAGAGTGAGGACAAACGATATAAATGGCTAACGATACATTTCGAGGGGAAATATTCCTCAGAAAATATGGAGACTATTTTTAAAATTCTAAAATAGAAGTCTATTCTGAAGTTGAGCTCAGTGGCACAATATCACGTGTAAAGACATTCACATTTAAAAGTGCAGGTTTAAGAGTTCAATCACATGGGGTTACCCCCTTCCCCTCCATAACATGTGTGTGTGTGTGTGTGGGGGGGGGGGCCTAAGTAGCCCGGGGACTCGGGAGGTCGCGAATGAGGCCGAAACTATAACTTACATTTAACTTTATTTCGGACTGGGCTAGTTTTCGTTTGAAGTTGACAAAAATAAATTGTCCGCAATACGTCGGGCTGTCACCACACACCACACCCACACGCACGCACGCACACACACACACACACACACACACAAATTGATACGTACCACGGACTATATTAAACTAAACATTCCTTCATCCTGGGACAGAAGGAGCTAAATAAGGTTCAAGTCCTGGATAGAGAATCTACTACCAGTCCTGCTTATCACTGCTTACTTTCCAGACTATGAAGCTGAACTTTCCTTCAATTGAAAGGACCTTATCTCCACTAATATAGATTCGTCTGGTTCTCACATAGAACACCTTATGTCCACATTAATAGCTTGGTAGACTTCCACATCTTATATACTTCCTCATAGTTAAAGCTGGCAATAAATAGCCTTAACTCCACGAGCGTACAGTTTTCTAGTCCTTGATAAAGTACCTTATCTCCACCACCGTAGCTTTCTCCGGTATCTGGTTAAAGAGCCCTAGCTCCGGTATCTGGTCAAAGAGCCCTATCTTCGGTATCTGGTCAAAGAGCCCTAGCTCCGGTATCTGGTCAAAGAGCCCTATCTCCGGTATCTGGTCAAAGAGCCCTTTCTTCGGTATCTGGTAAAGAGCCCTATCTTCGGTATCTGGTCAAAGAGCCCTAGCTCCGGTATCTGGTCAAAGAGCCCTATCTCCGGTATCTGGTCAAAGAGCCCTTTCTTCGGTATCTGGTAAAGAGCCCTCTTCGGTATCTGGTCAAAGAGCCCTATCCCCGGTATCTGGTCAAAAAGCCCTTTCTTCGGTATCTGGTCAAAGAGCCCTAGCTCCGGTATCTGGTTAAAGAGCCCTAGCTCCGGTATCTGGTCAAAGAGCCCTTTCTTCGGTATCTGGTAAAGAGCCATATCTTCGGTATCTGGTCAAAGAGCCCTATCTTCGGTATCTGGTCAAAGAGCCCTTTCTCCGGTATCTGGTTAAAGAGCCCTAGCTCCGGTATCTGGTCAAAGAGCCCTATCTCCGGTATCTGGTCAAAGAGCCCTTTCTTCGGTATCTGGTAAAGAGCCCTATCTTCGGTATCTGGTCAAAGAGCCCTATCTCCGGTATCTGGTCAAAAAGCCCTTTCTTCGGTATCTGGTCAAAGAGCCCTAGCTCCGGTATCTGGTCAAAGAGCCCTATCTTCGGTATCTGGTCAAAGAGCCCTTTCTCCGGTATCTGGTTAAAGAGCCCTAGCTCCGGTATCTGGTCAAAGAGCCCTATCTCCAACTTTGTATTACCCAGCAAAATAATCATCACCGGAAGTAGAAAATAACGCTCTATTATGAAACTAGGACTAGGCCTAGTGTTGCCAGATGTGACCACCATACCTGTCACCGCGCCACTTGTCGCTGATGAATCGTCGTCTCCTGCGTGGGTAGCTCTTGCCTGAGGATCTCCGCCTCACCTCACCAACAGCGGCGGTGCCCTGTGACGGCGGCCCCGCCGCCACGCCGACACTCGGGGAGCGGGTGGTGGTGGTTCGGAGCTGACGACAGGCGGGGCAAGTCCACACGTGGTCTCTAAGCAGTGACCACGCCAGGAAGGTCAAGGTCAACATAGCGCCTCAAGGTCACACTCAGGAAAGTTCCTCCACACAGTAACGAGAAGTCGACGATACCAATCCGCTAACCTTAGCAACATGTTGACGATACATGCATATCAACATGTTGGCAACTATCTTCCGGTAAGGCAGGTAATGGAAATCAGGGGCAGCTAAAAACATTCCCATCCATGTGCTCAGCCACAGAGTGACCTAACTAACTCTGAGTAGGGCAGTCAGTAGCCACTCTAGAGAGTAGAATAGTCAGTAACCACTCTACAGAGTAGGACAGTCAGTAGCCACTCTACAGAGTAGGACAGTCAGTAGCCACTCTAGAGAGTAGAATAGTCAGTAACCACTCTACAGAGTAGGACAGTCAGTAGCCACTCTACAGAGTAGGACAGTCAGTAGCCACTCTAGAGAGTAGAATAGTCAGTAACCACTCTACAGAGTAGGACAGTCAGTAGCCACTCTACAGAGTAGGACAGTCAGTAGCCACTCTAGAGAGTAGAATAGTCAGTAACCACTCTACAGAGTAGGACAGTCAGTAGCCACTCTACAGAGTAGGACAGTCAGTAGCCACTCTAGAGAGTAGAACAGTCAGTAGCCACTCTAGAGAGTAGAACAGTCAGTAACCACTCTAGAGAGTAGGACAGTCAGTAACCACTCTAGAGAGTAGAACAGTCAGTAGCCACTCTACAGAGTAGGACAGTCAGTAGCCACTCTAGAGAGTAGAACAGTCAGTAGCCACTCTAGAGAGTAGGACAGTCAGTAGCCACTCTACAGAGTAGGACAGTCAGTAGCCACTCTAGAGAGTAGGGCAGTTAGTAGCCACTCTAGAGAGTAGAACAGTCAGTAGCCACTCTAGAGAGTAGGACAGTCAGTAGCCACTCTACAGAGTAGGACAGTCAGTAGCCACTCTACAGAGTAGGACAGTCAGTAGCCACTCTAGAGAGTAGAACAGTCAGTAACCACTCTAGAGAGTAGGACAGTCAATAACCACTCTAGAGAGTAGAACAGTCAGTAACTACTCTATAGAGGACAGTCAGTAACCACTCTAGAGAGTAGAACAGTCAGTAACCACTCTAGAGAGGACAGTCAGTAACCACTCTAGAGAGTAGAATAGTCAGTAACCACTCTAGAGAGTAGGACAGTCAGTAGCCACTCTACAGAGTAGGACAGTCAGTAGCCACTCTAGAGAGTAGAACAGTCAGTAGCCACTCTAGAGAGTAGAACAGTCAGTAACCACTCTAAGAGAGGACGTCAGACAAGGGCAGTCAGTAACACTTAGAGAACAGTCAGTAACACTCTAGAGAGTAGAACAGTCAGTACCACTCTAGAGAGGACAGTCAGTAACCACTCTAGAGAGTAGGACAGTTAGTAGCCACTCTAGAGAGGACAGTCTAGTAACCACTCTAGAGAGAGAACAGTTAGTAGCCACTCTAGAGAGTAGAGCAGTCTAGTAGCCACTCTAGGAGGACAGTTAGTAGCCACTCTAGAGAGTAGAACAGTCAGTAGCCACTCTAAGAGTAGACAGTCAGTAGCCACTCTAGAGAGTAGAACAGTCAGTAAGCCACTCTAGAGAGTAGAACAGTCAGTAACCACTCTAAGAGTAGACATCAGTAACCCCTAGAGAGTAGAACAGTCAGTAGCCACTCTAGAGAGTAGAACAGTCAGTAGCCACTCTAGAGAGTAGGACAGTCAGTAGCCACTCTAGAGAGTAGGGCAGTTAGTAGCCACTCTAGAGAGTAGGGCAGTTAGTAGCCACTCTAGAGAGTAGGGCAGTTAGTAGCCACTCTAGAGAGGACAGTTAGTAGCCACTCTAGAGAGTAGGACAGTCAGTAACCACTCTAGAGAGTAGAACAGTCAGTAACTACTTAGAGAGTAGGACAGTCAATAGCCACTCTAGAGAGGACAGTCAGTAGCCACTCTAGAGAGGACAGTCAGTAACCACTCTAGAGAGTAGAATAGTCAGTAACCACTCTAGAGAGTAGGACAGTCAGTAGCCACTCTACAGAGTAGGACAGTCAGTAACCACTCTAGAGAGTAGGACAGTCAGTAACCACTCTAGAGAGTAGGACAGTCAGTAACCACTCTAGAGAGTAGGACAGTCAGTAGCCACTCTAGAGAGTAGGACAGTCAGTAGCCACTCTAGAAAGGACAGTCAGTAGCCACTCTAGAGAGTAGAACAGTCAGTAACCACTCTAGAGAGTAGGACAGTCAGTACCCACTCTAGAAAGTAGGACCATCAGTAGCCACTCTAGAGAGTTGGATAGTAGCCACTCTATAGAGTAGGACAGTTAGTATCCACTCTAGAGAGGACAGTCAGTAACCACTCTAGAGAGTAGGACAGTTAGTAGCCACTCTAGAGAGTAGGACAGTTAGTAGCCACTCTAGAGAGTAGGCAGTTAGTAGCCACTCTAGAGAGTAGGACAGTTAGTAGCCACTCTAGAGAGGACAGTCAGTAACCACTCTAGAGAGAACAGTCAGTAACCACTCTAGAGAGTAGGACAGTTAGTAGCCACTCTAGAGAGTAGGACAGTTAGTAGCCACTCTAGAGAGTAGGGCAGTTAGTAGCCACTCTAGAGAGTAGGGCAGTTAGTAGCCACTCTAGAGAGGACAGTTAGTAGCCACTCTAGAGAGTAGGACAGTCAGTAACCACTCTAGAGAGTAGAACAGTCAGTAACCACTCTAGAGAGTAGGACAGTCAGTAACCACTCTAGAGAGTAGGACAGTCAGTAACCACTCTAGAGAGTAGGACAGTTAGTAGCCACTCTAGAGAGTAGGACAGTTAGTAGCCACTCTAGAGAGTAGGACAGTTAGTAGCCACTCTAGAGAGTAGGACAGTTAGTAACCACTCTAGAGAGTAGGACAGTTAGTAGCCACTCTATAGAGCAGGCCAGTGAGAGATCTGACCTTGAACTCGACCACCAGGAGGTCAAGCACGATCCGTGTCCGTATGCTCATGACCATCTGATGGATTGGTTCTCCATCTGTGCCGCCAGATGTCAGGTGAGCGCCTGTGTCACGTGAGCTATACAGGATATCCCCCCCACCCCCTGTTTAGTCCCGCGCACGTCCTTTATTGCCAAGAGGTAGGAGGATCCTCTTAGCCATCCATGCGCACGTGGTCACAGCCAGAGAGGAGGGTCAAACCCGAGACTTTAGGACTGGACTGGCTGGGAACTCCGTGTCTAGTGTTTGGGACGTAGAAGATGGTACTGGGTTCGGTTCCCGTTGTCGGAGTTTATCTCCAGATGACACGATAAAATGTTGTAAGTAATTTTTTGAGTTCAATTAAGTAACCCTCAGTTGGAAAACTCGGTCCCTGACAAGACACTCAGACCACGAGGCACACTCAAACCTGGTGACAAGTGACACAGATGATTATAAACACACGGCACACTTTGACCTTGTGAGCGTAAGCGACGCATATGATTTAGACACACGGCACACTCTGACCGCCACATACAAGTGGTCTAGACGCACGACACACTCTGACCCCCACATACAAGTGATCTAGACGCACGACACACTCTGACCCCCACATACAAGTGATCTAGAAGACACGGCACACTCTGACCGCCACATACAAGTGATCTAGACACGCACGGCACACCCAGACACCACGGCACGAGTCATGACAGTCCCAACTGACACTTCCCGTCACATCCCAGACCCGAACCTTGGTCCGTCCAAGCGGCGGTTCAAACACAGCCCACACATGGGAGCACTGGTCTACAGAAGGGAGGAGAGGGGAGCCTCGTCCCACCACGAGAAGGGGAGGAGGGAGATAGATCTGCTCATGCGCAGACAACTCGACAATCTCTCCCTCTCTTTCTCTCTCACAGACTAGTCTTGGGAGAAATGTTGAGAACATTCTACAGGTCTTTTCTTCCAGCATCGCGTCTTAAGGACCCCCCCTTCACCCCACCGTCTGGTTTGACCTGACAGGTGAAACTGATCGTGTAGTGGCCTACACAAGTCAGGTCGTCAGTTCAACTCTGGAACGGTACACGTGTATGTAAGCTATTCAATCAGTAACAAGTTTTAGTAGCCCAATAGTGTATTGAGTGTAGTTAAATTTGTATTTTAATTAATTATCATACAGACGTATAATATAGGCTTTAATTCAAAACCTTTAAATACATATTTTTTATTTTTCTAACACAATTTAAAGTAGTTTTTTAAAAAAAAATAAAGTGTTTACTTAGGAAATGGCAGCTCCAAAAAGAAACAGTAATAAATTAACAATTGTATTTTTTGGAGATGTGTAAAGATGGAACCTGCCTTTGGAAGGTTAAAATCAAAGAATAATCGGAAAGCGGCGGCGTACGGTGGACCTGAATAGTGTAAGGAGAGTGACCTGTCAGGTAAGGCCGGACAGCTGTCACCACACGGTGGACCTGAATAGTGTGAGAGTGGTGACCTGTCAGGTAAGGCCGGACAGCTGTCACCACACGGTGGACCTGTACGTCTAGAGCAGGCTTTATACTACCTGTTCGAGTTATTTACTATTTCACTATTGTGTTAGGGATTAATACAGTTCAATCCAAAGAAATTGTGCCCACATTTGTATGAAGGGAGAGTAGGAAATTATGTAAAGCCACCTTCAATACAATCAATTAGTATTCGAACCCCGATCTACCGTCATCGGCAGTCCAATATATTGCAAGAGTGTAGTCAGTCTCCCTGGCCACTCAGCTACAGACAGGATGTAACCAGGGTATACTAGATAGTCTCCCTGACAGGATGTAACCAGGGTATACTAGATAGTCTCCCTGACAGGATGTAACCAGGGTATACTAGATAGTCTCTCTGACAGGATGTAACCAGGGTATACTAGATAGTCTCCCTGACCACTCAGACAGGATGTAACCAGGGTATATTAGATAGTCTCCCTGACCACTCAGACAGGATGTAACCAGGGTATATTAGATAGTCTCCCTGACCACTCAGACAGGATGTAACCAGGGTATATTAGATAGTCTCACTGACCACTCAGCTACAGAGAGGATGT
Organism: Timema podura; assembly: GCA_033556935.1. Classification (NCBI taxonomy): domain Eukaryota; kingdom Metazoa; phylum Arthropoda; class Insecta; order Phasmatodea; family Timematidae; genus Timema; species Timema podura. The sequence continues at coordinate 3,447,504 of JAVRXN010000001.1, forward strand.
GACCAGGGTATACTAGATAGTCTCCCTGACCACTCAGCTACAGACGGGATGTAACCAGGGTATACTAGATAGTCTCCCTGACCACTCAGCTACAGACAGGATGTAACCAGGGTATACTAGATAGTCTCCCTGACAGGATGTAACCAGGGTATACTAGATAGTCTCCCTGACAGGATGTAACCAGGGTATACTAGATAGTCTCTCTGACAGGATGTAACCAGGGTATACTAGATAGTCTCCCTGACCACTCAGACAGGATGTAACCAGGGTATATTAGATAGTCTCCCTGACCACTCAGACAGGATGTAACCAGGGTATATTAGATAGTCTCACTAACCACTCAGCTACAGACAGGATGTAACCAGGTTATACTAGATAGTCTCTCTGACCACTCAGCTACAGACAGGATGTAACCAGGGTATACTAGATAGTCTCACTGACCACTCAGACAGGATGTAACCAGGGTATACTATATAGTCTCCCTGACCTCTCAGCTACAGACAGGATGCAACCAGGGTATACTAGATAGTCTCCCTGACCACTCAGACAGGATGTAACCAGGGTATACTAGATAGTCTCCCTGACCTCTCAGCTACAGGCAGGATGTAGCCAGGGTATAACCAGGGTATACTAGATAGTCTCCCTGACCACTCAGACAGGATGTAACCAGGGTATACTAGATAGTCTCCCTGACCACTCAGACAGGATGTAACCAGGGTATACTAGATAGTCTCCCTGACCTCTCAGCTACAGGCAGGATGTAGCCAGGGTATAACCAGGGTATACTAGATAGTCTCCCTGACCACTCAGACAGGATGTAACCAGGGTATACTAGATAGTCTCCTTGACCTCTCAGCTACAGGCAGGATGTAGCCAGGGTATAACCAGGGTATACTAGATAGTCTCCCTGACCACTCAGACAGGATGTAACCAGGGTATACTAGATAGTCTCCCTGACCACTCAGACAGGATGTAACCAGGGTATACTAGATAGTCTCCCTGACCACTCAGACAGGATGTAACCAGGGTATACTAGATAGTCTCTCTGACCACTCAGCCACAGACAGGATGTAACCAGGGTATACTAGATAGTTTCCCTGACCACTCAGACAGGATGTAACCAGGGTATACTAGATAGTCTCCCTGACCACTCAGACAGGATGTAGCCAGGGTATACTAGATAGTCTCCCTGACCACTCAGACAGGATGTAACCAGGGTATACTAGATAGTCTCCCTGACCACTCAGACAGGATGTAACCAGGGTATACTAGATAATCTCCCTGACCACTCAGACAGGATGTAACCAGGGTATACTAGATAGTCTCTCTGACCACTCAGCCACAGACAGGATGTAACCAGGGTATACTAGATAGTCTCCCTGACAGGATCTAACCAGGGTATACTAGATAGTCTCCCTGACCACTCAGACAGGATGTAACCAGGGTATACTAGATAGTCTCCCTGACAGGATGTAACCAGGGTATACTAGATAGTCTCCCTGACCACTCAGACAGGATGTAACCAGGGTATACTAGATAGTCTCCCTGACCACTCAGCTACAGACAGGATGTAACCAGGGTATACTAGATAGTCTCCCTGACCACTCAGACAGGATGTAACCAGGGTATACTAGATAGTCTCCCTGACCACTCAGCCACCAGACAAGATAGACGCCGCTACACCGGTGAATGAAATATAATTAACATTGTGTTACTAAGCGTAGACTCTTTTTAGCACCTGCTATTATGTTTTAATTGGATACTAAAAACAAAAGAGTGAAAGTAAATACTCAGCATAATTTGTGCGAAAACATGAGGCAAAGGACCCTCAAAGGACCCTCAAAGGACCCAATACCTTGTTTCTCTTTATACCTTGATTCCGTCAGGAATGGATTTTCAAACCTTCTTAAAGAAATTACATCCCACAATTTATTTTCCTTGCTGTCAACATTTACAACGTTCCACAAAATTGTCGTTGTTATTTTATAGATGAAAATTGACAGCTGCATACCACAGGACTTGACGTATGAATACATGATAACTTTTCTAGCTGTCAGAGAATCGCGGTAATGGTGTTATTAGACCTGAATGGAATCTTGTAGATGGACCGGGCTTCAAGAACTATCGACCGAAATACAGGTTTCCTTGTCACTTTAAATGGAATAAATCACCCAAATGTTCAAACAGATGTTAAATGAATGCAAGATGCACTCGAACTATGGATAGTAACCCTCTAATTCCTGTGACCGTGTAAAGTGCTAGTCCACACATGGTGTTTGATCGTGTGAGTCAGGCTTTAGAAGACAGAACACAACAAGAACATCATCAAACTTCTCCTTATCTATCACCTTCAAGGTCCTCGCTCTGTCGATGTTCATATTTCATCTCCTTCTCTCGTCTCTCTCTCTCTATCTGTTCATCTTTATTTTCTCGTGTTTCTTCCCCCTGCATCCGATTACGTCATTATATCGGGCTTCTTATGACAAAGGAGTCCTGTCCCGAAGAGATGTTGTCACTTCAAGCTATTACCTAGTACCTGTATAAATTAAATTGAGTGAAAGCATAATTGTTACATTTTCAATTTAATGAACCCCTCTCCCGGCCAAATGTTCATCGTCTCCTACAACTGCTCGGATACAGGCACAGCCCGACACATTTGATAGATGGACCATCTTGGCAGGATTGGAAGAACAGGTAACCTGACAGTCAACTTACATGGCACGTCCATCTTGACAAGAAACACGCTCTTTATAGATAGATTCAGCACAGACATCAAGATACTAGCAGCTCTTTATAGACAGATTCAGCACATACATCAAGATACTAGCAGCTCTTTATAGACAGATTCAGCACATACATCAAGATACTAGCAGCTCTTTATAGATAGATTCAGCACAGACATCAAGATACTAGCAACTCTTTATAGACAGATTCAGCAGAGACATCAAGATACTAGCAGCTCTTTATAGATAGATTCAGCACAGACATCAAGACACTAGCAGCTCTTTATAGACAGATTCAGCACAGACATCAAGATACTAGCAGCTCTTTATAGATAGATTCAGCACAGACATCAAGATACTAGCAGCTCTTTATAGATAGATTCAGCACAGACATCAAGATACTAGCAGCTCTTTATAGATAGATTCAGCACAGACATCAAGATACTAGCAGCTCTTTATAGATAGATTCAGCACAGACATCAAGATACTAGCAGCTCTTTATAGATAGATTCAGCACAGACATAAAGATACTAGCAGCTCTTTATAGACAGATTCAGCAGAGACATCAAGATACTAGCAGCTCTTTATAGACAGATTCAGCACATACATCAAGATACTAGCAGCTCTTTATAGACAGATTCAGCACATACATCAATATACTAGCAGCTCTTTATAGACAGATTCAGCACAGACATCAAGATACTAGCAGCTCTTTATAGATAGATTCAGCACAGACATCAAGATACTAGCAGCTCTTTATAAATAGATTCAGCACAGACATCAAGATACTAGCAGCTCTTTATAGACAGATTCAGCACATACATCAAGATACTAGCAGCTCTTTATAGACAGATTCAACACAGACATCAAGATACTAGCAGCTCTTTATAGATAGATTCAGCACAGACATCAAGATACTAGCAGCTCTTTATAGACAGATTCAGCACATACATCAAGATACTAGCAGCTCTTTATAGATAGATTTAGCAGAGACATCAAGATACTAGCAGCTCTTTATAGATAGATTCAGCACATACATCAAGATACTAGCAGCTCTTTATAGACAGATTCAGCACATACATCAAGATACTAGCAGATTTCTATTAATATATACAACATTACCATCAAGAGCCAGATACTTAAAGCTCTTTAACGACTGCCATCATATAGCCTTCAAGGGCCCGTTACTAAAGGGTATATTTATTTGCCAGCAGCACAAAGTGTCAAGAGCCGTATAGTAAAGGGGATTTATTTTCCAGCAGCACAAAGTGTTAAGAGCCGTATACTAAAGGGTATATTTATTTGCCAGCAGCACAAAGTGTCAAGAGCCGTATAGTAAAGGGTATTTATTTGCCAGCAGCACAAAGTGTCAAGAACCGTATAGTAAAGGGTATTCATTTGCCAGCAGCACAAAGTGTCAAGAGCCATATAGTAAAGGGGATTTATTTTCCAGCAGCACAAAGTGTCAAGAGCCGTATAGTAAAGGGTATTTATTTGCCAGCAGCACAAAGTGTCAAGAGCCGTATAGTAAAGGGTATTTATTTGCCAGCAGCACAAAGTGTCAAGAGCCGTATAGTAAAGGGTATTTATTTGCCAGCAACACAAAGTGTCAAGAGCCGTATAGTAAAGGGTATTTAATTGCCAGCAGCACAAAGTGTCAAGAGCCGTATAGTAAAGGGTATTTAATTGCCAGCAACACAAAGTGTCAAGAGCCGTATAGTAAAGGGTATTTATTTGCCAGCAGCACAAAGTGTCAAGAGCCGTATAGTAAAGGGTATTTATTTGCCAGCAACACAAAGTGTCAAGAGCCGTATAGTAAAGGGTAGTGCGTATAACCCGAACGGGTAGTAAGACGCGGTGCTAATAATAATAATAGTAAAGGGTATTTATTTTCCAGCAGCACAAAGTGTCAAGAGCCGTATAGTAAAGAGTATTCATTTGCCAGCAGCACAAAGTGTCAAGAGCCGTATAGTAAAGGGGATTCATTTTCCAGCAGCACAAAGTGTCAAGAGCCGTATAGTAAAGGGTATTTATTTGCCAGCAGCACAAAGTGTCAAGAGCCATATAGTAAAGGGTATTTATTTGCCAGCAGCACAAAGTGTCAAGAGCCGTATAGTAAGGGGTATTTAATTGCCAGCAACACAAAGTGTCAAGAGCCGTATAGTAAAGGGTATTTATTTGCCAGCAGCACAAAGTGTCAAGAGCCGTATAGTAAAGGGGATTTAATTGCCAGCAGCACATCGCCAGCTCTAGCCAGAGCCTCTTCAGACGAGATGTACGAACAGGTGTAGAGCGTAGTATCTACTGAATAGGAGAAACATCCATCTTGTACCGCAGTGGACACGATGTTAGCGACGTCATTCAGTGTATCAGGTTATGAGATCGTAAATTAACCACATTATTAAATTAATTTCAACTACAAATAAAACGCTTAGTAATCATACGCAACACTTCGGATGGTTCAAGGATAGTTCTAAAATTAGGAACAAACCTACTTCACACCTATCATAACAATCTTTACGTGGACTTTTTACAACTGTTTAACATTGTTGAAATAATTTAACTAAAACATTAAAGTATCGGCTAAATAAAATTAATTTTACCTCTTAACCTAAGACACCATCCCCTAACACTCGCACCCCGATACGCATCTCCAAAATCACTGGGGAAAAGGGTCACATAAATTTAACAATGTACTTTCATTATTTAACCACCCATAAAAATGTGCATCCATTTGTAAATCAAGATAATGACAGCATTCTTAATCATCTAATGTACAGAACTGTGTCACACAAAAAAAAAATGGCCTAAGAAAGAAAATTAAAATGTTAATGAGAGTAAAAATAAAATTACTACCCATTATTACCCTTACGGAGAATCAGTACTTCTGGTGCCTGGGGACTCTTCGCCAATCAGAAGAAACAAAAGACGTTTGTACCCAAACAGCCTCTTGGTTAGGTATCACTTTTTTAGATGTTTATTAATTCTTGTGCTCGATAAGAAATTGGACACAAAGAACCTTTAACTTTTTTTACCAGTTCATTTACACTAACCCGCCTCGGTGGCGTAGTTGGCTAACGCGCTAGTCGTGTTGAGCTTGACCGCCGAGGACGGGGAGATCGAGGTTCGAATCTCGGTCGGGTGAACTGGGGGGGCGGGTTCCCTAAATGGTTTTCCAATCTCCCTCCACGCTAATGCGGGTTCACTTCCTCTAAATTCAACCTTCCCAATTCCTAATCCATTAGCGTAATTAGAGCTTAAGCGTATAACCCGAACGGGTAGTAAGACGCAGTGCTAAATAATAATAATAATAATAATAATAATAATAATAAACATTTAAATTAAATGAGAACTTTTCACTTTTTTCATTCGAAACATCCCGTCGCGATTTTTACAGTCCTCAGATGTCACACACCCTCAACATGAATATTTCAATCAGTTCCGTAGTTTTTCCGGCTGTCCACATCACAAATGGAACTATCAGGAACTGATGTACCCGCTGTGAACAGCAGTCAGACTGGAACACGTTGCTTTTTGCCGGAAATGTTGGCAAACATGTCCAGACTGGCAAACATTGTTTCTTGTAAGCCAGTTTAAATAGATCACGGGAAAACTGTTTTCCTCGCCGGGAAACACGAAGGAAACACGAACTAATGTTGCTCAACAGTTTTCCGAAACAAAAGCAACATGTTGGCAAACAGGGCCGCCTCGAGAATAGTTTTGAGCCCGAACGAACCTTGATTTAAGCGCCCTAAGGAACTCATTACAAGACGGATGAATTTCTTATGTTGAAGTGTGTTTGAATTAAATACATATATATTTTAATAAAGTCCATTGATAACAATTTTAGATGTAAAATTTGGCAACAATGCACATTATCACTGCAAGCAACGAGTATTTCACACTCATTCTGCCTTTTAAAAAAATGTTTTGTCTCAAACTGTGCTTAGGCCAGATCACTAACGGCTGTTCTCGAAAATTCTAGCAACATTTCAATTTAATTTATATGCATGGACCTAGATTAATATTTTGGTCTAACAAAGGGGGTAGCCTAATTTCTCCCATCGCTATCGCTACGTCATTGGTCTATTGCTAAGCCACGCATGAACATTAATTATCTTTTGCTGAAAGTAAAATTAAATGATAAGAGAATGTTTTTACCTAATCTGCTAAAGCTTCTAAAAATGGTGCGACCACAATCCTCTTTTGTGGGGTTATTTAATAAAATTTAATAAACACCTTTATAAAATTCACATTCACTTAACAGTCAATAAAGTATGGCACAATAAATTAAAGAAATCATTCATGCTATAGTTAGAACTACAGCCCAATCTACTACAGCTGGCCAGATAGCTTGCAGTGCTGTATCTAGGTTGTAAGAACCACAGCCCAATCTACTACAGCTGGCCAGATAGCTTGCAGTGCTGTATCTAGGTTGTAAGAACCACAGCCCAATCTACTACAGCTGGCCAGATAGCTTGCAGTGCTGTATCTAGGTTGTAAGAACCACAGCCCAATCTACTACAGCTGGCCAGATAGCTTGCAGTGCTGTATCTAGGTTGTAAGAACCACAGCCCAATCTACTACAGCTGGTCAGATAGCTTGCAGTGCTGTATCTAGGTTGTAAGAACCACAGCCCAATCTACTACAGCTGGTCAGATAGCTTGCAGTGCTGTATCTAGGTTGTAAGAACCACAGCCCAATCTACTACAGCTGGCCAGATAGCTTGCAGTGCTGTATCTAGGTTGTAAGAACCACAGCACAATCTACTACAGCTGGTCAGATAGCTTGCAGTGCTGTATCTAGGTTGTAAGAACCACAGCCCAATCTACTACAGCTGGTCAGATAGCTTGCAGTGCTGTATCTAGGTTGTAAGAACCACAGCCCAATCTACTACAGCTGGCCAGATAGCTTGCAGTGCTGTCCCTAAGTTGTTAGAACCACAGTCCATTGGCCAGTGTTTAGGGGTTGAATAAGTGAGGGGTGGGGGGGGAGGGAGGTTTGTAACCCCACAAAACATTGTGTAAGGTCATTAGGACCTTTACTTAACAAACAATATTGTTGTAAATGAACAAATGTTATTTTAAGTTAAGAATTTGTTCCAAGTGACTATGGGTAGCAGCGCAGGACTTTAACACCACTGTTTCTATCAGGGACACGAGTCGTAATAAACGGTAAAGAAAATTAGTACAATATCAAATATATCTTAGCAATGTGTGAATTTCTTAAAAAGATTATTATTTTTTTAAGAAGACATCAGTGGCGTGGCGCCCCGGGCAGTCGCCCGCCTCGCTCGCCCCTCGGGGCGACCCTGTTGGCAAACAATGTTTCCAAGTGCGTACTAGGCTTAAAAATGTGTCGTGGTGTTTAGGATGTCCCAGTTACTAGTGACCCAATGTAAATGGATGATTGACCAGATTTGGGGATGTAGACTCACCGCGAAGGAAAGATACGTAGCCCTGGGCCACAAGGACAGCAACCACTTCCGGTCCTCTTCCGTTTCCGTCTCACACACCAGTCCTGTCCCATATCCGCTCCACATGTGGACTAACTGCCCCCACAAGATGCAACCCCTCACAACTCTCTATCTTTGCTGCTGAATTCATACACACAAACCTTCATTGAGAGCTGGACATAGAGCAATACAACTATAACACTCTAACTAGCTCTAGTCTAGCTTACAATACAACTATAACACTCTAACTGGCTCTAGTCTAGCTTACAATACAACTATAACACTCTAACTGGCTCTAGTCTAGCTTACAACACAACTATAACACTCTAACTAGCTCTAGTCTAGCTTACAATACAACTATAACACTCTAACTAGCTCTAGTCTAGCTTACAATACAACTATAACACTCTAACTAGCTCTAGTCTAGCTTACAATACAACTATAACACTCTAACTAGCTCTAGTCTAGCTTACAACACAGCTATAAGACTCTAACTAGCTCTAGTCTATCTTACAATACAACTATAAGACTCTAACTAGCTCTAGTATAGCTTACAATACAACTATAAGACTCTAACTAGCTCTAGTCTAGCTTACAATACAACTATATGACTCTAACTAGCTCTAGTCTAGCTTACAATACAACTATAACACTCTAACTAGTTCTAGTCTAGCTTACAATACAACTATAAGACTCTAACTAGCTATAGTCTAGCTTACAATACAACTATAACACTCTAACTAGCTCTAGTCTAGCTTACAATACAACTATAACACTCTAACTAGCTCTAGTCTAGCTTACAATACAACTATAAGACTCTAACTAGCTCTAGTCTAGCTTACAATAAAACTATAACACTCTAACTAGCTCTAGTCCACTGAACAATATAAATGGAAATGTCCCCATAAATTGAACACTTTCTTATTATTACAGTCAGATGGCGCATTAAATATATTCAAACAATTCTACATTCGCACGTGAGTCATTTAATATCGGATACTTGTATATGTCGGTGTTATTGATAAGTTGCTTTCCCTGCATTATAATTTCTAAAGCAAGATTTTTTTGATTACTATCATTAAATAATCAATAAAACCATTTTAATTTTAATTTAATTAGTGTATTTAAATTATAATAAGAATTACATAATAAACATACTCTTAAAATCACGATTAAATAAATTATATCAAGAAAAGATAAAGATAAGTCATTTTGCCATTATATTTGGTTATTTAGTAATCACACTTTTTAAAACGCGAAATTTGTTCACTGAGCCAAAGAGAGAGGCTACCTGTATCTTTGCTAGTCCTAAGAGAGGCTAGTAGATGGCAGATCAAGCGTTATTGCCAGCGTTAGCGAAGATTATGATCGACCCTGCCCCAATGAATAAAATAACGATCATTGTCAACCAAGATGTTATATTTTACAGAAATAAACATAATATACGAGAATCTATTGAAATCACGTCGAGGTTTTGAAACCAATTAGTTCGATAAAAATGATAAAACAACGAGTGAATATTTTGTCTCCTAATCTTAGCCCATTGTTTTAACAGGAATTAAACTTTTTTTAAATAATAAATTAACACAGTTTTTTTTAAACTTTCATAAATTCAGACACATATTTATACCTTATTTCGGAACTCAGGCGTGTTTTAATTCGACCAAAATGTTGGCACGAATGCAAATCTTAATGCTAGAAAATCAATAAAATGTATTTTTTTCGGAACGTAGCGAACAAATTTAACAAAATGATGATTAGCTTTTATAAAGTCAATATGATCTAAACTAAATTATAATTTGTTATTTTGATTCTGATTTTTTTCCCTTAAATTTAACAAGTTTTATCGTCATAACAATCAACTTTAAATATAAATGTACGCCGCCAAGATAACATTTGTTTAACGAGTCTTTGCTCCTAATAAACCGTTTATCTGGTCTGAACAGGAACACAAAATATTCGAACAGTTAGTTTTGTGCTGGAAAGGGGTGCGTTCGTCCACCACCCCTTCTATTTTGAACTAACCAAATGATCCAACAATCTTTGAAATAAGGAGCTAATTAAATTTTGACTGCGATCAAAAGCCTACTTATATTCAGGTGATACTCTATCAAGAATAAATAAGTACTCGAAATACTTTTTGGCGCCAAAAAAAGAAACTTCCTCTTTTACTCGTAAGTTTCCACGCGATACATGAGAGGTTCTCTCCACCAGCTGTTTTGCTACTTGTTGTAAACATAAATAACAGACCAGAAGACAGAAAGCGCTATCACATACACACACATACACACATGAACACGCACGAGCGTGACAATCTGACTTCGTACTTGCAGCGCAACCCGGGACAAAATGCAATCTGACGTAGCGTGCTGCCGCGTGGCGGTGTTGGCCGGAACTACCCGCTTGAACCGCCAACACAAGGACCGCCATCTTGGATCACCCCTTTCCTCAGCATCTCTTGTGGGAGCATGGACAGTTGAACACCGCGCAAAGTTGATACGTGGATTAATCTGGTGGCACCTGTTCCCACTACCACACACACACACACACACACACACACACACGACACTTCCAGCCGACATTGTTAGGAGCACACTGTTTGGGACGACGGTCACAGACCTCAGAGAAACTTGTTCGATCCCCAAGTTTCATCGGACCAAAGTGTACTTAGTTTAGTCACGTGTCACATTTATAAGCTACCTTGATATGAAATAATTTATTTTATAAAAAAAATAGGTTTTTTTTTGTGTGTGTTTGGACAATTTTCAGAATCAGCTGTTAATACATGGTTGTACGAGTCTTGATACCTAATGTGTCAGTCTTTGCTCTGCGCCTGATCAGGTATAACATCGCCATGTCCTAAATCAAATATAGAACAGTTGTGTAAGCATGTATCCGTAATGAAGTGGTTTTGTTTATAGAGAACAGCCGGCAGATCTCTAATGGCGGGAACCAAGTTCTCCACGTGCCAAGTTCATGGAACATACAACAGTTAATTAGATTCTAACAAGTAAGCCACGGGGGTATGCAAGAGCTTGTACCTGCATTGATAGCCAATCTTCTTCGAACCAGGAACAGTGAGGTGCGGGCATTGGCCAACTTGGACTACATCACAGAGCAAGAATATGATGAACGAGAGTATCTCGTCTGGACATTTCCTAGCTCACTAAGTCCAAAACGAATAAAAAATCTGCCCAGATGGCCAAGAAAGTCAAGTAGACAGCCTTTTAGCGGGTACTTATAGCTCCATTTAGTGGTGAAAATAAACGAGCTATGTTACATATTGAACTCTTTAGATGAAGGGAAAACATATTTTCAAATGTCTTAGCCCCTTGCCGGCGGGCGTGCTTTAAAAAGAAAAAGTATCAAATAATGTCTATAGAGGGCAGCCCTGTGTGAAGAATAAGTTTGATTGAAATATGATCTTTGTCATCTTCTTCAGCTCTTGACAAATATTTTACTACTTTTCCACATGTTGAGGAAGAGTTAAGTATGAACATTTATCACAAACATGTGCCCTTTTCTAGAGACGGTCTAACTTTGATAAGTAAAGTGTATTCTTTAGTATATACATTATTATATAAATGGCGATTCCTTGCTACACTGAATGTCACCGAAGGTCTTGTGGACAAAAGCTTTATCTTCAATCTCTCTCAGTTAACTCTTGCCAAATCTCCTCGCTCTCAGTTATATCTGAAGGTGGTTTGCTGAGATAAGAAGGAGCCACTGGCATCATCGACCAAACAACATTGCGAAACTTGTCTTGTAAAATTAGGGGAAGATTGACCACACGAAAACAAGATGTTGGCAACGCTGATTTCCAATAGTAAGAATACAGTTTCCTCGGATAAGATATTTGGTGTAGTCTAGTTCCCTGGACTCAACAACATCAAGAGACTAATAATACATTGATAACTGGATGAGTACCAAGTCAATTGAAAGGACAGAACACTCAGCGGCAACCTGATTGCATCAGTGGTCATTTTACCACTGTAGTTACATACATGCATACATACATAAATACACACATACCTAATCACGCCGTTCCCTTGCAGGGTAGGCAAGAAACTGTGCATATAACTCAAAAAACAACTACTCCGTACTTAATCCATCCTCACTAACTTTCTCCACACTTCCCTATCCTTACATATTCCCTTCTCTTCAACAACATCCATACACCGTGTCATACATACTCTTTTATTCTTAAAACTATTGATGTTTCTCTTTTTCACCCATTCATCTACAACATTTAGCCACGTCTTACATGGCCTACCCCTTCCTTTTGATCCACACACACTCTACCTTCATATATTTGCTTCGTTTCCTACTAGTTAATAAAGGAATATGAGTTTAAGCAATGGTTACTTATTATCGTAGTTTACATTCGACAAGCCTGGTGTTGCTGCTGGTAAACGGTAGAAGCCTGGTGTTGCTGCTGGTAAACGGTAGTCTTGGCCTCTTTTGGACAACTAAACAACTGCTAAACATAGTTTCGTCCCTAGAATCCATTTCACTCCTTTGAAAAGTGAAGCCATTTTACATAAATTGGCATTCATGACGATATAGTTGTATAAATATGGGAGTTATTTTATGAACTTTTCGGTTGTCAGGAGATACCAAAATTACCGCGAATAAACAATAGTACATATTAGTATAAGTTCAAAATATATGTTGTACAAATAAACCTCCATATTTGTGGGAATTGTGTTAAAACGTGCAATTTGTGCATGTAGTTTTATTTCGCGTCAACTATGAAGCTATGCCAATGATGTTTTTCTTGAAACATAACTGCTAGGGCGGTGATCTTTTCTACAGTCAACTTTTGAAAAAATTAGATCATCCATCTGTAAATATCAAAGTGACTTTACGACAATGAGTGATAGAAACCCATGTGTAGTACCGAACTACATGTGATCTGTGGGAAATCTTCGAGTCTAAAAGAACGCTGTTCAATACCAGGTGATGATGTTATATTTGTTTATTATTCGTGTTGGTCTATATGTGTAGGGTTTGGTTGAATGATGTTGATGTCCTAGAATAAGTGCGGTGAAGGTTTATGTGTTGAAACTCTCGGTATAAAAGAGCAGGCTGATGGGCCCATTAAAACCCAATACAATCAGTTAAAATTGACCTTCCTATTTGATAATGCCTGAAAATGTACCATTCCTTATTTACTTGATAAACAAATGGGCCAGAGAAGCCTTGGACCTACCAAGGTCCATATTGTCGTGTCACAGACGGTACCATCGGAGCCCCAGACCGAGCAAATACTGGGTCGATTCCTGACTGGGCAACTCGATCTGGGGGCCGCGCATGCGCTGTTCTGATCCCCCCCCCTCCCAGAATCTCTTCAACAACAAAAACCGCCCCTTACAGCTAAATCTGTCAAACTCTCAGTTTACAAACGAGCATCTTGACAACTTAATGGTTCTTAAATTATAATGGAACAAAAAGTATGGATGATTGTCTTTTATAAGAGACATAAAATTGTCCGGGGCAAGTTACAGAAGAGAATCATGTAAAACATTACTCAGTCCTATATGCTAGGCAGGTATTAAGGAGAAGGTTGTTGGTCTGGGAAACTAAACACAATTAAACATACATATAACAGCGTGGTCTAACGCGCTACTTTCGCAGTAGACTAGACTACCCATGATCAAGGGTCGAATCTCGGTCGGGTGTACTGAGGGTGTTTTTTTTACACTCTCCCTCCATGCAAATGCGGGTACGCTTTTTATGAATATAGCCTCCCTAATCCCTTAAAAATCATTAACGTAATCAATACATAAGCGTATAAACCTAACAGGTAGTAAAACGCGGTGCTGGAGAAGATGAAGAGGAAAGGAAAAAAATGTTATGATTAAGAAAAAAATACTGCCCGAGTAAATTGGAAGTAAAAATATTTAAAAAAAATTAAACCATTCTTAATTTTAATGGATACTGCTGCTTCTTCTTCATAGATTAAAACTATAATAATTAACGTTAGGGTTGCTGACTCTTGGATGATTTATTAATATTGTTTATTTATGTACGATTGAGTGAGCGAGCGAGGCCGGTGTAATCTATAGATCTAGTTGTGACCTGTACTCATAGATCTCGTGGTTGTAAGTAGCCACTATCCCTTTGTACGAGGCCGGTGTAGTCTATAGATCTAGTTGTGACCTGTACTCATAGATCTCGTGGTTGTAAATAGCCACTATCCCTTTGTACGAGGCCGGTGTAGTCTATAGATCTAGTTGTGACCTGTACTCATAGATCTCGTGGTTGTAAGTAGCCACTATCCTTTGTACGAGGCCGTGTAGTCTATAGATCTAGTTGTGACCTGTACTCATAGATCTCGTGGTTGTAAATAGCCACTATCCCTTTGTACGAGGCCGGTGTAATCTATAGATCTAGTTGTGACCTGTACTCATAGATCTCGTGGTTGTAAGTAGCCACTATCCCTTTGTACGAGGCCGGTGTAGTCTATAGATCTAGTTGTGACCTGTACTCATAGATCTCGTGGTTGTAAATAGCCACTATCCTTTGTACGAGGTCGGTGTAATCTATAGATCTAGTTGTGACCTGTACCGGAAGTGGCTACTTTCGAGCGAGTCCTAGTCAGTTGGAAAAGCGCGCACAAAAGGGGATCTGACCGCTTGCCATGACGTCAGAACTGGCAATGACGTCACACCTGCTGCTCTTCATCCCCCCTCAGAAGGGGAGCTATTGATAGACTTAGAAAGATGGAAAGAAAGGTTGAGAGCATAAATCACAATAACTGAGTCAGTCGGACGAAAAGGAGCGGGTAGGGGGAGGGGATTGTCATTTGATCCGCGAGCGCACTCTTCCAGATAATACATCCAGGTTATTATCTGTATTAAAGCACATAATAACAATAATAATAATTCTAGCGAAACCACTAACCTTCAATGACATGATTTATAACAGGAATGAACATCAAATAATATTTACATTTAGATTTTTTAAATTATATTTTGATTGTTGTTTTCTTGTTTACGTTGCCAAATGACATCTCATTACTCCGACTTTAAGCTCACTTGACGGCCATAGAATATATTTGTTTCTGTAAGGGGTAATACCTCCAATTTGAAATGTTCTTTTTAAAAATATAAAAATGAGACATTCAAGCCGGGAATAAAATGTTTGCATTATTAAGAGCTTCGCAGTCTCCGCTGCAGCACTTGGTGCGATCTAGCGGCCGAGCTCGGAATTACGTGAGCGAGTATGAAACCCAATTGACGTCACGGGCTAGATTATCTAGGTCACTGCTCAAGAAAGTGACGTCACAGCCTCAGCTGTATGTTGACTCAAAACTAGGGGTGGGCAAATATTGAGAACATTTCACCAGCCACAAACAGGGGTGGGCAAGCAATGTAGTAAGTTGTTGAATCACCACGGTACTGAATAATGAGCTAGCTTGTTGAATCACTACGGTAATGAACAATGGCTAGCTTGTTGAATCACCACGGTACTGAATAATGAGCTAGCTTGTTGAATCCCACGGTACTGAATAATGAGCTAGCTTGTTGAATCACTACGGTAATGAATAATGAGCTAGCTTGTTGAATCACCACGGTACTGAATAATGAGCTAGCTTGTTGAATCACTACGGTACTGAATAATGAGCCAACTCGTTGAATCACTACGGTACTGAATAATGAGCTAGCTTGTTGAATCCCTACGGTACTGTATTGTCATATTAAATCATCTTGGAGATTTATGTGAAAGTTAAATTTTTTAGATAATTCGTTGTTCTCTTCAAGTGCAATCATTTGTTGAGAATTTTATGTTTGTTAATTAAAATGATTACTTTAATCTTTTTTGTTTGTTTCGATGCCCGTCATAGTTAAGACTTAAGGAGAGTATCATATTGTTCTTATATTGTATGGCGGCCTGTGATCAAACAATTCATTTCATATTCACGGCTTGGATACGTCAACTACAACACAAGTCGATAGCGTTGAGGTCACGCAACACAGAGCTCTCTTGCAAGTAAGTGGCACGGTTCACCAGCACCATCTATGATAGAAACGGCCAACTATGTCAAACTGTGCGGCAAGACAACAAGGTCCCATCGGTAAAATATTTTATACTTGACTTTAATTGTTTTCCACTTGGTTTGTTTTTTTATCTCTAACAAACTAAAAACATCTTTTTATTTCTGGTGATTTCATAATATTGTACATAATCACAAACCTTAGTTAAACATAAATTAATAATCGGTCCGCGTCTTACTACCCGTTCGAGACATACGCTTATATACTAATTACCCTAAATTGTTTTTAAGGATTAAGATTGCAGCGTATTTAATTTTTACTTCTTACCTTCAGAAATGTTAGTGATAAGTCAAAATATTCAAAAACTGAAATTTGCATGATTATCATGATTACGATCAAATAATGTGATTTTTCAACTAGTAATAAATTTTAAATATTAAATTTAGCACCACGTTGTCTATAAACCGCATAATAATATATATATTTTATATCTATACAATTATTTATGTCACATTTTACCCAAATGCAATGTTATTGTGTTATCAGAACCATTATTTATTTTACTAGCAACCCACACTAGTGTTAAGCCAATCGCTAAATGAGGATTTTACAGGCCTATAATTGGCCTGATATAGGCCTTATGTAATAAAAAGAAGACTTTTGAAAATTAGGTTACATCAACATAACTTTAACAATTTTGTGCATTGGTTCTTTTCTCAGTGTAGTCTATAAGATCATATATTTGTGTTAGAAATGGCTTCAAAATAGAATCAGGTAAATATTATTATTATTAGCACCGCGTCTTACTACCATTCGGGTTATACGCACTTACGCTGATGTGTAATGGTAGGGTGATTGTGAGATGAAAATGGAGGACCTTACAGTTTAACGTGGATCCGAACCACGGTGGAGGCCTGACATTCCTCACATTCACAAGTTGTGATTAATACACGTCTTGTCAGAAGTGAAGGAAGGGTTTGGGCAATCAGATAAATCTGTGCTGGGACCGAGGATTGAACCCCGGACCCCCGGCACAGAAGTCTGACACCTTACCCCTAGACCACCAGGTCACATCAGGTAAATAACAAAAATAAAATAGCAATTAGAAGAAATAAAATAAAACTCACTGAATTATTGAATTTTTCAATTGCCATACTAACCAAATATTATATTTATTACACTTCACATGGCACGAATTCATCAATCATAAATTAAATGTTACCAACACAGAATAACCGTGTAAATATAACAAATACTATCACTAATAAATCCTCCAACAATGCTTTCTGCCACATAAACATTGCACGTGTGCTACAAGTATTGAAATGCGGGAAGTAAAAGCGCCACTATTGTTATGATTTGCAGCTGGTAATTGACAGTTCTCAAAACTAACACTAGATGTCAGAGGCGCACGGGCATGCTAGTATGAAACATTCAGCGTTCTAACACTCTTGTGGCTATTTCGACTGTCCAGCAAAGATAAAGTTCACCCGTCGTGCGATAAAGTCGATTTCCGCAGTCAGTGATTATATTGCTGATATCGGATATATCCGATTAACGCAGAAAAAGGGTTAAAGGAAGTGTACCCGCATTTGAGGGGAGGGAGAGTGGGAAACAATTTTGGAAAAAATCCCTTTCAGTACACCCGACCGAGATTCGAACCTCAATCTCTCCGTCATCGGCAGTCTGGTCTACTGCGCGAGTAGCGCGTTAGGCCATGTGGTCACCGAAGATGGTCTAATCGATTAATTAAGTATTTTGAAAAGCGTTAAAACTAAAGGAGCGATGTACAAACATTGACAGCGTTGTAGGGATATTGCTAGAGTTGTAGGGATACTGCTAGAGTTGTAGAGATATTGTTAGAGTTGTTGTAGGGATACTGCTAGAGTTGTAGAGATATTGTTAGAGTTGTTGTAGGGATACTGCTAGAGTTGTAGAGATATTGCTAGAGTTGTAGGGATATTGCTGGAGTTGTAGGGATATTGTTAGAGTTGTTGTAGGGATACTGCTAGAGTTGTAGAGATATTGCTAGAGTTTTAGGGATACTGCTAGAGTTGTAGAGATATTGCTAGAGTTGTAGGGATATTGCTAGAGTTGTAGGGATATTGTTAGAGTTGTTGTAGGGATACTGCTAGAGTTGTAGAGATATTGCTAGAGTTGTAGGGATACTGCTAGAGTTGTAGAGATATTGCTAGAGTTGTAGGGATATTGCTAGAGTTGTAGGAATATTGTTAGAGTTGTAGGGATATTGCTAGAGTTGTCGGGATATTGCAAGAGTTGTAGGGATATTGCTAGAGTTGTAGGAATATTGTTAGAGTTGTAGGGATATTGCTAGAGTTGTAGGGATATTGCTAGAGTTGTAGGGATATTGTTAGAGTTGTTGTAGGGATACTGCTAGAGTTGTAGAGATATTGCTAGAGTTGTAGGGATACTGCTAGAGTTGTAGAGATATTGCTAGAGTTGTAGGGATATTGCAAGAGTTGTCGGGATATTGCAAGAGTTGTAGGGATACTGCTAGAGTTGTAGAGATATTGCTAGAGTTGTCGGGATATTGCAAGAGTTGTAGGGATACTGCTAGAGTTGTAGAGATATTGCTAGAGTTGTAGGAATATTGTTAGAGTTGTAGGGATATTGCTAGAGTTGTAGGGATACTGCTAGAGTTGTAGAGATATTGCTAGAGTTGTAGGAATATTGTTAGAGTTGTAGGGATATTGCTAGAGTTGTTGTAGGGATACTGCTAGAGTTGTAGAGATATTGCTAGAGTTGTAGGAATATTGTTAGAGTTGTAGGGATATTGCTACAGTTGTAGAGATATTGCTAAAGTTGTAGGAATATTGTTAGAGTTGTAGGGATATTGCTAGAGTTGTAGGGATATTGCAAGAGTTGTAGGAATACTGCTAGAGTTGTAGAGATATTGCTAGAGTTGTAGGAATATTGTTAGAGTTGTAGGGATATTGATAGAGTTGTAGGGATACTGCTAGAGTTGTAGAGATATTGCTAGAGTTGTAGGAATATTGTTAGAGTTGTAGGGATATTGCTAAAGTTGTTGTAGGGATACTGCTAGAGTTGTAGAGATATTGCTAGAGTTGTAGGGATACTGCTAGAGTTGTTGTAGGGATACTGCTAGAGTTGTAGAGATATTGCTAGAGTTGTAGGGATATTGTTAGAGTTATCGGGATACTGCAAGAGTTGTAGGGATATTGCTAGAGTTGTAGGAATATTGCTATAGTTGTCGGGATATTGCTAGAGTTGTAGGGATATTGCTAGAGTTGTAGGAATATTGCTAGAGTTGTAGAGATATTGCTAGAGTTGTAGGAATATTGTTAGAGTTGTAGGGATATTGCTAGAGTTGTTGTAGGGATACTGCTAGAGTTTTCGGGATATTGATAGAGTTGTCGGAATATTGCTAGGGTTGTAGGAATATTGCTAGAGTTGTAGGAATATTGCTAGAGTTGTAGGGATATTGCTAGAGTTGTAGAAATATTGCTAGAGTTGTAGAGATATTGCTAGAGTTTTAGGAATATTGCTAGAGTTGTCGGGATATTGCTAGAGTTGTAGGAATATTGCTAGAGTTGTCGGGATATTGCTAGAGTTGTCGGGATATTGCTAGAGTTGTCGGGATATTGCTAGAGTTGTCTGGATATTGCTAGAATTGTCGGGATATTGCTAGAGTTGTCTGGATATTGCTAGAATTGTCGGGATATTGCTAGAGTTGTAGGAATATTGCTAGAGTTGTCGGGATATTGCTAGAGTTGTCGGGATATTGCGTATTTGTTTTTGAATTTTAAGTATATATTAAGCTATTTATAAAATGTGTAAACAACTAAAACTGGCGATGCTAACGACCCACTCGCAGGATGTAGGGATGTGTGGGTTAGTATCCAACATCCATGCGTACACGATTCAAAACATCCAAAGTACAAAGACATGTGTTCACTTTCCGTCTTTTACTTCTGCTGTACAACCACATTCAAACTATTTCGCCATCTTTTTCCCCACTCAAAATATCCAAAAAGATTGTCACTCGGTTCACCCGTACTCTCATCCATCTCAAAATCGACTGTCGCATGCGGCCGTAGCCGAGCGACTCCAGCCGCAGCTTGGACAGAGCACTTTTAGGGAGTAACCATATAAATTGCAGGCCTACCCTAACAAGGTTCCTCATCATTATTTTTAGATTAAAGTGGGGGAAATAAGGAAAGTTTTTTAAAAATTATGTTATGATGTTGATTGACGTTCATATCTAGCCCAGAGAGATTATATCAAAATATATTTAAATGAAATTTGATTAACGATGGTGAAACATTTATTTATAAAAATATAACAACGATGCACTATTATTTCCCACATGGGTTAACGAGTAAATAAATAAGTTTACCTCACATATAGCCTGAAAGGGTAGTAGGACGCTGTGATAAATAAAAGTTTATCAATGCGGTAAAATCAACATCTTAATTCTGGTGTTGGTTGGATTAATTTATTTCCCCTGTACCATTTTTACAAGTGGCATTCTTCAATTGAACTTTACATAGTTAAATTTGTAAAGGAGATAAAACTAACTCTAAATGTACGATCATTTATTTCAAGTCGGATTATAAGTGTTTAACATAGCTGTGCTCTTTACGTATATGTCTAGAGACTGTGCTCTTTATATCTAGAGACTGTGCTCTTTATGTCTAGAAGCTGTGCTCTTTATGTCTAGAGACTGTGCTCTTTATGTCTAGAAGCTGTGCTCTTTATGTCTAGAGACTGTGCTCTTTATGTCTAGAGACTGTGCTCTTTATGTCTAGAAGCTGTGCTCTTTATGTCTAGAAGCTGTGCTCTTTATGTCTAGAAGCTGTGCTCTTTATGCCTAGAAGCTGTGCTCTTTATGTCTAGAGACTGTGCTCTTTATGTCTAGAAGCTGTGCTCTTTGTGTCTAGAAGCTGTGCCAAAGAACAGGGCTATTAGCACCTGAGACTTCCCATCTGACTCTCCCAATGAGTGATGGATACACTCCTAGACCAATTGGGACCTTAGCTAGCCTAGAACATCTCTCCAGAAGAGAACACACAGGAGCGCTGCCAACATGACACGACAAATGTACCTCTCAGAGAAACGTGCCCAGATGACTGTTTATCTTTGCCGCCAACTGTTGCGGTTCATTCGTCTTGGAGCGTGCCCTAGTGATCGCTTCCTTACACACGAACGGAGATCCCGGGACCGAGGGACCCAACACCAGGGGTACATGTTCGAACAGTTGGTGGTCTAGCCCAAGAGGGGCTAACAGCACCTGGAACCCCACTTAGTGATGTCTGCAGGGACATATATTCTAGATAAGGATGTTGTCTGCAGACTTGTAACAAGGGACATATATTACAGATAAAGATGTTATCTGCAAACTTGTAACAAGGGACATATATTCCAGATAAGGATGTTGTCTGCAAACTTGTAACAAGGGACATATATTCCAGATAAGGATGTTGTCTGCAGACTTGTAACAAGGGACATATATTACAGATAAAGATGTTATCTGCAAACTTGTAACAAGGGACATATATTACAGATAAGGATGTTGTCTGCAGACTTGTAACAAGAGACATATATTCTAGATAAGGATGTTGTCTGCAGACTTGTAACAAGGGACATATATTACAGATAAAGATGTTATCTGCAAACTTGTAACAAGGGACATATATTCCAGATAAGGATGTTGTCTGCAGACTTGTAACAAGGGACATATATTCCAGATAATATGTTATCTGCAGACTTGTAACAAGGACATGTATTCCAGATAAAGATGTCTGCAGACTTGTAACAAGGGATATATATTCCAGATAAAGATGTCTGCAGACTTGTAACAAGGTACATATATTCCAGATAAGGATGTTGTCTGAAGACTTGTAACAAGGGACATATATTCCAGATAAGGATGTTGTCTGCAGACTTGTAACAAGGGACATATATTCCAGATAAGGATGTTGTCTGCAGACTTGTAACAAGGGACATGTATTCCAGATAAAGATGTCTGAAGACTTGTAACAAGGGATATATATTTCAGATAAGGATGTTGTCTGCAGACTTGTAACAAGGGATATATATCCCAGATAAGGATGTTGTCTGCAGACTGTAACAAGAGACATATATACTAGATAAGGATGTTGTCTGCAGACTTGTAACAAGAGACATGTGTATTCCAGATAAGGATGTTGTCTGCAGACTTGTAACAAGGGACAATATTCTAGATAATGAGTTGTCTGCAGACTTGTAACAAGGGACATATATTCCAGATAAGGATGTTGTCTGCAGACTTGTAACAAGAGACATATATATTCCAGATAAGGATGTTGTCTGCAGACTTGTAACAAGAGACATATATTCCAGATAAGGATGTTGTCTGCAGACTTGTAACAAGGGACATATATTCCAGATAAGGATGTTGTCTGCAGACTTGTAACCAAGGACATATATTCCAGATAAGGATGTTGTCTGCAGACTTGCACTGCTGTTATATGTTACTGCATATCGATCAAAGTAACACAGGCTCCTAAATGTGTGTACGCCAATCCGAGCTAAGACCAGGAGGACTCGTGGTCTGTGAGAAACAGACAGACAGACAGACAGACAGACAGACAGAGAGAACACCAAGTGTCAAGTGCCGAATGTCGCCAGTCTCTGCCAAGCCAGAGATGTACAAATATCTCCTCTGCTGACCTTGGACATAAATTATTCTTATTCTTGGAGAAGGTTCAATTCCCGGTTCTTACACACCAAGCGCCCCGCAGTAGTCTTTTGTTTCGTTTCAAACGAAAGCTTCAGTTCCTTTTTATCGCTACCTACAAATACTTGAGAGTGAAGCAAGGACTGATTTTAAAAAGCGACAACTATGTTTTAATAGGAGTGTACCTGTTATAAAGAGGGTGAATTTATTGTAGTATCTAACGTAGATAAACTTGTATGGGAATATTAACTGGTGACCATAGTTTTGAAAATGCAAAGACACGTCACATGGTTGGAGGGAATAAATAATAGATTTGTAAACTCATTAATAAATTAAACAACATGACAAAATATATTTGATCTACATCCAGGTGACCTAGAATGTTTTAGAGAGCCAGGTAACATAGAATGTACTGTAACATAAAGAAAATAAATCATGAAGACCACTCCACGAGAATAAACAGTGGTGAGAGCCTCTTATTGGATATTTATGTTTATTGTTTGTGAAACCAGGGAAAATGTCAACATTGAGTCGGTTCTGTTTCATTACAGAATAAACATTTTAAAAGTGAGTTGAAACACAAATAACTTCTGACTCTTCTTCTAGTGCTAGTTGGAACATGAATAACTTCTGACTCTTCTTCTAGTGCTAGTTGGAACACGAATAACTTCTGACTCTTCTTCTAGTGCTAGTTGGAACATGAATAACTTCTGACTCTTCTTCTAGTGCTAGTTGGAACAAGAATAACTTCTGACTCTTCTTCTAGTGCTAGCTGGAACATGAATAACTTCTGACTCCTCTTCTAGTGCTAGTCGGAACATGAATAACTTCTGACTCTTCTTCTAGTGCTAGTCGGAACATGAATAACTTCTGACTCTTCTTCTAGTGCTAGTTGGAACATGAATAACTTCTGACTCTTCTTCTAGTGCTAGTCGGAACATGAATAACTTCTGACTCTTCTTCTAGTGCTAGTTGGAACATGAATAACATCTGACTCTTCTTCTAGTGCTAGTCGGAATACTAATATTTTCTCTTTATATCGATCACAAGGAACGCTCGAATACTATTTCATTGAAGCCAACTATTCACCATTCATAGCACGTCGTGG
Source organism: Timema podura (assembly GCA_033556935.1). Lineage (NCBI taxonomy): Eukaryota > Metazoa > Arthropoda > Insecta > Phasmatodea > Timematidae > Timema > Timema podura. The sequence continues at coordinate 3,471,490 of JAVRXN010000001.1, forward strand.
ACCCCCCCCCCTTTAGAACCCCTCTTCCCCTTCCCCTCGGGGAAGTTAGTTGGGGGTACATTACAGCCAAACATGTGGCTGTTCATATTTTCGAAATTGCAAAGTGGGTCATAGTAAATTGTACCCTATTTTTACCCCTCCCTGGTTGACCTTCATTCCCCGCGCTGGGTATCGAGTTGTGTGTTTGGTTGCCAGGACAACGATCCACATTGTCATGCAAGCTACAGCTTCCCGTCGTCCTCGCCAGGATTACACCCCGGGACCCTCCTTAAGGCTACGTTTACATGGAAATTTCAATCCTGGTTGGAAAACCACTTCGGCCAGGATCACACGAGATGTGCGTGTTTTCAGTAGCGAGGATGGAGTGAAATACCGGGTCTATTTCAGTTGTCTGAGTGAAATACCGGGTCTATTTCAGTTGTCTGAGTGAAATACCGGGTCTATTTCAGTTGTCTGAGTGAAATACCGGGTCTATTTCAGTTGTCTGAGTGAAATACCGGGTCTATTTCAGTTGTCTGAGTGAAATACCGGGTATATTTCAGCTGTCTGAGTGAAATACCGGTCTATTTCAGTTGTCTGAGTGAAATACCGGGTCTATTTCAGTTGTCTGAGTGAAATACCGGGTCTATTTCAGTTGTCTGAGTGAAATACCGGGTCTATTTCAGCTGTCTGAGTGAAATACCGGTCTATTTCAGTTGTCTGAGTGAAATACCGGGTCTATTTCAGCTGTCTGAGTGAAATACCGGGTCTATTTCAGCTGTCTGAGTGAAATACCGGGTCTATTTCAGCTGTCTGAGTGAAATACCGGGTCTATTTCAGTTGTCTGAGTGAAATACCAGGTCTATTTCAGCTGTCTGAGTGAAATACCGGGTCTATTTCAGTTGTCTGAGTGAAATACCGGGTCTATTTCAGCTGTCTGAGTGAAATACCGGGTCTATTTCAGCTGTCTGAGTGAAATACCGGGTCTATTTCAGCTGTCTGAGTGAAATACCGGGTCTATTTCAGTTGTCTGAGTTAAATACCAGGTCTATTTCAGCTGTCTGAGGCTAGTGCTGAAATGTTTTTTATAAACATTCCACGTTATATGCGGTAGATAAGACAGACGTGATAATGTATGTGTTTTTTTTAAAGATACGCTGTTATTGTTCATTTTTAGATTTATAAACAAATTGTTTATAGTAATTGATACGAAGCACCGCCCAACTTTTGCACCCCTTTACCTAAAACATCAAATATTTACATAAAGCTAGTAATATATGTGAAACAAATGGTATACACTGTTACAGAAACAATGAGAAGAGAGGGACATCTCGGCCCACCAAATATAATAGAAATCAACCCCTCATGTTCTAGATCTTTATTTTAAAATATATTTGGTTGCTAATATCTCAGAAACTATTGATTTTATAAAAATATCCTTCAAATTAAAGTTTTTTTACTATAAATAGCTCTATGACGAGAGTTATTCTAGCTCAAAGAGTTGCAGATATATCAACATTGGATATATCTGCTGATGTAAAGTACCCTCTAAGTCATTTTCACGGATAAACGAGTTGCGTAATTTTGCTTGAAATGTAAAACCGTGCCTGGATTCGAATTTTATTCAAAATAGTTTGAGCAAATTTCGAGAAAATTGATGTTCTCACTTTTCTGACTAAGCTTAATTCTAGGATTTAAATAATATAATTAAAAAAAACCTCTGGGGAACCTTAAAAAAAAACCTAGCTACCAAGTTTTAGCCCGATTGGTAAATCGGTTGCGACTCTAGGTTGAGATACAGACGGACAGACGGAAGATCACGAAAAACATTATTTTTGGGGGGGATGAGGGGTCATAAAACATCGAAATTTATCAAAATGTCGAATTAGAAATTTTTAACGATCACAAGAATGTTACTTTACAAAAGGAAATACAGTACATCTGGTACAGTGTGCCTTAAGGTGCGGCAGAAGTGAGCGCGAGTAATTTTATAGTTTTTATAGAATTAAATTTGTTTGGCCAAAATAAATCAAATATTTCTCCAGTAGCAACATGGAGTTTAGTTTTCTGCACATGCTAATATCAACAGTTGTTGATTATCTGTCAAGGATGTCCTGGAATTTTGTTAAAACTTTTTAAACAAAGAGAAAATGTTTTGACAAAATTCTAGAAAACCCTTGACAGCTAATCAACAACTGTTGATATCAGCATGTGCAGAAAACTAAACTCCATGTTGCTACTGGAGAAATATTTGATTTATTTTGGCCAAACAAATTTAATGCTATAAAAACTGTAAAATTACTCGCGCTCCGTTTGGCCGCACCTTAAAGAAAAAAAACTAAAGATGTATAAAAAACATAGCTACATAATTTGTGTTTTTCCGTATTACAAGGCCACAGTACAACAAATTAAGAGTAATTATATACATCCATTTCAAAACAAAAACAAACAACAACAAACAACAAAGGAAGGAAGGAATTGTGCACTAAACATTAAACTGGGTGGTAAAGATGTATGATAGCGTTTTTTTAAAGTCAAACCCGCCTCGGTGGCGTAGTTGGCTAACGCGCTAGTCGTGTTGAGCTCGGCCGCCGAGGACGGGGAGATCGAGGTTCGAATCTCGGTCGGGTGAACTGGGGTGGTTTTTCCTAAATGGTTTTCCATTCTCCCTCCACGCAAATGCGGGTTCACTTCCTCTAAATTCAACCTTCCCAATTCCTAATCTATTAGCGTAATTAGTACTTAGGCGTATAACCCGAACGGGTAGTTAGACGCGGTGCTAAATATTATTATTATTTAAAGTCAAGATTATTAAACATAGACTACAGGAATACTTTTATATAAACCACACGATGAAACTGTTACACAAAGTGTGTTCATAATTACTAGAAAACTACTGACTTGTTTCAATCATATCAACCCCTCGGAGGGAGAAAGTATTTTGATCGTTAAAAAATCACTAATTCGAGAGTTCCATGACCCCCATGTCTGTCGGCCTAGAGCCTGTACCATTTTACCAATAGGGCTAAAACTTGCTATCTGGAGTCTTCATAAGGTTCCTAAGAAGGGTTTTTGGAATAAGATATTCAACTCTAAAATTAAGTGTGACGGAGAAAATAGAGAGAAAGGAAGCTATTTTCTGTAACGCGGCTCAGTTCTAACTTATTTCTACACCGGGTTAACATCGCAAACAAATGACGAATCTCATTTTCCCGGGAAAATGACGTAGAGAGGGTACTTACCTTACATATGCGGAATATCTCTTTGATCATATCTCCGCAACTATCCGAGATACGAAATAACTTACCATTAAAATGTTGTACGACTGTTAAAAATAAATATCTTTTATTCGAAACATATTTCTATAAAAACCGATAGTTTCCGAGCTATAAACAAATATGTTTCTTTTTAAATGGAGGTTTCGGAAATCGGGAGTTGGTTGCTACGCTTTTTGGTTGACGGAGATGGGAATTTTATCTCAATGTTTCTGTAACATTGTATATTATTTCATTGATGCTGTTTGGTGAAATGCGATTCTCTTCTTTCCATCATTATTTCTGCAAACACTGTGTATTATTCCGTTTAGCAGTGACATGAATTACGAGTGTTTAAGCCTGTGAGAGGTATTACCCAGTAATATATTGAGGGTCGTGATTGGTCTACCAGGCGGGCTCAGGGATATGAAAACAAGCATCGGACGCCCAAGGGAAGACATCCAGCCAATCTCCCGAGTCCTGTTTGCACACATAATGGAGCAGATAGCTAGAACCCTGGTTCACACATAATGGAGCAGATAGCTAGAACCTGTTTGCACACATAATGGAGCAGATAGCTAGAACCCTGGTTCACACATAATGGAGCAGATAGCTAGAACCCTGTTTGCACACATAATGGAGCAGATAGCTAGAACCCTGGTTCACACATAATGAAGCAGATAGCTAGAACCCTGGTTCACACATAATGGAGCAGATAGCTAGAACCCTGGTTCACACATAATGAAGCAGATAGCTAGAACCCTGGTTCACACATAATGGAGCAGATAGCTAAAAACCTGTTTGCACACATAATGGAGCAGATAGCTAGAACCCTGGTTCACACATAATGAAGCAGATAGCTAGAACCCTGTTTGCACACATAATGGAGCAGATAGCTAGAACCTGGTTCACACATAATGGAGCAGATAGCTAGAACCCTGTTTGCACACATAATGGAGCAGATAGCTAGAACCCTGGTTCACACATAATGGAGCAGATAGCTAGAACCTGGTTCACACATAATGAAGCAGATAGCTAGAACCCGGGTTCACACATAATGAAGCAGATAGCTAGAACCCTGGTTCACACATAATGGAGCAGATAGCTAGAACCCTGGTTCACACATAATGGAGCAGATAGCTAGAACCCTGGTTCACACATAATGAAGCAGATAGCTAGAACCCTGGTTCACACATAATGGAGCAGATAGCTAGAACCCTGTTTGCACACATAATGGAGCAGATAGCTAGAACCCTGGTTCACACATAATGAAGCAGATAGCTAGAACCCTGGTTCACACATAATGGAGCAGATAGCTAGAACCTGGTTCACACATAATGGAGCAGATAGCTAGAACCCTGGTTCACACATAATGGAGCAGATAGCTAGAACCTGGTTCACACATAATGAAGCAGATAGCTAGAACCTGGTTCACACATAATGAAGCAGATAGCTAGAACCTGTTTGCACACATAATGGAGCAGATAGCTAGAACCCTGGTTCACACATAATGAAGCAGATAGCTAGAACCCTGGTTCACACATAATGGAGCAGATAGCTAGAACCCTGTTTGCACACATAATGGAGCAGATAGCTAGAACCCTGGTTCACACATAATGGAGCAGATAGCTAGAACCCTGGTTCACACATAATGAAGCAGATAGCTAGAACCCTGGTTCACACATAATGGAGCAGATAGCTAGAACCCTGTTTGCACACATAATGGAGCAGATAGCTAGAACCCTGTTTGCACACATAATGGAGCAGATAGCTAGAACCTGGTTCACACATAATGGAGCAGATAGCTAGAACCCTGTTTGCACACATAATGGAGCAGATAGCTAGAACCCTGGTTCAACATAATGGAGCAGATAGCTAGAACCCTGTTTGCACACATAATGGAGCAGATAGCTAGAACCCTGGTTCACACATAATGGAGCAGATAGCTAGAACCTGTTTGCACACATAATGGAGCAGATAGCTAGAACCCTGGTTCACACATAATGAAGCAGATAGCTAGAACCCTGGTTCACACATAATGGAGCAGATAGCTAGAACCCTGGTTCACACATAATGGAGCAGATAGCTAGAACCCTGGTTCACACATAATGGAGCAGATAGCTAGAACCCTGGTTCACACATAATGGAGCAGATAGCTAGAACCCTGGTTCACACATAATGAAGCAGATAGCTAGAACCCGGGTTCAATCCACTCCATGTTTAGGACACATTCTCTGAGATCCTGGGACACTTGTCAAGGTTCTCACAGAACCAGCCTTGTGAACCTGGAAGGAGGGAAGAAAGTCAAACCACCAAACACGGCTGAACACAACACCGTGAAGTGTGGTTAAACAACATTCAGGAGGTGTGTTTCATGAAACACCTTCTCTTTGTTCACTTGCAGATCAAACCATCGTCAATATTACAATACGGGCTAGAACATAGAACATAGAACATAGACAACGGTGGATGGAGGATGTATTATAACAGATCAAAGACTGACAGAACCAGTGAAGATGGAGAATGCTGCATGTATGCTCTGGAGGTGGTTTTTTCTCCTCACTTTCCAAGCTGATGCGGGTACAATGCCTCTAAACCACCCTACCCTTGAAAGCAAGCCGTTGATAGTTGTTGTCAGTGGAACCAACATTACAAACAGTTCTGAAGCACCAACGTAACAACACTCGGTTTGTTAATCCGGCAGTTTGGAAACCGTCAAAATGGCGGAATCGAACATTTCATTTATCTCGCGTGATTAATTCCCCTCAGTAGCTCGGACAATCAATAACTGGTCCGGCCGTCAATCAAACTCCAACAGGAGAGTGAAGTGTGACCCAAAATTGGATCATGGAGGTGAGAGAGGCTGAGCACGTGACCTTGACTTTGACCAACCGAAACAACTTGTCACAGTCTCACCGGAGACTTGGAGGGAACAGTTCACATTTATTTATTTTATCATATTAAGTTGGTACTACGCTTTATTGCTGGTGTGCTGAGTTAAAGAGTCATAAAATATTCAACTCAGGGGAACAGGATGAGGAGAATGGATGTAAAGGTGGGGATGTAAGCGACTCAAGAATAGTGCAGAGTTTCTCAAGTTTTTATAAAAAAATTTTTTTTTTTTCAAAATGATTAAAAGATTTCTCCAGTAGAAACAGAGAGTTTAATTTTCTTCACTCGGTGATATCAACAGTTGTTGAATATCTGTCGAGGGTGTCCTGGAATTTATTGACAACTTTTTATCTTCATATAACGCTGCTATGCTAATGAGTAATTACTGATATTCAACAAATGTTGATATCACCATATGAAGAAAATTAAACTTTGTGTTACTACTGGAGCAATATTTGTTTTAGTACAAGTATAATTTTTAAGTAAATAAATGTACACAGTTCAAAGAGAGAAATTAAATTTAATTAAACAAGTTAATTATTCGTTCTTCCCAATTCCTCTTCAGAGTCGCGCCATTTGGTGAGTCTCTACAACCCCACGCTAGGGTCGCGCCATTTGGTGAGTCTCTACAACCCCACGCTATGGTCACGCTGTTTGGTGAGTCCCTACAACCCCGGTGAGTCTCTACAACCCCACGCTATGGTCACGCTGTTTGGTGAGTCCCTACAACCCCACGCTATGGTCGCGCCATTTGGTGAGTCTCTACAACCCCACGCTATGGTCACGCTGTTTGGTGAGTCCCTACAACCCCACGCTATGGTCACGCTGTTTGGTGAGTCCCTACAACCCCACGCTATGGTCACGCTGTTTGGTGAGTCTCTACAACCCCACGCTAGGGTCGCGCTGTTTGGTGAGTCTCTACAACCCCACGCTATGGTCGCGCTGTTTGGTGAGTCCCTACAACCCCACGCTATGGTCACGCTGTTTGGTGAGTCCCTACAACCCCACGCTATGGTCACGCTGTTTGGTGAGTCTCTACAACCCCACGCTAGGGTCGCGCTGTTTGGTGAGTCTCTACAACCCCACGCTATGGTCGCGCTGTCCATCACACACGTCAAGAAGAACAAACTTCTCATCAAACGTCCATCACACACGTCAAGAAGAACAAACTTCTCATCAAACGTCCATCACACACGTCAAGAAGAACAAACTTCTCATCAAACGTCCATCACACACGTCAAGAAGAACAAACTTCTCATCAAACGTCCATCACACACGTCAAGAAGAACAAACTTCTCATCAAACGTCCATCACACACGTCAAGAAGAACAAACTTCTCATCAAACGTCCATCACACACGTCAAGAAGAACAAACTTCTCATCAAACGTCCATCCCACACGTCAAGAAGAACAAACTTCTCATCAAACGTCCATCACACACGTCAAGAAGAACAAACTTCTCATCAAACGTCCATCACACACGTCAAGAAGAACAAACTTCTCATCAAACGTCCATCACACACGTCAAGAAGAACAAACTTCTCATCAAACGTCCATCACACACGTCAAGAAGAACAAACTTCTCATCAAACGTCCATCACACACGTCAAGAAGAACAAACTTCTCATCAAACGTCCATCACACACGTCAAGAAGAACAAACTTCTCATCAAACGTCCATCACACACGTCAAGAAGAACAAACTTCTCATCAAACGTCCATCACACACGTCAAGAAGAACAAACTTCTCATCAAACGTCCATCACACACGTCTACAGAGAGTTGGTTTTTTTCCCCTCCTTCCCACGTCTACTCTACCCTCATCCTCCCGTTAATCACCTCCTCTCTTCCCCTGAACCGTAACAATCTCATTATAATAATCTGAAAATGACCAGCGGGTTGATCTTTCTTTGCTGGTTTTACCTGTGAAATGTTGGATAAGTGCATTAAGAGTTTTATAAACAGTTATTTTAACTAGGAATTATTTAGAAAGAGGCAGACAAGAAACTTCAGACAAACATTTGTAATTAGCAGCCAACGAGAAGAAGGAAATTTTTAATTATATTTTCTGAAACAAACTTTCTGTTTCAGCTCAAATATTCCTGAGTTATAAAAACAAGAATTTAGAGTCTGACACTCGCATTTGACCATGCACTTTGCGAAAAGAATATAACATTTACGTCAGCGTTGTCGCGTCTAACTTAACCTGAAACAGCAACTAAGGTGCTTCAATTAAATCCCTGGCAGGGCCATTAACATAAAATACTACACGAATAATAAACTCTGCCATTTAGAAGTTGGAACAGATCCATAATCATTAATCTAGAATTCACCCAGCTAGTGAACTCTAGAAATAATAATATGAACGAGTTAACTACTCCTGTGCCATTTTAAAATTCAAAGAATATGATATTTAGATGCAGGCGGCTATAACAGCTATAATAGCTTGGCTAGTTAATCTATCAATAGTTGTCTAAACTAGTCATGTATTAGCGATGTACTAGTAATGTATTGTGTTGGTACTAGAGGGGATTTGTCTACGATGTGAAACATATTTTATAAACAGAAAGTGCAAGACCTACACCTTCAGATGAGATAATGATTGTAGTACAAAACAAAACGAACTATAAAACAGGAAGAACAAGATCTGAGGATGTTAAAACAGGGGCCGCCATTACGTAGTCAAACTTATTTTTAGCCCCAGTGGAACAGAAAATGGTCAAGGCTGCGAGAGGTAATACGGAGATTGGATCCAACATCTTTATCGTGTGGAGGGATTATCTCGGTGTTATTGTCTGACCTGGTAGGTATTGTCTGACTGGCTAGTGTATTGTCTGATCTGGTAGTGTTATTGTCTGACCTGGCTAGTGTATTGTTGACTGTTAGTGTTATTGTTGATCTGACTAGTGTTATTGTCTGACCTGGATAGTGTTATTATCTGACCTGGCTAGTGTTATTGAGCTAGTGTCACCTCTATAAGCTATGTTGAGCTAGTATTCACCTCTATCAGCTATGTTGAGCTAGTATCACTTCTATCAGCTATGTTGAGCTAGTACTCACTCTATCAGCTATGTTGAGCTAGTACTCACCTCCATCAGCTATGTTGAGCTAGTACTCACCTCCATCAGCTATGTTGAGCTAGTACTCACTTCTATCAGCTATGTTGAGCTAGTACTCACTCTATCAGCTATGTTGAGCTAGTACTCACCTCCATCAGTTATGTTGAGCTAGTACTCACTCATCAGCTATGTTGAGCTAGTATACCTCTATCACTTTGTTGAGCTGTATTCACCCTATCAGCTATGTTGAGCTAGTACTCACCTCCATCAGCTATGTTGAGCTAGTACTCACTTCTATCAGCTATGTTGAGCTAGTACTCACCTCCATCAGCTATTGACTAGTACTCACTGTCTGATCAGCTATGTTGAGCTGGTACTCACCTCCACCAGCTATGTTGAGCTAGTACTCACCTCCATCAGCTATGTTGAGTAGTACTCACTTCTATCAGCTATGTTGAGCTATAACTCACCACATCCGAAACAAACCACACCTGTGCTCGCAGTAAAGAGATTGTATTGCTTACTCACCTGCAACAGACAAACAAATACATGACAGTCTCGAGTATGGAGACAATCTCCACACGTGGTGGATGTGTACAGGCTACACACATGTCATATACACGGGGAGTGGGAACAGTAGTGCGAGTCGCTATCGAGAAATGAAACACTTTTAGGATTCAGTCACACATCAACAACAGATCAAATGGCTACACACGGACACACGAGAACATCACGCAGTGGCGGCTTGAGAACTACTAAGTAGGTAGAGGGAGAGGGGTGGAAGTAGTAGTTAGCGAATACTTGATCAAACCTTACAATTATTACAACTATCATATTGTGATATTCTGAAAATAAAATTCAAATAAACAATGGCGATTAGAAATGAGAATTTTCAGATCATTGATGGAGGTGGTGCTGACCTAAGTTAAGTTAGTATGTAAGTGGAGTGATATTAGGACCAGTCTATAATCCAAGTGAGCATGTTGTTAAAGAGCGGGCGGGGGTGGAGGGGAGTGCTACTACCTGTGAGAGGTTGGAGTACTCCGTTGAACCAAACTTGTCGAGTTGTTAATTGAATTATCACCCAATTACTGTCGCCCTCGCATGTCCTCCCATACCCCTCTATTGTCGTGGTTTGCTACAGATCTGTTGCACCGGAGACCTGGCAGATATGTTCAACAGTCTGACCATAAAGAAATATAGTACGAAAGAAAGCAGAGGATGGATACAGATAATAAGTGGAGGATAAGTTCCTGATAATTTCTTCCATCCAGAAAACAAAGTCGCATCTGCAAAGTTATAACTGTCCCAAATTGAAATAAAAATAGGGAACTGCACAAATTACTTTGATGTTGTATTGGTCAAATGGGGATTCATGCATATATCTCCGGAATCGGTTTACGCTTGTATTGGTCAAATGGGGATTCACGCATATATCTCCGGAATTAGTTGAAGCTTGTATTGGTCAAATGGGGATTCATGCATATATCTCCGAAACCAGTTGACGCTTGTATTGGTCAAATGAGGATTCATGCATATATCTCCGGAACCAGTTGACGCTTGTATTGGTCAAATGGGGATTCATGCATATATCTCCGGAACCAGTTTACGCTTGTATTGGTCAAATGGGATTCATGCATATATCTCTGGAATCAGTTTACGCTTGTATTGGTCAAATGGGGATTCATGAATATATCCCGGAATCAGTTGACGCTTGTATTGGTCAAATGGGGATTCATGCATATATCTCCTGAATCAGTTTACGCTTGTATTGGTCAAATGGGGATTCATGCATATATCTCCGGAATAAGTTTACGCTTGTATTGGTCAAATGGGGATTCATGCATATATCTCCGGAATCAGTTGAAGCTTGTATTGGTCAAATGGGATTCACGCCTCCCTTCTCTGAGACAGTCAAACGACGGTGGATGTTGAAGGGCCCCCAGGCGATCCCCGACAACCGAAAGACTAGGCTTCCAATCCCGGTTGGATCTCAGAGCTGTCTCAGGAGCTAATGAATGGCCCCTCACTCTCGTGAATGGTAGTCTGCCTCCCGGACCACTGATATACATGAGAGGTCTTGACGCGTGCGCTCTATACGAATTGAACGTCTGGTCAGGCCGCAGGTAGTCGAGGTTTCGGGGTGAAGGATGTGTTTACACAGCTCCTCACAAGACATGTGAGATCTGACGTGTGTGTGTGTGTGTGTGTGTGTGTGTGATATTGATCAGACTCTCAAGACCTTCTATTGAACCTCCCCCCCTCCCCTCAACTCACCACCATTTGGAACAACATCAAATAACGTCCGATACATCATATACTGTACAAAGATATCTAGGGTAGACTGCTGACAGATCTAGGGTATATTGCTGACACGTCTAGGGTAGACGGCTGACAGATCTAGGATATATTGCTGACAGATCTAGGGTAGATTGTTGACACGTCTAGGGTAGACTGCTGACAGATCTAGGGTATATTGCTGACACGTCTAGGGTAGACGGCTGACAGATTTAGGGTGTATTGCTGACACGTCTAGGGTAGACGGCTGACAGATCTAGGGTATATTGCTGACACGTCTAGGGTAGACTACTGACAGATCTAGGGTATATTGCTGACAGATCTAGGGTATATTGCTGACACGTCTAGGGTAGACTGCTGACAGATTTAGGGTATATTGCTGACACGTCTAGGGTAGATAGCTAACACGTCTAGGGTAGATAGCTGACATGTCTAGTGTAGATAGCTGACACGTTTAGTGTAGATTGCTGATAGTTATCGTTAAAGATGATATGATCAAAGGGAATAATCTCCTGTCATAGTTCTCTGCCTGGTAGTCTCCTACTGTTATAGTTCTCTGTCTGGTAATCTCCTCCTGTCATAGTTCTCTGCCTGGTAATCTCCTCCTGTCATAGTTTTCTGTCTGGTAATCTCCTCATGTCATAGTTCTCGGCCTGGTAATCTCCTGTCATAGTTCTCTGCCTGGTAATCTCCTGTCATAGTTCTCGGCCTGGTAATCTCCTCCTGTCATAGTTCTCTGCCTGGTAATCTCCTATTGTTATAGTTCTCTGTTTAGTAAGCTCCTCCTGTCATGGTTATCTGCCTGGTAATCTACTCCTGTCATAGTTCTCGCCTGGTAATCTCCTCCTGTCATATTTCTCTGCCTGGTAATCTCCTCCTGTCATAGTTCTCTGTCTGGTGATCTCCTGTCATAGTTCTTAGTCTGGTATTCTTGTAGCCTTATTTGAGCTGGCTCCAAGTACCAGCAGAAGGTGTTTGTATGTGTCACCACGTGGAAGGGAAGGGGACTAAATAGCGACGCTCAATCATCCAGCCCTCACAATATGCAAACAGTAACCAGATATTTATTAGTATTTACCATGTTTTACCAAATACCTCTGTGTGAGTTTCAACCGTTTTCACAAAGCACTCAGGATACTAGAAAGTACGTGCCATGTACGTTCAAGAAACCAGCCATAGAGAAAAGGTTGCAAGACAAAAAATAAAAAATGGAGATAGCTAGGAATCTTTATTTGAACTATTCTCAAATATGCCAAGCCCAAGTATCCAGACCTAGCTATCTTAACATTGATAAAGATGAGAAATCGACAAATGACGTTAAGGGAGTTAGGGTATTGCTTAATATTAATGTAAAACAAATAACATGGAATTAACATAGGCCTCAAGGACGATTTATTCTCATACGATAATCATCTGAACTCGGATCCTAAAGGTTTAAGACCAAAATATGTCACTACCCAAAACAAATACTAATAGAAATTAAATTTAGTTAGAAAAAAGCTCATAATATTCAAATTTAATCCTTATATAATTTTGACTAAATTTAACCGATGCCTAGTTTTCAATAAAAAAAATATATAAAAAACTTCTCCAAAATAACGATCACTTACATGTTGTAAGTCCCTAATTCCTATTAGCATCAAAGAGTAAAGTTCCATTCTGAGTACTAGCTTATATTAGAGTTTGAACAGCGGGGAAATTTGGTATAAATATATCACATGACCAATGAAGTCATTCACAGCAAGTCAGAAATGGACCTTTCATCGACACCTGCGCACAGCGTCGTGAGGATGACCATGAGGGGGTAGGGAGACACACGTGATAGCGCTTCTGGCTCTTTTCCCCAAGCTTTTGCGCCTGCGCAGCATCTTGAACTCGGGGATACGTACAAGCGAACAGGGGTCACACGCCACTTCACACTTCAATCTTGTTTCCTAGCCAAACTCGAGCAATGAGCAGTGTTCTGTGTTGACGTGCGTGGAGTGTTCACACAAGGCACTGACTTCAGGTAAAATGGGGTAAGTGTGTATACACTCTCTTAAGGTGGCGTGGATTGGTGGCGATGATAGTTTGTAGCCACGGTACAAGTTGTTTCCTGGCACTTGTCTGTGTTGCAGCCGGCCTGGTATTGACACTAATTAGCCCACTAGTGCGGCGCTAATTAACATGTGGGGACTGTCATTTCACCCCAACACTTACGGACTAGAATTTCACTGAACACGTTATTTAGTTTATCAACAAGTCGACCTAAATAAGGCCGGTTTATTGCAAACCGCAACGCTAGCTGACCGGAAATATCTCAGGAAACAATTATTAATATCACACTCAGATTTAGTTTGAGTTGTAAATGAACAAAAACAATAACAAACGGTTTGTTTGCTTGCTACACGTTTCACTGCCCGGCCGAGATAGTAGGCATGTGGAAGGTATAATTTAGAGGAAATATACCTGAACCCACGCGGTAGAGAGGGATACGAAATTTAGGAAGAAACACCCTAAATGTACCCGGCTGGGGTTTGAACCCAGACATCCTTGTCACCAGTAAACCAGACTGGATGAGTCTGACGTTAGGTCCGCGTGCCCCCCGATACAGGTATTGCATGGCTAGAATGTGAGATTGTCTATCAGCACTTGCTCGTCCCCTAGAACCTAGATATTCTATTATCCTTTGGATTGAATCTAGACACATGAGTTGGCAGGTAGCAGTCTTACCTTGACTCATTACAATGGGGTCCTATCTTATAAACTACACCATAGTGGAAACAGGCAAGGTAAGTTTGTTACCTTACAGCTTACAGAGTAAATGAATGGTCCATGTTACTGGAAATAGCGCGATGTTGCCCAATCTAACCAACACAGTTTAATAGAAACCTGTATCTCGTGGTTTTGATCGCAGTAGGTCTACAACTTCCTTCCTTTGTCCGGGTTGAAGTTGTCATTTGTCAATGTCCTCATCATTTCGATAAACAACGACAACAATTATTCATAGAAACTTTTAACTCGATTTTAAAACATATCACGAAGACTTTGTTAGACAGGACTTAGTAAATATTTTATTTGGAACTCATTCTGGTTGGGAATTTCAAATGATAGCTCTAAATCGAGGGTAATAGAGGCTAGAAGTCCATTAGGACTATTATATTTCATGTGTTAGTGCTTTACTAACAAAACACTAACACTAATATTAGCTGATCCACTGAGTACACGGCTGTTATTACCTCAGTCACCTGCACTAATGACCCAGATCTCCCTTGAACCTCGTCCAAGTTGGCCTCCAACACTAACACTAATATTATCTCAGCCACTGAGTACACGGCTGTTATTACCTCAGTCACCTGCACTAATGAACCAGATCTCCCTTGTACCTCGTCCAAGTTGGCAATATCTGGAGGTATAGCGGGCCCACGGAAGTGTTGTTCCAACCTAAAGACCCTGAGCTGGTGTTTACCATAGACCGGCGGGGCTGTTACCATAGTTACGAGGTTTCGTAAGATTTAATTAGCAATGTGTTTTATGTAATAAAATAATTTGTGAAAATGTGCTCTGTTAAAAAGTACAAAAGACCGCTCAAGGACACCGCATGACGTCACTAGTCTCGCCCTCTACTCGAGTGAGGCGGGACTCGACAGTAGATTTCACTTACCCCCTGCTACCCCCAGACGCCAGCAGCTCAGCGGGTCGGTCATCAGCGCACATTTTAATGGCAATGCTCAAAACATTCCATGAGGACTTTTAATGTCGGTTGAGCGTGGATCATAAACTGGGCAGTTCTCAGTTAAGCGTTTAACATGCCCGCTATTAGTTGTTAGACAATTATCTAGCCCTGGTATTTATCTGTAGCGTCGAGTAATGGCCAAGTATGTTATTAAAGAAGTGTATTGGATTCAGATGTTAAGGTCGGGGTTCGAGTCTATGTCCACTTATCTAGCCATCTCCCCGGGCCGAGTAACCAACATTTAAACGCCATTCGTCCCAAAGTTTGAGCCCGGCTCTAAGAATGACGGCCAGTGTTCTAATTGTGTCGCGTGAGACGACCTCTGAGGTACTGGCCTCCCAACATTTGCCAAGCGGTCAATAGTGCTCCCGAAAACAACAACACGGTTCACAGAGTAGATTCAAGTAGACTTGGGAGTAGGTCTACAACTCATACACTAAAATACACTAAAGTCGCGATTATCCGGCCCTGTTCTCGGTGTTAAAAAGTGCGTTTTAAAATAAACAATCCGATACAGATCCACTAGAAAACATATTTTACTGAATTTAAAATGTACTCCATATGACACCCTATTCTCACTTGTTGTTCTTGCTTTGTAGCCGACATTCCATTTCCAAAATAAAGTACTGCATAGTAAATATTTAAAAAATGTGTTTCTAGTTTAATTTTTATCGTCCTCCTACAATTACTATCTTCCTATTTTACATAACAATCAGAAAATGGGCACATTTTATTACAACAAAGTTATATGTTCTGTGACCATTTAAAAAAAAAATGCAAACCCATAGTGAACATTATCTACACTCGGATTCTGTATTATCCGGACCGGAATGCCGCCACTTTAGGCCGGATAATCGCGACTCTAGTGTGTATCTCTTCAAATAGAGTTCAAATAGAGGGTTTAAATGGTATCCTCAATTATTTCGCATCTATAACTCAGCCTATCTTCCAGTGCAGCCCTCGTTCATAGCGCGAGGAGGTTTGTCCAAATAAATCGTATGTATAGAAAGAGAACATATGGTTTTCATTATCTCAAAGAAAAACTTCACTCACTATTTAAATCCTTATTTGGTGCACGTTTCAACTCACTGTACCTTGTCCTGTAGTAAATATACTGTGGATTAGTTGAGTAAATGAGCCACCGCCGCCGCAAGATCATGATATGCCGATACAACCTGTTGGTTGGTAATTATAAAGGATGTAGTCGTCTGTACTCAGCAGTGATCGTCTCAGAGAGAGGAAGATGCTGTAGATCTCGAGCAAAGCGGGAAGAGAGATTCCCAGGGGAAGATCCCGATCGACTATCATGTCACAGCAGACCGTAGAGGACGGTAGGGAGAGTGCCGAATTGTCACATGATAACTAAAATATTGTCTAAAGTAACACAGCCCGGTTCAATTCCGTTTGGCACTAGTTCATCCTTATACTAGGGTTAAGTGTTTTATAACTACTAAAATAGTGACGGAACAGTGCTATCGGCCGGTATTATCGTCAGAGTAGTGACGGAACAGTGCTATCGGCCGGTATTATCATTAGAATAGTGATGTAACAGCGCTATCAGCCGGTACTATCGTCAGAGTATTGGTGGAACAGCGCTATCTGCCGGTATTATCGTCAGAGTAGTGCCGGAACAGCGCTATCGGCCGGTACTATCGTCAGAGTATTGATGGAACAGCGCTATCAGCCGGTACTATCGTCAGAGTATTGATGGAACAGCGCTACCAGCCGGTATTATCGTCAGAGTAGTGCCGGAACAGCGCTATCTGCCGGTATTATCGTCAGAGTAGTGATGGAACAGCGCTATCGGCCGGTATTATCGTCAGAGTAGTGCCGGAACAGCGCTATCAGCCAGTACTATCGTCAGAGTAGTGACGGAACAGCGCTATCAGCCGGTACTATCATCAGAGTATTGATGGAACAGCGCTACCAGCCGGTATTATCGTCAGAGTATTGGTGGAACAGCGCTATCAGCCGGTACTATCATCAGAGTATTGATGGAACAGCGCTACCAGCCGGTATTATCGTCAGAGTATTGGTGGAACAGCGCTATCAGCCGGTATTATCGTCAGAGTAGTGACGGAACAGTGCTATCGGCCGGTATTATCGTCAGAGTAGTGATGGAACAGCGCTACCAGCCGGTATTATCGTCAGAGTAGTGACGGAACAGTGCTATCGGCCGGTATTATCGTCAGAGTATTGGTGGAACAGCGCTATCAGCCGGTATTATCGTCAGAGTATTGACGGAACAGTGCTATCGGCCGGTACTATCGTCAGAGTATTGATGGAACATCGCTATCAGCCGGTACTATCGTCAGAGTAGTGATGGAACAGCGCTATCAGCCGGTATTATCGTCAGAGTATTGAGGTATGAAGATAATACAAAACCCAAGCGAACGTAATCCAGCATTCCCCCTAAATATGATGTGTGATCTCCTCAACTCATCTTCCAGACCATCAACTCAAGAGTCCCTGTCACCAGTGACCCCAACGGGACTCACATTAAACACGACCTATCTGGAGTGTTTTCACTTTGCCAAGACTTGATTTGACGAAATATGTCGCGACTGTGCCTCGACCGCTCATAGGCGTGTAGTGGAGTCGCTTGCTCTTATAAATAAAAGCAGCGAAAGCACGACCCATCAATAGCAAAATACGACATAGTTTGGTCGGAGTAGTTGTTGTGCGTATTGTAAGACTTACAAACAAACGGCACTAGTATTGTGTCTGATCTAAAATTATGTTAGTTTGTAAGTCGTATGTTAACATAGTAGCTTTAGAAAGTGAACTTTAAATGTCCCAAATAATGTTATGTTAAACCGTCACAATGTTGGACAACCACATTGAACTCTACTACTTCAAACATATGACGTCACTAACTGTCTAGGGTATGGCACAGGACACCTATTATACGTCTATATGTGTGGGCGCCGCCTCCAAGACTAGGGGCTTCTGTACTGCCGTCGAAGGGTGGACGTGGTTCCAAACGACGCTCATGGGACGTTTTCTGTTAGGAGCGGATTCATCACTTTAATTGAAGCGCTTGGAAGCGAAGTGGTACAAATCCCCTTGGCTTTCAAAAACAGTAGCCTTGGGGAGATTGTGGATAGGACAGATGAGTTTGAGAACTTTATAAAAAGGTTGTGGATAGGACAGACGAGTCTGATAACTTTATAAAAAGGTTGTGGATAGGACAGATGAGTCTGATAACTTTATAAAAAGGTTGTGGATAGGACAGACGAGTCTGAGAACTTTATAAGAAGGTTGTGGATAGGACAGATGAGTCTGATAACTTTATAAAAAGGTTGTGGATAGGACAGACGAGTCTGAGAACTTTATAAAAAGGTTGTGGATAGGACAGATGAGTCTGAGAACTTTATAAAAAGGTTGTGGATAGGACAGATGAGTCTGGTAACTTTATAAAAAGGTTGTGGATAGGACAGATGAGTCTGGTAACTTTATAAAAAGGTTGTGGATAGGACAGATGAGTCTGATAACTTTATAAAAAGGTTGTGGATAGGACAGATGAGTCTGAGAACTTTATAAAAAGGTTGTGGATAGGACAGATGAGTCTGATAACTTTATAAAAAGGTTGTGGATAGGACAGACGAATCTGATAACTTTATAAAAAGGTTGTGGATAGGACAGATGAGTCTGGTAACTTTATAAAAAGGTTGTGGATAGGACAGACGAGTCTGATAACTTTATAAAAAGGTTGTGGATAGGACAGATGAGTCTGATAACTTTATAAAAAGGTTTTGGATAGGACAGATGAGTCTGATAACTTTATAAGAAGGTTGTGGATAGGACAGATGAGTTTGAGAACTTTATAAAAAGGTTGTGGATAGGACAGACGAGTCTGATAACTTTATAAAAAGGTTGTGGATAGGACAGATGAGTCTGATAACTTTATAAAAAGGTTTTGGATAGGACAGATGAGTCTGATAACTTTATAAGAAGGTTGTGGATAGGACAGATGAGTTTGAGAACTTTATAAGAAGGTTGTGGATAGGACAGATGAGTTTGAGAAATTTATAAAAAGGTTGTGGATAGGACAGATGAATTTGAGAACGGGATCCAGAACAATCGTTTGTACTGGACTGGTGATAGCGCGTCATCCAACACCAGGTTTAGCTTCATCGTACGAATTCCAAGAGATGTTTAAAATTTTCAATAATATTTTAGACTATGAAATTACAACAAAACAAAAGAGTGTCAAATTCCACTCCACCTACACATTTCAGGTAAAGTTGTCCAGTATATCATGGCGCTTGTATTAGTGATTAAAATGTATATTTTGTTTATAATAATGGTTTGTAGTAGAACTATGCACTCAAAATATATACACATAAGTTTAAATACAATGACATATTAAGATAAATACAGAATGACCTTTTTAATTCAAAGTCCAAGAGGTATCAAAACCAATTCGAAATAACCATTTTCATGAATATCTGGGCAGCTGGCGTACAATACATTAATAACCTCAAATAATACTACATATAAACATACAAATTTTATGTATGATATACAACGTGTATCTAAAACATGGCATCAAAATTTGGCAGGCTATTCCTTGGGTGAAAATAGAATAATTCACGTCAGAACCCTAGGGTCCATCTTAAATATTAAGGGCGATATGCACCCCTAAAGATAGAGCTAAAAACAACTGTTGTGTGAAATATTATGAAAACTGCTAAGGGTATTACAACAAATATTTGTACACTACTTAGTAAAATCTTAATCATTAATAACCTAAATGTGCTGTGACCGTTACCCACCCCCATCATGTAAATAAGGGGGGTTGTAACACTTTTTTCTGGAATAAAATATGTCAGAGTAAGTATTACCAATTTTGACTTAAGATTACAAAACATGGAGTAAAAATTAACAAAAAAAAAAGTGTCTTGGAGAAACTGTCTAGCTTTCCCCGTTTCTGAGATAATCGCGCAGGTTTGAGCTCAGAGACAAGTGTTAATGGCTGCCAGGTAGGCGGCCAGAATCGCAGTGTTACTTCGCTTTGCAATCGTTTAGCCATTTTTACCAGCACGCGTGACTCTGTATCACGTACATTTGGTAAACAAGGCTGGTTTGTGTGCTATGATGGAGAAACTCTGATACTTTTCCTTCTTCATAAGCTACGATGTGTTGCTATTTATTACATTAATGACTTATGCTTACACAGTTCACACTTGGATGGGATTTTATTCATTACACTCACTGGAGTATTGAAAGCTAAATTAAGAAATACAAATGGTAGTTATTGCATGTTTTAGTTCCTAGCTTCAAAAGCAGATTCATAGCAAGTGTTCAAAATGGCGGCCCCTAACGTCATTGCAATAATTGAGGCGGCGTATCAATGACTGGCGTACTCTTTCGAAAACACGTGGTGTTTCTTGAACCTTATCACCTGTCCTGGCTAATAGGTCTTCCTCGGATTCAACGGCTGTCTTGTACACCAATGCTTTGATAAAGCCCCACAGAAAGAATTCTAACGGATTAAGGTCAGGAGAGCGTGATGGCCACGCAACAGGCACCTCTTCCTATCCATTGGGCGGGAAATGCAGTGTTGAGGTAGTCACTCACAGATCTTGTGAAATGAGGTGGGGCACCGTCGTGTTGTAGCCACATGCGTTGTCGAACGGATAATGTTACATTCTCGAGGAATTATGACAAAGTAAATGTCAGAAATTGGCAGCAGATATGGCCAGTCAAGAGTTGTGGCATCAGGTAAGGGCCAATGAGATAGTTACCCACAATGCTCGCCCAGATGTTGACACAAAATCTATGCTGGTTGCCCATGATGACAGTTGCATAAGGGTTCGTGTCATCCCAAATGTGACTATTTGTACTATTAAAATAGCCGTCTCTGGTGAATGTCGCCTCATCGGAAAACAATACTATAGTGGAGAAATCAGGAATCACTCCACCCTGCTGCAGAAACCAGTCGTAGAAATCATGTCGATGAGCATAATCTGCTGGCCCCAATGTCTGTGGTACAGCTGATCATGCATGACAGGCCATACTGTGGAATGAAACACATGCGTTCGGTGCGAAATGGCACGTGTGTTTGTTGATGTGTTATCGTCCACAAAATTCAGTACCTCTTCTTCGACAATTGGAGTGCGAACATTCCTCTCTCGTAGCTGAAATGTACCTGCTTCACGAAGTCGTTGAAGGTCCGGTGATAAGGTTGACGTCGCGCAGGATATATATCGTGGTACAACCTTGCAGCTGCTCTTGCGTTTCCTCTAGATTCACCGTACAGCGTGACCATGTCTGTCATTTCTGCGTTTGTGGACTTTGCCATTTGACTAGCAATGCGCGCAACATGTAGTGAAGTCAGCTATACTGGCTCCCTACCTGGCAGGAATTAACACCCGTCTTTGAAATCAAACATGCATGATTATCTTGGAAACGGGGAAAGCTAGACAGTTTCTCTAAGACACCTTTTTTGTTAATTTTTACTCCTTGTTTTGTAATCTTAAGTCGAAATTGGTAATACTTACTCTGACATATTTTATTGCAGAAAAAAGTGTTACAGCCCCCCCCCCTTTTTTTACATAATGAGGGTGGGTAACGGTAACAGCACATTAATGTTATTAATGAATAAGGTTTCAATAAGTAGTATACAAAGATTCGTTGTAATATTCTAAGCAGTTTTCATAATATTTCACACAACAGTCGTTTTTAGCTCTATCTTTAGGGGTGTGTACGGCCCTTAGTATTTAAGATGGACCCTAGGTTTCTGACGTGAGTTATTCTATTTTCACCACACATTCAGGAATCGGGCAGCTTTCAGGAAAAGTCTACATGAATCCAAAGTTCAGGTAATAATCTGTACTTGCGAGTTGTACCAAGTAACGATATGGCCGGCGGAGCAGATTGCATGGAACTTACACTTGCAACTAGTTCATTCTAATTTTCATTTCTACTTTGATATTTCACAGATTCAATAGTAATTTTTATCCGTATGACCAAATCTAATTCATTTTAACATCAAAACCTCACCATAAATAAGCACAAAACTTTATACAGCACATATCGCTAATTACAAAACTCATCAAACATCCAGCAGACAGCTCTCATGAGAATGTTCTGTTATTGGGCTATCAGCGCATGCGCGTCTGACGTCAGCTAGAACATACTGTGCCGCAAGAGAGAGAGAGAAGTTTGAGAACCACTTCACTAGAGGAACTTGGTGTACACAGTGTGGACTATGTGCCTATGTGCCAGGGGAAGGAGCTTGCACTAGAGCAGAGGTTCTCAAACTGGGGTACGCGAGTAGCTCTCAAGGGTGAGTTGGGAAAATGACCAGAGAACCAAGTGTGGCGAGGAATTTTCAAAGTTATTGAGGGAAATTTTCTCTTTTGAATATCTGACATTTGTCATTAGGGGAATTTTATACTAGAGATACACTAGACTTTTAGTCGCGACCAAGCGGTACAGTCTAAAAAAAAAGTTTGAGAACCACTGCACTAGAGGAACTTGATGTATACAGTGCGGACTACGTGTCAGGGGAAGGAAAGTGAACTAGTCTAGTCTGGTACTCACTCGAGGAAGACTTCACTTTCACTCCTGGGCAGGATCAGTTTTGGGAGGACGATGGCCTTCTTCCTCCGTGTCTTGAGGTTTGTGAAGGCGCCGGTGAAGTGCAGCATGTCGACGCCGATCATGGGGCTGTGCGGGGACAGGATGGTGAGACGTCGGTCCTGCCCTGGGACGAGGCCAGGAGGAGGCAAAGACAGGTGCTGAGGTACCGGCATCCTCTTCTCTCCAGCGTACAACCCCCGACGTCTCTCTGCGGCGCTCGGCGCCCCCTCTTCCCCTAGTTCTTCACCGGACACCGCTCTCCTCTTGCCCATGAGACGCAACTCCCGCTCCAAGGACTCCAAGGACCGCGCCTCTACGGAGGTGGCTACCACGCGTCGCATGTCTCGCTCGGATGACGTGAGGAAGCTCTGGCGGTGCTGATGGTGCTGACCACCCCCGGACGTCCCCGCCTCCGGCCTCAGGCTCTCCATGGACTTGGCGCTCTCCTTGTATGTGCCCTGCCCCACCTCCGCCGTCAACCAGTGACGTCCGTCCTTGCTCTCCATGGAAAGAGACGCCGCCGACAGCCCCATGGAGGAGGAGGTGCTACTGATCCTAGACCCACTCCTGGACTCCTGATACTCCTCCTGGCTCGCCGTCAGATAGTTCCTGGACACCTGCGTCGTGGCGGAGGTAGGGGACAACGTGTTCCTGCCACCGTCTGGCGTCCTTGCCCGCACGACACCCTGCGTCACCTTCACACACACGTTGGACGTCTTGGCGCGCTTAATGGAGGTCTGCCCACGCTCTGAGGTCACGATCCTACCGTCAGGAGGAAGCACTCCCTCCAAGGAGGTGGTCTCCTCCTCGCGCCTACCATCGTGTTCCTCCAGATACCGGCTCGAGGAGGACGCTGACAGACCGTACCTGGTCGTCACAGTACTGGTTGAGAACACTCTCTGACCAGAGGTCACTTCCTCCTCCTCCTCCATCCTCAATTATCCTCTAGGGCTCCTCCTTCAAAATTTCTAGTTCAATAGTTGCCCATCAAAGCTCCATTCAAATTAAACAACTGCAAACACGAGTCAAAAGGGGAATAAATTCACTTACTGAGCTCTAGTAACACTCCTGTGTGCATGTCTTAGTAGCACTCCTCAGTGCATGTCTTAGTAACACTCCTGTGTGCATGTCTTAGTAACACTCCTCAGTGCATGTCTTAGTAATACTCCTGTGTGCATGTCTTAGTAACACTCCTGTGTGCATGTCTTAGTAACACCCCTGTGTGCATGTCTTAGTAACACTCCTGTGTGCATGTCTTAGTAACACTCCTGTGTGCATGTCTTAGTAACACTCATCAGTGCATGTCTTAGTAACACTCATCAGTGCATGTCTTAGTAACACTCCTCAGTGCATGTCTTAGTAACACTCATCAGTGCATGTCTTAGTAACACTCCTGTGTGCATGTCTTAGTAACACTCCTGTGTGCATGCAATCAGTACTAACCCCAAAGTAGTCAGGCACGCTAGTCTTGCGTCCAGTCAGGAAGTATTGACTAAAGTGCTGTATATTTGTACGGTATTGACGCAGAACGCGCTATCACAGTATTAATTGAACGTGTTTTCGAAGCGATAGGTTCGATATGTACCTGCCTAATTGTCTGTGTTCACATCAATCTACTCGAGCAATGAGACACCAGGGCTAGTAGCCCAACTCTACAACAAGGTCGCCCCGTGTTCACATCAATATACTCGAGCAATGAGACACCAGGGCTAGTAGCCCAACTCTACAACAAGGTCGCCCCGTGCACACATCATGCCCACGTTATATTCCATTATACTCGGCCCTTAACTTAAAAATAATTCCTATAAAATACAAACGTATTTAATTTACATTAGTGAAAATAGTGGCGGTAATTCATATAACACGTCCCCCTCATGATTAAGGCAGTTGAGTAAAAGTTAGTTTAAAAACTGTCCCGAATAATACCTGTTTCCGAACTGAATGCAACTAATAATAGTTCGAGATGGAATATAAAGCTTTGAACCCCCCCCCCCCGAGAGTATACTATGCCGTGAATTGGTGCCGTACTCGCGAGTTGCATCATGGGAATATCTCGGACATAAGTTATTTAAAACAAGCAGGGACTGTTATGAAAATCCTCTTTCAAATGCTTTAATTCGCCACATAACAGGACAGTGAACAGTGCACTGTGGTGATTAACGTGAACTGCGCCCGTTGGACTTAGGGGAGGGAATAATAACTCAATCATTTCAACAACACTCTTCGTACAGTCCCAGCAAACATCAACTAAAATAAGAGGAGTAATCGATACAATTCTTTTTTTATCGCTGGGATTTAAAATATAATTAATACGTCAGTAAAATAAATTCTGGTTGAAATGGAAAAGCGATTAGGGTGAGATAGAAGGAAGAGTGAGGTAATGTAGGATAGAAGGAAGAGTGAGGTAATGTAGGATAGAAGGAAGAGTGAGATAATGTAGGATAGAAGGAAGAGTGAGATAATGTAGGATAGAAGGAAGAGTGAGGTAATGTAGGATAGAAGGAAGAGTGAGGTAATGTAGGATAGAAGGAAGAGTGAGGTAATGTAGGATAGAAGGAAGAGTGAGGTAATGTAGGATAGAAGGAAGAGTGAGGTAATGTAGGATAGAAGGAAGAGTGAGGTAATGTAGGATAGAAGGAAGAGTGAGGTAATGTAGGATAGAAGGAAGAGTGAGATAATGTAGGATAGAAGGAAGAGTGAGATAATGTAGAATAGAAGGAAGTGAGATAAGGTAGTATGGAAGGGAAAGAGTGATAAAATCGTTTACTTTATAGTTTTTACATAAAAATGTTTTGGGCAAAATAATACAAATAATATCTCTTCAGTACAAATGTTTAGTTTAATGTTCCACACACGAGTGATATCAACAGTTGTTGAATATCTGTTGAGGGTGTCCTAGAATCTGATGTCAACTTGTTCTCTACATTTAAAAAGTTCCTCCCATCTAATTCCGCAATGCTCGTGACAGATATTCAACAATTTGTTGATATCACCCGTGTGTGGAACACTAAACTAAACATTTGTACTGAAGCGATAGTTGTATTATTTTGAGCAAAAAATAAATTTGTTAGAAAATCTTTAAAAATACTGACCTCAGCTCGCATTCCCTCCCCCTCAGCTAAACTAATTAAGTTGTTATTGTTCCGATATTTTCACATCTGGAGCCTTCTAATGACAATGGAGTCCTCTGGTTCTCTCAGTTTTACTTGTTTAAATAAAGAAATAAACACAGCTGATAAACTGTGGGCAGAGCTGCTATAGGAACTAGGAGGTGTTGGACATGGAGTATAACGACTAGGGGGTGTTGGACATGGAGTATAACGACTAGGGGGTGTTGGACAAGGAGTATAACGACTAGGATGTGTTGGACATGGAGTATAACAACTAGGAGGTGTTGGACAGGGAGTATAACGACTAGGGGGTGTTGGACATGGAGTATAACGACTAGGATGTGTTGGACAGGGAGTATAACAACTAGGAGGTGTTGGACATGGAGTATAACGACTAGGATGTGTTGGACAGGGAGTATAACAACTAGGATGTGTTGGACATGGAGTATAACAACTAGGAGGTGTTGGACAGGGAGTATAACGACTAGGGGGTGTTGGACATGGAGTATAACAACTAGGAGGTGTTGGACAGGGAGTATAACGACTAGGGGGTGTTGGACAGGGAATATAACGACTAGGGGTGTTGGACAGGAGTATAACGACTAGGAGGTGTTGGACATGGAGTATAACAACTAGGAGGTGTTGGACAGGGAGTATAACGACTAGGAGGTGTTGGACAGGAGTATAACGACTAGGGGTGTTGGACAGGGAGTATAACAACTAGGAGGTGTTGGACAGGGAGTATAACAACTAGGAGGTGTTGGACAGGGAGTATAACGACTAGGAGGTGTTGGACAGGGAGTATAACACTAGGGGGTGTTGGACATGGAGTATAACGACTAGGAGGTGTTGGACAGGGAGTATAACAACTAGGAGGTGTTGGACATGGAGTATAACGACTAGGATGTGTTGGACAGGGAGTATAACAACTAGGAGTGTTGGACATGGAGTATAACAACTAGGAGGTGTTGGACAGGGAGTATAACGACTAGGGGTGTTGGACATGGAGTATAACAACTAGGAGGTGTTGGACAGGAGTATAACGACTAGGGGTGTTGGACATGGATATAACGACTAGGAGGTGTTGGACAGGGAGTATAACGACTAGGAGGTGTTGGACATGGAGTATAACACTAGGAGGTGTTGGACAGGGAGTATAACGACTAGGAGGTGTTGGACATAGGAGTATAACAACTAGGAGGTGTTGGACATGGAGTATAACGAACTAGGAGGTGTTGGACAGGAGTATAACGACTAGGAGGGTGTTGGTACATGGAGTATAACGACTAGGGGGTGTTGGACAGGAGTATAACGACTAGGGGGTGTTGGACAGGGAATATAACGACTAGGGGTGTTGGACATGGAATATAACGACTAGGGGTGTTGGACATGGAATATAACGACTAGGGGGTGTTGGACAGGGAATATAACGACTAGGGGTGTTGGACAGGAGTATAACGACTAGGGGTGTTGGACAGGGATATAACGACTAGGGGGTGTTGGACAGGAATATAACGACTAGGGGGTGTTACAGGTATACGACTAGGTGTTGACAGGAGTATAACGACTAGGGGTGTTGGACAGGGAATATAACGACTAGGGGTGTTGGACAGGAGTATAACAACTAGGATGTGTTGGACATGGAGTATAACAACTAGGAGGTGTTGGACAGGGAATCTATACTGTATTATAAACTGTATTAATGCTACTACTCAGCGTCTAACGCTTCCTGAGCAGTTTGGTTAGTTTATCAGCGCCTTCCTTCACTAACCTGTTGTCACTAGCTTTCTATCACAAACAAAACTCTGACACTAACCAGAGCTAGGAGTTAGCCCAGTTGGATTTACAAACGACAATTGATATACGTCCGGAAGCAGATCTACAGTATAGGCCCACTAGGCACGGGCCTGGGGGCGGCAGCTCTAGAGGGAGACACATTTTAGAAAACATTATTTTTATTATAATATTTTGTTTTTAATAATTATGTTTAAAAATGATTGACAAACATTATCGAAATAGTCCAAGTTAAAATCAGAACGACAATATTTATTTTTAAATAACTGTATTTTGCAATCGCTTTGTAACTGAGGTCAGTCCCCCCTTCTTCATAATTCTCAAGCTACTGTACTACTGTAGGGCATGTACTGTACTTACCTGATTATCTTTCATAGAAATCTTTGATCGAAAACTAACTTCCAGCCCCCATCACCTCTTTCCTACGAAACTTCCTAAAGCCCTTGTAAAAAATAAAAATTAGGGGTGGGGGGTGAGAGGGCGCATATTATAACCGTGCCTAGGGGCGCAAACATTTTTAAATCCGCCACTGTATACATCTGCGGTGTTGTTGGACAGGGGTAGCTCAGCTGGCAGAGCATGTCCACGTTACGGTGTGGATGAAGGTGATGTGAGGCTCTGAAGGAACCGGGCTCGATTCCCGGCGTAGTACAAATATTTATCATGAATGAAATTGGGTTATTTCCTTTCAAAGTGATTAATTAAAGGTCAAGGAACTGAGTGTTGCGTGTGTTCCAAGTTTGTTTGTAAGTCGTGCTTTGTTGAGTGCTACCGATCAAACAATCTGGCTCTCTACCACCGGCTCCTAACCAAATGGCGTGCCACGCTCCTGTAATTAATACGAGTCTCTGGTAGATGTCGGTAAGAAGAGTTAACAAAACAAAGCACCGGTTAATTTCTCCTCCACCATGTTTACCAACTTAACGAGAGCAGGATATCTGCCATTTGTTTACCCTGACAGCGTCCTCTTCAAAGCTAGCCCCCATAGCGGGATGCTGTACCTCCTGACAGACAGAGATACAAGCTCTTTTGTTTCACGGATACTTCTTCCAGCCGGGTTTAAGGATTAGTTCCAGTTGTAAAATAATTCCCCTTTCATTTAAAATATCATTTCGGTCCGACATTCTTCCAAGAGGGAGAGTTTATGGTTTTTAAATAGGGCTTACGTTCAATTTAGGTTAATCATGTTGTCTAGCTGTGACGTCACGGAAAGTCAAAACAGGATTTCCCATATTAATGTGGGCCTATTTAGTTTTATTAGGCCAGTTTTAAAAATTTAACATTTAATCAAAAATCATAAAGTCTTAGATAATTAAAGATAGACCTTCATTGTCATAACAATATTTTTTTGGACCTTGAAGTTGTTTGTTTTTTCAACTGGTTTTCTCCCGGAAATGTCCGGTAGGAGTCTTCCTGCCAGGGGGGTGGCCTAGATATAATTCCGTGGGGGCAAATGTCTGTCTTGAATAAGACACTAGAGGATGAACTAGAGGCCTCGCAGGGTGAACTGATCGTTTTCTACCCTCTATTTATATTCCAGTAAGTGTGATAGGGTTTTGTATGCTTAGGTGCGTCAAGTTAAGACGCAACCCACTCCGCAGAATATCTTCTAATTCACAACAAGTCGGAAACGTGTTTACAGGACTGTCTAGGTGGCTGAGATAGTGCCAATCAGATGTTGTGTTAGGTTAAATATTTAAAAAACCTTTAACAGTACGTAAGTTTGGCTTTCGCTGGAGTGAGCACAAAACTATATTCTATGACCTTATACCTAAACAAACTATATTCTATGACCATATACCTAAACAAACTTGTTAATTCGTTTAAAAATACATTTCTATCCAACATCCTAAACAACTTTAACGTTTCAGTTACACTACCACTCCCAAACGAAATCAACTTTTCAGGATCACTAAATGTCTGGGAACGAATGATTATTTAATAAGAGGTCAAAACACAATGTATTGTCATTTGTAACTTCCTCCTCCCTGTTCGTGCTCCTACTGCCAGACAACTCCACCATTGTCCCAATTAGCCAAGAGAAATAAAGAAGACGGGAGGTTTCCACCACAAAGATGGCCTCGACATATTCTAATGCCTTCATAGAAGCAACAAAATGGCGGTGTTGTACTTTTATTTATAAACGTGACTCAAAGTACAGACCAATAATTGGTGTGTGTATAAGAGAACGTGAATAAATAATCCATTGTCACCAAAACAAAGTCACCATTGTCACCAATATAAATGTCACCTATTGTCATCAATACAAGTGTCACACATTGTCACCAATACAAGTGTCAAATATTGTCACCAATACAATTGTCACACATTGTCACCAATACAAGTGTCACCTATTGTCACAATACAATTGTCACGAATCTCTTTAACCGTGTTTTTAAACCCCGGTCCTATCATCCGTCCAGCTAAAACGCGTTTTATATTAAATACACCAATGGGTTAGGGTGGTTAGAACAAAGGAAAAAAGTGCTCGCATTTGCGGGGAGTGAGTGTGGGAAACCACCCTCGGTACACTGGACTACCCCAGCCACCCGCAAACAACAACAAATGAACTCGACACTAAGACCGCATGACCACGAGCGCAGGTTTTAAACTGTTTAGAAGAGCGGCAGAAACAAGAGAACATCGCCAAGCGGCCTGATTGTTTGCCAACATGGCGAACTTCAGAGAAATGAGCTCAAATAGTTGTTTAAAAATAACACGTTGAGAAAAATTAAAATAAAACCCACCTTGAAATCACGTGAAGTTGCCGGCGATAATTAGTGGTTTTGTTAGTTCGCTGCTATGAGCTCAGCTCGTGCTGACAGAGCTCTGGACTTATATCAGTTCTACTGGCGTTGACTCATCAGAGCCATGTGTCTGTAGTTGTGTGACTGTGACTGTGAGAGCTATAAGTACGATACTGCCAATGTCAGTATGATGCCGGCGGGGCTAGAACCAGGGACTCTATAGACTCAGAAGCGTCTCGCCACGTCCTTGAGACTGACATCCTGCCTGGGCCGTCACTCACCTTTAAAGTTCAAATCGTCGTATTGATCACCTTCCCCCCCACAAAAAGTGTAGCCCGTTCCAAAAATACCCCTCCTCGTTACAGAAAGTGTGCTCCGTTGAGTTCATTACCAGCCGTGATACGAATATCCCCGCATCTGTCTCTCTCGAACAGCGTTTGTTATCGGAGGAATCTCGCGCGTGTTTGGCCACGAAACGGCAGTTTCACGAACACTCATCAGATAACACGCAGCCAAGAAGACAGACGGGGTCTGAACTGGACACCACCGAGGTGGAAACCAACCTATCGGTGCGGGCGTATGGTAGGAAGGGAATTTTTATTTTAAATGGTACGTCACTTCGCACACACTTTCTACCTCTTTTACCCAAAAATGGGGCCATTTGCTTTTAACTCGGAAATTGTGAGCAGTGATCTATAACCTCTGAACATGTAGTCATCCTTCCTGACCACTCAGGGATAGATCCATGACCTCTGAACATGTAGTCATCCTTCCTGACCACTCAGGGATAGATCCATGACCTCTGAACATGTAGTCATCCTTCCTGACCACTCAGGGATAGATCCATGACCTCTGAACATGTAGTCATCCTTCCTGACCACTCAGGGATAGATCCATGACCTCTGAACATGTAGTCATCCTTCCTGACCACTCAGGGATAGATCCATGACCTCTGAACATGTAGTCAGCACCACTAACCACTCAGGGATAGATACATGGCCTCCAAACATGTAGTCATCCTTCCTGACCACTCAGGGATAAATTCATGACCTATGAACATGTAGTCATCCTTCCTGACACCTGCCCGGGAAGATCCATACCTTTAAAGTTCAGACATACCTCGGTATAGATACCTCCCCCCCAAAAAGTAGTACCCTTCCAATGACCCCTCCTCGGTTACAGAACCATTGCTCTACGTTAGTTCATTACCACCGTGATAGAATGACCCCGCATTGTCCCTCCTTGAACCAGCGTTTGATTAACAGAGTCAAACTTCGCACCGGATGATTGACCACGAAAGTAGTTCACGACACCATCAGGATAGATCCCAGCCAAGAAACAGTACGTCGCTCTGCCTGGACCCACCAGGGGAAACCATCAGCCTGATGGAACATTATAGTACAGCTCCTCCCTGCACACTCAGGGATGATCTATAACCTCTGAACATGTATTATCCTTCCTGACCACTCAGGATAGATCCATGACCTCTGAACATGTAGTATCCTTCCTACCACTCAGGGATAGATCCATGACCTATGAACATGTAGTAATCCTTCCTGACCACTCAGGGATAGATCCATGACCTCTGAACATGTAGTTCATCCTTCCTGACCACTCAGGGATAGATCCATGACCTCAACATGTAGTCACCCACTAACCACTCAGGGATAGATCAATGACCTCCATGAACATGTAGTAGTCAGCCTACTGAACCACTCAGGGATAGATCCATGACCTCAGAACATGTAGTCAGCCTCCTGACCACTCAGGGATAGATCCATGACCTCTGACATGTAGTCAGCCCACTAACCATCGGTAGATCCATGACCTCCAAACATGTAGTCACCACTACCACTCAGGGATAGATCCATGACCTAACATTTGTCAGCCACTACACTCAGGATAGATCCGACTAACTTAGTCAGCCTACTGACCACTCAGGGATAGATCCTATGACCTCTGAGCATGTAGTCAGCCTACACTAGGGATAGATCCATGCTCAACATGATCACCACTACACTCAGGGATAGAATCCATGAGCCTCCAAACATGTAGTCAGCACCACTAACCACTGAGTCTATGGTAGGAGTCTAGCATGTTTCTCCATCATAACAACACTGCAGTCACTGAAATAGGAACATAAAGCTTGAATGGAAGTAAAACAAGCTCCCATGTCCATATAGACCGGTATTAAGCTCAACATGTTGAACAAGTTATAGAGAGGCCTTGAAATATTGTAGGCCTATATCACCAACATGCTATTACGTGGACAGAGGAAAACATCCATCTTGCACGCCACGTCCATTATGTAATGAAGGTTATACAGACATTTAATACTCACAGACACAGGAGAAAGAGGGAAGACACACGAGACTTACGCAGGAAAGACAGACACAGGAGATTGACAGAAAAGACCCAGACATATTTTCAGGGTTCTCAAAAGTCTAGTATTTATATCAGTTTTGGTGTTAAGAGTGGAGTCATATATTAAGTAGTTTGTAAGTCGTGTATGGTATAGCAACGACCCTCGCCCCTGCTACTGTAATCTGAACCAGTAGATGACCTGAGGTTGTACTTGCAAGGTCAGACGGCAGATTAAGGTCCCAGGTGCTCATAGCCCAGCTAAGGTTCAAGTGAATGCTCCTCAAGAACAACCAACCAAAAGTTGGCAAACAGATGACGCTCTCTCCCGAACAAACTAATAAATCAAACTATTATCCTAGTGTCAGAGCTCCACACTCAGGGACATTGTCTATTACTGCGCGAATACTCGACAACTCCCAAGACATGGAAGCGTCTGGCAGACGTCAGATCAATATGGGATCAACAACTATTTATATTTCAGGTCCCCCTGAGCTAACACACAACTCTTGTCTATCTGGAAAGTCTTGTTTGGAATGTAACAATAATTGCTCTAAACTAGATAAAGACGATATTTACATTGGTCATCGGACCTTTTATAAGGATTGAACATTGCTCTAGCTATAAACACAGCTGTAAGTACTATGGGAGCATAGTGAGTGTTCTGGGAGCATTGTGAGTGTTCTGGGAGCGTGATGAGTGTTCTGGGAGCATTGTGAGTGTTCTGGGAGGATTGTGAGTGTTCTGGGAGCGTGATGAGTGTTCTGGGAGGATTGTGAGTGTTCGACAAACTTGGTTTTAAGAGTTCTAAGCACACACCTGAGATTAAGAAAAGAAAAAAAGGACTTATTTTACTTGTTTCGGATGGTTACAACAGTATATCCCTGGTACCTGAGGGTTACAACTGTATATTCCTGGTACCTGAGGGTTAAAACTGTATATCCCTGGTACCTGAGGGTTACAACAGTATATCTCTGGTACCTGAGGGTTACAACAGTATATTCCTGGTACTTGAGGGTTACAACAGTATATTCCTGGTACTTGAGGGTTACAAATGTATATCCCTGGTACCTGAGGGTTACAACAGTATATTCCTGGTACCTGAGGGTTACAACTGTATATCCCTGGTACCTGAGGGTTACAACAGTATATTACTGGTACCTGAGGGTTACAACATTATATTCCTGGTACCTGAGGGTTACAACAGTATATTCCTGGTGCCTGAGGGTTACAACTGTATATCCCTGGTACCTGAGGGTTATAACAGTATATTCCTGGTACCTGAGGGTTACAACAGTATATTCCTGGTACTTGAGTGTTACAAATGTATATCCCTGGTACCTGAGGGTTACAACAGTATATTCCTGGTACCTGAGGGTTACAACTGTATAATCCCTGGTACCTGAGGGTTACAACAGTATATTCCTGGTACTTGAGTGTTACAAATGTATATCCCTGGTACCTGAGGGTTACAACAGTATATTCCTGGTACTTTAGGGTAACAACAGTATATTCCTGGTACCAGACTCTGATTGCTGACTTGCTGACCGCTAACCACAAGAGGTTGGTAGTGTTACAAATTGTCACTTGCTCGGTTTGAGACCTTAGTAAACATGTGAAGGTAATCAGTAATCAGGCGAGCATGGCCTTGCTACGTGCTGCTAATTACGTGCGGTACGCTCAGCACGTGACTCACAGCGTGCGACTGGCTGTCTTCGTAGTCTTAGGTTCAATTCCAAATGATGGCCCGTTTCAAATACTAATGTACTCTAATCGGATCAGTGGACATGCTGGTAGAGGCGTCAGTTCAGTATTGTTTGTTTTGAAGAGGTCAGGGATCTATTACTAGCAGGGTGTGCTGAGGTTTTTTCTTAAATATGTCCCCCCTCTCCCTACACGCAAATGTAAGTACACTTCTCCCAAATTGTCCTTTCTTCATCCCAACATTGGCACGGGTAATATGTAAATCCCGGAAAAAAACAAGATAACATTTTCCAGCGAATTGTTTATAAAAAGGAAACTGATTCATCTCATACGTCAAATCATGTGATCTGCTGCCGTCACTTTAGATATATATTATCAACACTTACTCTATCCCTATCTTGAGCTAGTTCTATCCAGTCCACCTCTTACACCTATCTCTATCTTGAGCTAGTTCTATCCAATCCACCTCCTTACACCCTATCTCTATCTTGAGCTAGTTCTATCCAGTCCACCTCATTACACCCTATCCCTATCTTGAGCTAGTTCTATCCAGTCCACCTCCTTACACCCTATCTCTATCTTGAGCTAGTTCTATCCAATCCACCTCATTACACCCTATCCCTATCTTGACTAGTTCTATCCAGTCCACCTCATTACACCCTATCTCTACTTTACTAGTTCTATCCAGTCCACCTCATCACACCCTATCCCTATCTTGATCCACCTCCACCTCATTACCCCTATCTCTTCAGGTATATTTTAATGTTATCTTCCCAGCTATCTTTCTGGTCTTCCCAATGGTGTCTTCCCATTGGGTTTGCCAGTCAGTACCCAGAACACGGTTCTAGATTCTCCCATTCGTGCTGCATGTCCTGCCCACCGTAGTCTACGAGACTTGATTATCCTAACAATGTATTGTGATGAAGACAGGGTATTTAACTCATCATTATGTTACCTCCTCCACTCATCCTTTTAAGGACCAAATATCTTTCTAAACAGCTTGTTTTCAAACATTCTGCTATCATTATCTATAAAATAACAATAATAATATAGTACAATGTTATCAATGTTGACCGCAAATAAATTACCGGTAGCTGTTTAGGCCTATATTTTCTAAAGAACCCTTCTAATGAAAATTGGACTGTTATCAATCAGGTGAACTACCCAAATGGTCGGGGTACGGAGAGTAGATTTCAAGTTAGTGGCCCTAAAGACCACAATATACCCTCGATAGATTGCAGTCAAACAAAATGTCAGCTTTTTAAACCAGTCTTATAAACTTTTCGTCAAATAAGATTATTAATCTGCGCCACACGGCTTCCAATCAACGTGTCCTAAAGAGAGTCAAAACATGTAGGCTACTTTTAATAAAACTGTCTGACTTCTTTGAGCCATGGACATTATTTTCTCTCGCTGCTATTTGAATATTTAAGGCGCCGTAAAAGCAACATTATCACCCTAGATGAAGTCCCTGCTCACTCTAGAATGTATTCGAGCCTCCTTTACTTGAATTTAGAATCCCTCTCACCTCCTTCAGGTTTACGATCGCTCGTAAAGGTTCAAGTGTTTGTTTATCAGGCACATGCGATCTCACTGACAGAGATCAGCAGCACCCATTGCTTTCCTCACCCCCCAAGTGGAGCTTTGACTTAACATTTATTGATCTGTAACTGATTCAAAAGTGAGATTTTATTGTACTTTTTAATTAGCTTATAATATATGCACGAGTTTCTACCTCATTATATGTACATAATTGTAAATATGGTTATTTGAGGAGAACTGATGTTCGTGACGTACAACATATATAGCACTGCCTAGAGAACTGCATTAAGAACTACTGTTCTACTCTGTTGTACTCTGTTCAATTTATGTTTAGCACCGCATCTTACTACCCGTTCGGTTAGTATAATAATTACGTTAATAGTTTTAGGCATTAGGGAGGCTATATTTATGTTAAATGTACCCACACTTGCTTAGAGGGAGAGTGGAAAACAATTTTTGAAAAACACCCTCAGTACACCTGACCTAGGTTCGAACCTCGATCTCAACAATATCAACAACAATATTTAGCACCGCGTCTTACTACCCGTTCGGGTTATACGCTTAAGTACTAATTACTCTAATGGATTAGGAATTGGGAAGGTTGAATTGAGAGGAAGTGAACCCGCATTTGCGTGGAAAACCATTTAGGAAAAACCACCCCCAGTTCACCCGACCGAGATTCGAACCTCGATCTCCCCGTCAGCGGCAGTCGAGCTCAACACGACTAGCGTGTTAGCTAACTACGCCACCGAGGCGGGTCACCTCGATCTCCTCGTCAGCGGCAGTCTAGTCTACTGCGAGAGTAGCGCGTTAGAACATGCTGCCACCAAATGGGTTGTTCAATTATTATTTCAAGGGTGTTTTTTAATTCGATTTCAAAATATAGGCCTATACCAACCGTTTTTCAAAAAATAATACACTGACACATTGTTTCACAATTTACTCGTGCTTATTTCTGGAGGGGGGGGGGGGAGATTTGGCTCACCATAACATTTCCACTGTATATAGAATTGTAATCCTAAATAAACTGTGATAAGACGAGTTATTTTCTAATTCCCGCTAAGGGTGCCGCCTTGGTAAGCGAGAAATGGCCGCGCGGACGTTCAGATCTGACTCAACATTTAATTGTACGATGCGTTATTTCATCATAAGTTTCCCGCCAAAATAAAGTCGAGAGATTCCAACAGAACTATTTCCAATTACCAAAATTATAGTTTGAGTTCTACTCAAAGAAAATATTGCTTGAAACTGTGATAAGAGCTCATTTTTAGAGGCTGTTTGATCTTATTAGCGGAGCTATGAGACTAGTCTTGATGAAAAGAGCTCTAGATTTAGCCTCCCTCTAACAAACAGTCATCTTCAGAGAGGCTCACAACAGAAACTAGCGGCGAACTTTCCTCTTTACCTGAGATAGAAGTTTCATAATTTCCTTTACCCTCTTTATCATTGACATGACAAAGAGTGGTTGTAGGCCAAGGCCGAAAGGAGGTATAAGCTTGGACAAAATATAGAAGTAGTTCCAGAAAACGACACAGATCGTGAGGCCTGACAGAGAATGATACTTTCTCGCCGACCAAGGAGTCCAACTTAATATTTATTTATTTATTTTTTATTTAGCACCGCGTCTTACTACCCGTTCGGGTTATACGCTTAAGTACTAATTACGCTAATGGATTAGGAATTGGGAAGGTTGAATAGAGGAAGTGAACCCGCATTTGCGTGGAGGGAGAGTGGAAAACCATTTAGGAAAAACCACCCCCAGTTCACCCGACCGAGATTCGAACCTTTATCTCCCCGTCCTCGGCAGTCGGGCTCAACACGACTAGCGCGTTAGCCAACTACGCCACCGAGGCGGGTTCCAACTTAATAGCTCATTCTACAATACATGAGCTTTTTTTTTTACTCATTAAATTGTAAGAGGAAGCACATTCCCCTCCCTTTTATGAATTTGTTTTTAATCTTGTAATGTTGAGTATTTGTTCTAGAACAGGTTCCCAAACCTTCGATAGTCACGCAACCTTTTGGGGCTGTTTGCTCGACCTAGGTACCTCCCTCCTCCCCCTTATAGACATTAAACTGCTACTGTGTAGAGTATAAACGGTCGTTTCCACCTTAATCAACCTTTATCGGTAATCTAAGCGAAACTGTGACAGAAGAAAGGAAATGTTCGTGAAAGACGACAAAATGTGCATGTATTTGTTCGCCTTGGTTGGTAAAGGTGAGTGGTAATTTGGTAGATACTGGCATACATGAATGTGTTTCAATAACGAAGAGACGAACTATGAACAAGATTTTAATATGTAGCATCTGTTTATAAACAAACGGGAGAATATATAACTATACAACATGGAGGGAGCCAGGTCTACTGTTCACAGAACTACTAGCTGTACAACATGAAGGGAGCGAGGTCTACTGTTCACAGAACTACTAGCTGTACAACATGGAGGGAGCGAGGTCTACTGTTCACAGAACTACTAGATATACAACATGAAGGGAGCGAGGTCTACTGTTCACAGAACTACTAGATGTACAACATGGAGGGAGCGAGGTCTACTGTTCACAGAACTACTAGCTGTACAACATGGAGGGAGCGAGGTCTACTGTTCACAGAACTACTAGCTATACAACATGTAGGGAGCGAGGTCTACTGTTCACAGAACTACTAGCTGTACAACATGGAGGGAGCGAGGTCTACTGTTCACAGAACTACTAGCTATACAACATGTAGGGAGCGGGGTCTACTGTTCACAGAACTACTAGCTATACAACATGGAGGGAGCGAGGTCTACTGTTCACAGAACTACTAGCTGTACAACATGGAGGGAGCGAGGTCTACTGTTCACAGAACTACTAGCTATACAACATGGAGGGAGCGAGGTCTACTGTTCACAGAACTACTAGCTATACAACATGGAGGGAGCGAGGTCTACTGTTCACAGAACTACTAGCTATACAACATGGAGGGAGCGAGGTCTACTGTTCACAGAACTACTAGCTGTACAACATGAAGGGAGCGAGGTCTACTGTTCACAGAACTACTAGCTATACAACATGGAGGGAGCGAGGTCTACTGTTCACAGAACTACTAGCTGTACAACATGAAGGGAGCGAGGTCTACTGTTCACAGAACTACTAGATATACAACATGGAGGGAGCGAGGTCTACTGTTCACAGAACTACTAGCTATACAACATGAAGGGAGCGAGGTCTACTGTTCACAGAACTACTAGCTGTACAACATGAAGGGAGCGAGGTCTACTGTTCACAGAACTACTAGCTATACAACATGGAGGGAGCGAGGTCTACTGTTCACAGAACTACTAGCTATACAACATGGAGGGAGCGAGGTCTACTGTTCACAGAACTACTAGCTATACAACATGTAGGGAGCGAGGTCTACTGTTCACAGAACTACTAGCTGTACAACATGGAGGGAGCGAGGTCTACTGTTCACAGAACTACTAGCTATACAACATGTAGGGAGCGGGGTCTACTGTTCACAGAACTACTAGCTATACAACATGGAGGGAGCGAGGTCTACTGTTCACAGAACTACTAGCTGTACAACATGGAGGGAGCGAGGTCTACTGTTCACAGAACTACTAGCTATACAACATGGAGGGAGCGAGGTCTACTGTTCACAGAACTACTAGCTATACAACATGGAGGGAGCGAGGTCTACTGTTCACAGAACTACTAGCTATACAACATGGAGGGAGCGAGGTCTACTGTTCACAGAACTACTAGCTGTACAACATGAAGGGAGCGAGGTCTACTGTTCACAGAACTACTAGCTATACAACATGGAGGGAGCGAGGTCTACTGTTCACAGAACTACTAGCTGTACAACATGAAGGGAGCGAGGTCTACTGTTCACAGAACTACTAGATATACAACATGGAGGGAGCGAGGTCTACTGTTCACAGAACTACTAGCTATACAACATGAAGGGAGCGAGGTCTACTGTTCACAGAACTACTAGCTGTACAACATGAAGGGAGCGAGGTCTACTGTTCACAGAACTACTAGCTATACAACATGTAGGGAGCGGGGTCTACTGTTCACAGAACTACTAGCTATACAACATGGAGGGAGCGAGGTCTACTGTTCACAGAACTACTAGCTGTACAACATGGAGGGAGCGAGGTCTACTGTTCACAGAACTACTAGCTATACAACATGTAGGGAGCGGGGTCTACTGTTCACAGAACTACTAGCTATACAACATGGAGGGAGCGAGGTCTACTGTTCACAGAACTACTAGCTATACAACATGGAGGGAGCGAGGTCTACTGTTCACAGAACTACTAGCTATACAACATGGAGGGAGCGAGGTCTACTGTTCACAGAACTACTAGCTGTACAACATGAAGGGAGCGAGGTCTACTGTTCACAGAACTACTAGCTATACAACATGGAGGGAGCGAGGTCAACTGTTCACAGAACTACTAGATATACAACATGGAGGGAGCGAGGTCTACTGTTCACAGAACTACTAGCTATACAACATGAAGGGAGCGAGGTCTACTGTTCACAGAACTACTAGCTGTACAACATGAAGGGAGCGAGGTCTACTGTTCACAGAACTACTAGCTGTACAACATGAAGGGAGCGAGGTCTACTGTTCACAGAACTACTAGCTGTACAACATGGAGGGAGCGAGGTCTACTGTTCACAGAACTACTAGATATACAACATGAAGGGAGCGAGGTCTACTGTTCACAGAACTACTAGCTATACAACATGAAGGGAGCGAGGTCTACTGTTCACAGAACTACTAGCTATACAACATGGAGGGAGCGAGGTCTACTGTTCACAGAACTACTAGCTATACAACATGAAGGGAGCGAGGTCTACTGTTCACAGAACTACTAGCTATACAACATGGAGGGAGCGAGGTCTACTGTTCACAGAACTACTAGCTATACAACATGGAGGAGCGAGGTCTACTGTTCACAGAACTACTAGCTATACAACATGGAGGGAGCGAGGTCTACTGTTCACAGAACTACTAGTAGTTAATTTGCCAAAGAATAATATACACGTATAGAATTCAATACAAATAATTGGAAGCGTTTTGAAGCGAATGTAATTTGTGTCAACTCCCTCGGGTTAAGTGTCCATGTTTTCATTTGAATCAGGAAACCCGTCTATGAAGGTTGAATAAGCCAAATATCAAGGGAAAAGGCTAAGCTAATAATGTCTAAGCTAGTGTACGCTTCTAGCAGATAAAACATAGATCTGGATTCCATCTTATTATTTTCCAGTTTTGACTCATTCATATTTTGTTCCCTGGCTTCTTCTCTCATAAATGATTGCAAGATGGATTGTTAAGAGTTATTTTGAAAATAATCCCTCTCGGGTGTATGTTCTTTCAAAAAAAGTACCGGCACTTTTTATAGATGTGTGTTTAGATTCTGGTTTATTTTAGAGCGGACATAAATCATACCACTTATTCATGACTATAAAATAGAGGAATTATGTGCTTACAGCTGCTAGTAATGTCCTGTACTTCCTACAGAGATAGTAAGATGGTAATTAAAATTGTTGCTTACAGTGCTAGCTAGTAATGTCCTGTACTTCCTACAGGGATAGTAGATTGGTTGCTAGCTGTCCCTGCGGTTGTTTCTGTCTGATTACTCCGTACCGCACGTTTGTTTGTCCGCCTTATCTGCTCCTCCTGTATATAGCTACATGCGCTGCTGGTGCACCACCAACCTGACACCGAGTACACACCGCTCTATGACCTTGAGAACACACCTAGGAATATTAACAGCCTATTACACCACGCGTCTTACTACCCGCTTGGCTTGTACGCACATATGCTAGTTACACTAATGTGTTAGAAATGAGGAAGGTTGAATTTAGATTAAGTGTTTCCGCATTTGCGCGAAAAACCATTTAGGAAAACATCCTCAGTGCACGACCGTGATTGGAACCCGATCTCCCCATCATTGAAATTGTGTTTGTCATCTAACAACTTATATTTGCAATTAAAATTGTGTGGTTTAATATTTCCCCAAATGTTTGGGTTTATTTCTAAAAATGTCTTGTGGGACTTTTTATCATCTAAGTTCCTTATCCTGGACACGAACTAGCGACCCCAATGCTCTGTTGTCCCTGACTATGATCCCCTGAGCTGTTGGAGACACAGCTCAACTGTCAGACCCAATGCTCTGTTGTCCTGGCTATGATCCACTGAGCTGTTGGAGACACAGCTCAACTGTCAGACCCAATGCTCTGTTGTCCCTGCTATGATCCACTGAGCTGTTGGAGACACAGCTCAACTGTCAGACCCAATGCTCTGTTGTCCCTGACTATGATCCACTGAGCTGTTGGAGACACAGCTCTGCCATTGACTGAAGCGCTTGTTGTCTGTATATGAATTAACAGGGATGTTGGACAGTTGGGACCTCCCTGAACACAACTCTCGTCCGACAGGAATGGAATAAGTTGATTGAACTGTATACAGTCAGGGATTACAGTGGATGGCAGCTCAAGGATAATTCAGGATGGCAGTAAGGGACACTCCAGAATATGCAGCCAAGGGACACTCCAGAAATTGCGTTAAGGGGAACTCAGTTGGCATCTCAGGACACTTCAGGGTAGGGCAGCTCAAGGGACACGTTCAGAGTATGGTAAGTCAGGTACACTACGATTATGGCAACTCAAGGGAAACTTCAGAGTTATGGCAGATCAAGGGTACACTTCAGAGGTAGGGCAGCTCAAGGGGACACTTCAGAGATATGGCAGCTCAAGGGGACATTCCAGAGATATTGCAGCTCAAGTGGACACTTCAGAGTAGGCAGATCAAGGGTACACTTCAGAATATGGCAGTTCAAGGGGACACTTCAGAGATGTGGCAGTTCAAGGGGACACTTCAAAGGTATGGAAGCTCAAGGGGACACTACAGATATATGGCAGCTCAAGGGACACCCCAGAGATATGGCAGATTAAGGATGCACTTCAGAGATATGGCAGCTCAAGAGGCACTTTAGAAGATGGCTGATTAAGGGATATTCCGGAGAGATCACAGCTCAAGGGGCTGCTCCAGAAATATGCAGCTCAATGAACACTCCAGAGAGATGGCAGCTCAAGGGAACATTCCAGAGATATTGCAGATCAAAGGAACACTCCAGAGATATTGCAGATCCAAGGAACACTCCAGAGATATGGCAGCTCAAGGGGACACCCCAGAGAAAAGGCAGCTCAAGGAAAGTACTCTAACATCTAGTATTTTTGCTGTCGTCCTAGTCTAACCACTCATCCGAAATAGCTTCACAATTACAATACCGGAATTTGGATGAGATAGGTAAAATTTAGAGGGAAAATCCCTGCATTTGCGTGGAGTAAGAGTATGGAACATTTCTGTGCAGCCAGACAGGACGAGTCTAACGCCTTGTCCACGTTCCCAGCAGTGTACATCTTCTGTCAACCCTCCCGGAGAGGTTGAATTGCGTGACCTCGCGTTCTAGACTGTCACTCCACGCATGGATAGAGGGATGAACCAGTCACACAGGTAACAATCAATAGCGGACGTGACGTGCGCGTACGTGATCCGCAACTACGCGCTAGACGTGCGCCAACAGGAGCGCGTAAACAGCCTCCCTAACGTTGGCAATTAGACTGCGAGTTTTCTGGAGGGGCTCCTATTTAACAGAGTGTACCAAATACCTCAGTTATTGTCCAATAGAGGAGAAAGGATGCAACTTATTAATCAGTTTGCCAATAAAATAGTAATTTCAATCTAATGCAGCACGACAAGGTAAATTTGGATGAATTGCGCCAACATTCGCCTTGAAAGAAGATATGTACAAACCAATTTTCATAGGAAGTGCCTTTTAGTAGACTAACCATAAAGATTTCTCTTTCCGGTCAACCTTAATAATATTATACTCTTTCATTTGTGTTGTTTTACAGGTATTAAATGTAACAGTTGCAGATCACACGACTTGACGTATGAATACATGAAAATAGATCTAGCAACGTTACTAATAGTCTGATAAGGCAAGGAGGAAAAGTTATCAAATGCCGTTGGTCGGAATTGAACCGCAACCACCTTGGTGAGTCTCATGAAGGATAAAACACTATTTCACCAAGTAAAAAACAGTTTAATTTTATTTTTAGTTTTATAAATGAAGTAGTTCTCATGGTAGGTAGTTTACTGTTATAAAACCAGCCGTTAGTTGTGATTAGGACGAGGTTAGTTGTGATTAGGGCGAAGTTAGTTGTGATTAGGACGAAGTTAGTTGTGATAAGGGCGAAGTTAGTTGTGATTAGGACGAAGTTAGTTGTGATAAGGGCGAAGTTAGTTGTGATTGGGACGAAGTTAGCTGTGATTAGGACGAGTTGTGATTGGGACGAAGTTAGTTGTGATTAGGACGACGTTAGTTGTGATTAGGACGAGGTTAGTTGTGATTAGGGCGAAGTTAGTTGTGATTAGGACGAAGTTAGTTGTGATAAGGGCGAAGTTAGTTGTGATTGGGACGAAGTTAGCTGTGATTAGGACGAGTTGTGATTGGGACGAAGTTAGTTGTGATTAGAACGAAGTTAGTTGTGATAAGGGCGAAGTTAGTTGTGATTGGAACGAAGTTAGCTGTGATTAGGACGAGTTAGTTGTGATAAGGGCGAAGTTAGCTGTGATTAGGACGAGTTGTGATTGGGACGAAGTTAGTTGTGATTGGGACGAAGTTAGCTGTGATTAGGACGAGTTAGTTGTGATTAGGACGAAGTTAGCTGTGATTAGGACGAGTTGTGATTGGGA
The DNA here is from genome assembly GCA_033556935.1 of Timema podura. NCBI lineage: Eukaryota > Metazoa > Arthropoda > Insecta > Phasmatodea > Timematidae > Timema > Timema podura. The sequence continues at coordinate 3,516,298 of JAVRXN010000001.1, forward strand.
CGAAGTTAGTTGTGATTGGGACGACGTTAGTTGTGATTAGGACGAGGTTAGTTGTGATTAGGGCGAAGTTAGTTGTGATTAGGACGAAGTTAGTTGTGATAAGGGCGAAGTTAGTTGTGATTGGGACGAAGTTAGCTGTGATTAGGACGAGTTGTGATTGGGACGAAGTTAGTTGTGATTAGGACGACGTTAGTTGTGATTAGGACGAGGTTAGTTGTGATTAGGGCGAAGTTAGTTGTGATTAGGACGAAGTTAGTTGTGATAAGGGCGAAGTTAGTTGTGATTAGGACGAAGTTAGTTGTGATTGGGACGAAGTTAGCTGCGATTAGGACGAGTTAGTTGTGATCGGGACGAAGTTAGTTGTGATTAGGACGAAGTTAGTTGTGATTAGGACGAAAGAGTGAGCTTGAGACAGGGTACAAAATAAGGTCGTGGACAAAGATTAGTGTTGTGACTGTTATCAGTTCATTCAGTGGCTTCTGATAAGCTCGCGATACGGAGTGTAAAAATGGGTCTTGACCACGCATTCACATCTCAACTGGGAGGACGTTGGAGGAAAAGATCCAGGATCTGAATTGCCCTCCATATAACACATTTTTACAAATATGTGGTGGTTTTGTTATTTTATTAAATAATAATTATTATTATTATTTTAGTTTAATTTCTGACTAAGATATTTTATTTCAAAACTGTGTAGGTTATTGGTCGAGTTTTATTACGTAATTTGTAGGGCAATTGTTCTTATCACCGCGTATTACTACCCGCCTAGGTTATACGCATACATGATAATTACTCTAATGAAGTAGGGAGCACTTTAGAGGTAATCTATCCGCATTTGTGTGGAAGGAGAGTGGAAAACCAAAGAGGAAAAACCGTCCTCATTAGACCTGACCGGGATTGTAACCCCGATCTCCCCGTCCTATACAAGCCAGTCTAACACGAAAGTGACACCTTAAACCATTCGACCACTGAAGCGGGTTGTAACACAATTAACTTAAGCACTGAAGTACATTCATGTGTCAGCTTGTAAACAATTTTGTTTGAATTTTTTTATGCGAATTATAATAATAATTATTAGTGATTATAGTAGAATTAAAAATTATTTTGGAGAGATTTAAATTGGAAACAGATTTTTACTGTTTCTCGACCCCTCAGTGAGAACAGTATTGTGATCGAAAAATTTAAAAAAAAACTCAAGATTTTGACGTTTCCTGAGCCCTTGAAATCGAAAAAGTTGTTTTCGTGATGTCGTCTGTAGCTTGTACCTTGGACCAGAGTCGAACCCATTTTATCAATCGGGCTAGAACTTGGTAGGTATCTTGTGTTTTCATAAGGTTCCTACGAGAAGTTTTTAGGATTAGGTATCCAATCCTCAAATTAAGGGTAGTTTACTGAAGGGTAAAAAAAAAACTATCTATTTTCTCAAAATCCACTTAACGATTATAAATCATTTTGTATCCAGACACTGTTTAACATTGCAAACAAATTGGCCGTTTTCAATTTTCCATGAAAATGACTCTAAGGGCACTTTACATAAGCAAAAATGGCCAATTTTTTTTGGTCATATCTCCGCAAATATTTGAGATACGAAATAGCTCATCATTGTAAAGAGTAGTAATACTAAATATAGAACTATTTTGTTTGAAACACTGTCTATTTTTTTTAATTCAATAATTTAGAGCTATAAACCAACATATATATATTTTTATTCAAATTTTTGAAAATGGAATTGCTTGTTATGTTTTTTGGTGGACAGGGATGCTTCTCTTTTCTCAATGTTTCTATAACAGTGTATATTATTTCGTTTCACAAATTTTACGAGTTTTTTTAGTAAATGCCTCTAGTTTAATATTAAAAAGAGAGAATATCTGTGCGATGCACCGGACCATTTATTTTTCTAGTTGGGGGGGTTTTAGGAGTTCTGTCCGCTTGTTGAGGGCAAAGAGCCAAGTTACCAGAATTTTAACACATCTGATAATACTGTCCGCACCGGTGGGTATGAGGACAAAGAAGTCAGTTTCACATGACTTGGCTTGCCGGTCACGTAAAATACCGGGCGTATTGAGGTCCACCAATTTCTCTCGGCCCAAATGTGGGTACATTTTCTCTAAACAAACCCTCTGATTTTTCTCATCTTTAACCCAATATTAATGGCAGTCAAGTGTTGCGTGTTGACATATCACGGATGTTTGAATCACTACTGCCCGGTTAATAGGACCCGGTTGTTAACACTAAACAGTTGTACTTATTTTTCTTACTAATGAACGTTGGAGAGACACAAAAACATGTATAAAATAAAAATATTTGTTATTATTATTATTATTATTATTATTATCACCGCGTCTTACTACCCGTTCGGGTTATACGCACTTTACGCTAATGTGTAATGGTAGGGTGAATGTGAGATGAAATGGAGGACCTACAGTTTAACGTGGGATCCGAACCACGGTGGAGGCCTGGCATTCCTCACATTCACAAGTTGTGATTAATACACGTCTTGTCAGAGGTGAAGGAAGGGTTTGGCAATCAGATGAATCTGTGCCGGAGCCGAGGTTGAACCCTGGACTCTCAGCACAGAAGTCTGACACCTTACCCCTAGACCACCAGGTCACCAACATATTTGTTCCCCGTGAATAATGATAGTATATTACTCTGTATTTTGGAGTTATTTTATAGCTATTAATAATACCTATAAAGAGTGACAGCTGCATATCACATTACTTGGCGTATGAACATGTAAAAGCAGCTCTAGTGACTATTCTAGCTGTCAGGTATGTCAGTTAATAAGGAAATCAGTGGATAGTAAAAGTAGCAGGGAGGGAGGGAATTAATTGGACACTTCACGTCAGAGGAAGATAATTGGAGACATACTAACACTCGTTTCAATCATGATCTGTTCCTGCTTCGCGCGACTTACAAACTAAAGCTCATACGTGTAATCGAGCAACAATTTGTAAAACTTACCCGCACTTTCGACACGAGATTTTACCACGATTCTGTAGAAACAGGCTTTTTTTTTTTAAATTTATTAATGAAGTATTGATTTATTTATTTATTTCACTCACTCTGCGTTCTTCACAGGAAGTAAACAATGCCACACATTTCCTCTCTCTCTCTCACATCCGGTAGGATAATAAAAACCGACTTGATCACTTTTGTCGAGGAGAAACTCGAACTTAATCGGACAATTTTACAAAGGCGATTACTTTAACAAACATGGAGAGATTCACTGGTATATTATTATTGAAGCACTCTTCAAACCAAGACGCTATTAAAACCATCATTTCTATGCTTATAAATAATTATATTAGATGCAGATATTATATAAACACGTGACCAAAAATTATATAATAAAAAGCGTTGCGGAAATAACCACCATCATATGATATAACGCTCACTACTATTTTAAGATTTGTGAACACCTGATCGATTGATTTAATGGTTTGATCACCAACCATTGATAAGTGACGATGTTACCATCGACAGACGAGGGTTGGATAGGGGGAGGGGGTTGTCACTCACGAGCACTGGACAGTGTCCCGGTGTCCCAAGAGTACACGCGAGCACTGGACAGTGTCCCAATAGTCGAAGGGAAGGACCGTACAGAACACTAGTAAGTTCGGAGCGACACGAGGCAAGCGGCCGGCCGCTAAATAGCACGGAATACTAACGTAATAATAGAAAGAGAGAGAGAACTGTTCTCTCTTCGTACGACGACACCCGAACATTCCCGAGTCTTGCCGAGGACAGGTAATCAACTAACGCGTGTCTTACATCACAAGGTGGACACAAAGGTCGGAAGCGCCCTTGGGTTTTTTTTTACGCCGCGTCTTACTACCCGTTTCCCAGTTATTACGCTAATAGTTTCAGGGATTAGGAAGGTTATATAAAAAGGAAGTGCCCGCATTTGCGTGGAAGAGAGTTTAAAACCATTTTGTAAATACACCCTCGTCGAGATTCGGACCTCGATCTCCCCGTCATCGGGAGTATAGTCCACTGCAAGAGTAGCGCGTTAGACCACGCGGCAACCTAAGAGGGTTACGCGCACTTTCTAAACACCACTTAGTATAAAGGAACTGTGGTAGGGAGTGCGAGTTTGGCTGTTTTTATAACAAATAATTTTTCTGGCAAAATAAATAAATATTGCTCCGTAGAAACAAAGAGTTTAATTCCCTTCACGTGGTGATATCAAAAGTTAATTCCTTTCACGTGGTGATATCAACAGTTAATTCCCTTCACGTGGTGATATCAACAGTTAATTCCTTTCACGTGGTGATATCAACAGTTAATTCCCTTCACGTGGTGATATCAACAGTTAATTCCTTCACGTGGCTATATCAACAGTTAATTCCCTTCCCCGTGGTGATATCAACAGTTAATTCCATTCACGTGGCTATATCAACAGTTAATTCCATTCACGTGGTGATATCAACAGTTAATTCCCTTCACGTGGTGATATCAACAGTTAATTACCTTCACATGGGATATCAACAGTTAATTCCCTTCACGTGGCGATATCAACAGTTAATTTCCTTCACGTGATGATAGCAACAGTTAATTCCCTTCACGTGGCGATATCAACAGTTAATTCCCTTCGCGTGGTGATATTTAACAGTTAATTTCCTTCACGTGATGATATCAACAGTTAATTCCCTTCACGTGGCGATATCAACAGTTAATTTCCTTCACGTGGTATATCAACAGTTAATTCCCTCACGTGGTGATATCAACAGTTAATTACCTTCACATGGTGATATCAACAGTTAATTCCCTTCACGTGGCGATATCAACAGTTAATTCCCTTCGCGTGGTGATATCAACAGTTAATTTCCTTCACGTGATGATATCAACAGTTAATTCCCTTCACGTGGTGATATCAACAGTTAATTCCCTTCACGTGGTGATATCAACAGTTAATTCCCTTCCCGTTGTGATATCAACAGTTAATTCCCTCCACGTGGTGATATCAACAGTTAATTACCTTCACGTGGTGATATCAACAGTTAATTCCCTTCGCGTGGTGATAACAACAGTTGTTGAGAGATATAGAGTGAAGAGAACTGAGAGTGATTGTATAAAATATACTTCACAACTGAGTCGCACGGGGTTCGATGTCCGTGTTCACTGCCCAGAGGCCATTTCTCAACTCTATTTTATACGTTTAGAAAGTAAACTTGGCAACGTCGGTTTTCCGCCACTAACGATTGCTATTGACTGAAATATCTCTCACTCTCCTCTGTGAGTACAATTAGGGCCCACAACTAACTTTGTAGACAGTTACAAACGCTAAACAAACCCACATTTGTAGCCTGTATATAGATCTATTCGTACAAGCCATGTTATCTGAAGCTGTCACTTTTTGATGGGCATTATCAATAACTATAAGCTAGCACTGATAATATAATAAAACGTTCTCAATATTACCGGCATTGGTGGTCGTGTGGTCGATGGTTCCCACTCTAATTTCACGCAGATGCGGGTATATTTCCTCAAATTCTACCCTCCTCACCCCTATCCCATTGGTGTAATTAATGTATGTGCGTAGACCGTATGGGATTCCTGCTCTTCCAAACAGAGCTCTTATCCAATAAGTTGAACTTCTGATTGAGTTGGAATATTTTTAGGAGTGTGACCATAAATTACGTTCTTAATGGCAGGCGCAACTAAGCTAAGATACCTTTAATTGTTTAGAGCGGTGTTGTCCAACTTGGAGGGCCCGCGAGCCAAACGCGGTCCACGCTCACTGAAAATGTGGTTCTCGCAGTATCCTCAAGGAAAATCAAAGGGTTGCCCTCAGCGGTGGATGTTAAATAGTTGATAATTTGAATTAAATATAGTTATTTAAAAGTTTCATAATTGCATTTTATAACATATTTATTTGATTAATAAGTATATATATATATATATCTATTCTTAAAGTTGAAAAATGACACCTGGACACGGGAATCGAACCATTGGACCTTTAACTTAGTACGCCAATGCTCTAACCACTGAACTATCCAGGAATCGTTCCGTGTCCAGATTCTTTCTTCACCCATATTTTAAGGCAGAGTCTATGATGGACGTGCGGCAATCGTCGGCTACAAATGTGTGATTTTATAAAATAACAAGCTATAAAATAACGCAACCACCTTCGACTCGTTAGTTGGCTTAATGCTGCCACTTGTAGTACAATTATTATAACTGTAAGAGATTTCCGCACGTTCATCACGGACTGTGCCTTAAAATATGGGTGAAGAATGACCCTGGGCACGGAACGATTCCTGGATAGCTCAGTGGTTTGAGAATTGGCGTACTAAGCCAAAGGTCCAGGGTTCGATTCCCGTGTCCAGATGTCATTTTTCAATTTTAAGAATATGATATCTAGATGGAGTAAGCCTCACTAAAAAAGCATAAATAATAGCTTTGGATATTTGATTCTTACATATCTATTTGTAAATGGTCCTATATTCAAAGGGAAAATGGCGCCAGAACGTATTAAATTACACATTGAAAGAAGGATAGAATGACAAGACCTGAACTTTACCAGGAAACTGTAGGCCTCAACGTTCACCATTAAAACACAACAAAACACGTGATTTTGTCTCTTTCCCCTCGTTCAGAAGAGTAAAACACCAACTGGACTATGGCAGCACGGCTTTATAAACACACACACACACACATATACATATTTACAGTGTTAAGAGGTGACCTGGTGGTCTAGGGGTAAGGTGTCTGACTTCTGTGCTGAGAGTCCGGGGTTCAATCCTCGGTCCCGGCACAGATTTATCTGATTGCCAAACCCTTCCTTCACCTCTGACACGTGTATTAATCACAACTTGTGAATGTGTGGAATGCCAGGCCTCCACCGTGGTTTGGATCCCACGTTAAACTGTAGGTCCTCCATTCCATCTCACAATAACCCTACGATTACACATTAGCGTAAGTGCGTATAATCCGAACAGGTAATAAGACGCGGTGCTAATAATAATAATAATACAGTGCTAAGATGTTTTGTCAACGTGTGCGTGTATATTTCATAACATATTTTTGGAAAATTTAATTAACACTTTTATTTTCAGTGATATTTTAAAGATTCTACCGAACAAAACTACAATTTATATTCAAGTATTAAAAACTAATTGTTTATCAAGGGTTGTTTGTAGGCCTATATTTAGTTGATGGGATTACTAAAACACATCTTGGGGTCCGCCGTGAGAATTACTGAAGATCTGTCCCTTGGGACGAGCAACCTTGGACTACCCTGGTTTAGAGAATAGTGTTTATAGACTAACGGTTCAGGGCAAACATTTTGATAATATTTTGTTTGTAAATGTTCCTGATTCCAAGCAGATATAGTTCAGAGCAACGGACTCGCCGTTCAAAATTGATATAAACAAATATTATTAGTATTATTATTATTATTATTATTATTATTAGCACCGCGTCTTACTACCCGTTCGGGTTGTACGCACTTACACTAATGTGTAATGGTAGGGTGATTGTGAGATGAAATGGAGGACCTACAGTTTAACGTGGGATCCGAACCACGATGGAGACCTGGCATTCCACACATTCACAAGTTATGATTGGTACACGTGAACAGATATTATTTATTTTGTTTTAAATGGTACATGAGGTGGGATTGATGCGCTAGTCCCTCAGTCACGAGGACATGTGCAGTGCAGTTCTAAATTGAAATAGTTCTTGTTAGTTCCTAGAAAGCAATATATTCTCCGTGAAATTAAAGGGACAAAAGAAATTAATTGCTCCGGGCAAAATGTCTTCTCGCGTTCCAGTTGATCTTTGTCAGAGCTGTTCTCAACCCCCCTTCTCGAGGCTAGAGCCCGGCTCTAGGACCTGATTATAGAGCATCATAGAGCATCCTAGAACAGGTCAGCAGAGTTAGCTCAGAGCCCGGCTCTAGGAGCTGAGTATAGAGCATCCTAGAGCAGCTCAGCAGAGTTATTTCAGAGCGCGGCTCTAAGACCTGAGTATAGAGCATCCTAGAGCAGGTCAGCAGAGTTATTTCAGAGCGCGGCTCTAAGACCTGAGTATAGAGCATCCTAGAGCAGCTCAGCAGAGTTATTTCAGAGCGCGGCTCTAAGACCTGAGTATAGAAAATCATAGAACATCCTAGAGCAGGTCAGCAGAGTTAGCTCAGAGCCCGGCTCTAGGACCTAAGTATAGAGCATCCTAGAGCAGGTCAGCAGAGTTAGCTCAGAGCCCGAGTCTCGTCTGATGGCATCCACCACTCTGGAGGGTGTTTGAATGGTGCTGGAGGAGGAAGGAAATGAAGTTAATTCAATAGGAACGAACATTGCCTGGAGAGATTATTTAAAAACAAAATCATACCAACCAGTCTAAATGCAGTCACGCCAGAGCTCACATAAATAAGATCAGCTATCGTAACATCCAACTGCAACGTTTTACGGCAAGTGTTGACTACCTGTGACGTCATGATAGGATTGTCCATATTAATGTAATTACGTTCTATTCGAGCGGTTTTAAAGAAACAAAAACCACATAAAATCGTAAATAAATCTAAAAACTGCCCTACATTGTCACAACATTATGTTTTGATCTTGCAGGAGTTTTTTTGTAAATATATATATTTTTTTAGATCATCTGTACTGAGGCTGTTTGGTTTATTGACGGAAATGTCCAGTAGGAATCTTCCTACATCGGGATGTAGATTTAATATGCCCGTGGGGGGAATAACAAACAGTATATTTTAAAACGCAAATCAATTCTACCCAGGCGTATGTACTGGAGTGTGTATATCCGTTAGGAGAAGAGGGGAAGGGTTATCAGCAGATAAACAAGAGGCTTCACGGGATGAACAAACCATTTTCTCCTCTCTTTATTTCTATTTCGTAGAGTGCGTCAAGTTAAGATGCAGTCCACTTCATAATATAGCCTCGAATTCAACCAGGTAGGCGCCGTCCTTAAGAGCGGAACTAACTACAATATGCTATATTATGTTGGGGGGTGGTAAGGGAATCGAACAAAGGCCAGTATTTGAACAGTTTTTATAGCAATTATTTGAGGATACAATTAATCAAATATTTCTCCAGTTCAAATGTCTAGTTTATTTTCCACACATTGCGATATCAACAGCTGTTGAATATATGTTTTGGGTATCAATTAATTTTAAAAAAAAGGACATTTTTCCTTAATTTATGAAGTTCCTGTTCAGTGTCCGCTGTGCTCACGACAGGTATTCAACAATAATTGTTGATATTAACAAATGTAGGAAACTAAACTAAACATCTACTGGAGCAATATTTGATTCATTTTAGGAGAACACATTTTTGCAATAAAACGTATTAAAATACCGACGTCAACTCGCGTTATCTCCTCCATCTTAGGATCTGAACTTATTTGAAGTGTGGCGATACCAAGGGAAGTGACCTCTGACCTTACCGGCTCTATGAGCCACCCGTAGCTCTGGTAACAAAGGACAGTTTCACCCCCCACATAGTTTGTGGCAAGGACCACTATGCACAGCGCACGGCCGTCATTCAGGGGAAGATAATTCAACTAAACTAGGGGTCAGTTTGGTTGCTCAGCCACGCGATAATATCACTTGTTCCTGTCCTGGTGGCTCCAACATGAATCAAGCAGCCTCTCTAGGAGCAGTTCATGGGGGTGAAACCAGCTCTTCCTCCGCCGGGATCTGATTAATGTCAGGGGGAAGTTTCTAATCAGCACAATTCACCCCAGAACACCCTCAGCAAAGTTTAAACTGGTTTTACCGAACCCTAATCAACTATCCTATTTTTAATTAGAATAAGAACATCACGAAGCTTCTTCGTGTTTCCCTTTTATGGCTGATACCATTACCAGATATTCCCCCCTTCCTCTTGGGGAGGGTGAAGGGGGCATTGTTGCTGACTGCTCCAATTCACACGCTGACTATAACTTGTAAACAATCAGAGTCCAACAAGAACTAAATAAAACATTTTTTAATTATGTTATTAATGTCATTAATAAGTTCCCCTGTATTTTGAAAAAGTAGATCTCGGCGAAAGAGTGCGATGATGTGGGTGAGTGATGAAATATATAACCTAATAATGAGATTGTTTCCATGCGCCTGTCGGGCTATGCAGCGTTCGTGACTGTTGTGTATGAGAGGTTGCGTCCTAGGCTATCTCACGGCGCCACACATCCAGGACGTGCGTCAGATAACTCTGTTGGAGACAAAAGTTTACACACAAGTAATTATACAAGTTGGTAATATTTAATTGATCATTTAAGTATTTTTTTAGCATTCTATCGGTATTATCTGCAGTTTTTTCACATCAAACCATTATCGGTCAAGTCAGTCCTGTCTGTCGAGTCAAGTTCAGTCTGTCATCAGTCAAAGTTCAGTCCTGTCCAAATCGAGTCAAGCTCAGTCCTGTCCAGTCGAGTCAAGCTTCAGTCCTGTCCATAGTTCGAGTCAAGTTCAGTCTGTCCATCGAGTCAAGTCAGTCCTGTCCAGTCGAGTCAAGTTCAGTCTGTCCAGTCGAGTCAAGTTCAGTCCTGTCCAGTCGAGTCAAGTTCAGTCCTGTCCAGTCGAGCCAAGTTCAGTCCTGTCCAGTCGAGTCACTAGCTTCAGTTTCAGTCGAGTCAAGTTCAGTCCGTCAGTCGAGTCAAGTACAATATGTTATTCAATGGACTAGCTTTGTACAAGAGGATGTGGTAGATGTTGTTACGCCCATTACTCTTCGTAGGATTATCCGTAAAAAATTAAGAGAGAAAAAAAACCAGAAAAAACTATGGGTCCATCCTATAATAATAATAATAATATAATATTATTTAGCACCGCGTCTTATTATCCGTCCGGGTTATACGCTTAAGTACTAATTACGCTAATGGATTAGGAAATGGGAGGGTTGAATTTATAGGAAGTGAACCCGCATTTGCGTGGAGAGAGAGAGGTGGAAACCATTTAGGAAAAACCACCCCCAGTTCACCCGACCGAGATTCGAACCTCGATCTCCCCGTCCTCGGCGGTCGATCTCAACACGACTAGCGCGTTAGCCAACTACGCCACCGAGGCGGGTTCCATCCTATTAATTAAGAATACATACATTCGGTTCTTTCAACCATCAGTTTCTTGATTTATCTTATTTACTACCAATACCATCTTTATTTCGATGTTTGTGATGTTTTACATAATTTATTTCGTTAAGGTCTCTGACCTAAATAATAAGCTTTTCAATATCTATTTATTAAAAACGTGTTAAAACCTCCGAAATGAAACAGTAGTAAAGACTGACAGAAATTCAACCGACTGAGTTAAGACCAGTCTTGAATTGGATTGGACGTGTCCAGTATGAAAGAATTCGATGCTCCTTCCCTTAAAACATTGTTGAACCAACCAGTCAACAAACTCTATAGGAGTGTCTGACGCAACTCCACCGTTTTCATGTGACATTAACCTAAGTTTATTCTGGCAAGATGAAACTCCACTCCTGTTCATCGTACCGGAAGTGAAGTAGTGAAGGGTTACCATCCTGCTGAGTATGTTATATCCTGTTGACAAGCGAGCATCACGCGACCGATGGACCTTGCTTGCTTGATGAGAATAACCTGGATCAGCGAGTGTCCCTCGTTTATTGATTGAGAATAGGGGCCGGCGGAGCTTCACCCAAGTTAAAGATAAGCCATAAGATAGATAGAGCGAGAGAGACAGCTAAAACCCATATAAGAAGACATTGGATAGATAAATCGCTATCTCACCGTTACGCTGCGTGGGGTCGAACTCGGACCTACAGTATCGCAAAAGTTCCAGCGCCACAGGTAGTACAGTATTTTCAGCCCACAACAAATATAAGCTAATTAAGAACATCTCTTTATAATTCAGTCCCACGACCCACTTAATCCTCCGGGATTCAAACCCCTCACCGCTCGAGGTCCACCCAGACTATGTAACGACACACGGTAGTAAAGTGGTTAGGTGAAATATCGTCCACCGGGAAAAGGGAAGTTACGTTTGTATATTTTGTTAGTTTTTTAATATGTTTATGAGTTGATATGAGATACCAAGATACGATCATAGTTTTTTTTAAAATAGCAATATTGTGCACGCATGTTGAATATGTGGTTGTGTTGTTAATAGCATGGGAACATGTGACTTGTAAACTGTTACTATGAACATAGATTGTGAGAGAAAGTGACAGTAATTGGTGCTCTCCAAGAAGGCATAGATTGTGAGACTTGAGACAGAGTGATATTAATTGGTGCTATCTAAGAAGGCAGAGACTGTGAGACTTGAGACAAAGTGACAGTTAATTGGTTCTCTCTAAGGAGGCAGAGACTGTGAGACTTGAGACAAAGTGACAGTAATTGGTGCTCTCACTGAAGGCAGATACTGTGAGACTTGAGACAAGAGTGACAGTAATTGGTTCTCTCTAAGGAGGCAGAGACTGTGAGACTTGAGACAAAGTGACAGTAATTGGGTCTCACTGAAGGCAGATGACTGTGAGACTTGAGACAAAGTGACAGTAATTGGTGCTCTCACTGAAGCAGATACTGTGAGACTTGAGACAAGTCACAGTATTTGTGCTCTCAAGAAGGCAGAGACTGTGAGACAAAGTGACAGTAATTGGTTCTCTCTAAGGAGGCAGAGACTGTGAGACTTGAGACAAGTGACAGTAATTGGTGCTCTGTGAGACTTGAGACAGAGTGATATTAATTGGTGCTCTCCAAGAAAGCAGAGACTGTGAGACTTGAGACAAATTGACAGTAATTGGTGCTCTCCAAGAAGGCAGATGACTGTAGACTTGAGACAAGTTACAGTAATTGGTGCTCTCCAAGAAGGCAGAGACTGTGAGACTTGAGATAAAGTGACAGTAATTGGTGCTCTCCAAGAAGGCAGAGACTGTGAGACTTGAGACAAAGTTACAGTAATTGGTGCTCTCCAAGAAGGCAGAGACTGTAAGACTTGAGACAAAGTTACAGTAATTGGTGCTCTCCAAGAAGGCAGAGACTGTGAGACTTGAGACAGAGTGATATTAATTGGTGCTCTCCAAGCAGTCTGAGGCCTGGGTAGCCACTCTAACCCCTTCATATATACCAGTGAGCTACCTGGAGAAGGCATGTGACTATCGTATCCATTACAACTTGTTACTTCACATCATGTTATATTTAAGAGCGTGTGCTAGGGCCATCTTGTAGCTTACAACAAGTCCCCCTTCCTGAGTTTCCACAAGGTAGAGTTGGGCGAGTATTGAACTCTTGTTCATTATAATCCACCCTTGGCGCTTCTTAGGACAAAACAAGCTCCAAGACAAACTGCTCGTTTGCCCTCAAGCTCCGGGCTAGAGCTTACAACTTGGATCATTTCTTCGTTCCAGCACCTAGCAGCGACTAGTCATATACCTCGGACATCAAGCTCCTATAAGTTCGCCCTTGTAAAAAGTGTGACGTCAAGGCCACAACTATACAATGCATGGACTTGGACCCAAGCCATAGACGATGACGTCAATCCCCCTCTAAATCTTCCTGCTCAAGGATTGACATGGCGGACAAAATATGACCAATGAAAGCTTCAAATCAATATTTTAGTGTTATGACCTGCGGCCAACGCTACGATGATCACGTGTTTGTATACTATTTACATTCATAATCAGTTTACGACAGTTATTGATCGTTATTATTGGTGAACTGAAAACTTTTAATTACTTTGCTTATTTTACAGATAGACTAATTCATTAAAAATGTATATCAGTCACTTCAGTACAAGCGACAATCCGTGAATGGGAAGAGATAAGCTGTCTATTGGCTCCAAGAGAATCAACAATACATTAAGTACTGGACTCTTTACCCCACACGTGGCTCAAGTCTACAAGAACAATATGTGATGACAGACATCCCACACTCCTTCAGCATTAATGAACAATGGAGACCAGTTACATCCAACCAGACACCTTCCAGGTGGGCAATTACCTAGGAAAATAAGGAGTCGCCTAAACAGAACTAGAACCTGTCATGCAAGAACTAGAGCAAAGTTTGACAAGTGGGGAGTGACCAAAGGGTCAAAACGGGAGCCCCGGAACAAACAATAACGCACATACCTTGCGAGTGCGCCCTCAGGGAATAACCAAGGGTCCTGTAATTATCTAACAACAGCCACAACAGATACAGTTGGCTGGTTACTTATTCTCTTTGGACATACATTCTCGTTAATATTACACCATGAGGTCCAGGAAGATGATCACGTCATTGTGCTGACTGTATATTAATGTATCACTTTGACCACATATTATATATTTTACTGTGCTGTGTCATACTTTATCGTTCAAGATCAGCGTCAGATTATTTAAATTATTTTTAAAAAAGCCTTATATTTTTACTATAAAAATGTGTTTTTTGTTCTGTAGCATCGGAGTTTTGGAGACAATGATGTTACAGTAGCGATGTTTGGGAGACAATGATGTTACAGTACCTAGCGATGTTTGGGAGACAATGATGTTACAGTAGAGATGTTTGGGAGACAATGATGTTATAGTAGTGATGTTTGGGAGACAATGATGTTACAGTAGCAATGTTTGGGAGACAATGATGTTACAGTAGCGATGTTTGGGAGACAATTATGTTACAGTAGTGATGTTTGGGATACCATAATGTTACAGTAGCGATGTTTGGGAGACAATTATGTTACAGTAACGATGTTCGGGAGACAATGATATTACAGTAGTGATGTTTGGGATACCATAATGTTACAGTAGCGATGTTTGGGAGACAATTATGTTACAGTAACGATGTTCGGGAGACAATGATATTACAGTAGTGATGTTTGGGAGACAATGATGTTACAGTAATGATGTTTGGGAGACAATGATGTTACAGTAGTGATGTTTGGGAGACAATGATGTTACAGTAACGATGTTTGAGAGACAATGATGTTACAGTAGTGATGTTTGGGAGACGATGTTACAGTAGCGATGTTTGAGAGACAATGATGTTACAGTAGAGATGATTGGGAGACAATGATGTTACAGTAGCGATGTTTGAGAGACAATGATGTTACAGTAGCGATGTTTGAGAGACAATGATGTTACAGTAGCGATGTTTGAGAGACAATGATGTTACAGTAGCGATGTTTGGGAGACAATGATGTTACAGTAGCGATGGAGACATCAATATTCTTTCATTCACTGCCCATGCGTAGCAGTGACTTAACCTGCCTTCATTCTAGGAACATAAAACTTGCACCGGTGGACGAGAGGTTTAGGCCACACGTCTCACATTGAAAGTTGGTGCATTAAAGGCGTACTTTACTGTGGTTTTTACATCCTCTATCCACGTTCACTCAGAGTCAAAAATAACGCAGAATTAATAGATGATTAAGATTTTAAATCGTAATTTGTAAATTTCAACGTTTATATTTTTCAAAAATTAATATAGTTTTTTTTTCAGAATATTGCTATATTAATGTACGGTGCAGCACACATTATCGCTACATTATCTAAAATATACTTATAGCTCGTAGGATATGTCAAACTAAATAATAAACACTGTTACAGAAACACAGTATTGGTTATGTGCATTCTCAACTTCCCAGTTTCCAATTCTCTATTAATACGAGTATACATATGAAAACACCTGTAACTCGTAAAATATTCTTTAAAATAAAGTCTGTTAATCTTTAAGAGGCCTACAACTTTTGATTAATAAGTTATTTCATATATCTCAAAGAGTTACGGAGATATATCTGAATGTAAAGTGCTCTCAAAGTCATTTACATGGCGAAATGAGTGCCACTATTTTGTTTATAATATAAAACAGTGTCTAGACACAAATTTTAATCAAAGTGTTAGAAACGAATGTGATAAAATCAATCCATTCTCTTCTCAACCTTAAAGTAAACTACCCTTAATTTTAGGTTTAGATATGTAGGTCCAAAAACTCCTCTGGGGAGACTCATTAAAACCCTAGATATGGCTCGATAATTGAGATGGTATTGATCTGTGTCCCAGTGACATATATATGGTGTTCGTGTGTCCCAGTGACAGATATATGGTGTTAGTTTGTCCCAGTGACAGATATATGGTGTTAGTGTGTCCCAGTGACAGATATATGTTGTTAGTGTGTCCCAGTGACAGATATATGGTGTTAGTTTGTCCCAGTGAAATATATATGTTGTTAGTGTGTCCCAGTGACAGATATATGGTGTTAGTGTGTACCAGTGACAGATATATGATGTTGGTGTGTACCAGTGACAGATATATGATGTTGGTGTGTACCAGTGAGAGATATATGATGTTGGTGTGTACCAGTGACAGATATATGATGTTGGTGTGTACCAGTGACAGATATATGATGTTGGTGTGTACCAGTGACAGATATATGATGTTGGTGTGTACCAGTGACAGATATATGGTATTAGAGTGTCCCAGTGACAGATATATGATGTTGGTGTGTACCAGTGACAGATATATGGTGTTAGTGTGTCCCAGTGACAGATATATGGTGTTAGAGTGTCCCAGTGACAGATATATGGTGTTAGAGTGTCCCAATGACAGATATATGGTGTTAGTTTGTCCCAGTGACAGATATATGGTGTTAGAGTGTCCCAATGACAGATATATGGTGTTAGTTTGACCCAGTGACAGATATATGGTGTTAGTTTGTCCCAGTGACAGATATATGGTGTTAGAGTGTCCCAGTGACAGATATATGGTTTTGCACCCAAAAAAAACCTTTTCGGGTTAAAGGCACATGCATCATAATCTCTCTATATTTCTTACGATCACAATACTCACTCTTTCCGAGAGGTCACGATGGAGTAACAATGGTATAAATATGGGTTTAAATTGATTCAACACACGTTAAAAATTCTGCAATAGAAAATGTATGCATTTTCGCCTCAAATCAGATGTTGCCAATGATGACCTCAAATCAGATGTTGCCAATGATGACCTCAAATCAGATGTTGCTAATGATGACCTCAAATCAAATGTTGCTAATGATGACCTCAAATCAGATGTTGTCAATTATGGGCTAAAGTCCGTGCCTTTGCGCAGGTATTATGAGTAACCAATACCACTGCTTAGATATTTGGTTCTAGCGACTTTGTAACACAGCACTGCTCTCTATCAGCTAAACATTGAACTACATACACTCAACGATGCTGGTGACATCTACCGACCAAATGAGAAAATATTCACATTGACGTCAACACTGATAAACTTTTGAGGGGAAAAACGAACTATGTAATTTCAGGTGATGTTTAGGTTACATATTATGAAACTATCTATTATGGCGAAAAAACTAAAAAAAAAAAACTCATATTTAAAAACAAAATAGCAGCCTTTATGTACAGTACGTGTCGGTTTGAGAGAAAAGCAGTAAACCGTAATTACATATTTTAATCGCAAGTCCTGACCAGTTTAATGGAGCACTCTCAAACAACTCGCAAGCGTTTGGTTCGAATCCTGGTCACATTATTCTAGTCCCGGCAGCCAGTGTCGTCAACAACCAACTCTCTAATGTCTTATTATCTTCCTGTTAGGAAACAGGACATCTCGTCATTGCACTTGTCAGGTTAAGATATGATTAGTAATTTATTTTAACGTCCATTTTGGACCCAAAAAAAGACTCACATTATAAAGTATAAATATATTTTTTAAATGTACTGTTAAATTTGCTGTCTAATGTGCTAAACATTACTTTATGATAGTATTTTGTCTCATATTAATATCAATACAAGTTCTTTCTAAACGAACTGTAGGCCAATAAAAGTTATCAGGCTTTTCCTTAACTCCGGGTCGCTTTCCTCACGACAAACTGTCAGCATGACAGTAAGAGAACTGTCACTACCCCTCCCTCGCTATATAAACCAAGTGACAGTAAGAGAACTGTAATTACCCCTCCCTCGCTATATAGACCAAGTGACAGTAAGAGAACTGTCACTACCCCTCCCTCGCTATATAAACCAAGTGACAGTAAGAGAACTGTAATTACCCCTCCCTCGCTATATAAACCAAGTGACAGTAAGAGAACTGTCACTACCCCTCCCTCGCTATATAAACCAAGTGACAGTAAGAGAACTGTAATTACCCCTCCCTCGCTATATAGACCAAGTGACAGTAAGAGAACTGTCACTACCCCTCCCTCGCTATATAAACCAAGTGACAGTAAGAGAACTGTCACTACCCCTCCCTCGCTATATAAACCAAGTGACAGTAAGAGAACTGTAATTACCCCTCCCTCGCTATATAAACCAAGTGCTCTCCAAGTGCAGAGGTTAACAGTCCTCTGGATCAATCAGAGACACCGCCGGACACTTGAAGCACTTTACACCAGAATGCCGAAGTGCCAGGAAAATGGCCAGTAACAACTTCACCTGCACTTTAGTAGTGTCGCAGCACTATCTAGGATTGGTGTAGAACTGATTGAACTAACTCTGTTAGTTCCAGTCATCCCAGGCCAGTATTCACACAACTCGAGTTGGTCGGTTGATACACCACACGGTTGCCTACATACAGGGGATACTCCTCTGGTTCATCGTGGAAAGGTAATTGTCTCATTTATGTCCTAGGTCGAGTCGGAGCAGGAACAAAGATAATTTGGTAATTTCCTTCTTATTGCTGCTCATCTAGCAGGGACCTGGATTAAACTGTGAGACAGGACTTGTTTATAAAAGGATCAGGTACACACTGAGGTACAAGTTCAGTAAATTATTATTATTATTATTATATTATTATTATTATTATATTATTATTATTATTATTATTATTATTATCACCGCGTCTTACTACCCGTTCGGGTTATATGCACTTACGCTAATGTGTAATGGTAGGGTGATTGTGATATGAAATGGAGGACCTACAGTTTAACGTGGGATCCGAACCATGGTGGAGGCCTGGCATTCCACACATTCACAAGTTGTGATTAATATACGTCTTGTCAGAGGTGAAGGAAGGGTTTGGTAATCAAAGTTCAGTAAACAACTGTGAGACAGGTATTGTTTATCAAGGCTCAGATACACATTGAGGTACAATCCAGATAAACAACTGTGAGACGGGTCTTGTTTATCAAGGCTCAGGTACACACTGAGGTAAAAGCCAGATAAACAACTGTGAGACAGGTCTTGTTTACCAAGGATCAGCTACACGCTGAGGTACAAGCCAGGTAAACAACTGTGAGACGGGTCTTGTTTATCAAGGCTCAGGTACACACTGATGTACAAGTCAGATAAACAACTGTGAGACAGGTATTGTTTATCAAAGCTCAGGTACACACTGATGTACAAGCCAGATAAACAACTGTGAGACAGGTCTTGTTTATCAAGGCTCAGGTACACACTGAGGTACAAGCCAGATAAACAACTGTGAGACAGGTCTTGTTTATCAAGGCTCAGGTACACACTGAGGTAAAAGCCAGATAAACAACTGTGAGACAGGTCTTGTTTACCAAGGATCAGGTACACGCTGAGGTACAAGCCAGATAAACAACTGTGAGACAGGTCTTGTTTACCAAAGCTCAGGTACACACTGATGTACAAGCCAGATAAACAACTGTGAGACGGGTCTTGTTTATCAAGGCTCAGGTACACACTGAGGTACAAGTTCAGTAAACATCTGTGATACAGGTATTGTTTATCAAGGCTCAGGTACACACTGAGGTACAAGTTCAGTAAACAACTGTGATACAGGTCTTGTTTATCAAGGCTCAGGTACACACTGAGGTACAAGCCAGATAAACAACTGTGAGACGGGTCTTGTTTATCAAGGCTCAGGTACACACTGAGGTACAAGTTCAGTAAACAACTGTGATACAGGTATTGTTTATCAAGGCTCAGGTACACACTGAGGTACAAGCCAGATAAACAACTGCTTGTTCGTAAATATCCGCAATGATAAGTTGCGTGTTGAAGTGGAACGAGCCAATTAAGATATATTATTTACGAAACAATATCATCCTCATAATCTGAGAAACAGGACATGTTTTACACAGACAATAGCCCGCTCCTTGGCGAGCGGTAAACAACAGTCCAGACAGCGGTAAACAGAATATTCTTAGTGGAAAAAAAACTCAACTAATAAATCAGTCGACAACAATTTGTACAAATCTGCACATGGAACTTTATAGTCATGTGTGTTTTATTACGTAAAAAATATAATACGATTGGTTTTTATAAAAGTATGTAATTTAGAATGTTTCTGTTCTCCGAGTTTCAGTCACCGTTTGGGTGTCATGCATACATGAATTAGGGGTGAGGAAGGTAGGATTTTAGAGTAAATGTACCCGGATTTTCATGAAGAAGTGGGAAAAGAGTTTAGAATAAAACCACCTCTCAGTACACTCACCCGGGATTCGAAAATGAGGCGTTAGACCAGAGGTAGGAAACCTTATTTTTACTCCGATCGACTCACGGAACTTACCAAAGATCACACTTTGCTTCTCCTCTCTACATGGATCTATATATATTGTATTTATTCCTTAAATTGAACCTTTCCTCAAAGACTTGTGTCACCGTATTTAGTAGAAAAAATACTGTCCGAATAAAATATACATTTTATATTAAATTATTTAATTCTCATATACCATTATCGATTATAGCCGGTCAAGGTTATGAAAGTGCTGGATACATTCGAGAGCTCGGAAGACTCAGAGACAGACTTCTAATGAAGATGTGGTTTCGTCACGTGATCGAGTGAACATTGCCGCGAGCTCAACAGTTGCCGACTCTTGCCTCAGACCAGTGGTTCTCAAACCGTGTCACGCGAGCATCTCTCAACACAAAATGGGCAAAATGACAATAGAACAAAACGTGGCGGGGATTTTCGAGGCGACATGACATCTGCCCTGTCATTTGGGGAAGTGTTCTCCTTTGACTACCTGGCATCTGCCCTGTCATTTGGGGAAGTGTTCTCCTTTGACTACCTGGCATCTGCCCTGTCATTTGGGGAAATGTTCTCCTTTGACTACCTGGCATCTGCCCTGTCATTTGGGGAAATGTTCTCCTTTGACTACCTGACATCTGCACTGTCATTTGGGGAAATGTTCTCCTTTGACTACCTGACATCTGACCTGTCAGGGGAAATGTTCTCCTTTGACTACCTGGCATCTGCCCTGTCATTTGGGGAAATGTTCTCCTTTGACTACCTGGCATCTGACCTGTCATTTGGGGAAATGTTCTCCTTTGACTACCTGACATCTGCACTGTCATTTGGGGAAATGTTCTCCTTTGACTACCTGACATCTGCACTGTCATTTGAGGAAATTTTCTCCTTTGACTACCTGGCATCTGCCCTGTCATTTGGGGAAATTTTCTCCTTTGACTACCTGGCATCTGCCCTGTCATTTGGGGAAATGTTCTCCTTTGACTACCTGACATCTGACCTGTCAGGGGAAATGTTCTCCTTTGACTACCTGGCATCTGCCCTGTCATTTGGGGAAATGTTCTCCTTTGACTACCTGGCATCTGACCTGTCATTTGGGGAAATGTTCTCCTTTGACTACCTGACATCTGCACTGTCATTTGGGGAAATGTTCTCCTTTGACTACCTTACATCTGCACTGTCATTTGAGGAAATTTTCTCCTTTGACTACCTGGCATCTGCCCTGTCATTTGGGGAAATTTTCTCCTTTGACAACCTGGCATCTGCCCTGTCATTTGGGGAAATGTTCTCCTTTGACTACCTGACATCTGACCTGTCAGGGGAAATGTTCTCCTTTGACTACCTGGCATCTGCCCTGTCATTTGGGGAAATGTTCTCCTTTGACTACCTGACATCTGACCTGTCAGGGGAAATGTTCTCCTTTGACTACCTGACATCTGACCTGTCAGGGGAAATGTTCTCCTTTGACTACCTGGCATCTGCCCTGTCATTTGGGGAAATTTTCTCCTTTGACAACCTGGCATCTGCCCTGTCATTTGGGGAAATGTTCTCCTTTGACTACCTGACATCTGACCTGTCAGGGGAAATGTTCTCCTTTGACTACCTGACATCTGACCTGTCAGGGGAAATGTTCTCCTTTGACTACCTGGCATCTGCCCTGTCATTTGGGGAAATGTTCTCCTTTGACTACCTGGCATCTGCCCTGTCATTTGGGGAAATGTTCTCCTTTGACTACCTGACATCTGACCTGTCAGGGGAAATGTTCTCCTTTGACTACCTGACATCTGACCTGTCATTTGGGGAAATGTTCTCCTTTGACTACCTGGCATCTGCCCTGTCATTTGGGGAAATTTTCTCCTTTGACTACATGACATCTGACCTGTCATTTGGGGAAATGTTCTCCTTTGACTACCTGACATCTGACCTGTCAGGGGAAATGTTCTCCTTTGACTACCTGACATCTGACCTGTCAGGGGAAATGTTCTCCTTTGACTACCTGGCATCTGCCCTGTCATTTGGGGAAATGTTCTCCTTTGACTACCTGGCATCTGCCCTGTCATTTGGGGAAATGTTCTCCTTTGACTACCTGACATCTGACCTGTCATTTGGGGAAATGTTCTCCTTTGACTACCTGACATCTGACCTGTCAGGGGAAATGTTCTCCTTTGACTACCAGGCATCTGACCTGTCATTTGGGGAAATGTTCACCTTTGACTACCTGGCATCTGACCTGTCAGGGGAAATGTTCTCCTTTGACTACCTGACATCTGACCTGTCAGGGAAATGTTCTCCTTTGACTACCTGACATCTGACCTGTCAGGGGAAATGTTCTCCTTTGACTACCTGGCATCTGCCCTGTCATTTGGGGAAATGTTCTCCTTTGACTACCTGGCATCTGCCCTGTCATTTGGGGAAATGTTCTTCTTTGAATACCTGGCATCTGCCCTGTCATTTGGGGAAATGTTCTCCTTTGAATACATGGCATCTGCCCTGTCATTTGGGGAAATGTTATCGTGGAGGTACAGTAGACTTGTAGTCACGGCCAATAGGTACAATCCAAACAGAGTTTGAGAACCACCGCCTTAGACCATTCGACCACCGAAACGGATCTGACATGAAAGTAGTTCCGGTAACTTTTCCTATACGTCAGATATGTCCATTCTTCAGGAAATTGCGGTATACATTGCACCAATATTAACAAATAAGATTCACTTTGGCTGGTATTTTCGGAGTTCTCAGGCTGCATTTTATAAACACGGTTATGGTAGCATACCAATATGAGCCGGGCCACTAATGTTTAATAACGTGTACAACATGCGAACCTAGAGCGGGGTTACGGAACGTTCTGGAGTATTTCGGTCCCCCTCTGGCCCTGTGCCAGCTCCTCACAGACCTGTAGTTAGGCCTCCCCGAACCACTCACTCACGGAGACATGTCACTGCTATGAAATATTACCAAGCAAATGTTACCACCCAATTAATACTCGCCATTTTATTTATAGATTTATATTAATAGCTTTGTTGGTGCGATTTAGGAGAAGTGCACTATCTAGTGAGAGATTTAAACAAGATAGTGAAAGGAAAGGTTGAGTAGGGTGAATTTTAAGTAGAAAGACCAGCATCCACCTGAGTATAGTAACTATTTAATTAACAGTTTTTCATGGAATATCATCTAATTCACACAAAGAAATAAAATCACTCTTTCACTATTTAAATAAACGCACTTATTTATATATTATATTAATATGTAACCACAAGAAATATTCCTAATATATAAAACAAACTACTTTACATAAAACGTTTAAAAGTATTTTATTCCTAATAACATTCTAGGTAATGTTTTTATGGCTTCTTCTTCTTATTATTATTATTATATTTAGCACCGCGTCTTACTACCCGTTCGGGTTATACGCTTAAGTACTAATTACTCTAATGAATTAGGAATTGGGAAGGTTGAATTTATAGGAAGTGAACCCGCATTTGCGTGGAGGGAGAGTGGAAAACCATTTAGGAAAAACCACCCCCAGTTCACCCGACCGAGATTCGAACCTCGATCTCTCCGTCCTCGGCGGTCGAGCTCAACACGACTAGCGCGTTAGCCAACTACGCCATCGAGGCGGGTTTTATGGCTTCTTAAATTCATAAAGCAGGATTGACAACATGTGTATAATAATACCTTCTAATGATACCAAGGTAAGTATGATAGTACTCACCAGATATTGTATTACCTTCTAAATTACCAAGGTAAGTATGATAGTACTCACCAGATATTGTATTACCTTCTAAATTACCAAGGTAAGTATGATAGTACTCACCAGATATTGTATTACCTTCTAAATTACCAAGGTAAGTGTGATAGTACTCACAAGATATTGTAGTATTACCTTCTAAATTACCAGGTAAGTATGATAGTACTCACCAGATATTGTAGTATTACCTTCTAAATTACCAGGTAAGTATGATAGTACTCACCAGATATTGTAGTATTACCTTCTAAATTACCAGGTAAGTATGATAGTACTCACCACATATTGTAGTATTACCTTCTAAATTACCAGGTAAGTATGATAGTACTCACCAGATATTGTATTACCTTCTAAATTACCAAGGTAAGTGTGATAGTACTCACAAGATATTGTAGTATTACCTTCTAAATTACCAAGGTAAGTATGATAGTACTCACCAGATATTGTATTACCTTCTAAATTACCAAGGTAAGTGTGATAGTACTCACAAGATATTGTAGTATTACCTTCTAAATTACCAGGTAAGTATGATAGTAGTCACCAGAT
Organism: Timema podura; assembly: GCA_033556935.1. NCBI lineage: Eukaryota > Metazoa > Arthropoda > Insecta > Phasmatodea > Timematidae > Timema > Timema podura. The sequence goes on from JAVRXN010000001.1 coordinate 3,540,910, forward strand.
ATTGTAGTATTACCTTCTAAATTACCAGGTAAGTATGATAGTACTCACCAGATATTGTATTACCTTCTAAATTACCAAGGTAAGTGTGATAGTACTCACAAGATATTGTAGTATTACCTTCTAAATTACCAGGTAAGTATGATAGTACTCACCAGGTATTGTATTACCTTCTAAATTACCAAGGTAAGTGTGATAGTGTAGTATTACCTTCTAAATTACCAAGGTAAGTATGATAGTACTAACCAGATATTGTGGTATTACCTTCTAAATTACCAGGTAAGTATGATAGTACTCACCAGATATTACCAGGTAAGCATGATAGTACTCACCAAAGGATAACTCCAATGTAACCACAACCAGGTCCAGTTTGTACTCACCTGGAAACAAACATTATAACATTATTGTCTGTCATTCAACGAAAGCAACTTGTAAACAATGTGTCCACGCATGGAATACATTTACAACCTCAGCCAGACCTTTACCGATGTTGCTATTGAGGAGGTCCAGTTCTTTTGAAACACACACAAATGAAGAACATCAAATGACAGGTAATGTGCCACTAAAGGTGGACCAGTAACCACCACGGACAGATGGCACGTTTACTAACTCTTCCATTCAAATAATTATTGAATACTGGACTTGGAAAAAGCTCTCACTTTCAACGCAATATTATATATTTCGTAAACCTGTACAAAAAATTGCGCATACTTAGGTAGGTAAGTTAGGGAGCAAGGGGGTAATTATTTCGGATGAGATCTCAAGGGGTACACCCAACCCAAATATGGGCCCCATAGCCCCAGCGGTTCCAAAGATGCGTCTGGAGTTGACAACGGGGCGTAACCTTCTTTACTTCCGGTAAAAATTGTAATTTTAATATTGGTTGCACATCTTCAGGTCAACACATTTCTACTAAAGTCCTCATCGTCACTTTAGACCTATTAAATAGGTGGATATCGGTTATAATAGGAATATATGGCCACTTTCGTATTAAAGAGAGATAAATTATTTTTAAAAAACAATCGCTAGGATGATAAAATAATCAATTAAAAGTGTAATGCCGAGCAACTAAAAGAGAACGTATGTTTTGATTTTACCGCGTAAGTTGGTTCGGTCGGACTAATAAAATGTGAGGTGACCTGGTGGTCTAGGGGTAAGGTGTCAGACTTCTGTGCTGGGAGTCCGGGGTTCAATCCTCGGTCCTGGCACAGATTTATCTGATTGCCAAACCCTTCCTTCACCTCTGACAAGACGTGTATTAATCACAACTTGTGAATGTGTGTAATGCCAGGCCTCCACCGTGGTTCGGATCCCACGTTAAACTGTAGGTCCTCCATTTCATCTCACAATCACCCTACCATTACACATTAGCGTAAGTGCGTATAACACGAACGGGTAGTAAGACGCGGTGCTAATAATAATAATAATAATAAGATGTGGACAGATGTTCTCCCTTCTGATTGGCTGTGACGTGAAGGTGGCAGGTGCTGCCTCGAGCGGCTGAAGAACAAGCTCATAGCGCGTGACGTAGCAGGTAACGCAACCTGTGGACCGCCGAACAGGTGGTAGGGCTCACGCAACAAGTCCTGGATGTGTTTTAAGACACGAACCATATTGACAACACTTTTACTCGCTCCAAAATAACTACAGTATTCTCCTTATATTCTTACGAGAGTGCTTGGAGTTATTTTAAATGGGGTTTTAAATTTTGGTTGGGGAAATCATGTTCTCTATTTAGTAACAAACTTTTGTTTCAAAACAAATATTGTTGAGGACCATTTGTAATAGTTTTATTACTATATAAAGAAGTAATATAATATTTAAAAGAGTTTTAATGATTTATTTGTATTTCTCTATTATTATTATTTTTATTATTATTATTATTATTATTTTATTATTATTTGAGGTATTTAACGTGCACTTTCTGACCCGACTGATTATATCAGCACAAGATAATTTATATGAGCGAGAGCGAAAGAGCCTACCAATTTTGCCGGGAAATGCGTTTTCACATACCTGCCACAATCGACACGGGACCAACGGCTTTACTTCTCCTCCGAAGGAAGTTGTGCTACGGATTTTATCGCTCAAGAAAAATCCGCAGACCCCGGCTGGGTTTGAACCCACGAACATCCTGAGACGATCAATTTACTCCAAGACCACTGAGGTCGACTATTTCTAAATAAAATGAAATTATTTTCATAATGAAAATGTTCAGGATCAGTTTATATACTGTATTTTAATAAAAAAGCTTGTTAATTAATAGAGTGCAAACGGTTGATTACCTCGACAGTATCATTTCTAAAGAAACTCCACCACTAATTAAACAATGGAACCATTAGAGTTATCAGTGAACCGTCTCGTAACAATCACATTAGTTTGATATTTACTAGAAGTACATCTCGTACTTTCCAACACACCTGGGCGGGAAAGAACAAACAGAACACGGTAATCCTCACAGTATTGAAATAACGTCAAATAAAAAGTTTTCTGCAAGATTTTACTCTACCTCCGCTGTCCACATGAATGCGACATTTCTGACAAAACTTCGCACGCAGTCATCAACAAATGTTTCATGAAAATTGTTTGGATTTACACTTTTTACTTTCTCCCTTTGAGAGAGAAATATTGTGATCTTAAAAATAAAATCTAGTTTGAGAACGAGGAAAAGTGGTTTACGCGATGCCATATGTGTATCTCTTGGCCTAGAGCCTAAACCATTTTACTGATCAGGCTAAACCTTGGTATCAACGGTTTTAATAAGTTACCCAAGTGGGTTTTTTTTGGAATTATCCATCCAACCCTTAAATTAAGAGTAGTTTACTTATGGACTGTAAGATAAAAATGTGATTTGATAGAAATCAGCTCTAACGACATTAAATTAATTAAAATCCGTATCTAGTCTCTGTTTGACATTAAAAACAAAATGGTACATGTCGTTGTTTCACGAAAATTACTTTGAGGTTATGTTACAAAAGTGTAAATTTTCAAATTGGATCATAATTATCTCCGCCATCTTTAAGATACAAAATAACTTGTAGTTGCAAAGTTGTAACAATCCCACGTGTGTGAGGAATATTTGATAGAATCAATATTTTCCGGGTTAAGGGCAAATATATATTTTTAAATAGAGCTTTGGGAAATGGAGAGTTGAAAAGGCACAGAACAAATAATGTTTCTGTAACAGTGTTTATTCTTTCGTTTCACGTCTTACGAGCTATAAGTATAACTTAGATAAAGGCGCGTAAAGTTCTACCTTTGTTTTTATGGAAAGTTCCCGGCTATCTGTGTGCCCTCCTAAGTTTCGAGAGCTCTGTGAAGTAACCCAACTCTTCCCCTAGAGCCTAAACCATTTTACTGATCAGGCTAAACCTTGGTATCAACGGTTTTAATAAGTTACCCAAGTGGGTTTTTTTTGGAATTATCCATCCAACCCTTAAATTAAGAGTAGTTTACTTATGGACTGTAAGATAAAAATGTGATTTGATAGAAATCAGCTCTAACGACATTAAATTAATTAAAATCCGTATCTAGTCTCTGTTTGACATTAAAAACAAAATGGTACATGTCGTTGTTTCACGAAAATTACTTTGAGGTTATGTTACAAAAGTGTAAATTTTCAAATTGGATCATAATTATCTCCGCCATCTTTAAGATACAAAATAACTTGTAGTTGCAAAGTTGTAACAATCCCACGTGTGTGAGGAATATTTGATAGAATCAATATTTTCCGGGTTAAGGGCAAATATATATTTTTAAATAGAGCTTTGGGAAATGGAGAGTTGAAAAGGCACAGAACAAATAATGTTTCTGTAACAGTGTTTATTCTTTCGTTTCACGTCTTACGAGCTATAAGTATAACTTAGATAAAGGCGCGTAAAGTTCTACCTTTGTTTTTATGGAAAGTTCCCGGCTATCTGTGTGCCCTCCTAAGTTTCGAGAGCTCTGTGAAGTAACCCAACTCTTCCCCATTTTTTAAAAGTTCCCAGTAGAAAGAGAAACTCGCGACTCTCCTTTAATTACTCAAATTTGGAACACCCTCCATCCCCCTTCTCTAAAATGTGTATCTGAGACAATCTGAGACAAACCTATTGAGACGTTACATCGAGACTAGCACAACACGTCATATTGAGAGGCGACTGAGCTGACATGTTGCTAAGCTGTTGATCTGACATGTATGTGATAGGCTATTGAAATGACATGTTGATAGGCTATTGAACTGACATGAATGTTGATAGGCTATTGAACTGACGTGTATGTTGATAGACTATTGAACTGACATGTATGTTGATAGGCTATTGAACTGACATGAATGTTGATAGGCTATTGAACTGACATGAATGTTGATAGGCTATTGAACTGACATGTATGTTGATAGGCTATTGAACTGACATGAATGTTGATAGGCTATTGAACTGACATGAATGTTGATAGGCTGTTGAGCTGACATGTTGATAGGCTATTGAACTGACATGAATGTTGATAGGCTATTGAACTGACATGTATGTTGATAGGCTATTGAAATGACATGAATGTTGATAGGCTGTTGCGCTGACATGCTTGTTGAAGCTTAATCATGGATTTCAAAACCAATATATAGTAAATAAATCCCAGAAAATTATCCGAGGTTTGAAATGAAAGGTAAACAAACTAAACTACGTCGACTAAAATAAACAAGCAAAATTAGTTCCGAGGAATCGCTCGGTGTGTAATTGATGAAAGCGTTTTATATAAACTAATTAATATAACGACTGAACTATTCAATTTGCGGGAAGGTTTTTGTATCTTAAGCCTTAGCCTCAAGAATTCTCTTGAAACTCGAACAAAGTTCCTGTGAATAGGTTCATATATACTATCGTTAGTATCGCGTATTTACGATATAAACACACCAAGTTTCATTCGCTGTAATTTTACGTTCATTAATTATCTTAAAATATATTTTGAGATGTTCTTGAGCTTAGAGTGCAATGGGCCAAATAAATTAAATTAAATATGGTCAACCCTGGTTCAATTTAGGAAAGCCGGTGCGGCCATTTAAGTCCTCATGGAGGCCTAAGTGTGCGTTAATGTATAATATTATGGTTTTTTTTTGTGTTGAAATAAATTTTTAAATTTTATGTTTCTTAGATTTGAAATACCAATAAGAAAAAAGACAAAAATACGGTTGGATTTATCTGGTGAATGCAGCTTTATACGACCTTGTTAATTGTTATGTGATGGTTATTTTGGCCAACTCTGGTGTGACCTTCTGGGTTATATTTTGACCATAGATCCCTCTCTCTCTGAGTTATCCTGTTGATTTCCAAAATAGAAGTAACCACCTTATTTTAAGAACAATTCGTTATTTTGAGTGTGGTAAAGTGACACAAGGAAGGGCAAGTTGCCCAGGATGACTACAGTCCGTGTTGTGGGGGTGAAGTGAACCAGCTACACAGGGAGGTCAAACATCCCGCGGCGAGTTCGTGAACTAATCCATCTGATGCGCTGCCACTACAGCGCTATAACAGCTGTTGATTTCCTTGGGTCGATCGATATCAGTCTAGTTTCTTACCAAGACGTTGCTACAAATATACCATTGAAGTGAAACTGATTCAAACAGCGTGTCTAGGCTCTAGAATAAACCCAACAACCAGACCCAGCGCGTTAATTTCACTTCCTCTCCCCGAGAATAGATCCGAGCCCCACAACTTACAAGTGGACGATAGTACTGACACGTACCGTATCTCCGGGCCAATGACGACCGTCCATCTATCTCTGGCTCTGCGAGTGACCCGCCGTCTGGTGGTTGAGGTCGTTACTGCAGTGCTGCCCTCTTCGTCACCTTTCACAGTCAACAGGTCCATGGTCGACTCTACCTCGCGTCAAAACTAGGGACCATCGCAGACAACAGGTGGAGGGAATACTTTACCTAGACAACAGGTGGAGGGACTACTTTACCTAGACAACAGGTGGAGGGACTACTTTACCTAGACAACAGGTGGAGGGAATACTTTACCTAGACAACAGGTGGAGGGAATACTTTACCTAGACAACAGGTGGAGGGAATACTTTACCTAGACAACAGGTGGAGGCAATACTTTACCTAGACAGCAGGTGGGAGGACTACTTTACCTAGACAACAGGTGGAGGGAATACTTTACCTCCTGTCAAAACATGAGAGTATCGCAGAATAGACCAAAAGGAGAGTAGGGAGTGGCAAACCTCCCCTTAAAGAAGAGCTGTGGCAAAGGTTCAGATCAGCAGTATACCGGATTGGTCACCTTGTATCCAGAATATCACCTTGTATCCAGAGTGTCACATTCTATCCAGAGTGTCACTTTGTATCTAGAGTGTCACATTCTATCCAGAATGTCACCTTGTATCCAGAGTGTTACATTATATCCAGAATGTCACCTTGTATCCAGAGTGTCACCTTGTATCCAGAATGTCACCGTGTATCCAGAATGTCACCGTGTATCCAGAATGTCACCGTGTATCCAAAATGTCACCTTATATCCAGAATGTCACCTTGAATCCAGAGTGTCACCTTGAATCCAGAGTGTCACATTATATCCAGAATGTCACCTTGTATCCAGAGTGTCACCTTGAATCCAGAGTGTCACCGTGTATCCAGAGTGTCACCTTGTATCCAGAGTGTCACCTTGTATCCAGAGTGTCACCTTGTATCCAGAATGTCACCGTGTATCCAGAATGTCACCTTGTATCCAGAGTGTCACCGTGTATCCATAGTGTCACCGTATATCCAGAGTGTCACCTTGTATCCAGAATGTCACCGTGTATCCAGAGTGTTACCTTGTATCCAGAATGATACCTTGTATCCAGAATGTCGCCTTGTATCCAGAGTGTCACATAGTCCTGTCCATGATAGTACTAGTGCTAGTGTCCACACAACATAGTCCTGTCCATGATAGTACTAGTGCTAGTGTCCACACAACATAGTCCTGTCCATGATAGTACTAGTGTCCACACAACACAGTCCTGTTCATGATAGTACTAGTGTACACACAACACAGTCCTGTTCATGATAGTACTAGTGCTAGTGTCCACACAACACAGTCCTGTCCATGATAGTACTAGTGTACACACAACACAGTCCTGTCCATGATAGTACTAGTGCTAGTGTCCACACAACACAGTCCTGTCCATGATAGTACTAGTGTACACACAACACAGTCCTGTCCATGATAGTACTAGTGTCCACACAACATAGTCCTGTCCATGATAGTACTAGTGTCCACACAACATAGTCCTGTCCATGATAGTACTAGCTAGTGTCCACACAACACAGTCCTGTCCATGATATACTGTGCTAGTGTCACACAACACAGTCCTGTCCATGATAGATAGTGCTAGTGTCCACACAACACAGTCCTGTCCATGATAGTACTAGTGCTAGTGTCCACACAACACAGTCCTGTCCATGATAGTACTAGTGCTAGTGTCCACACAACACAGTCCTGTCCTGATGACTAGTACTAGTGTCCACACAACACAGTCCTGTCCATGATAGTACTAGTGCTAAGTGTCACACAACACAGTCCTGTCCATGATAGTACTAGTGCTAGTGTCCACACAACACAGTCCTGTCCATGATAGTACTAGTGCTAGTGTCACACAACACAGTCCTGTCCATGATAGTACTAGTGCTAGTGTCCACACAACACAGTCCTGTCCATGATAGTACTAGTGCTAGTGTCACACAACACAGTCCTGTCCATGATAGTACTAGTGAGGTCCACACAACACAGTCCTGTTCATGATAGTACTAGTGCTAGTGTCCACACAACACAGTCCTGTCCATGATAGTACTAGTGCTAGTGTCCAACACAACACAGTCCTGTCCATGATAGTACTAGTGCTAGTGTCCACACAACACAGTCCTGTCCATGATAGTACTAGTGCAGTGTCACACACACCAGTCCTGTTCATGTAGTACTAGTGCTAGTGTCACACAACACAGTCCTGTTCTATAGATAGTACTAGTGTCCACACAACACAGTCCTGTCCATGATAGTACTAGTGTCCACACAACACAGTCCTGTTCCATGATAGTACTATTAGTGTCCACACAACACAGTCCTGTCCATGATAGTACTAGTGCTAGTGTCCACACAACACAGTCCTGTCCATGATAGTACTAGTGCTAGTGCCACCACAACACAGTCCTGTCCATGATAGTACTAGTGTCCACACAACACAGTCCTGTCCATGATAGTACTAGTGTCCACACAACATAGTCCTGTCCATGATAGTACTAGTGCTAGTGTCCACACAACACAGTCCTGTCCATGATAGTACTAGTGTCCACACAACACAGTCCTGTTCCATGATAGTACTCAGTGTCCACACAACACAGTCCCCTGTCCATGATAGTACTAAGTGTCCACACAACACAGTCCTGTCCATGATAGTACTAGTAGTGTCCACACAACACAGTCCTGTCCATGATAGTACTAGTGCTAGTGTCCACACAACACAGTCCTGTCCATGATAGTACTATGTGTCCACACAACACAGTCCTGTCCATGATAGTACTAGTGTCCACACAACATAGTCCTGTCCATGATAGTACTAGTGTAGTGTCCACACAACACAGTCCTGTCCATGATAGTACTAGTAGCTAGTGTCCACACAACACAGTCCTGTCCATGATAGTTACTAGTGTCACACACAACACAGTCCTGTCCATGATAGATACTAGTGTCCACACAACACAGTCCTGTCCATGATAGTACTAGTGCTAGTGTCACACAACAACCACATGATCCTTTTCCACAAACCCGATAGTACTAGTGCTAGTGTCACACACAACACAGTCCTGTCCATGATAGTACTAGTGCTAGTGTCCACACAACACAGTCCTGTCCATGATAGTACTAGTGCTAGTGTCCACACAACACAGTCCTGTCCATGATAGTACTAGTGCTAGTGTCCACACAACACAGTCCTGTCCATGATAGTACTAGTGCTAGTGTCCACACAACACAGTCCTGTCCATGATAGTACTAGTGCTAGTGTCACACAACACAGTCCTGTCCATGATAGTACTAGCTAGTGTCCACACAACACAGTCCTGTCCATGATAGTACTAGTGCTAGTGTCCACACAACACAGTCCTGTCCATGTATACTAGTGCTAGTGTCACACAACACAGTCCTGTCCATGATAGTACTAGTGCTAGTGTCCACACAACACAGTCCTGTCCATGATAGTACTAGTTGTTCCACACAACACAGTCCTGTTCATGATAGTACTAGTGCTAGTGTCCACACAACACAGTCCTGTCCATGATAGTACTAGTGTCCACACAACACAGTCCTGTCCATGATAGTACTAGTGCTAGTGTCCACACAACACAGTCCTGTCCATGATAGTACTAGTGTCCACAAACACAGTCCTGTCCATGATAGTACTAGCTAGTGTCACACAACACAGTCCTGTCCATGATAGTACTAGTGTCATCACAAACACAGTCCTGTCCATGATAGTACTCTAGTGTCCACACAACACAGTCCTGTCATGATAGTACTAGTGTACACACAACACAGTCCTGTCCATGATAGTTATCTAGTGTCCACACAACACAGTCCTGTCATGATAGTACTGTGTAGTGTCACACACACACAGTCCTGTCCATGATAGTACTAGTGTCACACACAACATATGTCCTGTCACCTTTAGATAGTACTAGTGCTAGTGTCCACACAACACAGTCCTGTCCATGATAGTACTAGTCTAGTGTCCCCACAACACAGTCCCGTCATATAGTACTATCTAGTGTCCACACAACACAGTCCTGTCCATGATAGTACTAGTGTCCACACAACACAGTCCTGTTCATGATAGTACTAGTGCTAGTGTCACACAACACAGTCTGTTCATGATAGTACTAGTGTCCACACAACACAGTCCTGTCCATGATAGTACTATCTAGTGTCCACACAACACAGTCCTGTCATGATAGTACTAGTGTCCACACAACACAGTCCTGTCCATGATAGTACTAGTGCTAGTGTCCACACAACACATTCCTGTCCATGATAGTATAGCTAGTGTCCACACAACACAGTCCTGTCCATGATAGTATAGTGCTAGTGTCCACACAACACAGTCCTGTCCATGATAGTACTAGTGCACAAACACAGTCTGTCTTGATAGTACTATGTCCAACAACTAGTCTCCATGATAGTACTAGTGCTAGTGTCCACACAACACAGTCCTGTCCATGATAGTACTAGTCTAGTGTCCACACAACACAGTCCTGTCCATGATAGCTAGTGTACACAACTAGTCTTAGATGTACACAACAACACAGTCCTGTCCATGATAGTACTAGTGCTAGTGTCCACACAACACATCCTGTCCATGATAGTATACTAGTGTCCACACAACACAGTCCTGTCCATGATAGTACTAGTGCTAGTGTCACACAACACAGTCCTGTCCATGATAGTACTAGTGCTAGTGTCCACACAACACAGTCCTGTCCATGATAGTACTAGTGCTAGTGTCCACACAACATAGTCCTGTCCATGATAGTACTAGTGTCCACACAACACAGTCCTGTCCATGATAGTACTAGTGTACACACAACACAGTCCTGTCCATGATAGTACTAGTGCTAGTGTCCACACAACACAGTCCTGTCCATGATAGTACTACTGCTAGTGTCCACACTATGTTGGAAGAGAGGTAGTTAGTTATTCCTACTCTCCGGTCACCACATACCATCACATCAACACTCGACAGGTAAACAAAGCAAACATTTGTCATCGTTTGGATTGTTTCAATCTCTGTGTTCCTTTTAATAAATATCGCTGCTATTGCCTGGATGTGGAGGGAGAAATCACTTGTTTTCATTTCCTTGCTAGTCATAGATATATCTATATAATTCTACATTACAACTTCTATGAGTCACAAGAATACCTCTTACCACAGCTAAGAGATGACTACACTCTATATATAGTCACAAGACTCCCAAATGAATTACCTCTTACCACAGCTAAGAGATTACTACACTCTATAGCTAGTCACAAGAATACCAACTGTGCTACCTCTTACCACAGCTAAGAGATGACTACACTCTATATCTAATTACAAGAATACCAACCGAACTATCTCTTACCACAGCTAAGAGATGACTACATTCTATATCTAGTTACAAGAATACCAACCGAACTACCTCTTACCACAGCTAAGAGATGACTACATTCTATATCTAGTTACAAGAATACCAACCGAACTACCTCTTACCACAGCTAAGAGATGACTACATTCTATATCTAGTTACAAGAATACCAACTGAACTACCTCTTACCACAGACAAGAGATAACAAACCCCTCTGGCTTTTTTCACACGCAAGTGTTGAGTTCTGTTTCATTAACAATCCGCGCTTGTTTGTTGAGATGGTATTAATGTTTACAAAGATGGTATGATACCACCTGTAAACACGTCACACACGACACTCGACTCTCGCCTGGACCAGCGATTAACAAGAGACACAAACAATCACGTCGGACCAAATGTTTGAAGTTTAGCGCCCGGAACAATTCCTCGTAGATTGCTCGAGTTTGAGCAAGTGGTCTGTTGGCGCTGTTTCCGCGGCGGGGAATGCACGAAGCTCCCACTGCCAACTTACCTACAGTACCAGCCAACGGTAAACATGTGAAAATAAAGGAGGAAGAAAGTTATTAAAAATATCCAGGGGGGGGGGGGTGGCGGGGGTTGGAGGATATGTTATTTTTAAAGAAACCATTTAATTGTTGGTCTTTTCAGAAAGTGAACATTTTGAATATATTAACTCACTAATTTTATTACAAAGTAGCCACAAAAGAAAATGCTCAAATTTAGTTAAATTATTTGAGATGAGGTATTTGGTTTGGTGTGTACATGGTTAAACCACAAGTAAAAATTACATTTTCAACTTTTTCTATAACTTCCTTGTAAATAAAACATGTTTAAAAATTAACTAAAGATCCCATTTATTTCTTGACGTATGGAATATAGCTGTGTCAGTCAGGGGGTGATATTAATGCGCCAAACAGGAGGTGATATTACTGCAACAGACTATGTTCAAGCCTGAACAGTTGCTCTGAGATCTATTTTTCACATTTAGGTTTTCCCCCTTAATATCAGGAGAACGATGGTACAATTTCTTAGTTTCTACCCTGCATTGTATGTTCTTAGAGGATAGTACGTGCTAGTACACTTTGCGCCATCCTCTACCAGAGCCGATAATACGTGCTAGTACACTGCGCCATCCTCTACCAGAGCCGATAGTACGTGCTAGTACACTGCGCCATCCTCTACCAGAGTCGATAGTACGTGCTAGTACACTTTGCGCCATCCTCTACCAGAGCCGATAGAACGTGCTAGTACACTTTGCGCCATCCTCTACCAGAGCCGATAGTACGTGCTAGTACACTTTGCGCCATCCTCTACCAGAGCCGATAGTACGTGCTAGTACACTTTGCGCCATCCTCTACCAGAGCCGATAATACGTGCTAGTACACTTTGCGCCATCCTCTACCAGAGCCGATAATACGTGCTAGTACACTTTGCGCCATCCTCTACCAGAGCCGATAGTACGTGCTAGTACACTTTGCGCCATCCTCTACCAGAGCCGATAGTACGTGCTAGTACACTTTGCGCCATCCTCTACCAGAGCCGATAGTACGTGCTAGTACACTTTGCGCCATCCTCTACCAATGCCGAGAGTTTGATGTTCACCCAGGTCAGGGATATGTGTTATTACCATAGCACTCAACATCATATCCGGCCAAACACGTCCATTAACCGCGCGTCCAATATAACAACAAGAGGCTGGGTCCGCCGTCTGAGTGGTCCATCAAGAGCTTCATCTCGGACTGTCTCCATTCATTGAAAGGAATGAGCTGTCCTATATTTACCACACAGCCCACAACATTGGTTTGAATCAAAACATTCTTATAGCTGAGTTGTCACGGAGGTTTATTGCGGGCCTATGCTACCTTAGCTTGATTCATTTTTAATAATATAATTACAATAGGTTCTTTAGAAACAAAAAAAGGGGTGTGTTAAAAAATGAATTTGACGTCGTTTTATCGTTTTAGTGTCTGCTTAACCAACATCAAGGTGCTCCGACATTCTTAATTCCAAGGGCAACATCTGAAGATCACAGGCCGACAATTAGTTTCAAAACTTAGACACAAATTGTGTTTTTGTTTGATAGAATCTTACTAATTTTACTGCAAAAAAAGTTAATTAATCTCTAAAATATGTATTGTGGAAGACACACACACTTACACTTTAACAAAAACAACTTAGCATTATAGACATATATGTATACATATTTTTATTAATTAAATAAATGCAATCATGACCTTTTTAATTACATATTTATGTTTGAATCATTGTCTATTTCACATTCGCCCCCGAGGGTTTTCCTTTGATTCTCCTAATGGATAGTGTGAAGGCAACATTATTATTGTGTTTTGTAACATAAATAGTGGTTGTTGGGGAAGAGAGATTAAACAAGTGTGAAAAAAACCGTGTATACTGAAAGAACAGAAATAGTGAAAAAGAAGGTTTAAAAAAATAGTATTAATAAATGTAACTGCGACTAGCACGAATCGCCTCCAAGACAGTTTTAAATGAGACAAGAACTGAACGGTGGAGTGTTGGTGGAGTTTTGGACACGATCGTAACCTGGAATCTGCTGTTGGTGGAGTTTGGACATGATCGTGCCCTGGAATCTGCTGTTGTTGGAGTTTGGACATGATCGTACCCTGGAATCTGTTGTTGGTGGAGTTTTGGACATGATCGTACCCTGGAATCTGTTGTTGGTGGAGTTTGGACATGGTCGTGCCTGGAAAAGGTTTTTGAGTTGACAAGGAGCGAAATGTTGAAGACCCGAAATAAGTCGACGAGATCTTTATTCGATTACATATTGTACTGGAAGGTGTGAACTGTGAACGTTAAGGGTTTTGCTGGATTCACTCATTTCAGTAGCAGGCAGAATGTACCGCGAACATAAATATTTATTTTAAAATGACATTTTATAAAAAGATTTTAAAATAAAATATATTCCGGACTTTCGTTATTTACATCTATCTAACTATACGTTCTTCGTTCGGGATGTATTCTATACGTAACTATATATATATATATATATATATATATATATATATATATATATATATTTTTTCCCTATACATTTGTCCTAACATCTTATTTTACTATAAATCAGGAATTTTTTTTCTCTGTTCATATTACAATATGCCTTCTATATAGTTAATTTGAAATTTTTACACATAAACTTTCTGGAATATAAACATATACTACTACTAGAACTACTTGTCCTGTTATTGATCATTACCAATTTACCTCAACCTGTGCCTGTTAGCAGCTCTGTCTACAATGTATCAATACCGTCATTTAATTTATGATAACTTATAACTATACTTGGCCCTCTCTCCCTATTTAAGCTATTTTTACTATATACATTTGTTTTTTTTCCTTTTGATATTCCTGCTTTGAACTTAAATCTAACTCAACCTAACTTATACCTAGTGCTGTCAGTTACACATTCAGTTTATATCTATATCTATATCTATATCTAGGAATCTTTCGAAGTTGGTAAAATGAAAATATGATAAGCAGAGAATAAGAAAAAAAAGTTCAAATACAGTAGTAGTGTTTCGTAGCCACCATCTTGAAACAAAATTGCGGAAGTATATCTTATTTATCCTAGATGTTATTAATCAGACATCCGAGCTAGGTCCACGCAACATTCAATCACCGTCGGTGTAGTGGTTTTTGCGTGAAAGAGCAACACAAAGACATCAACTAATCTGTATATATTAGTTGGATTACAGTAGCCCCGTGGCTTCTTTGGTGCTGACTGACAGTTCACAGCTGACTTCTGACAGGCAACAGTTAGGTATATACCTAAATTTTGATTGTCAAAAGTGAAAGCTGCTAACACATGTTTTTTTACAGATCATATGGTTCGGCGTAGGGATAAATAATTTGGTCTGGTAACTTTTCAAAGCCGTCAGCTGTCAGCTGTGAGCTGTCAGTCAGAACCAAAGAAGCTATGGGGCTACTGTACATGAGATTAACATTCTATTTTTAACTTTATTAGATTGATACGGTCATGCAGTGTTGTCAACTTAATAACCTCACTTATTCAAACACCAGCACTTAGCTTCTTACACTGATAGTCCTTAAATACACTAGCACATGGACCAGAACTTATAGGGCTCCTAGTACCTGGTACCTACTGAATATACA
This sequence comes from Timema podura, assembly GCA_033556935.1. Classification (NCBI taxonomy): domain Eukaryota; kingdom Metazoa; phylum Arthropoda; class Insecta; order Phasmatodea; family Timematidae; genus Timema; species Timema podura. Next base: position 3,556,181 of record JAVRXN010000001.1, read on the forward strand.
TCCCGTTGACGATATTCACTCACGGTTCGAAACCCTGGCGGTATATCAATACTAATTACTGTCTGGATACAGCTATTTTATTTAATGTTGAACAGTTTTTGTGATTACACAATATGAGGTCAAACCAACTAAGTGGAATAGTGAACAAAGTTACACAAACCACCGACTGAAAAACACAACACATTGTGTACTAACTTGACAATAGACAAGCCAGGCGAACACAAAGAGTAAAACATAAAAAAAAGGTATTTCTTTGTGAGTCTCTGAAAATGTTCACCTGGCGCCTTCCATATGCCCCACTTAGTATATTAAAAATAAAGGAGGTTCGTTTTGTTGTTCTCCCCCCCCCCCCCCCAATCTTGTGTGTCTGTGGAAGGAAAGTTTGGAATTATTACTGTCCCGTTGTTCTTGAGGTGAGAAATGAGAGTTCGCCTGGAACTGGCTGTTGCTCGGCGGGGAAAACAGATTCAAGCAGTCTGTGATCTTAGAAAACAGATTGAAATCTAGGGGACCAATCCCTGGCGGTTGATACAATACCTTAACAAGTGTATACAATACCCTTAACAGTGTATACAATATCCTTAACAAGTACATACAATACCCTTAACAAGTACATCCAATATCCTTAACAAGTGCATACAATACCTTTAACAAGTACATACAATAGCCTTAACAAGTGTATACAATATCCTTAACAAGTACATACAATACCCTTAACAAGTACATCAATATCATTAACAAGTGCATACAATACCTTTAACAAGTACATACAATAGCCTTACCAAGTGTGTACAATAGCCTTAACAAGTGTATACAATATCCTTAATAATTACATACAATACATTTAACAAGTACATACAATACCCTTAACAAGTGTATACAATACCTTTAACAAGTACATACAATACCAATAACGAGTGTATACAATACCCTTAACAAGTGCATAAAATACCCTCATACCTCAATACCTGTTAAAGTACATTCATTATACTCGAACGAATCTCAATAGTTTTATGACTCATTATTTTCCCCGGTGATGGTTTATTTAAAGTTCGCATTGACTAATAAGTGATTGTATAGTCAAGTTAAAAGTATAACAAAGGTGTGTGTTACAAGGAACCCGTTTATTTACCATGGAATGGATGTCAATATATACATCTTTTCCTCAATTGTTTTTTAAATCTCTTAACACTCTTGCTATCACCTTCTTTACACAAACAGGATAGCCAGCATTCTTTCTAACTGTAATATAACAATACTCCAGAGGTTGAGAGTGCCAACTATATTCTAACCAATACGCCAGAGTTTGGAGTTCCAACTATATTCTAACAATATCCAGAGGTTTAGAGTGAAATAATTCTAACCAATACCAGAAGTGAGAGTGAAATTATATTCTAACAATGTATAGGTTAGATGCTAACTAGTATTCGTAACCATACCCAGAGGTTTAAGTTGCCATTAACTTCAACCATACCCAGCAGTTAAGTCAACTATTTCAACCATATCAAGGTTCAGAGTGCCATATAATTATAACCCTAGTCCCAGAGGGTTAGAGTGCCATACTATAGTTCTAGGAGCCAAATATCCATTATGAGTTTTAGAGTCAAAACTGATTATTACTAACAGATTTATAGAGGTTTAGAGTGCCAACTATATTCTAACCAATATTCCATAGATTGAGAGTGCCAACTATATTCTAACCAATACTCCAGAGATTGAGGTGTCAACAATATTCTAACTAATATTCCAGAGATTGAGAGTGATAAACTCGACAGTTCTAGACGACGACCGAGAAATGAGCATTTGAAAATTTTGGAAATATTTCATTTAAAATGTTTATAGTAAATAATGTTAATAGTATCTCCAGTGTAACCACCCTCGTAGCCACTAGTACAAGCTATCAACCCCCTAGCTACTCAGCCACTAGTACAAGTTATAACCCCCTAGCTACTCAGCCACTAGTACAAGCTATCAACCCCTGGCCACTCAGCCACTAGTACAAGTTATAACCCCCTAGCTACTCAGCCACTAGTACAAGCTATCAACCCCCTGGCCACTCAGCCACTAGTACAAGTTATAACCCCCTAGCTACTCAGCCACTAGTACAAGCTATCAACCCCTGGCCACTCAGCCACTAGTACAAGTTATAACCCCCTAGCTACTCAGCCACTAGTACAAGCTATCAACCCCCTAGCTGTTCAGCCACTAGTACAAGCTATCAACCCCCTAGCTGTTCAGCTACTAGTACAAGCTATCAACTCCCGTAGCTTCAGCCACTAGTACAAGCTATCAACCCCTAGCTACTCAGCCACTAGTACAAGCTATCAACCCCCTGACCACTCAGCCACTAGTACAAGCTATCAACCCCTGACCACTCAGCCACTAGTACAAGCTATAACCCCCTAGCTGTTCAGCCACTAGTACAAGCTATCAACCCCCTAGCTGTTCAGCCACTAGTACAAGCTATCAACCCCCTAGCTGTTCAGCCACTAGTACAAGCTATCAACTCCCGTAGCTTCAGCCACTAGTACAAGCTATCAACCCCCTAGCCACTCAGCCACGGGGACTAGCACACATACATATAGTTCATGTAAGTCCTAGGTGAGATGATCCATTATGATGCTCCCCCCTATTAGCCGAGTCAAGTAAGCGCCTGATCTGCTATGTAACCTAAGCAGCATGTCTGCCGGGCGGGAAGACTACCTTTTCATTTGCAGGGGCACGCCACCTACTTCACACAGTAGCATAGCAGCGTTTACCACTTTTAACCAACAAGCAAATGGGACCTCCTGAATTTGGTGGCTACCAAAACACTTGCATTCTTACATCTCGACTGCGATACAAGTTTCAAGTTCATTGCTATTAGGATTAGCACAACATGAACATAAAAACCAGAACATTTCCATCCGGGGGGCAAAATGACTTTATGACTATGTTCAGGTTATGTTGGGTTGAGTGAAATACACATGAGGACATTAGTTATTTTACATCACAGAGTCTTACTACCTGCTCGGGTTGTACACATGAGTAGTTATTACACTAATGTGTTATGGATGAAGGAACCAGAACTTGCGTGGAGGGAGGTGGGAAAATACCCCTCAATACACCCGGTCAGGATTCTAACCCCGATCTACAGGCCAGTCTATTGCGAGAATGATTCTTGAACCGTTCGACCACCGGAGTGGGTCGCATTATTTCTGATCGGTTATAAAACGTTCTAAAAAAGGAGAGTAGAATAAGATTCTTGTCGAAGTTTGAAAAAATGTTGACGAAAAGTAAAAGCGATCTAAAGAGGAAGTCTGTTCCAGTCTGACAAAAGGCCTGGTCCCAGTCTGACAAAGGTATGGTCCCAGCCTGACAAAAGTTTAGTCCAGTCTGACAAAGGTCTGGTCCCAGTCTGACAAAGGCATGGTCCCAGTCTGACAAAGGTCTGGTCCCAGCCTGACAACAGAAAAGGCCTGGTCCCAGCTGACAAAGGTCTGGTCCCAGTCTGACAAAAGTATGTCCTCAGTCTGACCAAGGTCTGGTCCCAGTCTGACAAAGGCCTGGTCCCAGTCTGACAAAGGTCTGGTCCCAGCTGACAAAGTGCCCAGTGCCTGGTCCCAGACTGACAAAGGTATGGTCCCAGTCTGACAAAAGTATGGTCCCAGTCTGACAAAGCTGGTCCATCTGAAAGTCTGGTCCTAGTCTGACAAATGTCTGGTCCCAGTCTGACAAATATAGTCATCTGTAAAGCCTGGTCCAGTCTGACAAAGGTCTGTCCCAGTTGAAAAGTCTGGTCCAGACGACAAAGGCCTGGTCCCAGTTGACAAAAGTCTGGTCCTCATCTGACAAAACTCTGGTCCCAGTCTTACAAAAGTCTGGTCCCAGTCTGACAAAGGTCTGGTCACAATCTGACAAAGTCTGGTCCCAGACTGACAAAGGTCCTGGTCCCAGTCTGACAAAGAGTATGTTTTAACAAAATATTCCAATCTCGCGCAAGCCAACATTTCATCTGATCTTATTGTCCTCTTTTGAAATGGTCATCAAAACCTGGAACTGTTGTTGAACTAAATGTTTTCTTTACAAATGTGCTGTATTCCTCTTATAAAACTACCAGAACAATCTATTAGGAACTCTAGGACCATGTGAGTGGATAATCTTACAAAACTATATTAGGAAATCATAGGCCCTCAATTGAGTGGATAATATTTACAGAACAATATATTAGGAACTCATAGACTCTTGTGATTGTCTAATTTATATCAAACAATAATTAGGAACTATAGGACTCATTGTAGATGATAATATTATAAACATATACTTAGGAACTCATAGACTCATTAGTGTGATAAATCTATACAGAACAATATATTAGGAACTCATAGGACTCATGTGAGTGTGATAATATTATACAGAACAATATATTAGGAACTCATAGGACTCATGTGAGTGTATAATCTTATACAGAACAATATATTAGGAACTCATATAACCCATATGAGTGTGATAATAAGTCTCAAATCATGCGATCAAGGGAAAGCTTGTTTGATGCTACTGGTCGCGATAATCAGAAGTAAATCGTTGCACAGCTTTCCCAAACCGGAAGTCCCGCCTCCTACCCTCCTCGTCACATACACGAACACGTACACCCTGTAATATAATAGGGGTACGGGGGGTCAATGTACCCAATACTCATAACACCACTTTCCTAATTCCGGCGATTATGAACATTAATAATTGGTCTTCAGTCGATTATAAAAATAGTATCACTTTACTCACATTCTTTGTATCTTGTTGATAACTTAGAGTTATATATATATATATATTCTCTACTGTGCCTACCAGCAAGGAAGAAATATAATTGCTGGTAGTTTGCTGGTTCGAGAAAACATGTGAGCTTGTCTTTTTTACCGCCTATTTTATGTGTCATCAAAATAACCTGACAGCGACTGTACGGAATGTTTGTTGTGAGTGAGTAGGTTGGCAGCAGGTGGACCAACAGGTGGAGTGGGTGACATCAGTGCTGGCAACCTCACAGACATATGAACCCACGGCTGCCAACTATTTCGTACGCATTTACAGGGATCTGGAGACGATCTCCGTCCAGTCTGGATATAAATTATCTCAAGAATTTAGAAGTGACAGAATTTAATACAAGTGTCGCGTTGTGTCAGGGAGACTTAATTAGAAGAGAAGGACTGATTCAAGCTTGGAAAATAAGTTCAGTCGAAACAACCTACCTTTACATTAAAATGTACCGTAAATAATAATGTTAGTGTTATCGTTATACAGTTACCAATGATTATTTATAAAACAATAAGTTCCCTTCGTTTACCATAGCCTTACCTTCACTGATTACACTATGATCCTATCCTATAGACTACACCATAGTGGAACCAAGCAAGGTAGCAGTCTTACCTTGACTGATTACACTATGACCATATCTTATAAGCTACACTATAGTGGAACCAAGCAAGGTAGCAGTCTTACCTTGACTGATTACACTATGGCCTATCTTATAAACAACACCATAGTGGAACCAAGCAGGTAGCAGTCTCACCTTGATATATTACACTATGACTCTATCTTATAAACTACACTATAGTGGAACCAAGCAAGGTAGCAGTCTTACCTTGACTGATTACACTATGGTCCTATCTTATAAGCTACATCATAGTGGAACCAAGCAAGGTAGCAGTCTTACCTTGACTGATTACACTATGGTCCTATCTTATAAGCTACATCATAGTGGAACCAAGCAAGGTAGCAGTCTTACCTTGACTGATTACACTATGGTCCTATCTTATAAGCTACATCATAGTGGAACCAAGCAAGGTAGCAGTCTTACCTTGACTGATTACACTATGGTCCTATCTTATAAGCTACATCATAGTGGAACCAAGCAAGGTAGCAGTCTTACCTTGACTGATTACACTATGGCCTATCTTAAAAACTACATCCATAGTGGAACCAAGCAAGGTAGCAGTCTCACCTTGATAATTACACTATGATAATCTTAAAAACTACCCATAGTGGAACCAAGCAAGGTAAGCGTATTAGCTTCCAGGGTAAACGCAATATCCTCAATATTAGGCCTAAATCCAAGTTATGTTATGGATTTTTATTATTAAGTAACTCGACCATTTGTTTTCATTATTTTGAGTATTAAACTCTTGTTAAAACCATCACAAGTTAAAATGTTCAAATGTTTACCAAATCCCCTATGAAGAAAATGTCTAAGGTTTAATTAAATTCAATATTTAAGTATGTAATTTAATACAGATGAAAATCAGATATGTAAATTTTAAAATTAACTGTAATAAAATAGTTTATGTTTGTAATGTCATTGAACAAAGTTTCGATAGTATTTTTACTTTTATATTATATTATTCTGTGATTTGTTTTGTTTTGTTTAAGTCACATATAATTTCGCTTTTGTTTATTTTGTATTAAGCAATAGTGAAATTATCAGACAAAATATTTCAAACCTTGTAAAACATTTTCTAGCTCCAGTAAAAAGTCTGTTTCCACCACTCTTTGTTTGAACAGATCAAATACTTTCTGTTACAGACGACTAACAATATCAAACGTTAGTAAGATGTAACACAACTGATATCACACATTAGTATGATGTAACACAACTGATATCACACATTAGTATGATGTAACACAACTAATATCACACATTAGTATGATGTAACACAACTTATATAACACATTAGTATGATGAAACACAACTGACATCACACATTAGTATGATGTAACACAACTAATATCACACATTAGTATGATGTAACACAACTGATATCACACATTAGTATGATGTAACACAACTAATATCACACATTAGTATGATGAAACACAACTGATATCACACATTAGTATGATGAAACACAACTGATATTACACATAAGTATGATGTAACACAACTGATATCACACATTAGTATGATGAAACACAAATGATATCACACATTAGTATGATGTAACACAACTGATATCACACATTAGTATGATGTAACACAACTTATATCACACATTAGTATGATGAAACACAACTGATACCACACATTAGTATGCTGTAACACAACTTAGGCCTATATCACACATTAGTATGATGTAACACAACTGATATCACACATTAGTCTGATGAAACACAAATGATATCACAAATTAGTAAGATGTAACACAATTGATATCACACATTAGTATGATGAAACACAACTTATATCTCACATTAGTATGATGTAACACAACTGATATCTTGACATATTATAGCGCGAGAATGACGATGGCCTTGTATACATATATTAGTGAGACTGTAGTAACGATAATAACATGGAGGGAGGTCTACTGTTCATAGAACTACTAGTAAGACTGTAGTAACGATAATAACATGGAGGGAGGTCTACTGTTCATAGAACTACTAGTAAGACTGTAGTAACGATAATAACATGGAGGGAGGTCTACTGTTCATAGAACTACTAGTAAGACTGTAGTAACGATAATAACATGGAGGGAGGTCTACTGTTCATAGAGCTACTAGTAAGACTGTAGTAATGATAATAACATGGAGGGAGGTCTACTGTTCACAGAACTACTAGTAAGACTGTAGTAACGATAATAACATGGAGGGAGGGAGGTCTACTGTTCACAGAACTACTAGTAAGACTGTAGTAACGATAATAACATGGAGGGAGGTCTACTGTTCAGAGAACTACTAGTAAGACTGTAGTAACGATAATAACATGGAGGGAGGTCTACTGTTCACAGAACTACTAGTAAGACTGTAGTAACGATAATAACATGGAGAGAGCGAGGTCTACTGTTCACAGAACTACTAGTAAGACTGTAGTAACGATAATAACATGGAGGGAGGTATACTATTCACTGCACTACTAGTAAGACTGTAGTAACGATAATAACATGGAGGTCTACTGTTCACAGAAATACTAGTAAGACTGTAGTAACGATAATAACATGGAGGGAGGTCTACTGTTCACAGAACTACTAGTAAGACTGTAGTAACGATAATAACATGGAGGGAGGTCTACTGTTCACAGAACTACTAGTAAGACTGTAGTAAAGATAATAACATGGAGGGAGGTCTACTGTTCACAGAACTAGTAAGACTGTATTAACGATAATAACATGGAGGGAGGTCTACTGTTCACAGAACTACTAGTAAGACTGTAGTAACGATAATAACATGGAGGGAGTGAGGTCTACTGTTCACAGAACTACACGTTTATTGGCGGGTCATTATGTTACCAAAGTAATGTATCATTTAAGATATTGTATCTTCCTCTTTGCGATCTTGTGTGGGCCAATCCCTCTACCCCTTCTCCAAATAAGGGGTAAAGATGAAAGCTGTACTCAGTGGTGGCTTGGGACCTGCTAAGTTGGTGGTTTCTGGGTCGGCTGAGACTATTACATATTTATAAAGCCAGCAAATATTGGGCCGAGGGATAATTGGTGAAGGGTCAAGGGGGGAAGGAAAGACTGGTCTACAGCAGACCCAACGTTAGTGACAGAATCAACCACCAAGCGCTGTAGTTTGTATATATGTGAGTGAGAAGATAAATGGAATCTGTGTTATTACTGTTACTTATTGGCCCCTCCCTATTATTTTAAATAGTTAGAATATTTATTCAGAAAAAAAATAATTGGAAATTTTCCAAAATTTCTTGAGACTCCCTTGTTCTCAACACGGCAGGTTATACACTGAACCTGACCCTGGCAACACAGGGACTCTACTAGTCTCTAGAGTACCTTGTTCTCAACATGACAGGTTGTACACAGACCCTGACAATACAGGGACTCTACTAGTCTCTATAGTACCTTGTTCTCAACATGGCAGGTTGTACACAGACCCTGACAACACAAGGACTCTACTAGTCTCTAGAGTACCTTGTTCTCGACATGACAGGTTGTACACAGACCCTGACAATACAGGGACTCTACTAGTCTCTAGAGTACCTTGTTCTCGACATGACAGGTTGTACACAGACCCTGACCCTGACAATACAGGGACTCTACTAGGCTCTAGAGTACCTTGTTCTCAACATGACAGGTTGTACACAGACCCTGACCCTGGCAACACTAGGACTCTACTAGTCCCTAGAGTACCTTGTTCTCAACATGACAGGTTGTACACAGATCCTGACCCTGACAATACAGGGACTCAACTAGTCTCTAGAGTACCTTGTTCTCGACATGAAAGGTTGTACACAGACCCTGACCCTGGAAATACAGGGACTCTACTAGTCTCTAGAGTACCTTGTTCTCAACATGACAGGTTGTACACAGACCCTGACCCTGGCAATACAAGGACTCTACTAGTCTCTAGAGTACCTTGTTCTCGACATGAAAGGTTGTACACAGACCCTGACCCTGGAAATACAGGGACTCTACTAGTCTCTAGAGTACCTTGTTCTCAACATGACAGGTTGTACACAGACCCTGACAATACAGGGACTCTACTAGTCTCTAGAGTACCATGTTCTCAACATGACAGGTTGTACACAGACCCTGACCCTGACAATACAGGGACTCTACTAGTCTCTAGAGTACCTTGTTCTCGACATGACAGGTTGTACACAGACCCTGACCCTGGCAACACAAGGACTCTACTAGTCTCTAGAGTACCTTGTTCTCAACATGACAGGTTGTACATAGACCCTGACCCTGGCAATACAGGGACTCTGCTAATCTCTATAGTACCTTGTTCTCAACACGGCAGCTTGTCTTGATGTGGCAGTCTTTCAAAGCGCTCATTCAAACAAACTGCACACTAATTGGCACACGTCCATACACACGACACACGACCTTTCAGACGAGCCTTTGAGACAAACAATAAGCCATTGTTTTTAACGGAGTTGACGTCAAAGGTATCCGTGTGAGCCAATGAGAGCTAGTCCGAGTGTGTTCGGCTGTCGCTAACATGAGTCTGAACACTTTCTGTGCATCGAACCAAGGACTATCACACATACACACACTACTTGTACCACCAACATAAGCAAGATCACTCAAACAGGTTTAGACTCACAGCTCAGCTAGTTAATAAACAAAAATAAGTTATGATTCCCTTAACAAACGCTTGTCTAATACTATTAGGTGACCTGGTGGTCTATGGGTAAGATGTCAGACTTCTGTGCTGGGGGGTCCGGGGTTCAATCCTCGGTCCCGGCACAGATTTATCTGATTGCCAAACCCTTCCTTCACCTCTGACAAGACGTGTATTAATCACAACTTGTGAATGTGTGGAATGCCAGTCCTCCACCGTGGTTTGGATCCCACGTTAAACTGTAGGTCCTCCATTTCATCTCACAATCACCCTACCATTGCACATTAGCGTAAGTGCGTATAACCCGAACGGGTAGTAAGACGCGGTGCTAATATTAAACTCTAATACTATTGGACCAAAACTTATACCTCTGGTCTTACACTGTAGTATGATATGTTGTTCTATTACAGTGTGGCCTAGTGAGAGCTACTAGCCTCAGGACTAGTGAGAGCTAGAGCTACTAGCCTCGGGACTAGTGAGAGCTACTAACCTCGGGACTAGTGAGAGCTACTAGCCTCGGGACTAGTGAGAGCTACTAGCCTCGGGACTAGTGAGAGCTACTAGCCTCGGGACTTTGTGAGAGCTAATAGCGTCGGGACTAGTGAGAGCTACTAGCCTCAGGATTAGTGAGAGCTAGAGCTACTAGCCTCGGGACTAGTGAGAGCTACTAGCCTCGGGATTAGTGAGAGCTAATAGCCTCAGGACTAGTGAGAGCTACTAGCCTCGGGACTTTGTGAGAGCTAATAGCGTCGGGACTAGTGAGAGCTACTAGCCTCAGGATTAGTGAGAGCTACTAGCCTCGGGACTAGTGAGAGCTACTAGCCTCGGGACTAGTGAGAGCTACTAGCCTCGGGACTAGTGAGAGCTACTAGCCTCGGGATTAGTGAGAGCAACTAGCCTCGGTTCTAGTGAGAGCTACTAGCCTCAGGATTAGTGAGAGCTACTAGCCTCAGGACTAGTGAGAGTTACTAGCTTCGGGATTAGTAAGAGCTATTAGCCTCGGGATTATTGAGAGCTACTAGCCTCAGGACTAGTGAGAGCTACTAGCCTCGGGATTAGTGAGAGCTACTAACCTCGGGACTAGTGAGAGCTACTATCCTCGGGATTAGTGAGAGCTACTAGCCTCAGGATTAGTGAGAGCTACTAGCCTCGGGACTAGTGAGAGCTACTAGCCTCGGGATTAGTGAGAGCTACTAACCTCGGGACTAGTGAGAGCTACTAGCCTCGGGATTAGTGAGAGCTACTAACCTCAGGACTAGTGAGAGCTAGTCTCAGGCAGACCCTACTCTCCATTTGTCCGGAGCTGACGCTATGGCCGGGGTTCCCCCTGTTGCAAGGTCGATATTTACAAACAATTGCTACAAGCTCTTAATGCCAGCCAGTCCGGTCTGTCCACATTTATATACTCTGGCAAGGGCGGCAGTATTTATAGGAAATGTGCCCGCATCTGTGTTGGGGGAAAGTAATAAAAACATTTAATCAAATCTATCATCATTACACCCGGTCAAGATTCAAACTTCGATACCCCGGTCTACTGCGAGAGTAGCGCATTAGACCATACGAACAACGAGGCTAGTTTTAATCCAACTAATGCACTTCTAAATACAATACAAAGTCAAACCACTCGGGGAGTAAGGACAGTTTATAATAAAGCACGTGGCATGGCGTGGATTACTGCAACCTCAACAGAAGAGGAAACGACACTTATAGGAAAGAGTGTCACAAACCTTCCCCCGCTCAACCGTGGCGTGTGACAATACCTACTGAGGCCGGGGTCAGACTAGCGTCCTGAAAGTTGGACCGTATTCTTCCACTTGTAATCAGTCGTACCACGGACAGCTGTTTAAAGGGCGCACACCACAGATCCCAACTTTCTTCTTCGTCTGATGACTTGATACAGCAAGAACGACCAGTAAGTCACCTTCACTCCTAGTGACAGAGCTGTGTTTGATACCCCAGCGTGACACCCCCTAGAGACCAGTATGTCACCTTCACTCCTAGTGACAGAGCTGTGTTTGATACCTTAGCGTGACACCCCCTAGAGAGTATATCACCTTCACTCCTAGTGACAGAGCTGTATTTGATACCTCAGCGTGACACCCCCTAGAGACCAGTATATCACTTCACTCCTAGTGCCAGAGCTGTGTTTGATACCCCAGCGTGACACCCCCTAGAGACCAGTATATCACCTTCACTCCTAGTGACAGAGCTGTGTTTGATACCCCAGCGTGACACCCTCTAGAGACCAGTATATCACCTTCACTCCTAGTGCCAGAGCTGTGTTTGATACCCCAGCGTGACACCCCCTAGAGACCAGTATATCACCTTTACTCCTAGTGACAGAGCTGTGTTTGATACCCCAGCGTGACACCCCTTAGAGAGTATATCACCTTCACTCCTAGTGACAGAGCTGTGTTTGATACCCCAGCGTGACACCCCCTAGAGACCAGTATATCACCTTCACTCCTAGTGACAGAGCTGTGTTTGATACCCCAGCGTGACACCCTCTAGAGACCAGTATATCACCTTCACTCCTAGTGACAGAGCTGTGTTTGATACCCCAGCGTGACACCCTCTAGAGACCAGTATATCACCTTCACTCCTAGTGACAGAGCTGTGTTTGATACCCCAGCGTGACACCCTCTAGAGACCAGTATATCACCTTCACTCCTAGTGACAGAGCTGTGTTTGATACCCCAGCGTGACACCCCTTAGAGAGTATATCACCTTCACTCCTAGTGACAGAGCTGTGTTTGATACCCCAGCGTGACACCCTCTAGAGACCAGTATATCACCTTCACTCCTAGTGACAGAGCTGTGTTTGATACCCCAGCGTGACACCCCCTAGAAACCAGTATATCACCTTCACTCCTAGTGACAGAGCTGTGTTTGATACCCCAGCGTGACACCCTCTAGAGACCAGTATATCACCTTCACTCCTAGTGCCAGAGCTGTGTTTGATACCCCAGCGTGACACCCCCTAGAAACCAGTATATCACCTTCACTCCTAGTGACAGAGCTGTGTTTGATACCCCAGCGTGACACCCCTTAGAGAGTATATCACCTTCACTCCTAGTGACAGAGCTGTGTTTGATACCCCAGCGTGACACCCCCTAGAAACCAGTATATCACCTTCACTCCTAGTAATAATAATAATAATAATATTTAGCACCGCGTCTTACTACCCGTTCGGGTTATACGCTTAAGTACTAATTACTCTAATGGATTAGGAATTGGGAGGGTTGAATTTAGAGGAAGTGAACCCGCATTTGCGTGGAGGGAGAGTGGAAAACCATTTAGGAAAAACCACCCCCAGTTCACCCGACCGAGATTCGAACCTCGATCTCCCCGTCCTCGGCGGTCGAGCTCAACACGACTGGCGCGTTAGCCAACTACGCCACCGAGGCGGGTTATTCACTCCTAGTGACAGAGCTGTGTTTGATACCCCAGCGTGACACCCCTTAGAGAGTATATCACCTTCACTCCTAGTGACAGAGCTGTGTTTGATACCCCAGCGTGACACCCCCTAGAAACCAGTATATCACCTTCACTCCTAGTGACAGAGCTGTGTTTGATACCCCCTAGCAACCAGCCGTGCTTGAGTTCTGTTCGAACGTTTCTGTCGCAGCGTTCGGAACGTTGGTACGTGCTCGGCGAGCAGCAAGCAATGCTTGTATTGGAGAGAGTACGAGAAAACCCAACACCGTCAAGTGAGACCCACGCTGCTCCCCCGGACCTAGGAGAAGTTTGGGTCTAGCCCCTTGCAAGTGTGTGTGTGACCTCCATTCTCTATGAGGGTTAGCACCCCATCCCACTTACCCCCGGGTCTGGAGCCCGAGCGTTATTCCGAGGGTCGATACTGTGCCCCAACTGGGGCGTGAGGGGGGGGGGGAGGACTCCGGGAAGTTGCATTGCAACGGCTGTCCCCAAATATTCCTTCAGTAGCTCAGTGGTCAGATTATTGGCGCTCTGTTTGGTGATTTTTGTGTATCCACAGGCGGCGCCCGGGTAACTCACGTCTTGAACTTCCTGACGTCAGTATCGAGGGTCATGCGGGCTGAAAGTCAGGCTCGTCCAGTTTGGTTTAGGGAAGGGTCGGTGGATAACGATCACTTTAAAAAAAAAATATTATTACAAGTAGAAAAAAACAAGAAAAAAGTTTTCTAGTGTTACGATATTAGCAGCTATTTTAGTATTTGGAACCAAGTGTAAATAAAGATTTTTATGAATGGCTTAGTGAAAATATTTTAATTTTCAAAAAATGTACTTTGATCGGTATTACTAAATTGGTCGGGTAATACCGATCAGTGATTTCATCATGTATTTGACTTTAATGATGTTCTTTAAAAAATGGAAATTAAAGCTAAATGATTATGTTTTAATAAACAAACACAAAAGGAGAGCTTCAATGGGTTTTATGAAAAAAAAATCTTAAACAATTTTTGCAACTAATAAAAGTAGTAGACAACAATTAAAAGCAAATGTTTGCTTTTATTTAATTTATAAAACAGCTAAATATTGTTAATTTTATCTCATGGTTAACTAAGAACTTTATTTCCAAAACTTAACTAATAACTAATGTTGGCATTTAAAAAAAATTGGATACAAACATATTACAAAACTAAAAAAACACATATTTCCTTAAGTTTTAACTTAATTACTAAAAAATTAATTTATTACAATTACTTTGAACTTAGTTCACACAATGGACCCGATGTTCGCGGGTTCAAACCCAGCCGAGGTCGAAAGATTTTTTTCTTGAGCGATAAAAATCCGTAGCACAACTTCCTTCGGTCCGATGTCACTGTGGTTTGTACAAGAACCTTGGAAGGTTATGTGAAAATACCGTTACCGGCAACATTGTTAGGTCCTTTCGTTTTCGCTCATAGAAATTCTCGTATTCTGATGTAATCAGTCGGTTTAGAAAGTGCACTTTAAGTACCTCGGCGGCCACCATGTTATTAAAGACATCACTATATTTGTGATCACTTTATTTTTTGATAATATGTTGCGGTCATAAGTATGGAACTTTATTGTGTGTGTATGTTACGATATCGAGCACATCTTCACGGGGGGGGGGGGAGGGGAGGAGAAATGATAGGTATTCAAAATAATTGTTTTCAAGACCATTTGGAGCGGTTGAAGTAATAGTTCTCAGCGACATCTTATTTGAGAAATATCGACTTCTAGGAGAGAAAAAGTTGCATAAGATCAATGGATTATAAAAACTTCTATAAAATCTAAAATATCAAGCAAAAATTATCAATAATTAGTAAGATTTGTTAAATCCAAAACAAAGAAAAGTTTGTTTAACTAAATGAAATGGTTATTTAAGAAACCATATTTAAATAGATAACGTGGGTAAGGGTATTTTAACACACATTTCTTCAAACTGGCGGTTTTCTATGTCGTTGGGTAGTTATGGAGCTTCAAACAGCACTAAAACAATCCTCAATCATCTGAGAATATTACAACCATACCCTGTGTTTCAAAATATGTTTACAATGGGCTCTGACCCAAATAG
This sequence comes from Timema podura, assembly GCA_033556935.1. Classification (NCBI taxonomy): domain Eukaryota; kingdom Metazoa; phylum Arthropoda; class Insecta; order Phasmatodea; family Timematidae; genus Timema; species Timema podura. Next base: position 3,571,752 of record JAVRXN010000001.1, read on the forward strand.
ACCTTCACACAATGGATATTAGCATGGAAAGTTTTTTTCAGTACAACTATTGGTATTTTTCCCACTATTACCGTTTGTGAAACCTATTATTGAAGTGTCGTTAGCCAAAGAATAAATGAAATAATGACTAAACTGTCACAATCATGGGAACATGTTCTTATCACAAAAAGTAGTTTTACTCACCAACCAGACAAGAGAGCACCTTTCACAGGTATAAGTTGTGTACTCACCAACCAGGAGGTATTTTGAAGAGCTGGTACTACCCAGGAGGTACTGAGTAGAGTTGGTACTACCCAGGAGGTACTGAGTAGAGCTAGTACTACCCAGGAGGTACTGAGTAGAGCTAGTACTACCCAGGATGTACTGAGTAGAGCTAGTACTACCCAGGAGGTACTGAGTAGAACTAGTACTACCCAGGATGTACTGAGTAGAGCTAGTACTACCCAGGAGGTACTGAGTAGAGCTAGTACTACAAGGAGTTTTACAACTGTTCACAATCAGGAACATGTGTCTTACCAGGAAAGAAGTAGTTACTCACCAGGAGGTACAGAGTAGAGCAACTTTCACAGGATTATGAGTATGCTGTACTCACACCAGGAGGTACTTGAAGAACTGTACTACCCAGGATGTACTGAGTAGAGCTGTACTACCCAGGAGGTACTGAGTAGAGCTAGTACTACCCAGGATGTACTGAGAGATCTAGTACTACCCAGGAGGTACTGAGCAGATCTAGTACTACCCAGGAGGTACTGAGCAGATCTAGTACTACCCAGGAGGTACTGAGCAGATCTAGTACTACCCAGGAGTATGAGCAGACTATAGTACTACCCAGGAGGTACTGAGCAGATCTGGTACTACCCAGGAGGTACTGAGTCAGATCTAGTACTACCCAGATGTACTGAGTAAGTAGTACTACCAGGATGTACTGAGCAGATCTAGTACTACCAGGATGTAATGAGTAGATGCTAGTACTACCCAGGAGGTACTGAGTAGACTAGTACTACCCAGGATGTACTGAGTAGAGCTAGTACTACCCAGGAGGTACTGAGCAGATCTAGTACTACCCAGGAGGTACTGAGCAGATCTAGTACTACCAGGAGGTACTGAGAAGACTAGTACTACCAAGGAGTTTGAGCAGAGCTGTACTACCCAGGATGTACTGAGTAGAGCTAGTACTACCCAGGAGGTACTGAGCAGAGTAGTACTACCCAGGAGGTACTGAGCAGATCTAGTACTACCCAGGAGGCACTGAGCAGAGTAGTACTACCCAGGAGGTACTGAGCAGAGCTAGTACTACCCAGGATGGTACTGAGTAGAGCTAGTACTACCAGGAGTACTGAGAGAGCTAGTACTACCCAGGAGGTACTGAGCAATCTAGTACTACCCAGGATGTACTGAGTAGATCTGTACTACCCAGGAGTACTGAGCAGACTAGTACTACCCAGGAGGTACTGAGCAGAGCTAGTATACCCAGGAGGTATTGAGCAGAGTGTACTACCCAGGAGGTACTGAGTAGAGCTAGTATCTACCCAGGATGGTACTGAGCAGAGTAGTACTACCCAGGAGGTACTGAGGAGATCTAGTACTACCCAGGAGGTATGAGCAGAGTAGTACTACCCAGGAGGTACTGAGCAGAGTAGTATCTACCCAGGAGGTACTGAGTCAGACTAGTACTACCCAGGAGGTATTGAGCAGACTAGTACTACCCAGGAGGTACTGAGAGAGCTAGTACTACCAGGAGATACTGAGAAGAGTAGTACTACCCAGGAGGTACTGAGCAGAGTAGTACTACCCAGGAGGTACTGAGCAGAGTAGTACTACCCAGGAGTTACTGAGTAGAGCTAGTACTACCCAGGAGGTATTGAGCAGACTAGTACTACCCAGGAGGTACTGAGAAGAGCTAGTACACCAGGAGATACTGAGAAGAGCTAGTACTACCCAGGAGTACTGAGCAGAGCTAGTACTACCCAGGTGTATTGAAACTACCTAAAACCTATCATATTTATGTTTTGATATTTCCTAATGATAAATGTGCAGTAAAGTTGTGTGTTCATCCAAATGACGATGTGTTCTGTGAAATATCGGCAACGTACAGGAGTTAACCGTTATCGCTGGTTAACAGCGTCTCTCCATTCGCCCCGACATCAGCTCATGAATGTTTAGTGTTCAGCTCACTTGTTTCAATTAGTTACAAGAGGTTTACATCTACCGCCCTGGTCAGGGAATTTAGAGCCGGTAAAGTTTACAAACCTGATCGCCAATCGTAATCCATTTTATAAAGTTACTTCTAGTCATTACTAACACTCACACTTGCCATTGGTACATATTAAAACCAAATTAATACAGAACTATTTGTAATTCGAATTCTAAGGGATATCTAAAAAGAATATCAAAATATCCATAATTCGAACTAACCATTTCTATGAGTATCTGGGCAGCTGATAAAGAATAAATAAATGACCTCAAAATACGTCACATAATAATAAATATCTCACATATATATGTACCCATACATTAAAAAAACAGGAAAAATGTTACCATTAAATATAAAAACTTAGAAATATTAACATGAGAGAATTGAATAATTAAATCGGCGAGGTTGTCACGTGATTACATTGTCACATAGAAGAGACGAAAGTTGAGCCAATACTTCCCCTGTTTTTATGAAACTCGTTTGTCGCCGGTGCAGAGTTACTCCCTCGCTTTATCCGTCAATAGCTCGCTTTATCCGTCCATAACTCTCTTTATACGTCAATAACTAGCTTTATCCGTCAATAGCTCGCTTTATCCGTCCATAACTCTCTTTATACGTCAATAACTAGCTTTATCCGTTAATAGCTCGCTTTATCCGTCCATAACTCTCTTTATCCGTCAATAACTCTCTTTATACGTCAATAACTAGCTTTATCCGTCAATAGCTCGCTTTATCCGTCAATAGCTCGCTTTATCCGTCCATAACTCTCTTTATACGTCAATAACTAGCTTTATCCGTCAATAGCTCGCTTTATCCGTCCATAACTCTCTTTATACGTCAATAACTAGCTTTATCCGTCAATAGCTCGCTTTATCCGTCAATAGCTCGTTTTATCCGTCCATAACTCTCTTTATCCGTCAATAACTCGCTTTATCCGTCCATAACTCTCTTTATCCGTCAATAACTAGCTTTATCCGTCAATAGCTCGCTTTATCCGTCCATAACTCTCTTTATCCGTCAATAACTAGCTTTATCCGTCAATAGCTCGCTTTATCCGTCAATAGCTCGTTTTATCCGTCCATAACTCTCTTTATCCGTCAATAACTCTCTTTATCCGTCCATAACTCTCTTTATCCGTCAATAACCCTCTTTATCCGTCAATAACCCTCTTTATCCATCAATAACTCTCTTTATCCGTCAATAACTCGCTTTATATGGCAAGCTTGGCATATAAGTGTGATTTAATAAAGATCGTTTAGCTAGGTTTGAAATTAATACAAACTCTACAAATTCTAAAATTCTAATTAAATGTTATTTTTTCACCATTGAAATAAATAGGACTTTGATGGGGAATCCCGGTGGGTTCCAATTATCTAGATCCTACTGTGTACCGTGTTAGAACCATCCAGATCTTACTGTGTACCGTGTTAGAACTATCCAGATCCTACTGTGTACCGTGTTAAAACCATCCAGATCCTACTGTGTACCGTGTTAGAACTATCCAGATCCTACTGTGTATCTGGTTCACACTATCCAGATCCTACTGTGTACCGTGTTAGAACCATCCAGATCCTACTGTGTACCGTGTTAGAACTATCCAGATCCTACTGTGTATCTGGTTCACACTATCCAGATCCTACTGTGTACCGTGTTAGAACCATCCAGATCCTACTGTGTACCGTGTTAGAACTATCCAGATCCTACTGTGTACCGTGTTAGAACCATCCAGATCCTACTGTGTACCGTGTTAGAACTATCCAGATCCTACTGTGTACCGTGTTAGAACTATCCAGATCCTACTGTGTATCTGGTTCACACTATCCAGATCCTACTGTGTACCGTGTTAGAACCATCCAGATCCTACTGTGTATCTGGTTCACACTATCCAGATCCTACTGTGTATCGGGTTAGAACTATCCATATCCTACTGTGTACCGTGTTAGAACCATCCAGATCCTACAGTGTATCTGGTTCACACTATCCAGATCCTACTGTGTATCGGGTTAGAACTATCCAGATCCTACTGTGTATCGGGTTAGAATTATCCAGATCCTACTGTGTACCGTGTTAGAACCATCCAGATCCTACTGTGTATCTGGTTCACACTATCCAGATCCTACTGTGTATCGGGTTAGAACTATCCATATCCTACTGTGTACCGTGTTAGAACCATCCAGATCCTACTGTGTATCTGGTTCACACTATCCAGATCCTACTGTGTATCGGGTTAAAACTATCCAGATCCTACTGTGTATCGGAGATCCTTCTGTGTATCGTGTTAGAACTATCCAGATCCTACTGTGTACCGTCTCTGTAGGTTAATATAGCACCGTACACCAGGTTTAGCAAACTTTGATCTTATAAACATATTATTGTTTAGGTAATTTTGTTGATATGGGCTAACTAAACACTGGAAGGTTGGCAAGGGGGAGGGTGGGTTGGGGGCTCATTAAAAGAACAACAATCCTACAAATAAAGAAATTCTTGTCATGTTATTTGAAAGCTAATCTAAAAAAAAAGAGCTGTTAGTATTTCCTGACCTCAAATGATTGCCAACTTGACGATAACTTCTTGTTTCCTGTTTATTTCTCTTGAAAACATTTAATAATTAGAGATATTACCGATTATAAGGAGTTGAAAGAAGTTGTGGACACCAGGAGTTTATGTTAATAGCCAGCAGCAACAGACTGAAGAGAGAGGGTAGATGGGGGGGGGGGGGGGAGTGTTACCGGAAGCAGCCAACAGAATCTCTGAATGCGACAGGAAAAGGGATAATTTCCCGCGTCAACCACAGCTGCTAATTACACCCCTTCTCACCCCCGCAGTCACAGGATCGTTCACTGGGGTGCTTGGTTTGGTGCGTTTGTTGGATGTAGGCAACAAGCACTACACCTCCCATCCTACTGTCAGGTCATGATAGCTCGCTTGTTAGATGTAGGCAACAAGCACTACATCTCCTATCCCACTGTCAGGTCATGATAGCTCGCTTGTTGGATGTAGGCAACAAGCACTACACCTCCCATCAAATATCAGGTCATGATAGCTCACTTGTTGTACGTAGGCAGCAAGCACTACACCTCCCATCAAATATCAGGTCATGATAGCTCACTTGTTGTACGTAGGCAACAATCACTACACCTCCCATCCTACTGTCAGGTCATGATAACTCGCTTGTATGTAGGCAACAAGCACTACACCTCCCATCCTAATATCATGTCATGATAGCTCGCTTGTTGGATGTAGGCAACAAGCACTACACCTCCCATCCTAATATCAGGTCATGATAGCTCGCTTGTTGGTTGTAGGCAACAAGCACTACACCTCCCATCCTAATATCAGGTCATGATAGCTCGCTTGTTGTACGTAGGCAACAAGCACTACACCTCCCATCCTACTGTCAGGTTATGATAGCTCGCTTGTTGGATGTAGGCAACAAGCACTACACCTCCCATCCTACTGTCAGGTCATGATAGCTCGCTTGTTGTACGTAGGCAACAAGCACTACACCTCCCATCCTACTGTCAGGTTATGATAACTCGCTTGTATGTAGGCAACAAGCACTACACCTCCCATCCTACTGTCAGGTTATGATAACTCGCTTGTATGTAGGCAACAAGCACTACACCTCCCATCCTACTGTCAGGTTATGATAACTCGCTTGTATGTAGGCAACAAGCACTACACCTCCCATCCTACTGTCAGGTTATGATAGCTCGCTTGTATGTAGGCAACAAGCACTACACCTCCCATCCTCCTGTCAGGTTATGATAACTCGCTTGTATGTAGGCAACAAGCACTACACCTCCCATCCTACTATCAGGTTATGATAACTCGCTTGTATGTAGGCAACAAGCACTACACCTCCCATCCTACTGTCAGGTTATGATAACTCGCTTGTATGTAGGCAACAAGCACTACACCTCCCATCCTACTGTCAGGCTTGTGAGTTAGTCCTCTCTTCCTCCACACCCCTAGATAGATACAGCCTGAGCTCACGAATGTTCGTGACCTGTCTAGCACGTCACACTGATCCGATGAAAGTCATCCAACTCTTTGTTTCGACGCCAAGACAACGAAACTAGCAATTGCGAATGACGGGTCAATTGGGGGTCATCTCTTTGTAGGGAAATCAGACAATGATAACCAAATTATTTCTGTTGCTTTCCTTTCCCAAGATTCATGAGTGTCCTTTTCAATACAATAATTCCCAGTGGTCTCATGTGATTCAAGTTTATTTCACGAGTGGTTATAGTGTGTATCATATAGAATACACGAGTGGTTAAAGTGTGTATCTTATAGAATACACGAGAGGTTATAGTGTGTATCTTATAGAATACACGAGTCGTTATAGTGTGTATCATATAGAATACACGAGTGGTTAAAGTGTGTATCATATAGAATACACGAGTGGTTAAAGTGTGTATCTTATAGAATACACGAGAGGTTATAGTGTGTATCTTATAGAATACACGAGTGGTTATAGTGTGTATCTTATAGAATACACGAGAGGTTATAGTGTGTATCTTATAGAATACACGAGAGGTTATAGTGTGTATCTTATAGAATACACGAGTCGTTATAGTGTGTATCATATAGAATACACGAGAGGTTATAGTGTGTATCTAATAGAATACACTAGAGGTTATAGTGTGTATCTAATAGAATACACGAGAGATTATACAGTGTCCATGATACAAACTAACTGACGAGATATTACCAATTTTCAAGGTCACACTCAGAAGTTCAAGGTCCACCTAACGTGACCTTTACAACAGACAAGTGTCTGTTAGTTCCGTCATGTACTGTACTTACAGCCACTCACAAAAAACATGTTACGTCAATATTTGATTATTAAAATAACATTTGTAATTAACCTTTTCTCCATGAGATTTATGTGTGTCATTTTAACTAATAAGGACGGGTGGCTAGAGTGGTTGGCCCGGGTGTAGAGTGGTTGGACCGGGTGGTTAGAGTGGTTGGCCCAGGTGGTTAGAGTGGTTGGCCCAGGTGGTTAGAGTGGTTGGACCGGGTGGTTAGAGTAGTTGAACCGGGTGGTTAAAGTAGTTGAACCGGGTGGTTAGAGTGGTTGAACCTGGTGGTTAGAGTAGTTGGACCGGGTGGTTAAAGTAGTTGAACCGGGTGGCTAGAGTGGTTGGACCGGGTGGTTAGAATGGTTGGACCGGGTGGTTAGAGTAGTTGAACCGGGTGGTTAGAATGGTTGAACCTGGTGGCTAGAGTGGTTGGACCGGGTGGTTAGAGTGGTTGGACCGGGTGGTTGGAGTGGTTGGACCGGGTGGTTAGAGTAGTTGAACCGGGTGGCTAGAGTAGTATGACCGGGTGGTTAGAGTAGTTGAACCGGGTGGCTAGAGTGGTTGGACCGGGTGGTTAGAGTAGTTGAACCGGGTGGCTAGAGTGGTTGGAGCGGGAGGTTAGAGTGGTTGGCCCGGGTGGTTAGACCGGGTGGTTAGAGTGATTGGACCAGGTGGTTAGAGTGGTTGGCCCAGGTGGTTAGAGTGGTTGGACCGGGTGGTTAGAGTAGTTGGACCGACTGATTAGAGTAGTTGAACCGGGTGGTTAGAGTGGTTGAACCTGGTGGTTAGAGTAGTTGGACCGGGTGGTTAAAGTAGTTGAACCGGGTGGCTAGAGTGGTTGGACCGGGTGGTTAGAATGGTTGGACCGGGTGGTTAGAGTAGTTGAACCGGGTGGCTAGAGTGGTTGGACCGGGTGGTTAGAGTAGTTGAACCGGGTGGTTAGAGTGGTTGAACCTGGTGGCTAGAGTGGTTGGACCGGGTGGTTAGAGTAGTTGAACCGGGTGGCTAGAGTGGTTGGACCGGGTGGCTAGAGTGGTTGGACCGGGTGGTTAGAATGGTTGGACCGGGTGGTTAGAGTAGTTGAACCGGGTGGCTAGAGTGGTTGGACCGGGTGGTTAGAGTAGTTGAACCGGGTGGCTAGAGTAGTTGAACCGGGTGGCTAGAGTGGTTGGATCGGGTGGTTAGAATGGTTGGACCGGGTGGTTAGAGTGGTTGGATCTGGTGGTTAGATTGGTTGAACCGGGTGGCTAGAGTGGTTGGACCGGGTGGTTAGAGTAGTTGAACCGGGTGGCTAGAGTGGTTGGACCGGGTGGTTAGAATGGTTGGCCCGGGTGGTTAGAGTGGTTGGATCTGGTGGTTAGATTGGTTGGACCGGGTGGTTAGAGTGGTTGAACATAGATAAAAGTGTATTTGACATAGAAAATTAACTATCTCAGTTATCTCTTCCGACAATAATGAACTGGAAATCGGGGTTGGAATCCCAGCCAAGTGTACTTAAGGGGCATGTTCCTTGAATGGCTTTCCACCTCCCTTCCGCTCAAATGCGGGTGCACTTGATCTAAATGTAAGTGTACCTATCCATATATTTCTGTAACAGTGTATATTATTTCGTTGCACATCTCTTACGAGTAGTAAGTATAATGTAGATAAAGACGCGGTGCTCCGGTTCATTATTTCACCCTCCAAACTGTGACAGCCCTGTATTCAGCAAACATCGCAGACACCTTCTCAGACCAAGCATGACAGTAGTACGTCTGGTTGATAGGATCCAGCAGCCCACACACTTAATTAGGATACCCACCTTCACCGGACAAAACAGAGCAGAACATAAACATGGTCACATGACGATCCAGTCACAGGAGATCAGCGTTGTCTGCTCGGCGAGACTTGAAATATTTCCAGCTCCCTCGGTTCTGCGCGACAACATCTGCTCGGGAAACCCATTCAAATTCCAAAACCAAACGACTCATAGCTATGGGCATAGAAGGCGCATGCGCTGTAGTGTTTGAGACAAGCAGACAGCTTCGTTGGAGGGGGTGGGGGGGAGGATGTATGTGTCGAATTGTGCCACGACAACCATCGTTACAAGACTTGTCTTATATTCAAGGAAATATTGCCCAAATGAAAACAAGAGAATGATAACGCTGTTTGTTCAATAGTAGTCATCCACTCTCCTCAGAGATGATAGCCAGTGTATCGTGAGAAGTGCAGCCTCACTCAGGAAGGTTTTGCCCTGTTTTCAAGCATTAGTCTGGACAACTGTTCTGTAGGAGACAAAGAACAGATAATACATATCTGACTGAGAGTCGTTTAAAAGTATTGATCGAGGTTCGAGCTACGTACTAAGGCTCTGTTCCCCTTAATTTGTGTGGAGTTGGGCGGTTTATTTCCCTAGCTCTATCTTAGAGAATTCGCTATCATCTGTTTATAAATCTTCACTCTCTCTCCCCCGCAGGAGAACCAACCCACCGACATGAAATGTTACTTGGTCTCACGAAACTTCCTTCATCATAAACTCGGGTGTCAATAAGCCCGAGACGGAAATGTCAGAGAATAGGTCAAACATGACGTAGATTATATTTAGAAGATAGGTCAAACATGACGTAGATTATATTTAGAAAATAGGTCAAATATGACGTAGATTCTATTTGGTAGATTGGTCAAACATGACGTAGATTTTATTTAGAAAATAGGTCAAACACGACGTAGATTCTATTTGGTAGAGTGGTCAAACATGACGAAGATTATATTTAGAAAATAGGCCAAATAGGACGTAGATTATATTTAGAAGATAGGTCAGGTATAACGAAGATTATATTTAGAAGATAGGTCAGGTATAACGAAGATTATATTTAGAAGATAGGTCAGGTATAACGTAGATTATAATTGGAAGATCAGCCATTCCAGGGTTCTAAACCAGCACTGTAGATAGGTCATGTGTGTATCGATACAGTCTTGATTCCTTTCCAAGGTAAATATGCGGGCTGCCCTGTTGCCAAGGTAACACAGGTAATGAGACTAGATTTCTTGTTTTTGTGTGTTGTCCTAGGTTAAAACTGTTTGTAGTTGGTGTGGACGTATTAAATGCATGTCGCCAGTCTCTTTGTGCTCTGTGAATGCCCGTATAGAGGAGGTAAAGGTAGTGAAAGGTGTATAGGTGAGACCTCGACCTTTGAGTCTCTAGTAAGGAAGGTCAGGGCCGCAATTTAAAAGGTCGGGAGCGACCAGCGCCAAACTTCCTTACAATTAACATTGGATTATATCTTTTTTTTTTCAAATTCAACCAACGAGCGTGGATATTTTCATATCATCATCATCATCATCATCATCATCATCAAATTTACGATTTACAATTTGACAATATTTGTTTGGAATCTAAACAAAGTGTGAATTTAACCGTAACAAAAAGATCAAATGGCCTAAATGTTATTTTAACTTGCACATAATTTTAACCTGTAAGTATTTTCCAACGAATGCCGCTAAGTTTGTCTGCTTGACATTCTTGGTCTTCTACCGGAAGTGTCTCGGATATGTAACCGTCTTATGAGGTCGGGGCACCATGTAGGTGCGGTTACTTTGATCCCAGATGATGATGATGATGATGATGTGTTGCCAGGTGAACTTAAGTCTAACTATCTAAACCATGGCAACCATAGGAACAATTCCCTTTTAGGAAAAATACCTATGGTATCGCCAGGAGTCGAACCCTGGACCTCGCGAATAGTAGCCAGGAGTACTAAGGTCACTAGACCAAGATGTAGGTAAGGTTAGTGTTTAGTAGCCAGCAGTGCTGGTCACTAGACCAAGATGTATGTAAGGTTAGTGTTTAGTAGCCAGGAGTGCTAAGGTCGCTAGACCAAGAGGTAAGTAAGGTTAGTGTTTAGTAGCCAGGAATGCTAAGATCACTAGACCAAGATGTAGGTAAGGTTAGTGTTTAGTAGCCAGCAGTGCTGGTCACTAGACCAAGAGGTAGGTAAGGTTAGTGTTTAGTAGCCAGGAATACTAAGGTCACTAGACCAAGAGGTAAGTAAGGTTAGTGTTTAGTAGCCAGGAATGCTAAGGTCACTAGACCAAGAGGTAGGTAAGGTTAGTGTTTAGTAGCCAGGAATGCTGGTCACTAGACCAAGAGGTAGGTAAGGTTAGTGTTTAGTAGCCAGGAGTGCTAAGGTCGCTAGACCAAGAGGTAGGTAAGGTTAGTGTTTAGTAGCCAGGAATACTAAGGTCACTAGACCAAGAGGTAAGTAAGGTTAGTGTTTAGTAGCCAGGAATGCTGGTCACTAGACCAAGAGGTAAGTAAGGTTAGTGTTTAGTAGCCAGGAATGCTAAGATCACTAGACCAAGAGGTAGGTAAGGTTAGTGTTTAGTAGCCAGGAATGCTAAGATCACTAGACCAAGATGTAGGTAAGGTTAGTGTTTAGTAGCCAGCAGTGCTGGTCACTAGACCAAGATGTAGGTAAGGTTAGTGTTTAGTAGCCAGGAATGCTAAGGTCACTAGACCAAGAGGTAGGTAAGGTTAGTGTTTAGTAGCCAGGAATGCTAAGATCACTAGACCAAGATGTAGGTAAGGTTAGTGTTTAGTAGCCAGCAGTGCTGGTCACTAGACCAAGATGTAGGTAAGGTTAGTGTTTAGTAGCCAGGAATGCTGGTCACTAGACCAAGAGGTAAGTAAGGTTAGTGTTTAGTAGCCAGGAATGCTAAGGTCACTAGACCAAGAGGTAGGTAAGGTTAGTGTTTAGTAGCCAGGAATGCTAAGGTCGCTAGACCAAGAGGTAGGTAAGGTTAGTGTTTAGTAGCCAGGAATGCTAAGGTCGCTAGACCAAGAGGTAAGTAAGGTTAGTGTTTAGTAGCCAGCAGTGCTGGTCACTAGACCAAGAGGTAGGTAAGGTTAGTGTTTAGTAGCCAGCAGTGCTGGTCACTAGACCAAGATGTAGGTAAGGTTAGTGTTTAGTAGCCAGGAGTGCTGGTCACTAGACCAAGAGGTAGGTAAGGTTAGTGTTTAGTAGCCAGGAATGCTAAGGTCGCTAGACCAAGAGGTAGGTAAGCTTAGTGTTAGTAGCCAGCAGTGCTGGTCACTAGACCAAGAGGTAGGTAAGGTTAGTGTTTTAGTAGCCAGCAGTGCTGGTCACTAGACCAAGATGTAGGTAAGGTTAGTGTTTAGTAGCCAGGAATGCTAAGGTCGCTAGACCAAGAGGTAGGTAAGCTTAGTGTTTAGTAGCCAGGAATGCTAAGGTCGCTAGACCAAGAGGTAAGTAAGGTTAGTGTTTAGTAGCCAGCAGTGCTAAGGTCACTAGACCAAGAGGTAGGTAAGGTTAGTGTTTAGTAGCCAGGAATGCTAAGGTCGCTAGACCAAGATGTAGGTAAGGTTAATGTTTAGTAGCCAGAAGTGCTAAGGTCACTAGACCAAGAGTAGGTAAGGTTAGTGTTTAGTAGCCAGCAGTGCTGGTCACTAGACCAAGATGTAGGTAAGGTTAGTGTTTAGTAGCCAGGAGTGCTGGTCACTAGACCAAGAGGTAAGTAAGGTTAGTGTTTAGTAGCCAGGAGTGCTGGTCACTAGACCAAGAGGTAGGTAAGGTTAGTGTTTAGTAGCCAGGAATGCTAAGGTCGCTAGACCAAGAGGTAGGTAAGGTTAGTGTTTAGTAGCCAGGAATGCTAAGATCACTAGACCAAGAGGTAAGTAAGGTTAGTGTTTAGTAGCCAGGAGTGCTGTCACTAGACCAAGAGGTAAGTAAGGTTAGTGTTTAGTAGCCAGGAGTGCTAAGGTCGCTAGACCAAGTGGTAAGTAAGGTTAGTGTTTAGTAGCCAGGAGTGCTAAGGTCGCTAGACCAAGTGGTAAGTAAGGTTAGTGTTTAGTAGCCAGCAGTGCTGGTCCTAGACCAAGATGTAGGTAAGGTTAGTGTTTAGTAGCCAGGAGTGCTGGTCACTAGGCCAAGAGGTAAGTAAGGTTAGTGTTTAGTAGCCAGGAATGCTGGTCACTAGACCAAGAGGTAAGTAAGGTTAGTGTTTAGTAGCCAGGAGTGCTGTCACTAGACCAAGAGGTAAGTAAGGTTAGTGTTTAGTAGCCAGGAGTGCTAGTCGCTAGACCAAGTGGTAAGTAAGGTTAGTGTTTAGTAGCCAGGAGTGCTGGTCACTAGACCAATGTAGGTAAGCTTAATGTTTAGTAGCCAGGAATGCTAAGGTCCTAGACCAAGATGTAGGTAAGGTTAGTGTTTAGTAGCCAGGAATGCTAAGGTCACTAGACCAAGAGGTAGGTAAGGTTAGTGTTTAGTAGCCAGGAATGCTGGTCACTAGACCAAGAGGTAAGTAAGGTTAGTGTTTAGTAGCCAGGAATGCTGGTCACTAGACAAGAGGTAAGTAAGGTTAGTGTTTAGTAGCCAGGAATACTAGGTCACTAGACCAAAGAGGTAGTAAGGTTAGTGTTTAGTAGCCAGGAGTGCTGGTCACTAGACCAAGATGTAGGTAAGGTTAGTGTTTAGTAGCCAGGAGTGCTGGTCACTAGACCAAGATGTAGGTAAGGTTAGTGTTTAGTAGCCAGGAGTGCTGGTCACTAGACCAAGATGTAGGTAAGGTTAGTGTTTAGTAGCCAGGAGTGCTGGTCACTAGACCAAGATGTAGGTAAGGTTAGTGTTTAGTAGCCAGGAGTGCTGGTCACTAGACCAAGATGTAGGTAAGGTTAGTGTTTAGTAGCCAGGAGTGCTGGTCACTAGACCAAGAGGTAAGTAAGGTTAGTGTTTAGTAGCCAGGAGTGCTGGTCACTAGACCAAGAGGTAGGTAAGGTTAGTGTTTAGTAGCCAGCAGTGCTGGTCACTAGACCAAGAGGTAGGTAAGGTTAGTGTTTAGTAGCCAGGAGTGCTGGTCACTAGACCAAGAGGTAGGTAAGGTTAGTGTTTAGTAGCCAGGAGTACTAAGGTCACTAGACCAAGAGGTAGGTAAGGTTAGTGTTTAGTAGCCAGGAGTGCTAAGGTCACTTTCTACCTTCCGTTCCATAGCAACGGCCATCACGTTTCTTGGTGCAGCACGCCCTTCATCTACCTCTGGGATTCTTACCAAAACGTTTTGTCCAGTACTCACAGGTTAGTTTGTTGGACGGCTGCGGCATTTCGCCGGCTTCTCTTTTCCGGGATGTGCATGGCACTTCACTTGCTTGTATTATTTTTTCTTTGCGACAACAAAGCTTACATTTTTTTCAGGTTTACAGGTATACTCTTTAGCTATATCGCTTGAGCTTACTTGCTAAGTTAAATTATTTCCTTCTTATATTTCCGAGTCTCTGGAGCTGGAGGCGGCTGGATTGTAATTCTCATTCAATAAATGTTCCAGTTCTTCTTCTCTCGTAATAGTTTGAAGATCCACACGAAGTATGTCAGAATCTAATTTGCCATTTCGTACAGGAACCCCAAACATCGCCTCATATGGACTTCTGTTAATACCTCTATGGAAATACCTATTTTGTTAAACTGTTCTGATCGTAATGCATCAGCCCAATTAGTACTCTTATCATCGGCCATCAAATGTCCCGAACATCTCCCCACTTCCTTGGATTTTAGAACGCCTTGGTTTGCCGTGAACTGTTTTACCTTCGAACATATTAGCGAGCTCAGCTGCTACCCCAATGTCACTTTGGAGAATGTAAGGAGCACCTATTAGACAGAAAATGTCTTGAAGATTGCAAGCTACCTCCTCAGCTATTTTGGATTTTAAAGGCTTCAAAAAAACAAATTTGGTCAGGTGGCCTTGATATCACTTAAAATAAATGTGTAATCTCTGTCCGGTTCTGTTTGCATATCACTGAGATCCACTTGCACTCTTGAATTCATGTGGTTGCTCAAAATTGGCCTTACCATTAGGGCCTTTCCTTTTCGCTTTTTTTTTTTCGACTGATATTTTCCACATAACCGTAAATAAATATCAATCACTTCACACGTGATATTACCAAGTCATTTGTCTATGCATCGAGTCCTTTTGTGCCTGGTCTCTATATGGGCTTTGTCAATAACATCATCCGACTCACCTTGTAATGATATAGAATTACACATCTCAATCATTTATTATTCACAGCTGTATTCAAAATTACGATATTATAAATGCGAGCGGGTAGTAAGATTTATTTGTGTTAAGTTGCAAGGTATGGCGACATCTTTCTACGTCTCTGTTTGAAAAGCCAACTCAGTCTTGTAAACAGAAACGCACCTGGATGACCACACCATTTTTTCTTTTGGGAAGTTTCAAGAAGGAAATGTCGCTAGATATACCTACTTCAAGGTACGCATCTCTTCACTTTCCTTCCTGACGAGGAGCCGTGTAGGTTGAGTCTATGACATATTAATCTATATTCTAAATTTCACGTGTCGGGAATTATCATGCATATAACGCAATACTCGGGCTCTTATTAAAATCTACAACGTGTGAGATATCTATCAAAAAACTGTTTATCTAATAAAAATAAAAACTATAAAACACCAGAACTTTTTTTTTCTAAAATAAGACATTATCCCTTTTTAATTATTATAATACAGAATAACAAACTTGAAACCAATTTAATAATTATATAAAATATCACACTAATTGTGGCGAACAAACAATTACTATATCAGGCTAGCTCCTTTATACGTTACAACCTTATGGTAAAAATATTTTATTTCATCCTCATTTGTAGATCTCTTTCTTAAAGTTTTTTCTAGACCACCAGTGGTTAGACTGTCCTAACTCTTTATGGATCGATAAACCAGTGATGTTAGCGGCTCTCACAGTCTCTTTTTACATTGCGAAGCTTTTATTTCGGACGTTAATTCATTGTACCTATCGGGAGTGAGCAAGAATGTATTATTCGATCGGACAACTTTCTGGATATGACCATTTGATTTCAAGTTAAATCCGTGTTCACTCACAGCAGACGTCGTTAAAAGAGAGAATACATAGTACACAACTGACAAGTGGCGCGCCGCCTGATCAGTCTGGTCGAGAAACGAACTAATATGTTATTTCAAGCTTTGGTCGTTTAGTAATTGCACAATTCTAGGCTTGACTGTTTGGAGACGGCCAAAGCCCGAAGTGGAATAAAACTTCGAGCTCTGGTTATTTTAAAAAGTCCAAAAATTCTTCCATTGGCCGTTTTCGGACCTTGCGCCCAACATATACATAATTATATTTCATTTCTTGCTTTATTAGGTACTATGAACATATATTCTTTTTCGGTTTCAACAGTTATTGATTGTGCTCTAGATACACGGTTAGTGTGCCTGTTATGGATGTGATGTGATAGCTTGGTTAGTGTGCCTGTTATGGTTGAAATGTGGACGCTTGGTTAGTGTGCACGTTATGGTTGTGGTGTGATAGCTTGGTTAGTGTGCATGTTATGGTTGAAATGTGGACGCTTAGTTAGTGTGCCTGTTATGGATGTGATATCTTGGTTAGTGTGCATGTTATGGATGTGGCCGCTTGGTTAGTGTGCATGTCATGGATGTGATGTGGACGCTTGGTTAGTGTGCATGTCATGGATGTGATGTGATAGCTTGGTTAGTGTGCATGTCATGGATGTGATGTGGACGCTTGGTTAGTGTGCATGTCATGGATGTGATGTGGACGCTTGGTTAGTGTGCATGTCATGGATGTGATGTGGACGCTTGGTTAGTGTGCGTGTCATGGATGTGATGTGGACGCTTGGTTAGTGTGCGTGTCATGGATGTGATGTGATAGCTTGGTTAGTGTGCATGTTATGGTTGAAATGTGGACGCTTGGTTAGTGTGCCTGTTATGGATGTGATGTGATAGCTTGGTTAGTGTGCATGTCATGGATGTGATGTGGACGCTTGGTTAGTGTGCGTGTCATGGATGTGTGTGGACGCTTGGTTAGTGTGCGTGTCATGGTTGAGATTGGACGCTTGGTTAGGTTGCATGTCATGGATGTGATGTGGACGCTTGGTTAGTGTGCATGTCATGGATGTGATGTGATAGCTTGGTTAGTGTGCATGTCATGGATGTAATGTGGACGCTTGGTTAGTGTGCATGTCATGGATGTGATGTGGACGCTTGGTTAGTGTGCATGTCATGGATGTGATGTGATAGCTTGGTTAGTGTGCATGTCATGGATGCGATAGCTTGGTTAGTGTGCATGTCATGGATGTGATGTGGACGCTTGGTTAGTGTGCATGTCATGGATGTGATGTGGACGCTTGGTTAGTGTGCGTGTCATGGATGTGATGTGGACGCTTGGTTAGTGTGCGTGTCATGGATGTGATGTGATAGCTTGGTTAGTGTGCATGTTATGGTTGAAATGTGGACGCTTGGTTAGTGTGCCTGTTATGGATGTGATGTGATAGCTTGGTTAGTGTGCATGTCATGGATGTGATGTGGACGCTTGGTTAGTGTGCGTGTCATGGATGTGTGTGGACGCTTGGTTAGTGTGCGTGTCATGGTTGAGATTGGACGCTTGGTTAGGTTGCATGTCATGGATGTGATGTGGACGCTTGGTTAGTGTGCATGTCATGGATGTGATGTGATAGCTTGGTTAGTGTGCATGTCATGGATGTAATGTGGACGCTTGGTTAGTGTGCATGTCATGGATGTGATGTGGACGCTTGGTTAGTGTGCATGTTATGGATGTGATGTGATAGCTTGGTTAGTGTGCATGTCATGGATGTGATGTGGACGCTTGGTTAGTGTGCATGTCATGGATGTGATGTGGACGCTTGGTTAGGTTGCATGTCATGGATGTGATGTGGACGCTTGGTTAGGTTGCATGTCATGGATGTGGGCGCTTGGTTAGGTTGCATGTCATGGATGTGGACGCTTGGTTAGGTTGCATGTCATGGATGTGGACGCTTGGTTAGTGTGCATGTCATGGATGTGATGTGGACGCTTGGTTAGTGTGCCTGATATGAATGACCTACTTACAGCTCTCAAGGTTAGGGCTATCTTGGACTGCTATTACAATCAGTTGCTTCCGTTGTGTTCAAGTCCGTAACAAACAATCCACTAACTGAATCTCCCGCTAGAGACAATGTTTAAAAGAAGGAGGTCCACTCCATCACATGTGTGACTCGAGGAGGTCTCGACAGTACCAAGTAGAACCAGGGACCCCTGTGGCCGTGGGGACAGAACCCCTTTCCTTTGAGGACAAGAAGAGGAATGTGATGATCACGTTTTAAGTACGTATTATCCTGGCATGAGAGGGGGAGCAAAATCAATGCCGAGCCGCCCTCAAAGACGTAAAGAAGACCTTAATAAAAGCTAACAGGGCAGAAGCTAAAACAAGGACTTTTATACTGCCTCCCTTCTCACACCCCCGTCATTTTATGTGTGTCCTTTGGATGGCTTGGCGTCACAAGGGGTGTGTCACTGCGTTCAGGGTGCATTCTCTATGTCCTCGAGGAGCTCCTAGGTTCACGTCCTTTGGATGGCTTGGCGTCACAAGGGGTGTGTCACTGCGTTCAGGGTGCATTCTCTATGTCCTTGAGGAGCTCCTAGGTTCACGTCCTTTGGATGGCTTGGCGTCACAAGGGGTGTATCACTGCGTTCAGGGTGCATTCTCTATGTCCTTGAGGAGCTCCTAGGTTCACGTCCTTTGGATGGCTTGGCGTCACAAGGGGTGTATCACTGCGTTCAGGGTGCATTCTCTATGTCCTTGAGGAGCTCCTAGGTTCACGTCCTTTGGATGGCTTGGCGTCACAAGGGGTGTATCACTGCGTTCAGGGTGCATTCTCTATGTCCTTGAGGAGCTAGTAGGTTCACGTCCTTTGGATGGCTTGGCGTCACAAGGGGTGTGTCACTGCGTTCAGTGTGCATTCTCTATGTCCTTGAGGAGCTCCTAGGTTCACGTCCTTTGGATGGCTTGGCGTCACAAGAGGTGTATCACTGCGTTCAGGGTGCATTCTCTCTGTCCTTAAGGAATGCGTAGGTTCCTGTCTACCAGAACGTAAGGATAACCCCCCCCCCCCCCCATATCATCCTGTGCGACTTGATTAACCTTATATGTTTAGGATGTATAAAAGCCATGAAGTTCTTCATTATGTAACTTACTCCACTCTCCCGTTCGTTCACCCCTCTTAGGTCTGAATATATTTTTCAGTCAGCAAAATTTCTCGACAGGAAAATATATAATTTAGTTTTTCAGAAGATCCTGTTGAGTAATTTTATGAAGATGAGTAGGTTTGTATCCAGATCTGAGTGGGAGCCTGGGTAGTTCAGTTGGTAGAGCGGTTAGGGTTTCTAACTAAAGGTTCTTACTTGCTGTGATTATATGGAAGTCTACAGTAGGAATAGCTCTGGTAGGTTCAGCTCAGCCGCCATGTTGGAGGTAATAATACATGTGTCCGCGGGGTTTGGCGAGACTGTGCCAACCTGACAGCAAGAAAGTCACTGTCAAAGCAGGGAGGAAGCGGGCGGTTGGTGAACTTGGAGAGGTGGCGCTCACATATCAACAAACAACTCGTCACTTATTGTAGTTATCTTGGTTGACATCTGGTGTACGTTCTCAAGGCTGTCAGATTGTATACTCCTCTAGTGAGGACCGTACTGAGTCTCAACATGGACCTGAAAGGACCGAGAATCTGGTCTCTAGCGAGCAATGAAGCTCCTATTGAGTCTCACTCTCAAAATGGGAGAATTACACTGGAGGTGTTTTATAACTTCAAGATTAGATTAGCTAACAAGGTCACATAAGTATATAGCAACATGTCAATATATATATGTATATAAAGATTGCGCTTTACCACAAAAAATTAATGTTTCAGTGGTGGATTAAGAAATATTGGAAGGGCAGACAAAGCTGAGCAAATATTATTTCCAATCAGTGAAACTTAGTGTCAATGGCAATTGTCCACCCTGGCAACATTCCATAGACCGCCACTGATGGACTAAGAGCGTGTCTTACCTACAGATCCAGGAGTGTCGACGTCTCACCCCACCCCCCAAGGGGGGCGCCAGCAGAGAGGGGAGTAGTCCCCCGGGCCTGTGAACATCTAACAGTGGTAGTCCTGCTGGCAGGAGACGAACGCACTCTGGCGGGGGCGAGATAGGCAACCTCAACTCCGGGACTTGCAGGTTCATTCCTCTTCTCCCTCTCGGGGACAATCGGCGGAGCTCGGCTCTTCCCGCCAGTCCGGACCTCGAGTTCCGCTCCGCTCCGCCCTGCAGTCCGTTCCAGTTTCTCACTTCAATCTAGTCCAGTCCTTCATCTCCGTCAACTCTTGTTACTTTCGAGATCGTTCCTTACACTGTTCATAGAGTCGATCTCGAGATATCGATCTTTCTTCTCGTTCGAGACGCTAAGTCCGTGAGGCCGCGGTTGGTCGGTTGCTTGGCGAGACGGCAACAGCGCACAGAACAGCGTTGCCACTACATGAGGCCACGAGCATCACCTGCAGTGTCCGCGGTTGGTCGGTTGCTTGGCGAGACGGCAACAGCGCAAAGAACAGCGTTGCCACTACATGAGGCCACGAGCATCACCTGTAGCTACCCCCCGCAAATCCCCACTACTAGCTGCGTCACACATTCATACCACGGGCACTTAATGTCGGGAGAACCGGGTTCGTCTTAGTGGCGGATCGCGAGAGGTTCGCCAGGCCTTATAAAAGGTTCCCTGTATACTCTTCAGAGAATAAACATTTAGTTCGAGGTCAATGTTTTTTGAACAGGTATCATGGTTAGGTTGCAGTTGGTAACATTTGATTACAGTGCATAAAACACACCTGAAACAGAACCAGAGATACCGTTGGGACGAGTTCAAGGCTACAACATTACCTATATTATATCATTTTAGTTGGGATAAATTCTTCAGTTAAAATGTTTATGTTTGATTTGTTTGTATCGTTCGACCAATAAAAATGTGTGTGGCTTTGGACAAGTACAAGCCTTGATCAGACAAGCCCAGAGTCGCGGACAAATTGGAACCCGATAAGAACCTGAGTACCACGGGTAGTGTGGAACCCACTAGGATCCTGAGGACCATGTTTAGTGTGGAATCCACTAGGAACCTGAGGACCATGTTTAGTGTGGAACCCACTAGGAACCTGAGGATCATGTTTAGTGTGGAACCCACTAGGAACCTGAGGACCATGTTTAGTGTGGAATCCACTAGGAACCTGAGGACCATGTTTAGTGTGGAACCCACTAGAACCTGAGGACCATGTTTAGTGTGGAATCCACTAGGAACCTGAGGACCATGTTTAGTGTGGAACCCACTAGGAACCTGAGGACCATGTTTAGTTGGGAACCCACTAGGAACCTGAGGACCATGTTTAGTGTGTAACCCACTAGGAACCTGAGGACCATGTTAGTGTGGAATCCACTGGGAACTGAGGACCATGTTTAGTGTGGAATCCACTAGGAACCTGAGGACCATGTTTAGTGTGGAATCCACTAGGATCCTGAGGACCATGTTTAGTGTAGAACCCACTAGGAACCTGAGGACCATGTTTAGTGTGGAATCCACTAGGAACCTGAGGACCATGTTTAGTGTGGAATCCACTAGGAACCTGAGGACCATGTTTAGTGTGAAATCCACTAGGAACCTGAGGACCACGGGTAGTGTGGAACCCACTAGGAACCTGAGGACCATGTTTAGTGTGGAACCCGATAAGAACCTGAGTACCATGTTTAGTGTGGAACCCACTAGGAACCTGAGGACCATGTTTAGTGTGGAATCCACTAGGAACCTGAGGACCATGTTTAGTGTGGAATCCACTAGGAACCTGAGGACCATGTTTAGTGTGGAATCCACTAGGAACCTGAGGACCATGTTTAGTATGGAACCCACTAGGAACCTGAGGACCATGTTTAGTATGGAACCCACTAGGAACCTGAGGACCATGTTTAGTGTGGAATCCAGAGTTCTATTACAAGACAAAGAAAGGAAAGTCCTGCCCCTGTAGTTAGTCCACTTGGCGACACACTTGACTGTGAACATGTATGTGTGATATGTGACAGTCCACACACTACACGTACATGACCAAGAGGCAGGGGTAGGGGGGAGGAAATGCCTGCAGTTTCTGAACAGACTGACTATACCAATAGACACAACACACTGTCCTCCGAGCAGCAACCACAGGGAGTTGAACCTGCTGTGTATTGGCCAAGAGAACTCGGTGGTCGGGACTGGGTTCAAAATCCGGACGAGTGAACTGGACTGAAAAATATTGATGCGCTCAATTAAGTGAATAATAAATTCCTGGCCGCGGGAAACCAACCCTGAACCGTTGGTCTTTTGTCGTGTCGATGTTGGCCACTCGTCCTTCACTTGTTGAATCTAATATGGCTGTATCCTAGCTCCCTCCCATTCCTTAAAATCCGTCTTCTAGTCCTGAGTGGTGTATGATCGGTCGGCGGCGAGACGTGGATCGCAAGAAAACAGGATCGTTAGACGAGAAACGGAAACGGAAGTTTGATAACAATAATAACGTCAGTGAGAGAGTAATATTCCACGGCCCTCCACACACGCTCGTTACCGTGACTGAGTGGTTAGGGAGGCCAATCTCTCAATGCGTTACTGCAATGATAGAGTTAGCTCGGTTAACTGCTGTTGCTTTAGGTAAAGTTATTTGGTTAGTCGTATTTTTATATAGCCAACGGTAAGAAAATATACATTTAATTTAACTGTATGGTTTGACATAAGCACATGTAGCTTATTAATTACGCTAGTGAGCTTGGGATGAGGATGGTTGAATTTAGATTAAGTGTATTAACATTTGCGTGGAGGAAGAGTGGAAAACAATTTTGGAAAAAACTCCAGTACCTCTGACCGAGATTGGAACCCCGATCTCCCCGTCATTGGCAGTCTATGCTGACAGGATAATGACGCGTTAGACCATGCGGCTACCGAGGCAGGTTACTCTACTAATGTAAGGGGGTGTGGGGTAGTTTTCCCTCGTTCTTCTTAGAGCTAGCAAACTAAACATTATATTACTTGCCATTTGATAGTTTATTTAATCGAGTTTTAAATGACCATCTGGAAATCAAATGTTTTCCAACGCTTTGCGGTTTCCTTGCGGCGGGTAAAGCTTCATTCACAAGTTCACTGGAAATAGAGCAGCAATTCACACACACACACACAGTGATGTATATTGGCCCATAATGCATTGCATCACAAACTAGAAACACCTGATTACCAACACATTGGATAAAGATATCTTTAAGATTAATGTCACAATGGATGTATTCGAATGATTGTGTCGTGTAGTGAAACAAATTGAGACGAAACAAGAACAAATCATACCACAACAGTAGATGTAGCTGTATGCTAATATTTGGTTATGTGCACTGATTAATTCGTTGGTTTGGAAAATTTGATTGGGTCTCCCAAAATGATGTTGTCGCGCACAAAAAGAAAAGCTTATTTTGTTTCCAAGGCACGACCGACTGATACTGGGATCTTGTGATTCGTTTAGAGCGAATCACGTGATTTCGTTTCTGTTCTGATGTTGTTTTCCGGGGAACGTGTCAATCCATAGAAAATCAACGAAAGTCAAGACGCAGCCCAGTAGAGAACAGCACAGAACAGCACAGAACAGCACAGAGTAGCACAGAATAGAACAGAATGGTCTAGAGCAGCACAGAACTGCACAGAGCAGCACAGCACAGAGCAGAGCATAACAACACATAAGCACAAAGCAGCATAGAACAGAGTAGCACAGAATAGCACAGAATGGCCAAGAGTAGCACAGAACTGCACAGAGCAGCAAATAACAGCAGAGAACGGCCCAAAGCAGCACAGAACTGCACAGAGCTGCACATAACATAGCAGAACATAACACTAGCACCAAGCAGCACAGGGAAGCAGAGAACGGCCCAGAACAGCACAGAACAGCTCAGAGCAGCACAGAACAACACAGAGCTACACATAACAGAGCAGAACATAACAACACATAAGCACAGAGCAGCAAAGAACAGCAGAGAACGGCCCAGAACAGCACAGAACTGCACAGAGCAGTAAAGAACAGCAGAGAACGGCCCAGAGTAGCACAGAACAACACAGAGCTGCACATAAGAACATAGCAGCTCAGGGCAGCAAAGAACAGCACAGAACAGATACCCGTGTTGGAAGAGAAACGGACGCAGGCCGGACAGTTTGTACTTGTATGAATGATGGACTGCTCGCAATACAAGAGATAAATAGCCTTCTAGTGATGAAATGACCTTAAGAGGGCCACCTAGGTAAATGAGATAGTGACAGTTAGATGTTGCACTTAGGTTAAATATGGTTAAAACCTTTAATAGTACACGAGCTTAGTGTTTACTGGATTGAATACAAAACAATTGTCTATGACCTTAAACATTTCTGGACTTGTAAACCTAGACTAAAAGTTGAAATTTTCCACACTGAAAAGTCTAAAGCTTCATATATTGATGTTTATCATTAAAAGATAAATTCCGGGAAAAGAAAAGTAACTGTTATAGAAGCGTAGAATGGATCTTGGGTAATAAAAGTGATGTCATTTAATAAGAGGGTCACAACACAATGTATTGCCAGTTGTATCTTCCTCCTCCCATGTTTGTTCTCCTACTGGTGGACAACTCCACCCAGTAAAGTTATACGCCCACATGGTTTATGGCGCTAGCGCTTTCCCATTTAAATTTGTAGACACAATATCTTCCAACTCTTTCTTTATTTCAGAAAGAATAGTCTAAAGTTCAAGCACCATTTCAACCAAAGGGAAGAATTCTCTGAAGGGTCTACTGACCAAATGACCCAGTAAACACGTGGCAGGGACAGGTCAGAGGTCAGCTGTGATTCAAACACAACTCAAATTGCGCATGGCTAGTGATGGCA
Source organism: Timema podura (assembly GCA_033556935.1). Classification (NCBI taxonomy): domain Eukaryota; kingdom Metazoa; phylum Arthropoda; class Insecta; order Phasmatodea; family Timematidae; genus Timema; species Timema podura. Next base: position 3,596,517 of record JAVRXN010000001.1, read on the forward strand.
ATTTTCCTTAATATATCAATATATTTATCACAAGGTATACATCGAAATCTATGATATATCGATCAAATTATATTGGTTGTTTCTAAATTGTATTGGATGGAGAACTGTGAGGGCGGTATTAGGATTAAGATGGCGCTGCTCGTAATATTATCCTTCGCCACGTTTCACTTTCTAAATATATATATATATATATATAATATATATATTTAGCAGACAAGTTCAGTAAAAATAGGAAACAATCGACTTAGTTGGAAAAAATAAAGACCTACAGTTTGGTTCGATTTATGAAATACATCGATAAATATATCAATGTTCATCAATATATAGTTATCATTCATACGCCTAGCCTTAGAGTCTAGCGCGCACGAACCTCCAGCAAGTCTTGTGTGCATGTGACGCCAAGCGGCCATGATACTCGGCCGAGGAAAGCTACGACGGAAATATCTCTAGAACCTTCCCTCTGACAAAACAAGGGGCGGCATATTTTGCATCCCTCAAAGTCTTTCCAGTGGTTTAAAAATAGCGAACCGACCAGTCCCCTTCCCGAGGTGAAGACGGGGGACGGGGACCAAGTTGAGTTTATTTTCAAACGAAGGTGACGACTTTGATAGATTTGATCCAAAATGGCGACGGTCCAGAACATTCTGCTATGGGCCAAACTGTGATAGAGACTGTTACGTGCCATTTCCGAGTGATTCATTCGAGAAACTGGTCCTTGTTGCATCCAAGATGTCAACCCTGGAGGCCATGTTCATCCCACAGTTCTAGTAGCAATGAATGTCATTATCTCTCAGTCTAGTAGCAATGAATGTCATTATCTCTCAGTCTAGTATCAATGAATGTCATATCTCAGTCTAGTATCAATGAATGTCATTATCTCTTAGTCTAGTAGCAATGAATGTCATATCTCAGTCTAGTATCAATGAATGTCATTATCCACAGTCTAGTAGCAATTAATATCATTATATATCAGTCTAGTAGCAATGAATGCCATTATCTCTCAGTCTAGTAACAATGAATGTCATATCTCAGTCTAGTAGCAATGAATGTCATTATATCTCAGTCTAGTATCAATGAATGCCATATCTCAGTCTAGTAGCAATGAATGTCATTATCTCTCAGTCTAGTAGCAATGAATGTCATTATCCTCAGTCTAGTAGCAATGAATGTCATATCTCAGTCTAGTAGCAATGAATGTAATTATATCTCAGTCTAGTAGCAATGAATGTCATTATATCTCAGTCTAGTATCAATGAATGTCATATCTCATCTAGTAGCAATGGATGTATTATACCTCAGTCTAGTAGCAATGAATGTATATCTCAGTCTAGTATCAATGAATGTCACTATCCCACAGTCTATAGCATGAATGTCATTATCTCTCAGTCTAGTAGCAATGAATGCCATTATATCTCAGTCTAGTATCAATGAATGTCATTATATCTCAGTCTAGTAGCAATGATACACCTATCACAAACCCTTTGTATGCCAGAGAGCTAAACCTTATATCAATAATCCTCTATACTAGTATGATCCTTCAAATTACATCAAACGTTGTTTTCGCATGCACTTATAAAAATGTGTAGTATTGGCTGCTGAATATAACTCCTAGAGGATATTTGAACAAGAGCACAACGTCTTAACGATCCGGGTCATGGCCGAGGCTCGTCCTCTTCATTGTTACGTATCTGTACCGTGAGATTCTGAGACAAAGGACAGGTTGAAACTTTTTCCACGGTTATTTATTGTTGGTTTTGTGTGTGAGTGTACAACATATCACAACAAAGAGCTACACTGAAACAAGTTACTTCCTACAGCTAAGTAGATATCGCTTCTGTCTAGTGAGCTGAGAGTCCGGGACTCGATTTCTGGCAGGAACAAAATATAGATTGGTTATAATAATGACTAGGGGTTGCGTATGTTCTAGAGTCAAGTTGGTTTGTAAGTCATGTGCAGACATAACCATTAGTTTGTACCTAGGCAGTGCAAGCTAAATATCCCTCAAAGAAGATAGCAAATGCATCAGCCTGGTATTATTATAATTACGACTATCACCCATGCGAACAGGTTTGTGAACGATGGCTATTAATCAATAGTCTTACGAAACAAACTGCGATATGACCTTGATTGTTGTTAACTAGGTACTTGTTTACAGTACAGTTCGGGAATACTCCGTGCCAGACTTGTGTTCCTCTACTTTTATATCACTTTGTTACTGGCTGTGTTCCTCTACTTCATATCACTTTATTACTTGCTGTGTTCCTTTACTTTTATATCACTTTATCATTTGCTGTGTTCCTCTACTTTTATATCACTTTGTTACTGGCTGTGTTCCTCTACTTCATATCACTTTATTACTTGCTGTGTTCCTTTACTTTTATATCACTTTATCATTTGCTGTGTTCCTCTACTTTTATATCACTTTGTTACTGGATGTGTTCCTCTACTTTTATATCACTTTGTTACTGGCTGTGTTCCTCTACTTCATATCACTTTATTACTTGCTGTGTTCCTTTACTTTTATATCACTTTATCATTTGCTGTGTTCCTCTACTTTTATATCACTTTGTTACTGGCTGTGTTCCTCTACTTCATATCACTTTATTACTTGCTGTGTTCCTTTACTTTTATATCACTTTATCATTTGCTGTGTTCCTCTACTTTTATATCACTTTGTTACTGGATGTGTTCCTCTACTTTTATATCACTTTGTTACTGGCTGTGTTCCTCTACTTCATATCACTTTATTACTTGCTGTGTTCCTTTACATTTATATCACTTTATCATTTGCTGTGTTCCTCTACTTTTATATCACTTTGTTACTGGATGTGTTCCTCTACTTCATATCACTTTATTACTTGCTGTGTTCCTTTACTTTTATATCACTTTATCATTTGCTGTGTTCCTCTACTTTTATATCACTTTGTTAATGGCTGTGTTCCTCTACTTTTATATCACTTTGTTACTGGTTGTGTTCCTCTACTTTATATCACTTTATACTTGCTGTGTTCCTCTACTTTCACATCACTTTGTTACTTGCTGTGTTCCTCTACTTTTATATCACTTTGTTACTTGCTGTGTTCCTCTAATTTATATCACTTTGTTACTGGCTGTGTTCCTCTACTTTATATCACTTTATTACTTGCTGTGTTCCTCTACTTTACATCACTTTGTTACTTGCTGTGTTCCTCTACTTTATATCACTTTATTACTTGTTGTGTTCCTCTACTTTATATCACTTTATTACTGGCTGTGTTCCTCTACTTTATATAACTTTGTTACTTGCTGTGTTCCTCTACTTTTATATCACTTTATTACTTGCTGTGTTCCTCTACTTTATATCACTTTGTTACTGGATGTGTTCCTCTACTTTATATCACTTTGTTACTTGCTGTGTTCCTCTAATTTTACATCACTTTATTACTGGCTGTGTTCCTCTACTTTATATCACTTTGTTACTTGCTGTGTTCCTCTAATTTTACATCACTTTATTACTGGATGTGTTCCTCTACTTTATATCACTTTATTACTGGATGTGTTCCTCTACTTTATATCACTTTATTACTTGCTGTGTTCCTACAAACTCTTAGAACCTATCTAAACCAAATAGAGCCTCTATGAATAGTTATTTACGTCAACTGTTACAGCACAGAGAACCGCCAGTTTTATTACATAGACTAAAAAACAACTCAAACCGTCAGCTCACAATCAAGCCATACCAACAAAGCAGCCGCCGTCTCTTGGCAAATACAGTGTCAACTTCTGCGGATAGAGGGTGTCATGTGGTCAGCATAACAAACCATTTATCTCAGTTTCCTAGACAGGACCCGCCACTTATCAAGCAAGTAGCTCCTCATTTGTCCTCAAGAGGCTGAGTTGACCTCGTTACAGACCCATTGGAATCACCGAGGATAGAACCAGGGATCTCTGGATCTGTAGCCAGGAACTCTGACCACTAAATATAGACTGCAGGGGTAAGGGGAGTGGGGGTGATTTTGGTAAGAATTTTGAAATATAAAATAAAGTTTCTTGTCCGCGAGGATGTTTCAGGTAAGACAGGAAAAATGAACAATGTATGAACGCTTTAGTCTTGGTCATTTGTTTAATATATATTTAGCACCGCGTCTTACTACCCGTTCGGGTTATACGCCGATTTGTTTAATATAAACAGACTGTACACGTGAAAATTGCGCTCCCTCTCAGTAATAGCTTCAATATTTCATGTTGTTGACTTTCTCCAAGCAGGTCTACCGCGCGAGATCCTTCAATGTCACAACACACTTTACCTTTCAACTTGACCTGAGCAGGTCTACCGCGCGAGCTCTTTCAATGTCACAACAGACTCTACCTTTCAACTTGACCTAAGCAGGTCTACCGCGCGAGCTCTTTCAATGTCACAACACACTCTACCTTTCAACTTGAACTGAGCAGGTCTACCGCGCGAGCTCCTTCAATGTCACAACACACTCTACCTTTCAACTTGACCTGAGCAGGTCTACCGCACGAGATCCTTCAATGTCACAACACACTCTACCTTTCAACTTACCTAAGCAGGTATACCACACGACTTTCTTCAATGTCACAACACACTCTACCTTTCAACTTGACCTGCTACCATTTCGATTCAGATCCCACCCACAGGGGCTCGTCGGATATTTTGGGTCGGGACTTGCTACCGGCAACTAGTCTGGGGAACAACTCTCCGATAACAGGGGGGTATTTAGATGGTTGCACTCCAGTGCACTACTGGCTTAGGAGTCTCAGACACAACACACAAAACACAACAGTAATTACAGTGCAGCGCAGTCCTATGAGAATCTTACACTCGCCAAAATAAACGTGGGAGGTTTTCTTTCAGGGTATTGTGTTCCATTGGATTGTTCCTTAAACCTGTTCAATAGATGATGATGATGATGATGATGATATCAGGACGAGCGCATATCAAGATTGTGAATTACAATGTTCCTCTGCCAGGATAGAAACAATGGCCCTAGTCATGTAGTTGGGTCCCCTAACCCCTCGGCTGTTTTAAAACACGCTGCCTGGTTCAGTGAGTAAAGATTGGTAGCGGAGCGTGGTTATGATAACCAATACAGAACAGCGATAGTAGGACTTTATCTATGAACAGAACTATGAATATATTCGCTGAGTGAAACCAAACCACATTATGACCGTGTAATACAGGATATAAGTATCCAGGTAACAGCCCGCACACATTAGGACCGTGTAGTACAGGATATAAGTATCCAGGTAACAGCCCACACACATTATGACTGTGTAATACAGGCTACCAGTTGTATTTTAGGAAGCGTAGTGCGCTGTGTTGTTGTTTCTGGTTAAACGTGATTGACTACTGGAGCGTACCAGAGTAGGACAATTTTAAACTCAGTGGAAGCCGCTGTTGACAGTAACCTTCACATCTTCACTACAGGGGTGGACAAACATAGCCGGACATCTTCAATAGAGGGCTGGACAAACATTGCCGACAGCTTCACTACAGGGGTGGACAAACATTGCCGGACAGCTTCACTACAGGGCTGGACAAACATTGCCGGACAGCTTCACTATAGGGGTGAACAAACATAGCAGGACATTTTCACTACAGGGGTGGACAAACATAGCCGGACATCTTCACTACAGGGCTGGACAAACATAGCCTGACATCTTCACTACAGGGCTGGACAAACATTGCCGGACAGCTTCACTACAGGGGTGAACAAACATAGTCGGACATCTTCACTACATGGCTGGACAAACATAGCCGGACATCTTCACTACAGGGATTGACAAACATAGCCGGACATCTTCACTACAGGGATTGACAAACATAGCCGGACATCTTGGGGTGATGTGTAATCTTCACAGGTTTACTGGCCGTATTGGCGTGATTGGTAACGATTACAGGTCTACAAACCGACTTTTGCAAGTCACTTGGAGGAGGAATGTTGATAGCTAGAGTATCACCAGTATATTCGTACGTCACTCCAAGGAAGAATGTTGATAGCTAGAGTATCACCAGTATATTCACACGTCGCTACAAGAAAGAATGTTGATAGCTAGAGTACCGCCAGTATGTTCTCACGTCACCACAAGGAAGAATGTTGATAGCTAGAGTGCCACCAGGAGTTCGTACGTCACTACAAGGAAGAATGTTGATAGCTAGAATACCGTCCAGTATATTCGTACGTCACTACAAGGAATAATGTTGATAGCTAGAATACCGCCAGGAGTTCGTACGTCACTACAAGGAAGAATGTTGATAGCTAGAATACCGCCAGGAGTTCGTACGTCACTACAAGGAAGAATGTTGATAGCTAGAATACCGTCCAGTATATTCGTACGTCACTACAAGGAAGAATGTTGATAGCTAGAATACCGCCAGGAGTTCGTACGTCACTACAAGGAAGAATGTTGATAGCTAGAGTACCGTCAGTATATTCACACGTCACTACAAGGAAGAATGTTGATAGCTAGAGTACCGTCAGTATATTCACACGTCACTACAAGGAAGAATGTTGATAGCTAGAGTACCGTCAGTATATTCACACGTCACTACAAGGAAGAATGTTGATAGCTAGAATACCGCCAGGAGTTCGTACGTCACTACAAGGAAGAATGTTAATAGCTAGAATACCGTCCAGTATATTCGTACGTCACTACAAGGAATAATGTTGATAGCTAGAATACCGCCAGGAGTTCGTACGTCACTACAAGGAAGAATGTTGATAGCTAGAATACCGCCAGGAGTTCGTACGTCACTACAAGGAAGAATGTTGATAGCTAGAATACCGTCCAGTATATTCGTACGTCACTACAAGGAAGAATGTTGATAGCTAGAATACCGCCAGGAGTTCGTACGTCACTACAAGGAAGAATGTTGATAGCTAGAATACCGTCAGTATATTCACACGTCACTACAAGGAAGAATGTTGATAGCTAGAGTACCGTCAGTATATTCACACGTCACTACAAGGAAGAATGTTGATAGCTAGAGTACCGTCAGTATATTCACACGTCACTACAAGGAAGAATGTTGATAGCTAGAATACCGCCAGGAGTTCGTACGTCACTACAAGGAAGAATGTTGATAGCTAGAATACCGCCAGGAGTTCGTACGTCACTACAAGGAAGAATGTTGATAGCTAGAATACCGCCAGGAGTTCGTACGTCACTACAAGGAAGAATGTTAATAGCTAGAATACCGTCCAGTATATTCGTACGTCACTACAAGGAAGAATGTTGATAGCTAGAATACCGCCAGAGTTCGTACGTCACTACAAGGAAGAATGTTAATAGCTAGAATACCGTCCAGTATATTCGTACGTCACTACAAGGAAGAATGTTGATAGCTAGAATACCGTCCAGTATATTCGTACGTCACTACAAGGAAGAATGTTGATAGCTAGAGTACCGCCAGGAGTTCGTACGTCACTACAAGGAAGAATGTTGATAGCTAGAGTACCGCCAGTATATTCACACGTCACTACAAGGAAGAATGTTGATAGCTAGAGTACCGTCAGTATATTCACACGTCACTACAAGGAAGAATGTTGATAGCTAGAGTACCACCAGTATATAGTACGTCGCTACAAGGAAGAATTCTTGGCACGTCTTGTATTTGCTGCCTCGTCAAAGTATGTTTTCAGGTGGGGAGTGCTTAGAGAGCAGTTGTGTAAAACAAACACGTACAATGAACCTACTTACATATGACATCCCCCTTCCAAGTTGTTATTATTTTACTAATATTATTACTACCTCGTCACTGCCAGGCATGAAGGTATGTATGACACAGTGAACAAGTGATCGGCTGGAAACCAGCCACAAGGTCACTCGCTAGACACGCCAGTACGAATACTAGGAGCCTTAGAAATGTTCTAAGGACAGACTGTAATACTTTAACAAATAGCTAAAGATAGACTACAATCTTAGGTACTTTAGAAACTTTCTAAAGATAGATTATAATCTTAGGTTCCTTAAAAGTGTCTAAATAATAATAATAATAATAATAATAATAATAATAATAATAATAATATTTAGCACCGCGTCTTACTACCCGTTCGGTTTATACGCTTAAGTACTAATTACTCTAATGATTTAGGAATTGGGAGGGTTGAATTTAGAGGAAGTGAACCCGCATTTGCGTGGAGGGAGAGTGGAAAACCATTTAGGAAAAACCACCCCCAGTTCACCCGACCGAGATTCGAACCTCGATCTCCCCGTCCTCGGCGGTCGAGCTCAACACGACTAGCGCGTTAGCCAACTACGCCACCGAGGCGGGTAAAAGTGTCTAAAGTAAGATAATAATCCTTGTACACATATCTTAGAACACTTAGATCCCTTAGAAATTTTCTAAAGACATACAATAATCTTATGTCCCTTAGAAACTTTCTAAAGATAAACTATAATCTTAGGTCCCTTAGAAATTCTCTAAAGACATACACTAATCTTTGTACACATAGATTTGAACAATTAGGTCCTTTAGAAACTTTCTAAAGCCAGGCTATTATCCCTCTCTACACCTGTGATCACAATTTACATCGTGACGTCATATCACGCATATAGCCTCATTCATACTTCACATATAGCCTCATCGAGATTCGAACCAAATTCTGTCAAAGATGGTAGTAGAGCCCCCAAACTCTTGAAAATGGCCGAGTCCCCGCAGTATTTTGTATCCTGATAACGGCGCAGTGGATACTTGTTTGGATGGCGGCTTCACTTTCCCGCGTTTCGCTCTTGCGGACGTTTCTAGCACTACCAAGCATTCAAGTCTTGGAAACGGAATGTTCTGAAGGAAGCCTCTGCAATCTGAACCCGCCCTAATTGCCCCTTGTTCTGAGAAACTTCAGGGCAGAACAATTAACGCAGGGAATGAGTCAATGTTTGTGATTATGATAGTACTACTATCTGTCATATTATATAGGCAACACGTAACTGCACGTATTAATTAATTAATTTAGCACCACGTCTTACTACACATTCGGGTTATACGCTTAAGTATTAATTACGCTAATGGGTTAGGAATTGGGAAGGTTGAATTTGGAGGAAGTGAGCCACATTTGCGTGGAGGGAGAGTGGAAACCCGTTTAGGAAAAACCGCCCCCAGTTCACCCGACCGAGATTCGAACCTCGATTTCCCGCGTTCTCTGCAGTCTAGCCAGAAATCAGCTCGTTAGTTAACCACGCCACCGAGGCGGGTAACTGCACGTAGAAACCCTCAAAGTTGCCCCTTGCTCTGAAGCGGACTCAGGGCAAACCGAGAGGTTAATTTTAGAGGGCAAGTGTAAAACACAGTTCTAAATACTCACGTGGACTCTCATTATAATTTTAAAAACTCCGACTGATCCTAATGTCAAATGAAGTATCGTTGTGTGTTTCAAATAATCTCCCACCCTCCCCTGACCGCTAGACGTTGTGGCTAAAAGATAATAATGGAGTTAGAACCAGTTTGTTCGGATTTCAGACACCGAAGTAGCATTCAATTCGATTCGAATCCCAGCTTTATGTTATGTTCCAGTCATTACATGGTAAATTGAGTTTCAACCCATTTCGAGTCTGACGACATGAGCTGTTATTATTGTTTGAGGCAATTATATGTTATTAAATTATGTTATACTATTCGGGTTTCGAAGCCCGGCACAGTCCTGTAGGTGATCATCGAAACTAATAAGCTAATACGTGTAATCTATACTCCATTCACGGTAGGAATTACTCTCTGAAAGGTCTTTTGTCCTACCAATATCCTACTATATGATAGCTTTCTGGTAGGGAAAAAGGCCTTTCAGAAAACAATTCCTACGGTGAACAGACTTTAGGCTCTATCCTAAATACCACTTTGATAAGGCCTGTTTTCGAACTAGATTCACTACTTGAAATAGGATTGACATCAGGCTGATATATATGTATTTTAGTATAGAGGCCAGGTTAAATTCCCTATTACGTCTAGGATTAGCGGAAGCTTAAATTACCTGTTAAGTCTTTGATTGGCGGCAGGTTAAATACCCTGCTAAGTCTAGGATTGGCGGTAGGTTAAATTCCCTATGAAGTATAAGATTGGAGGCAGGTTAAATTCCCTGTGAAGTCTAGGATTGGCGGTAGGTTAAATTCCCTATGAAGTCTAAGATTGGAGGCAGGTTAAATTTCCTATGAAGTCTAAGATTGGAGGCAGGTTAAATTCCCTGTGAAGTCTAGGATTAGCGGCAGGTTAAATTGCCTGTGAAGTCTAAGATTGGAGGCAGGTTAAATTCCCTGTGAAGTCTAGGATTGGTGGCAGGTTAAATTCCCTATGAAATCTAAGATCTGTGACAGGTTAAATTACCTATGAAGTCAAAGATTGGCGACAGGTTAAATTGCCTGTGAAGTCAAAGATTGGCGACATGTTAATCCTCTATGAAATCTAATATTTGTGACAGGTTAAATTACCTATGAATTCTAAGATTGGTGACAGGTTAGTTCCTTATGAAGTCAAAGATTGGGGACAGGTTAATTCCCTATGAAGTCAAAGATAGGGGACAGGTTAATTTCCTATGAAGTCAAAGATTGTGGACAGGTTAAATTACCTATGAACTCTAAGATTGGTGACAGGTTAATTCCTATGAAGTCAAAGATTGGCAACAGGTTAATTACCTATGAATCAAAGATTGGGGACAGGTTAAATTACCTATGAAGTCTAATATTGGTGACAGGTTAATTCCCTGTGAAGTCAAAGATTGGGGACAAGTTAAATTACCTATGAGGTCTAATAATGGTGACAGGTTAATTCCCTATGAAGTCAAAGATTGTGGACAGGTTAAATTCCCTATAAAGTCAAAGAATGGCGACAGGTTAATTCCCTATGAAGTCAAAGATTGGGGACAGGTTAAATTACCTATGAAGTCTAATATTGGTGACAGGTTAATTCCCTATGAAGTCAAAGATTGGGGACAGGTTAAATTACCTATGAAGTCTAATATTGGTGACAGGTTAATTCCCTATGAAGTCAAAGATTGGCGATAGGTTAAATTACCTATGAACTCTAAGATTGGCGACAGGTTAATTCCCTATGAAGTCTAATATTGGCGACAGGTTAAATTACCAGTGAAGTCTATAATCGACATACACGATTGCAGGTGCTATTAGCAATAATATCCACGGTATTTAGTTAGATCCAGTTTATACCTAAATTGGCGAATTTTAAATTATCAGGTTCATGTTTTTATTCAGATATGATAATATAGTAATTATATAATTACCTAGTACTAAAACCAGTGAAGTACTAGTGACAGGTATCGAAGCCCGAACACGGTCTGTATGAACACACGCAGGGATTAATTCCCCTTGCAGCACATTCCTCCGTGACGAAGTTGCAAGGATGCGACTTTAGACAGTCTGACAGGAGGAGCTACCCGAGGATCGACATGGCGACCGGCGCGGCGGTGGGTTGGTGGCGTACTGAGACCTTGGGCGCGTGGGTAGGGGAACTGGGTGGATCAAGGGAGGGAGGGGAACGGGCGGCCGGGTAGGGGGACAAGGACAGAGAAACAGAATTACGATGGGTTAAGAATGAAAGGAAGGAAAAGGATTTAGATGTGCACTCAACGAGTTCCCTCACGTGGACTAGCTCCTGATTGGGTGTGAGCTAGAAACTAGAGAAAGAAGTCTAGGTTGTTTGCAGTTAGCTACAGGTACTACTAGGTGTGAGCTAGAACTAGAGAAAGAAGTCTAGGTTGTTTGCAGTTAGCTACAGGTACTACTAGGTGTGAGCTAGAACTAGAGAAAGAAGTCTAGGTTGTTTGCAGTTAGCTACAGGTACTACTAGGTGTGAGCTAGAACTAGAGAAAGAAGTCTAGGTTGTTTGCAGTTAGCTACAGGTACTACTAGGTGTGAGCTAGAACTAGAGAAAGAAGTCTAGGTTGTTTGCAGTTAGCTACAGGTACTACTAGGTGTGAGCTAGAAACTAGAGAAAGAAGTCTAGGTTGTTTGCAGTTAGCTACAGGTACGACTAGGTGTGAGCTAGAACTAGAGAAAGAAGTTAGGTGTTTGCAGTTAGCTACAGTACGACTAGGTGTGAGCTAGAAACTAGAGAAAGAAGTCTAGGTTGTTTGCAGTTAGCTACAGGTACTACTAGGTGTGAGCTAGAAACTAGAGAAAGAAGTCTAGGTTGTTTGCAGTTAGCTACAGGTACAACTAGTGTGAGCTAGAAACTAGAGAAGAAGTCTAGGTTGTTTGCAGTTAGCAACAGGTACTACTAGGTGTGAGCTAGAAACTAGAGAAAGAAGTCTAGGTGTTTGCAGTTAGCTACGGTACGACTAGGTGTTATCTAGAAACTAGAGAAAGAAGTCTAGGTTGTTTGCAGTTCTACAGGTACGACTAGGTGTTATCTAGAAACTAGAGAAAGAAGTCTCAGTTGTTTGCAGTTAGCTACAGGTACGACTAGGTGTTATCTAGAAACTAGAGAAAGAAGTCTAGGTTGTTTGCAGTAGCTACAGGTGTAAGCTATAAACTAGAGAAAGAAGCTTAGCCCAACACAAAATCTGCTGATTGGAGCGACGTAAGTCAGACGTTGATGAAAGTCATCAAAAAGCCTCCAGACTGGAGAATAAAGCTGACGGTATTTTATTAGTAACGAATACCTCCACTCAGGATCGCTAGTGTTAACAACAAAAAGTCTCCAGACTGGAGAATAAAGCTGACGGTATTTTATTAGTAACGAATACTTCCACCAGGATCGCTAGTGTTAACAACAAAAAGTCTCCAGACTGGAGAATAAAGCTGACGGTATTTTATTAGTAACGAATACCTCCACTAGAATCGCTAGTGTTAACAACAAAAAGCCTCCAGGCTGGAGAATAAAGCTGACGGTATTTTATTAGTAACGAATACCTCCACCAGGATCGCTAGTGTTAACAACAAAAAGTCTCCAGACTGGAGAATAAAGCTGACGGTATTTTATTAATAACAAATACCTCCACCAGGATCGCTAATGTTTCCTAACCTTATTAAATTAACCTCTGAAGGCCATTAAGCTCCTATTTATTTTTATCTTTCTCTCCCTTCCGAAGCAGCAGACAACAATGAGGGAATATTATAAGATACTGTGTCAACGAGTAAGACCAATATTGTGATTGTTGAACAGGGCAATGTTGCGTTGTTTGATAAACAACAACAACCGGGAGATAACCCAAGTATGGGATTACCCCCTCCCCTCCTCTGTGCTGTTGAAACGTCCTAGCGCTCCTAGCGGCGGGTTCAGAAAACTACAAGACATGTTTGATGTCAAATTGATCGAAGCAAGTTTTAGGTTCCGTTCTATCCTAGATCTAGAATCAGATATTATCTTTCTTTTTTTGCACCACGTATTACTTTTCCTGTTCGGGTAATGCGTATATGTACTAATTACGCTAGTGAGGAAGGTTGAATTTAGAGGAAGTGTACCCACATTTGTGTAGAGGGAGAGTGGAAAACCATTTAGGAAAAGCCACCTTTAGTACACCTGACCGGGATTCGAAACCAAACCCCCCCTATCATTAGAGGTCTAGTCTATTGCGAGAACCAGACAATTATAATTTTTAATTGGGCACAAAAGTTAAATATTGCTCGTATTTGTTTCTATTTCATTCAATTGTTAAATATTCAATTTTCAAACCAAGTGTAACAATATTTTTTTTTTTACTTTCTCGTGACACCTCGGAGAGAGAAAGTATTGTAATCGTCAAAAAATTCAAGCTCGAGGTTTTGAGAAATGTCGAGGTTTCATGACACCCTGAAACAAGAGAAAAAAAACTGTTTTCGCGATGCCGTATGTCTGTCTGTCTGTCTGTACCTCGGGCTGGAGCCGAAACGAAACTAATTTACCGATCGGGCTAAAACTTGGTAACATGGTTTTTCATAAGGTACCCCCCCGAGAGGTTTTCGGAATTAGATGGTTTATGATCTTACCAATTAATTTAGGCCGTTAGTAGCAAGTGTGCTAAACCTATCGATATTAATAAAAATGTTAGAATGAGAAGTTTTCCTAGCACTCAATGAACCAACATACAATAATATTGCCTAGCGCCTGAAAAACTAGACTGTACCGGCTCGAGCGCGCGCGCTTGAAAAATAGAACAGTTCTATCTTTCAAGCGTGCGCGCTCCAGTCTGGCCACCTCTCATTACAACCAATGTGTTCTATTTTATATTTTAGTCGCTCGCTCAGTCTGGCGCCCCCTTAGAGTAAGTAATTAACAGTGTATATTATTTCAGGTATGATCTTTGTTGTAGTGTTTCTATTATTTTTCTACACATGTATTACGAGTTTTTAGTAAATGTCTATTCTAAGATAAAAACAAGAGAAAGTCCCGTGCGGTGCACCGTACTATTTATTTATTATATATCCAATGATTACCTATCAAACTTTTAACATTACTTTGCACTTATGCAGCTTACATGATGACAGACCAGAAACAGAAACTAAAATAGTCCTTCTAGTAAAATAACACATTCCATACGAAATACAAAGTCAGCACTGTCACTTGTTTTTTACTTACATAAAATATTACTTTTAATTGGGACACAGTTTTAGTCTTTTGGGTTGTCGCAACTGCTAAATTCTCGGGGTGGACGCGACTGTGTGCGGTTGAAATGCATGTCATATAATTGTAATGTGAATGAGCGATCACCGAAGTGTGTGATATGTGAGTGTGTGACATGTATGATTTCACCGTCATGATGCGTTAGCTCAACAACGTACAGTCACGGCCTAATGCAAGTGGAGACAACTGGATGGCTACTTATGGAGGAATGGTACTAATGATCAGATGTGATTTGAAGTGATACTGCCACGAAAGTTATATTACAAAGTGTGATATTAGTAAATAGGCTGTTTTTGTCCCAAGCTCCTGAGGACAGGAAATAGGTTGTTACTGTCCCAAACTCCTGAGGACTGGAAATAGGTTGTTACTGTCCCAAACTCCTGAGGTCAGGAAATAGGTTGTTACTATCCCAAACTCCTGAGGTCAGGAAATAGGTTGCTACTGTCCCAAACTCCTGAGGTCAGGAAATAGTTTGTTACTGTCCCAAACCTGAGGACGGAAATAGGTTGTTACTGTCCCAACTCCTGAGGACAGGAATAATTAGGTTGTTACTGTCCCAAACTCCTGAGGCAGGAAATAGGTTGTTACTGTCCCAAACTCCTGAGGTCAGGAAATAGGTTGTTACTGTCCCAAACTCCTGAGGACTGGAAATAGGTTGTTACTGTCCCAAACTCCTGAGGTCAGGAAATAGGTTGTTACTGTCCCAAACTCCTGAGGACAGGAAATAGGTTGTTACTGTCCCAAACTCCTGAGGTCAGGAAATAGGTTGTTACTGTCCCAAACTCCTGAGGTCAGGAAATAGGTTGTTACTGTCCAAGCTCCTGAGGTCAGGAAATAGGTTGTTACTGTCCCAAGACTCCTGAGGTCAGGAAATATGTTGTTTTTGTGATTTTAGGCCATGTGTGAAAAACGTGAGGACTTCAAAAGGCGGAGGGAGCGGCGGCTGGCGGTGAGGGAGGCAGGACATTAAGGGGAAGGGGGTTGGAGGTGCAGGGTAAACGAGGTAGAATTAAAAGGCAGGCGAGATAGTAGCAAGGCTGTGTCACTTCATCAAAGTGCTCTCGGTCAGGCTAATGGTGTTACTCCCAGGCTGACAGGTAGGCATACGGGCTGTACAGACGTAGTTTTACCAGTGTAATCATACCAGGGCTTACAGACGGTAGTGTCCATCTACCCAGGGCTGTCGACGGTAGGTATTAGGCTGTACAGAGGAGGTCTATCTACCAGGGCTGTACAGGACGGTAGTACACCAGGGCTGTACCTTTTCCATCTACCCAGGGCTGTACACGGTACCAGGGCTGTACAGACGTAGTGTCCATCTACCCAGGGCTGTACAGTACTGGTAGTTTTCCATCTACCCAGGGCTGTACAGACGGTAGTGTCCATCTACCAGGGCTTACAGACGTAGTGTCCATCTACCCAGGGCTGTACAGACTGTAGTGTCCATCTACCCAGGGCTGTACAGACTGTAGTGTCCATCTACCCAGGGCGTACAGACTGTAGTGTCCATCTACCCAGGGCTTACAGACGTAGTGTCCATCTACCCAGGGCTGTACAATTGTAGTAGTGTATTGTTTTAATGCCGGTTAGTTATCATTCAACCCATTAATAATTAAATTTAATATTATATCGATAACTAGGGGCGTTGCCTACTTGGTGAATTTAAAAGTTATCTTGTGAAGCGTGTTGCATTTTGGAGCGGCGAATTCACCGAATGTCAGATATTCGCTTCTTCGCTAACTACTCGAATGACGAGCACACAACTACACATATGCTCCTATTCGTCGAATCTCCGAGTCAAGAAGTTATTTATCGGAAACGGCGAGCACTCGTCAACACTGTGGGGGATTCACCGAATGACAAACGTGTAACGCCGCCTTCATACCTAGAAGCCAACTTACGAGATAGATTCGGAGACAAGAAAATGAGCAGGTCCCCATGGGAGGCCTCTTATGCATCTACTGACAGCAGTTCTTCTCTTCTGCTGACGAGTATAAACACTCAATTTGCAACTGCACAGAATTGATTTATATTTTAAAATTAACTTTTTTAATTTCCTATTCTAGATGGACATTTGCCCCCACGGACCTTTTTAATCTACCTTCTGGCAGGAAGACTCCTACCAGCAGTTTTACAAACCAATATGTTTACAAAGAAACTACTCCAAGATCAAGAAAACAATTTGTCAAATAAATGATAAAAAAATTCAGCCTACAGGTTTTTTAGTTGTATTACTCTACTGGAGATTGGACGAGTCTCTCTCATGAACCACTGGCGATCATCTTCTCAGGACCACTAGCGATCATCTTCTCAAGACCACTGGCGATCATCTTCTCAGGACCACTAGCGATCATCTTCTCACCACTGGCGATTATTTCTCAGGACCACTGGCGATCATCTTCTCAAGACCACTGACGATCATCTTCTCAGGACCGCTGACGAACATCTTCTCAGGACCGCTGGCGATCATCTTCTCATGTACAAACAGACGATCATCTTCTCAGGACCACTGACGAGCATCTTCTCATGACCACTGACGATCATCTTCTCATGGACCACTGACGATCATCTTTTCATGGACCACTGGCGATAATCTTCTCAGGACCACTCACGATCTTCTTCTAATGGACCATGACGATCATCTCATGGACCACTGACGATATTTCTCAGGACGCTGACGATCATCTTCTCAGGACGCTGGCGATCATCTTCTCATGTACAACTGACGATCATCTTCTCAGGACCACTGACGAGCATCTTCTCATGAACCACTGACGATCATCTTCTCATGGACCACTGACGATCATCTTTTCATGGACCACTGGCGATAATCTTCTCAGGACCACTCACGATCTTCTTCTAATGGACCATTGACGATCATCTCATGGACCACTGACGATCATCTTATCATGGACCGCTGACAGGATCCTGTCGGGGAAACCACGTAGTTTGCAAGCCACTGGTCCTGCCACGTCTTTAACTATCTAAACTAAAGGAACAATATTGATTGGAATCCAACCAGAGCATTCCTGTTCAAAGCCAGTCATACGAAATAACAGATGACGGGTGGCGAGTTGACGTCATCAGACGTGTTTAGCTTACTATCCTGTGAAATTATGATTGGGTTTACACGTAGGAGCTGAGCTGTCACAATAGACCTGTTAATAACAACCAATTACAAGACACACAACCGATTTAACTTATTTGTGTTGGTGCAACTGTATTTCATCTGTCGATCTTAATTTACTAGGTATAGCTTTAGTTTTCAAACTAACGATCACTTCTTTATTAAACCAAGACTACCTTACAAAACCTAAAGTTACATTATGATTTATGATTTTCGAGATTTACTTTGTATTACAATATATTTCGAAAGAATGGCATTAAGTTTTATCAATTATTTATATTGGCGTGATCTACATTACAGCTTCATTCTAAAGAAAATGTCCCCAGTGTCGGCAACCCGCCACACTTCATTGTTAAAAAATGAACCGAACGTTGCGGTTGTGTTGGAGATTGTGTGAAGTGGAACAAGAAGAGTACAAAGATTGTGTGAAGTGGCACAAGAAGAGTACAAAGATTATGTGAAGTGGCACAAGAAGAGTACAAAGATTGTGTGAAGTGGCACAAGAAGAGTACAAAGATTGTGTGAAGTGGCACAAGAAGAGTACAAAGATTGTGTGAAGTGGCACAAGAAGAGTACAAAGATTGTGTGAAGTGGAACAAGAAGAGTACAAAGATTGTGTGAAGTAACACAAGAAGAGTACAAAGATTGTGTGAAGTGGAACAAGAAGAGTACAAAGATTGTGTGAAGTGGCACAAGAAGAGTACAAAGATTGTGTGAAGTGACAAAATAGAGTACAAAGATTTGTGAAGTGGCACAAGAAGAGTACAAAATTGTGTGAAGTGGCACAAGAAGAGTACAAAGATTGTGTGAAGTGGCACAAGAAGAGTACAAGAATTGTGTGAAGTGGCAAAGGAGTACAAAGATTGTGTGAAGTGACACAAGAAGAGAGTACAAAGATTGTGTAAGTTGGCACCAGAAGAGTACAAAGATTGTGTGAAGTGACACAAGAAGAGTACAAAGATTGTGTGAAGTGGCACAAGAAGAGTACAAAGATTGTGTGAAGTGGCACAAGAAGAGTACAAAGATTGTGTGAAGTGGCACAAGAAGAGTACAAAGATTGTGTGAAGTGGCACAAGAAGAGTACAAAGATTGTGTGAAGTGGCACAAGAGTACAAAGATTGTGTGAAGTGGCACAAGAAGAGTACAAAGATCATCATTACAAGACCAGCAGAGGGGTGAGAGAATAGAGCTACTTCTTGGTACATTCGAGTTATTATTTAGCTTTAATTTTGGACGTTAAAATATTGTGAGTAGGCAGCAACATCAAATGAAGAAGTGTCCACCCCGGTTGTCCAAAATACCTGTCGAGTAATAGGTCTTATTACGTTGCAAATAGTTAAATAAACAATAGTATACTTAGCTGAAACATGGACTGCTGCGAACAAGCTATTAGCAGTATATTCCTCAGCTATTCCTCCTGGCGTTGTGTGAGGAAGGGACTGGTAATGTTCGAACAAGCTATTAGCAGTATATTCCTCAGCTATTCCTCCTGGCGTTGTGTGAGGAAGGGACTGGTAATGTTCGAACAAGCTATTAGCAGTATATTCCTCAGCTATTCCTCCTGGCGTTGTGTGAGGAAGGGACTGGTAATGTTCGAACAAGCTATTAGCAGTATATTCCTCAGCTATTCCTCGTGGCGTTGTGTGAGGAAGGGACTGGTAATGTTCGAACAAGCTATTAGCAGTATATTCCTCAGCTATTCCTCGTGGCGTTGTGTGAGGAAGGACTGGTAATGTTCGAACAAGCTATTAGCAGTATATTCCTCAGCTATTCCTCATGCGTTGTGTGAGGAAGGGACTGGTAATGTTCGAACAAGCTATTAGCAGTATATTCCTCAGCTATTCCTCGTGGCGTTGTGTGAGGAAGGGACTGGTAATGTTCGAACAAGCTATTAGCAGTATATTCCTCAGCTATTCCTCCTGGCGTTGTGTGAGGAAGGGACTGGTAATGGTCATATATCGATCCACCCCACAACTCGTCAATCGCTGCTCGTATATTCCTGAAGGGGTTGTTTAGGGAGGGCGGAGGGTGTCAACTCCTTTCAACTGTACAGAACTCGGATATTGGTTTTCGATATCAACAGTTGGGGAACGTAACCTCCCCCCCCCTTTTCTTTACAGGTCCTCGAAAATCAGAATGACAATAGAATAAAAATCGTTCAGAGAATTTTTAAAACAGTGGTTTTTTTTTAAGTTTAATATGGATTAACTATTTTAAAAGAATACAAATAAGCTTCAGCCATACTAAATTTAATTGAAATTATGACCTTTAACTGGATAGTTTTTGGAAACATTGTTTTATTGCTATCTCGTTAAAAGCTGTTACCACATTTTACAAATGGATGTTATATGAAATTATTACCTTCCCTCCATTAGAGGTTTATTTTAACTACCCACTTTATAGTTTAGTTGGCTCAGTGAAACGGAGGCCAAATAGATAAAGTTGACATATAAATCCTCTCATTCATACAAGTTGTACCTGCCAGGGTTCGTAATGTAAACTGAATTCTCACCTTTCACCTTTCGTCTATCAGCGGAGCGCACACAAATACTGCCACTGGCGACATATTCTCGACTTCAGTTTAGAATGACACGGACAAACAGCTATCACGTATCAACAACTACTGATTATATTGATACCCGAACCACTTGCATACCCTTGCAGTTGGCCCTGAGGATCCCTCGTATTTGAACCAAGGTCCTCGTACCCTTAACCTGATGATCCCTCGTATTTGGACCAAGGTCTTCGTACCCTTGACCTGAGGATCCCTCGTATTTGGACCAGGGTCTTCGTAACCTTGACATGAGGATCCCTCGTATTTGGACCAGGGTCTTCGTACCCTTGACATGAGGATCCCTCGTATTTGGATCAAGGTCATCGTACCCTTGACCTGAGGATCCCTCATATTTGGAGCAGGGTCCTCGTACCCTTGACCTGAGGAACCCTCATATTTGGACCAAAGTCATCGTACCCTTTACCTGAGGATCCCTCGTATTTGGACCAAGGTCCTCGTACCCTTGACCTGAGGATCCCTCGTATTTGGATCAAGGTCCTCGTACCCTTGACCTGAGGATCCCTCGTATTTCGATCAAGGTCCTCGTACCCTTGACCTGAGGAACCCTCGTATTTGGACCAAGGTCATCGTACCCTTGACCTGAGGATCCCTCGTATTTCGATCAAGGTCCTCGTACCCTTGACCTGAGGAACCCTCGTATTTGGACCAAGGTCCTCGTACCCTTGACCTGAGGATCCCTCATATTTGGAGCAGGGTCTTCGTACCCTTGGCCTGATGATCCCTCGTATTTGGACCAAGGTCATCGTACCCTTGACCTGAGGATCCCTCGTATTTCGATCAAGGTCCTCGTACCCTTGACCTGAGGAACCCTCGTATTTGGACCAAGGTCCTCGTACCCTTGACCTGAGGATCCCTCGTATTTGGACCAAGGTCCTCGTACCCTTGACCTGAGGATCCCTCGTATTTGAACCAAGGTCATCGTACCCTTGACCTGAGGATCCCTCGTATTTGGACCAAGGTCATCGTACCCTTGACCAGATAATATATATTTTAACACCAAACTACTGGTTGACGTTGTTTTGAGGGCCAGACGTGAGACTAGTGTGAAGATAAATTAAGGAAACGGTAGGGTGTAAGAGAGGGTGGGATGTAGAAGGTATGAGGATAGTAGCAGGGGTGTAGGAGGGGTGGAGTTATGTTTAGGACTAAGCTATTGGATGACTGACGCATCTATGGATGGGTCTGTAGCTGTCCTTTATTACCAGCTAACTTATCATCTGCTCGAGCAACAACGCGCAGCTTCTAGAAATGAGTGAGATAGAATTAAGAGGAACTTAACAGTATTTGCGTGGAAGGAGAGTGCAAAACCATTGAATAAAACCAGGCTCAGTACACCTGACCAGGATTCAAACCCCGATCTTCCTGTCCGGTATATTGCGAGAGTGACGCCTCCATGCTAAACAGAGCTTCTCGAGGGAAGGGGAGTTGGTCGCTTGTTGTTCCAAAGGCTCTGCGACACGGAATCCAATTTACCGCTGAGCAATGGATGCTGACGGGAACCTTATCGGAAATTGACCTAATCCTGGCCTGAAGAAATGAGGGGACCAAATAAACAGAATAGTAGAGAAAGGGGGGAATGCACTCAACTCATTGGTTTGTTAGAAGATATTGGAGAGAAACAAAGGAAGGTGCAGAGTGGATCAAAAGAACCTTAGGGTACGGCCAGGGTGAGCGCGCGAGCGACTAAAAAATAAAATAGAACACATTGGTTGTAATGAGAGGTGGCCAGACTGGAGAGCGCGCGCTCGAGACGGTACAGTCTAGTTTACAGGCGCTAGGCAATATTATTGTATGTTGGTTCATTGAGTGCTAGGAAAACTTCTCATTTTGACATTTTTATTACTATCGATAGGTTTAGCACACTTGATACTAACAGCCTAATTTAATTGGTAAAATCATAAACCATACCTATATGTGTTTGTATATATATATATATATATATATATATATATATATGTATGTAAAACTGATATGTTAAAATACTTCAATATTTCAAAGTAGGCCCTTACAAATAAGAATCACCATTAGCGTGGAGAGAGGATGGGAAAACCACAATAAATCACTTGTCAAAAACCACCCTCAGTTCACTGAGCCAAGATTCAAACCTTTGCCTCCTCGTCAACAACTACCGAGAGCTACCTGCTAATCACGCGCTCACTCGCTCGCTCGCCAGTTTGGCCACCACTCAGTCGCTCAGTCACACGATCGCATGCTTGTCATTCTGCCTGAACCCAAACATTGTCATAAGCTGTACTGGAGAGTTACGGGCGGTGTACTAAGCATTAACTTCTTTTTAATCCTAATATCCTTAGTTTCCTACGAATAACGGTCTTTGTCATAAAATTATGCAAAGGATAAGTTGACGGTTAAAACGATCCTTTAATTGCCTAACCTTAAAAAATTTACCAAATAATAAAGAACCCAAAACTATTTTTCATCTTTTTTTTTTTTAACAGGACAAAGAAAGCCTCGAGCACTTGTTCCTGAAGATGGAGTACTTGAAAGTAATCTATTATCTGAGCCCCTCTTAGATTGTGTGTCATCTGTGACGTCAGTCGAAGGAGTTTACTCTACGTCACATCTGCTCGCGAATATAATCGATACTAAGCGGCTACTCGCGCAGACGCGGTTAAGTACCTCTTACAGAGAGCGACATCTATAATACGTTCTCTAAACTAATTGTAGGTTGCGTGGCCGAGAAGTTGCGTTGCACTGATGGTATTGGTGTTGCCACCTGTTGGCGATGATTTGAACTGACAGCAGACAACAAGAGAGTGCTCTAGCGGTACAGAAGTGTACTACACTGGTATTTACTGTATGTAATACAAGCAAGGTACCTATTAATTAGATTCGTATTGGTAGTTAACTTAGTAACATAAGTCAGTCGCGAAGTGGCAATAAAAAGCACAACTGTTGTGTTTATGAAAACGGTTGACTTATTTGTCAAGTTGTTTCTCCGAATATAAGTTATATCGGCATAGTTCAAAACTCAAAGTAAAGATTATTTTAAGTAGCTCGGACATTTTCATTAAATTTCTGATATTTACAAGAGTTCATAAATATAATTAACAATCTACTATCAACCCAAATGCTCCATCTAGAAGTAATCGCAACATCTGATGATCAGTTTGCACCGCAGGCCCAGGATATATTTAGTAATCCCATCAACATAATATAGGCCTACAAACAACACTTAGTATAAAATTAATTTCAATACTTATAAACAAATTGTATTTTTGTTCGATTGAATCTTTCTAATTTTACTGCAAAAAAAATTAATTAATCTCCAAAAAATATATTATGAAATATACACACACTTACACCTTCTCAAAACAACATTATAGATGTATATTTTTACTAGTCAAATAATTGCATATTTAAATACAATCAAGACCTTTTAAAATAAATATTTGTATTTAAATCATTAGGTATTTCACATTCGCCCCCGAGGGTTTTCGTTTAATTCCCCTTCAGGATACTTTGAGGGCAACATTTTTCCGTGGGCGTGGGTCTCATTTGGCTCGTGGGCCATCAGTTGAATAACACTGATTACGTGATCCCACATCTCACAGTGGGGTCACTCAATCCACGTTTTGACATGGGCAGCAAACAGGTACGGACAAACTAGTCTGTCTAGTGAGCTAAGGATCCCGGATTCGATTCCCAGCATTATCATTTGTGAAATATGGGTTAACCCTTTCATAGTGATAAATTAACGGCTAGGGACTGGATGTTGTGCCTATCCTAGTCTAAGGCATACGAATCTACGACAAGCCTAGCGAGCCAGTAGTGGAAAATGTATGGCTTGAATAACAAAGTGACCCAGGCCAAGGCCGTAGCCAGCTTCGGGGGAGGCGAGGGGGGGGGGGGGGCACATCCCTCAATTGCCGGAAGCTAGAAAAACTTATAAATGATAAACAGTTCTAGAAGCTATCTGAATTTCTTTTTATGGTAGCACAGCCCCCTAATTTGTACTTAATTTGTAATTTGTAATTTGTAATTAAAATAACATACGTTTGTCAAGCACAAAATTGGTTTCAATTTAGATAGTGTTGACGAAGCAATTAACTTTTATTGTTGAAATTTTACATTCAAACAAGGCAATGGCATTTCTTGCATTATTGCAAAACAAAACCACGAACTGTGTAATCTTTGTCTAGATCCAAAGAGGTTTGTATTCCTCCAAGTCTAAATATATCTCGTCACTAAATATTGCGGTTAATATAGCTTTAAAATAAGTTTTAAAGTTTATATAAACGTTTTATTAATGGAACCTAAGCTTTAAGCTAATAATATAAATAAATACAAAATAATGCACTAATATTGTTTTTGTAAAGCACTCAGAAGGAGTCCGCTTCTAATTTTATTGCTAGTTTATAAGCAAAATGTTTAGAAATCTTTGTATTATCTGTCATTTGCATTAGAGATTTAAAATAAAGTAGCCTTGACTTTGAAAGTAAATTCTTCACAATGACTGGTCGAAAAGAGAGCAATTGATGACGTTTATGGTGACGTCATCATAATCTTGTCACAAGTCTCCGCCTTGTTTAGTGAATACGGAAATGGAGCAAATAATAAGAAGCATCTTTGGGATTATCTGGCGTGCAAATTTGCGCCATTTCTAGACTTGCCGGAGCAGAATTGCTCCCGTTAGTGAATCCAGGCCCAGGGGAGTAGACATTTGATATTAATTGTTTAATATTGGGATCTACATATATGTATAATATATATTAATAGAATAGTGCATACGTTCCAAGGTGTTTATTTAATGTAAACCTTCTAGTTTACAACAATAAAAAAAGGCCAACATTCAGTTGAAGAAGAAGTTGTATAAATTTTAGTCAAGTGGGAAATATTGTGTCAAGCTAATTAATCAATAGCCAAAAGAAGGCAGGTATTAAAATAGTTGACACGCAACAAGCTCTTCTTACAGCATACTAACTACGATAATTCTGTAGCGTTTCGCATTCGAGAGCTCTTCGGGGCGAGTGTGTGCTGTTTTATATGTCGGTTGAATGTATATATGTAAATTAAATATTGATTGTTTATGTAGGTAATTAATAAATGTCTTACAAACAAACAATTCAAAGCGTATATTGTAAATCGTGGCTTCCCGCATCTTGCGCGCTGTCTGTCAGTCGCCCGGTGAACTAACAGGCGTTGCGCGACCCTTGCGGCAGTATTCTAAACTAAAAGCGTAGCTTCCTTCTTGTGCCATCTGTTGAATGTTTTCCTAGATAGCCTCAGTTCCAAAAACAAAACAAACACGAAATAAAGACTGACGCGTCATGGTAATAATAATTGTTGCAAACACAAAATCTAAAGGAATGTAAACAATGAACTTCTAAAACAAAGATGATCATATTAATTAAAGATAAAGTAAATTTATTACGAAGTTAATGTAAATATTGGATCAACTGGAGAGAAATGTACGGAAAATAAGGACGTTTATCTGTGTTCCGTCGTTTCCATATTGTAAACAATCGCAAAACTTGGAAGGGAAAATGTTGTTCCAAATAAATATCTGATTAAAATAAACAGCTTAAAGCTAAAATCGGACATTAAAAACACAGTTAATAGTTCTTTTAAAATTCTAGTTTAAAAAAAACAACAAAAGAGTGATCGTTCATAGCTTTCATGTCCGATTAGAGTTTGGAAATGTTTTTAGTGACTGTTTGCACATGATCACCCCATATTTAAGATACCCTGATTTGTGGTAAGTAAAAATTATTAGATTCCAATAAATAAAAAGTTGTATTTCGGTACTAACGTCCGTAAATAAAATTGTATTTGTGGCTGAAATTGTAAAAAAAAAAAAAAAAAAAACTCAAATGTAAGTTAAATGTATCGTTAAATAAAAACTGTTTTCCTTTGATGACAATATGACTGCCGTAGTAACGAGATCAAACACGTTTTACTTCTTTACCGATAATCTTTGGTTTAGGGAAATATTTTGTTCTTTGAATGGGAACTTGGATTTGCTATAGGAAAATTAAGAAAAAATTGTAACAGTGCAGTTGGTACATTTTTTCTGTAAATTTCAGGAAAAAAAAGGGAAGGGGTGTGTGGGGGGAGGACGACAGAATTATCCTACTTAATAAAAAATATGTATAGTTTTTATATCGTTAATTCTCATTAAAATCGACTTAATTGAATAATATTTGCAAATTTAGATTAAATTTTTTTTAGCATCGCATCTTACTAACCGTTTGGGTTGTACGCTTTATTTGAAAATAAAATGCCAAATAATTAATTTCGCGGAGAAAACCAATTTTGTTTTATTTCGCGTTAGTAAAATACGCTTAAAAATGTTACAGTGAACTCTAAAAAAATATGTTGATGTTCAATTTAATGTGCTAGTAAAAACTCGCCTCGCAATATATCGGTGCCTCTACCTGCCTGAACATAGGTGTGGGGGGTACAAGGAATAAAGAAATAAATAGGGTTTAATATATTAGTCCACCAAGTGGCCATTTTAATTTACATTTATAAAGTTTGGTGAACGTAATACCACCCCAAGCAAGTCTGAGGTTTAATATAAAAAATTAAACATTTCCCTCGCTACACTGATAAGCTATCTAATTATTTTAGGTATTTAACGTGCACTTTCTTAACAGACTGAATATATCACCACACGACTTACGAACTAACAAATTTAGAATAGACACAACATCCAGTCTCCTGGTCGTTAATTCATCACTGTGAAAAGAATAAAACCCAATTTCATTAATAATAAATATTTGGAACCCGGGACCATAAGTTCAGCAGGCAGACACGCAACCGACTGAACTAAGGTATCGGGGGATAGTGGCAGAACATTGTCAGGAGTGCTACCCACTACAATCAGGTCAGTCAGGAGTGCTACCCACTACATTCAGGTCAGTCAGGAGTGCTACCCACTACACTCAGGTCAGTCAGGAGTGCTACCCACTACACTCAGGTCAGTCAGGAGTGCTACCCACTACACTCAGGTCAGTCAGGAGTGCTACCCACTACATTCAGGTCAGTCAGGAGTGCTACCCACTACACTCAGGTCAGTCAGGAGTGCTACCCACTACACTCAGGTCAGTCAGGAGTGCTACCCACTACACTCAGGTCAGTCAGGAGTGCTACCCACTACACTCAGGTCAGTCAGGAGTGCTACCCACTACACTCAGGTCAGTCAGGAGTGCTACCCACTACATTCAGGTCAGTCAGGAGTGCTACCCACTACATTCAGGTCAGTCAGGAGTGCTACCCACTACATTCAGGTCAGTCAGGAGTGCTACCCACTACATTCAGGTCAGTCAGGAGTGCTACCCACTACATTCAGGTCAGTCAGGAGTGCTACCCACTACATTCAGGTCAGTCAGGAGTGCTACCCACTACATTCAGGTCAGTCAGGAGTGCTACCCACTACATTCAGGTCAGTCAGGAGTGCTACCCACTACATTCAGGTCAGTCAGGAGTGCTACCCACTACACTCAGGTCAGTCAGGAGTGCTACCCACTAGACTCAGGTCAGCTAGGAGTGCTACCCACTACACTCAGGTCAGTCAGGAGTGCTACCCACTACATTCAGGTCAGTCAGGAGTGCTACCCACTACATTCAGGTCAGTCAGGAGTGCTACCCACTACATTCAGGTCAGTCAGGAGTGCTACCCACTACATTCAGGTCAGTCAGGAGTGCTACCCACTACACTCAGGTCAGTCAGGAGTGCTATTCTGGACTGTTCAGTCACCAGAACACACCCTGTGTGACATTGCTCCCTTGTCACAGGAACTGGACTGTTCAGTCACCAGAACACACCCTCTGTGACATTGCTCCCTTGTCACAGGAACTGGACTGTTCAGTCAGCAGAACACACCCTCTGTGACATTGCTCCCTTGTCACAGGAACTGGACTGTTCAGTCACCAGTACACACCCTCTGTGACATTGCTCCCTTGTCACAGGAACTGGACTGTTCAGTCACCAGTACACACCCTCTGTGACATTGCTCCCTTGTCACAGGAACTGGACCGTTCAGTCACCAGAACACACCCTCTGTGACACTGCTCCCTTGTCACAGGAACTGGACTGTTCAGTCACCAGAACACACCCTGTGTGACATTGCTCCCTTGTCACAGGAAATGGACTGTTCAGTCACCAGAACACACCCTCTGTGACATTGCTCCCTTGTCACAGGAACTGGACTGTTTAGTCACCAGTACACACCCTCTGTGACATTGCTCCCTTGTCACAGGAACTATACTGTTCAGTCACCAGAACACACCCTCTGTGACATTGCTCCCTTGTCACAGGAACTGGACTGTTCAGTCAGCAGAACACACCCTCTGTGACACTGCTCCCTTGTCCATATTTAGACCACGACTAGAGCGCTCTTGAATTGATTTTTCAATCGATAAGGATGAAAAGAGAATTTCAGAGTGTCTTGGTTGACGGTGTTGGTTTTACACTCCTTATATCTTACACAGCCTACAAAACCTCATATTATATATATATCTCCATATCTTACACAGCCTACAAAACCTCATATTATATTACACATCATAAAATAATACTATCTCTGTACTCGTTAATAAAGTATAGAAGTGAGATGTAGTGTATGTTGCAAAGGTCCTTGTACTCATGAATAGAGTATAGAAGTGTAGTGTATGCTGTAAAGGTCCTTGTACGCATGAATAGAGTATAGAAGTGTAGTGTATGCTGTAAAGGTTCTTGTACTCATGAATAGAGTATAGAAGCATAGTGTATGTTATAAAGGTCATTGTACTCATGAATAGAGTATAGAAGTGTGATGTATGTTATAAAGGTCCTTGTACCAGTGAATAGAGTATAGAAGCATAGTGTATGTTATAAAGGTCATTGTACTCATGAATAAAGTATAGAAGTGTGATGTAGTGTATGTTGTAAAGGTCCTTGTACGCATGAATAGAGTATAGAAGTGTAGTGTATGCTGTAAAGGTTCTTGTACTCATGAATAGAGTATAGAAGCATAGTGTATGTTATAAAGGTCATTGTACTCATGAATAGAGTATAGAAGTGTGATGTAGTGTATGCTGTAAAGGTTCTTGTACTCATGAATAGAGTATAGAAGTGTAGTGTATGTTGTAAAGGTCCTTGTACTCATGAATAGAGTATAGAAGCGTAGTGTATGTTATAAAGGTCATTGTACTCATGAATAGAGTATAAAATTGTAATGTATGTTGTAAAGTTCATTGTACCAGTGAATAGAGTATAGAAGTGTGATGTAGTGTATGCTGTAAAGGTCCTTGTACTCATGAATAGAGTATAGAAGTGTAGTGTAGTGTAAGTTGTAAAGGTCCTTGTACCAGTGAATAGAGTATAGAAGTGTAGTGTATGTTGTAAAGGTCCTTGTACTCATGAATAGAGTATAGAAGTGTAGTGTAGTGTAAGTTGTAAAGGTCCTTGTACCAGTGAATAGAGTATAGAAGTGTAGTGTATGTTGTAAAGGTCCTTGTACTCATGAATAGAGTATATAGAGTTTAAAACAATGTGCCAGCTGTCATCATCACGTGCTATTGAAAGCGTTACTCGAAACTGCACTTAACCAGGCTGTACAGTTGGAAATATGAACATCAGTCGTTATTCCTTTGTTTGATGATTTCAGGGTGAATGTTAATTAGTCCCATTTGTAGCCCATTTGGTTGGACCGTTGAGGTACAAACATATTGGGTAGCTTTGTGTGACGAGGTTGGGTCGCGTTGTGCGACGAGGTTGGGTCGCGTTGTGCGACGAGGTTGGGTCGCGTTGTGCGACGAGGTTGGGTGGCGTTGTGCGACGTGGTTGGGTCGCGTTGTGCGACGAGGTTGGGTCGCGTTGTGCGACGAGGTTGGGTCGCGTTGTGCGACGAGGTTGGGTCACGTTGTGCGACGTGGTTGGGTCGCGTTGTGCGACGAGGTTGGGTCGCTTTGTGCGACGTGGTTGGGTCGCGTTGTGCGACGAGGTTGGGTAGCGTTGTGCGACGTGGTTGGGTCGCGTTGTGCGACGAGGTTGGGTCGCGTTGTGTGACGAGGTTGGGTCGCGTTGTGTGACATGGCTATTTCTCCTAGCTTAGAACTAGCGAGAATAAAACCTACATTTCACAAACTTTTTAATGAAGACTCGAAGGAAATTTAAAAAAGTGATTCACCTAATGGAGCAAAGGTCCTGTTATAACTCGACCATATGGTATTTATTCTGTCCCTCTTTTTATTGCGCGATTACTGCCGAATGCGTGGACCAATTTTAACAAAATTTTACGGGGCTATTCCTTGAACCTAGGTATGAACGGCGTATGTTCAGTACATGCTGTTGTTTTAATTTCGACATGTATTCCGACGTGTAGGTTTAAACCACACGGACAACTATTGTCTGTGTTAATAAGCTGAATAGTCTGTCTGAGTGTTACCTGATATCTACTGCACTCAGAGGTATCACGTTTTAAAATTAATAGCCCCTGTATAGAAACATGTGAACATAGAAGGTGGAATTTTAAAATTAAAATTTTATTTTTTTAAAACTGGGTCGAAATAAATATAATGAAGGTTTTTTCTGTCTGATCGACGCAAAGGAAAGCGTTACCTGGTGTAACCACTTAATGCATTTCGCGGTTACTCCGGGTACTTCTGCTGTGGTCAATGAATAAAATGCACTATTGAATATAGTAGTTAATGGGTTTCTGTTTAACTTGATTTTTTTGTAGCCCAAACGGGTAGTAAAACACAGTTATTAACAAAAAATGATGTAAATAAAAATATCCTCAATGAAGTAATTAAAGCATGAAAAAATATAAAACTGTTTGTAAGTGTTATATGAGTTTTTTTTAATTAACATCGCTTTTTACTACCCGTTTGGGTCATACGCTTATGTAAAAGATTACGCTAATGATTTTATGGATTAAGGAGGTTATATTTAGACCCGCATTTACGTTGAGGTAGAGTGGAAAACCATTTTGAAGAAATCACCCTCAGTCCACTTGACCGAGATTCGAACCTCTATCCCCCCCCCTCCCCGTCATCGGCAGTCTAGTCTACTGCGAAAGTAGCGCGTTAGACCGTGTGGCTCGCGGCCCACAAGTTTGATAGCCCTGCTTTAGATAAACAGTTCCGCAGGATTAGCGCAGCTTGGAATGTTTTCACTTTCAATTGTTGGCCGATCCATTGATGAAGATAAATACGATCATTTCATGTAGAAGTTTATTTAAGCCCTTCATTAGTTCCAGTCATTATTATTATTGTTTCCATTAACAGCGCACAAAAAACTAGACTTCTCTAAACCAAAGTTTGATCAGCTGAACGAGAAACTTTGTGAACCAGAAAATCACTGAATGTACACTCAGATTAACCTGAAAAGAAGCAACCTTACCTTGACTGACTACACTATGGCCCTATCTTATAAACTACACCATAGTGGAACCAAGCAAGGTAGCAGTCTTACCTTGACTGATTACACTATGGCCCTATCTTATAAACTACACCATAGTGGAACCAAGCAAGGTAGCAGTCTTACCTTGACTGATTACACTATGGTCCTATCTTATAAGCTACACCATAGTGGAACTAAGTAAGGTAGCAGTCTTACCTTGACTGATTACACTATGGCCCTATCTTATAAACTACACCATAGTGGAATCAAGCAAGGCAGCAGTCTTACCTTGACCTATTACACTATGGCCCTATCTTATAAACTACACCATAGTGGAACCAAGCAAGGTAGCAGTCTTACCTTGACTGACTACACTATGGCCCTATCTTATAAACTACACCATAGTGGAATCAAGCAAGGCAGCAGTCTTACCTTGACCTATTACACTATGGCCCTATCTTATAAGCTACACCATAGTTGAACCAAGCAAGGTGGAAGTCTTACCTTGACTGATTACACTATGACTATCTTATAAACTACACCATAGTGGAACCAAGCAAGGTAGCAGTCTTACCTTGACTGACTACACTATGGCCCTATCTTATAAACTACACCATAGTGGAACCAAGCAAGGTCCCAGTCTATTTTCAAGGGACAGAGCATAGTTAAACTCTCCTGACTATACTACTAACGCGACGAAACTAGTGAAGTCACCCGCCTCGGTCGCGTAGTTGGCTAACGCGCCAGTCGTGTTAAGTCAGACCACCGAGGACGGGGAGATCGAAGTTCGAATCTCGGTCGGGTGAACTGGGAGTGGTTTTTCCTAAATGGTTTTCCACTCTCCCTCCACGCAAATGCGGGTTCACTTCCTATATATTCAACCTTCCCATTTCCTAATCCATTAGTGTAATTAGTACTTAAGCGTATAACCCGAACGGGTAGTAAGACGCGGTGCTAAAAAAAATTAAAAAATTACTAGTGAAGTCAAGATGTTGTAAGGTGTTGTAACGTTATTTACCCTGAAAGAGTGGTTAGAGAATGTTGTTAGACCTTGAACGAACATTGCCTCACCCCGTCCTATTTGAATATTTTCAACTATAGGCCCTATTGGAAACCTCCGTTATCTGTGTTGTTTATAACCCACGGGAAATCAGAGATGTCTGCTAGAGTGTCCTCAGATAAATAGAACAAGGACGGAGGAGGTATCTTCCTCCACAGAGGAGGGAGATATTTCACACTCCGACCTGGCAGGTCAGGGTTCGACCGCTGACAGAGTCAGTGTTGTGAATGATGTGTGCTCTTGGCCACTTACCTTTGTATTGTTGTACAACAAGTATTTCACGAAACATCCACTCACCTGCAACAAGAACGACCCAAGAGTATTAGATCCGTTTCCAGTTTGATGCCATCAACATTTGTCAACAATATCAACAACTCTTTATAAGAGAATTAATTAACAATGTGAGGGTTGAATTTAGCGACAGAGAATATACAGTGAGAGTGAGAGTGAGAGTGAGAGTGGGAAGGTTGTGAGAGTGACAATTCCTTAGCACCCTTGGCTCGTATTAAGAAATGCACGTGTTGAAAGAGCAGGTAGGACACGTGTTGGGAAAGCAGGTAAGACACGTGTTGGAACGTAGGTAAAACACGTGTTGGAACGTAGGTAAGACACGTGTTGAGAGAGCAGGTAAGACACGTGTTGGAACGTAGGTAAAACACGTGTTGGAACGTAGGTAAGACACGTGTTGAGAGAGCAGGTAAGACACGTGTTGAGAGAGCAGATAAGACACGTGTTGAGAGAGCAGGTAAGACACGTGTTGAGAGAGCAGGTAAGACACGTGTTGGGAAAGCAGGTAAGACACGTGTTGGGAAAGCAGGTAAGACACGTGTTGAGAGAGCAGGTAAGACACGTGTTGAGAGAGCAGATAAGACACGTGTTGAGAGAGCAGGTAAGACACGTGTTGGGAAATCAGGTAGGACACGTGTTGAGAGAGCAGGTAAGACACGTGTTGGGAAAGCAGGTAAGACACATGTTGAGAGACCAGGTAGACACGTGTTGAGAAAGCAGGTAAGACACGTGTTGAGAAAGCAGGTAAGACACGTGTTGAGAAAGCAGGTAAGACACGTGTTGGGAAAGCAGGTAAGACACGTGTTGGGAAAGTAGGTAAGACACGTGTTGGAACGTAGGTAAAAACTGCTCGTATAAACAGCCCGAAGAAGCAACTTTGTGTAAAGTTTCCTCTGATCTGATCTGAACCAACTCCAAGCAAAGCAGCTCCTGGAGGAGTTGATTGTCAACTGCACGTGACGTGTTTTCAAGTAATGAACCTCCTGAGAGGAGCAAGGAGCCCTAATTGCCAATATTAGGGGCGTGGATTTGCCCCAGGGGAAACTTTGTTAATCCGATAAACTGCGCCTGTCGGATTATTATGAACACACGTGCACTTTCTAAATACGGGGTTAAGTTCCGACCGAGACAAGGTAGTGTCTGCCCGCTGAGCATGTAACATACCACAGTTCACATAACATGAGAGCAGGATTTGTAGTACGGCGATACCTCCATTTTGGGGGTTATTGTCTTACCCGGTAGCTTTGATGTCTAGAGAACTATCTAAAGGTAACTTAGGGGAATCCTCCATTTTGAGAGCATTCTTAATATAAGTCTGTACATGTTAACATCCTTAATATGAGTCTGTCCCTGTTAACATCCTTAATATGAGTCTGTCCCTGTTAACATCCTTAATATGAGTCTGTCCCTGTTAACATCCTTAATATGAGTATGTCCCTGTTAACATCCTTAATATGAGTCTGTCTCTGTTAACATCCTTAATATGAGTCTGTCCCTGTTAACATCCTTAATATGAGTCTGTTCCTGTTAAAATCCTTAATATGAGTCTGTCCCTGTTAACATCCTTAATATGAGTCTGTCCCTGTTAACATCCTTAATATGAGTCTGTTCCTGTTAAAATCCTTAATATGAGTCTGTCCCTGTTAACATCCTTAATATGAGTCTGTCCTTGTTAACATCCTTAATATGAGTCTGTTCCTGTTAAAATCCTTAATATGAGTCTGTCCCTGTTAACATCCTTAATATGAGTATGTCCCTGTTAACATCCTTAATATGAGTCTGTCTCTGTTAACATCCTTAATATGAGTCTGTCCCTGTTAACATCCTTAATATGAGTCTGTTCCTGTTAAAATCCTTAATATGAGTCTGTCCCTGTTAACATCCTTAATATGAGTCTGTCCCTGTTAACATCCTTAATATGAGTCTGTTCCTGTTAAAATCCTTAATATGAGTCTGTCCCTGTTAACATCCTTAATATGAGTCTGTCCTTGTTAACATCCTTAATATGAGTCTGTTCCTGTTAAAATCCTTAATATGAGTCTGTCCCTGTTAACATCCTTAATATGAGTCTGTTCCTGTTAAAATCCTTAATATGAGTCTGTCCCTGTTAACATCCTTAATATTAGTCTGTCACGGTTGACATCGCAGGTCGTAATTATTGAAATTTTCAATTTAGGGTTATCTCGTGCACGATGATTTATTTGGGTAACAAGCTCACGTCTTGTTTTGGGGCATTTTAATTTTGGGTTAACCGGCTCCATGGTGTAGTGGTCAGTGCAGCTGGCTACGAACCTAGGTGTGCCGGGTTCGATTCCCGGGTGGTACCTTGGGTATTTTCCCCGAAAGGGGAATCACCCCAACAGTCACCACGGAAATAATGTACTGTACTATTATTACATTGGGGTGTCCCTTGGACAACGGTACATTAGTACTGGCTGATCTTTCAACAAACACTGGGCTCTCCGAGGGGTGTTTTATTCGCATATCCCCGCCGTATGCAGGGCGGTTTAAATGGATGTTGTTGTTTGATCCACGTAGTTGATGCAATTATCTCTCGTGAACATCCGCTCGGGTTTACGCAAATAGGGTTTATTAGAGAGTGTACCCTCTGGCCAGCAACTTGCCCTATTTCACTGCACCAGTGGTATTCAACCTTATTAGTGAGTGTACCCCCAAAGATGTTGGTGAAAAATGCTAATTAATAGTTTAGACATATTTTATAATCTACATCTAAAATAATTATAATAAAGTGCATTCCAAAAAATGTATTAAATAATAAAATTTAAATGAGAAATATATATGTAGCCAATTATATACTTTACATTTTAATTAACCCCTAAGATGTCTTGACGTACCCCCGGGGTACTGCACTTTCTGTGAAGTGTTTTGTTTGTGATGTATGTTTTCAAATTTTTCACTGGCATTAAAAATAATTTTGCTAAAGTATCTCCTTTTTTCTCGTTTATTTGAGGACTTGGAAAGAAAAAAAAAAAAAAGGGGAGAGGGGGTTACAAAAAATGTATTATTGCCCGATAGTACAAAACATAACTTACCAAATAGAACTTTAGTTGTAAGCCATAAAAAGGCTATAATCACAAGAGCACATGATATATTTCATTTCGCTTTATTCATATTCGAGGTATTTAACGTGCCCTTTCTTAACCGACTGATTATATCAGCACATGACTTACAAACTAACTTAAATCTAGAACAAACACAACACCCAGCCCCCCCTCCGTTAATTCATCACTGATAAAGGGGAGACCCACATTTCATCAGTGATAATATTTTTTATCAACCACCCCGGGAATCGAAGCCGGGCCCCTTAGCTCAGTAGACAGCTGACAGTCTACCGACAGAGCTAAGGTGTCGGACACACTAAGATATTGTATTCATGTTTATTTTACAAAGAAATAAATTCGT
The DNA here is from genome assembly GCA_033556935.1 of Timema podura. Classification (NCBI taxonomy): domain Eukaryota; kingdom Metazoa; phylum Arthropoda; class Insecta; order Phasmatodea; family Timematidae; genus Timema; species Timema podura. Next base: position 3,632,888 of record JAVRXN010000001.1, read on the forward strand.
ACGGCCCGCATACAATGAGAGTGTTTATGGCTAGTTAAGTAATACAGGGGTCTTCAACCCGTGGCCCGCCGGTTCATGAAAGATATTATCAATTATTTCAAAAGAAAAAAAAATTACAAATAAAGATTTATATTTCACATAGTTAAATCATAAAATAAATACGAGATTTAAGTAATTTTATAAGCTCTTTTTGCCTATACTTGAAGAAAATTATTACGTTTTCATACAAATATACCTTGAGACCCATAAAGGCTATTATATTTATTATATATATGAATATTCTAGTAGACAAAGGAGTGCGTTCGGACATAATCGGGAGTGTTCGGACACAGTCGGGAGTGTTCAGACACATTCGGGAGTGTTCGGACACATTTGGGAGTGTTCGGACATAGTCGGAGTGGGATGTCGGATACAGTCGGGAGTGTTCGGACACATTCGGGAGTGTTCGGACACATTCGGGAGTGTTCGGATACAGTCGGTAGTGTTCGGACACAGTTCGGGAGTGTTTGGACACATTCGGGAATGTTCGGATACAGTCGGTAGTGTTCGGACACAGTCGGGAGTGTTCCGGACACATTCGGGAGTGTTCATGTTCGTTCATCACCGTGAGACACTCGGGACGCCAATATAATAATAGTACCGTATATCAAGTGTTGGTAATATTGTGGGTAGAATATTGAGAGCCAACACGAGACAGAAACTCTGCCCCCTTGGATCTTAAAAGGTTGAAGACCTCTGGAATAAGATGAGACTTGTCATTTTGTTTGTAACCTTAAACTGTGCCTATATACGAATGTTTATCAAAATGCGTTTTCAATCGAGTCCAATAAAATTGATTTTTAATATATTTTTTCCCTAAAATAAACCACCCTTAATTTTAAGGGCAGATCGATAATTCCAAAAACTAAACTGGAAAACCTTACGAAAGCCCTAGATACCAAGTTTCAGGTGAAATAATTTCGGTTCTAGGTTAACAAACAGACACACAGTTATACAGACATAAGGTGTTATGAAAACGACATTTTTTGGGTTCAGGGGTTCATAGAATGTCGATATCAATCAAAATATTGAGTTCTAGTTTTTTTTAACGAACAATACTTGCTCTTCCCTAAGGGCACGAGAAAATAAAAAGATCCATACCCTTTGAATTCAAATAAAATACTTTTTTACAAGTTAACACGTAACCTATATATTATTTTTCATTTTTTTTAGCAGCCGTTTTACTATCCGTTCGGGTTATACACTAATGTACTAATTACACTAGTGTTTTGGGGAGGTGACCTGGTGGTCTAGGGGTAAGGTGTCGGACTTCTGTGCTGGGGGTCCGGGGCTCAATCCTCGGTCCCGGCACAGATTTACCTGATTGCCAAACCCTTCCTTCATCTTCTGCAAGCTGTGTATTAATCACAACTTGTGAATGTGTGGAATGTCAGGCCTCCACCGTGGTTCGGATCCCACGTTAAACTGTAGGTCCTCATTTCATCTCACAATCACCCTATCATTACACATGAGCATAAGTGCGTTAACTCGAACGGGTAGTAAGAGCTTTGCTAATAGTAATAATAATAATAATTTAGGGATTATAAAGGTTTAATTGAGAGGAAGCGCACCCACATTTGCGTGGAAGGAAAGTGGAAAGCCACTTGGGGGGGAAAACTCAGTGCACACGATTGTGGTCTAGTCCAAAACGAGAGCAGCGCCTTAGACCACACGGCCACCGTAGCGGGTGGTAAGATATATAAATTATGGTCCATCTGGAGAGTAATTTCACTTGTACGTCGCTAGTGCACATCTCCATGACCTCAGACTTTCAGGAGAGAGAGTGAGAGAGTGTGTTTTCATTCTGAGAGTTGTGCGAGATGTGGATCAGTCTGTAGCTCTTGACTGGCTCAACAGTCCTCGAACCCCCGGCCTCACAGGGGCAATGCTCCTGATACAATTTGATACAGACTGACCCTAGAGTATGATACATCTTCAACAGGGGACAATATAAGTTCGTCAAACTGTCTCACAGTAGGATCTGGTTAGTTGGAACTCACCATGACGCCCCATGAATTTCATATTTGAATCAATCATAAAAATTAACATTTAATTCGAGTTTTAGGAGGAAATATTTGGATAATTCAAAGCCTCTAGATAGTTAATTTTTTTACAGTATGTATTCATTTCAGAGCAAACTTAACGATCTTTACTAAACCGAGAATGTCCAATAAAGTTGAGTTAGCCTATTGACACGCAGTAAATAAGAAGGCGGCGAGCGGAGTGTTGCCTAATATAGGAGATGTGTTGGCCGAGCTTACATCAATTTCGATGTGTACCGGTATGCTAAATTTTAACAAGTTTTTATATTTTGTGTTTGAATTTTTCTTTTGTTTTTATGTAGGTATTTATTGTGTAAGTTATTATAATATATATATATATATATTTTTTGAGGTTTGATTTATTGTGTACCAGCTTTATAGATACTGATGAAAAGGGTTAGTTCGAATTTCGGATATTTCAATTGATTTTTTTTAGATATCCCTTGTACTTGGAATTGAAAAAGTTCCACTGTATTTGAGAGCAGCCATTGTAAGACGAGGTAAGCCCCTGACAAGGGAGGACTAGGGAGAGGACCTATAAGGGAGCGGGGTTCAGATTACCTGATTGGTTGAAATAGGGGGGATTATCGGGACGGGAGTGGTGCCAACTTGATAACACTTGGTAACAGTTGTGTGTAGGAATAGTAATAGTAACAAAACTAATTGTGGAAGAAATATATATCGACTACATGTTGCCTGCGATTGTGGATTAGAGCAGTTCGGATCAACCCATCATACCGACTAGTTTCAACTACCCTGGTGTTATTATATGTTAGTTTCAACTATCCTGGTGTTGGTATCTGTTAGTTACAAGTACCTTGGTGTTAGTATATGTTAGTTACAAGTACCTTGGTGTTAGTATATGTTAGTTACAAGTACCTTGGTGTTAGTATATGTTAGTTACAAGTACCCTGGTGTTGTTATATGTTAGTTTCAAGTACCCTGGTGTTAGTATATGTTAGTTACAAGTACCTTGGTGTTAGTATATGTTAGTTACAAGTACCTTGGTGTTAGTATATGTTAGCTACAAGTACCTTGGTGTTAGTATATGTTAGTTACAAGTACCTTAGTGTTAGTATATGTTAGTTACAAGTACCTTGGTGTTAGTATTGTTTGGTTACAAGTACTGGTGTTAGTATATGTTAGTTAAAGTACCTGGTGTAGTATAGTATTAGTATACAAGTACCCTGGTGGTAAGTATATGATTAGTTACAAGTAGCTTGGTGTTATAATATGTTAGTTCAAGTACCTGGTGTTAGTATATGTTAGTTTCAAGTACCCTGGTGTTAGTATCTGTTAGTTACAAGTACCTTGGTGTTAGTATATGTTAGTTACAAGTACCTTAGTGTTAGTATATGTTAGTTACAAGTACCTGGTGTTAGTATATGTTAGTTACAGTACCCTGGTGTTAGTATATGTTAGTTACAAGTACCCTGGTGTTAGTATATGTTAGTTACAAGTACCCTGGTGTTGTATGTGTTAGTTACAAGTAGCCTTGGTGTTAGTATATGTTAGCTACAAGTACCTTGGTGTTAGTATATGTTAGTTACAAGTACCCTGGTGTTAGTATATGTTAGTTTACAAGTATCCTGGTGTTAGGTATATGTTAGTTACAAGTACCCTGGTGTTAGTATATGTTAGTTACAAGTACCCTGGTGTTAGTATATGTTAGTTTCAAGTACCTTGGTGTTAGTATATGTTAGTTACAAGTACCTAGTGTTAGTATATGTTAGTTACAAAGTACCTGGTGTTAGTATATGTTAGTTACAAGTACCCTAGTATTAGTATATGTTAGTTACAAGTACCTTTGGTGTTAGTATATGTTAGTTACAAGTACCCTGGTGTTAGTATATGTTAGTTACAAGTACCTTGGTGTTAGTATTGTTAGTTACAAGTACCCTGGTGTTAGTATATGTTAGTTACAAGTACCCTGGTGTTAGTATATGTTAGTTACAAGTACCTGGTGTTAGTATATGTTAGTTACAAGTACCTTAGTGTTAGTATATGTTAGTTACAAGTACCCTTGGTGTTAGTATATGTTAGTTACAAGTACCTGGTGTTAGTATATGTTAGTTACAGTACCTTAGTGTTAGTATATGTTAGTTACAAGTACCTTGGTGTTAGTATATGTTAGTTTACAATACCCTGGTGTTAGTATCTGTTAGTTACAAGTACCTCTGGTTAGTATATGTTAGTTACAAGTACCCTGGTGTTAGTATATGTTAGTTTTAGCTACCCTGGAGTTAGAGTATGCTGGTTTTAACCACCCTGGGGTAAGTTTTAAACTGTTTGCTAGCCTGGTAATCTTAGAATCAGTACCGATACTAAAAGAAGGTACGAGGGTCCTGTTAATACTTTCTACCATCACTAACTTCTTTCTTTTTCTTCTCCGCCTTCATGTAGACCGTGTTGTTATGGCAACGCTGAAACGATAGATTTGGGAACTGAGGCGTGGTGGTGACGTCATAATGTGTGCTTTGTATACAGCCGCACTCGGAGTAACACCTTGACTGAGATCAGAGGGAGGTCCAGTTCACAGTAACACGAAGTAACATGGAAGTGTGTTGTCACCTTGCATTCAATGGTATATTATATTAATAAAGAATAGCCGCTGTGGACGTGGTTTAAGACGTCAGTAATGTACTCGATGTCCAAATTTAAACAACTACACGCTCGAGATTCTCGATCGATTGTTTAGAAATATTAGATAAAAAATAGTAGGGGTGTGCGAAGGCCACTTTTTAAATGCGAAGCGAATCTTGAAACTTGCGAAGAAAAGTCGAAGTCGAAGTCGAAGTCGAAGCTACTTAGGAGATGTTTTTATTGTTGTCGCTTAACGCTACTTTAATTTTAAATTAATATTTTTCTAGATCTTGTCAGTAACGAGGGTCAGGAAAATTTCTTTATTTGTTACCTAGGGACTATATTAATAATTAATGTACACAGGCTTGCTGATTAGCTTAGTAACTTATCAATTAAGTTTTGATTTTTACTTAAACCACGGAGTTTATAATATTATTCTGCAAACTTTCATATGCATGTCTTTTTATCTGCATTTCTCTGATAATAATTATAAATTAAATTCTGTTTTCGTTTCTTACGTTTCGTATAAGCCATTTTGAATAGTAAAGAAAACGCAAAGAAGCTATGAAAAACTTATGTGTCAAAATGCACGTGTAAATTTGTCACATATAGTTCCAAAGAGATGGAATATTAAGGACCAAACATTAGACGCGAGCTGGGATGATTGCACAACTAAGGCGCTTTCTCTGCTTCATATCAGTGACCTTGGTGTTATTTATTTATAGGTATTTTTATTTTTTAACAAAATTATGTTGGCGATAGTGAATATAATATATTAACATTTACTTACTCGTTTTTGATTCATGCTTACGTTGTGTTAGTTAAATTACTAGTCAGTATTAAAATTATGTTTGGTAACGGTTTTAAAATTATCAAATATTGAAAAATGTAATATTTGGTAAGAAAAAATTAAATCGTTTGATAATTTATCGAAGTTTTATCCTTCCTTCGAAATTTTTCGAATATGCAAAGGTTATTGTAGATGTCGATGTCGAAGCAGATTTGTCCTTCGACTTCGACTTTTCGAAGCTTCGCACACCATTAAAAAACAGTTTGAATTCTCGTTGGACCAATAATCTACTTGGACGAACTGTGGAAACGACAAGATGGTTGTTAATGATAGGATACAACCTGGGCCCCTCAACCATATCGACTCTTTCATTCAGGTCCCCAAGAGCTCTGAATAATAAATAAACAGCACTGCCTAGAATATGTTTATCTTGGTTTAGACTGTATCCATGTTTCCAGACAATGTTTATCTTGGTTTGGACTGTACCTTTGTCTCCAGACAATATTTATCTTGGTTTGGACTGTACTTCTGTCTCCAGACAATGTTTATCTTGGTTTGGACTGTACCTCTGTCTCCAGACAATATTTATCTTGGTTTGGACTGTACCTCTGTCTCCAGACAATGTTTATCTTGGTTTGGACTGTACCTCTGTCCCCAGACAATGTTTATCTTGGTTTAGATTGTACCTTTGTCTCCAGACAACGTGTATCTTGGTTTAGACTGTACCTCTGTCTCCAGACAATGTTTATCTTGGTTTGGACTGTACCTCTGTCTCCAGACAATGTTTATCTTGGTTTAGACTGTACCTCTGTCTCCAGACAATGTTTATCTTGGTTTGGACTGTACCCACGTCTCCAGACAATGTTTATCTTGGTTTGGACTGTACCTCTGTCTCCAGACAATGTTTATCTTGGTTTGGACTGTACCTCTGTCCCCAGACAATGTTTATCTTGGTTTAGACTGTATCCATGTCTCCAGACAATGTTTATCTTGGTTTGGACTGTACCTCTGTCTCCAGACAATGTTTATCTTGGTTTGGACTGTACCCACGTCTCCAGACAATGTTTATCTTGGTTTGGACTGTACCTCTGTCCCCAGACAATGTTTATATTGGTTTGGACTGTACCTCTGTCCCCAGACAATGTTTATCTTGGTTTAGACTGTATCCATGTCTCCAGACAATGTTTATCTTGGTTTGGACTGTACCTCTGTCTCCAGACAATGTTTATCTTGGTTTGAACTGTATCTCTGTCCCCAGACAATGTTTATCTTGGTTTGGACTGTACCTCTGTCTCCAGACAATGTTTATCTTGGTTTGAACTGTACCCACGTCTCCAGACAATGTTTATCTTGGTTTGGACTGTACCTCTGTCTCCAGACAATGTTTATCTTGGTTTGGACTGTATCCATGTCTCCAGACAATGTTTATCTTGGTTTGGACTGTACCTCTGTCTCCAGACAATGTTTATCTTGGTTTGGACTGCACATCTGTCCCCAGACAATGTTTATCTTGGTTTGGACTGTACCTCTGTCCCCAGACAATGTTTATCTTGGTTTGGACTGTACCTCTGTCCCCAGACAATGTTTATCTTGGTTTGGACTGTACCCACGTCTCCAGACAATGTTTATCTTGGTTTGGACTGTACCTCTGTCCCAGACAATGTTTACTTGGTTTAGACTGTACCTCTGTCTCCAGACAATGTTTATCTTGGTTTGGACTGTACCCACGTCTCCAGACAATGTTTATCTTGGTTTGGACTGTACCCATGTCTCAATATCACTACCGAGCGTCTCATTATAATAAACCAAGTGTCTTCAAGCGTTGCCAAATTGGCAGCACTTCCTCGTCTCGCAATCATCCCATCACCGGACTGTGGAGTACTCGTCCACTCAGAGAGGTATTATTCAAGGTCACGCATGTCTGCCAGGGAGGCTGGATTATTACTTCTGATGACAGAAAGTCAACCGATTGTCTCATTGAGCGGATAGTATTACAACTGCTTCTCTAAGAAAAGTCACACTGGCATACACCTCAATAACATTATTGATAAATATTGAACATTACTATCTGCACGACTTACAAACAAGGGTTCAAGTGGCATACGTTAGTTCTCAATAAGTTGGAGGAAACACAGTGTATAGGCTTCATGGGGGGAGGTCATGTGTTGGTATTCCAGTTAAAATATTGAGTCCTTGTACCTTGACGATAGTTTAGACGAGGTTATGGGATGGTATTCCAGTTCACAGCTTGAGTCAACCTCGTGAGTCCTTGTACTTTGACGGGGTTTAGACCAGGTCATGTGTTGGTAGTCCAGTTTACAGCTTGAGTCAACCTCGTGAGTCCTTGTACCTTGACGAGGATTTAGACGAGGTCATGTGATGGTAGTCCATTTCACAGATTGAGTCAACCTCACGAGTCCTTGCACCTTGACGGGAGTTTAGACGAGGTCATGTGTTGGTATTCCAGTTCACAGTTTGAGTCAACCTCGTGAGTCCTTGTACTTTGACGGGGGTTTAGACCAGGTCATGTGTTGGTATTCCAGTTCACAGCTTGAGTCAACCTCGTGAGTCCTTGTACTTTGACGGGGTTTAGACCAGGTCATGTGTTGGTATTCCAGTTCACAACTTGAGTCAACCTCACGAGTCTTATACCTTGACGAGGGTTTAGACGAGGTCATGTGTTGGTAGTCCAGTTCACAACTTGAGTCAACCTCACAAGTCCTTGTACCTTGACGGGAGTTTAGACGAGGTCATGTGTTGGTAGTCCAGTTCACAGATTGAGTCAACCTCACGAGTCCTTGTACCTTGACGGGGGTTTAGACGAGGTCATGTGTTGGTAGTCCAGTTCACAACTTGAGTCAACCTCACGAGTCCTTGTACCTTGACGAGGGTTTAGACGAGGTCATGTGTTGGTAGTCCAGTTCACAACTTGAATCAACCTCACAAGTCCTTGTACCCTGACGGGAGTTTAGACGAGGTCATGTGTTGGTAGTCCAGTTCACAACTTGAATCAACCTCACAAGTCCTTGTACCTTGACGGGGGTTTGTGAAGCGGGGGCATGGAATGAGGAGAGCGTTGGATGAGTTTTGGCAACTCCCTGTAAATGTGGACAGATTTAATGGCGTTCGGGAAACTTTTAATGGAAACCCTCTGCAGCCACACTTATTATTGGGTCTGTTACTATCCACATTAAGAGGCTCCAAACGATCTGCAGCTTTTATTGACTTATAATTTCAATTGAAAAGAAATCAAATAAAACACTCTTGGTAAAAGTTGCACAGCTCCTGAATAGGACGCGTCAACAAGAATTGTAATAAAAGTCAAATAATGGGCATATACCTGGCTACTTCAAAAAGTCTCCGCACTTTTTTTTCCCGCAGATTCTTTGCTTTATTTTAGATACACCATACTTGCATTATTTTTCGATATAGTCTCCCTGCTTCTTAATACACTTAGCCCAACGCTCTACAAGCTTTATTATTCCGTCAGAAACAAAAGGTTTTTGGTTGTGTGCGTCAACCAATCATGCGCAGCGTTTTTCCACCGCATCATCACGACTTTTCAGCGCGTTCTTGAGTGGCCCAAACAGATGAAAATCAGACGGTACCAGTTCTGGACTGTAGGTAATATGGTTGAAAGCTTCCCACTTCAGGTTTTGAAGGGTGTTCAGGATGTGGACAGTCATATGAGGACGCGGATTGTCGTGTAACAAAACAACACTCTCCGAAGGTCATTCTCTCCGTTTTGTTCGTATAGCTGGCAGTAGTTCACGTTGCAGCATGTAAGAATACAGTTTACTTGTTAAAGTAGTACCACGCTCCAATTAATGTTCGAGAATAGGACCTTGGGAATACCAGAACCATATGAACATAATCTTTCTTCCAGCGGAGCGTCTTGATTTTTTTGTAAGCAGATATATATGTGGGTTTTTTTTACTGCATATTCTGACATTTGGTTTCCGGTTCGTGGGGATGAATTCAAGTTTCATTCCCTGTCATGGTGTAATTCAAAAAGTTATCACCTTTATATGGTAGCGTTTCAAATGACGAGAGCAGATGTCCAGACAATTGTCATTTCCATTGAGATTTGAATATGTGACCTTTATAAATATGAGGATCTTTCACTTACAATCTGCCTCCTTGAGCGGAGGTTTGAATGTGACCTTTATAAATCTCTTGAGGATCCTTCAAATACTCTTTCGCTCACAATCTCCCACCTTGCAGGTAGGTCTAAATGTGACTTAGGAACAATTCACAAGCAGGTATTATACCATAGCTTGTGTTATTGGGTTTACTAACGTTGATGAATATGAACAGTAATCAATGGTCGCGACGAAGTTTTCCAGCCAATTATTCAGAAAGGTTACTTTATACCAGCCTTTCAGTTCGGAGCTTGTGCCATAACGTGTTTACCATTCTCTCGCCAGGTGAATGCTATAGGAGGTCACAGGACGACCCACTGGAGGAGAGTTGCTATGTACACGTTGTTTACATTACCAGGTGAGCGTCAGAGAGCAGTGCAACGCTTACGGACATTATGAACAATGTGTTATTGTGTGTTGTAAATACATCACTTCCCATTATTTATTGTATCTTTGAGATACTCTACGTGTGATGTATGCATTCCTTCCACTATTCAAAGAGAGCTCTCAGTTCGAGTGGCTTGAACAATTCCTCGGGAGCAAAGGAAAATGATGGAATCAATCACACAAATAATATAATTCACACCTCGAAAGTTTACAAGTTCTTGAAATATTATACGGAAAAATATATTGAAGGTAGGGAGGAAGAGTTCATTATTAGATGCGAACATTAATCTATTTTCAAATAAATATTGAGAAACTAAAATTGTTGATATTAGGCCTATAGCCTAATGTATTGGTGTGAGGCCTACCTAAATCCGATAGTTGGACTGGATCTCGACTGTTATTTATTATTCACATCTGTATTCAAAATTACGATATTATAAATGAGAGCGGGTAGTAAGATTTATTTGTTAAGTTGTTAAGTTGCAAGGTATGGCGACATCTTTCTACGTCTCTGTTTAAAAAGACAACGCAGTTTTGTAAACAGAAACGCATCTGGATGACCGCACCCTTTTTTTTTTCCCCTAAGAAGCTTCGAGAAGGAAGTGTCACTAGATATATCTTTTCAGGGTACGCATCTCTTAACTTTCCTTCCTGACGAGGACCCATGTAGGTAGAGTCTATGAAATCTTAAAACCGTGTTCTAAATCTCACGTGTCGGCAATTGTCGTGTATATGACGTAATAGTCGGGCTTTTAAATTAAAATCTGCAACGTGTGAATTATCTAGCAAAAAACTATTTATCTACTTAAAATAAAAACTATAAAGCACAGGAACTTTTAATTTCTAAAATAAGACATCATCCGTTTTTAACTATTATAATACAGGATAGCAAACTTGGACCCAATTCAATCATTATATCAAATGTCACACTAATGGTGGCGAACAAACATTAATATATCAGGCTAGCTCTTTTAAACGTTACAATACATGTCGAGTATACAATTATCAATTTTTAAAACAATATTTTAACTTAATTAATATATTTGAAAGTGCCCGCTATTTAAAAATATTAATGTTGACATTGTGTTTGTATGTAGGTGCACTACTGTGGCAGATAAGCGGTTGAGACCTTTCTTGCTTTTACAGTTAGTCGTTATTTTCTAAAAAGTCATTCATTTGGGCAAACAAATCAACACATCCCTCTCTCAAAACTAAGGGCCAGTTTCATAGTCAAATTTAGTACGCCTCAAGTGCGGCGCTATACTAAATACAAGACGTCACCTACCTGAAATTGAATGAAATGGGCCAGTTTCATATGCGAAACTGGCCCATTTCATTCAATTTCAGTTTCATATGCGAAACTGGCCCATTCCATTCAATTTCAGGTAGGTGACGTCTTGTATTTAGTATAGCGTCGCACTTGAGGCGTACTAAATTTGACTATGAAACTGACCCTTAGTCCTGTTAAATCTAGTCAACCTCCTTGACCTTGACACAAGCTCACCTTCCCTTTCTGTTCACGACAAGCGGATCCAGTCAAGGTGTTCTACTATGGGTGCATATTGAGCCTCGCTCTCCCGAAAATGTGGACGTAGTTCTGGAAGCCTCCCCCAATTCCCCGGTCTCGGGATCACCATGGTAACCCAACAAACACCCTCGCCTCGTACAACCAGCAGTGGGAGTCCCGTTCAGGGAATAGTTTCAGTCAGAATCATCAGTATCATGTCTGGAGAGATCAACTGCTTACTGATGGACCCTGGTTTGATACGGGCTGTACTTATATAAGATATACTGCTTCGTTCTGATTATATCCCTTGGTCATTGATTACTTCGCCATACACCAGTAGAATAAGATGTTTAAAACTATACGCGAAGCAAATTCTACCACCCAGAAAGAGATATTTTTCTATTATCTTTTATAAGCAACCAATTTGCACTGAATTAGTTGATTAATGTTGCATTTATGAAGTTAGTACAAATTAAAGTTCCAACATTGTTACAATTCACTCAAGTCGTTTGAAAACAAGAGGTTTTATTTATGAATACCGTTTAGAAACAGGTTTTTAGATCAAGAGTTAGCTGTTACGTCAGCTCTTGCAGAAATCTGAATGAACGGCGATTACGGCTGCATTCCTTAGATGTGAACGGCGATTACGGCTGCATTCCTTAGATGTGAACGGCGATTACGGCTGCATTCCTTAGATGTGAACGGTGATTACGGCTACATTCCTTAGATGTGAACGGCGATTACGGCTGCATTCCTTAGATGTGAACGGTGATTACGGCTGCATTCCTTAGATGTGAACGGCGATTACGGCTGCATTCCTTAGATGTGAACGGCGATTACGGCTTCATTCCTTAGATGTGAACGGCGATTACGCCTTCATTCCTTAGATGTGAACGGCGATTACACCTACATTCCTTAGATGGCCCGATTCTCTTCTTGGATCCATCGCGCAGAATCCAGTAAAATGTTTGCTGTTTCGTTTTTACTGGATTAATTTCACTGGCGCAATTTACTGTTTCCGGCGGACTAAATCTTGTAGTTTATTGAACGCGACGTTTCCAAGAGGTGGGTGTCAAGTCGGGCGCTTCCTCCTCGCGTGTGATATTCCTGGTTTACAGAGCACATGTGGGAGGGGACATCACAGACAGAGGTGTAGAAGATCAATGAGTCGCGCTGCATCACGCGTATGAATTGTTGTATTGGAGACCAGTGACGCGAGTGATGTGGTCAGTTGTTACCTGTTACAACAATATTAATGTCTCATTTAAATCGTTAGTCAATTATTTGACGTTTTCATTTATTTATTCGTTCAATAAGACTATTTGGTGATATTTAAATGCTTAATTACCTGATTCGGTGACCGCATAGCCTAAGGCGTCACTATCGTGCTGGATTAGATTGCCGATGAAAGGGAGGTAGAGGTTTGAATCCTTGTCGAGTGTACTGAAGGTGTGTTTTTTTAAATAGTTTTTCCACACACACTTTCTCTAAATTCAACCTTCCTTATCCCTGGCTCATTAGTGTAATTAGTACTATAACCTGAACAGGCAGCAAGACGCAGTGCTACAAAGAAAATAATGTTGTACTGTAATTGTATGTACTGTATTTTGTTTCTATGATAATCAAAACCGACTATCTCTCGTGCTTACAATCTCATGTGAGTGATGGCGCACTCCAATTTCCTAAAAGGAGCTCGTGTTACAATAGTATTGTATTTGTCCAGACAGCTACTGTGCTGCGCTCTATCCACCAGTCAGAGAACCAAGCCGGTCACGTATCGGAACTACCGCTAGAATCAATCTCACTCCAGTTCCGTGTTTTCTCAAGTGTGAAGAATGTTGACTTGGCCGCCCGCCACCAAGTGATGAACCACGTGTGTGGGACCGTATGTGAGACACGTGTGTGAGACCATGTGTACATTCACCGAGTTAAATTTAATCTTCTGTTTACCTCGTCCCGCGTCGCTCGATTCACAAAACAACTGTTAGTGAATGCCGTGATCGGCTGGTTGCTGAATATAATTTGTTATTATGTATTTAACTTAAGTGTACCGCCTCTTACTACCCGTCCGGGTGCGTGGCGGAAGAGTGGTAAACCATTAAGGAACACTCACATAAGTTCAACCAGGACGAGATTCGGAACTAGATCTCCACGTCATCGACAAACCAGACAAGATTAGACTGACGCCTTTATTCACATTCTCTCTGGTGTGGGCTGGGCTGCAGTTAGCTAATACCCCTTCAGGGGTTACTAGGACGTGTTCTAGAGTAGATGTTGGTTAGGGATATAAGAACACAAGTTACTAAGACGTGTTCTGGATTAGATGTTGGTTAGGGAATAAAAGAACAAAAGTTACTAGGACGTGTTCTAGAGTAGATGTTGGTTAGGGATATAAGAACACAAGTTACTAAGACGTGTTCTGGATTAGATGTTGGTTAGGGAATAAAAGAACAAAAGTTACTAGGACGTGTTCTAGAGTAGATGTTGGTTAGGGATATAAGAACACAAGTTACTAAGACGTGTTCTGGATTAGATGTTGGTTAGGGAATAAAAGAACAAAGTTACTAAGACGTGTTCTGGAGTAGATGTTGGTTAGGGAATAAAAGAACACAAGTTACTAAGACGTGTTCTGGATTAGATGTTGGTTAGGGAATAAAAGAACACAAGTTACTAAGACGTGTTCTAGAGTAGATGTTGGTTAGGGATGTAAGAACACAAGTTACTAAGACGTGTTCTAGAGTAGATGTTGTTTAGGAATATAAGAACACAACTTACTAAGACGTGTTCTGGAGTAGATGTTGGTTAGGGATATAAGAACACAAGTTACTAAGACGTGTTCTGGAGTAGATGTTGGTTAGGGATATAAGAACACAACTTACTAAGACGTGTTCTGGAGTAGATGTTGGTTAGGGATATAAGAACACGTGTTCTTAAGAAGCATTTAAAACCAAATTCAACCCATTGTTTTACGATAAACCTTCATTTAAGTAAATACTTATCAAGTTTTTATAGTTATAAAGAAAAATTTGCAAAGCTTTTGGATTTGTCTTGTAAGCGAGGTGTTTGGAATGAAATAAAAAAGAGGGATCCAAAAATAGAGCTAAGATGACGTTAAAAAAATAAAACTAGTTTTCAAAGTAATACATTAGGAAGGAGAAAGAAGGGAGGGAGGGGTGGCTTAATGGAGATAAATGAGCATCACCGTGCGTTCTAATTCCAGAAGTTTGCAATAACGAAGAGAATTGCAACAAAATGAATCTCTTGACAAACAATATAAACTAAAAATAAAATAAAGTACGTTTATAAGACCATTTAATGTTCAGTTTTACAGATCCAAGAGTTAAGCACTTATGCAATATTTTAAAATCTGACTAAATGGAAAAGAAAAGTCACCTTTGGACAATTTATCGGCTACTAAAACATTCGGGAATACAAGGTAAGGAGTTATTTCCTGTCTCTTCGCTTGTGTTGTACATCCTTCCTTGTAGGTCTTGTTACTCATCCATTCTCCTCCATTACTCCCTTGTGTTGTACATCCTTCCTTGTAGGTCCTGTTACTCATACATTCTCCTCCATTACTCCCTTGTGTTGTACAGGCTCCCTTGTAGGTCTTGTTACTCATACATTCTCCTCCATTACTCCCTTGTGTTGTACATCCTTCCTTGTAGGTCCTGTTACTCATACATTCTCCTCCATTACTCCCTTGTGTTGTACATCCTCCCTTGTAGGTCTTGTTACTCATACATTCTCCTCCATTACTCCCTTGTGTTGTACATCCTCCCTTGTAGGTCTTGCTACTCATACATTCTCCTCCATTACTCCCTTGTGTTGTACATCCTCCCTTGTAGGTCTTGCTACTCATCCATTCTCCTCTCCATTACTCCCTTGTCCAAACTTAACCTCAGCGCACCTCTCCTGTTCCTCCACAGGAGCTGAAGGCGGATCTCGGATGTTTGTGAACAGGAAGTAGAGACAGTAAATAGATCGATCTCCCTCCATCACAGCTGTAGTGCTGGTGAGAGGCATCCAGGGGCAGCAGGAACCACTTGTTTACAAGAGGGTTGGTGGGGGGAGCCAAGAGGCAAGTTGACCCGTGAAGCAATTTGAAAACCTTGATCCATCTGATATTGCTCAGCGCACAGCCGTCATGATAGACGAATAAATAATGCAAAGCCATCATGATAGCACTTCACCATACGAGAGAATAGTGCACAGCCACCGTGATAGCGCTCCACAATACGAGATAATAGTGCACAGCCACCATGATAGCACTTCACAATACGAGATAATAGTGCACAGCCACCATGAAAGCACTCCACAGTACGAGAGAATAGTGCACAGCCACTATGATAGCACTTCACCATACGAGAGAATAGTACACAACCACCACGATAGCACTTCACCATACGGGATAATAGTGCACAGCCACCGTGATAGCGCTTCACAATACGAGATAATAGTGCACAGCCACCATGATAGCACTCCACAATACGAGTCAGGAGTGCACTCACAGCTTTGATTATTCATATTGATGTATTAATAAATCTGGATTGCAGCAGACCCGACGGTATTTAACATTCAAGATTCAACCACTAGGCGCTATAGTCGATAAGTGAGTGTGAGGTAAAAACTTTACAGATTGCGATATATCGAGTGCATTTGTTACATTTAAATATATATATGTGTGTATATATATGTATATATACATATATATGTGTATATATGTGTGTATATATATATATATTATATATATATATATATATATATATATATATATATATGGGTCATTCTATTTTAACATGCATAATTCAGTCACTAATCTATAGTAAAACCATTTTCTTAGTATCTAATCGAATTTTTTTTCAATGGAAATATAATTTTTCTTTACATAAACTATTAAAAAATTATCTTGAAAATAATATTTATCTAGTGTTGACAAATTATGTATTAATTAAAATGTCACTCTCTTGGTTGTCACTCTCAACATTTTCCCTTGTATCTCAATAAAAACAATATATTTCTGAAGTTTTGACACATTAATAAGTCATGATTCTCATGTAGAGTGTAACTACAAAAACTTTTTTTTGTTCCCATTTGCCTCTTTTTTACTTTAGTACTCATCGTTTAGTCATTCTCCTGGACCAAAAGTGAGATTTGAAAAGGGCGCCAATTTAGTTGTAAAACGTGGTGGTAAGTGGCATCACATACAGAAAGGTGTAATGGTTGCTTAGTCACACAGTCACAATATGTTTGTATTTGAGGTGGTTTTATTTCAAGTTGATTCCATTTTATTTTAACAGTATTTCCGTGTACGGTCATTCTCCTGACAGCAATCACTTTTAGGTAAGTAATTTAGTATATAAACATTACATTTTAGTTGAATACATAGGCATTCGTCATTTTATATAAATATAACCTAAAAAATTATCAACAACTGGCTTCTAAAACCATTTTCTTTCAAAACTGTCATTTTCCTGCCATTTCAATTAGTAAGATTTGCAAGAGAATGATACAAATGCAGGAGGATGACACAAATGCAAGAGAAGGACACAAATGCAGGAGAAGGATACAAATACAGGAGAATGATATATTTGTTGATTTAACTGTAATTACAGAAGAAACGAGATGCAAAAAAGTTGCGACAAATCAAAACTAAATCAAATCCCCAAACCCTTTGCTCTTGAAAAAGCCAAGAGACACGAGAAATATCTTACTAGACTAAAAAATAAACAAGTGAAACCCATAGCTGATACGACAAAGCATGGAAAGAGAGAGAAATAAAGGAAATGGTGGCGTAAGTATACAAAGAACTACCGAACTAATAATATGAAACGCAACAAGTTGGTCAATTTTTTGAAAACCAATACTCCAGAAATATCAGATAAAGAATATGGTGGTCTATTGGTAGGCTTAGTTGAAAATGACAGGAAGACATCTGGAAGGAAGAGAGCTTTAAAAAAATAGATCTGCACCTAACCGCAAATTGCAAACGGAGATTAAGCGCAAAGAATCAGCCATAAAGTCTGCCCAGAAATTTAAGCAAAAATATTACCGTTTGCTTCGTAATACCCGAGAATACATCAAGATCTAAAGTGAAGACATCTCTACGGTGGAGGCGAATGGATCCAGACATAGGGGGAAGAAATTGATTCCTGGAGAAGTTCTCAAGACACTACTTGCAAAGAACTACGAGAACGCAAAAGGTTTTAAATCGAAGAAACTATTTGCCCAAGCTGTGTCTGGCAAGGTCATTGCGAAAATACAGATGTATTAGTCGGAGAAATACTTTCCTGAAATGCCGATTGTAATGAGCAACAATCCTCTGACATTTACATACTCAAGGAAACCCATTGACAGAAAGGAAAAAAGTTATCAAAGACATAGAAACGTTCTTGTCGAGAGGAGAGATGAATTTACACACCTGTTTCCAGGCAAGAAATGTACAATAACAAAGAACAAAGTTAAGAAGCAAAAACGACTTCTGAATATGTCACTTATAGATTTGCACAAATTATATTTAAAAAGAACTATCTTATAAGCTCTGTTATGCCACCTTCTGCAAATTGAGGCCATTTTGGGTTGTGGACCCCCAAAGTAACGGAACGACACACGTGTTTGTGTTCTGTGCATGCCAACACAAAGTTCCTCACAGAATCACTACATCGCTATGATGTGGTAGAGCACAAAAAGCCACGTGACTTCTTTAAAGACCTGTGCTGTGAGGGTGATTAAAAAAAAGAGTGCATGCTTAGGAAATGATAGCTTTGCAGAGCCAACTGCATTTCGTGTAGACAGTTTTACTCAGAGCAAACTGCTTCGTACAAGAAGTGGTTTACCCTGAAAGACTTGGACAATCCCATTGAGCCACAGCCAGAAAATGGTACAGACTTGGAACCTTAGCCTTTGTCTGTGACAGAAGAGTCGGCATTCCTGCCGACACTCCAACCGGGTGACTGGGTAGCCATGGAGTGTGAAGATAACGTTTACCCTGAGGTTGTAGTTACAGTACTCCATGATGGTGTATAAGTAAATACCACGGAGCCAACAGAAAACAGACGAACCTACAAGGAGACAATCAGGAAATACGACCTTTTCTATGCTTATGATAAAGTTATAACAAATATTTTTTCACAAGTCCCGTGTGACTCCAGTGCTGCTCAATTCACTTTTGAGAGCATGTAAAATTAATAAAGTTACACTTTCACAAAATTGCGATATCTTGTATTATTTATAATGTGCAAACACATTATTATCCTAGTATGTATTTTATTTTCCTGGCCCGTTTGTCATTCTCCTGCTTTGCACATCATTCTCCTATAAATAAAAATTTTCAGTTACAAATATCGGGGGCCTTTATGGATAAACTGTATAATCTTATGTAGTAAATCATTAGGGTTGTGGTTCAGAACACACATGATTTTTTTAAAATAACTATTTAAAATGTAAAATTACCAATGACTGTTTATGACTATTTAAATAGAATGACCCATATTTATATATATATTTATAATTTTTCAGAAAAAATAAATTTCAATTTTCAAAAACGGGAAATTTTTCATAAAAATAAAGGAAAATTTTCCATCTCACATCTCTACCCCTGACTAGGCGGTCCATCAACCCAGTAAGTGTATCAAAGTGGTTAGGAAGGCCGACTCCATGTATTGGACTCACATAATGCAGTTTACATGTATGTGTCCATCATAAATCAAGATGGCGGCTAAGAGGTTGTCCCAGGGAAGGGATGAAGGGTAGTTCAATAAATAACAATACAGTGCATTAGTTATCTTCTGGCTAGCACATTCGAGCTAGTGATTCGTGCACCATTGTTTCTCCAGGTCAGTGGCTATAAAGAGGGAAATATCCTCCTCTTGGCACCTCCCTCCCCCTCCACTTAGTCTTCATGTCCGCCCTCATCGAGTGTTTAGTGCTAAGAAGGGATTAACCTTTCCCAAGCGCTAGATGTTGACATCAGCGGTACACTCTAGTGCGGTAACTAATGGAACTACTTACATATACGAACAAGCTTGGGAAGCTCAGTCGACAGTTTAATCTGACCTAGTTCCATTGTTTCCCCATAGAATGCGTGACAGACAAGCTTTCTATGATTCACTCTTCACGTAGCAGGCAGGACTTATAGCTGGTCTACAAAGGGTCGTACCCACTTGTCGGAAATTGGAGTAGTGACGTCACGTGTAGGTTGTCGTATTGTAGTTCCTTACATCAAAATGGACTGTCTACAATTAAATGACGTAGCACGTAATTTCAACCAAGAAAACATAAGCAGCCGAAAAATAATATATTTTATATCAAACTGTTACAGTTTATACAACTATATAGGTAGAACTGTTTTCAATATAACGATTATTTCCTGTCGTAAAAAGGAGGATAACTACTAACAAACTCAATAAGTCGAAATCCATTTAAACTCAAATCCAAGTCAACAAAAAACGAGGCAAAGAGCATACGTTAATATTCTCAAATAATTTAAAAAAAACTTATGTTTAAACCACAATTTAATTTTTAAAATGCGGTACATATTTATATATATTTCCAAGAAATAGTCTACTATCTTAGATTAAATAAATATTCACTTTAACTAATTTTAGTGGTGGAACAATATTTGTTTTTGATTGGCTGAACGCGAGGTGTCACAGCGCAAGAGATGGACTATGTTCATCTCCTTCCGACAATTCCAACTTACTATTGTTTAAATTATCTCTCAGGCATTGGAATACACTTCAAGTTTAGTTGCGATGTGCATACTCTTACGTCTTTACGGGGAGAGATATATCCAGTGATCTCTATACTATACTGGATGGACATGAACACACTCCTTGCCACGGACCAAATCGTGACGCTAAAGTTTGTCGTCTGCTTGCTAGCGAGGGGAACGATTTAACGATTTATTTCAATGCATTTACATTAAAGGATATACAATTCAGTTTAAAGTGTAATATTGTGCAAATAAGAGTAAAAGCTTTGATATATTAAAATATATAGCTCACGCGCATGTTGTTTATATTCTGCCAAGACTAAAATATATTTAAAATTGGTTATTAGTTCATATAATGGTTTCAGAAACAATATTATATTTAACGTTCGATAGCTATAGTGAAATAAGGCCGCTAAAAACCTGATTACTTCTGTTCGAATAACAAACTTTGTGTATAAGTCTTATATTATGTTCAAACGATCATTTAGCTTTTAGGCTTGTAGGTAGTATTATTATAACATAAATCGACTTATTTAAAGAAACAAGTCATGAGTGTTGAACTTAATTGTGCTCTTCAAACCTTTTATTAACCCATTTATTTCGTTTAACTAACCATACATTGATATAATATCTCATATATTCATAAAAATGGGTGAACTCTGTCAAAATGCTATATTGCCTTGTGTGTGTGTAAGAGAGAAGGATATACCCGAAAGTTACCATCTCTCTTACAGAATAGTGTCTAGCTAGACAATAGCAGCAGCAGATGTCGATTCAGTTATATTATATAGATCAATGGATACATCACAGGTACTGATAACACTGCTTACCAGTTGTAATAAGTTCGATGACCAGCCAAAAGTGTGCATGCCCGTGTTTATTTTCAAGCTCACAAGCCTCGGATTCTCCCTCACAATTCTCTCCCCACCCCCACCCCCCCAAACGCTGGAGCCCTCGTAGCATTTTTACACTAATATTATGAACAATAAATAAAGATAGTTAACGTTTAAAAGTAGAAACGTATACCAAAAAAAAAAAACGGAAAAAATGGGTAGTACTAATTTCTAGGGGTGTATGAAGCTTCGTAAACTTCGACTTCACTTCGAAAATTCGTTTGCTTCGACATCAATACTAGTGTAAAATAATTCCGAATTCGACGGTTAAGAAAGAAGCCATGCAAAAAAAAAAAAATCAAAGTTAAAATACACAATTTTTTTAATCTTTATAAACTTTCTGCTGTTATTGCCATCACAATTTAGTACTAGTGTAAAATAAATCAGAAATAATTATATTACATTTTGCTATATAACTTATTTTATCATTTTAAGAGAAGTATTTTTGGAATATAACATTTTATATATTATATTTAATACCTAAATTTATATCGTTATGAAAAGTATAATATTTCTATCCAACAGTCAACATTTCTTTAAATATTTGAACTTCGATTCAGCTTCTAGAATATCTCATACGAGTATTATTCGATTCGACACGACACATTTCTTCTAATTACCGATGCTGTTTTATATTGTGAAAAACAAATAAAGAATATTATAAAATTGACTCATGGAGCCATAGATAACTGGCGGTGATGCTCAAGGACTCCGTGGAGTACAGTTTGAAATACGATGCTCTGAGCTACCTTTGCAACATCACCCAATTTTCAACTCGGACTCTAATAAAAACTAAACAGCGTTTCGACTTGAAGTGGAAAGTGATTTCGGTGAGCTCTGTCAAACATCAAACCCAATATTCAAGAACTGATGAAAACAAAACACTGACAACCATCACGATAATCTTCAGATGAAAAAAGTTTGGGGGCCACTACCCTAGAGCTTTCCGATCTGCCTCTAGAAGCGATGTGACCCCAAGTTCTAGATATCCCGACGTGGAGCTCACTATTGCTATAGTAGAGTAAACAAACTTATCAAATGTCGGTTATCAAACTTACACGAGAACTACCTACATGTAATCATACGCCAGGCTATGTTCCACACTTGTTGACAAGTTTACAGCACGGGGGCAGGGGATGGACGAGTTTGTTTTGGCTAGGGTTTTTGTTATGATTGGATGCATTCAGAAGCTTTTTTTGGAAGTGTTTTAATCATTGGGGATGGAGGGTATAAAGTATTAAGTATGTCATCGTTGTAAATTTTTAAAGAGCATTTTAACAGCTAGGTTCAGGCCACAAAAAAAAGACCTTAAAATGTTTTCTTATTCCATTTTATTAAAGTCCAATAAATTGTTATGTCTCCATCTTCTAAAAGCCAGTCTCGCCAATAGTAACCTATGTATGACCCCAAACCGTAAAAACCAAACGATATTCATATAGGTGTATTCGGGAAATGTGTTTTTTGTGGGTTTTTTGCGCCCCCGTCTCCTTTGTTTGGGTACGGAGGATACTAAAAACCTGCAACAAGGGGCAGGCGACCCCTCTAACCCCGGAACACACAATATATACATAACCTAGTAGTTTTAATAGTGTCAAAAACGTATCCCGTATCAGTGGCGCGGTCTATATTTCTAAATGACGAGTCAGGTTCACTATCAATTCACCCAAACACTAGTTCACATTAATGTCCAGATAAAATAGCGACGAGAACGCAGTATATTGTAATAGTTTGAACGCTAACCCTTCATTATAAATGTGACTTGTTTGTTTGTTTGTTCAGGCCGGGGATTGGAAACATTAGTTTTGGTTTCCGAAATGAAAATGAATGGATTCTATTTGGGATACTTACAATGTATCTCCGCTTGAACAAACAATGGGAGAGTTAATTTTCAAATAAATGTATTGCACTTTTATTCAACAAGGTATTTTGGTATTATATAAGTTATATATTAATTATACGAGATAACTTTTAAAACCAGCTGAGAATATCAATCCGTAATGAATGGTTGCTGAAGGAGTGCGGTTTGAAAGGGAATCCAACAGGTCGATGTGAAAGAAGCGTCTTACGATGATTTGGGTAAAGTTGAGAGGATGAGTGGTGGATCGATGACGAAGAAAATATATGAAGGTAGAGTGCATGGATCAAAAGGAAGGGGTAGGCCATGTAAGACGTGGTTAAATGTTGTAGACGAATGTGTGAAAAAGAAACATCAAGAGTTTAAGAAAAAAGAGCATGTATGATTCGGTGTATGGATGTTGTTGAAGAGAAGGAAGTATGCAAGGATAGGGAAGTGTGGAGAAAGTTAGTGAGGATGGATTAAGTTCGAGTTGTTGTGTTTTGAGCTATATGCACAGTTTCTTGCCAACCTCGTAAGGAACGGCGTGAGTGTGTATGTAATATAATGTATGTATGTATGTATGTATGTATGTATGTATGTATGTATGTATGTATGTATGTATGTATGTATGTATGTATGTATGTATGTATGTTTATGTATGTATGTATGTATGTATGTATGTATGTATGTATGTATGTATGTATGTATGAATGTATGTATGTATGTATGTATGTATGTATGTATGTATTTATGTAAAAATATTTTATATATATATATATATATACTAATGTATAAAATATATTTTCCCAACCGAGCCAGTGCGCCTCTGGTTATCTCTTTCGTTTTAGTTACCCAACTTCACACTCGAAGCGATAATTTTAAGTTCTCTCTCAGTCGAGTCAGGGTAGCGTGGAAAATAGTTACTAAAAGTCTCACCACGAGCGCTTTTAGTATCCCAAATATATTAGTATATCCAATTACTATTGTTATCTTTTTTCCCACGATACAAAATACATTGTACTATACCTTAAAAATAATAATTAATCAACGTAATGGGTGTTTACTGGTGCGAATGTGTGTTTTTATAACTTGGTACACACGATACAACTTCAACAAGTAGTAGTTAGTTATGTCTCTCTATTAAGGGGCGGCCAGACTGAGCGAGCGAGCGACTAAAATATAAAATAGAACACATTGGTTGTGATGAGAGGTGGCCAGACTGGAGCGAGCGCGCGCTCGACCCGGTACAGTCTAGTTTACAGGCGCTAGGCAATATTATTGTGTGTTGGTTCATCGAGTGCTAGGAAAACTTCTCATTTTGATATTTTTATTAATATCGATAGGTTTAGCACACTTGCTACTAACGGCCTAATTTAATTGGTAAAATCATAAATCATACCTACTATATATATATAATATATATTATATATATTATATGTAAAACTGATGTGTTAAAATACTTCAATATTATCAAAGTAGGCCTTTACAAATAAGAATCACCATTAGCGTGGAGAGAGGATGAAAAACCACAACAATAAATCACTTGTTAAAACACCCTTCAGCCAAGATTCGGAGCCTCCTCGTTAACAGCTAACGAGAGCTATCTGCTAATCACGCGCTCGCCAATCTGGCCACCCAGTCGCTTGCGCGCTCGCTCGCACGCTTGTCAGTCTGGCCGAACCTTGAAGACGTTCAATCGTCTTAGGAAGTAACATTCCTAGTAGTACATTTTATCACCGCAACGCAGGACAAAGATAGCTTGTGGGCGCTTCATCTAATAAAATGTATCTCGCTGTTGTGGCGGAGAATAGTGATGGGATAGCCAGCAAATACGTAAATATGTATCTTTTATTTTCAAGCAAATCAAAATATAGTCGGGCATTGGCATTTATGTGGGAACCATACAAACTTCGAGATGAGTCCAGTCCAGAGTGGGCCAAGTGAGAGATCAGTTAATAGCATACAAACCAACTGATCAACACGGGCGTAAAATGGTGGGAATCATGACACCCCCACTCCCCTCTAGAAACTGATGTCCCCCCACCCCACCCCTAACATTTGATGAACCCTTTAAAGTCTGAAGGGTGACCTGGTGGTCTATGGGTAAGGTGTCAGACTTCTGTGCTGGGGGTCCGGGGTTCAATCCTCGGTCCCGGCACAGATTTATCTAATTTCCAAACCCTTCCTTCACCTCTGACAAGACATGTATTAATCACAACTTGTGAATGTGTGGAATGCCAGGCCTCCGCCGTGGTTCGGATCCCACATTAAACTGTGGGTCCTCCATTTCATCTCACAATCACCCTACCATTACACATTAGTGTAAGTGTTTATAACCCGAACGGGTAGTAAGACGCGGTGCTAATAATAATAGTTTAAAGTCTGAAGTCTGAAGCCCACTTATCCGTTTCAGAACTTAAACGAGTGTTTTTTGATTTGTTTATTTTCCAACACGTCGCACGCTTCAAAACGTGTAGTATCTCTCCGAATAAATAATTGTTTTTGGTACAAACAATATAGTAACTGCGAACAAAGAACGTTCTCAGCTCTGAGGGGAGGAGACAAACGTTTTGTTACGAAATGTAAAATCGTACTTGAGGACTCAACAAAGTTATATACGAGCTTAAATAAAAGCTCGACTGCTTGAAAGGAAGTTGGTAGCTTATGTAGACTAACTGGACTCTCTCCAGCCTTGATTTCAACACACCCACCTCCCAACGCACAATTTAGCTCTACAATTTAACACATCACCTCCCCAACGCACTATTTTGTAGCTCTTAGCATTTTAACACACTCACCTCCCCAACGCACTATTTTGTAGCTCTTAGCAATTTAACACACTCACCTCCCAACGCACTATTTTGTAGCTCTTAGCAATTTTAACACACTCACCTCCCCAACGCACTATTTTGTAGCTCTTAGCAATTTTAACACACCCACGCACGTACTCACACCTCCTCCAACGCACTATTTTGTAGCTCTTAGCAATTTCAACACACTCACCTACCCAACGCACTATTTTGTAGCTCTTAGCAATTTTAACACACTCACCTCCCCAACGCACTATTTTGTAGCTCTTAGCAATTTCAACACACTCACCTCCCCAACGCACTATTTTGTAGCTCTTAGCAATTTTAACACATTCACCTACCCAACGCACTATTTTGTAGCTCTTAGCAATTTTAACACACTCACCTACCCAACGCACTATTTTGTAGCTCTTAGCAATTTTAACACACTCACCTCCCCAACGCACTATTTTGTAGCTCTTAGCAATTTTAACACACTCACCTCCCCAACGCACTATTTTGTAGCTCTTAGCAATTTAAAATCATTCACTCAAGTTTAAAAGTAAAGTATTATTAGTTAGTGCAAGATTGTAAAATGTTGCACCAAACTCTTCTTTCTTTCTTCTTGTCACAGCTCTTTACTATAATTTTGGTTATTACGTGCATGGCCTAATTATTCTAATGGATTAAAGAAGGAATGTTGATTTTATAAGATGTGTACCCTTATTTGCGTCGAGGGAGAGTGTGAAACTATTTGTGAAATACCCGCCTCAGTGCACCCGACCGGAATTCTAACCCCGATCTCCCTGTAACTGCCAGGGTGACGTATTAAACTATTCGACCACAGAAGTGAAGGACATTTTAGTTGGTGGTGCATTTAATGACGACATAGTATAATGGGTTGGGATGAGAAGTGTACAAGGACAATATAGTATTGTATTAACTGGTCCGTAACTTAACCACTCTTACCTGGACCCATCTCTAAGTTTGTCTACCAGTTGGTACTCTCGTGTCGGCCTGTTGGTCCAAGCCGTGTCGGCCTGTTTGTTATTATTATTATTATTATTATTAGCACCGCGTCTTACTATACGTTCGGGTTATACGCACTTACGCTAATGTGAAATGGTAGGGTGATTGTGAGATGAAATGGAGGACCTACAGTTTAACGTGGAATCCGAACCACAGTAGAGGCCTGGCATTCCTCACATTCACAAGTTGTGATTAGCCTGTTTGTTGTCTGTGAATTTGACTGCACCCATTTATATGTATACAAATATAGTCGAACAGTGATAGTTATGTATTCAGTGATAGTTATGTATTCAAATACAGTCGAACAGTGATAGTTATGTATTAATTGGTATTTATGTATTCAAATACAGTCGAACAGTGATAGTTATGTATTAATTGGTATTTATGTATTCAAATACAGTCGAAAAGTGATAGTTGTGTATTCAAATACAGTCGAACAGTGATAGTTATGTATTCAAATACAGTCGAACAGTGATAGTTATGTATTCAAATACAGTCGAACAGTGATAGTTATGTATTAATTGGTATTTATGTATTCAAATACAGTCGAACAGTGATAGTTGTGTATTCAAATACAGTGGAACAGTGATAGTTATGTATTCAAATATAGTCGAACAGTGATAGTTATGTATTCAGTGATAGTTATGTATTCAAATACAGTCGAACAGTGATAGTTATGTATTCAAATACAGTCGAACAGTGATAGTTATGTATTCAAATACAGTCGAACAGTGATAGTTATGTATTCAATATAGTCGAACAGTGATAGTTATGTATTCAAATACAGTCGAACAGTGATAGTTATATATTCAAATACAGTCGAACAGTGATAGCTATGTATTCAAATATAGTCAAACAGTGATAGTTACGTAATCAAATATAGTCGAACAGTGATAATTATGTATTCAAATACAGTCGAACAGTGATAGCTATGTATTCAAATATAGTCGAACAGTGATAGTTATGTATTCAAAATAGTCGAACAGTGATAGTTATGTATTCAAATATAGTCGAACAGTGATAGTTATGTATTCAAATATAGTCGAACAGTGATAGTTATGTATTCAAATATAGTCGAACAGTGATAGTTATGTATTCAAATATAGTCGAACAGTGATAGTTATGTATTCAAATACAGTCGAACAGTGATAGTTATGTATTCAAATACAGTCGAACAGTGATAGTTATGTATTCAAATACAGTCGAACAGTGATAATTATGTATTCAAATACAGTCGAACAGTGATAGTTATGTATTCAAATATAGTCGAACAGTGATAGTTATGTATTCAAATATAGTCGAACAGTGATAGTTATGTATTCAAATATAGTCGAACAGTGATAATTATGTATTCAAATATAGTCGAACAGTGATAGTTATGTATTCAAATATAGTCGAACAGTGATAATTATGTATTCAAATATAGTCGCACAGTGATAGTTATGTATTCAAATACAGTTGAACAGTTATAGCTATGTATTCAAATATAGTCGAACAGTGATAGTTATGTATTCAAATATAGTCGCACAGTGATAGTTATGTATTCAAATATAGTCGAACAGTGATAGTTATGTATTCAAATATAGTCGAACACTGATAGTAATGTATTCAAATATAGTCGCACAGTGATAGTTATGTATACAAATACAGTCGAACAGTGATAGCTATGTATTCAAATATAGTCGAACAGTGATAGTTATGTATTCAAATATAGTCGAACAGTGATAGTTATGTATTCAAATATAGTCGCACAGTGATAGTTATGTATACAAATACAGTCGAACAGTGATAGCTATGTATTCAAATATAGTCGCACAGTGATAGTTATGTATTCAAATATAGTCGAACAGTGATAGTTATGTATTCAAATATAGTCGCACAGTGATAGCTACGTATTCAAATATAGTCGCACAGTGATATTGACAGATCAAATAGAGAAGCTGCCTTAAAAAATCTATTAAAACGCTCACATACATACAATTATATATAATAATATATTTATAGGAAAGGAAACCATCACGCTTAAGGATCAACTTCCATTTAAATAAAAACAACTGAAGACATGAAACATAATGAAGCGAACTTTTTAATTGGATTTAAATGGCAATAATTTATTATTAATCTCAACTTTAAAAAGTTGTACAGTATTTATTTTCAAATAGATATGAACCTTTTATTTCTTCCTACGTCCAACTTTGTTCAAAACTTTAATTCAATAAAAAAAAGAGAGTAAACAGTTGTTTATCGCCAAGATAATAATATATTTTTGATAAAACAATCTTGTCAAAGCTTTCCTCGATTATCGAAGTGGCTGGAGGGATGTTCGTAACTACCGCGGCCATTGCAATAATTATTTGATATGTTCATTTTGTTGGAATATTTACTCTCAAACAAAGCTTCCACTCAATTTAATTAATGTGGTTAAAAGTATGCCCTCTGTCTAAATGCACCTTTGAACTTATCAAGAGTAGTCATTTATTCAAGAGGATTGGATAGTGAATAACTACCACAAACATGAGGGACAAAATTAACACTAATTAATATTAGCAGTTAATTACAACAATTGAAAACAGTGACCAAGTGGAATACTATGAATAGGAACGTTTAACATTAATTTGGCAGCACAATAATTGGTAGAATCAATAGTAGGTGCAGGGGTAGATTATCTAGATAGTCCACATTGTATGAGACGATTGACATGGCTAGTAGGTGCAGGGCTAGATTACCTAGATAGTACACGTTGTTATGACGATTGACATGGCTAGTAGGTGCAGGGGTAGACTATCTAGATAGTCCACGTTGTATGAGACGATTGACATGGCTAGTAGGTGCAGGGCTAGATTATCTAGAAAGTACACGTTGTATGAGACGATTGACATGGCTAGTAGGTGCAGGGCTAGATTACCTAGATAGTCCACGTTGTATGAGACGATTGACATGGCTAGTAGGTGCAGGGGTAGATTATCTAGATAGTCCACATTGTATGAGACGATTGACATGGCTAGTAGGTGCAGGGCTAGATTACCTAGATAGTCCACGTTGTATGAGACGATTGACATGGCTAGTAGGTGCAGGGCTAGATTATCTAGAAAGTACACGTTGTATGAGACGATTGACATGGCTAGTAGGTGCAGGGCTAGATTACCTAGATAGTCCACGTTGTATGAGACGATTGACATGGCTAGTAGGTGCAGGGCTAGATTATCTAGAAAGTACACGTTGTATGAGACGATTGACATGGCTAGTAGGTGCAGGGCTAGATTATCTAGATAGTACACGTTGTATGAGACGATTGACATGGCTAGTAGGTGCAGGGCTAGATTACCTAGATAGTCCACGTTGTATGAGACGATTGACATGGCTAGTAGGTGCAGGGCTAGATTATCTAGAAAGTACACGTTGTATGAGACGATTGACATGGCTAGTAGGTGCAGGGCTAGATTATCTAGATAGTCCACGTTGTATGAGACGATTGACATGGCTAGTAGGTGCAGGGCTAGATTACCTAGATAGTCCACGTTGTATGAGACGATTGACATGGCTAGTAGGTGCAGGGCTAGATTATCTAGAAAGTACACGTTGTATGAGACGATTGACATGGCTAGTAGGTGCAGGGCTAGATTATCTAGATAGTACACGTTGTATGAGACGATTGACATGGCTAGTAGGTGCAGGGCTAGATTATCTAGATAGTACACGTTGTATGAGACGATTGACATGGCTAGTAGGTGCAGGGGTAGACTATCTAGATAGTCCACGTTGTATGAGACGATTGACATGGCTTGTAGGTGCAGGGGTAAATTACCTAGATATTCCACGTTTTATGAGACGATTGACATGGCTAGTAGGTGCAGGGCTAGATTATCTAGATAGTCCACGTTGTATGAGACGATTGACATGGCTAGTAGGTGCAGGGCTAGATTATCTAGATAGTCCACGTTGTATGAGACGATTGACATGGCTAGTAGGTGCAGGAGTAGATTATCTAGATAGTCCACGTTGTATGAGACGATTGACATGGCTAGTAGGTGCAGGGCTAGATTACCTAGATAGTCGACATTGTATGAGACGATTGACATGGCTAGTAGGTGCAGGGCTAGATTACCTAGATAGTCGACATTGTATGAGACGATTGACATGGCTAGTAGGTGCAGGGCTAGATTATCTAGATAGTCCACGTTGTATGAAACGATTGACATGGCTAGTAGGTGCAGGGCTAGATTATCTAGATAGTCCACGTTGTATGAGACGATTGACATGGCTAGTAGGTGCAGGGATAGATTACCTAGATAGTCGACATTGTATGAGACGATTGACATGGCTAGTAGGTGCAGGGCTAGATTATCTAGATAGTCCACGTTGTATGAAACGATTGACATGGCTAGTAGGTGCAGGGCTAGATTATCTAGATAGTCCACGTTGTATGAAACGATTGACATGGCTAGTAGGTGCAGGGCTAGATTATCTAGATAGTCCACGTTGTATGAAACGATTGACATGGCTAGTAGGTGCAGGGCTAGATTATCTAGATAGTCGACATTGTATGAGACGATTGACATGGCTAGTAGGTGCAGGGCTAGATTATCTAGATAGTACACGTTTTATGAGACGATTGACATGGCTAGTAGGTGCAGGGCTAGATTACCTAGAAAGTCCACGTTTATGAGACGATTGACATGGCTAGTAGGTGCAGGGCTAGATTATCTAGATAGTACACGTTGTATGAGACGATTGACATGGCTAGTAGGTGCAGGGTAGACTATCTAGATAGTACACGTTTATGAACGATTGACATGGCTAGTAGGTGCAGGGCTAGATTACCTAGAAAGTCCACGTTTTATGAGACGATTGACATGGCTAGTAGGTGCAGGGCTAGATTACTAGATAGTACACGTTGTATGAGACGATTGACATGGCTAGTAGGTGCAGGGCTAGGTTGATCTCCTGGTGATCTAATGTTAAGGTCCACTTATCGAGTGCTATGGTAAGTCTCTTTAAAGGCCTTGACGAATGGCGGACAAAAATAGAGGCTTCATTATTCAGTTTTCTCGGTCTCTCCCTCCAGCCCCCCCCCCTCCCTTTCCTCTCCGCTCGCTGTCCTCGTATATCTCTCTCTCTGGCCATCTCTCCAAATCAATACTTCCTCATAAAAGTACCCGTTCCATGTGGCCCATTTGACGGTAATAACAAGGACACCATTCTGTTCCTCTAATGAATGGCTCCTGTGTCATTTGATCCACCAGTTAGACGACACCGTTTAATGGGGCGATAACTTGCATCTCCTCTTTACGTTCAACATTGATATTAACTTGTTATTGTGTGATCGAATAAAATAACGGAGGGTTTATATTGGACCGTCCTCGTGGCTGGGAGTTAAGGGTCGAGTGATGGACCGGATCAGGGTCAGATATAGCTACAATGTTACCAGTACTCAGGGTCAGATATAGCTACAATGTTACCAGTACTCAGGGTCAGATATAGACTACAATGTTACCAGTACTCAGGGTCAGATATAGACTACAATGTTACCAGTACTCAGGGTCAGATATAGGCTACAATGTTACCAGTACTCAGTGTCAGATATAGACTACAATGTTACCAGTACTCAGGGTCAGATATAGACTACAATGTTACCAGTACTCAGGGTCAGATATAGGCTACAATGTTACCAGTACTCAGGGTCAGATATAGACTACAATGTTACCAGTACTCAGGGTCAGATATAGGTTACAATGTTACCAGTACTCAGTGTCAGATATAGACTACAATGTTACCAGTACTCAGGGTCAGATATAGACTACAATGTTACCAGTACTCAGGGTCAGATATAGGCTACAATTTTACCAGTACTCAGGGTCAGATATAGACTACAATGTTACCAGTACTCAGGGTCAGATATAGACTACAATGTTACCAGTACTCAGGGTCAGATATAGGCTACAATGTTACCAGTACTCAGGGTCAGATATAGGTTACAATGTTACCAGTACTCAGGGTCAGATATAGACTACAATGTTACCAGTACTCAGGGTCAGATATAGGCTACAATGTTACCAGTACTCAGGGTCAGATATAGGCTACAATGTTACCAGTACTCAGGTCAGATATAGACTACAATGTTACCAGTACTCAGGTCAGATATAGACTACAATGTTACCAGTACTCAGGGTCAGATATAGACTACAATGTTACCAGTACTCAGGGTCAGATATAGGCTACAATGTTACCAGTACTCAGGGTCAGATATAGACTACAATGTTACCAGTACTCAGGTCAGATATAGGCTACAATGTTACCAGTACTCAGGGTCAGATATAGACTACAATGTTACCAGTACTCAGGGTCAGATATAGCTACAAGTTACCAGTACTCAGGGTCAGATATAGGCTACAATGTTACCAGTACTCAGGGTCAGATATAGACTACAATGTTACCAGTACTCAGGGTCAGATATAGACTACAATGTTACCAGTACTCAGGGTCAGATATAGGCTACAATGTTACCAGTACTCAGGGTCAGATATAGACTACAATGTTACCAGTACTCAGTGTCAGATATAGACTACAATGTTACCAGTACTCAGGGTCAGATATAGCTACAATGTTACCAGTACTCAGGGTCAGATATAGGCTACAATGTTACCAGTACTCAGGGTCAGATATAGCTACAATGTTACCAGTACTCAGGGTCAGATATAGGCTACAATGTTACCAGTACTCAGGGTCAGATATAGGACTACAATGTTACCAGTACTCAGGGTCAGATATAGGCTACAATTTTACCAGTACTCAGTGTCAGATATAGACTACAATGTTACCAGTACTCAGGGTCAGATATAGCTACAATGTTACCAGTACTCAGTGTCAGATATAGACTACAATGTTACCAGTACTCAGGGTCAGATATAGGCTACAATGTTACCAGTACTCAGTGTCAGATATAGCTACAATGTTACCAGTACTCAGGTCAGATATAGGCTACAATGTTACCAGTACTCAGGGTCAGATATAGCTACAATGTTACCAGTACTCAGGGTCAGATATATGCTACAATGTTACCAGTACTCAGGGTCAGATATAGACTACAATGTTACCAGTACTCAGGGTCAGATATATGCTACAATGTTACCAGTACTCAGGGTCAGATATAGACTACAATGTTACCAGTACTCAGGGTCAGATATAGACTACAATGTTACCAGTACTCAGGTCAGATATAGACTACAATGTTACCAGTACTCAGGGTCAGATATAGGTTACAATGTTACCAGTACTCAGGGTCAGATATAGACTACAATGTTACCAGTACTCAGGGTCAGATATAGACTACAATGTTACCAGTACTCAGGGTCAGATATAGACTACAATGTTACCAGTACTCAGGGTCAGATATAGACTACAATGTTACCAGTACTCAGTGTCAGATATAGACTACAATGTTACCAGTACTCAGGGTCAGATATAGGCTACAATGTTACCAGTACTCAGGGTCAGATAATAGGCTACAATGTTACCAGTACTCAGGGTCAGATATAGGTTACAATGTTACCAGTACTCAGGGTCAGATATAGACTACAATGTTACCAGTACTCAGGTCAGATATAGGACTAAAATGTTACCAGTTACTCTGGGTCAGATATAGACTACAATGTACCAGTACTCAGGTCAGATATAGGCTACAATGTTACCAGTTACTCAGGTCAGATATAGGCTACAATGATACAGTACTCAGGGTCAATATAGGTATACAATGTTACAGTACTCAGGGTCAATATAGACTAACAATGTTACTAGTACTCAGGGTCAGATATAGACTACAATGTTACCAGTACTCAGTGTCAGATATAGACTACAATGTTACCAGTACTCAGGGTCAGATATAGACTACAATGTTACCAGTACTCAGGGTCAGATATAGACTACAATGTTACCAGTACTCAGGGTCAGATATAGACTACAATGTTACCAGTACTCAGGGTCAGATATAGGCTACAATGTTACCAGTACTCAGAGTCAGATATAGGCTACATGTTACCAGTACTCAGGTCAGATATAGGCTACAATGTTACCAGTACTCAGGTCAGATATAGACTACAATGTTACATACTCAGGGTCAGATATAGGCTACAATGTTACCAGTACTCAGGGTACAATATGACACATGTAGAACTATAGGGGTTATTAGGACAATACAGACTGTAGAAACGGTAGTATATCTAGGACAATATGCTAAAATGTATAGTTACTAGGACAATATAACTAGAAACTGTTAGGGTACTAGGCAATATGGACTAAATGTTAGGGCTATCAGGCAATATGGACTGTAAATATAGGACTGGACATTGGACTGTAGAAACTGTATAGGGGTTATCTAGGACAATATAGACTGTAGAAACTGATAGGGGTTATCTAGGACAATATGACTGTAGAACTGTTAGGTATCTAGACAATATGGACTGTAGAACTGATAGGGGTTATCTAGGACAATATGGACTGTGAAACTATGGGTTATCTAGACAAAACTGTAGAAACTGATAGGGGTTATCTAGGACAATATAGGACTGTAGAAACTGTATAGGGGTTATCTAGGACAATATAGACTGTAGAAACTGGATAGGGGTTATCTAGGACAATATGACTGTAGAAACTGTTAGGGTTATCTAGGACAAAGACTGTAGAAACTGATAGGGGTTATCTAGGACAATATAGACTGTAGAAACTGGATAGGGGTTATCTAGGACAATATAGACTGTAGAAACTGGATAGGGGTTATCTAGGACAATATGGACTGTAGAAACTGTATAGGGGTTATCTAGGACAATATGACTGTAGAAACTGTAGGGTATCTAGGACAATGACTGTAGAACTGTATAGGGGTTATCTAGGACAATATGGACTGTAGAAAACTGCTACTAGGGGTTCTATCTTAGGACAATATGGACTGTAGAAACTGTATAGGGGTTATCTAGGACAATATGGACTGTAGAAACTGTATAGGGTTATCTAGACAATATAGACTGTAGAAACTGGATAGGGGTTATCTAGGACAATATAGACTGTAGAAACTGGATAGGGTTATCTAGGACAATATAGACTGTAGAAACTGGATAGGGTTATCTAGGACAATATGGACTGTAGAAACTGTATAGGGTTATCTAGGACAATATGGACTGTAGAAACTGTATAGGGGTTATCTTGGACAATATGGACTGTAGAAACTGTATACTGGGTTATCTAGGACAATATGGACTGTAGAAACTGGATAGGGGCTATCTAGGACAATATGGACTGTAGAAACTGTATAGGGGTTATCCAGGACAATATAGACTGTAGAAACTGGATAGGGTTATCTAGGACAATATGGACTGTAGAAACTGTATCTAGGGCGACCGAGAAAATACCACAATTATGTTCAAAGAAATTTAAAAACTGCTTAAATATTTGACAGAATGATTCACCAACAGTAAACAGCGAACCTGGCCCTGCAGGCCTATAGCATACATCACGGGCTCAATCAAACATTTTGTCCTCCCCTCTTGATATTAGAGCTACTGGATCCACTTCCTTCTCTTTCCTCCGCTTCATATTAGAGCTACTGGATCCACTTCCTTCTCTTTCCTCCGCTTCATATTAGAGCTACTGGGTCCACTTCCTTCTATTTCCTCCGCTTCATATTAGAGCTACTGGGTCCACTTCCTTCTCTTTCCTCCGCTTCATATTAGAGCTACTGGGTCCACTTCCTTCTCTTTCCTCCGCTTCATATTAGAGCTACTGGATCCACTTCCTTCTCTTTCCTCGCTGCTTAGTGCTAAAGTTCCAGTTCTAAGCTGGCTCTTGATTGACTCGTGCACTGCGGGTTGCTTGTGTTAACTTGATATAATGATATAACATCCTGGATTGAATCATAACAGCATCGTTTAGTTGATGGTGGATATTATTTAAAAGCCGCGAACCTTTTCAAACATCTCCCTCCCCCCTGAACAAGAGCCATATGAATAGGTTGTGTGAATACTCGGGGTCTGTGATGTGACCAACACTTAGAGCCATGAGTTGTGAATACTCGGTTTGTGATGTGACCAACACTTAGAGCCTATGATTGTTGTGAATAACTAGGTCTATGTGATGTGACCAACACTAAGAGCCATGAGTTGTGAATACTCGGTCTGTGATGTGACCAACACTTAGAGCCAGCTCGAGTAATTTAAAACCTTCTCTGGATCGCTACCAGGGGGCAGGTCCCATTAACATTGACCCCACGTGGGGCACTCTCCTGACCCACATCCAAGGTACGGACCGCGGCTGATGAATTATTTGACCCCGCCCGTGACGTCACTGGTCGTGCGGCCATCTTGGATCTCACCACTCAATAAGTGACCTCTCTATTATTACCACTGGTAATGTTTATACAGCAGGATCTGGATCGTTCGACATTGATTAATTAGAAAAATTGGATAATTAGAACCACCACGGTTCCCCATCAAGTTACTATTATAATCAATGGTAAAAAATGACATTTAATTTAAATTTTAGTAGGAAATATTTGGATAATTCGAAGCCTCTAAATTGTTAATTTTTTTCTAGTTTGTATTCATTTCAGACCTAACTTAACGATATTTATTAAATCAGCCAATACGCTAATAATGACAAATAATGCTGGAACTATAGACATAGTAGAAGAGAAGGTTCACTGAATCCGAACCAGACATAAAATGCAACATTTTTAATGCAATCAGTTAACTTGAAGCGTTCAAGATAGCAAACTAAAACAAACTAAGATCATTAATTTTTTCCAACGTGATGTCATTTAAATGCAAAAACTGATATAATTCTGTCGTTTGTTAATTTTTCCAAGTTTTTATATTTTAATTTATTTTCATATTTTTACATATATGTATGTTTATATGTAGCATGTTCTGAGGTTATTTATTTGTTGTGTACCAGCTGACCAGCTATTCGTAAAACGATTGAATCCAATTTTGGGATATTTCGAATATTTTTAGATATCCGTTGGACTTGGAATTAAAAAGTTCTACTGTACATTGTCATTATTACTACTAGTACTCACGACACTGTCCCAAACAAGATGAACCTTTATCCTAGAATTTCAAGGGACACTGTCCCAAATAAGATGAACATTTATCCTAGATCTCCAGGGACACTGTCCCAAATAAGATGAACATTTATCGTAGATTTTCGGGGACACTGTCCCAAACAAGATGAACATTTATCCTAGATTTCCGGGGACACTGTCCCAAATAATAAGTGTGTTTTGAACAAATTTAGTCCCCGATTTGTTAAATAAATCCAATCAATTTGGAATGTAAATGGATTAGATTCAACGTTTTTGATCTGTTCAGTCGCTAAAACAAATGTTAAATGTAAGATCACATCAGTTCCAGAGACGAGTATTTGCCAATAATTGTAACCGTACTTGCAATGATATTTACACGGCAGTCGTGTCCGTCCTAATTAGAAACAGAACTAACTTGCCGACACTTTAATAACATGGATATAAGAGAATCACGGCTAGAGGGTGTGTTATGTAACATATCAATGGACACCACCTTATTCAGCTCCGACCAGTGTATTAAGAACTAATATACTCGTAAATACAAGCATAAAAGGGATCACTCTATCTTAAGGTCCCTATTCACGTTTTAATCATACACAATCAAAATTTAACTAAAACCTACAATATGGCTGGGCCTTTGATCCCTTTTTGATTCAAGTAGTAGTTTAATCTTCACTTAAATTGATATTTTCTAGCTCACATTTCTGTCCCTGATTCAGGTTAATTCTCCCGGTTTTTGGAAAACAAGCCCAAATTCAGGGATTCGTAGCCTGGATATGGTGTTAGCGTCGTGCTACAGTGTTGCCATATCATGCTGGAGTTTAGCAACCGTCCTTCTCCGCCTGATACTCGAGATTTCGTCAAATCAACAGATCGACCCTTGGCAACAATTTGTTTGGAGTTCTTGTCAAGAACCCGCCATTCCCGTCTTCTATATTGAACCTGGTCTTGATTCTAGAACTTACCACCCCCCTCCCCCTCTCTTCTTCAATCGCCGATTGGTGGATGACCGGGAGTTCTTCGTGGAGTTTTGGTAGGTCCTAACGTTGTTACTTATGTTACTTGTAAGTGTATCAGCGTCATGAAACAGGTGCTAAATGTGTTTCTTAAGTTACTTGCAAGTGTATCATTATTAGAGATAATCTCAGTCCAACCTTGCCAGTAACACTCCTCAGTGCATGTGGTGAGTATTGAACCCAGGACTAGTAACACTCCTCAGTACATGTGGTGAGTATTAAACACAGGTCTAGTAACACACCTCAGTGCATGTGGTGAGTATTGATCATAGGACTAGTAACACTCCTCAGTGCATGTGGTGAGTATTGAACACAGGTCTAGTAACACTCCTCAGTGCATGTAGTGAGTATTGAACACAGGTCTAGTAACACTCCTCAGTGCATGTGGTGAGTATTGAACACAGGACTAGTAACACTCCTCAGTACATGTGGTGAGTATTAAACACAGGTCTAGTAACACTCCTCAGTGCATGTGGTGAGTATTGAACATAGGACTAGTAACACTCCTCAGTGCATGTAGTGAGTATTGAACACAGGTCTAGTAACACTCCTCAGTGCATGTGGTGAGTATTGAACACAGGACTAGTAACACTCCTCAGTGCATGTGGTGAGTATTAACACAGGTCTAGTAACACTCCTCAGTGTATGTGGTGAGTATTGAACAAGGACTAGTAACACTCCTCAGTACATGTGGTGAGTATTAAACACAGGTCTAGTAACACTCCTCAGTGCATGTGGTGAGTATTGAACATAGGACTAGTAACACTCCTCAGTGCATGTGGTGAGTATTGAACACAGGTCTAGTAACACTCCTCAGTGCATGTGGTGAGTATTGAACACAGGACTAGTAACACTCCTCAGTGCATGTGGTGAGTATTGAACACAGGACTAGTAACACTCCTCAGTGCATGTGGTGAGTATTGAACACAGGTCTAGTAACACTCCTCAGTGCATGTGGTGAGTATTGAACACAGGTCTAGTAACACTCCTCAGTGCATGTGGTGAGTATTGAACATAGGACTATTAACACTCCTCAGTACATGTGGTGAGTATTGAACACAGGTCTAGTAACACTCCTCAATGCATGTGGTGAGTATTGAACATAGGACTATTAACACTCCTCAGTGCATGTGGTGAGTATTGAACACAGGACTAGTAACACTCCTCAGTGCATGTGGTGAGTATTGAACACAGGACTAGTAACACTCCTCAGTGCATGTGGTGAGTATTGAACACAGGACTAGTAACACTCCTCAGTGCATGTGGTGAGTATTGAACACAGGACTAGTAACACTCCTCAGTGCATGTGGTGAGTATTGAACACAGGACTAGTAACACTACTCAGTGCATGTGGTGAGTATTGAACACAGGACTAGTAACACTCCTCAGTACATGTGGTGAGTATTGAACACAGGTCTAGTAACACTCTTCAGTACATGTGGTGAGTATTGAACCCAGACCTAGTTCCTCGAGAGAGACATTTACTAGCTCATTATTACGGTCCATGACACGTCATAGCCAATTATTGTACTTTCCTTTAATTAAAACCGCACTCTCCTGAATTTTTGCGCTGGAAACCACGACACGGGAAAGTCACCCTTAACCCTCGGGCAATTGGTTCGATAATTCATTACTGCGACGAGTTGCTTTACAGCGCACAAAAAAAAATATCGGGTTGCTTAGAAGCGAATCAAGGGACTTGCGCTCCACAAGTGATTTTTTATTTTGACACAATCAAAAGCTTTTAATATTGAAAATAGCTTTCACACATATTGGTATAATTTATTATTCTCGTGTAACGAGATTGTAATTGGTAATTTTTCCACGATACTCTGCTTTCATTGCAAACAAAACAGAGGAGAAATACGTCAGCATAAACGAGAAAACACGAGTATAACCAAGATCGGAGAAACTCTACAAGCCATCACACAAAGTTGGGGGGGAAAAAATATTTTTCCTTTTAAAAAAACAGATTTTTGGATTAGACCAGGTTTAATTTCAAATATTTGATTTAAATTAATCCAAACCATTTGTGGCTTCTTATTAACTCTAGGCGCCCATTCTCAACTCAAAGTAAGGTAAATAATAAATTATACTTTTGATTTAAGAAAATGCATTTTTGCTCAAAAATGATAATTTAATGGAAAATTTAAAGAGATGAATCACAAAATGTGGTATTATCTACTTACTGAAAAAAACTAAACCTAATTAAGTAAGCCTTTAATTTGTGCTCAAAAAGCACTAACATTCTGTAACTACAGGTTTGAGGTTGTTGAACGATTTAAACGTTAAAAAAAATTAAATAAGTATAAGCACTTTGCCTCTTTGAAATTTTTTTCTGTTTTTTTACCTATAGCGTTTACATTTTCATATCACAATTAAATACTTTAAACAGAAACACAAGTTTAGATGAATTTTCTATGCCTAATCGATTGCGTAGTTTTGAATCCACTGACCTAAATGATGTAAATATTCTTTAAACACTCGCTGAAGAAGCTTGTGATGAAATTAATGTTCAATAAGGAGAAAAACTTTGTCGTTAAACTTTTAACGCAATTCTTGTTTCATTATTCATTAGGTTAATTTTAATAGATTAATGGAATGATTTAATTAAGCTAATTTTACAGTAACATAAATAACTAAACTTCTTTCAATAATTGGGATCAAGGCCGTAGCCAGGGGGAGGTTTTGGGGGTTCAAACCTCCACTGAAATTTTATGAACAAAATATATATGGCTTTATTTATGGTTCAAACAATATCAAAATTAAGATACAAATACAATTTAGGGGGCTTTGTTACCATAAAAAGCACTTCAGAGAGCTTCTAGAGTTGTTTAATATTTGGAAATTTTCCTAGCCTTTGGCAGCTAGGGGGTTATGTTGCCATAAAAAACACTTCAGATAGTTTTTAGAACTCTTTATCATTTATAATTTTTTCTAGCTTCCAACGATTGGGGGATGTGCCCACCAACCCCCCCCCCCCCCGCCCCCTGAACTTATTGGCTAGCTACGGCCTTGATTGGGATTACCCTTTGTAAGAAACCCAAGACGGTTTACTAAAAAAAACACTTGGCTTTAAACCAGTCATCTCATGACCTAAACCTTATTTTATTCTCACCGCGTATTACTACCTGTTCAGGTTGTACGTATGTAAGATAATTACTCTAACGAGGTAGGGATGAGGAAGGAAGTATATACCCTCATTGGCGTGGAAGGAGAGTGGAAAACTATTTTAGGAAAAGCAATTCTCAGTAGACCGGACAGTAGTTATAACCCAGATCCCCCTGTCCCTTGCGACAGTACTGTCCATGCTATATATCACACTAGTGACAGTACTGTCCATGCTATATTCCACACTACTGACAGTACTCTCCATGCTATATTCCACACTAGTGACAGTACTGTCCATGCTATATTCCATACTAGTGACAGTACTGTCCATGCTATATTCCACACTAGTGACAATACTGTTCATACTATATTCCACACTAGTGACAGTACTGTCCATGCTATATTACACACTAGTGACAGTACTCTCAATGCTATATTCCATACTAGTGACAGTACTGTCCATGCTATATTCCACACTAGTGACAGTACTGTCCATGCTATATTACACACTAGTGACAGTACTGTCCATGCTATATTCCACACTAGTGACAGTACTGTCCATGCTATATTCCACACTAGTGACAATACTGTCCATACTATATTCCACACTAGTGACAGTACTGTCCATGCTATATTACACACTAGTGACAGTACTCTCCATGCTATATTCCATACTAGTGACAGTACTGTCCATGCTATATTACACACTAGTGACAGTACTCTCCATGCTATATTCCATACTACTGACAGTACTGTCCATGCTATATTCCACACTAGTGACAGTACTGTCCATGCTATGTTCCACACTAGTGACAGTACTGTCCATGCTATCTGACATTAGAAATAATTCCCCTGCAGATTATCATGTTGGTTTGATGACGTCACAGGGCAAGGGACGACTGTCAACTGTTCACCTGAGCAGACGTTTCGACAGTCTATTGATTGGTTTG
The DNA here is from genome assembly GCA_033556935.1 of Timema podura. Lineage (NCBI taxonomy): Eukaryota > Metazoa > Arthropoda > Insecta > Phasmatodea > Timematidae > Timema > Timema podura. The sequence continues at coordinate 3,675,787 of JAVRXN010000001.1, forward strand.
TTTGCAATGAGCGGCGGGATAGTATGCACAACAGGGGCATCTCAGCGTGGTGTTCAAAGACAAAGACTTTTCCTTGCATTAACATGAAAACTATACTAATACATTCTGGAGGGATTAGGTGAGCGGTCAGCACAGCTGATTGACTCAGAAATAAATAATAAGAATCATAATATAGTTTATTCTTTTAGAATTTAATTTTTCATTTACTCTTCAACCTGGAGGACAACATTGTATTTTTTTCTTTAATTTTAGGGTCCTTGAGTTGTTGCATTGAGTAAAGAGGATAGAGCAGTTGATAGACTGGTCTGGCACTACACTATGTTGTGATCGTTCAGAGCGTGGATGTTAATAATGTGTACAAGCTGAACACTATTTCTGCTTGAGAACTACAGTCTTAGAAACAGTCAACATATTCACAGCTAAAATAATATGAACAGATTGCAACTACTGTGTTGCTACTTGATACTTATAGTTCTGCTGAGTGTCCTGTGTTGTTACTTTTATACTTATAGTTCTGCTGAGTGTCCTGTGTTGTTACTTTTATACTTATAGTTCTGATGAGTGTCCTGTGTTGTTACTTTATACTTATAGTTCTGCTGAGTGTCCTGTGTTGTTACTTTATACTTATAGTTCTGATGAGTGTCCTGTGTTGTTACTTTTATACTTATAGTTCTGATGAGTGTCCTGTGTTGTTACTTTATACTTATAGTTCTGCTGAGTGTCTTGTGTTGCTACTTTGATAATTATAGTGCTGCTGAGTGTCTTGTGTTGTTACTTTGATACTTATAGTGCTGCTGAGTGTCCTGTGTTGTTACTTTTATACTTATAGTTCTGCTGAGTGTCCTGTGTTGTTACTTTGATACTTATAGTTCTGCTGAGTGTCCTGTGTACTTTGATACTTATAGTTCTGCTGAGTGTCCTGTGTTGTTACTTTGATACTTATAGTTCTGCTGAGTGTTCTGTGTTGTTACTTTGATACTTATAGTTCTGCTGAGTGTCCTGTGTTGTTACTTTGATACTTATAGTTCTGCTGAGTGTCCTGTGTTGTTACTTTTATACTTATAGTGCTGCTGAGTGTCCTGTGTTGTTACTTTTATACTTATAGTGCTGCTGAGTGTCCTGTGTTGTTACTTTTATACTTATAGTGCTGCTGAGTGTCCTGTGTTGTTACTTTGATACTTATAGTTCTGCTGAGTGTCCTGTGTTACTTTGATACTTATAGTTCTGCTGAGTGTCCTGTGTTGTTACTTTGATACTTATAGTTCTGCTGAGTGTCCTGTGTTGTTACTTTGATACTTATAGTTCTGCTGAGTGTCCTGTGTTGTTACTTTGATACTTATAGTTCTGCTGAGTGTCCTGTGTTGCTACTTTGATACTTATAGTTCTGCTGAGTGTCTTGTGTTGTTACTTTGATACTTATAGTTCTGCTGGGTGCTATTGAAAGTGTTAATCAACAGAATGGAGATATCGCACTTTCCTGATATATAAAATGTAATAAAACCTAGTGTTATTTAAAGAGTCGAGTGTCGTTCCCATCGACAATAAGTTTGGTCGTTATTTAAACATTTGAAAGGTAAACTAATAATAGTGACAACTCTTAATGATCAGCAGTAATTGTGGGAAAAGATACGTGGCTAATGTTTGTGTATTTTCAATAGAGTGACAATCGACCAAGTGTCACCAATGTGGATAAATATTGCAGGTTATTTTTATA